>CM042022.1:66321666-67697500 GCA_023525975.1 Smallanthus sonchifolius
CAGATGGTCGGCGATGTACTTCAATGTTTTGATGGAGATGGCGAGGGATTGGCTTAGGAGTTTTAAACCATTCAGACTTATCAATTGGTTCATCATCATCCAAATTGATGGACTCCCCGAAGACAGTTTCATAGCATGTTGTCTCGCCTTCTCCTTCTTCAAGAAATTCCCCAAACATTTCTTCCATATCTTCATTCATCACACTTTCATCACTGGCCACTCTCGATTCAGGAACATCGGAAGCACCTGCTTTCTTACCTTCCTTGATACCTTCATCAACTACAGTCTCGATAACAAGGGCACTAGAGCTTGTACCATCTGTTCCCAAACCAGTACCATCATGTCCTTCATCATCATCATCTCTTGGTTTTGGCATTTTAGTGCTTAGTTCCGGATCCTCTGGCTTTTCAGCTTTCACTTCTTCTTTCTCTTCTTGATCCACATAAAAAATAACCACATCATTGACGATAGACACGTCGAATGAATCTTCAAAAATCAAAAGGATATTCATTCAGACGTTCTCGCAGCCTATTGACTTCCTTGGTTAGACTCAATCCTCCCTTCTTTAACACAAGTAGGGCTTTACCTATATCATTCATATTTGTCTACATTTGTTTGTTCAACGTTGTCTGATTTTCAATTTGAAACTTCAGCTTCTCAATTACCAATTGTTGCTTAGACACTGTTTCTTTTAGTTCTTCAATCTCATGATCTCTATCGTCTTCTCTATTCCTTGAGGCTTCAATTTGCCCTTTCATCCATCTCCATAGCTTTGAAGCTTCAATCCCAATATTCTTAACCATTTCTGGATCAAGTGATTCTTTAATAGGTGGAGGAACAAGTCTTCTTGTCGGCATTGACTTCTTTCTTGCCATGGATTTCAATCTCTTGGGAGTACCGGTTGGAAGGGTAGGATGTGATTGAGGTGGTGGAGAATGTTTTGTACCTGAAGTGCCGTCTGTCTGCCTAGACGGAGGAAGTCATTCGACTTCTAGAGCGACACGGGCTAATCGGTGTGCTTCCATATCTTCTTCGGTAATACCATGGGGAGGAGGAGTATTAAGTCTCGACGGACTTCTTTGTCGGTGACGGACATAGCTTTCTCTGGCAGCTCTCATAAAACCTTCGCCATCACCGCCAGACCTATGTTTCTTTTTCAAGCCTCAGGGTCAACAGCTTTCCCTTTAGCTTTCCTTTTTCTAATAACTTCTTCATCATCACTTGGTGGTTCCTTTTCTATCTTACTTTTCTTCTTCTTTTGAAAAGTCTTTTCCTTTTCTTTTTCAGCATTCTTTTCTTTCAAAGACTTAAGTGCAGCTTTGATGGTGGGTAATCGCTCTTCTCTGTACATATTGTCGAACATTGGAGTCCACTTCCCTGAGAATTCCTTGTAAGTTCTTAGCACATCAGTGTAAATACGTGATTCGACCTTTGCAAATGTCAGTCCACTCCGTTAACAAAATCCAGTTAAAGTTAACCTAATTAACTTAACTCAAACTTCAGGGACTAATCCCCGGTCAATAATCCAAACCTAAACTCCAGGGACTAGTTATGTAATATCCCTAAAGTTGACTGTTGACTGTTGACTTTTAGAAAGTCAAAATCCCAATCCTATTGACTTTTGATAAGTCAAATTAACATTCTTAACCTAGTTCAAACCTCAAGGACCTTTTCTGCCTAACTTCAAAGTTAAGAACATGAAACTAGAGGGACTAGTAGTGTAATTAACCCATTCTTGATTTCTGTTGACTTTTGAAAGTCAACACATTCGAGCATGATCCGAATTCACTCAATTAACCCATTCTCTTTTGAAATCTTAACCGCTAACACATTTAATTAACATAAACAACCATCATTGAGTAATTAAAAACATCATTATGCGAGAATTAAACAGAGTAATGGATAATTATGTTGTAACCGTCGACTTCTTCTCAAATTCGTCCAAAATCTATATTATTTTCACAAACGAATCATCTGCATACACTAAAAGAACACATTTGAAGCTGTTACACACCTCAATTCGGCCGAAACCATAGCAGAAGTCATCGGAGATCAAACCTGCACAGCCGGAATTTCTTCTAGTCGATCATCATCAGTCCGGCAACGTTTCTGGTAATTGTTTACACTCACACTGTCGTTTTTATCAATAGAGTGAAAGCGCTATCATTACCAGGGCTTACATTATTAATTCGATCGAAATCTGTAACCTAGGGTTCATCTCTAACCGATTTAATCGAACCCTAGTCTAGACCCAATCAAAATACAATTAACCTATACAGTTGGATTCGCAATACCATTTTCATTGAAAGCCCTCTGTCAATTCGATGTTTTATTATACAAATTGTTGTAACCCGTAATCTCTTATGAAACCAGATTGTCAAATTCAACTCTAAACCGTATTTAAATCAAATTCAATCACATCATTAGACTCGTAATCGTCTGTAGAGTGAAAGCCCTATGAAATATCGGGCTTCCATTATCGAATTGATCATGATCCAGTAATTAGGGTTCATCCTGTAAACAATTTGGGGTTTTCAATCTTAAACTCAAAAGAAATAAAATTAAACCACATCATCAGATTCGCAATGTCGTGTTTGTTAAAAGCCCTATGATTCTATCAAATTTTATTATCAGAATATCTCAAATCGATTCAGTGTTCATAATCTAGGGTTACGGCCTTTCTTTCTGAAATTAAACAAACTTAAACATGAAGATTTTGAAATTAAACTTAAGCACAGGACCGCCTCAAATCGACTATCAAAACCCCTTTACTGTTTCGATCGATTACCACCGGAATCGATGGATCAGGGCCGGGTTTCGATCGCGAGTGGGTTTGGGAGGAAAACCACTCGAGCCTGGATGTTAAAAGAATTTAGTCCAGGTATCCATCGCAATACCCTAGCGGGCGGGACTGGTTAGTAACTTGTGCGTGTGTGGGAGAGACCCGGGTTCGAGGCCGGGCTCCCACATCTATTTTTTTGAGCAATTTCTGTATATTAAATTAATAAAAATCAAACTTTATAATATTATATTACTATGTAAATGTGTTTTAACCCGAGAAACAGCCCGTAGGCTCGGGTTTGAATTATTAACATATTTTTATAAATTATACCCACTTTTATAAATAATATATTGTTATTATTATCAAGTAAAAATAATATGTTTATATTATTTTTAAGCCATAAATTCATATAAAATAATACGTTTATATTATTTTCAAACTGTGACCCGTATTATTAAATAATATATATTTATATTATTTCGAATCATTTTATAACATCGTGTATCGATTGAGACTAAATAATAATATAATTAGTTATATTATTTACTCGTATATATATATATTTATCTTCTAAATTTTCATGAATGACAAAACACCCGATTTTATTTATTATTATTTCTGTCAGTCGTCGCGTAAAGTAATCCCTAACTCCGTGGACACTTTCGTCCACTCTTGAATATTAGAGCGGTTCTTTAAGACGCTTCTTTCCGTGTCATTGTCACAATTCCCATTATCATCCCTAATTTATGTGTTTATAATTTTAGGACATTCGTAGGTCTTTTGAGACTTACACTCGTGGTTCCAACTTACCTCTAGGGTGAAACTACCTTCAACGCAAAGCTGGTGAGTTTTCACGGCCCCTTTTACTGTTTTAACTTGGGGGAGAAAACATGACTACACGATTTTGGATTTTTAATTCCTATGATATCAATGTTAAATGCTAAGCGTAACACGCTTTCACAGAAAGTCCTCAACTAATATCGGACCGTTAATATGGATCTTAGCGAGGTAATATTTGGTAGTACTACTGGGTTTGACAAATCCCACCCGAGTTAGTTGCGCTAACTCGATTAGATATCGAACGGGTGAAATGTTAGCCTACTCACACCGCCAGTGTTGATAGACCTGGCAGGAGGCAATAAACAAACAGTCAGCTTCGGTTGCGAGCGCTTGAGCTGAACATGAACATAGGTTAGCTACCTATAGATACGTACTGAATGAACATAAATCCGGTAAACGCTTAATTACTTATATTGAAACCTGTGGACTCACCAACCTCGTGTTGACATATTTTCTTACATGTTTTCTCAGGTCACTAAGCTAAGACACAGGTGCATGTTAGGGCATGCATGAGATTCAACTGCTTTGATTATAACTATTTATGTTTGTTTGAATTATTCTATTGTACTTGCTTTTGATTGGACGTTTGGACTTTTTGGACTTTTGAACTTTGGTTTTGGGCGCGTGTATTTTGCGCATTTACTTTCTTTACGCTTCCGCATTGATACTCTGATTTAAAAGATATTTTCGTTTTGAGTCCCATGTAGAGTCGTTCAAAGTAACTAATGTCTGAGATCCTGGTTCGTCACTTCCCAAACGGTAAAACTCCGTTAGTTGAAATTAGGGGTGTGACAGATTGGTATCAGAGCCATTGGTATAGAGAACTAGGATTACATACTAGACTATAGCCTCACACATTAGTTACATGTCATTTGAATGTTTGGCAGTTATATATATTGTTACAGGAACATGTCGTCAACTCCACCTCCATCACCTAAGGCACTAGGACATAAGGCACCTATCCTACCATCGCCGGAGCCCAAAAGGCACCGAACTACTTCCAGTGACCATTTAGTTGACCAAGGTGAACCGAGTAGCGCACGAGTAATGGATTATACTCTCAATTGGAACATATACCCGCAAATGATCCAAAGGTGGATCAAAATGGGAAATGTTCCATCACCCTACTTCGGTTCTTCATCCTCATCATCCCTACTACCTAGCTTGCCATGCACTATGGAATAAGATTTCGCAGCCTTCGTATCTTATAAGTCGAAGGAATTGAGTATTGTGCAAGATGCTACCGAGGAGATACCTAACCTTCTGAAGAATGGACCTCAAATAGAGGAGAATAAGGTAGAATAGAACTCTTGACTACCGAACTAGCTGCAACGGACCATGTCCATAACCTTTTAGTGGATCGTGTGGCACATCTGGAGACGAGGGCTGACACTATGGACGATGACATGGAAGGAGTTCTGGAGAGATTGGCTGCTATGGAAGCTCAGCTACATGTTGCAAACCACACTGCTGAAGGTCTTCAAGAGAGGGTGACTCACTTGGAAGCCCAACTACAAGCCGCTTTATTTCCTGAGGAGATTCCACATTCTGATGGCGAGGAGGAACCTTTTGAGGAGGAACCTTTTGAGGAGGAACCTTTTGAAGAAGAGCCTTTCGAGGAGGAGCCCTTGGAGGAGGAACAAGTAGAGATAGACGATGCACAATCGTATGTTTCTTCCGATGACGAAGATGCTTGATGATCTTCCTATTCTATCTTTCTTTTCATGTTTGCTTTTGCTTATGTTATTTCTCTTTTCAAACCTAGGTGGGTAAGGTTGTTCCCATCCAATAAAAGCATGAGAAGTTTAATATTTGAGTTATTTATTTTGTAGCCTTACAATTTATTTAATTTTCAAAATATTAGATGTTGTATCTCCTTACTCATACCTGAATGGTGTTTAATATGCGATATATTTCTCATTTTTTTTCATTTGTGATTGTGAAGAATCATGCCAGGGAGAGGACGCGGAGGCCGTGCCGGTGGTCGTGGTACCATTAACACGACGACAACAGAGCTAGCGGCACTGATAAATGATAGTGTGGCGGAGGCTATGGCAGCACAGAATGCTGTAGGTAACTGCTTTAGCTATTGACTAATGATGTCAATCCATCTCTTAAAAAGCCTACCCTAAACTCTATAATTCCAATTCTATTGTATTTCTAAATCCAGGCCAGCAAAATCAGCAAAACCAACAACCAGCCTGCACTTTCAAGGCATTCATAGATTGTAAGCCCCACGCCTTTAGTGGAGCTGAAGGAGCTGTTGGACTACTTCGTTGGTTTGAGAAGGTTGAATCAGTAATTGCCATGTGCAACTGCCCCGTGGCTAATCAAGTGAAGTTTGTCGCCAGAACTTTAGAAGGCCCGACACTCACATGGTGGAATGCCCAGTTCCAAATGTTGGGTCTGGCCATGGCGAATGGACTCCCGTGGGAGGAATTCAAAGCAATGATGAAGGAGGAATACTATCCTCGCGATGAGATCCAGAAGTTAGAGGGAGAATTTTGGAACCTAAAGATGGAGGGTTCTGAGATTGAACTCTACACTACACGTTCCCATGAACTGGCTACTATGTGCCCGCATATGGTAACTCCTCATTACAAAAGAATTGAGCTTTACATTGGAGGCCTAGTGCCTCAAATACAAAGCATGGTTACTTCATCCAATCCTGCCACTATCCAACAAACCATTCGACTTGCGCATAAGTTAACCGACCAAGCGGTGACATAAGGGACCATACCTCCGAGAGGTTCGGTTTCTAAACCCACCGACACCCACAAACGCAAGTTTGATCACCATTCCAACACCCACAACCACTCCAACTCTCACTCCAAAAGACCCCAACCCAACCAACCCTAGTTTAACCAACCGCAACAGCAGCAACAACGTAGGTTTGAGCCTACCAAGAACTTCCACCAGTCGACCTCTTCAGGTCAAAACCAGGGTGGTTACGCGGGGAAGTCTCCGAAGTGTAACAAGTGTAACTTCCACCACTTTGGGTTCTGCAATCGTTGCCAGAGGTGCGGCAAAATAGGTCATGCTGCTAAGGACTGCAGGGGTGAGTTACAAACTAAACAACCTTTTCAACAACCGGGATCCACAAGGGGTTACTTTGAGTGCAGAAACGAAGGGCATATTCGGAAGAATTATCCTCAATTGAAGAAAGGGGGTAATGGAAACCACAACCCTAACCAGAATAACAATGGCAATGGTGGAGGAAATGGTGCGAAGGGATGAGCCTTCATACTAGGATCTGGAGAAGCCCGTTACGACCATAATGTGGTCACCGGTAAGTTCCTCGTAAATAATTACTTTGCTTCTGTCCTTTTTGACACCGGTGCTGATAGAAGTTTTATATCTAAGAAATTTAGTAATACGATAAAAGGAACTTCATCTCTATTAGAAGCTAAGTATACAATAGAGATAGCTGACGGCCAAATAATTGAGGCAACTCACATTCTCAAGGGATGTAAACTTGAGCTAGCTACACATATATTTGATATCGACCTTATGCCGGTCATACTTGGTAATTTTGATATAATTGTCGGCATGGATTGGCTATCTAAAAACAAGCCGAAATTATATGTCGTGAGAAGATTGTTCGTATACCTCTCCCGAATGGAGAAACCCTTTCCGTCCAAGGCGAAAGAGTTGGTGTAGTCATGGGCATCATATCTTTCATGAAAGCACAAAAATGCCTCCGAAAGGGGCATACAGCTATTTTGGCTCTCGTTGCTGAGCAGCTCTCTGAAGAGAAGAAGATTGAAGATATTCTCGTCGTGCGTGAATTTTTGGAAGTGTTTCCCGAGGATCTGCCCGGTTTGCCACCGCACCGTCAAGTTGAATTCCAAATTGATTTAGCACCCGGAGCAGCACCGATTGCTCAGGCACCTTACAGACTGGCACCCAGTGAATTGCAAGAACTGTCCACTAAATTGCAAGATTTGTTGAATAAAGGTTTCATCCGACCTAGTTCATCACCGTGGGGAGCTCCGGTACTATTTGTCAAGAAGAAGGACGAAACTTTTCGTATGTGTATTGACTACCGGGAGCTGAATAAAGTCACAATCAAGAACCGCTACCCTTTACCTCACATAGATGACCTCTTTGATCAACTCCAAGGATCAAGTTTCTATTCCAAAATAGATTTTAGGTCCGGCTACCATCAGTTAAGAGTCCGAGAAGAGGATATCTCTAAGACTGCATTCAGAACAAGGTACGACCATTACGAGTTTATGGTTATGCCTTTCGGGTTAACCAACGCACATGCGGTATTCATGGATCTCATGAACCGTGTGTGTAAGCCTTATCTTGATCAATTCGTTATCGTTTTTATCGACGACATCCTCATTTATTCCAAGAACAAGGAAGAACATGAGGAACATCTACGCCTAATTTTGGAATTACTTAAGCGAGAACAATTGTATGCTAAGTTTTCCAATTGTGAATTCTGGATCCGGGAAGTTCCGTTTCTAGGGCATGTGGTTAACGAGAAAGGGATACATGTCGACCCATCCAAAATAGAAGCCATCAAGAATTGGGCAGCACCGACGACTCCGAATGAGGTGCGATAATTTCTAGGATTGGCTGGATATTACCGTCGATTCATCGAAGGATTTTCCAAAGTTGCTCAAACCCTCACTGCTTTAACTCAAAAGGGTAAAGCCTATAATTGGGGCGACAACCAAGAGTCAGCATTCCAATATCTCAAACAGAAACTTTACAGTGCACCTATTCTAGCTTTTTCGGAAGGAACCGATGATTTTGTAGTGTATTGTGATGCGTCTATTCAAGGTCTGGGTTGTGTCTTAATGCAACGCGAAAAGGTGATCGCATACGCTTCACGTCAACTAAAGGTCCATGAGAGAAACTATACCACTCATGACTTAGAGTTGGGAGCCGTAGTTTTCGCACTTAAGATATGGAGACATTACTTGTACGGTACCAAATGCACCATCTACACCGATCACAAGAGTCTTCAGCACATCTTCAAGCAGAAAGAGTTGAACATGCGACAACGTCGTTGGGTTGAACTCTTAAACGATTATGACTGTGCGATCCGATATCACCCGGGTAAATCTTATGTTGTAGCTAATGCCTTGAGTCGAAAAGAAACGAAACCCAAACGAGTTCGAGCATTACAGCTTACTATTCACCCCGGATTACCTGACAAAATCCGTAGTGCTCAACTCGAAGCCCTAAAAGAAGAAAATCTACCGCAAGAAAGTACACGCGGTCTGGAAGCACAACTTGAAGTCAAATCTGATGGTATTCGCTACTTTGCCGAGCGAATATGGATCCCAGTATTAGGAAACCTAAGGGAACTAGTTATGGATGAGTCACATAAATCTCGTTATTCGATACATCCAGGTTCCGACAAAATGTACCATGACCTAAGGGTACTATATTGGTGGCCGAAGATGAAGGCCGATATAGCCACCTATGTTAGTAAGTTTCTGACTTGCGCGAAGGTCAAAGTTGAATATCAAAAACAATCCGGTCTTCTGCAACAACCAGAAATTCCCATGTGGAAATGGGAACAAATATCCATGGACTTCATCACCAAATTACCACGAACCCCTACTGGATGTGATACCATTTGGGTAATTGTTGACCGTTTAACAAAGTCCGCTCACTTCTTAGCAATCAAAGAGACCGAAAAAATTGATAAGCTTACTCGTACTTATTTGAAAGAAATAGTCTCTCAGCACGGGGTGCTAATCTCCATTATTTCGGATCGTGATGCACGAATCACCTCTCGCTTCTGGCAGTCGTTACATAAGGCCTTAGGCACGCGTCTAGATATGAGCACAGCATACCATCCTCAAACTGACGGCCAAACAGAACGTACTATTCAAACACTAGAGGACATGCTACGAGCTTGTGTGATTGATTTTGGTAACACTTGGGAGTCTCACCTACCGTTGGTGGAATTCTCCTACAACAACAGTTATCATACTAGCATCAAGGCAGCTCCATTTGAAGCACTTTATGGACGGAAATGCCGTTCTCCCATTTGTTGGACCGAGGTTGGGGAGGTCCTGAACTTGTATTTGAAACTTCTGAAAAGATTGTTCAAATTAGAAACCGTATGGCGGCAGCTCGTGATCGTCAAAAGAGCTACGCCGATAAGCGTCGTAAACCTTTAGAGTTTCAAATAGGTGATATGGTTTTATTCAATGTCTCACCTTGGAAAGGTGTCATTCATTTCGGGAAACGAGGCAAAGTGAATCCTCGTTATGTTGGACCATTCAAGATAATGAAGAGAATCAGACCAGTAGCGTATCAACTGGACCTACCTGAAAGACTTAGTGGTGTGCACAACGTCTTTCACGTCTCAAATTTAAAGAAATGCCTAGCAGACGAATCACTCACAGTTCCTCTTGAGGAACTACACGTTGATGAACAGTTACGTTTCATTGAAGAACCTGTGGAAATTATGGATAGGGAAGTTAAAAAGTTAAAGCACAGTAAGATTCCTATTTTCAGAGTTTGTTGGAACTCGAAACGCGGACCGAAATTCACGTGGGAGCGCGAGGATCAGATGATGCGCAAATATCCTAATCTGTTCAAGCAGTCCGTGTCAAATTCTTAAGATACTATTTAATTTTCGGGATGAAAATTCTTTCAACTAGGGGATGATGTAATATCCCGGGAAATTTTTTATAATTATTTTAATTTTCAGGAAATTCTTTCAACTAGGGGATGATGTGACAATCCGGACTTTTCCAGTTAACCTTGTTAACAAAATCCAGTTAAAGTTAACCTAATTAACTTAACTCAAACTTCAGGGACTAATCCCCGTCAATAATCCAAACCTAAACTCCAGGGACTAGTTATGTAATATCCCTAAAGTTGATTTTTGACTTTTAGAAAGTCAAAATCCCAATCCTATTGACTTTTGATAAGTCAAATTAACATTCTTAACCTAGTTCAAACCTCAAGGACCTTTTCTGCCTAAATTCAAAGTTAAGAACAGGAAACTAGAGGGACTAGTAGTGTAATTAACCCATTCTTGATTTCTGTTGACTTTTGAAAGTCAACACATTCGAGCATGATCCGAATTCACTCGATTAACCCATTCTCTTTTGAAATCTTAACCGCTAACACATTTAATTAACATAAACAACCATCATTGAGTAATTAAAAACATCATTATGCGAGAATTAAACAGATTAATGGATAATTATGTTGTAACCGTCGACTTCTTCTCAAATTCGTCCAAAATCTGTATTATTTTCACAAACGAATCATCTGCATACACTAAAAGAACACATTTGAAGCTGTTACACACCTCAATTCGACCGAAACCATAGCAGAAGTCATCGGAGATCAAACCTGCAAAGCCGGAATTTATTCTAGTCGATCACCATCAGTCCGGCAACGTTTCTGGTAATTGTTTGCACTCACACTGTCGTTTTTATCAATAGAGTGAAAGCCCTATCGTTAACAGGGCTTACATTATCAATTCGATCGAAATCTGTAACCTAGGGTTCATCTCTGACCGATTTAATCGAACCCTAGTCTAGACCCAATCAAAATACAATTAACCTATACAGTTGGATTCGCAATACCATTTTCATTGAAAGCCCTCTGTCAATTCGATGTTTTATTATACAAATTGTTGTAACCCGTAATCTAGGGTTCTTATGAAACTAGATTGTCAAATTCAACTCTAAACCGTATTTAAATCAAATTCAATCACATCATTAGACTCGTAATCGTCTGTTGAGTGAAAGCCCTATGAAATATCGGGCTTCCATTATCGAATTGATCATGATCCATTAATTAGGGTTCATCCTGTAAATAATTTGGGATTTTCAATCTTAAACTCAAAAGAAATAAAATTATACCACATCATCAGATTCGCAATGTCGTGTTTGTTAAAAGCCCTATGATTCTATCAAATTTTATTGTTAGAATATCTCAAATCGATTCAGTGTTCATAATCTAGGGTTACGGCCTTTCTTTCTGAAATTAAACAAACTTAAACATGAAGATTTTGAAATTAAACTTAACCACATGACCGCCTCAAATCGACTATCAAAACCCCTTTACTGTTTCGATCGATTACCACCGGAATCGATGGATCAGGTCCGGGTTTCGATCGCAAGTGGGTTTGGGGGTAAAACCACTTGAGCCTGGATGTTAAAAGAATTTAGTCCAGGTATCCATCGCGATACCCTAGCGGGCGGGACTGGTTAGTAACTTGTGCGTGTGTGGGAGAGACCCGGGTTCGAGGCCGGGCTCCCACATCTATTTTTTTGAGCAATTTCTGATATATTAAATTAATAAAAATCAAACTTTATAATATTATATTACTATGTAAATGTGTTTTAACCCGAGAAACAGCCCGTAGGCTCGGGTTTGAATTATTAACATATTTTTATAAATTATACCCACTTTTATAAATAATATATTGTTATTATTATCAAGTAAAAATAATATGTTTATATTATTTTTAAGCCGTAAATTCGTATAAAATAATACGTTTATATTATTTTCAAACTGTGACCCGTATTATTAAATAATATATATTTATATTATTTCGAATCATTTTATAACATCGTGTATCGATTGAGACTAAATAATAATATAATTAGTTATATTATTTACTCGTATATATATATATATATATATATATATATATATATATTTATCCTCTAAATTTTCATGAATGACAAAACACCCGATTTTATTTATTATTATTTCTGTCATTCGTCGCGTAAAGTAATCCCTAACTCCGTGGACACTTTCGTTCACTCTACACAAAGAGCCACGAGTTTTAAGGTAAGAATCAACCTCAGATCTGATTTTTTCTTGAATGCCAATGTGATCCTACGTGATATATGAAAATGAATAATTAACAAAGAATGAAACATATGTATGCAAAGAATGAAATGAATGAATGACATAACGTAAGTGAATGAAATCTTGCTTTATATTTATATATACTGCATGTTATGAAAGTATGTAAACGTTATGGATGCTTCGATGATAACGAATGCTTCGGTAGACGGACGACCACATGACTATTTTGCTACGGACCTTCATGAGCTAGGCCGTTTGAATGGCAATGATGGACAGCCACCTTCGTGCCGGACGATTGTATTAATAAGTAAAACTGTCACATAATTAATAGTTTGCATGAGAAATGGATGCCTTAGGGCAGACGGGCGAAAGGACGGACTACGACGGTAGACACGGCATGAAGGACAGACTACTTCGGTAGACACGATATGAATTACAATGATGGACGGACTACTTCGGTAGACAATGTATGAATTACAACCTAAGACGGTAGGATGGAGCGTCTGTCTTTGTGCTTACGCAATCAATGACAGGCTGATCACCCTTATGTGTATGACCAATGAATGTTCAATGCATGCATATGCACATATTATTTGTATAGTCAATGTATGTTCAATGAAAAAAAAAGATATATATATATATATATATATATATACCAATAGTACAAATGAATGACCAATGTTATACCTAATTGCTTTAAACTAGAACTCACCAGCGTTAGCTGACTTTTAGTATGCACTTCAGGTAAAAAGAGGAAAGGACGAGCAAAGGCTTGAAGGCTACCTGGCTCAAGACCAACATCCTGTTAATTGAAATTATGTTAAGACAATGTTTATGATTTATGTTAAGACTTCCGTTGTCTGTGTATTTGAATGATGAATGCTTCCGCTGTGTTTGAATGTTTTTAACTAAAAGTTCAGTGATTAATGACTATATTTATGAGTAAATCCAACAAGTGAGGTCACCGGGAAAAAGGGCCTTACAAGTTGGTATCAGAGCAATAGTTTGAGAGATTCAGACATCCCTAAATGTCTGAATTTAAGCTGATAATGGGACCAACACACGGATGTCAGTATGGGTAGCTAACGCCAATGCCTGCACAGTAAGTAAGTACTACAGTTAATGCCTATAGATAGGAATATATGGCTTAACTTAGAACCCATATATATCAGTTTCATCACTGATGTGAAGAGTTTTGAACCCGAAAAGCAAACCAAATTATTAATCACAAACCGGTAGCTGTAATTAAGAATTTACCTTGCTCATACTGTTCTAAATTATGATCTGAAGGAATGACATTAATGTATTCCCTTTACTTATCAGGAAATCTAGAAAACTATGGCTGGTAGGGGAAGAACTGGACGCCGAGGCGGTCGTACTGGCCGAGTCGGTAGGCCACCATTGAATCGAAGACATAAGGAAGAAGAAAGTGTGCACGTGGAACACACTGAGAGTGTGCATGAAACAAATGTGACACCGTCAGCAGATGACAAAGAATGATCACTACGACTGGAACCTGAAGTTAGGAATGCTATTGCCTGAGAGGCTGTACTGACTCTGAAGGACGTATTGCCTGGTCTGTTATCTGAGGCACTGAAGAAAAGCAAAGACGAAGATAACCACAAGGAGAAAGTGTATGATAGTGATGGGGATGAGGTGAATATGGGACTGATGCACCTACAAGGGATTCAAGGATGATGGCCCGCCCAAGTTTGATGGAAATAAGGATTCGGTGGCTACGTTTGAATGGATTGAGAGAATGAATGGTGTAATCAACATAAGTGAGTGTCGACCCGACAAGGCCGTTAAGTATGTTGCTCACCCTTTCACCAACGAAGCACTGAGTTGGTGGAGGAACATTCAGAGAACTAAGTCGTCGAAAGCTCTAAGAAGGATGACCTAGGAAGACCTGAAAAAGCTAATAATCCAACAGTTCTGTCCCTAGAACGAGATTGATCGGGTGGAGAACGAATTCCTAAACTTCAAGGCTAGCAATAAGACCCATTGCTAGTACACTTCCAGATTCAACGAGCTGCCTCAACTGGTACCTAATCTAGTAGAGATTGAAGAGCGACTGATCAAGTACTATGTCAAGGGCCTGCCCTAAAGGGTCCGTGTTCACGTGAAATCTAATCTGCCCTCGACCTACGAGTCAATAGTAAATATGTCTGGAATAGTCTATGACGATTATGCTAACGAGGACCCGGTGCCAAAAGCACCAAATAGGAAGTGGAAGAACCCATCTAAGGGGACTACAAAGGGAAATGTTACAGCTGAGGCTAAGAAGCCGAGAAATGATGTGGGCGAAATTTGCTCGAAATGCGGGAAACAAAACCGCAGTGAATGTTTGGCTGGCTCTTCCATATGCTACAAATGTGGAAAAGTTGGTCACTACTCCAGAGACTGTAGGAGCACCATCAAGTGCCAAAACTATGGTTGGTTTGGACACGCGACTAAGTATTGCAGGAAAACCGGACAATCTGGTTCGGGAAAGGAGAAAGGAGGGGAAAAGGAGCAGCCAAAGGCTAGGACTCGGGCTTATGCCCTAACTGAGGAGGAAGCCAGAGGAAACCTTGATGTCGTGTCAGGTATGTTCCTAGTTAAAGATGAACATGCTGCATTTTTATTTGACTCTAGTGCAAACAAAAGCTTTATATCAAATGATTTTAGTCATAAACTAGATTGCACGATCAACACCATAGTAAGGGCTTTTAGCATAGAAATCGCAGTTGGTAGAAACTCGACGGTATTCCAAATGACTGATGATTGCATAGTAGAAATAGAGGGCCATAAGTTTCCTTCTAGGCTATTCCCATGACCTTAGGAGGATTCGATATAGTATTGGGCATCCATTGGTTGGCTGCCAACGAAGCTCAAATTATATGTAAACGAAAGATGATACATCTCAAAGCTACTGACGCCAGTCCGATTACGGTTTACGGGGACTGGAATTGCATAATGCCAAACGTTGTCTCGATGATCAAAGCCAAAAGTTACATGAGGCGTGGTTACAAAGCTTATCTGGGGTATGTTATTGACGATAGAATGAAAACGAAAGATCTCAAAGATGTACTCGTGGTGTGCAACTTTCCAAAAGTGTTGTTACACACCGCCAAGGCGGAATCACAAGGCGTATCGTTCATGGTTTCCAAAGCATATGATTATCGCAAACACATACATACAAACTAGATACATAGTTTAAAGTTAAAGTTTTACAGTCAAAATATTTGTTCAAATCACAAAATAGTAAGATTTTGCAAATATGACCCAAGTGTGATGGGTTATACAAGAAAAATCATCAAAAGCACTATCCAACGTGTATGCATGAACCCTACAAGTATTACCCTTGCAACCGCATTTAATTTCCTGAAAAACATACTTAAAAGTGTCAACACAAGGTTGGTGAGTTCACAGGTTAGTTATAATAAGTAAAAGATAGTCAATGTTCACAAAATCAAGTCTCAAGTATACGTTAAATGAAACCAAGTAATCGTATCAAGTTTGACCTATCAAGTTGGCCCATCATAGCTAGCTAGGCATATGAAGTTTATTTCACATAAGTGTTAACCAAACCAAACACGGGTATTTCGCCCCTCAACCATTCCCCACGGGCTCAAGAGTTAAGATAATGTGCAACCATTGGGCCATACAGAGCCTCGGTTAGCGCGAATAACCATGACTGGGAGTGTCAATCCCAATAGTACTATTCATATTATCCTAGCTAATTAAGTTAATGGTTAATAAACTATAACAGGGGACTTCGAGATCTCAAGAAATGTCTCATGTAAACATAAGTGGTCGGTCAAGATTGCTTATTTCGAACGTATAAATCAAGTTTGTTTCATGTTTTATCAAGGATGTCAAGAAATAAAGTTTCATGTGTTTCTAAACGTGTTAAGAAAGTATGTTTCTCCCCCAATGTTTTAAAAACATTTATAAGTAAAAAAGGGGCAGTGAACTCACCTTGTGAGCTTTCGGTATGGATGTGCTAGCAAACAATCCAAGTGAATGCAAGACCGTCCTAACCGTGACCTAATATAGTGACGATTATCTTATGACCTTAAGATTTTGGTGTTATCATACAATTCGGTCATGTACAAAGTCCATCCAATATGTTAGATTAAAAAACGTAAGTGTTATGTTTAGAAAAATGTGACCTGACGAACCGTTGGTGATTTGACTTTGAATTTCATGATAGATATACTTGTTTACTCATGAAATATATACAAGTTTGATGTTACATATGTGTCCACAAGTTGTTATTTATATCTCGTGTTAAGGTTTTGATAGGCATTTATCTTACCGTGTTATCAAGGTAACCTTAGTTTGTCAGAATTTCCAGAATTTTAGGTCGTTCATGCGTTGTCCTTTTGATTAATCAAACGAGCTCTTTTAGTCACGAAATTTAATACCAAGATACCTACATGTATTAGGGTTACAGGAATGTCTGCAGTGTTCTTTTCTGGAGTACCTTGGGAATTTCTTTTTAGTTGACTGACTTAAGCCCATTTTCATGACCCGAGACCCTACTAATTTGGTTAGATACTTAAAATAATGACTTTGAGAAGTGGAATCAACTTATTTGGACTTGTTATGACCAAGTTATGACCATCAAAAGTGACATGAAATTTCTGCCAAAAATGATAGCCTTGATATGTTTTCTTGTAGGACCATTTTGGGGCATCAAATCGCAACGAATTTTTGTGAAATCACTTGGGTTAGATTATTGACCTTTGTACTTGATTGTAGATCAAAAATTGGACAAGTTTGATTGAGTATGGACCGAGGTATGGCCTGGTAAAGTTGATTTAAGTTTCTGCCAACACTGTTTTACTTGTAGAACACTCAAAGTTGCCAACCGCTTTTGTTTTGTACTTGTTTGACTCATGTATAGCATACTAGATGATTATTATGTTATGGATAACTTGTTCATATGTCCAAAAGTCCAGATGTGTCTTTGTTTTATGATAATTAAGTCCAAGATCCAACTTATATCCAAAATCAATAAATTAGGGTTTCTTCATGATACATCTTTGGTTTTTCATGACGTTTCTTGTTAGATCTAAGATTTTAAGTTCATATACACCTTGTTTTCATATGTTACATGTTTATATGTTTAGATTCCAGATCCATGCATGTTAGAACTCAAAGGTTGGTTTTTAAAGGACTTAAAAGCATGATGTTACATGTATGAACAAAATCACCAAAAAGACACATTCTTTACCAAATTTTTATACAAAACATGTATATACCATGTTTTAGATCTTGTTTAAGATCTTTAACATGTTCATAATTTTGACCTTGAGTTTTTAAAGAAATCTTGTGCTCAAAAGTAAGAAACCATGGTTTAAACTAGTTTATAAGCATGAACTCTTGGATGGTGACTTTTACATGATGATCCTTGTATTTCTCTTGAAAGAATGAAGAAAGAAAGAGGATGAAAGATTTTATTTTTCACCTTTAGCAAGTAAGGAGAAGGTAACAGAAGGTAGTTCCAAGCTTGAATCTTTGTAAAACACCCTTGGTAGCTCTTGAATCTCCTTATTTCATGGATGAACTTTTGAATCTTCCAGTTTGAGTGTGTATGGAGTTTGTGCCATGTTTTTTGAGTGGGTGAGAGATGACAGAAGTGTGATTTGAGTGGGAGTGGTGATTGGTGTGAATGAGGGTCTTGAAAAGGAGTTGGAGTGTAGATAAAGTGAAAGAAAGGATGGAAGATGGATTAAATAAAGTAAAGAGTTGAATTATGGGGTGTGAGTAGGTCCCACTAGGGGGTTCAGATGATTATGATCCATGGGGGTGGGGTTAAGTTTGTTTAGGTGGTTATAAGATTATGTATGTAGATATTTAGGTCATTAGGTGCGGTAATCGTGGTTAGGGCTCGAAACGGTAATTTAATGCGGTTTTCGATTCTTTAATGAAATTTTAAACTAAGGTTAACTAGTTTGTGTCTAGTTTAGTTAAAATCACTTAATAAAGTATTGTATAGGTTATATATAAGGTTTATTGCGTGTAGTTATGTTTAGGGTTGTCGGTATGCGATAAAACCTTCGATTTACGTCGTTACGGGTTGTTTTATGAAATGTGGACTTTAAATTATATATTTGAATATATAAACATATACTTCATGTATTATGGATATTTGAAAATTAATTTGGACAATTAGGTTAGTCACCAAAGTTCGTATTGGTCGGGTTATACTTATACGTGACTCGGTAATTCTTAAAATTACCAAAACATGAATTGAACTAACGTGCGACCTTTGCTAGACTTAATGACCTAATTCATGCAATTAAGTGAATTAGGAAACTTAAAAACGTAAACGCATTTATGTTATGTATGGATATTGACCTGAAATATCGGGTATCAGATTCTCCCCACGTTAAAAGAATTTCATCCCGAAATTCAATTCGTGCCATCGAGAATTGGAGTATCCTGGAACAAGGAGGGGTACTTGGCCTTCATTCGACCCTCAAGTTCCCATGTGTACTCGGGACCACGCTTTGAATTCCAACGTACCTTAACCAGTTTGATACGACTACGCCTTGTCTTTTGTACTTTCCAATCTATGACGTCAATTGGCTCTTCCACAAAGTGAAGTTTGTCGTCAATGTAAATCTCGTCAGGTGGTATGATCAATGTCTTGTCTGCCAAGCACTTCTTGAGATTCAATACGTTGAAAGTATCATGTACGTTGTTCAGTTCTTGCGGTAGCTTAAGCTTGTATGCCACAGGGCCAAACCTAGCCAGTATTTCAAACGGTCCAATGTATCTAGGGTTAAGTTTTCCACGGTTTCCAAATCTTGCAACACCTTTCCAAGGTGAGACTTTCAACAGTACTCTGTCTCCAACTTGAAATTCTAATGGTTTTTGTCTGTTGTCATCGTAGCTCGTTTGTCTGCCTCGGGCCACTTTCAGACGATCTTTAATTTGGAAGTCCTCCGCCCAACATAGAGGCGAACGACATTTACGACCTCACAAAGCTTCAAACGGAGCAACCTTAATGCTGGTATGGTAGCTGTTATTATAAAAAAAACTCAGCCAAGGGTAAATGTGTTTCCTAATTTCCTCCAAAATAAATTACACGCATAGAGAATATCTTCTAATGTTTGGATGGTCCTTTCACTTTGACCGTCCGTTTGTGGGTGATATGCAGTACTCATATTGAGGCGTGTGCCTAAAGCTTCTTGTAACGATTGCCAAATTCTTGACACGAAACGGCTGTCTCTATCAGAGATAATGGAAATTGGCACCCCATGTCTAGCCACTATTTCTTTAATATACAATCTTGCAAGTTTCTAAGTTTTGTCGGTTTCCTTGATTGGCAGGAAGTGAGCGGACTTCGTCAAATGATCGACGATCACCCATATAGTATCATATCCGCTCGACCTCTTGGGTAATTTTGTAATGAAATCCATGGAAATTTGTTCCCACTTCCATTGAGGAATCTCGGGTTGTTGTAATAACCCAGACGGTTTCTGATATTCTACCTTTACCATCGAACACGTCAGGCATTTATCAACATAAATAGCAATTTCTCCTTTCATGTTTGTCCACCAATAGAGTTCCTTGGGATCCTTATACATTTTATCCGAACCTGGGTGCATGGAGTACTTGGAATTATGGGCTTCGTCCATAACCAACTCGCGTAGGTTACCGGTGCTCGGCACCCAAATTCTGTTCATGAAGTATAATGTATCATCCGACTTAGGCTCTAATTGTTTGACTATTCCACGTAGTGCCTCATCTTGGATGTTCTCTTCCTTAAGTGCCTCTTGTTGTGCCATTAGGATTTGAGTAGTGAGATTCGTATGAATTGTTAATCATAGGGCACGAACGTAAAGGGTTTTAACTCGTTCTTTACGACTCAAGGCGTCTGCTACAACATTGGCTTTTCCAGGATGATATTTGATGTCACAATCATAATCGTTCAGTAATTCCTCCCAACGGCGTTGTCTCATTTTAATCTCCTTTTGATCAAAGATGTACTGAAGGCTTTTATGATCTGTAAAGATAGTGCACTTCGTACCAAACAAGTAATGTCTCCAGATTTTAAGCGTAAACACGACGGCGCCCAATTCCAGGTCATGAGTCGTGTAGTTTTTGTCATGAACCTTCAACTGTCTGGATGCATAGGCTATAACCTTATCTTTTTTGTATTAGTACACAACCCAGACCTTGATGTGACGCGTCACAGTACACGACAAAATTGTCTGTTCCTTCGGGGAGTGATAGGATCGATGCACTACACAGCTTCCGCTTCAATAGTTGGAAAGCCGATTCTTGCTTATCGCTCCAGTCAAACTTCTTGTCCATCTGGGTTAAAGTGGTTAAAGGTAGGGCTATTTTTGAAAAATTATCAACGAATCACCGGTAGTAGCCGGCTAAACCCAGAAATTGACGCACCTCAGTCGTATTTCTTAGTGCTTCCCAAATTTTTGTTGCTTCAATTTTGGACGGGTCCACGTGTATACCTTTCTCATTGATAACATGTCCAAGAAAGTGTACTTATCAGATCTAGAACTCACACTTAGTGAATTTGGCATATAATTTCTCGTTTCTGAATAACTCCAAAATTAGTTTCAAGTGATGCTCATGATCCTTTTTGTTTCGTGAATATATCAATATATCATCAATAAACACTATCACGAATTTATCCAAGTACGGCTTGCACAGTCGGTTTATGAGATCCATAAAAACTGCGGGTGCATTCGTCAAACCAAACGACATAACTAGAAACTCGTAGTGGCCGTAACGAGTTCTAAAGGATGTCTTTGGTATATCTTCCTCCTGGATCCTTAGTTGGTGATACCCCGAACATAAATTGATCTTAGAGTAGAAACTGGAACCTTGAAGTTTATCAAATAAGTCATCTATTCTAGGAAGCAGATACCGGTTTTTGATCGTCAACTTGTTTAACTCCCGGTAGTTAATACACATCCTAAAGGTTCCATCCTTCTTCACGAACAGGACCAGAGCTCCCCAGGTTGAGAAACTCGGTCTTATGAAGCCCTTATCAAGCAGCTCCTACAGTTGATTTGATAATTCCTGCATTTCAGAAGGTGCTAGTCGATATGGCGATCACGTAACCGGTGCGGCTCCAGGTACCAAGTCAATTCGGAATTCGACTTGCCTCGGTGGTGGAAATCCAGGTAAGTCTTCGGGAAAAACCTCCGGATAATCCCTAACGACGGGTATATACTCGAGTCGACGCTCCTTTGGTTTCTTCTCGACAACGTGAGCCAGAAATACGCAATAACCCTTGCGTAGATACTTACGGGCCTTCATGCAGTTAACCATTCTTAGCGTCATCCCACTCTTTTCTCCTTGAATTGACAGAACTTCTCCGTTCGGGAGTGTAATACGCACGATCTTATAAAAACAGACAATTTCGGTGTGATTCTTTGACAACCAATCCATACCGACAACAATGTCAAAACTTCCTAATTCGACAGGTAGTAAATCTATACTAAATGAGTGACCCTCTAAATACAAAGTACAACCTTGAATGACCTCCCCGGTTTCAATTACTTTCCCATTTGCTAATTCAATTGTATAGCTTTGCTTTAACTTATAGACATAATACCGAGTAAAGATTTAGAGTCATTTGACACGAAACTCATGTCAGCACCCGTATCAAAAAATATAGACACGTAGAGATTATTGACAGGGAGACGAACCAGTGACTATGTTGGGATCATGACGAGCCTGATTGTTCAGGTTCTTCAGCTTCGGGCAGTCCTTTCGGAAGTGTTTCAGATCTCCACATTCATAGCAGCCTCGTTTAGTTCCATCGGCAAGAAGTTTGACTAGGTAGGTTTGGGTCTGATGTCCGATTCTCTTGTATTTGTCACATTAGGTGCACTGGCCAAGATGATGATACCCACATTTATTACACATGGGTAGTGTGCCGTTATAGACTTTGGGTACGACGGTGTTGGCAGCAAAGACTTTCACTGTTTCTTGTTTCTTGTGATCTTGGTTCTTGAATTTGTTAATTGGTTTTCCAGACCACTTTCTCTTATCCCCGGACTTTTTCTCCTTAGTATCTTTCCTTCCAAATAATCCATTTCGTACGGCGTTATCTCTTAGCTTAAAGGCCAGGACTATGGCACTCTTGGCATCCACGGGGTTGGACGAGGTCACCATGCTACTGATTTAGGGGCAGGACCCCACAAGTACCTTTCAATTCTTTTGTACTCTAGAGTGACCATGTGTGGCACCAAGATCGCCAGTTCATTGAATCGATCAGTATAGCCAGCCACATCATCCCTGATCATCATGGCTTTCAGCTCCTCCTAAGTTCATTGAATCGATTAGATTCCACATCTCGGTCTCAATCTTCTGTAGTTCATTTCGAGGACAGTACTCCTCGATCATCATGGCTTTCAGCTCCTCCTAAGTTAGCTGGTAAGCGGTTTGTCTTCCCATAATTTTCATATGGGAATTCCACTAAGTTAATGCTTTGTCAGTAAGAGTACAGGTAGCATACTTCACCATGCAGTCGGCCGTGCATTCGCTGATATCTAGTATTGACTCCAACTTTTCGATCCAACACATAAGGCCAATTGCACCTTCAGTGCCATTGAATCTGCGAGGGTTGCATGACAAGAATGCCTTATAGGTGCACTTCTTGTTTGAAGTATCGACAAGATTTACCAATTCAATAACGTTATCAACTCAAAACCGTGATTGTTAATTACTGATGGAAATTTCTGTTTTAATACTCCATATCCTCTAGCGGTGCCACTGTTATTTCCTCCACCGTTATTCCGATTAGTTTCATATTGTTCTATGGCAGCGGCTAAACGTTGTGATAGAGTTGCTCCACTTCTGCAGAAATCGTCGTGTTGTTTTCACCAGTGGTGTCATGGAGCGTCCTTCGTTTAGGTGCCATGGTGTTCTTTTCTAATCATACAATTTAAAAAGAAACAAGCATTATATAGGGAATAATGACATAATCATGACATAAGGATATAACAACATCAACGCAAACAACCATCACATACATAGTTAAAACATAATCAGTACATAGTTCCAACAGAGGAACTCAAAATAGATAAGTTTTACATATACCATCCGTACTAAGTTTCAACTGCATAACGTGTTACGGGCACAACCCGTCGGTAATAGGTCTAACGTCGAAAATGCGAGAACATACCGAATGGTACGGCAAGTCTAGCCATAACAGCGCTCACCCTGGACAGTATCTCAGCTACCACGGTCCTTTCCTCCAGTGCAATGACCTTGTCTCGAACTGTGGTGGTCACAAGCCAGTTAATGTCGACTCGAATCTCCATGTGATCCACGGCACCCTGCAGGTCTCTAGTAGTGTCCTCCAATGCCCCTAGGTGGTGTATGAGCACCCGCTGAAACATTGTGGATGCGTCTCTCTGTGCCCTGATGTTATCCCTAATGTGGTCTAGGCGCTCCTCATGTGTATTGGCCCGCGCGACCAACGTCGGAACAGTGAGCTCCAGCGCTTCCCTAGTGAGGGGTAGAGGTGGTGAGGAGTTAGAGGACTCCCCTATCTCGTAAGTTTTAGGGGACACCCTCCATCTCAAGCCACCTGATAAGAGTGTGTGGCATCCAATCGAACGTCCCTGCTGGTGTGTAACGACGATGCCTCCGCCGGGGTGGTTCCTCATAAGAAGTCGGCTCCTCTGGTGCGCGTGCCGCTAAAGTCCTCTTAAGGGGAAGTCCAATCTTTTTTCTCATGCTCTTCACCATCAATGGTCCTCCTTCTCTCTTTTGATACAAAATGGGAGGCTCTCCCAGTACAACCTCAGGTGGGCTCGAACTACTGATCGGTACTCGACCTCGGGTCGGGTGTGGTAGGTAGGGGTCTCATCCCTGATAACAGCAGTGGGTGGAACATGATCAACTGGAACAGTCTCAGATAGGGTGTGTGACTCCTCAATCTCCAAAGCAGGGTGGTACTTCACAGACTCGTCATCTAAGTCAAAAATCTCGATCGGGTCGTGGAAGGAAGACATGCCGTGTCTAGAATATCCGTATATGTAAAGTGAGTCATACAATGAAAATGTTTTAATGAGTCATTTAAATTATAGATTAGGTTCAATGTAGACTCCTAGTTCGGTATAATCAATGGCTCTGATACCAATCTGCCACACCCCGCCAAGGTGGAATCACGAGGCGTAACGTTTATGGTTTCCAAAGTATATGATTATCACAAACACATACATACAAACTGGATACAAAGTTTAAAGTTAAAGTTTTACAGCCAAAATATTTGTTCAAATCACAAAATAGTAAGATTTTGCAAATATGACCCAAGTGTGATGGGTTTTACAAGAAAAATCTTCAAAAGCAGTATTCATCATCTATGCATGAACCCTACGAGTATTACCCTTGCAACCGCATTTAATATACTGAAAAACATACTTAAAAGTGTCAACACGAGGTTGGTGAGTTCACAAGTATACGTTAAATGAAACCAAGTAATCGTATCATGTTTGACCTATCAAGTTGACCCATCATAGATAGTGAGGCATATGAAGTTTATTTTACGTAAGTGTTAACCAAACCAAACACGGGTGTTTCGCCCCTCACCCATTCCCCACGGGCTCAAGAGTTAAGATAATGTGCAGCCATTGGGCCATACGAACCCTATGTTAGCGCAACTAACCTTGACTGGGAGAATCAAGTATGTCAAGAAATAAAGTTTCATGTTTTCTAAACGTGTCAAGCAAGTATGTTTCTCCCTCGATATTTCTAAAACATTTATAAGTAAAAAGGGGGCAGTGAACTCACCTTGTGAGCTTTCGGTATGGATGTGCTAGCAAACAATCTAAGTGAATGCAAGACCGTCCTAACCGTGACCTAATATAGTGACGGTTATCTTATGACCTTAAGATTTTGGTGTCATTATACAAGTCGGTCATGTACAAAGTCCATCCAAAATGTTAGATTCAAAAACGTAAGTGTTATGTTTAGAAAAATGTGACCCGACGAACCGTTGGTGATTTGACTTTGAGTTTCATGATAGGTATACTTTTTTACTCATGAAATATATACAAGTTTGATGTTACATATGTATCCACAAGTTGTTATATATATCTCGTGTTAAGTATTTGATAGGCATTTCTCTTATACCGTGTTATCAAGGTAACCTTAGTTTGTCGGAATTTCCAGAATTTTAGGTCGTTCATGCGTTGTCCTTTTGATTAGTCAAACGAACTTGTTTAGTCATGAAATTTAATACCAAGATACCTACATGTATTAGGCTTACAGGAATATATGAATCATCAACTTATGACATGTTTAAGTATTTACAAAAATTCATTTGGGCAGAAGAGGTCAGCAGTGTTCTTTTCTAGAGTACCTTGGGAATTTCTTTTTAGGTGACTGACTTAAGCCCATTTTCATGACCTGAGACCCTACTACATTGGTTAGATACTTAAAATAATGACTTTAGGAAGTGGTATCAACTTATTTGGACTTGTTATAACCAAGTTATGACCATCAAAAAACGACATGAAATTTCTGCCGAAAATGGCAGCCTTGATACCTTTTCTCATAGGACCATTTTGGGGCATCAAATATCAACGAGATTTTGTGAAACCACTTGGGTTGGATTATTGACTCTTTATACTTGATTTTAGATCACTGTTTTGCTTGTAGAACACTGTTTTGCCTGGTAGAGTTGGTTTAAGTTTCTGCCAGCACACTATTTTGCTTGTAGAACACTCAAAATTACTAACCACTTTTGTTTTGTACTTGTTTGACTCATGTATAGCATACTAGATGATGATTATGTTATGGATAACTTGTTCAGATGTCCAAAAGTCCACATGTGTCTTTTTTTTATGATAATTAAGTCCAAGATCCAACTTATGTCCAAAATCAATAAATTAGGGTTTCTTCATAATACATGTTTGATTTTTCATGAAGTTTCTTGTTAGATCTAAGATTTTAAGTTCATATACACCTTGTTTTAATATGTTACATGTTTATATGTTTAGATTCCAGATCCATGCAAGTTAGAACTCAAAGGTTGGTTTTTAAAGGACTTAAAAGCATGAATGTTACATGTATGCACAAAATCACCAAAAAGACATAATCTTTACCAACTTTTTATACGAAAACATGTATGTACCAAGTTTTAGCTCTTGTTTAAGATCTTTAACATGTTCATAAAGTTTGACCTTGAGTTTTTAAAGAAATCTTGTGCTCAAAAGTAAGAAACCATGGTTTAAACTAGTTTTTAAGCATGAACTCTTAGATGGTGACTTTTACATGATGATCCTTGTATTTCTATTGAAAGAATGAAGAAATAAAGAGGATGAAAGGTTTTATTTTTCAACTTTATCAAGCAAGGAGAAGGTAATAGAAGGTAGTTCCAAACTTGAATCTTTGTTAAACACCCTTGGTTGCTTTTGAATCTCCTTTGATCATGGATGAACTTTTGAATCTTCAAGTTTGAGTGTGTATGGAGTGTGTGCCATGATTTTTTAGTGGGAGAGAGATGAGAGAAGTGTGATTTGAGTGGGAGTAGTGATTGGTGTGAATGAGGGTCTGGAAAAGGAGTCGGAGTGTATATAAGGTGAAAGAAAGGATGGACGATGGATTAAATAAAGTAGAGAGTTGAATTATGGGGTGTGAGTCACTAGGGGGGTTCAGCTGATTATGATCCATGGGGGTGGGGTTAAGTTTGTTTAGGTGGTTAGAAGATTAAGTATGTAGATATTTAGGTCTTAGGTGCGGTAATCGCGGTTAGGGCTCGAAAAGGTAATTTAATATGGTTTTTTATTCTTTAATGACATTTTAAACTAAGGTTAACTAGTTTGTGTCTAGTTTAGTTAAAAACACTTAATTCATGTATTGTATAGGTTATATATAATGTTTATTGCGTGTAGTTAGGTTTAGATGTGGAGACACTACCTGTACGGTACCAAGGGCACCATCTACACCGATCACAAGAGTCTTCAGCATATCTTTGAGCAGAAAGAGCTGAACATGAGACATCGTCGTTGGGTTGAGCTCTTGAATGATTATGATTGTGCGATCTGGTATCATCCGGGTAAGGCTAATGTTGTAGCTGATGCTCTAAGTCGAAAGGAGACCAAGCCCAAACGAGTTCGAGCATTACAACTTACTATTCACCTCGGATTACCTGACAAAATCCGTAGTGCTCAACTCGAAACCCTGAAAGAGGAAAACCTACCGCTAGAAGGTAGACGCGGTATGGAAGCACAACTCAGGTAAAATCTGACGGTATTCGCTACTTCGCCAAGCGAATATGGATTCCAGTATTTGGAAACTTAAGGGAACTAGTAATGGATGAGGCTCATAAATCTCGTTACTCTATTCATACAGGTTCCGACAAGATGTATCATGATCTAAAGGTGCTGTATTGGTGGCCAAAAATGAAGGCCGATATAGCCACCTATGTGAGCAAGTGCCTGACTTGCGCGAAGGTCAATGTAGAATATCAAAAGCCTTCTGGTCTTCTACAAAAACCAGAGATTCCCATGTGGAAATGGGAGCAGATATCAATGGACTTTATCACAAAATTGCCACGAACTCCTACCGGATGTGCTACCATTTGGGTAATCGTTGATCGTTTAACAAAGTCCGCTCACTTCTTAGCAATCAAGGAAACCGACAAAATGGATAAGCTTACTCGTATTTACTTGAAAGAAGTAGTCTCTCGGCACGGGGTGCCAATCTCTATCATTCGGATCTTGATGTACGATTCACCTCTCATTTCTGGCAATCATTACATAAAGCTTTAGGCACGCGTCTAGATATGAGCACAGCATACCATCCTCAAACTGATGGCCAGACAGAACGTACTATTCAAACCCTGGAGGACATGCTACGAGCTTGTGTGATTGATTTCGGTAATACTTGGGAATCTCACCTACCGTTGGTAGAGTTCTCCTACAACAACAACTATTACACTAGTATCAAGGCAGCTCCATTTTAAGCATTGTATGGAAGGAAATGCCGTTCTCCTATTTGTTGGGTCGAAGTTGGGGATAGTCAACTTACAGGTCCTGATCGTACTTGAAACTTCTGAGAAAATCATTCAAATTAGAAATCGTATGACAGCAGCTCGTGATCGTCAAAAGAGCTATGCCGATAAGCGTCGTAAACTGTTAGAATTTCAAGTAGGGGATATGGTCTTGTTAAAAGTCTCACCTTGGAAGGGTGTCATTCGTTTTGGGAAACGAGGCAAATTAAATCCTCGTTATGTTGGACCATTCAAGATAGTGAAGAGGATTGGTCCAGTAGCGTATCAACTGTACCTACCTGAAGGACTTAGTGGTGTACACAACGTCTTTCACGTCTCAAACTTGAAGAAATGTCTAGCAGACGAGTCACTCGTGGTTCCTCTTGAGGAACTACATATTGATGAACAGCTGCGTTTCATCGAAGAACCTATGGAAATTATGGATAGGGAAGTCAAAACGTTAAAACGCAGTAAAATACCTTTTGTCAGAGTCCGTTGGAACTCAAAACGCGGACCGGAATTCACGTGGGAGCGCGAGGATCAGATGATGCGCAAGTATCATAATCTGTTCACGCACTCCACGTCAAGCTCTTAAGGTACTATTTTAATTTTCAGAACGAAAATTCTTTTAACTAGGGGATGATGTGACATCCGGAAATTTTTATTTATTTATTTAATTTTCGGGACAAAAATTCTTTCAACTAGGGGATGATGTGACAATCCGACTTTTCAAGTTAATCCCGTTAATGATTCTGTTAAATATTCTGTTAAATCCTAACCAAGTTAACCCAATTATAAAACCAAGGGATCATTTCTGTCAAAGCTGAAGTTACAAGGGCTGGTTTTGTAAATAACCAGAAACCCTAGTAGGCACGGTCGCGCCTTGTTTTGGAACTGTCGCGCCTCTTGTCAGTTGAAACGTAAACGCAGTCTTTAATCGCAAGTTCGTTTGATTTCGTAACCGTTACACACGTCTCATCTATTAACGACCATCATTAAAACTTTAATCATCGTTATTACTCTGAATTAAACCCAATTATGGGAAATCAAACTGTAACGGTCGACCATGATTTCATTGTTATCAAATTCGTGTGGTTCTGTTTTTATTCTTGCAAATCGATCCCCTGCTCACACTCGAAGAACGTCTCAGAAGGTTTTGCACTCAACAATTTGATCAGAATCGCACCAGAAGTCGCCAGAGGCCAATCCATTCTCAGTCGGCAATTGCTTTCACTTGTTCCCATCAATTCATCAACGATTTTGGTAAATTCTTACACCCTTAGTTTCGGTTTCACTTGTTGGTTGAAAGCCTTATCATCTTCAGGGTTTACAACATCGAATTGATACAGACCCGTAATATAGGGTTTGTTCTTCAAGCAAATTGGAGGTTTTTGATCTTAAACATGTTATCCATCAAATTAATCCACACCATCGTTTTCACAAGGTTCAAATCAGTAAAAGCCCCATGATTCCACTGAGTATTAACATCAGATTTTATCAAATTGATTTGGTGTTCTTCACCCAAGGTTTCGTTTTCTTAATTCTGGAATTAAACGAACTTAAACGTGATGTTTTTCAAATTAAACTCGTTCACAGAATTGTCTATACCTGTTAAACAGAACCCCCATGTCCTTTTGGTCAATCGCGATCGAAACCAAAAGGATTTGGATTTATTGGGTTATTCTGTTAAACTCTGTAACTGTAAATCCAGGAGACACGGTCGTGCTGAGTTTTAGCAAGGTCGTGCCTCACACTCTGACCCGGTCGTGCCTCTTGGCTAGACCTGGTCGTGCCTCAGAACTCTAGACACATTCGTACCTAGTGATCAGTTTTGTTGTGTCTTCTGTTTAATCAACACGGTCGCGCCCTTGACGAGCACGGTCGTGCCCGTGACCTGAACACGGTCGTGCCTTGTCTTAGGCGCGGTCGTGTGTGAGAAAAACTTTTGTCATAATGTTTGATTAATATTTATATTTTCAAAACAATAATTATTATATTATATTAATATGTTTTAAAACCGGAAAACCACCGGTAGACTCGGGTTTAATCTTGTAACTCGTATCCGTTATTTAAAACTCGTTTATAAAATAATATATTATTTCCAATCCTTGAACTCGATTAAAAACGTTATATATTTATATTATTATTATTATTTGTTATTCATCGCGAAACGCATTCATACTATTTTAAAAATCCTTATTCTCGTAAACTCGTTCATTTACCCGTAAATCCTTAGAATGTTTAAAGACGTTCTAATCTTCCGTGTGTCGTCACAAATCCCATTGTATGCCTAACTATTATGCTTATAATTCTAGGGCATACTTAAGCAGTTCACATGCAAACACTTGTGTACCAAATCTCATACTTGTGTGATACTACCTACTACGCAACGCATGTGAGTTTTCACGGCCCCTTTTACTGTTTTATAATTTGGGGGAGAAAACATGTCGTAAACATTTTTGGTTATGTAATTCATATATGATATCACATGTTTAACTATGCGTACACATCTATCACTAAGTCCTCACATCGGACCGTTAATATGAACATAGCGAGGTAAGTTGAGTAGTACTAATGGGTTTCACAAATCTCACCCGCGTTAGTCGCGCTAACCCGACTGGAGGTCGAACGGGTGCAGTCTTGACCTAAACATGCACCATGGTTGATAGGCCTGGTGGGAGGCAAAAACATAAACTGTCAGTTGTCGGTTACGAGTGCATTAGTTAACATGCTTATGGGTTAGCTACCTATTGATTTATATATTGAATGTACATTAACCTATTGAACTTTGTTGCAAACTGAAACCTGTGAACTCAACAACCTCGTGTTTACACTTTCTTACATATTTTCTCAGGACGTTAAGCTAAGGCACAAGTGCACGTTTGGACATGCATGGTGTCAACATGATGTATTCAATAATTTTCAATCTACTGATAATTTATTATATTTCTGTTATTGTTAGACTTGGGCGCGTTGTTTTGCGCATTTACTTTCTTTATACGCTTCCGCATTAAACTATGAACTTTTATGATATTATATTTATGTCCTATATAGTGTCGTTCAATGTAACTGATGACTGAGATCCTAGTTTGTCATTTCCCAAACGGTAAAACTTCGTTATTTGAAATTGGGGGTGTGACACTTATTGACCTAATTCATGCAATTAAGTGAATCAGGAAACTTGAAAATGTAAATGCATTTATGTTATGTATGGATATTGACCTGAAATTTTGGGTATCACAAGTGTTCCTAGAGGACCTACCTGGCTTGCCGCCCGATCGAGAAATAGAATTTCATATTGACTTACTGCCAGTAGCTGAGCCCATTGCCAAAGAACCCTACCGATTAGCTCCGTCAGAAATGAAAGAACTAATGTCTCAATTAGAAGAACTAACAGAGAAAGGATTCATCAGACCGAGCATCTCACCATGGGGCGCTCCGGTATTATTTGTAAAGAAGAAGGACGGCAGCATGAGTATGTGCATAGAATACCGTGAATTGAACAAACGAACAGTAAAGAACAAGTACCCACTGCCCAAACTAGACAATCTTTTCGATCAACTACAAGGCACGAGTTGGTTCTCAAAGATCTATCTTAGGTCGGGTTACCATCAATTGAAAGTAAGGGAGGAGGATATGCCGAAAACCGCGTTTCGCACGCGTTATAGACATTATGAATTTCTCGTGATGCCCTTCGGACAAACGAACGCACCTGCAACATTTACGGATTTAATGAACAGAGTATGCCGACCAATTTTGGATCCATCAGTAATAGTTTTCATAGATGATATTATCATCTACTCAAAGAATGAGGGTGATCATCAATGTCACCTAAGAGAAGTATTAGAAGTTTTGAAGCAGAAGAAGTTGTATGCAAAATTCTCCAAATGCGCGTTCTGGCTCAGGGAAGTCCAATTCATGGGTCATGTTATAAACCCAAATGGCATTATGGTAGATCATGCAAAGATCATAACAGTTAAAGAATGGAACGTCCTGAAAACACCAACGGAGATACGAAGTTTCCTGGGATTGGCAGGTTACTATCGGAGAGTCATTCGGGATTTCTAGAGAATAGCCTCGCCATTAATAAACCTAACGCGTAAGGAAGTAAATTATGAATGGGGTCCAACCCAAAACAACGCGTTTGAAGAATTGAAGACACGATTAACCCAAGCTCAAGTCTTGACCTTACCTGAGGGAAATGAAGACTTGGTAGTCTACTCTGATGCTTTGGCTCAGGGATTGGGTTGTGTACTTATGCAACAAGGAAAAGTAATTGCTTATGCCTCACGACACTTAAAGATCCACGAGGTTAACTACCCGACTCACGATCTGGAGTTGGCGGCGATAATTTTTGCATTAAAGATATGGAGACACTATCTGTACAGGGTTAAATGCACCATTTACTCTGATCACAAGAGCCTGAAGTACTTCTTTGAACAAAAAGGATTTAAACATGAGACAAAGGAGGTGGTTGGAACTGCTAAAAGATTATGATTGTGAGATATTGTACCATCCAGGCAAGGCAAATGTAGTGGCTGACGCCTTAAGCAGAAAGGAAGAGTCGACACCTATCCGGATCAAAGCATGTCAGTTGATTATAACACCAGATATTATGAATGAAATAGAGAAGGCACAAGATGAAGCACTGTTAGAAAGGAATGTGAAATGGGAAAGAATAGTAGGACAACAGAGAATTCTAGAGACCAATGCGTATGGTGTACGAACTCGTTTTGGCCAGATGTGGATACCCAAGATTGGTGAACTTAGGGCCAAAGTTCTTGATGAGGCCCATAAATCTCGCTACTCTATCCACCCCGAAACTAACAAGATGTACCAGGACTTGAAGAAAGAATACACTTGGCCCAACATGAAGAATGATGTGACTGAATATGTGAGCAATTGCCTAACTTGTTCACTAGTTAAGACCGAGCACCAGAAGCCATGTGGTAAAATGCAACCCTTACCAATACCGGAATGGAAGTGGGAGGAGATCACAATGGACTTCATTACCAAGCTACCGCGAATAGCTAAAGGAATGATACCATTTGGGTGATCTTCGACCGCTTGACGAAAAGTGCTCACTTCTTACCAATACGTGAGGCTTTTTCGTCTGAGAAGCTAGTAGAGTTATTCATCAACGAAATTGTAAGCAGACATGGTATGCCAGTGTCGATCGTGTCCGACAGGGACAATCGATTCACATCAATGTTTTGGAAGAAATTCAACGAAGCAGTGGGCACTAGACTGAATATTAGCACCGCTTACCACCCTAAAACCGATGGTCAATCGGAAAGAACCATTCAGACCTTGGATGACATGCTCTGGGCATGTATCATTGATTTCGGTGGGAGCTGGGATAGCCACCTGCCGTTGACAGAATTTTCAAATAATAATAGTTATCACTCAACCATCGGCATGCCGCCATTTGGGATGATGTATGGGAGAGATGTCGAACCCCGGTATATTGGGGGAAATTGGACAGAAATACTTTGCGAGTCTCGAAGTGGTCAAAGCTAGTTCCGACAAATTTGAACAAATCAAAGCTCGCATGAAAGTCGCTAAAGACAGACATAAATCATATGCGGACAAGAGAAGAAGAGACATAGAGTTTCAGGAGGGGACATGGTATTGTTAAAAGTGTCGTCATGGAAAGGAATCATCCAATTCAGGAAGCATGGCAAACTAAGTCTGAGGTTTGTCAGACCTCTCAAAATCCTAGCAAAAGTTGGTCATGTTGCGTACCGACTTGACCTACCATGAGCTCAATGGAATTCACCCTACATTCCATGTATCGTACTTACGCAAGTGCCTTGCTGACGATACAGCTCACATACCATATGATGAGATCGAAGTAGATAATGGTTTAAACTATGTAGAAGAACCAATAGCTATTCTTGACCGAGCCGAGAAACGACTACGCAATAAGTCGATTCCTTTGGTTAAAGTACAATGGAAGCACAGAAAAGGGTCAGAAGCTACTTGGGAAAAAGAGGATGAGATGAAGGAACTGTACCCTCAATTGTTTAACTTGTAGCGTGTTTCGAGGACGAAACCTCTGTAAGGAGGGTAAACTTGTAACATCCCGAAATAATAAAAACGCTTAAATAATAACAGGATCGGGATTTAATCATGGGATGAATATGAAGTAAGGGAGTAGGCTTGGGCTTGGCTTCAATTGGTGGATATGGGCCTGTGTATATAAAGGTAATATCAGCTTCATCTTCCTCATTCTACCTTCTTCAACCTTGAAACTTTAGAGAGAGAAAGAGAGAGTTCTAGAGAGAGAAAGCTCAAGAAGGAATTATCAAGCTTGGATCCCGCTTCCATCTTGTTTCTCCATCATCCTTGATCGATTCTACACGAAGAACCACAAGTTTTAAGGTAAGAATCAACCTCAGCTCTGATTTTTTCTTCAAAAATGGGTTTTTAGGGTTTATGGGGTTTTTAAACATAAAGGACGGATTTTTACAAATTAAACGTGGATTAAAGCTCAGATCTAGCTTCATGGAAGCTAGATAAACATTTTGAACGTAAAAAGTTAGGGTTTTGGATAAAAAATCAGACCTGCAAATGCTCAATGTTATTGCGCCGACTCTCGAGAGTCGGCCACCTGCATGTGGTGACTCTCAGCGAGGAAGAAGAAGAGAGTCGACTGTAAGAAAGTCGACTGTCAGAGAGTCGACTTTCAGAGAGTCGACTGTGAGAAAGTCGATGTCAGAAAGTCGAATGTCTGAGAATCTACTGTCTGAGAATCGGCACTCTAAGAAAAACATTGAGTATCGACCCATTACACAACACAAAGTCCTGAACGCAAGTATATGCGACACTCATGAGTGTGGCTAGCGATTCTCCTAGCCGACACTCGAGTGTGGCTAGCAAGTCTCCTAGCCGACATTCTCGTCGATACCCACAAAACTGCCGACTCTTTCATAAAATAGTAGAAATTGTACTTTGACTTATGTGCAGATCGGTATACGCATTAACAGTAGCTAAAACATCACCTTCGGGTTAAACATCGGAAAACAGGTGAGTTCTGTGTGCCCCTATATGATATGTGCAAACCTTTTCAATTGTTTTGGGGATGAAGTGTATACATTAAATGAATGAATGTTATGAATGCTAATATGATCATACGTGATACATATACGAATGCCAATGTGATCCTACGTGATATATGAAAATGAATAATAAACAAAGAATGAAACGTATGTATGCAAATAATGAAATGAATAAATGACATAACGTAAGTGAATGAAATCTTGCTTTATATTTATATGTACTGCATGTCATGAAAGTATGTAAACGTTATGGACGCTTCGACGATAATGGCTACTTCAGTAGACGGACGACCACGTGACTATTTTGCAGCCGGGACATATACAGACCTTCATCAGCTAGGCCGTTTGAATGTCAATGACGGACGGCCACCTTCGTGCCGGAAGATTACAATAATAAGTAGAACGGTTGCATGATTAATAGTTCGCGTGGGAAACGGATGCCTTAGGGCAGACGGGCGAAAGGTCGGACTACAATGGTAGACACAGTATGAAGGACGGACTACTTCGTTAGACAAGGTATGAATTACAATGAAGGACGGACTACTTCGGTAGACACGGTATGAATTACGACCTATGACGGTAGGACAGAGCGTCTGTCTTTATGACTTACGCAATCAATGACGGGCTTATCACCCTTATATGTATGACCAATGAATGTTCAATGTATGTTCAATGAAAACAAAGATATGTATATATATATATACCAATAATACAAATGAATGACCAATGTTATACCTAATTGCTTTAAACTAGAACTCACCAGTGTTAGCTGACTTTTAGTATGCACTTCGGGTAACATGAGGAAAGGACGAGCAAAGGCTTGAAGGCTACCTGGCTCAAGACTAAAATCCTGTTAATTGAAATTATGTTAAGACAATGTTTATGATTTATATTAAGACTTTCGCTGTTTATGTATTTGAATAATGAATGCTTCCGCTGTGTTTGAATGTTTTTAATTAAAAGTTCAGTGATTAATGACTATGTTTATAAGTAAATCCAACAAGTTAGGTCACCCGGAAAAGGGGCCTTACAATTTCCCACAATAACAGTTATGCAAAAACAAGGACTTCTTTTCAAACTTTCCCCCAAAAGATTTATTTATTGATAACCTTCTTTAAATGGAATTTTCTAAAAAAGAAAACAAATATTTTTGCAGCTCGATCATCAAGTCATTTCGGTCAAGAAAATATGAACAGTGATATATACACTAAATGCATGAGGGATAGAAGATGTTACTCAAAGTTCAACAGTCCCAGTTTCTTAATGAGATCAATAAACTTAGAGTTATCGAATGCCTTCATGAATATGTCGGCCTTTTGATCATTTGTATTCACCGGAAGGACTTGAATGTATTCCTTTTCATAGGCATCCCTAATGGCATGAACATGCACGTCAATGTGCTTTGTTTTGGAATGATAGATCGGGTTCTTGACGATTTTCACACATGCTTCATTATCAATGAACATCGAAGATAATCCATTATTTGATGTTGAATCCATAGGATTTGAGAGCAGCAACCGGAAGCAGCAATATACTCAGCTTCTGCAGAAGAGATGGGGACAGAAGTTTGTTTCTTGCATTGCCATGACACCAAACAGTGTCCCAAATACAGACATCCCCATGACACAGACTTTCTGTTAAGTTGACATCCTCCATGAACGCTATCAGAGTTGGCGACCAAATCAAAGCTGTTGGGTTTTGGATACCAAAGCCCTAACTTGGTAGTGCCTTTCAGGTAGCTGAAGATTCTTTTTACAGCGATTTCATGGGATTCCTTGGGATTAGTTTGATAACGGGCATAATAGCAAACATCAAACATAATATCCGGACGAGTAGCAGTGAGATAAGGAAGAGAGTGTATCATAGAACAGTAATGGTGCCTATCAATGGGTTTTCCTTCTGGATCGGCAGAAAGGGGTGTTTGAACAGCAAAAGGTGTTGACACTACCTTAGAATCAGTCATCTGGAACTTTTTGAGCATATCTTTAACATACTTGCCTTGATGAATCAGAGTTCCGTCATTTGACCTTTTCACTTCCAAACCAATAAAGAACGTGAGCTCGCCCATTTTGCTCATTTCAAACTTGGCCTTCATTACGTCCTCAAAGTCTCTACACAGCTTCTCATTGGTTGAACTGAAGATGATGTCGTCCACATAAATCTGCCCAAACATGATATCTTTTGCGATCTTCTTCTTGAATAAGGTCATATCAATCTTCCCCCGTTCGAAGCCATTTTGTAGAAGATAACTTGACAGAGTATCATACCAAGCCCTTGGAGACTGATGAAGTCCGTACAGAGCTTTCTCTAGCCTGTAGCCTCGACTCGGATAATCTGCATCTTCAAACCCTAGAGGCTGGCACACATAGACTTCCTCCTTGACTTTCCCATATAAGAATGCACTTTTAACGTCCATTTGATAGACCTTAAAGTTTTTGAAACACGCATAAGCCAGGAAAATCCTTATTGCTTCCAAACGAGCCACAGGAGCAAACACTTCCTCATAATCAATACCCCCCTCTTGGGAAAATCCCTACACAACGAATCGTGCTTTATTCTTTATCACAACGTTTCTTTCGTCTGTCTTGTTCCGAAACACCCATCGCGTACCAATTGGGTACTTATTTTTTGGAAGGTCAAAAAGATCCCAGACTTTCAAATTTCTAAACTGAGCTAGTTCCTCCTGCATGACATCAATCCAGCTTGAATCCTTTAGGTCCATGGAAATATTCTTTGGAACATCCTATGAGAGAAAATAAACATAAAGAGTCGTGTTATAAGGAGTTGAATAACTCCTTGTAAGAACACCCTCGGTAATTGGTCCAATCACATTCTCCAAAGGATGATTTGATAGAGTCTTGAAAGATGTCCCATCAGGAACTTCAACTTGATCTAGAAGGTTTGTTAAATGAACATCAAGAATGAAATCAACTCCTTCTTCTGAATCACTGTCAGAATGTACAGGGGGATCATTTGCCAAATTCTGATCAAGAGGAACAACATTGGAATATACATGAGCTGTTTGATCAGAAGTGACATCACCAGAAGTATCAACAGGAATAGTCTCAGCAGCCTTAGAGTGAGAAGAGGTTACTGTACTGTTGTTTGAAACAGACAAAGGATTAGCAATAATCGGTGTAATTCTGGTTGAGAAAGTCATAAATTCATCATCTACTTGGATGGATGGAATGAATGATGGTTCAGTGGATGGAATGGATTCAGCGACAATTGGTGCAGGAGGAATGAAATTATTGAAGATAATATCTGCATCATAGAACCAGTCGAGACCAGTTCCAATGTTTGTAGAGTTAGCTTCTTGCCAATCAACATAATAAGATTCCTGCAAGATCTTTGTTCTCTTGTTGTAGACGCGGTAAGCTTTCTAAGATAATGAATATCTGATGAAGAAACATTCATCACCCACTACTCCGAACTTTGCAAGATTCTCAGCAGTGTTCAATAGAGTACATGAAGATCCAAACGCTCTGAAAAATTCAATCAGGGGCTTTCTTCCATGAAATAGCTCATAAGTAGTCTTGTTGTGAGCCTTGACCACTAAAGCATGATTCAAGACATAATTAGCATTGTTAACTGCTTCCGCCTAGAAGATGATTGGAAGCTTTGAATCTATCAGCATAGTTCTAGCAGCCTCGATCAATGTTCGGTTCTTTCTTTCAGCAACTCCATTTTTGTATGGAGTCCTGACAGCACTAAATTGTCGAGAAATTCCTTTGCTTTCGCAAAATTCATTCAAAACTTGATTTTTAAACTCGGTACCATTATCGCTTCTGATAGAAATAACCAAACGTTTGCATATCTTCTCTATTTTGAGAATCACACTCTTTAGCACTTTAGCAGTTTCATCCTTAGTGGCTAAGAAGTTAACCCAAGAATACCTTGAGAAATCATCTGTCACAATCAAACAATACGAATTTTTAGAAATGCTCTTTACACTGACGGGACCAAAGAGGTCCATATGAAGTAATTGAGGAGGAACATAAATGGAATTCACTGCTTTGGACTTATGCGACTTCTTGTGTTGTTTGCCTTTAGCATAGGCCATACATTTTTCTGAAAAATTGAAGTCCTTGGGGGGGGGGGGGGGGGGGAGGGGGCAAACTTCTCACAAGGTCTTGTTTGACCAAACAATTTATATTTTTACATGGCCAAGTTGATGATGCCACAACACTGATTCAGAGTCAGAGGCCTTAGACAATAGGCAAGCTACAGATTCTTTAGTCTCTGGATCATTCATATCCACCACGTAGGTGTTGTTCTTTTGCAGTGTCCTCATCAATATCAGATCATCGGGAACCACAAGTCCTGGTTTGAGGAAGAGACATTCAACATTATTGAACAGCACAGACAATTGTTTATCACAAATTTGTGATACACTCATTAGATTGTAGCAAAGTTCTGGAACGAGGTTGACTTTCTCCAAGGTGAGAGTTCCATTGTAGACATTTCCTTGCCCGGTTATCTTTCCTCCCTTTTTGTCGCCGGCAAAAGCATCATATCCCCCATCGATAATCCTGTAGTCAGTCAGCAGATCCTTTAGCTTGGTCATGTGATGAGAGCACCCATTATCAACATGCCATGCATTATTAATAGTCCTCCAGGGAAACCCCTATCACGTACAAGACAATTTATTGAAAAATCAGAACCCAATTCTTTTTCAACTTGTTCGGAACAGTTGTTTTAACAATTCTATAAAGTTTAGTTCTCCACCAATTTGTACCCATTAGAAGGTTGTTTGCATTTTGACAAAACTGATTGAATTTGTGATGAGATAGATTTTGAACTTGTTGGTTTCTGTTATAATTACCCCCACCATTATGTACTTTGGGTCTTTGGAATCGGACCCAATCATTGTGATAATATTCATGATTACACTGTCTAGCAGTGTGATCTCACTTCCCACAAGAAAAACAGTTAACATGCTTAAAGAATTTTCTTTTGTGCGGAGGTAGGTAAGATGATGAGGATGATTGCTGCTGAGATGGAACTTTGAATGGCTTTTTGAATATACCTTTGGTATGATGATACTTTCTTTTATCAGCATACTTTGTTGATGCTTCTTTTTTGGCTCTATCATTAATTTTGACTTTAATTTCAAACTTTTCATCTACAGAATTTGATTCACAATTAGATTGATTGTTTGATTCAGATGATGGTTCTGCTGAGTATCCGAATCACATTCACTTTCTTCACTGTCTTTTGTGGACACTTTGACTTGTTGATGTTGGGGTGAAGACTAGAACTTCTTCTGTCATAAACCTTCAAATTGATTTCTTGAAACATTATTAACCGGATCATTAAAACAAGAAGCATTCATATAATTAAAGTCATTACAGCTACTGTGTTTATTACAATTAGAATCTGAATTAACTACACTAGAACAAGATCCACTATTACTACCAACAGAATCTGACAAACATGATTCTGTATTCTTGGAATTTAAGAAAGACGACTCAATGGACTTCCTATTGCAATTTGAATGGCCTAACCCAGCACCACAATCATCCTTAATATCATCATCCTGCCCTTTTAAACCTGCAGTATTTACATTAGTAGCAGACACAAATATATTTGCAAGATCATTTTTAGGATGTGGTGAAGGAATAGGGTTGTAATAACCCTCAGTAGGAGGGTGAAACAATTTTCTTTCAATACCATTAGAATCCAAGTAACCAACCCCCTTTTTTACAAAACCAGGTGTCTGTTGACAATCGATCATGGTATCCTGTGCCTTTTTACTTACATTCCACTTGTCAATAATGATTTGTAGCTTAACGGTTTCACTTCTTGAAGAAGTTTATTTTTCAGTTAAATCAGTGATTAGAAATTCTTTTCTATAAACAAATTCCTTTAGGGTTTGAATTTCTTGATGGGCTTTATTCAAACTGACTTTGAGAGCAAGCTTGCTCTTCTTGATTTGGTTAAGGATAGCAAGAGCATCATCCTTTTCATGAATAATAAATTTGTTCAAAGTGTGGTAATGAACAATCATGTCAACACGTTCAGATGAACATAGACGAGATTTTACCTTTGGTGGAATCAGCTCAGCAACGGTTTTTCTGCAAATGCATCCTTGATTTGAGCTTCCATTACTATTAGCTTGAGTTCCATAACTTTCACTCGTTGGAGCGTTAACTCGATTCGTTGAGCTGGAACTAGAGCAGGTATCATTCTTCTCATTACTGACCTTCACCTCATCCACAATCTTCCTTTTATCAATCTTGATGTTGGCATTTTCTTTCATGCTCCCTTCAGTGTCAATCACACGACTTTATGTTCCTTGAATAACGAACTGTCTCAGGTGAGCAGCATGTCCAATTGAGTAAGTGTTGATTATGATCTTTCTGAGCACTTCATTCTTCTCTTTTTCCACAAGACTTGCTTCCATACCGTGAACCATAAACTGAGTTAATGGAGTGTTAGCCATGAGAGCCTTGCAGGCATCTACTTGTGCTTCTTCAATCTCATTACTCCAATTAAAGTCATTAACTTCCAATGCATTCACCGGTTCCTTTGCCTTCTCGGTCTGTTCTTTTCCATCAGTAATTGCAACAACGGTAGGAAGAAGTAGAGCATCGGTGACTGGATGGGGACATTCCCTTTTGAAGTGTCCGAGCTTTTTACAGTTGTAACATCTCAGTTTCGACTTGTCAAACCCTGTAGAATTTCCACCAAGACGCTTCTTTCCGGTCCTATCCATAAATCTCTTTGCCCTCAAAGTTAACATGGCCATCTGCCATTGCATGTTAACTTGTTCCATGTCATCGGAGTCCACTTGAAAAACATCTTCAATGTGACTAACCCCGGATTTTAATTCTCCAGCAATGAGTGCTTGATAACTGTTGACGAACAAACCAAACAAAGCCATATGCTTACTTGACTGGTTTGGAACACCTGCACTTTTCTGATTACTTTTGGTTTCATTGCTAGATGAGCTTTGCTGATTCGTAGACGGACAGGAAACAATAGCAGGGATTACTCCAGATGAGCTACCAGAACTGCTTGAAGAGGTCGGAGTAATAAAAGCTGCATTGGTTGGTGCCATGATTTTGTTATAACCTAATTGATTCATTTGACGTTTCTCGATGTCCATTTCAAAGGATTTCAAGGTGTTGATCACATCAGATAGAGTTGAAGCTTCATTCAGATACTGTCTTTCGATCATCATACACTAAATACTCTTTAGGTCTAGATTTCAATTGGAAATCACTCAAAAGAACGATTACACACACACAGGCGGAATCTATGTGTATGGTGGTGAAACAGAGGGTAGAAACAGAAATGGTGAAGATAACAGCTAACCACACATAGAAGCAACACAAATATGACGTAAAAATGTATTAAACAAATGCAGATTATATTGATTCTTCAAGAACAGTGAAAGAGAAAATTTAGGGTTACATCCGCTACTCACACCCTAAACATTCTCAAACTAGGCTATTTATAGTAAGTTGATAGGCATCGAAACTATGCTCACCGAAACTAGTAGTTTCGGTTGAGCATTTACAAATGAAAGAACCTCCTGTCGAAACTTCCTATCTATCGAAACTACTAGTTTCGGTTGAACAACCTCAACCGAAACTAGGTAGTTTCGATGGCCCAGACTTAGTCTAATAAAAGCAGTAAATTACATCAAATGAAATTACAAGTAAATAAACTAAACAAACATTGTTCAAAAATACATTGATGACATCAGCTTATAAAAATATAAGACTCTACAATCTCCCCCTAAGCTGTTGCATCAATGTCTTCAACTCTTCACTAAGCAGTTAGCTCTTGAATTGGTTTCTTGAAAAATGGCTTGGCATTTAATGACACCACTCTTAGATAGGCCTTAGCATCAGCTTCATCATCTCCATGAAAGAGCTTGATGGGGTTATTGAATAATACTTCAAGATCCACAGGTTGAAATTTTAAAAGATCCATGGGCTCAAAAATATGAATGTCTTCTTTGCCTTCACACTCGATCACAGCACTTCCAATAGTTGAGTTGTAAAGCCATTTTCTGAAATTCTGTAGCTAGACTGGTACTAATCAAGGCAGTATGATGGATTTGACAATTTCTGCCGGCTTGTACCGAAGGCTTACCTAGGGCTTTGGTGTTCTGGGATGAATCCTGGTTTTGGATATAATTCTTTTTGGAAGAGTGGTCTTCGTTGACCTGAAGTCATTGAGGGCTTGTTGTTTCAGGAACGGCTGAAAGTTACGTGCCTCATTGACTTTACCAGGATTCTGTAGGGGTAATTTAGCAAGTGCCCTAAGATCATATCTAGGAAGGGAGCTGAACTCATGAGAAGTTTTAAAGTGTTCTACTCCTCCTTTGTATCTCCTCACAATATACAAACACATTTCATTGTCATACTTCCATTCCACAGGGAGTCTTTTCAGCTCCTGATACTCAGCGGACCACTCATAGTATTTGGGAGACTCCTCTACAGGAAGCTTCCTCATCCAAGGCCTTTTAGGATCGGGATAGTCTGGATTTGGTTTAGGAGTTTGTATTGGTTCAATTGGGGTGGATTCAGTGTGAGTTGTTTGACTTGGTTCAGTGGGGGTTGGATCAGTATTCACCAGATCAACTTTTACACTAGCTTCATCTTTATCATCATCAGAGAGTGCCTGGATCTCTTCTCCTTCCTTTTTGAAGTATCTCACCTTTCTTCATGCAGATTTTCTGTAGCCATAATCTCTGGATAATCATCATTAAATCCATAATTGTCAATCTCATCCAGAAGAGCATTCAGCTCATGATCTGACCCAATTTCTTCTTCATCAAGAATAACAACATCAACACTTGATTCTTTTCCTTTTCCTCTCTCTCTAGTAGCTCTCCTTTCACTGGCTGATGGGAGATCATAATCAGTTTCTTCAGTTTTTACTTCCATAGATTCCTTTGTCTTGCCAACTGGGCCAGTGAAGACTGTCAAGGTAGACTAAGGATTTGTAACAAAGGCAGGGGAAGAGGGTCCACCAGCAGAAATGGTCTCCCCTTGAGCAATGGAAGGGGTTCCTTGCTGGGAAGATTTAACCATTGAAGCCTTGAGTTGCTCAACAATATCAGATAAGGCCTTAAAATCTTGTTGTTGTTGAGATATTATCTCATGTTGGGTTTCAAGTTGAGTCTGCTGAACATCAAGTTGGGTATATAAGCCTCCAACTTCCAGCCTAAGATCTTTTACTTCTTCCTTGCAGTCTCTTAGTTCAGTCTTCATATCCTCTATCACCTTATCTTGTTTTGTTACTATTTCTTGTAACCTTTTTACCTCCAGGCTTAGGGTTTTGACTATTGGGACTGATGGTGATAGGTCAGGGGCAGGGGATGCAGGTAGTGTAGGAACATGTGTATGTTGTGGAGATGGTTGTGGTGAGGGTGGTGGAACATGAGTAGGTGACTGAGTAGGTGTTAGATGTTCTAGAATATCAAACAGTGATTCTGAAGAGGTCAAAGACTCCAACCCGGTCTTGATTTTCTTTGCTAGGGGTTCTTCTAATTCGTAATCGGACTCGGAATCAGCTAGTCTCTTGGAGGAGGATGCAGGAGGCTCAGTTTGCTCATCATCTTCTGACTCATAGTCCGACTGATCATATTTTGTACCGTAAATGCCTTCGTGCAAGGTTTCACTTGACTCAGCTTCATCATGTGCTTCTGCTTCTATGTTTTCAACAGGTTGCTCTTCAACTACAGGCTCAATATTCTCTATCAGTTGATCAATGAAAGGAGCTTCCAAGATAGGCTGTTCAACATCTTGCTCTATGTGTTGTTCAGCTTCAACATCCGGCTCTTGGTTCCCTTAATCCTGTTCTGCCTCTTCTTCTTCTTCTTCTTCTGATGATGATGATGATTCAATGACTTCATAAGGATCGATATCTGGGACTGTAGGTTCTACTTCTCCAATCACATGCCCAAAGAGTGGAATGTCCACAACTATCCTGTTCGATCTTGAACTAGAACTCTTCATATAACTGAGGGTCTTGGCTATCATATAATCAAGAACAAGAACAGGTCCTTCTTGTTGAAGATTTGGTAGAATGTGGTTAATTATCATTTGTAGAAATCTTGGGTACACGAGAAATTTATCTCTTACTCTTCGAGTGAGATTCTCTATAAGTTGTTTGAATACCAATCCAGAAAAGTTATAATAACTTCCTTTGATCAAGCCAAGAATAGCAGATGCCATCATGGCATTGGCAGAGTCAAATCCACCTTTTCTGATTGAGACGTAGTGAATGAACACATACACAATATACCTCCAGTGAGGGGCAAGGAAAGTCTTTGTGATCTGCCCACTTTTAAACTCATCTGGGTGACCCATTTTTCTGTAACATTCTCTGATGTAGAAACTAGGAAATTCCACAGGTGCTTCATGATTATCACCAAACTGTAGTACCTCTCTTATGGTGGCCTCAGAAAATAGAAGTTCTTGGTTGTACACAGTTGCTCTTATGTGCTCCACATTGTTGATGGATACTCTTGCAGCAGTGGCCCAGAATTGCCAGATTGTGGCTTCAAAAATGGGCAAGTTGTGACTTATAGCAAAGCTCACATTAGAGTTAGCCAGAAAATTGAGCACATGTACAAATCCCTCACTCTTGGGATTAGCGGCATTAAGAAAGGCACAAATATTGTGCTTCTTCACAAATAGAAGATCCATATCTGTCAGAAACAAAAAAAAATTTTCAAACATCAGTCCAACACTTAGAAAATATTTCAGAAAAGCATGAATGAAACTACTAGTTTCAGGTGAAGAAAGCATATCGAAACTACATAGTTTCGGGCCAAAGACTTGGTCAAAATTACAAAGTTTCGGGCAGCAAAGGGTATCGAAACAACTAGTTTTGATAGAAACCTGTTCATATTCTGAGAGACTCATTTTAAAACCAAAACACCCTTTAATCGAAACAACTAGTTTCGATGCCTGAATTCTGAACAGATATATACTGCCAAAAGTATCATATTCTTTTTGAAGCATGTGTTTCTTGCCATCCTTTAAATCATTATTCCCTTCATAAAATTCACATAAAGCTTGCCATAGAGATTAAGCGGTTCTATATTCCTCAAACATATTCATGATTGTTAGGACTTGTTTTGTAACTGTCGCTAAAATTCTGTGTTGTACGTTAGCGAATCTGTCAAGTTCGCCTAACGATCTTAGAGCGAACTTGATAGGCGAACTTGTCAAGTTCGCCTAAGTATCTTCAGGGGCGAACTTGTTAAGTTCGCCTGGTCTTTGTGGTTTCCCTATAAATAGGTGTTTACATGTCAAAGTAGGGAAGTGCAAGAACAGAGAGATTGTAAACAATGTTTGTTTGGAGAAATATAAGGAGTTTTATTTACCTCTGTTGTAGATTACTTTTACACGTTGCACGTTGATCAATGGATTCCGCACGTTATCACCGTGTCGTACCACGAGTCTAGAGATCTGTCACACCCCGGTAGGACCTACATGTGGTATCAGAGCTTTTGCTCTCGATTAGCAGCTGATTCGTGGTGTTTTCGTGTACAATCAACATCAAAGTTCATTGCTTTTGAATACTTTTTCATCATTTTCGTGTTCTTGATAAAAATGGATTGATTTTGATCATTTTGGTTTGATTTTGGACTCGTTTGAAGATTTTGATCCGATAGGATTGTTCCTAATCATCTCCTGATCTTTCCTATGATTCAGTTTTGTCATATTCGATCATATCAATCAGAAATCATGATTTTCAGAGGTCTGACGTGAAATTTGTTGAGTTCTTGTTTCAGCTGTTTCTAGCGAACTTGTCCATTCTGTTGTAGGCAAACTTGTCCTAGCAAACTTAACAAGTTCGATCAGTGCAGTTCAGGCAAACTTGCTCAAGTTTGCTTAAGTATCTTCGCTGATCTTCTGAGTGTTTCTTGATTCAAGTGAACTTATCAAGTTCGCTTAGAGGTTGTTTCAGGCGAACTTACCAAGTTTGCTAGAGTTATAAAAAAAATATAAAAATAAAAATTTGAGAAGATAGTGATTTTTGATTTCTACTTCACTAAAAAATTTGAGAAAGCGTTTATATGCTTGTTTCGAGCTATTTTTGAGAAGATGGTGATTTTGGATTTTTACTTCACTAAAAACCATATTTTTTCGAGGGAAAATTTTTCTTGGACATTTACTCAAAATTCTCAAGATGTCAACTTTTTCTGATGATTCGACTATGTTGAACTATTATAATGAGATCGGAACACAGCCACCGAGGCTTATGTGCATAGAAGATTACTCTACCAAGAAAGACCGGTTCGAGCAGTTCATGTCACACACGGATACAAGTTTTTGGATACCCATCTTGGAAGGATATGTGAATCCTACATATTCGTTTATGGGTCAAAAAAATGTTCCTAAACCAATGTCAGCTCTTACTAAAAGAGAAAAGAAGATGTATGATCGAGAGATGAAGACGCTTGCAACTCTACAAATGTCCTTACCAAAAGAGCTCTTTCATAATTTCAAGAAGTTTATGACTTCAATAGATCTATGGGACGCATTGAAGAAGAAGTGTGAAGGTGTCACACCCTCAAAATCCACCTGCGGCGTTTTACCACGAGGCGCGTGACACACCAGGATCTCAGTCATTAGTTACATGGAACGACTCTATATGAATTTGAATAAAATACCATTGCTGCTCATAGTCACGAGACAACAATCTTTAAGTTTTAAAATGTTACGGAAGCGTAAATAAAATCCACCGCGAGTAAAATCAAATGCGCAAAACAAGGCGCCCAAACAATGTAGTTTAAATAATTAAAGATAAGTTCAGTGTTTGAAAATGATGGGACTCCATGCATGTCCTACGCTCGTGCTCAATACCTTATCGACCTGAGAAAAACATGCTAAAAGTGTCAACACAATGGTTGGTGAGTTCACTAAGTTGTAAGTAAATAACAGTTTGATGTTTTCCAGATAGTGTAAATAATGTATACCGATAGATAGCTAGTTTATGTCATGCTACTACAAGTGTTTCGAAACCGAAGCTGACTGTTTGTGTTTGTTTGCCTTCCACCATGTCTACCGAACAATGGCAAATGTTTAGGTCAATATTACACCCGTTCGACCTCCAGTCGTCTTAGCGCGACTAACGCGGGTGGGGCTTGTCAAAACCCAGTAGTACTACTCAAATTACCTCGCTTTGTTCCAATACTAACGGTTCGAGAATGTAAGGACTTATGTGGTATGTTTGCACTTTAGTAAGCATGCGATAATACAATAATACAAGATCCAAAATGTTTGCGAGCATGCTTTCTCCCCTAAAAGGAAAGTAAGTAAAGAGAGGGGTAGTGAAAATCACCTTAGTATGCGTGCAGATGAAAGCTAAGTAAAAATAGTTGGACCTCTAACTGCCACCTAAAACCATAGGTCTATAAGTGTGTGTTCGTGTAGGTTGACATGAACCCTAAGTATACAAACAATACCATTGTTTAAGTGTTTAGAAAAGTTTTACAAGTGTAGGTCCTCATGGCGCGTCTATGGATCGATCTCGTGATAAGACGTGATGTTTACTCTGAGTGCGGAATCCAACGAGTCAACGTTTATACGCATAAAAGACAATTCAAACACGCAAGTAAATAACCTTCTCAATTAGTATTCCAAATCACAATGATGTTTACAGACTCAATCGGACTTCTCTGATCTGATCTCTCTGATTCGTTCTAGTTCGTTATGACTGACTCTGTAAACACACAAATATATAACCAACTGACCTGATATAAGCGAACTTATTAAGTTCGCCTCTAACAGCTTAAGCGAACTTAACAAGTTCGCCTCAGTTAGACCTAAGCGAACTTAACAAGTTCTCCTCTAGGCTATACTTGTAAAACACTTGGTGACATTTGACATTTACATAACAAAAACATAAAGACATAAAATCTAACTATTACAAGCTTTTGTCATTACAGTCTATGTCCTAACAGACTCCCCCTTGACAATAGCTTGATCTTCAGTCTTCAGTTTTTATCTTGAACTCTTCCAGTTATCCGGTAGTCTGCTGCCAGCATGCACTCCATATCTTCTGCATATCTCCAAAATTCTTTTGTACTGTAGACCTTGTTCTCTCCAAACATCAGTGTACATGATCTCATTCTTTCGCAACGTTCTCTGATCTTTCTTTGAAAAATTAATAAGATTCATTGCGTCATAGAAACACACAATGACCTTATTATCTTTATCTTCAATCCTTGCTTCACCAGTATTAACATCAACATACCACCATTTCATATTCCCAAGAAAGTCTTGAGGAATCTTCTTTAATGGTATCTTGTGAATAGCACGCACTGGTTTATACTTGTATCTCCAGGTCACTTTCCCAGTCTTTGGATCTGTGTTCTTCACTCTCTTTCCCTTTTGTGGTTTCAGCCGATCATACTTTCCTGAACTACCTTCTTTCTTGATCAAGTTTGCTATCACATCAGCCAAACCATTCTTCGATCTATTAATGAGTGGCTTTGAAGCTAAACCATTTATTTCACACCTTGGCAAGGTATTGAAATACTTGATCCTCAGCTTTAAGTATTGAACACCATCAGACCATTTAATTACAAATAATTTTGATTCATCATCATAGAACCAACTTATGATCCTTCCTACACACTGCTCTTTATTCATATATTTCTCTTTCTGAGCAGGTTGTGCTGGAGACTTGGGTAGCACCTTCCGTCAGCAACACGTATCCGATCCAATCCCGAACAATTTTAATAAAATTTTAGAATTTTCATGGAAAATAAAAATCAAAATCTTTTTTAATTTTATCTATACAAACGGAATCACATATTTTTGGATTTTATCTATACAAACGGAATCACATATTTTTGGATTTTATCTGAACAAATAAAAATCACATATTTTTGAATTAACATCATGAGCAAGAAGGTCATATCAGTATTCAATTAATTCATCACACATTTTAGCAATAATAAAGGGTAACCTATAGTATGAAACCATCCAACTCAGTTTCGTGCACTTCGCATCTTCTTCATTTTGAAACTTATTCAATTTGAATAATATTTGAAATGATACGCGATAAATTTCAAAGTAAATAAGATCAGGTTTTAAAATTCTCTTTTATTTATACCGAATTTGAAATATAAAGCATGAATCCTTAAATTTGTCAATATTATATTATTTGAAACTATAAGCGTTTATTCTCCAAATTCATGTGATTTAGTACCATTTAGATGAAAAACATCGTGTACCCCACATATATGCCAAACAGAAATATAAATTGCACTATCTTCAGGACATATACAGTTAATGTTAAGATTAGATCACTTTCCAAGATGAAATTATCTCTTTTAGCACAAGTATAAAAGCAAATCCCAACGAATATAAGAATCATGATGATTCAGAAACAGAAGATTCTAATGGATTGGTTGAATAGTGAGAATCAACAGATTCAGGTATGAGGATCCAACTATTATCTAGATGAAATTTAATGGAATCAGACTAGATGATGTATCTAACTGATCCAAGGGAGAATATATGTTTCAACAGATTTTGAAAGCATATCTTAGTTCAACAACACCTTGCATGTTTTTCGGGGCATGGGCAGTGAAGTGAACTGAAATAGATTTGTGCTAAAGATATAATTCGATATTGGTGTTATGAAATTATTTATAACCATATATTCTTTATCTGATAATGATCTTTTACACACACACCCAGGCATATAATGGATTTAAATCACAGATGTAATCATATTATATTTAATTTTCACACTACTATTAGTTTCAAAACGCTTTTAGCCTATTGACAATTCAAGTTTCAAATTTTATACACAAATTTTAAAACAAATTATCAAGAATAGAGCATTCACAACACTATCATTTCTTATTTATGCAGACTTTGAAATTTAGATCAAATCAACTCAGTTTAATCAATCATATATTAAGGTCTACTAAGGTCGTGTGAAATGAACTAATCACTGATGTACTATCATTTCTTCTCTAACCTCAAATGATGTCAAATTTTATATTTTTCAATTTGTTTTGACTTTTTATAAATTACGCTTTTTGACTGAAAATATAAATGCAGAAATGTAATAAAGCAATAAAAGAACTTAAAAACAAAATTTTCCATGAAATTCTGATTTTAAAAACTTTTATTCGGGATTGATCATACCAATCATTTTAATTAGAAATTCAAACCTGGTACGATCAAATGCCTTGGTAAACAAATCAGCAAAATTATCTTCGGTGTGTACCTTGACAAGCTCAATCAACCTTTTCTCTGCACAATCACGTATAAAATGATATCGAATTTTGATGTGCTTAGTTTTACTATGTTTAACAGGATTATTCGTTATGGACATAGTAGCATTATTATCAATAAGCATAGGGGTTCCTGTGAAATTCAAACCGTAATCTCTCAATTGCTGCTGTATCCACAGGATCTGTGAACAACAACTTGCAGCAGCGATGTATTATGCTTCGCATGTTGAAATCGAGACTGTGGTTTGCTTTTTGCATTGCCAGGATACAAGTCGATTACCTAAGAACTAGAAACCACCTGTTGTAGATTTCCTGTCTAGACAACAACCACCAAAATCAGAATCAGTATAATCATTGAAATCAAAGTTAGAACCATGAGGATACCATATCCCTAAACGTTGTTTTCCTTTTAAATATCGAAAGATTCTTTTCACTGCAATTAAGTGAGATTCTTTTGGCTTTGCCTGAAATCTGGAACAGATACACACGGCGAACATTATATCCGGCCTTGAAGCAGTTAAGTACATGAGGGATCCAATCATAGCTCTGTAAAGTCGACAATCCACATCTTTTCCTTCCGGGTCAGAATTCAACTTATGATTGACTGGAATTGGAGTATCATATGGGGTATAGTCCTCCATCTTGAACCGGCTCAAGATGTCTTTGACATACTTGGACTGATGAATAAAGAAACCATCTTCCTTTTGATTTACTTGTATACCTAAGAAAAAACGATAACTCTCCCATAGCAGACATTTCAAATTTCGACTTCATAACACCCTCAAAGTCTTTACATAACTCTTCGTTTATCGAGCCAAAAATAATATCATCCACATAAATCTGGACCAGTAGGTAATCTCCCCCTGATTTCTTTATGAATAAGGTCGAGTCTATCTTTCCACGAACAACTTCATTCGCCAAAAGATGTGTGGATAAAGTCTCATACCATGCACGAGGAGCCTGATGAAGACCATAGAGAGCCTTATCAAGCTTGAAAACCATATTCGGATTCAGTGGATCTTCAAACCCCGGTGGCTGACACACATAGACTTCCTCCTTGACCTTTCCATATAAAAACGCACTTTTGACGTCTAATTGAAACACCTTAAAACCTTTAAAGGAAGTAAAAGCTAGAAACAACCTTATAGCTTTGAGCCTCGCAACCGGTGCATAAACCTCGGTGTAATCAATTCCTTCCTGTTGATTAAAGCCCTGGACAACTAATCTTGCCTTGTTGCGTACCACGACACCTCGATCGTCTTTCTTACATTTAAACACCCATTTTGTTCCTATCGGATAGGCACCTTTCGGAAGATCAACAAGATTCCAAACCTTAAGTTTGTCAAATTGAGCAAGTTCTTCCTGCATAGCTTCTATCCAATTATTGTCATTTAAAGCCATCTCAACATTCTTGGGTTCAACCTGCGAAATAAAGCATGAATGTGAGCAATCATCAAGAACACCAGAATCTTTAATGCAAGTATACAAACAAGTATTATCAACAAGAGAACGTGTTTTCACTCCATCAGATAAATTTCCAATTATATTCGTCACCGGATGATCTTTGAGTTCCTTGATGGATGCAACCTCAGGAACCGGCAACACGTCAACTTGAGTAGATTCAGATTGATAAGAATAATCTTGATTAATTGGAATATCCGAGTCTAAATTTGTAGGAATCTACCCCTGAGCCTGTGTCGAAGGTAATGGATCATCACCCAACAACGGATCAGCAGAAGAATCTTGAAAAATAGCATTTTCCTCCTCACTCTCTGAATCTTGTGGACCTGAACAAGAAGCAACATTTGGGTCGGGAGCAGAAGTAGATGGAATAGATGAATTTGGAACAGCATTTGGTAGAAATCCATTGTGCTGTGCATCCTGACATGAATCATAAAGAACATCAGCCTCTTCATCAGAAATATCAGAAGGTAAATGAAAAGATTTGAATAAGTTTTCATAATCAAATGCCCAATCCGGACCAATCACCATTTGTGGTAAAGACCGATTTGAACAATCAATATGGAACCATTCTTCAACTTGGCGCGTCTCTTTGTTATAAACCCTCTTGGTTGTCGAATTAGCCACATACCCCAGAAAAATCCCTTCAATAGCCTTCGCACTGAATTTTGTTGGGACATCTCGAACTTTCAATAGGGTGCAAGGATTACCAAAAGGTAGTAAATAATTCATATTCGGCTTTCGATTATTCAGCAGTTCATAGCAAGTCTTGTTATGTCGCTTAACGGTCAAGACCCTGTTCAAAACGTGACACGCAATATTCACAGCTTCAGCCCAAAAGGTAACTGGAAGCTTAGAATCTGCAAGCATCGTGCGAGCTGTTTCGACCAACGTCCTGTTCTTTCGTTCAGCGACACCGTTTTGTTGAGGAACATATGGCGCACTGAATTCATGATGAATACCTTTTTTGTAGACAGAATAAGCCCATTTTGCTATTCTTAAATTCGCTGCCATTGTCACTCCTGATTCTTCTAACTTTCAGATTGAATAAATTTTCCAAACCCAGGATTAAGTATTGTACCAACTCAGTGGTTTCAGCTTTAGAGGAAAGAAACTTAACCCATGAAAATATGGAGTAATCATCAGTTACTACCAAGCAGTATGATTTCCCATCGATGCTCCTGATACTGATAGGACCGAACAAATCCATATGCAGCAACTCCAAAGGAGTTACGATAGAATTCGTCGATTTAGATTTGTAAGATTTCTTTCTTTGCTTCCCCTTCTTGCACGGAATACAATCATCAGGAACTGAGAATTTCATCTTTGGAATACCAAGAACAAGATCATTCCTAACAATGTAGTTCATCTTCCTAAAGTTAATGTGAGCTAGCTTCCTGTGCCACAATATTGAATCAGATTCCGACGCCTTGGAAAGTAAACATGTTGGAATTGAATCCATTGTAGTAGCGACACTCATGTCAAGGACATATGTGTCATTTCTCCTTGGAGCCTTCATGAGAATCCATTCATCAGGAATCACGAAGCCCGGTTTCAGAATATAGCATTCAGTATCGTTGAAATGAAACGAAAACTTCTTGTCACAGACTTTTGATACGCTTAAAAGATTGTGTTCCAGCTGCTCAACATAATTCACCTTTTCAAATTTGACTTTGTCATTCTTTAACGTTCCCTGTCCAGTTATGTACCTGCCTTTATTGCCCGCAAAAGCGACATAACCACCATCAATTTGTTTAACATCCTCAAGCAATCTAACATTCCCTGTCATATGTCGAGAGCAACCACTATCCACATACCATGTATTGTTGATAGTCCTCCTTGGTTGTCCCTTCATAAACAACGAGAATCAATTAGAAATAGGAACCCAAGCCATCGTGGTCTTGGGTCGTCCAGATTGATCAAAATAAACTTCTTGTAATTTATAATCAATCTTATCATTCACTTTTAGAACAGAAGTTTGACAATCAGACTTTTTCAAAGAAGATCCATTTTTATTATTTTGAAAAACATTATTTGATATATTATTGTCAGATTCAGATGTTTTCAAAATTTTCTTTAATTTTCTGTTTCGGCTTCTCCTTTGAGGTCTAGACAGTTTAACTTCCTGATGAGAATCTTTTGAAATCCCAACATTAGGAATCTCAAGCTTCTTTTTGCATACGAAAGATTTAGCATTCAATTTATCATGTTGATTAAATCCAGAGGATTTAACAAAAGATCGACCAGGCAATTTTTTCTCCAAACTAGAAGACGACTTTCCCTCATCTTTTCTTTTCAGAATTTTCACCACTTTCGGTTGTGAAGGAACAGTCTTCATTTTACCCTGGTTCTTGTAAGGACAATTGATCAGAATGTGACCAGCGTCATTGCAATGAAAACATACTCTTCTTTCTTGGTAAGTTCTGAAATAAGGAGGTATCTTTGAATATGAGGATCCATCAGAAGAATAAGCTTCAGTGGAAAGTCCAGAACAATTTATGGGCTTCTTTGGAACATAAGTCTGTTTTGGCACCTTTGAAGAATTCATTTTTTGATAACCAGCCGCAACAAACCCACTTGACTGTAAGAAAGGAAAAAGTTTAGTTGGAACAAATTTCACCTCTTCGGGTTCAGTCATAATGCATCTATCCCGGGTAACAGTTTTAACAACTGTTGGGTCATCAATTTTCAATTCTTTTGGAATGCCCTCGACTTTCTTTTCATCGAACATCTCATCTTCAGAATCAGACTCATACACCATATCCTCCCCAGTTACCGGATTCACCTTTAACACAGTTTTTGGATCTATCTCCTCTTCATTTATAATTTCAGGTTCCACCACATAATTTGCATTAAACGGTGGAGGAATAAATCCAATACCAGCAACACGCTTAGTAGGATCAACATTTGAGTTAAAATAATCCAAAACAACTGAAGAACTTTCAAATTGTTCCAACTTTCGATGAAGTTTGATCACCTCAGACTCTTTGTTAGAAATTTCTTTATTCTTTTGGGCAACAACTTCATTATGTTTTTCTATTTCAGCATAAGCCATATCTAGATGATAACCTTGTTCTTTGTATTTTAGCCCAAGAGAATTTAAGTCTCTTTTCAAAGACTCAATTTTATCAATGCACAGCTTATCATTATCTTTTAGTTTCTGGTTAACTGAATGCATTGATTTCATGTCACAAATCAAGTTTGTGTTATCATCCATGACCTTTTGCAATTTATCTTTTACAGAAATGCAGTTAGAATAGTAAATATGACAAACAGAGTCTTTTACCTTAGACGGATCAGACATGTCTGCCATGAATACTTTGGCAATAGGCATATTCTCTGAATCATCCCCAACTGAAGCATTTTCTGTAAGAACAATATCCTCCTCAGCAACCCCTGATGCAGTATCAGAATCAATACTCTGCCCTTGTTCTACCTCATCATCAACGCTTGGAACACTATCACCATCACACGAATCATCACTAGAACTTTCATCATCAGTAGACTCCTCTGGTTTTTCAGAATTTCTGCAACAAAAGCCTGACTCACAACACCCACCAAATCTTCCAGATGAATACCCCAGACATAGTTTTTGTCGTTTTGAGCAACCAATGCTGATGATGCAGATGTATGGTTTGTATTACCAGAAGAACCATGTGATTGATTCCTATTATTCTGAAAGTTAGACTGCTTCTTTTGAGAATCAAATTCTACCTTCGGCTTCACACACTCCTTAGCAAAGTGACCATACTCTTGGCAGTTGTAACAACGAACTTTGCTCTTATCAAAACCCATACGAGATCGACTATTTGAACCAATATATTTTCTGCCAGTTTTCTTTAAGAAATCTTTAGCTTGGCGCAACAACATAGCCATATTCCATTGGATATTCATTTCTTCTAGATCAATAGGGTCAATCTGTCTGAGATCTTCTTCTATAACCTCAGGATCATGTATTTTCCCTCCAATAAAATTCTCATATGATGCCATGAAAGATGAAAACATAGCAAGATAATCATCAGCAACTTTCTGATTCAAATGAGATCCAGATGATGTTGAAGCTGTAGTCGCAGAAGATCCAGAATGGCTTGAATGACCAGAATAAATTGGAACTCTAGAACACTGATCATTTGAAGACTCTTGAGCATCACCAGAAAAGAATGCCACTCTAGTACCAGATTTACCAGTAGATTTGGCAAAATACATTGAGGGATCCTGAATATGCTCCATATTAGTCTCTTTCTTCTTCATATTCATGTCATGCGACTGAATCTTCCCTAGAACTTATTCAAGAGACATGGTTTTGTACTTAATATTCTCTTTGATTAAAACCGTATACACATCAAATTTTGATGGTAAAGCCACCAAGAATTTATCATTGATTTCCTCAGTCTCATATACTACAGACGCACTAGCCAGTTCACTAAGAAGATGATAGAATCTTGTAGCAAGATCATCTAAGGATTCATTTTGAAAATGTTTAAAGACCAGGAACTGCTTCTTTAGTAACTCCTTTCTACTCTTCTTCACATCCAAACTTCCTTCACACCTTTTCTGTAATGCTTCCCACAGTTGTTGAGAAGACTTGAACTGTTTAAAACTGTGATATATTTCCTTTGGAAGGGACATCGAAATACTAGCCATCGCTTTCTTTTCTCTATCAAATAACAACTTCTCTTCAGCAGTTAACGCTGATACCGAATTTGGAACATTGTCTTGTCCCATCCAAGAATAAGTCGGATGCGTATATCCTTCCAAAATCGGAATCCAAAAACTAGTATCGGTAAAAGATACGAACTAGTCAAACCGATCTTTCCAATTAGAATAATCAGCTAGATTCAACAACTTCGGAGGTTTTTGAGATGTACCGATCTCATTGTCATAATTGAACATATTCGTGACTTAAACCATATTTGCCATTTTTCCTGAAAAATTTTCCAAGTGTTGAACTTCCTTTACCCTTAGGCGAAGATAATAAGTTCGCCTGCTAAGTCACCCAAGCGAACTTAATGAGAAGCGAACTTAATAAGTTCGCCTGCTGCTAAGTTCGCCTGCACAAGAAATCAGCAAGTTCGCTTGCCGAAACAGAATCTTGATCAAGAACTTCTTCAGCCCAAACTCGCGAACCAAGAACATTCAAAAATCGTCATTAATCACTGAATTGAAGGAATTAAACAAAATTGGTCTGTAGGATTGTAGATGCATGATATGTCCCTAATCCCTTGTAGTATGTATTTCATCTATGTTTAATGTAACTATTTGATATATTAATGAAATTACATGTTTATCCTTAATGTTTACTCATATATAACGACTGTGTATTAAACGATCTGATAAATATCGATAACGTTGATCAATCGTGCTAATGAAAGGCCCATTCGCACGAATGGATCATGAGAATGATCCATTCGCGCGAATAGATCATGAGAATGATTCATTCGCTAGAATAAGTCATGAGAATGATTCATTTGTACGAATGAACCATTCTGATGATTCATTCTTACGAATGAACCATTCTACTGATTCATTCGCACGAATGAGTCCATTCACATGGCTCATTCGTACGAATGGCCTCTGCACTATATATATAACTTTCACTTCATGAGCACAAAATGAGATAAGAGAGACTAACCAGAGTAGAACAAGACTAAGCAACAGAACACACACATACTCTTTGCACCGGCATTGTCGAATCTCTGTCCGTTGAGAGTTTCCAGGTCTTGTATCCAACTTCTCTACACCAAAGGGTCGATAGAAATCTTTGTTTCGACATCTAATCCGCTCGTTTCTCACGACCCGATCCGTGTCATAGATTGGATTGCCAATCAAATCGGATTCCGCACGATTTGGTTCGGTTAATGTGTTGAATCATTGGATCAAGGTAGATCCCGATCCAACAAAGTGGTATCAGAGCTTGTGTGCTCTAGATTCAACATAGAAAATCTAATCTTGCTTTTTCTATCTTCTTGAATGTTATAAAGATCACTTGATCGTTGTTTAGCCACGTTCAAAACTTGTGATTATTGCTTATGAGTGATCTGATCGTTTCAGTTTCCAGATCTGATAAAAGGCTCAATCATTGGTGTTTTTTGGTGCAAAAAAGTCAAACTGCTCTCTGTCGTACGAATGGCTACTATGATGAACTTCATTCGCACAAATGGCTCCTACCATTCGCACTAATAGATCAAGTCTCCTGCTCATTCGTTCAAGCTTTCAATCGCACGAATAGAAAATTCCATTCACACGAATAGAAAATTCCATTCACACGAATAGAAAATTCCATTCGCACGAATAGACCCATTCGCACAAATCTCTTCTGAATTTTTTTTTAGTGTCGAAAAACTTTTTTTTACCATGTCGGACTTAGCCTTTGTTGCCAGTCAGAACAACAAAATCCAAAACTTGTTATTAATCGATAATGAAGCTGGAAATGCTAACAAGGCTCCAAAACTCATGACAATGGACGAATATCATCACTGGAAAAACATGTTTGAGATACACATTAATGGAGTTGATACAAACTTATGGATGATGTTAGAGAATGGATATCAGAAAGTGTTGAGTGAGGATGGAACTCCTGTTTTGCCTTCCCTTTTAAGCGAACAACAAAGAAAAGATTATGACTTAGAAAAGAAGGCATATGCTATCCTATCTCAGGCCATATCAAGAGAAATATTTCATCAATTCAGGCAGTTTACATCTTCAAAATCTCTGTTGGATGCCTTAGAACAACGTCACGAAGGAAATGCTTCGTTGAAAGCTATCAATGCTAAGGCCATTAAGAAGGAATTTGATAATTTCATGTATATTGGGAATGAGTCCTTAGATGATCTAATTGAGAGATTCTATCACTTGATAAGTGAATTGCATGCCCATGAGATCAAAACAACGAAAGAAGAAAAGGTTCAATGCATGGCAGATGCGCTACCACCAAAATGGGATTCATTCTTGATGGTTCTCAAACAGAACAATACTCTTGGAACCATTGACATCAATGAATTTCTTCAGAAATTGAGAGAACAAGAGGTGTTGAATAAGTGGAAGCTAAAGAGAGGCGTACAAACTCAGGATCCTTCATTGTACTATTCTACATCAACTCAACAAAATGTTCCTTTGCAGACTGCGTTTGTATCAAACATGTCAAATGTTTCAGCCAGCCAGTCTTCAACAGCTCATGCTTCAGTTTCATCAAGCTCGGTTCCAAAGCAGGGAAATACTGCTAGTACTCCTCCACCAAGCCCCATTAAATTGCAAACAGACAACTTCGACAAGGTTACTATCGAAGTGGCCAAGGAACACATGGCACTGTTGTCTACCGTTATCAATTCATATGACAGTCTTGTTGCTGGACAGGTTGGAAACAGTCATCTGACAGCAGAAGACTATGCTCAGATTGATAAGGATGAAATGGATCGAATTGATATAATGTGGGCTCTTGCAAGTGCAGTCAGAAGAGCGAGAGATTATGTAAAAAGGACAGGAAAAACTCTCGAAGGGAACAAAGACACTACTTATGGTTTTGATCTGTCTGCTGTTGTTTGTTTTAACTGTGGTGAGAAAGGGCATTTTGCTAGGCAATGTGAAAAGCCTAAACAGACTGGAAACCGCAACCCTTTCAACAACCCTCAAAGCCAACCGAAGCCACAAACTCAAAATACAGAAACAAACCTTGTTCCAGTTACTCTTGCACAAGATAAGGGCAATTCAAGTGGAACAAAAGCTATGGTTGTTCAAACAGATGAGACTGTTGATTGGTCTTTTAAATTTGGAGCTGATGGCAGTTCAGGGGATAGAGCTTACATGGCAAAGGCTGTAGAAATCAATGAAGAATCAGATTCTGATGCTGAGAGAGAGATTGCTTCAGAAAGTTTATCAGCTGAAGACGACACATCTTCAAACAGTTCTAGCTTCACAGCTGAGAATGAAGAAAAATCATCTGTCGTCTCTTCAAGTCAATCGACAGCTGATGTGGATGATAACAATTCCTCTTCTGAATCTACCTGTAGTTGTGCTTTTATGGTAAAAACATCCACAGGCATTCAGGTAAATTCTGACAGTTTTGAAAGTGAGTCTGAATCTCAACCGTGTTTAATTTGTGATGAACTTGAAAAGAAAGTTGAGGTACTTAAAAGTCACAACACAGACTTAATTACTGATTTAACTGGTTGTCTTGAAGCAAACCGTGTTTTAAAGGGAAATGAACTTGCCTTCAAAAATAAAATTGATCTTTTAAACAGGCAAGTTCATGAATTAGAAATCTGTGTTCTCAACAAACAAAATGCCATCACCTTTTATTTAAACACGATTGATGAAACAAAGAAAAAGCTGGCGCTTGTTGAATGTGATTATGAAACTTTAAATCAAAAGCTAAAAAGTTATTCAAATGCTTCTTACATTCTTGATTACATGGTTTCACAGCGTCCAAGAAAGAAAAATGCTGGGATGGGGTATAACAATTGTCCTCCACCTGTGTTGAATACTATGGTAAACACACCGGATGATAACCCAATCACTGACTTTAAGGTCAAAACGCCACTTGTCGTTGATCCAACCGAAAACAAAATTTCTCAACCAAAGGTTAACGATAATGGTGCTTCGACCTCGGAGTCCCAGTGTGTTAATGGAATGGTAGAAGAGTGGGATGAAGACGACGATGAGTGCCCTACTCGTGGTTTGGGACACAAAAACTCGTCTGCTCCACAGAATGACAGCATTGGTATTTCAAAATCTGCTTCTAAAAATGTTTTTAAAATTAAACAAACCAATTGCCGTCCATCTCATCCCACTACTTCTGATCAGAAGAGTCAAGTAACCAAAGCCTCAATCAAAAAGGTTAATTTTGTTAAAGCTGGAGAGTCTGTTCAATCAAACAAGTCACTCTCTTCAGCTGAACTAAAAGAAGCTAAGGCTGGTGGTTCAAAAACTCACCAAAGTGAAAATCAATACAGATCTTCGAGGTTGGTTGAGCGGAGATACTGTTTTGAGTGCGGTACACAAGGACACGTTGTTGTCAACTGTCCTTATCTTCAGAAGCCAAGTAAAAGAGTTAACCATTTTCCAGAAAATAAACAAAAGTTTTTAAAGTCAAAATCTAACTCTTTTACCCAACAACAAGTGCATCAAAAGAAAGTTAAACAAAAGATGCATGACTTGTTGGTCTCTGATTCGAGTTCCACACCTGTACAAATCGTTAAGCAATCCACTGTTTACCACAAACAGTCGTTGCACAAACAACATGTGTGGAAAGCAAAATCAGATGATGCTTCTGACGACTGTACTTCAAAGTCAAATGGTTGTTCCAAAAGTCCACAAGGACAGTGGATGGATTGTACTGTTGTAGATGAGACTGGGAAACCCAAGACCGTAAAGGCTTGGGTTCCTAACCTAAACTAATTACTTTCCTTCTTGTGCAGGTTGTCCTTTATAATCCTATTAGCAATAATTGGATTATTAATAGTGGGGCATCCAGGCACATGACTGGGAACTTAGCTCTCCTTTTCGACGTCAGAAATATCAAAGGGGGCTATGTTTCATTTGCAGGCGATAAAGGTGGTTTTATCTCAGCTCAGGGAACACTGTCTAATGGAGCTGTCAGCTTTGAGAAGGTCAATTTTGTCAAATAGTTGGATAACAACTTGCTTTCTGTTTCTCAAATCTGTGATAAGGAGTTCAAGGTTCTTTTTGATGACAAGCATTGTTATATCTTGAAAAAGGAGTTTATGATTCTAGAAGACATGGTGATTATGTCTGCTCCAAGAGTGAATGATCTTTATATTCTTGACATGTCACAAGCATCATCCTCAGTGTCCACATCATCATGTTTTGTTTCAAAAGCCACTGAGAAGGATTCTATTTTATGGCACAAAAGAATGGGACGTCTCAGTCTCAGAAAAATGAATCATTTGGTGCACAAAAATCTTGTTGAAGGAGTCACTGTGAAAAGTTTTCATCTTCCTGACTTGTGTGTTTCTTGCAAGAAAGGCAAACAAACCAAGAAATCTCATAAACCCAAATCTCAACATTCCATCACTATACCACTAGAGCTCTTACACATGGACTTGTTTGGTCCTATCAACCAGAAGAGCATTGCTGGAGACTTATATTGTTTGGTTGTGACGGATGAGTATTCGAGATATTCTTGGGTGATGTTCTTGAAAGAAAAATCTGAGACTTTTGAATATGTGGAGATTCTGATTACCAAATTTGAGTCTCTGTATAAGTTAAAGGTTAGGAGGATCCGTTCAAACAATGGTACTGAATTTAAAAATCTCCTTATGAAAACTTTCTGTCAAAAACTTGGTATTCACCATGAATTCAGTGCGCCATATGTTCCACAAATGAACGGTGTTGCTGAGAGGAAGAATCGGACCTTGATAGAAGCGGCAAGGACTATGCTCGCTGACTCAAACTTACCTGTGCAGTTCTGGAATGAAGCTATTGCTAATGCGTGTTACACGCTCAACCGGGTTCTAGTTGTCAAGCGTCACGATAAAACTTGCTTTGAATTGTTGCATCGACGGAAACCGAACTTACAGTATCTTGAACCGTTCGGCGCTCCATGTACCATGTTAAAAAAGGATGCTCATGGCAAGTTTAACGAGAAAGTAGAGGAAGGTTACTTCTTAGGGTACAGCACTCCCAATAAAAGAGTTTACAACAAAGCTTCTGGGAATGTAGAAGAATGGTACCATGTTGATGTTCAAAAGTATATCTCTCCTGCTGCTGGAAAATGTCTTCCTTGGATGTTTGATTATGAAGAACTTTTTGCCTCGTTTAATCTTCCTCCAGAATGTTCAGATGAGGAGGTTGTTGTTCAAATGATGTATGATGCTCAAAATGCACCTGATGAACATGTGCAACCTACTCCCTCATCATCTGACATTCCTGAGTCCTCCAAAAACACACAAGTCACACATGATGATGACTCTTCTTCTTTTTCAGAGTATGAGGGTTCTCGATAAGAAATAGACCAGCTGATTGAAGATCCTTCCCATGATGTTGTACAATTAAGTGATGATGTTTCACATTCTGTGGAAATTGAACAGAGTATCACAAACCTTGATCAAACTGTTGAGGTTCCTGCTCATCCTGTGGGTAGGATTGATAGAATTCATCCTCAACAGAACATTATTGGTGATCCCACATCTGGTGTCAAAACTAGGGGTCAGATCAACTCTGGAGTCTACTCAGAAATCATGGAATCTGGTGTGGTCAACGATTGTGCGCATTCATGTTTCGTCTCGCAAATCGAACCACGGTCTATAATAGATGCTTTAAAAGAAGAATCTTAGGTAAATGCAATGCAGGAAGAACTACTCCAATTTCAGAAGCTCGGAGTTTGGAAGTTAGCTGATTTACCAAAAGGAGCTAAGAAGATTGGTACTCGATGGGTTCTTCGTTGCAAAAGGGATGATCAAGGAATAGTCATAAGAAATAAGGCTCGTTTGGTCGTTCAGGGATTTAGGCAAATTGAAGGTATAGATTACAATGAACTGTTTGCACCGGTTGCTCGTCTGGAAGCAATTCTAATTTTTCTTGCTTATGCATCCTACAAAAGGTTCAAAGTCTATCAAATGGATGTAAAGAGTGCATTCCTTCATGGAGAAATCAGTGAAGTCGTATACGTCAGTCAACCTCCCGGGTTTGAAGATCCTATGCATCGTGACCGTGTCTACAAATTGGACTTGGCACTGTACGGATTGCACCAAGCTCCGCGATCGTGGTACGAGACACTTTCCACTCATCTTCTGAACAATGGATTTAGAAGAGGTGTTGTTAGGACATAGACTTGTAATGACAAAAGCTTGTAATAGTTAGATTTTATGTCTTTATGTTTTGTCATGAAATTGTAATAGTTACCAAGTGTTTTACTAGTGAGCCTAGAGGCGAACTTAGTTAAGTTCGCCTGCCCTATCAGAGGCGAACTTAATAAGTTCGCTTAGGCATAGCTGAGGCGAACTTGTTAAGTTCGCTTATACTGTTTCAGGCGAACTTAGCTAAGTTCGCTTACAGCAGTGTTGGGTCTATATATTGTTGTTACAGAGTCATTAGACAGGGAGGAACAGAAGCGTGAACAGAGGTGAACAATTGTCTGATCGAGTCTGTAACCATTGTTATTCTGAATATAATCGAGAAGTTTATTTACGCGTGTTGTTGTGAATTGTCGGTTTGTATACAAAACGTTAACGCGAAGGATTCCGCACTTCGTGTTATCACAGCGTCATATCACGAGTTTGATCAGTAGCTGAGTTACCTGGACCTACAAGTGGTATCAGAGACATAGTGCTCGTGAATTTAGTACGATTCTTAGTGATAATTGACGGTTTTTGTGTACAATTCGACAAGATTTTCAACATTCTTGAAGTTTCTGCAACAATGGCGTTTTTCAAGTTCTTGAGGACTGTTTCTTGGCTGAATTCGTGATTTTGGAAGTGTAATTGACGAAATTAGACCGATAAAACTGTTATATTTGTTAAAATTCATAATCCTACGGATCAATTTCCTTAAATTCCATCAATTCGCTGAGAAATCATGAATTTTGAAGGTTTCGGTTCGTGTTTGGTTGAAGACTCCGTTGATTCTGTTACAGCAGTTTAAGCGAACTTGCTGAGTTCCTGTTCAAGCGAACTTAACAAGCGAACTTATTAAGTTCGCTTCTCACATTTCAAGCGAACTTAGCTGTTAAACGAACTTATCAGATTACCTCCTTAAGCGAACTTGTCTTGTTCACCTGATATTAAGTTCGCCTAGTACTCCCTGAAGCGAACTTGTTAAGTTCGCCTGAGGGTAAAGAAGTTCAGTACTTGGAAAATTTTTTCAGAAATTTTTTTTAAAACATGGCAAATATGGTTCAAGTCACAAACATGTTCAATTATGACAATGAGATTGGAACATCTCAAAAACCTCCGAAATTACTGAATCTATCTGATTATTCAAATTGGAAAGATCGGTTTGACCAATTCGTATCTTTTACCGATACTAGTTTGTGGATTCCAATTTTGGAAGGATATACACACCCTACTTATTCATGGATGGGAAAAGATGATGTTCCAAAACCAGTGTCTGCTTTATCTACTGAAGAGAAGCTGTTATTTGATCGAGAAAAGAAAGCAATGGCTAGCATTTCGATGTCTCTACCAAAGGAAATTTATCACAGTTTTAAACAGTTCAAGTCTTCTCAACAGCTGTGGGAAGCTCTACAGAAAAGGTGTGAAGGGAGTTTAGATGTGAAGAAAAGTAGAAAAGAATTACTAAAGAAGCAGTTCTTAGTTTTTAAACATTTTCAGAATGAATCTTTGGATGATCTTGCTACAAGATTCTATAATCTTCTTAGTGAACTGGATAGTGCATCTGTGGTATATGAGACTGAGGAAATAAATGATAAATTCTTGGAGGCTTTACCATCAAAGTTTGATGTGTATACGGTTTTGATCAAGGAAAATATTAAGTACAAAACTATGTCTCTTGAAGAAGTTCTAGGGAAGATCCAGTCACATGACATGAATTTGAAAAAGAAAGAGACTAATTTGGAGCATATCCAGGATCCCTCGATGTATTTTGCCAAATCTGTTGGTAAATCTGGTACTGGAGTGGCATTCTTTTCTGGTGACGGTCAAGAGTCTACAAATGACAAGTGTTCTGGAGTTCCAACTTATTCTGGTCATTCAAGCAATTCTGGATTTTCTGCTACTACTGCTTCAACATCATCTGGATCTCATGTGAATCAGAAAGTTGCTGATGATTATCTTGCTATGTTTTCTTCATTTATGGCATCGTATGAAAATTTCATTGGAGGTAAAATACATGATCCTGAGGTTATAGAAGAAGATTTCAGACAGATTGATCCTGTTGATATGGAAGAAATGAATATCCAATGGAATATGGCAATGTTGATGCGACAGGCTAAAGATTTTTTGAAGAGAACTGGTAGGAAATATATTGGTTCAAATAGTCGATCACGTATGGGGTTTGATAAGAGCAAAGTTAGGTGTTACAACTGCCAAGAGTATGGTCACTTTGCTAAGGAGTGTGTGAAGCCAAAGGTAGAATTTGATTCTCAAAAGAAGCAATCTAACTTTCAACATAATAGGAATCAATCACATGGTTCATTTGGTAATCAAAATCATGGTCCTTCTGGTAATTCAAATCATGCATCTGCTTCATCAGCCTTAGTTGCTCAAAATGATGAAAACTATGATTGGGGCATTCATCTGGAAGATTTGGTGGGTGCTGTGAGTCAAGCTTTTGTTGCAGAAATACATTCAGATAAACCAGAGGAGTCTACTGATGATGAAAGTTCTAGTGATGATTCGTGTGATGGTGATAGTGTTCCAAGCATTGATGATGAGGAAGAAAAAGAGAAAAATATTGATTCTGATGCTGTGTCAGGGGTTGCTGATGAGGAAATTGTACTTACAGAAAATTCTTCAGTTGGTGATGATGCAGAAAATATTCCAATTGCCAAAGTATTCATGGCAGACATGTCTGACCCGACTAAGGTAAAAGACTCTGTTTATGATATATTTTGTTCTAACTGTATTTCTGTTAAAAATAAAATGCAGAAAGTCATGGATGATAACACAAACTTGATTTGTGATATGAAATCAATGCATACTGTTAATCAGAAATTAAAAGATAATGATAAACTGTGCATTGATAGAATTGAGTCTTTGAAAAGAGACTTAAATTCTCTTGGGTTAAAATACAAAGAGCAGGGTTATCATCTTGATATGGCTTATGCTGAAATTGAGAAACGAAATGAAGTAGTTGCCCAAAAGAACAAGGAAATTTCGGAAAAAGAATCTGAGGTGATAAAATTACATAGAAAGCTGGAACAGTTTGAGAATTCATCTATAGTGTTGGATTATTTTAAGGCTAATGCTGATCCCACAAAAAGGGTTGCTGGTATTGGGTTTGTTCCTCCTCCGTTCAATGGGAATTATGTAGTTGAGCCTGAAATAATTCATGAAGAGGAGATTGATCCCAAGACAGTTTTAAAAGTGAATCCAGTGACGGGTGAAGACATGGTGTATGATTCTGATACAGAGGATGAAGTATTTGATGATTCAAAGGTTGAAGGCATTCCGAGAGAGGTGAAAATTGATGAACCAAAGATTATGAAGAATGTTACTCGGGATAGGTGCATCTTGACAGAACCTGAAGAGGTGAAGGTGGTTCAAACTAAACTTTCTCCAATATTAAAGTCAAGTGGGTTTGTTACGGCTGGTTTTCAAAAAGTGAATTCTTCTAAGGTGCCAAAACAGACTTATGTTCGTAAGAAGCCGGTTATTTGTTCTGGGCATTCATCCGAAGCATCTTCTTCTGATGGTTCTTCGAATTCAAAGAAAACACCTTATTTTAGAACTTATCAAGAAAGACGAGTGTGTTTTCACTGCAATGAATCTGGTCATATTTTGATTAATTGTCCATACAAGAACAAGGGTAAAATGAAGGCTGTTCCACCACAACCGAAAGTGGTGAAAATTTTAAAAAGAAAAGATGAGGGAAAGTCGCCTTTCAGTTTGGAGAGAAATATGACTGATCATTCTTTTGTTAAATCCCATGGATTTAAACAACAGAATTTTTTGAATGCTAAATCTTTTGTTTGCAAAGAGAAAATTGAGATTCCGAAAATTGGTATTTCAAAAGATTCTTTTCAGGAGGTTAAATTGTCAAGACCTCAAAGACGAAGAAGAAACAGAAAATTAAAGAAAATTTTGGAAACATCTGAATCCTACAATAAAAAATCTCATAACGTTTTTAAGAATAATACAAATGGTTCATCTTTGAAAAGATCTGTTTTTCAAACGTCTGTTCCAACAGTGAATGATAAAAATGAATGTAAATTACAAGAAGTAGTTTATTTTGATCAATCGGGACGACCCAAGACCACGATGGCTTGGGTTCCACTTTCTAACTGATTCTCGTTGTTTATGTAGGGACAACCAAGGAGGACTATCAACAATACATGGTATGTGGATAGTGGTTGCTCTCGACATATGACAGGGAATGTTAGATTACTTGAGGATGTGATTAAAATTGATGGTGGTTATGTCGCTTTTGCGGGTAATAAAGGCGGGTACATAACAGGCCAGGGAACGTTAAAGAATGAAAAAGTAAAATTTGAAAAGGTGAATTATGTTGAGCAGCTGGAACACAATCTGTTAAGCGTATCACAAGTCTGTGACAAGAAGTTTTCGTTCCATTTTAATGATGCTGAATGCTATATTCTGAAACCGGGTTTTGTGATTCCTGATGAATGGATTCTTATGAAGGCTCCAAGGAGAAATGACACGTATGTCCTTGACATGAGTGTCGCTACTACAATGGATTCAATTCCAACATGTTTACTCTCCAAGGCGTCGGAATCTGATTCAATATTGTGGCACAGGAAACTAGCTCACATCAACTACAGGAAGATAAACTACATTGTTAGGAATGATCTTATGCTTGGTATTCCGAAAATGAAATTCTCAGTTCCTGATGATTGTATTCCGTGCAAGAAGGGGAAGCAAAGAAAGAAATCTCACAAATCAAAATCGACAAATTCTATCGTAACTCCTTTGGAATTGCTGCATATGGATTTGTTCGGTCCAATAAGTATTAGGAGCATTGGTGGGAAATCGTACTGCTTGGTAGTAACTGATGATTACTCCAGATTTTCATGGGTTAAGTTTCTTTCATCTAAAGCTGAAACCACTGAGTTGGTTCAATACTTAATCCTGGGTTTGGAGAATTTATTAAATCTGAAAGTCAGAAGAATAAGGAGTGACAATGGCAGCGAATTTAAGAATAGCAAAATGGGCTTATTCTGTTTACAAAAAGGAATTCATCATGAATTTAGTGCGCCATATGTTCCTCAACAAAACGGTGTCGCTGAATGAAAGAACAGGACGTTGGTCGAAACAGCTCGCACGATGCTTGCAGATTCTAAGCTACCAGTCACCTTTTGGGCTGAAGCTGTGAATACTGCGTGTCATGTTTTGAACAGGGTCTTGACCGTCAAGCGACATAACAAGACTTGCTATGAATTGCTGAATAATCGAAAGCCGAATCTGGAATATTTACTACCTTTTGTTAATCCGTGTACCCTACTGAAGGTTCGAGATGTCCCGACTAAATTCAGTGCGAAGGCTATTGAAGGGATTTTTCTAGGGTATGTGGCTAATTCGACTACCAAGAGGGTTTATAACAAAGAGACACGCCAAGTTGAAGAATGGTTTCATAATGACTGTTCAAATAGGTCTTTACCTCAAATGGCGATTGGTCCGGATTGGGCATTTGATTATGAAAACTTATTCAAGTCTTTTCATTTACCTTCTGACATTTCTGATGAAGATCCTGCTGTTCTTTATGATTCTTATCAAGATGCACAGCATAATGGATTTCTACCAAATGCAGTTCAAAATTCATCGATTCCATCAACTTCTGCTCCTGACCCAAATGTTGCTTCTTGTTCCGGTCCACAAGATTCAGAAAGTGAGGAGGATAATGCTATTTTTCAAGATTCTTCTGCTGATCCGTTGATTGGTGATGATTCATTACCTTCGACACAGGCTCAGGGGGAGATTCCTACAAATTTAGACTCGGAAATTCCTATTAATCAAGATTATTCTTATCAATCTGAATCTACTCAAGTTGAAGTGTTGCCGGTTCCTGAGGTCGCATCCATCAAGGAACTCAAAAGTCACCCGATGACAAATATAATTGGAAATTTGCAGGATGGAGTGAAGACGCGTTCTCTTGTTGACAATACTTGTTTGTATACTTGCATTAAAGATTCTGGTGTTCTTGATGATTGCTCACATTCTTGCTTTATTTCGCAGGTTGAACCTAAGAATGTTGAGATGGCTTTAAATGATAACAACTGGATAGAAGCTATGCAAGAAGAACTTGCGCAATTTGACAAACTGAAGGTTTGGAATCTGGTTGATTTACCGAAAGGTGCGTATCCGATAGGAACAAAATGGGTGTTTAAATGTAAAAAGGACGATTGAGGTGTCGTGGTACGCAACAAGGCAAGATTAGTTGTCCAGGGCTTCAATCAACAAGAAGGAATTGATTACACCGAGGTTTATGCGCCTGTTGCGAGGCTCGAGGCTATAAGGCTGTTTTTAGCTTTTGCTTCTTTTAAAGGCTTTAAGGTGTTTCAATTAGACGTCAAGAGTGCGTTTTTATATGGTAAGGTCAAGGAGGAAGTCTACGTGTGTCAGCCGCCGGGGTTTGAAGATCCGTTAAATCCGAACATGGTTTTCAAGCTAGATAAGGCCCTTTATGGTCTTCATCAGGCTCCTCGTGCGTGGTATGAGACTTTATCCACACATCTTTTGGCGAATGAATTTGTTCGTGGAAAGATAGACTCGACCTTATTCATAAAGAAATCAGGGGGAGATTACCTGCTGGTACAGATTTATGTGGATGATATTATTTTTGGCTCGACAAATGAAGGGTTATGCAAAGACTTTGAGGGTGTTATGAAGTCGAAATTCGAAATGTCTGCTATGGGAGAGTTATCGTTTTTCTTAGGTTTACAAGTAAATCAAAAGGAAGATGGTTTCTTTATTCATCAGTCCAAGTATGTCAAAGACATCTTGAGCCGGTTCAAGATGGAGGACTGTACCCCATATGATACTCCAATTCCGGTCAACCATAAGTTGAATTCTGACCCAGATGGAAAAGATGTGGATTGTCGACTTTACAGAGCTATGATTGGATCCCTCATGTACTTAACTGCTTCAAGGCCGGATATAATGTTCGCCGTGTGTATCTGTTCCAGATTTCAGGCAAAGCCAAAAGAATCCCACTTAATTGCTGTGAAAAGAATCTTTCGGTATTTAAAAGGAAAACAACGTTTAGGGCTATGGTATCCTCATGGTTCTAACTTTGATTTCAATGCTTATACTGATTCTGATTTTGGTGGTTGTTGTCTGGACAGGAAATCTACAACAGGTGGTTGCCAGTTCTTAGGTAATCGACTTGTATCCTGGCAATGCAAAAAGCAAACCACAGTCTCGATTTCTACATGCGAAGCAGAATACATCGCTGCTGCAAGTTGTTGTTCACAGATCCTGTGGATACAACAGCAATTGAGAGATTACGGTTTGAATTTCACAGGAACCTCTATGCTTATTGATAACAATGCTACTATGTCCATAACTAATAATCCTGTTAAACATAGTAAAACTAAGCACATAGAAATTCGATATCATTTTATTCGTGATTGTGCAGAGAAAAGGTTGATTGAGCTGGTTAAGGTACACACTGACGATAATTTTGCTGATTTGTTCACTAAGGCATTTGATCATACCAGGTTTGAGTTCCTAATTAAAATGATTGGTATGATCAATCCCGAATAAAAGCTTTTCAAAATCAGAATTTCATGGAAAATTTTGTTTTTAATTTCTTTTATTGCTTTATTACATTTCTACATTTACATTTCAGTCAAAAAGTTCTTAATTTATAAAAAGTCAAAACAAATTGAAAAATATAAAATTTGACATCATTTGAAGTTAGAGAAGAAATGATAGTACATCAGTGATTAGTTTATTTCACACGACCTCAGTAGACCTTTGATATATGATTGCATAAAATAAATTGATTTGATCTAAATTTCATAGTCTGCATAAATGAGAAATGATAGCGTTGTGACTGCTCTAATCTTGAAAATTAGTTTTAAATTTGTGTATGAGTTTTGAATCTTAAATTGTCAATAGACTACAAGCGTTTTGAAACTAATAGTAGTGTGAAAATTAAATATAAAATGATTACATCTGTGATTTGAATCCATTATATGCCTGGGTGTGTGTGTAAAAGATCATTATCAGAAAAAGAATATACGGTTTATAAAGAATTTCATGAGACCAATATCGAATTATATCTTTAGCACAAATTTATTTCAGTTCACTTCACTGTCCATGCCCCGAAAAACATGCAAGGTGATTGTTGAACTAAGATATACTTTCACAATCTGTTGAAATATATATTCGCCCTTGGATCAGTTAGATACATCATCTAGTCTGAATTCATTGAAACTTATTCAGATAATAGTTGGATCCTCATACCTGAATCTGTTGATTCTCATTTTTCAGCCAATTCATTAGAATCTTCTGATTCTGAATCATCATGATTCTTATATCCTTTGGGATCTGCTTCTTTGTTTGTGCTAAATGAGATAATTTCATCTTGGAAATTGATCTAATCTTAAAAAAAATAAAAAATAATAAAAAAAAAACTGTTTATGTCTTGAAGATAGTGCATTTTATATTTCTATTTGGCATATATGTGGGGTACACTATGTTTTTCATCAAAATGGTACTAAATCACATGAATTTAGAAAATAAACGCTTATAGTTTCAAATCTTATAATATTGACAAATTTAAGAGTTCATGCTTTATATTTCAAATTCGGTATAAATAAAAGAGCATTTCATAACCTGATCTCATTTACTTTGAAATTTATCGCGTATCATTTCAAATGTCATTCAAATTGAATGAGCTTCAAAATGAAAAAGATGCAAAGTGCACAAGACTGAGTTGGAATGTTTCATACTATAGGTTACCCTTTATTATTTATAATATGTGTGATGAATTACTCGGATACTGATATGATCTTCTTACTCATGATGTTCATTCAAAAATATGTGATTCTATTAAAAAAAAAAAAAAAAAATGTGATTTCGTTTTATTCAGATAAAAGTCAAAAATATGTGGTTCCGTCTGTATAGATAAAACTCAAAAAGATTTTGATTTTTATTTTCCATGAAAATTCTAAAATTTTATTAAAATTGTTCGGGATTGGATCGAATATTGCTGATGAAAGTTCGAGTTTTGAAAGATTGAAGTTGGTAAATTTTTGTTCAAGGCAAAATGGTTGAAAAAGCAATTAAGTTCGCTTGTGTACAGTGAAGCGAACTTAATATGTTCGCTTAAATCGGTGAAGCGAACTTAATCGTTTGTCTGGGGTAAAGCGAACTTAATGGTGAAGCGAACTTATCTTGTTCGTCGAAGGTTTGTTAAGCGAACTTAACAAGTTCGCTTACTCAAGCGAACTTAATCTGATTATGTGTTGAATCAGGCGAACTTGTCTTGTTCATCGTCTTCATCAGATTTTAGGCGAACTTATCCCAAAATTTCTAAAATTTTATATCTGTGTTGTAGGTATTAATTTTTGACTGTCTCTTAATCGAAATTGAAGTGCGAATCTAACCAAGATGGCTCGACGTGTCGAATACAAGCATAATCAAGTGGCATTATTAGATCCTAATATGCCGGAAGCTGTTCATTTTCAAGGCATAATCAATTTTCTGAATCGATCAAGATTGCGTGTTGCTTTATCTGCGGATCCGTATATTAGCTTGGTGTATATACAACAATTCTGGGATACCGTACATCAAGATATCGACGTGGAACCGCATGTCCTTCGTGCAATAGTCAATAATACCGCTATTGCAATTTCCAAAGCGACAATTCGAGCTGTTCTTGATTTAGGAGGAAATGCTGAAGATCCAATTTCTTATCCTAGTACTCTTATTATGGGATGTTTTCAAAGGATGGGTTATCGTGGACGACAAAATGACACTCAAGCTCGGAAAGGTGGTTTAGTGGGTGAATGGCGATACTTTATGCATGTGATCATACAATGCATTTCTCCACGAAAAGCTGGTACGGATGGATTGAAGATGGCATTACAAACGGCAATGGTGGCCTTAACATTGAATAAGCGATTCAATTTTCCGCTTTATTTCTATAGGGAGATAGTTATGCAGATCAATCCAGCTGAAGGTCAAGGTTTCTTGATGTATCCAAGATTGTACTAAGGTGAAACAGCAGAATGCTGCTTTGATTCCAGTGAATACTGCACTGTTTGGGCACTTAATCAATCCTGATTATGTTGCACCACTGAATAACGACTGGTTTCATCCAGATGAACTTGCTCAAGTTCAAGGAGTTAATGTTCAACCACAACCACAACAGCAACAACCACAACAGCAACAACCACAACAACCACTTCAACAAGTTCAACCTCAACAGATTCCACAACCACAAATTCATATTCCTATTCCTGAACAAATTCCTATTCCTGAACAAATTCCTATTCCACAAGCTGCATTTAATATTCCTATTCAGGAACCAATTTTAGAAGAGGTCGTTCATGATCCTGATCACGATCTAGGAATGAACATGGTTGATTTTGTTGATGATGCTGTGAACTCGCCAATTCATGAACAAGAAGGGAATGTGGTGACTGAAGCTGAGTCAAGTTCCAGTTCAAGTGATACTACATCATCTGATGATGACAGCACTGCTTCTGATGAATCTAGAGATTTTTCTCCAGGTCATTATGAACGGTTGGCTGCTATTCCACTGGCTAATGCTGGAAAACGCATTAAATCTCAAGCCAGACGACCACGACGCAAGTCTGTTCGGGATCCTCCTTCCGGATCAGTTCTTGGAAAAAGATCGTTGGTTGATGAACGTTCTGACACTGATAGTGACTTTAATCCTGATTCTTCATGACAAAAGTTAATGTCTGCTTCAATTGCGGCTGCACAGTCTTTTCAAGGAGTTGAGGATGCAAATTTTGTTGCTTCTCTGATTGTTACTCCTCCAAGATCTAAGGATCCATCTCCAGTTCCATCTCCTATTCCTACAGCAATTCCTACTACTTCAAGTCCTTCTATTCCACAATCCACAGCTGGTCCATCAAAGACTTCTGATTCTGACAGGATTACTTTCCTTGAATCTCAAGTGCTTACTTTTCAAACACAAGTTCACTCTCTTGTGTCTATTGATTCTCAACGACAGCTGGTGATTCAGACTCAAACTCAACAGATTGCTGATATGCAAGCGTTAGTGTCCAAACTCGTTCAGCGTCTTGACGCTCAGGGGGAGTTGAGGATACCTGATACTTGTCACACTGAGTCAATACAAAGACGTGATGATGAAGACAATGATCCTGCTGGAAATATTGAGGGTGATCGTCAATACACTGACGCTAATCCTATATCTAGAGTTCAGGGGGAGTCGACATCACAATCTCTTGAAAGAAACAAAGATAAAGATACTTCGGGTAATAATGAAGAAGAAATTCTGTTATTAGAATTCTTTCAAGATTCAGAAGAAGAGGCTGAAAAGATTGAATGTCTTGATGACATTGACGATTTATTCAATGACATGGAAGATGATATGTCAGACACTGAGATAGAAGAAGGAGAAATAGTGGAGATTGAAATAGAGAAAGATAAAGACAGTGTTACATATGAAGGCTGTGACGGTCTTAAGGTGCCGTATAACTTCATCCAAGAGGATGTTGTTCCTGAATTCTCTTATGACGGAATAACTGACTCTATGGACTCTATTGAAGACGTCACATTGCCTGATGATACAGCTGAGTCAAAGATGGATACGGATGATGAGAATCTTCAATTCAATAAGAATGCTGAAACTGAAACTACTCACACTGAGTCTCTGAAGATTAATGAAGAACCTGTGATGTTTAGAGATACAGGTATGACACGAGAACAGTGGAGAGAAGTAGTAAATAGTTGGATGAAGGTACAACCCAAGTCTCCAATACAAACTGCTCAGAAAGAAAAATATGTGAATAAAGAGCAGTGTGTAGGAAGGATCATAAGTTGGTTCTATGATGATGAATCAAAATTGTTTGTAATCAAACGATCTGACGGTGTTCAATACTTAAAGCCTAGGATCAAATATTTCAATACCTTACCGAGGTGTGAAATAAATGGTCTAGCTTCAAAGCCTCTCATAAATAGATCGAAGAATGGTTTGGCTGATGTGATAGCAAATCTGATAAAGAAAGAAGGTAGTTCGGGTAAGTATGAAAGGCTGAAACCACAGAAGGGAAAGAGAGTGAAGAACACAGATCCTAAGACTGGAAAAGTAACCTGGAGATACAAGTATAGACCAGTACGTGTTGTACACAAGATACCATTGAAGAAGATTCCTCAAGACTTTCTTGGGAATATGAAATGGTGGTATGTTGATGTTAATACTGGTGAAGCAAGGGTTGAGGATAAAGATAATAAGGTCATTGTGTGTTTCTATGACGCAATGAATCTTATTAATTTTTCAAAGAAAGATCAGAGGACACTGAGAAAGAATGAGATAATGTATACTGATGAATGGAGAGAACAAGGTCTACAGTATAAAAGAGTTTTGGAGATATGCAGAAGATATGGTGTGCATGCTGGCAGCAGACTACCGGATAACTGGAAGACTTCAAGATAAATACTGAAGACAGAAGATCAAGCTATTGTCAAGGGGGAGTCTGTTAGGACATAGACTTGTAATGACAAAAGCTTGTAATAGTTAGATTTTATGTCTTTATGTTTTGTCATGAAATTGTAATAGTTACCAAGTGTTTTACTAGTGAGCCTAGAGGCGAACTTAGTTAAGTTCGCCTGCCCTATCAGAGGCGAACTTAATAAGTTCGCTTAGGCATAGCTGAGGGGAACTTGTTAAGTTCGCTTATATTGTTTCAGGCGAACTTAGCTAAGTTCGCTTACAGCAGTGTTGGGTCTATATATTGTTGTTACAGAGTCATTAGACAGGGAGGAACAGAAGCGTGAACAGAGGTGAACAATTGTCTGATCGAGTCTGTAACCATTGTTATTCTGAATATAATCGAGAAGTTTATTTACGCGTGTTGTTGTGAATTGTCGGTTTGTATACAAAACGTTAACGCGAAGGATTCCGCACTTCGTGTTATCACAGCGTCATATCACGAGTTTGATCAGTAGCTGAGTTACCTGGACCTACAGGTGTCATCGACTGCACGTTGTTTATTCGGGAAAAGGGTGGAGAACTTTTAATGGTACAGGTATACGTGGATGACATTATTTTCGGATCGACGAATGATGTTTTGTGCAAAGAATTTGAAAAAGTTATGCAGGACAAGTTCAAGATGAGTTCCATGGGAGAGATGAAGTTCTTTCTAGGGCTACAAGTAGATCAATCTGAGACAGGGATTTTCCTTCATCAAACCAATTATGTTGGAGACATACTGAGCCGATTCAGTATGACTGATGCCAAACCTTCTGGTACTCCATTGGCGATCAATCACGGGATTTCGCCTGATGACAAGGGGGAGTATATTGATGCTACTCTCTATCGAGCCATGATCGGATCTCTCCTGTATCTCACGGCATCTCGACCAGACATCATGTTCGCCACGTGTCTCTGTGCCCGATATCAGTCAAAACCAAAAGTCTCCCACTTAATTGCTGTCAAAAGGATTTTTCGTTATCTGAAGGGTACTCCTGATCTTGGATTATGGTACTCTAATGATGATAACTTTGAGCTTACTGCATATAGTGATTCTGATTATGGTGGTTGCAAAACAGACTTCAAGTCTACATCTGCAGGGTGTCAGTTCTTTGGAAACCGTCTCGTGACATGGCAATGCAAAAAGCAGACTTCAGTGGCTACATCTACATGTGAAGATGAATACATCGCTGCTGCCAGTTGCTGTTCTCAGATTATCTGGATTCAACAGCAACTTCGGGACTACGGTTTGCAATTCTCTAACACTCCTATTTATGTAGATAATTCTGCTGCCATAGCTATCACTAAGAATCCGGTTCAGCATTCAAAAACCAAACACATCGGTATAAAATATCACTTCATTCGTGACTGTTTTGAAAAGAAACTTATTAATATGGTTCAAATTAACACTGATTTCCAAAAGGCCGACCTCTATACAAAAGCCTTTGACAAACCAAGATTTTTATTCTTGTTAGAGGTAAACGGCATGAAAAAGAAGGATGACGTTGTTCCGGACCAAGAGTCGAGTCAATAATCATTTTTATTAATTACGTTCCTGTATATATTTTCTTTCTTGCGTTTATTGAAAATCTCAAAAACTCAAAAAGATTTTTCATTTTAAAATTTTAGGGGGAGAAAATGTCAGTAAGAAAATGATCTCTCGCTGAGAAAAATGATAGTACACAGACGCTAGTTATCTGAGACTCCAAAAAGATTTCTATATTGTGTACAGTTATTTGTGTACAGTTTGTTTAAAAAAAAAATTAAAATTTCAAAAAGATTTTCCATTTTTGTACAGACAAAAACCCAAAAACATCTGAAAAACTCAAAAATGAGAAATCGTATCCAACCTTTTGGTAGTAATGGCACACTAACCATATGTATGAAGCACATTGCATTTAATGTCATAGTGAATAGTCACACTAAGTCGACATGTGATGCATTGATAGGCTTATCCTACTTAATCTCGACCATTGATGATCAATCTATACCATGTTAGATTTTGTCTTGTGAGTCACATAATGGTGAAAGGATTGACGAAAATCAACAATAAAAACTGAAGGTGTTTCTCATTCTGTGCACACCAGTTATCATCGGTTTAATGAGATATCAGAAAGTAGTTATAAAATTAAAAATTAGACTCTGAAGTCGTATACGTGCCATATTGCCTTGTAAATACCTGGCTGAAGCCGTTCATGCGATTAAGAAAAAAATAAAAGTATGAATCTGAATCCGTATATGTGCCATATTACCGGGTTGCAGCCTGGTTGAAGCCATCCATGGGATAGGATGAACACAAACACCGTTAGCTGCATACGTGCCATATTGCCTTGTAAATACTTGGCTGAAGCCGTCCATGAGCTGATGGCTGTCACTATGAATAGTAAAAAAAAAAAAAAATTATATATATATATATATAAATTTGTGTAGTAAAGAAGTAACAGAAAATAACTGAGATCTCATGAACTTATGATGGCTGGTTAAGTAAGTTGTGCTGATTTGAAACATTAACATGTTTTGAAAAGTAATTCAAGTCAATTCTTAACTAGTGTGGGACTCACAGACAATGGACTCAATCCTTCAAGATCATCTTGTAAGTGTTGAGAAGAGGTCTGCATAGGTTTAAGATGGACAAACATATCAATGATCGCATTTTGACTAAGTGTACTTAAAGCTCAGATAATTTGCAATGTTGCTGATTGCTATGAGCTTAGTACTGATCCCACGTTCGGATTTTTCTCACAAAAAGATGTGTAAATACCGTTGTATAGTTGTATCTACAAAATTCAAAATGTCTCAGATCATTAGTCATTAAGTCTGTATGATTTCTCATAAGGATCATTCTTACTAAGACATGCGTGTATATATCTTGTTGATATTATTTTCAGCATTACATATTCAAAAATCCAAAAAGATTTTACTTTTCCTGAATTTTAGATTATCTGATAAGACTCGAACGACTGTCAGAAAATCAAAATTTGAAAACCGCTTGACTTCCTGATTGATCAAATCGTTCCTTTACTTCATAAACTATTCCAAAACTTCATAATTGATCCCTCACTTCATAATTAAATGTAAATTACTTCATAATTAAATTTTTGTTAAAACCAATGTGGTCGGATACCCCATTTAACTTGAAAAGTTTAATTTGCATAAGGGGATTGTCCCATTCGTATGAATGGATGAGCAAAATGGCTCACTCGTACGAATGGATGATGAGAATAGGTCATTCACACGAATGGACTGACCAGAATGGTCCATTCGTACGAATGAAGGTTCATTAGTACGAATGCATACCCATTCGTACTACTGAAGGACACACGCATACAAATGGATGGCCATTCGTACGAATGAACCAGGCCATCCTATAAATAGGCTATTCATTCGCATGTGCAGAATCATTCGCACAAAACAGAAAGCATTCGCACGTCTGTTTCATCAAAATCTGATTTTGAACAAAACTCTGTCAAATCTGTAATCTAATCATTTGATTTCGTTTTACAGGTATAACCCCACAAGTATTCATCGATTGTATACCGATTCGTGGATGTTCGATTAGATTTAGGGTTCAAAACCGAAAACCGAACCTAAAAACGTAAAAACTGACTTAATAAACCAATTAAACTGCTAAATATTGGTTGAAAACAATAGTCGAGTGTGTTGTTGTCGTTTTTCGGCAAATCTTTTCAAGTGTTGGTTGATTTTTGGACAAGTTGGATCGCGACCCGTCTGTCACACGAATGGACATACTCTTCATGTTCATTCGTACGAATGAACGCTCATTCACACGAATGAGAGCTCATTCACACGAATGAAAACTCATTCACACGAATGAACCCTCATTCACACGAATGAACGCTCATTCACACGAATGAATAGGCAGAATGATTCATTCGTACCAAGGGAAAAATGGTCCAAAAGTTCATATTTCCAAAATCTTGCATGTATTGATCTGAGGTGCTTCATGTTTTTGTGTTTGCAGACTGTTCGTTATGGCGCACAGAGCTCCAGTTGTTCTTAAGGCTTCCATAAAAAGCAACATATGTGCGTACATGATTCCGACATCAAAGAATGCACGTCCATTTTTCGGCATGATCGAGTTTCTATCCAGATCCAGGATTGCTCATGCTATATCACATCTCCGCACTCCATATACGTCGCACCAAAGGGAGTTCTGGGCCTCCGCCGAGATTGACTGCGAGGTATCTCCACCGGTCATACGAGGGAAGATCGCAGGTCAAGATTTGGTTGTATCGGCAGCTCACATTCACCGATTGTGTCAATTTGGTGATCATCCTGAAGATCCAGTGACACTGGATAAATATCTGGTCCGAGGATGCTTCATGAGGATAAAGTACGACGGGAATGTCGCCGAGGGAGTTTTAAACAAAGAGAACCTCTGTCCACAGTACAAGTATCTAGGACATGTTCTTCTGCATTGCATCGGTTCCCGTCGTGGCGGATTTGATGATATGCGCGAAACAATACAGAGCGCATTCGTTGCACTGGTGTTGAACATTCCGTTCAACTTTTCCGAGATGGTGTTCACGCACCTTAAGGAAAACATCTATCTTAAAGGGGACAATGCGTATCTTATGTACCCCAGATTCTTACAAATGATAATAGATGACCAACTTCCTCTTCTACCAAGGTCAGACGTCGACATAATCAAGTTAGAACACATGACGGACGTCACTCTAAACAGGGTACAGACCTACAGGGGCAGACCAACAAAGCCACCTCACAAACGACTCATTGGACATCTGGTAAATCCAGAGTATGTGGCACCAGTAAACAGAAAATGGCGTCACGATAACAGTGAATCGGACAGGGAGGATATTGTTGTACCTCCAGCTGACGACCAAGATGATGACGACCAAGATGGTCAGGGAGATGGTGGCAATACTCCTCATGTTTCATCTACCACTGCCACCACTCCCACTGTTACTGCTATCGATCCTTCCCTTCCAACTAACCCAGAAGACGTTAACCTGGACACCGTCCTGTTTACTGATTCTGAGAAAACTGAAGATGAATTTGAAATCAGTCAACAAGGGGCAAGATTGGTCGCAACAAAAAGAAAAAGGGGAGCAGATCAAGGAAGCTCAAGGGTTGATGATGACGTCAGGGATGCTGACTTTGTCCCTGAATGTCTACAAGTATCTGCTGCTCCTTCTTCCCAATCTACCCCGGTCAAGAAGGGAAGAGGAAAGAAAAGAATGGCCAAACGCCAAAAGTTTAAGCTTGTTAGAAGGACGGAGAGCACCTCTGCTACTACAGCAACTGCCACTAGGTCTGAGGCTCCAATGTCAACATCTATGCCTCAGACACAAACTGTGCCTCCTCCCATCTACACGACTGCTCCTACATCACAACCATCAACTATTCGAGCTGAATCTTCAATGTCACTGCCGACTGTCTCTCTACACGACCAGATCAGTACTTTAAACAGTTTGGTACTTCGTTTACTGGCTCAGAATGAAGAGCAATCAAAGCGTCTTGATCAACAGGGCTCGCAGATCAGTCAGTTGACTCTGCAAAATACTGAACAAGCCCAAGCCATCACAAGTCTTTCCAATAGATGCAATGATCAGCAAGTCCTCCTTCTCACTGCTACAAACCAAAATCAAAAGTTGTCTACAGCTGTTGATGCACATACTCAGAGGATACAAAGGCTATAGGAGGAAAACAAAAGGTTGTTGGAAAACTTAGAAAGCAGAAGGGACCCGACACCCAGAATTGATGGTGCTCGCAATGATGGTGATGATGGTGACGATGATGATGATGATGACGATGAGGATGATGATGATGACGATGATGATGATGATGATGGTGATGATGATGATGACAATAATGACAAAGATAAGGACGATGGTGCCAATGCTGGTGCTGCATCAAGTGCTGCAAAGACAGCAGAAGCAGAGGCGCGAACAAAGCAAAAATCAGACAAATCAGAAGGCCCATCATCAGATAAACAAAAGGGCACTGAAGGTTGATAGTTTTGTTTTAAGTGTTTTAAGTTGTCTTATTGTAAATATTAGATTATTATGTAAATAATTTCAGTTTTATTTTGATTAAATCAATGAAATTTCTTATTCTCACATGTTTATTTTATGATTGTTTATGTAAATAGTTTTGGATGTGATGCCTCTCAAGCAACAACCTTCAAAGTTAACTTATGTGCTTGACATGCAAGGGATCATCCAACATTCAGTTATTTATGACAAAGAGGAAGGGGAAATCTGTCACACCCTCGCCATGGCAGAAACGCGAGGCGTGACGTTCAATGGTTTCCAAAGCATATGATTACCGCAAACACATACATGATAAATGGATACATAAACAAGATTAAGATTATACATTACAAAAACATAATCTGAGTTTACAAAAAGTTAAGATTTCACAAATATGACTCAATTCAATGAGTTATACAAGGGAAATCCTCCTTGAGTAGTATCCATCGTGCATGCATGTAATCTACATTGCTAACCTTGCAGTCATCATTCAATTTCTTGAAAAACATACTTGAAAACGTCAACACGAGGTTGGTGAGTTCACAGGTTTAATCAAATAGTTCTTGGTAAAACTCAGTTGTTCATAAATCGTTTCAGTTGTATGTGATAAACAGAATAAGAATTGTTGACCCATTTGTAAACTAGCTAGGAATACAAATAATATGTTCATACATGAGACGTAACCAAACCATGACATGTGTGAGCCCCTATTAAGCGTTATCAGATTCTATGCGGCCATAAATCCTCCAGATTGTGGTTAGCGCGACTAACCATGACCGGGAGACGTCACTCTCCATAGTACTATTCATAGGACCCTAGGCTACAGTTAATGGTTACTATGTTGTTCCAGGGGACTTTAGCGGCCTCCAATGTGTTGTTCTCATCCCATGTAAACATAAAGTCGTGTCTTATTCTCTTATTATCCCATAAAATAGTTGAAGTATGTTCTTCCCCCAAATATTAGAAAACAGTAAAAAGAAAGGGGCCGTGAAACTCACCTTGAGTTTGCGGATACTTGTAATAAAACTTGTTGTAGTCAACCTTGACTATTCGTACCCTAGATACCAAGGGTAAATTGTTGTTAAGACCAACGTCTTAATTGTAAATTGTTCACCGACCTTGTAAATCTGATTGTGTTTGTTTAAATATCGTTTTAGTTTTCCAACACATGTTTTGTTATAAAATAGTTTTGAGTTACTGCCCAACTGGGACTGTTGTACAGGTGTCGAAACTTCTTAGTTTCGATTGGGCATATGTGTGTCGAAACTACTTAGTTTCGATGGAGTATATGTGTGTCGAAACTACTTAGTTTCGATGGAGTGGTCAGGAGTCGAAACAACCTAGTTTCGATTGAGAAAAGGTATCGAAACTACCTAGTTTCGATTGAGTAAAAGACATCAAAACTCCTAGTTTCGATGGATCAACAGGTATCGAAACTCCTATTTTCGATTGAGTATTTGCTATCGAAACTACCTAGTTTCGATTGAGTTAACTGGTATCGAAACTCCTAGTTTCGATTACTGGACTTCTGTTTGACAGAATCAGTCCTGCATATTTTTATGTTTTAAACTTGAATTCGACACATTCTTCTTGTTATCTTTCTTGCGTTTAAATAAGATGTAGGTTTAGCTACGGTTTTAAAGAACATAATATGAAAAATATCGAGTTTTTACCTTAAAACCGAGATGAAAATGATGAAGAAAACAGAGAAGTGATCTTGAATCTTTTGCTAAACTCTTTTCAGAAACACTTGAAATTCTTCTTAAAACAGCAAATTATGGTGGATTTCGCCTTGAAACTGGACTTCGAATTGAAGAGAATTGGAATGTTTGCCGTATGAAAATGAGAGATAAATGGGAATTGTGAGAAAAATGATTGAGGGGGGGTATGGTTTTGTTTGAATTTCGAAGGTATGAGGTATGGTCCTTCTCTGAAGATTGGTTGAGAAAGTCAAGGATTAGAGAGGGGGTTTCTTCTCTGATTTCGGCCGATTAAATATGTGGGTTGGGTTAATTTTCAAACAATTAGTTTTAAGTGTATTAATATTACTTAGAGTTTCAAATGGTAAATAAATCCGGTTGAGGTCCTCCACGGTATTATAAATTTATTCCAAAATAATTTACTGCTCCTCGTAAAGTTTGTGTAAAATAATATATATGTATATATATATTTTTCTGGTTATTTATTTTAACCACTAGTATTCGAATTTAGTCGGGTTATAAGTGTATGTGAACCGGTAATTCCCAGAATTACCAAAAATATAAAATGAGACAATGTTCGGTTTTTGTTAGACCTTCATGTCCTTGTTTGTGAAATTAAGTAAATCACAAAAATGATTATAATGTAAACTTGTTTATAATGTGTACGGATATTGACCTGAAATGTCGGGTGTCACATTCTCCCCTTGTTAAAAGAATTTCGTCCCGAAATTCAATTTGTGTCCTCTTGAACTGGTGCATCCTCAAACAAGGATGGGTATTTTGTTTTCATTTGGTCCTCTCGTTCCCATGTATACTCAGGACCACGCTTTGAGTTCCAACGTACTTTAACCAGTTTGATCCGACTACGTCTCAGCTTTTGAACCTTCCAATCTAAAATCTCAATCGGTTCCTCGATGAAGTGAAGTTTATCGTCAATGTGAATCTCGTCAGGCGGTATAATTAGTGTCTCATTTGATAAACACTTCTTGAGATTTGATACATGAAACGTATCATGTACATTGCTTAGTTCTTGTGGTAGCTTGAGTTTGTAAGCTACAGGGCCAACCCTAGCCAGTATTTCGAACGGACCAACGTATCTAGGGTTGAGCTTACCACGGTTACCAAACCTTGCAACGCCTTTCCATGGTGAGACTTTTAACATTACTCGGTCACCAATTTGAAATTCTAATGGTTTTCGTCTGTTGTCAGCATAGCTCTTTTGTCTATCTCGGGCCGCTTTCAAACGGTCCTTAATTTTGAAAATCTTATCAGTGGTTTCCTGGACAATCTCAGGGCCTGTCAAATGTTTTTCACCAACTTCCGCCCAACATAACGGTGATCGACATTTACGACCATATAATGCTTCAAACGGAGCTGCATTAATGCTTATGTGGTAGCTGTTATTGTAGGAAAACACAGCTAATGGTAAATGAGTATCCCATTTTCCTCCGAAATCAATTACACACGCACGTAGCATATCCTCTAAAGTTTGAATGGTCCTTTCGCTTTGACCATCTGTTTGTGGGTGATATGCCGTGCTCATGTCCAGACGTGTGCCCATGGCTTCTTGTAATGATTTCCAGATTCTAGACACGAATCGGCTATCTCTATCCGAGATAATAGAAATTGGCACTCCATGCCTAGCCACAATTTCCTTGATATAAAGCTTTGCAAGTTTCTCGGTTTTATCCGTCTCTTTGATAGGTAGGAAATGAGCTGATTTTGTCAATCGATCGACAATTACCCATATGGTATCATAACCACTGGATGTCTTGGGTAATTTTGTGATAAAATCCAAAGAAATTTGTTCCCATTTCCATTGGGGAATTTCAGGTTGTTGTAACAAACCAGACGGTTTCTGATGTTCGGCTTTTACTTTTGAACATGTTAAGCACTTACTGACATATGTGGCAATATCTCCTTTCATATTGGGCCACCAATATAATTCTTTTAGATCCTTATACATTTTATCTGAACCAGGGTGAATGGAGTACCTAGACTTGTGGGCTTCGTCCATAACTAACTCCCGTAAGTTACCAAAACGTGTCACCCAAATTCTATTCATGAAGTATAAAGTGTCATCTGACTTTGGCTCCAATTGCTTTATCATTCCTCGTAAAGCTTCATTCTGAATGTTTTCTTCTTTGATTGCCTCATGTTGTGCCATCCGAATTTGAGTAGTAAGATTCGTATGAATTGTCAATCCTAAGGCACGAACACGAAGAGTTTTAACTCGTTCTTTGCGACTTAAAGCGTCCGCTACGACATTGGCTTTTCCGGGATGGTACTTGATATCACAATCATAGTCGTTTAGTAGTTCTACCCAACGACGTTGTCTCATGTTAAGTTCCTTTTGATCGAAGATATGTTGGAGACTCTTGTGATCAGTAAAGATAGTACATCTTGTACCGTAAAGATAATGTCTCCAAATCTTGAGCGCAAACACAACTGCACCCAATTCCAAGTCATGGGTCGTATAATTCTTTTCGTGCACTTTTAGTTGTCGTGAGGCATATGCGATGACTTTGTCTCTTTGCATTAACACACAACCAAGTCCTTGGTGTGATGCATCGCAGTATACGACAAAATTATCGATTCCCTCAGGAAGGGATAGGATTGGTGCACTACACAGCATCTGCTTTAGTAATTGGAAAGCTGACTGTTGCTTGTCATTCCAATCATACTTCTTTTCTTTCTGAGTTAATGTGGTCAAAGGCAAGGCTATTTTTGAAAAATTCTCGATGAATCGTCTGTAATAACCGGCCAAACCCAAAAATTGACGTACTTCTGTCGGAGTCTTTGGTGCTTCCCAGTTTTTGATTGCTTCAATTTTTGATGGATCAACGTGAATTCCTTCCTTTTTGATAACATGTCCAAGAAAATGCACTTCTCGGATCCAAAACTCACACTTAGAGAATTTAGCGTAAAGTTTCTCGTTTCTGAGTAGTTCTAAGATTAATTTAAGATGATGTTCATGATCCTCCTTGGTTCGTGAATATATTAATATGTCATCGATAAACACAATCACGAATTTATCCAAGTATGGTTTGCACACACGGTTCATGAGATCCATGAAAACAGCTGGTGCGTTTGTCAAACCAAATGGCATAACTAGGAATTCGTAGTGGCCATATCGAGTCCTAAATGCTGTCTTTGGTACATCTTCTTCTTGGATTCTTAATTGATGATACCCTGAACGTAGATCAATTTTTGAATAGAAGCTAGAACCTTGTAGTTGATCGAACAAATCAACTATTCGAGGAAGTGGGTATCGGTTTTTGATCGTAAGCTTGTTTAATTCTCTGTAATCAATACACATCCTAAAGGTTCCATCCTTTTTCTTTACGAATAGGACCGGAGCTCCCCAAGGTGAGAAACTCGGTCTTATGAAACCTTTATCAAGCAACTCTTGTAGTTGATTTGATAATTCTTGCATTTCAGAAGGTGCTAATCGATACGGCGATCGCGCAATCGGTGCGGATCCTGGTACCAAATCGATTCGGAATTCGACTTGCCTCGGTGGTGGTAATCCAGGTAAGTCTTTAGGAAAAACTTCGGGGTAATCCCTAACGATTGGAATATCTTCAAGTCGACGTTCCTTGGGTTTCTTTTCGACGACGTGAGCCAGGAATACGCAATAGCCTTTACGTAGATACTTACGAGCTTTCATGCAGTTTATCATCCTTAACGTTACTCCACTCTTCTCACCTTGAATCGAAAGAACTTCTCCGTTTGAGAGTGGGATTTGGACAATCTTCTCAAAACAAACAATCTCGGCATGATTCTTTGACAACCAATCCATGCCAATAACAACGTCAAAGCTTCCTAAATCAACGGGTAACAGATCTATACTAAATGTGTGGTTTTTAAGACATAAGGTACAACCCTGAATGACTTCTTCGGTATTAATTAATTTTCCGTTCGCTAATTCAATTGTATACTTTTGGTCTAGTTTACTGGGCTTAATACCGAGTAGGGACTTAAAGTCATTTGACACAAAACTCAAATCAGCACCCGTATCGAAAAGTATAGAGGCATAGTGATTATTTATCGGGAACGTACCAGTGACAATGTTTAGATCTTGTCGTGCGTCACCAGCCCCCATCACAAATGCTCTTCCACGGGCCTGATTGTCGTTTCGGTTCTTCAACTTTGGACAGTCTTTTCTGAAGTGCTTTGGATCTCCACACTCAAAGCATCCTTGATTCATCCTTTCTGTGCCTGGGTTGACTTTTCCTGCTACTTGATTTATCTTATTAGGGTTCGCATTGCTCCTACAGTTATGGGCTAGATGTCCATACTTTTTACATTTTCCACATTGGGTACACTTCCCACTGTGATGATATCCACAATTGTCACACCTTGGTCGTGCTCCAAGGTATCCATTTTGTTCCACAGTGTTGGCGACAAAGGCTTTCATAGTTTCAGGTCTCTTGTAACTTTGATTCCTGTTTTGATTACTTGGTTTTCCAAACCATTTCCTCTTTTCCCCCGACCTTCCTTCTTCGGTCTCCTTCTTCTCAAACAAACCATCACGTACAGCATTATCCCTCAGCTTGAAAGCTAGAGTTATGGCGCTCTTGGCATCCATAGGGTTCGATGAAGTCACCAGACTTCGGATTTGAGGTGCGAGACCCCACAAGTATCTTTCAACCTTCTTGTATTCTGGGGTAACCATGTGTGGAACCAAGATTGCTAACTCATTGAATCGGTCAGTGTAGCCAGCAACATCATCTCCTGTCATTTGCAAATTCCACATTTCAGATTCGATCTTTTGTAACTCATTTCGAGGACAATATTCCTCGATCATCATGGCCTTCAGGTCTTCCCATGACAACTCATATGCTGTCTGCCTTCCCAAAGTCTTTACTTGTGAATTCCACCAAGTTAAAGCTTTATCAGTGAGTGAGCATGTAGAATACTTCACCATGCAGTCAGCGATGCATTCACTAATATCAATCACCGATTCCATCTTCTCTATCCATCTCATTAGTCCAACTGCACCCTCGGTGCCATTGAAGTTACGGGGTTTGCAAGATAGAAAGGTCTTGTAGGAGCACTTCCTAATTGGAGCATCTGTAGAATTACAAGTCATAACGTCATTAATTCGGATCATGACTAGGTGTTACGACTTATTTATTCTATTACCTCCGGAACCTCCAGCTGTACCGCTACCTCCTGCACCTCCTCCGCCGGTACCACTGCCGTTTCCTCCTCCACTATTTCGGTTTGCCTCATACTGTTGCATGGCAGCAGCTACTCGCTGTGCTATGAGTTGTTCTACATTTGGAGAAATCGTCTCATTGTTGTCTCCAGTAGTGTTACGGGGTGTGCTACGCTTTGGTGCCATGACGTTCTTTCTAACACATCAATTAAAAAGAAATAACATTATATGACAATAATGATAGCACATGACATAAGGATACAACAACATCAAACGTAAACAACCATCATTACAATATAAACCATTACATACATAGTTAAAACATATATAGTACATTGTTCCCAAAAGATATGGATACAAAAAGGATGGGTTCATATGACCTCATCAGTACTAAAGTTTCAAACTACTTAATGTACTACGGGCACAACCCGCCCGTAATAGGTTTAGAAGAAGAAGTGAGAGTACAATCCAATCATCATGGCAATTCCTGCCATAACAAAGCTTGCTCTAGCCACAAATTCTGCAGCCAAAGTCCTTTCCTCCAGTGCTTCCACCATGTCTCGGACCGTGACAGTGAACTGCCAGTCCATGTCAGCTCTCAACTCTAGATAGTTTGTGGCACCCTGTATGTCTCGGGTGTGGTCTTCCAGAGTCTGAACTCGAGATCCGAGCCCTTGACGAAGTCGCGTGGCTGCATACCCCTGTGCCCGAATGTCATCTAAGAGATCATCAAGACGCTCCTCATGCGTAGGAACGCGAGCTACCAAGGTAGGCACAGTGAGCTCTATGGCTTCCCCAATGTGGGGTAGGGGTGTTGGGGAGTTAGAAGACTCTCCAAGCTCAAAGGTAGATGGAATGCTCTCCATCTCCCTACATCGTGCCAAAGTACTAGGCATCCAACGGATAGTTCCCACGGTAGGGTGGTAACAGGATCGTTTCCTAGATGGCTCCTCATCAGTCTCTAAGTTCTTCGGGTCACGGGCTGCTAGAGTCCTCTTGTGCGGAAGTCGAAACTTCTTTCTAGCGCTTTGTACCTTCACTGGTCCTCCGCTTTTCTTTCGGTAGACAATAGGCGGTTCTCCCAAGGCGACATTAGGTGGTGTGGAGCTACGGGTTTGTACTCGATTTTTGGGATGTGAGGCGGAAAGTTCCTCGTTTGATTCAGTGTCAGAGACGGGATCAGAATGTGAATGTGACGACATGCTTGTGACTACAATATCCGTATGACAAAATGACTAGTTATACAATGCTTATGCAATGAAAACGTTTTAGTGAGTCATTTAGATTATAGACTAGGTTCCAATTTAGATTCCTAGTTCACTATAATCAATGGCTCTGATACCAATTTCTGTCACACCCTCGCCAAGGCGGAAACGCGAGGCGTGACGTTCAATGGTTTCCAAAGCATATGATTACCGCAAACACATACATGATAAATGGATACATAAACAAGATTAAGATTATACATTACAAAAACATAATCTGAGTTTACAAAAAGTTAAGATTTCACAAATATGACTCAATTCAATGAGTTATACAAGGGAAATCCTCCTTGAGTAGTATCCATCGTGCATGCATGTAATCTACATTGCTAACCTTGCAGTCATCATTCAATTTCCTGAAAAACATACTTGAAAATGTCAACACGAGGTTGGTGAGTTCACAGGTTTAATTAAATAGTTCTTGGTAAAACTCAGTTGTTCATAAATCGTTTCAGTTGTATGTGATAAACAGAATATACAAATAATATGTTCATACATGAGACGTAACCAAACCATGACATGTGTGAGCCCCTATTAAGCGTTATCAGATTCTATGCGGCCATAAATCCTCCAGATTGTGGTTAGCGCGACTAACCATGACCGGGAGACGTCACTCTCCATAGTACTATTCATAGGACCCTAGGCTACAGTTAATGGTTACTATGTTGTTCTAGGGGACTTTAGCGGCCTCCAATGTGTTGTTCTCATCCCATGTAAACATAAAGTCGTGTCTTATTCTCTTGTTATCCCATAAAATAGTTGAAGTATGTTCTTCCCCCAAATATTAGAAAACAGTAAAAAGAAAGGGGCCGTGAAACTCACCTTGAGTTTGCGGATACTTGTAATAAAACTTGTTGTAGTCAACCTTGACTATTCGTACCCTAGATACCAAGGGTAAATTGTTGTTAAGACCAACGTCTTAATTGTAAATTGTTCACCGACCTTGTAAATCTGATTGTGTTTGTTTAAATATCGTTTTAGTTTTCCAACACATGTTTTGTTATAAAATAGTTTTGAGTTACTGCCCAACTGGGACTGTTGTACAGGTGTCGAAACTTCTTAGTTTCGATTGGGCATATGTGTGTCGAAACTACTTAGTTTCGATGGAGTATATGTGTGTCGAAACTACTTAGTTTCGATGGAGTGGTCAGGAGTCGAAACAACCTAGTTTCGATTGAGAAAAGGTATCGAAACTACCTAGTTTCGATTGAGTATTGGCTATCGAAACTACCTAGTTTCGATTAAGTAAAAGACATCAAAACTCCTAGTTTCGATGGATCAACAGGTATCGAAACTCCTAGTTTCGATTGAGTATTTGCTATCGAAACTACCTAGTTTCGATTGAGTTAACTGGTATCGAAACTCCTAGTTTCGATTACTGGACTTCTGTTTGACAGAATCAGTCCTGCATATTTTTATGTTTTAAACTTGAATTCGACACATTCTTCTTGTTATCTTTCTTGCGTTTAAATAAGATGTAGGTTTAGCTACGGTTTTAAAGAACATAATATGAAAAATATCGAGTTTTTACCTTAAAACCGAGATGAAAATGATGAAGAAAACAGAGAAGTGATCTTGAATCTTTTGCTAAACTCTTTTCAGAAACACTTGAAATTCTTCTTAAAACAGCAAATTATGGTGGATTTCGCCTTGAAACTGGACTTCGAATTGAAGAGAATTGGAATGTTTGCCGTATGAAAATGAGAGATAAATGGGAATTGTGAGAAAAATGATTGAGGGGGGGGTATGGTTTTTTTTGAATTTCGAAGGTATGAGGTATGGTTCTTCTCTGAAGATTGGTTGAGAAAGTCAAGGATTAGAGAGGGGGTTTCTTCTCTGATTTCGGCCGATTAAATATGTGGGTTGGGTTAATTTTCAAACAATTAGTTTTAAGTGTATTAATATTACTTAGAGTTTCAAATGGTAAATAAATCCGGTTGAGGTCCTCCACGGTATTATAAATTTATTCCAAAATAATTTACTGCTCCTCGTAAAGTTTGTGTAAAATAATATATATATGTATATATATATTTTTCTGGTTATTTATTTTAACCACTAGTGTTCGAATTTAGTCGGGTTATAAGTGTATGTGAACCGGTAATTTCCAGAATTACCAAAAATATAAAATGAGACAATGTTCAGTTTTTGTTAGACCTTCATGTCCTTGTTTGTGAAATTAAGTAAATCACAAAAATGATTATAATGTAAACTTGTTTATAATGTGTACGGATATTGACCTGAAATGTCGGGTGTCACAAAATCGTACACTGCTTGTCAAAAGAACAGATTGCCGAGCTATTTCAAATGAATCCCGACGAAGTCATCACTGAAGAGGCATCTGTTCCTACAACTGATTATCCCTCCTCTGACGAACTAGAAGACGTTAATGAGGTTGAAGTCGAAGACATCACTGATCAAGAATATCCAAAGTACACATCAGTAGATGGTGATGATCTTCCCTCCTTCGCAGACTTATTCACTCAGCAGTCCGACGAGGAGGTCAACCGCATTATCGACAACAAAGGAGATGAAGCCGGTCCCTCCACTATTGACATTGACGAGCTGAATGAACGTAAAAGTCAGTGGATGGAATACATGGCCGAATTAAAGAAGAACTCAAAGCCCTCTCCTCCAACCAAGTACACTAAAGTTTATCGACTTAAAGGACACAAGTCTGATGGTCGTATAATCAGTTGGGCATACTTCAACGACTTAAGCTGCTATGCTATAAAAAGAGAGAAGGGCATACAATATTTCAGGTACCCTCATGACTTCAAGACGCTGCCCGCATTTGAAGTAAATCAATTGGCGCGTCTAAAGCTTCTATACAGCGAATCTTCCGGTCTATCCGAATGGTTTGAACATCAATTACATTACGAATACCGGAAGAAGTGGGTGAACTTCAAGCCACAAATGCCTACACGTTACATTCACAAGGAAAAGGTTCATCCAATCACCAAGAAGCCCCTAATTGTCTTAAAGTGGAAACCTCCAACGATCATGAAGAAGATTCCTTTAAGGAAAATGATCCAGGACTTCTCAGATCAGTTCAAATGGTGGTACTATGATGGGCGTACTGGTGAAGCTGTTATAGTGCTTTGTAAAGAAGGGTCATGGGAGACCATCAGGGTCTTTGATCCCTTGTGGCTGACCAACTTGTCTGAACAAGATGTTACAACTTTATACAAGTGTCAGCCGTTTTTTGATGTTGCAGATATAGACCAGGCGTTGCAGTATGTGAAGGTGATACGTATATGCTTTGCTTTTGACATACACGCCGGGGTCAACTGGAAAACTCGTACAAAAGAGATGTTGAAGACCAACTAATGTCAGTTAGGTCATTTTGAAGGGATCTAGGTCCAAGGGGGAGTATGTAGATGCATGATATGTCCCTAATCCCTTGTAGTATGTATTTCATCTATGTTTAATGTAACTATTTGATATATTAATGAAATTACATGTTTATCCTTAATGTTTACTCATATATAACGACTATGTATTAAACGATCTGATAAATATCGATAACGTTGATCAATCGTGCTAATGAAAGGCCCATTCGCACGAATGGATCATGAGAATGATCCATTCGCGCGAATAGATCATGAGAATGATTCATTCGCTAGAATAAGTCATGAGAATGATTCATTTGTACGAATGAACCATTCTGATGATTCATTCTTACGAATGAACCATTCTACTGATTCATTCGCACGAATGAGTCCATTCACATGGCTCACTCGTACGAATGGCCTCTGCACTATATATATAACTTTCACTTCATGAGCACAAAATGAGATAAGAGAGACTAACCAGAGCAGAACAAGACTAAGCAACAGAACACACACATACTCTTTGCACCGGCATTGTCGAATCTCTGTCCGTTGAGAGTTTCCAGGTCTTGTTTCCAACTTCTCTACACCAAAGGGTCGATAGAAACCTTCGTTTCGACATCTAATCCGCTCGTTTCTCACGACCCGATTCGTGTCATAGATTGGATTGCCAATCAAATCGGATTCCGCACGATTTGGTTCGGTTAATGTGTTGAATCATTGGATCAAGGTAGATCCCGATCCAACAAGGATTGTGTAATTTGTCAATTAGAAGCTTTCTATCAGATCAATTTCATCATAATCCTCTTCAAAACCACCAAATCAGATCAAAATCAGTCTTGAAAACTCCATTGAAATGAAAAACTAAAAAATGATGAATTTGATGTCAATTTGCATATAAAATCGTCTAGAATCAACAAGAATCACGAGCAAAAGCTCTGATACCACTTGTAGGTCCTCATGGCGCGTCTACGGATCGATCTTGTGATAAGACGTGATGTTTACTCGGAGTGCGGAATCCAACGAGTCAACGTTTATACGCATAAAAGACAATTCAAACACGCAAGTAAATAACCTTCTCAATTAGTATTCCAAATCACAATGATGTTTACAGACTCAATCGGACTTCTCTGATCTGATCTCTCTGATTCGTTCTAGTTCGTTATGACTGACTCTGTAAACACAGAAATATATAACCAACTGACCTGATATAAGTGAACTTATTAAGTTCGCCTCTAACAGCTTAAGCGAACTTAACAAGTTCGCCTCAGTTAGACCTAAGCGAACTTAATAAGTTCGCCTCTGATAGACCAGGCGAACTTAACAAGTTCGCCTCTAGGCTATACTTGTAAAACACTTAGTGACATTTGACATTTACATAACAAAAACATAAAGACATAAAATCTAACTATTACAAGCTTTTGTCATTACAATCTATGTCCCAACAACAAGTTTGACCCGACGACCCGTTGGTGACCCGTTAGTGATTTAATGTTTGATTTGAATACTAAAACATGGTACACAAGTAATTCAAGTTTCATGTTACCCAACTCAAAACTATCCTAGCATAGCAAGTTATGTCTACACATGCACGTTCATCAAAGTTCCTACATTTATTAATGTATGAACACAAAGTTTGGTTTCCATATGTTAATCATTTATAACACGTTTGCATGATCAATATGTTCATAACATAAATCTTACTTTCCCTAGATAGTCATAGCACATAACACTTGCCTTGAACTTAACACGCAAATCATACTTCAATTAAATCTTCCAAGTATAGTAAGTTATGAATATCATGCGTCTTCTGAGATATCTAACACGTTACAACATGGTATTATATCCTAACTATCATGTAGCTATCATTAAACCATATCATACATGTCTTAATAGCAAGCTATGAACACTTTAGACAATTAAAGTTTCCTCTTCTAGAAAGTTTGCAAAACCGAGCTAGGTATTAGAAATCTGATTTCACAAATCTCTTATACATGAATTAAATAACACATAAACATCATCATATCATCCAAAACATGTCTAGTATGCAAGATAGAATTCATAAAAGTTTCCTTTATAAGTAAGTTATGATTTCTAGCTTGTTTAATGAGATTCAAGGCACCAAATCAATTGCATACAACCTATCTAATATGATTATAACCATAACAAGCATCAAACATCTCTAACATGCAATCCTACAACATCACATAATCAAAAAGTTTCATCTTTTAACAAGTTATGATTCATATGAAGCTAGGGTTTTCCAAATAACCATATAATCATCAAATAAATGCAAAATAATGTTAAAGTCACCATCTTTATTGTAAAAACTCATGTTTGGATGAACTAGGGTTTCAATCTAAATTCTTGGAATAAAAAAGTAACGAAATTGAACGAAATAACTTACGTAGTAGTGTTAGGGATGCCTAGGGGAGTCCGAATACGTGTTCAATTGCAAGATTGAAGATCGATTAGAGGGTGTTTGGCTTGCTTCTTGTTCTCGGCTCAACAAGGGGGGGGGGGGGTTCTTGGATCGCGACGGCTAGGAGCAAAAGGAAGACTAGGGTTTGATTTTTTTTATAAAATTATATATATAAAACATGCATGGGTTTTTAAAATGGGTTATGGGTAATCCATGGGTTATTTTAAAACTAGTTTACTAATGGACAATTAAAACCCTTGAGTATTATTTTTATAAAAATCCACCTCTATAAAAATAACTAACGAAATAGATTTCTGATAATTCTACACGATAACACGAAAGTTCACATAATTCACTGAAAAATCACTAAACACATAAATTCACATAATTTATATTAAAATAATTATTTGCAATTATTTTTATTAGTTCACCAACGTTATGGGTTCGACTCGTGTGTGATCAGTTAATTCTACGTGTTTGTGAGAACTGACACATCTAACAAATCCTAATTAAATGTAATGCATGAGTGAATGACCAAGATAACTGAGTTTGAATAAATAAATGTTTGAGATAACGATGTTGGTGTTAACAGAGTTAACCTAAAAATGCTGGATGTCAAAGAAGGCAATGTTGATGTGACTAAAGTTAGTGGCAAAAGTGATGAAGAAAGTGTCAAGGTTGTACTCAAAGAAGAAGTTACTACTCAAGCATTCGTGACCTTGATCAAAGAAGACTTAGAGAAGCAGAGTGATTCTGAAAGTGATTCTTCTGCAGAATCAAGTGATAGTGAGAGTGTTCGTTCTGGTGAAAGCACTCAGTCTAGCGAGAGTGATGTGATGACTAAGAAAACTTCTAGACAGTTGAAGAGGATTTGAGTGAATTAGAAAAACAAGATTGATGCAGAGCCTGTCAATGTTGAACAAAAGAGTGAAGCTGATTCTGACGTATTCATGGCTCCCAGTGCATCTTCTTCAGAGGTAAAACTGAGGTAGTTTCTAACTCTGAAACTTTTTGCTCTAATTATGTGTCTGTGAAGGATAAAATGATGAGGGTTATGGATGAAAACACAAACTTCATTTGTGATATGAAATCGATGCACACGGTAAATCAAACCTTGAAGGATAACGAAAAATTATTCGTGGAAAGGATTGAAGCTTTTAAAAGGGATATTAATTCTCTTACTTTGAAGATTAAAGAGAAGGCTTATCATCTGGACATGTCTTATGCTGAGATTGAAAAGTGAAACAATGATCTTGCTGAAAAGAACAAAGAACTTGTATAAGCATGTTTTTGTAACTATAGATTAAATTCTATGTATCGGTGTACGTGGCTAGTACGCAGGAGGGTGTTCCTGAGTACTTAGCCTGCACACCAGTTTGGTCCTGCGTACTTAGTAAGTACGCAAGGCTCTTGCCTTACATACTTAGTAAGTACGCAAGGCTTTTGCCTTGCGTACTTGTCAAGTACGAATGACCAAACCTTGCGTACTTAGACAAGTACGCATGTAATGTTCCTTCCTTATAAATAGAAGACTTGTCTTCATTTGTAGGTGGAACTCTGGAACTAGGTTGAGAGGTGTCCGGGTCGGGACGAGCTCTCCCGACCCCTGGACCATGAGCTTAATTGAGAGATGTGTGCTCCTTCGATATGTAGTCTGTAATACGGGATGACTTCTATGTTATGGATTACGTGTCATTTAATTATCTTTTGTCTTTGTTCGTGTCTCTCTGTGTTCTTCTTTGTTCCCACACAAATTACAGAACATGTCCGTGTTATCTCCGCTGCGCGACGAGGCTCCCGGGACTTACAGAACTTGCAGAATCTAAAGCTGAGGTGATTAGATTGAACATAAAACTTGAAGGTTTCAGCAACTCATCATTCTTATTAGGTTACTATAATGATCATTCTGATGAAGGAAGTAGAACTTAGGGTATTGGTTTTCTTCCTCCACCTTTTAATGGGAATTATTCAGTTGAACCTGAAGTTGTGAAGGATGAGGACTTAGATCCTAAGACTGTGCTGAAAGTCAATCCTGTCACTGGGGAAGATATGGTGTATGATACATAAAGTGATGATGAAGAGTTTGATGGAACCAAGACAGAAGGCGTTCCTAAGGAGATTAAAATTGAAGAACCAAAGGTGATCAAGCAAGTTACACGTGATCGATGCATTTTGACAGAACCTGATGAGCCTGAGCAGTCAAAACCAGTTTTGGGTCAACATGGTTTTATCAAATTTGGAGATATCAATGTAGAAATTCCAAAAATTTCAAACAAAACCACACTGGATTTTATAAAAGAGAAAGTGAATTTGGAGAAATCTGAGTCTGCTCATACTCAAAATTCTGGGGGTTCTTTTTATCAAAAGCATACAGGATTTTATGTTGGTGAATTGTCTGGAAGTCAGAATAGTTCAAGGAGGGTTCCTTATGTTCGACAATATAAAGAGAGACGTGCTTGTTTCTATTACAATGAGATTGGTCATATTATGATAAACTGTCCTGATAAGAATGAAGGCAAGAAGCATGTTGTCCGAGAGAACATTCAACCAGTAATTAAGCATGTTGTCAAATCAGTGGTGAATATTCAACCACAGAGTTCTAAAGTTCCATATGTTAGGCAGTTCAAGGAAAGGCATGCATGCTTTCATTGTAATGAAGTAGGATACATTCTGATGAATTGTCCATATAAAAATAAGGAGAAGAGACATGTAGTTCCTGAGAAGATGCAGTCTGTTGCAAAACCTGCTAAGGTTAAACCAAATGTGGTTAAACCAATTATTTTATCAAAGGGTAATTCACAATCTAGGGTTAGGCTCTCTAGACCTCAGCGACCGAGGAGAAACAGAAGATTGAGAAAACTTTTAGAACAACAAGAGGTTTCACAATCTAAACATGTTTCAAATGAACGAAAATGTTCAAACACTTCACATTTTAAGAAGAAAGAACTTAATGAACGGAAGGGTGTTCAGAAATCTAAAGTTTTTGTTTCGGATTCGTCAGAGCAATCTCCAAAAATTGATGAGAGATTCGATTGTGAATTGCGTGAAGTCACCTATTTTGATACAGACGGACGACCCAGGACCACCATGGCTTGGGTCTCACTTTCAAGTTAATGTTTCCTGTTTGATGTGCATGATTAACCAAGAGGGACTATTAATACCATTTGGTTCATTAATAGTGGTTGTTCATAGCACATGACAGGAAATGGCATATGCAAGAGCGACGAGTTGTTACATAATCGATAAATCTACTTGATTCAATGACTTGATACTCAGGGAGGAATATGTCACACACAATGTTGTTTTGGAAAGTGTTTGACCAAGTCCAAAAGACAACCTGAAACTTATGGTGACGATGGTGAGCATAAAGTCGTTGATGCAACCATTTCATGAGTTGAGGGGGAGTCTACAGGACAGAGGGAGTATAGTATTGTGTTTGTGACAAGGGCAAAGGCATTCGATTTAACTAGTTTGAGTTTTTGATTGATTGAAATACATTATCCTGATAACCAAGTAAAATGTTTTTCTTAAAATGTTTTCAAGGAAGTTATTTTTTCTTTCAAAAAGATTTATAAAATCCAAACAAATTTGAAAAATTTAAATTGATATTATTTGAAGTTTGAGAAGAAATTATAGTACATCAGTAAATTATCTTTCACACATGACCATAGATTGAGCTGCTGATAACTATTTCATATTTTGTGTTTTTGTTTATATGATTTGATCTAAACTTCTTAGTCTACATAAACAGGAAATGATAGCTTCATGACTATTTAACATTGCATCTGTATAATCTTTTAATTTTAATATATGCATGTAATTTGAATTGTCAGTAGGCTAGAAGCTTATTTGGACCATTAGTAGTGTGAAAACATAATGATACATGTCACAACTGTGATTTGAACCCATGGTATGTCGGATGTGTGTGTTAAAAGATCAGTATCAGAAATAGAATATATGGCTTTAAGAATTGTAGGTCCCCGGGTGTCTCAGATCGTTACGTGTGGGTGTGCGACTAGTCTGACCGGGTGCGGAATACTCATGACTAGGTGTAACACAAAGTAAACCGACAAAGAAAACACTTTCAAACTTCGTCTATTATAAAACTTGTAGGTTACAGAGATGTTACAAATGAGTGCGTACATAACTTCTGTCACCACAACCTATTTATACTAGACCTGATCTCTGCGCACTTAACAAGTGCGCATGGAAAATTGTTCCTGCGTACTTAACAAGTACGCAGAGTATTCTTGCGTACTTGCTAAGTACGCAGGAAGTAATTCCTACGCACATGCTAAGTGCTCAAAACACTTAGAGAAAACAGACGACTAGTACATACATTAGTAATTACAACTCGATAACTAATACGAACAGACACTAACATACAAAGACTAATACATACAAGACAAGTACAAAAGCTAAGACAATATCCAGAGTGTTTGTCACACAAAAGTGCTTCAACAAACTCCCCCTTGACAACAGCTCTGGATTGTCTTCGGTCTTCACTGCTCCCCAGCTTTAGCTTCCATCTTCTTCTTGTAATCAAGGCAGAACTTGATCACCTTGTCGTATTTAGAAGCAAGGAACTCTGTCCACTCGTCCGTGTACATGCAGGATCTGTCAGCTAGCGCCTCCAGATCTTTCACAGAAACGTTTATGAAGCAGACTTCATCAAAAACTCTGATCAGTTGCCTTGGCACTAAGCTTCCACTCTTGGACCACACCTTTCCAATCACCACTGCCTCGCCCGATTTAGGATCTACGTACCAGTACCATATGTTACCGAGGATATCTTGAGATAACTTGCTCAGGGGAATCTTGGTTTCACACAACACTAGTATGTATACCAGTTTCTTTAAGCTTTTATGAGTCACGGGATGTCTAACATTCTTGTCCCTGGCTCGCTTGGGCACTTGAGGCTTAAACATTTCGAACTTCCCAGATCTTACCTCTCATTGTAGAGCTTGCCACAAACCCATCGCTACTACATGATTTGAGTGACCCAGCAGCTCTCGATTTGCTAGGTTCACGAGGTCGTATCTTGGCACAGAGTTGAAAGCTTCGCTGGTTGGTTTCAAGTATTGAACCCCCCAGCTCGCTTGATTGCAAACAACTTCTTATCCTCCTCGAACCTCACAGCTAAGATCATCCCTGTCGCTCCATGTTTGTCTATGATTAATGTCATTTTCTAGACAGGAGCCGGATCCTTCGATGAACTTGCAGGCATATGTTTGTTTTTCTGTGCCTCTAGATCCACTGGTATAGGGTCGGCAGGGGAGGCTTCATTTGACGCCTTAACAGTACTAGCAGGCTCGACTGAACCTGTATCATGATGAATTTCAAAGGATGGAACTTCGAAAATCTCTCCATCTTCAAACTCATTCTCTCCTTCCCCGTCGCCCTTAGGAACTTCGATTACAACATCATCATCCTCCTCATCCCTGTCATCACCATAGTCGATCTCTCCCTCTTCCCAATTGCAAAGAGCATCGATCTGTGCTTCCTTGGAATAGTCCGGCTCTAGTAGTAAGATCACATCATCCGGCACGTCGTCAGATAGATCTTTCAAAAAGTCAGCCACCGACTTTCCTTTATTACCACCTGAAGCATCACATGGCAGAAATGGGAACAATCGCCAAAGCCAACGATTGCTACTAACTTCCACTCGGTCCGGCTTCCGGATCCTTGTCTTGATCATCACCCTTAGTTAGATCAACTAAGTGACAAGCCTCTTCACTGCTAGGCTTAGGTGGTTGCTTCTCCAATAATTCCTTCAATCTCTCCCCCTGAGCAACAAGCGTCTTGGCCATATCACAGTCCAGTTTCACCATAGTGTCATGCTCTAAATGCTGCTTGTCATCGGCCGCCCGCTGTTTCTTTAGTGCGGCTACCTCATCAATCAGAGAGTTAATCTGCCCCTGTTGTTTGTCAGATTCTTCTCTCGATTTCCATAGCATTTCAAGAAGACCAGCGACCTGAGTCTCTAGGGTAGTGATCCGGGTATCACGAGGATCAGGTCCCCTGGAAGACGATGCTTTGGCTTGATTAGTCGGGAAGGAAAGGAATTCACTAAAATCGAACCCCTGATTGAAGTCAAAGTCATGAAAGGGTTCAATGATGTGTTGGAAGGTGGTTGTATGGATTGAGGTAGGGATGGAGGTTGTTTGGATAGTGGTAGGGGTGATGGTGACAGACTCGGTTAGAATTGGAGTTGTCACCGCCACTTAGACAGATTGCACAGGGACGGTCACTATCACAGGAACCTCCTCTGTGATAGCAGTGGTAGCCACATCATGTGTTACACGTGGCCTCCTCCTCTGTCACCTATAAAGTTGTTGTGAGGTGAGGTAGAAGTGGAATCAGTACTCGCAGCCGTTACACTTTCTTGCCTCAGAGCACTGACTTCTTCCTCACGAAGGATAGCTAGGTGTGGCCTATCCCCCGATGCTTGTTTATACTTTCTCTTCTGCGTCTTTGTATAGCAGCGTCCGAATCAGAATCAGGCTCATATTCACTGCTAGTCTGTTGTCTCTTTCTCTTGGAAGATGACTCAGGAAGGGTCACCTTCATCAATCTCCATGGGTGTGACTGGGATGGTGCATCATCAGAATCAGATGAATCTAACTTGGTGGTTTCTGAGTCAGAATCTTCAGCACCCCCACTTCCCTGTTCTTCATCTCCTTCGTCTTTAGACATATCATCTTAAGATTCAACTTCATCTTCTTCTTGTTGTTCATCACTGTGTTCACTGAGTTCAGGCTCAGACTCTGCACTATACCATCTGAAGTTAGCTGGGGCCACATATGCTTCATTAATTAGGTGGCCAAAGAGATGAGTATGCTCAGGGGTAGGTTCTACACTGCCTGGCTTTAGAAATTGTGCAAACACTCTCTTGTCCACCCGTTTGACTTGTAGTCTCTCTCCAATCTGAGGAAGATTGGGTACAGCATCATTAATCTGATCGGTGATAGACTTGTAGATATACTTTGAAAAGTTGTAACCCTTGTTAAGAGAGAGGCCAACCATTGCAGCTGCCAAGTCATGCCCCATGGCATCCATTCCTGCCTTCCTAGCAGACATGCACATGATCATGACGTGCGCGAAGTAACACCACTGATCAAGTACGCACATCTTCTTATACGAGGAGTAGTCCATGGTACCAACATACCCCATCCTTTGTCTCCAGCATCCATCAACGAAGTAGTCAGGGTAAGTCATCGGATCAGTTGATAAGTCCCTAAACTGTAGTACTCTTCTGATGGTGTCTTCAGAAATAGCAATATCATGACTTGCTACAGTAGCCCTAATGACATTTGGGGTTACTGTACAGTCATGATCAGCAGTTTCCCATAATTGCTCCAGATATGGTCTTGAGACAATAGGATCAGCAGAGATAGCACAGAAGATCTTCGAGCGGTTCAGGAAATCGATTATTTCCCTGTATTCAAGTGCAGCACCCTTCCACTATGGTTGTGTTAGAGCCAGCAGATTAATTTCGCTGGTAAACGCACGAGCCATCACTGCAAAAACATACAATGAACACAATAAGAACAAGAATAATCATTGGAATTGAATACACATGACCAAGCATAGCACAATCACAATGAACTGAACATCCAGACTTAGAAATATTTCAGAATGGCCCTTCCTACGTACTTAGTAAATACGCAAGGTTTATGCCTTGCGTAATTAGCAAGTACGCATGAATTATGTCTTGAGTACTTGTTAAGTACGCAGGCTTAACACTTGGCCAAATTTCAAAAATCCAAAATCTGTAAAATGTGAAATTTGATGGTGATGTTGGTCACCAATGAGTCTAAAAACATGTTTATCACCATTGGAACCAAAACCAACATCAATCTTGTGCTACAACCCGGACATTTTGACCTTAGTTTTTACCGGCGCAAACTGACGTTCACCCACATAGTCAAAACCAAAATCAATAAGTGCTATGGACAAATTTGGTAATGTAAGGCTTCAAATGATGTTATTAAACTAGCTTTAAGGCATAATTTCTTTCAAAAATGCCCAAAATCGGTCTAAATTCCAACATCAAAACCCTTAATTCTCAAAGTCACAAATCGGTCAATATCACATGATTTATCGGATGAAATGGTCCTAGATTCTCACAAAATGTTAGTTAGATGATGTTAAAATTAGAATCGGGACGAAAAACCATTCGAGAACACACGAAATTTTGAGTGAAAAATGATCAGGATTATTCAACAGTCGCTCAGGTTTGAAACGAGATGAAACTCTGAAAAATCCTTAGTCCCGTTTGTATACACCACACATTTTGGTCTTGCGTACTTAACAAGTGCGCAAGACTTAACTCTTGCGTACATAGAAAGTACGCATGACTTAAGTCTTGCGTACTTACAAGTACGCAAGGTTTAATTCCTACGCACTTGACAAGTACGCAGAAACCCTTGTGTTGCACAAATTTCAACTCAAATTATGAAGATTGTCAAGTCAAATAACGAACCGGATAAAAACAGTCAATCAAGAGGATTCAAAGTCAATTCACGAAAGTTAAACACAAATATTTTTGGTTTTTCTGGTTGGAATTGAACTATACACAAACTTAAAATCTTTTTGGTCTTTTCAGAGTAACGATATACACATATTCACACACACACTATTTTTGTTCAAAGACACGAGCAGAGGATCATATCAGGCTAAACTATAGCAAAAACGATACAAGATAAACATCAAAGAATATGAGATCATGTCATGGATTACAATTTATTTATATGTAATAAGCACATAAACAAGTAATTCAAGTTGGCAATATTATAAGATTTGAAACCATAAGCATCTTAGTATCATGTTCTTGTGTGTTAAAGTAATTGTTATTAATATACAACGTGTGCCCCACAGTTATGCTGCGAACTTACTTTGCACTTATCTCAAGGCATCTAAGATTTTCCCAATGATTTTCTAAATTTCTAGAATGAGGCTACATCAATTAGCACAGGAAAAATCAAACAGGATCTATATGGATTATCTGGAATCATAAGATTCAGAATCGAGTGATTCATTTGTATTGGTTACATGTGATTTCTACAGTGAATATCGGTATGATGATTCAGGATAATGAATATGGTGTTTGAGTATTTAGGTAAGGGAATCCAACTTTTATCTGGATTTGAATTCAATGAATCAAGGTTGATTCAAGGGTGAATACACGCTCAACGGTTGATGTAAAGACACGTCTTGATTCAATCTCTCATTGCATACTTGTGAGTAAGATGAACCACATTAATTGTGATAACGACCTAGCCCGAAACTGGTCTCAGAAGAAAATAATTGCCAAAATCTAACATCATGTATCCGATAGTGTCTTTTGCATTCTTTTACGCACACACTAGCAAATATGGGTTCAAATCACAGTTGTAGTATAGATTTAATTTCCACCCTACAAATGATTTAAAGATGCTTACAGCCTACTGACAATTCAAATTACTTGTAAATAAGCATATTAAGAACACAACAATTTAAACAATCAAGTAAGCATGACGCAATCATTTCCCATATGAGCAGTCTAGGACGTTTAGATCATTTCTGATATACTATCATTTCCTCTTTTCTCAAGTGAACTTTGAAATTTTTTGGTTTTCTATTTTGTTTGAATTTTTGTAAAGTATTTGAAAATTAACAGAACTATAAAGAAAATTTAAAAGGAATAAAATTTAACTTTCATGAATTGAATTGATTTAAGAAAAACAAGTTTTCACTCCGGATTGAACATTCCTATCATGTTGACAAGATGTTCAAAATGTGATCGATCAAACGCCTTAGTGAAAAGGTCAGCAAAGTTGTCATCTGTGTGAACCTTTACAAGTTCAATGAGATGCTTTTCAGCACAATCACGGATGAAATGGTGGCGAATTTCAATATGTTTAGTTTTAGAATGTTTCACCGGGTTGTTTGTGATGGATATGGTGGCATTATTGTCAATGAACAGTGGAGTTCCAGTGAAGTTTAAGCCGTAGTCTCTCAATTGCTGCTGAATCCACAATATCTGAGAACAACCGCTCGCCGCGGCAATGTACTCTGCTTCACATGTTGAGACAGAAACCGTTGACTGCTTCTTACACTGCCAGGAGACCAGCCTGTCTCCCAAGAATTGACATCCACCTGAAGTTGATTTTCTATCAAGGTTACAACCGCCATAATCTGAATCGGAATAGGCTTTGAGGTCAAATGACTGTTGCTTTGAGTACCAAAGACCCAATCGGGGTTTCCCTTTCAAGTATCTGAATATCCTCTTGACAACTACCATATGAGACTCCTTTGGTTGTGACTGAAACCTTGAGCACAAACATACAGCAAACATTATGTTGGGCCTTGAAGCTGTGAGATACATAAGAGAACCGATCATCCCACAGTACAATTTACAATCCACTTCCTTTCCATCTTTGTCTGGATGCAAACAGTGATTGACAGGGATAGGTGTGCCATGAGTACTGCTATCATTCATCTTGTATTTTGACAAGATGTCCTGCACATACTTAGTTTGATGTAGATAGATGACATCCTCTCTTTGACCGACTTGCAGACCCAGGAAGAACGATAATTCACCCATGTTGCTCATCTCAAAATTGGACTTCATCACTTATTCAAATTCCCTACACATCTCTTCATTTGTAGACCCAAAGATAATGTCGTCGACATACACTTGTACGAGTAGAATATCACCTCTTGCTTTCCGGATGAAGAGGGTCGAGTCAATCTATCCACGGTCGAAACCATTTGACAGTAGATGTTTTGATAACGTCTCATACCATGCCCGAGGTGCTTGATGAAGACCATAAAGTGCTTTGTCGAGCTTATACACTTTATTGATATTATGCGGATCTTCAAAGCAGGGAGGTTGAGTGACATAGACCTCTTCATGAACTTTTTCATAGAGGAAAGTACTCTTCACATCAAGTTAATAAACCTTGAAGCCGGCATAGGAGGCATAAGCCAGAAACAATTGAATGGCCTCAAGTCTAGAAACTGGGGCATATACTTCAGTGTAATCCAAGCCCTCTTGTTGATAAAATCCTTGGCTCCAATTGGGACACGAATGCAGCATGCAGACATGTTTCCATGACACCTGTGCCAAGTATCTCATTATACAGACTAGAGTTCTCAGTAATGGTTCTATGACGAGTCTGAACACCGGCATGAGGATCACCAATAATGTTGTCAATTGGATTAATCTTATGCACTCTCGTCTCTGGTATTTGCGATTCTTGAATTTCTGAATCGAGGTTCGTGCTCAACTCCCCCATATCCTGTGATCTAGAAGACGGTGATTCAATGTTGATTGGATCAGCTGGAGCTTCATTTCCTACACGAGTGTTAGGATTAGCTTGAGCGTCATTTCCATCAACATGGACAACATCAACACTATCATGATTTCCAGATGCAGATGCAGCATTGGAATCAGGAGTTACAATCGGTACAGTTGCATGGGTTGAAAAACTGGAGTCATCACCGCCACCAAAGAAATCATACACATTTGCGGCAACATCGGCAGACAAATCAGGAAGGTTGAAATACTTGAATAGCGCATCATAATCAAAACCCCAAGCTAGACTAGTTGGTTCTGGTGGAATGCTGTGTTTTCTGCAATCCACTTCCAACCAATCCTCGAAAGTACGAGTTCCTATATTGCACACTCTCTTTCAAGGCGAGTTGGCAACATATCCTCAGAAGATGCCTTCCATTGCTTTTGCATGAAACTTAGACTTGCGGTCTTTGTATTGTAGCAATAAGGAACAGGGACTACCAAAAGGAACTAGGTAGTCAAGATTAGGAGGTCGATTGTCAATCAACTTATAGCAAGTCTTGTTGTGCCTCTTCACAACCAAAAGTATGTTCAAAACGAGACAAGCTGTATTTACTGCTTCTGCCAAGAAAGTTACAGGAAGCTTTGCATCTGACAGCATTATCCTTGCAGACTAAATTAGGGTTCTGTTTTTCCGTTCTACAACTCCATTCTGCTGAGGTGTGTACGGGGCACTAAATTCGCGACGAATACCCTTCTTGAGACAGAAAAGTTCCATCAAATTATTCTTGAATTCATTTATGTTATCACTCCTTATTCTTCTAACCTTCAACTTGCAAAGAGATTCCAGGCTCAGGATCATGTATTGAAGAAAGTCAGCAGTCTCGTCCTTTTGTGCCTAAAAAATGCACCCAAGAAAAGCGTGAGAAATCATCAGTTACAACTACACAGTATGACTTCCCTCTAATACTCCTGATACTTATGGGGCCAAACAGATCCATATGTAATAGCTCCAAAGGGGTATCGATGGATTTTTGGAACTTGGGCTTGTGAGACACTGTTGCTGTTTGCCCTTTTTACAAGCCATGCAGTCATCTGCAACGGCAAATCTCAGCTTAGAAACACCGGTTACCAAACCGTTTCGGACAAGATTATTCATTTTTCGATAAGAAATGTGTCCGAGTTTCCTATGCCACAAGATAGAGTAAAGCTCTGTCACTTTGGTAAGCAAAAAAGTAGCAACTGATGAGGTGGTTGTTGCCACGCTTATTTCAATCTGATAAGTGTCGTTTATCCTTGGTGCTCGCATCAGAATCCAGTCTTCAGGAACTTTAAAACCAGGTTTGAGAATCAAGCATTCATATTTGTCAAACATAACGGAGTACTCCTTGTCGCACATTTGAGAAACACTCAACAGGTTATGCTTTAGCTGCTCGCAGTAGTTGACGTTGTCGAAATTGAAACAACCATTTGAAACCACGCCTTGACAAATAATATTGCCGCCCTTCTCGCCTGCAAAGGCCACATATCCTCCTCTGAATGGTTTTACATCTTGAAGCAGAGCCATATTACCTGTCATGTGCCGGGAGCATCCACTATCTACATACCAACGATTAGAGATAGTACCCTTCGAATGTCCCTGCACGAGTCTCAAGAAATTAATTAGATTTGGATACCCAAGCCATAGTGGTCATGGGTCGTCCATCTTTCTCAAAATAAACAACCTCAATTAATTCACAGTCGTGACTGTCAAAAATGGATGAATCTTTAGAAGACTTGGGACCAGGAGATTGAGAACTTTTAGATTTCTAGTTCCAGGCCCTTTTCTTTTGTTTTACTGGAACAGTCGGCTTGCATTCAGAAGTACCAGGTGAACTAGTAGAAGCTTCATCTGGTTGAATTCCAACCAGCTGTTCCAGCTTCCTCAATCTCTTGTTCCTTCTTCTCCTCTGTGGCTTAGAAAGCTTAACCACAGGTTTCTCACCAGTAGGTGCACTACCAGAGGTAGAAGCACAAGGTTTAGCAGATAGCTTTTCCCTTTTTGGAACATACGGTTTAGCCTCAGATGTGATCTTTGGCTTTACCATAGGTTTTACTGGTGGTTTCACCACATTTTCTTTTGGACTCTTGGAATGCTTCACTGGTGGTAACTTAGAGATAACAGCCGGTTGTGAAACACTTGGCCGTTTCCCTTGGTTCTTAGCAGGGAAGTTCACAAGGATGTGACCAAACATACCACAGCGAAAGCAAGTTCTCTTTTCTTTGTAAGTCCTCCTGTAAGGCTCATTAGATCTGGCATTAGATGACTTAGCATGATGAGCAGGAGAAGTTGTTTGGTGAACAGCAATTTGACCCGATTATGATTGGTTCTTCGGAATATAAAACTTTTGCATATTTTCTTGATAGCCAAGCCTATAATGAGCTAAAAAATCTTCTTTCTTAACTTGATTAATGTGTTTATATCCTCCATAAAGCATCACTTTTAATTTTTCATTTGATTCAACGATATCGGGTTCAGTCAAAATACAATTATCACAATCAGTGATAATGTTTTTCTTAACTTTCTGTTCACCGAGCAACTCCTCAGAGACTACTCCTTCAGGGCAGGTGTACTCAGACCCATCATCAGAAGCAGTAAGGAACTCTTCATCAGATGCAGAGTCAGCCTTACTTGAGGAATCATCCTTGTTAGAGGAATCATCCTGACTCGAGGACTCATCAAGGCAAGACAAATCAATGTCAATTAAGCCATTGACAAATTTCCCGCTTACTAGTGGAGGAATGGCATTAGTACCCAGCCCTAAGCCATTCACTTGTCTCACTACAGACTCATAGTGTTCCACCACAAAACAAGAATTTTTCAACTTCTCAATATTACCTTTCAACTACAAGATCTCATTTTGCAGCTTGTTGATCTCATTGTTCCTTTTCTCTAACCCCTTGTACGCAACATCCAAATGAAACTGTTGATTGCTGATTTTAAGTGAATAGTCATGTTTTCTTTCTTCAACGTTTCAATTGAATCTTTGTATCATTTTTCGTTTTCTTCGTAGCTTAAAGCTGTAATACGAAGGGGTTCTACTTTGTCTTGAAGCTTAGAATTTTCAGCCTTTAAGCTTAGACATTTGGAACAAGAAATGACATCAAAAGAGTTAGAATCTACCTCATTAGATGAACATGATGCCTCTCCAATAGCCATGAGGGCAACTGCAGTTGTAGACCCTTCTTGGTCAGCCACAGAAGCTTCCCGTTCTTCTGCTTCCATCATCTCCATAATCTCAGCCATGGGACCAACTTGCGTTTGAGCAATAAGGGCATCCTCCAGATGAAACACCCAATCAAAGCTGTCATCTTGTTGTGCTACCAAAGCATTGGACGTTCCACCTTGACCTTGATTGCGGTTGTTGGATTTGTTGTACCCTTGACTCTTTCCTTGGCTAGGTCTGATAAACCCCGAGGCCAGTGCTTTGTCCTTTTGACATTCTCTTGCAAAATGCCCAAAGTTATTGCATTTGTAGCACTTGGCCTTGGATTTATCAAATCCCACCTTAGCATTTGAATGTCCACCAATAAACTTCCTGCCAGTTCTATTCAGGAAATGCTTCGCCCTTCTCAAGATCATGGCCATATTCCATTGAATATCCATGTCCTCCATATCATCCGGATCCACCTGATTGAAGTCTTCTTCTATGATTTCAGGATCCGTGAGCTTACCGCCAATGAAGTTCTCATATGCAAGCATGCATGATGAGAATAAAGCCACATGATCTTCAGCTATCTTGGCTATTGCTGATTGGTTAGCTGAAGATGTGGGAGAAGGATTTCTTGAGGAATTCTGGTGATGAGATCCAGAACCAAATGCTGCATAGCAAGCATGACCACCACAGATATTTGAGTTATCCTCCTCATGAGAGTTCCCTGAGAAAATGGCAATTCCAGAACCCGATGACTTGGCTGTGGAAGACGTCCCAAAATACATACAAGGGTCTTGTATTTGAGGTCTCCCTGAGCTCTCTTTTCGTTTTAGGTTCATATCATGTTCTTGAACCTTTCCGATTGCTTCATCAATAGTCATCTCATAAAACTTTGAGTTCTCTCTCATCAGAGTGGTGTACGTCTCAAATTTTGGTGGTGGGGCATCTAGAAATTTCTCAACTAACTCCTCATTCGGATAGATCAGGTCATAAGCTTTCAGCTTAGTTTGCATATGATAGAATCTAGAGATAAGCTCATCTATAGTTTCGTTCTCCAGATATCTGAAGCACTCATACTGCTTCCTAATAAGATCCCTCTTACTCTTCTTGATGCCGTTGTTTCCCTCGAATATCTTCTACAAAGCCTTCCAAAGATCCTTGGAGGTATCGTATCCTCTAAAGCTGTGAAATAACTCCCTGATCAAGGCCATAGTAATAGATCCGTGTGCTTTCTTCTCTCTGTCTTAAATTTTCTTTTCTTCTTCATCAAGTTTGGAGATAGGCTTGGGAACTTCCTCATCAAGATATGTATATGCGGGATGCTTATAACCCTCTAGAATGGGTATCTAAAGTGAGGAATCAGTGTATGAGATATATTGCTCAAAGCGTGCTTTCCAGTTTAAGTAATCATTTACGTTAAGCAGCTTTGGCGGTTTTTGTTGGGTTCCAATCTCATTGTCATAATTTAACAGGTTACCAAGATTCTGAAGATTAGCCATGGTGAAACACTTAGTCAAATTTCAGAAAAGTCAAAGTAATGTGTGCACTTAGGTTCTGACCTTGCGCACTTAAGAACTTGGTCTTGCGCACTTAAGATTTTCTCTTGTGTACTTAACAAGTACGCAGGAGTAAATAACAAGTACGCAGGAAGGAGTTAAGTATGCAACAAGAAATGGTCTTGCATACTTGGTAAGTACGCAGGAAGACTGTCCTTTTAGCCGAAAAGGGTAAGTACGCAGGTCACTTTTTCACCAACCCTCACCAACTTTTTCTGGTCACTGGAATCTAACCAGAGACAGAAAAAATTGAAGATATGACTAAACAAAATGAGCCAAAGGGTCAGAAACTCGTTTCTAACCAACCTTTGATGCTCAAAACACTCAAATACACAACAAAAAGTCAGTTTTTGAGTGATTTTTGCTTCTAAAATAGTGCTCAAGAGCTACCCCTATTTTATCATAAAAATCAACAAAAACACACACTTTTGCTTGAAAAAAATCTATAGGATGTGTAGAAGATGCTCCTAACACACTCACAACACTCGAAATCAAGAGCTAAGCTCTAATACCACTTGTAGGTCCCCGAGTGTCTCGGATCGTTACGTGTGGGTGTGTAACTAGTCTGAGCGGGTGCGGAATACTCGTGACTAGGTGGAGAATCAAGTAATACAAAGTAAACCGACAGGGAAAACACTTTCAAACTTCGTCTATTATAAAACTTGTAGGTTACAGAGATGTTACAAATGAGTGCGTACATAACTTCTGTCACCACAACCTATTTATACTAGACCTGATCTCTGCGCACTTAACAAGTGCGCAGGGCAAATTGTTCCTGCGTACTTAACAAGTACGCAAAGTATTCTTGCGTTCTTGCTAAGTACACAGGAAGTAATTCCTGCGCACATGCTAAGTCCGCAAAACACTTAGAGAAAACAGACGACTAGTACATACATTAGTAATTACAACTCGATAACTAATACGTACAGACACTAACATACAAAGACTAATACATACAAGACAAGTACAAAAGCTAAGACAATATCCAGAGTGTTTGTCACACAAAAGTACTTCAACAAACTCCCCCTTGACAACAGCTCTGGATTGTTTTCGGTCTTCACTGCTCCCCAGCTTTAGCTTCCATCTTCTTCTTGTATTCAAGGCAGAACTTGAGCACCTTGTCGTATTTAGAAGCAAGGAACTCTGTCCACTCGTCCGTGTACATGCAGTACCTGTCAGCTAGCGCCTCCGGATCTTTCACAGAAAAGTTTATGAAGCAGACTTCATCAAAAACTCTGATCAGTTCCCTTGGCACTAAGCTTCCACTCTCGGACCACACCTTTCCAATCACCGCTGCCTCACCCGATTTAGGATCTACGTACCAGTACCATATGTTACCGAGGATATACTGAGATAACTTGCTCAGGGGAATCTTGGTTTCACATAGCACTGGCTTGTACACCAGTTTCTTTAAGCTTTTATGAGTCACGAGATGTCTAACATTCTTGTCCCTGGCTCGCTTGGGCACCTGAGGCTTAAACATTTCGAACTTCCTAGATCTTACCTCTCGCTATAGAGCCTGCCACAAACCCATCGCTACTACGTGATTTGAGTGACCCAGCAGCTCTCGGTTTGCTAGAATTTCATGAGACCGGTATCGAGTTATATCATTAGCACAATTCATTTGGTTTGCTTCAGTGCCCATGTCCCGAAAAGCATGCAATTTGAAGTTTAACCAAGATATGCACTTGACAACATCCATCAAACATATACTAGCCCTTGGATCATATTGTTACTCTATCTTTATTGATTCCATTGAATTCATTATCCAGATAATAATTGGATCCTCGTACCTGAATCTTATGATTCCTCATATATAAACAAAGACATTGGAATCATTTGATTTTAAATCATTCTGATTCCTTATATCCTTTGGGATCTGCTTGTTTTTCTTTTGCTAATTGATGTAATTTCATCCGGGTGATTGATCTAATCTTGCTCCGAGTCGTATATGTCTTGAAGATAGTGCAATTTTATATTTCTGTTGGCGTATATGTGGGGTACACATTGTTTTCATATAAATGGTACTAACTCATAAGAAAATGGGATAAAAATGCTTGTAGTTTCAAATTCTATAATACTGATAACCTAGACTCACATGTTGTATATTGCAAATTCGGTATGAGTACTTGAGCATGTCATGATCTGATCTTGTTTTCTTTGAAGTTTATCGTGTATCATCTCATGCAGTATGTTGATCTTGAAAAGAATATAATCAAAATTACAAGTTGTGATTGATAATTCTGAAGAATGTTGTCTAGGTTTCCTTTAGAGCTAATTAGGTTGTGTCATTGATTAATCAGATAAACTGATATGATCTTCTTACTCGTGATGTTCGACCAAAAAGATGTGATTTCACTATTTGCATTTCAGTTTATACAGAGATATACCAAAAAGATTTTACTTTGTTTTTGCTTTATTTCATTTACAAAAAACAAAAAGATTTAAATTTTTCCAGCTTTCATGAAATTTTACTTGTGGTTATACTTGGTGGTTCTTCTTTGTCTAAACTGAAAATTACAGACAGAAGTTGACAAGGGGTCCTTCTCCCGAGTTTTCTTCTAGAAAGAGAGAGTGTGCAGATGAACAACACGAGGACTACAATCTGTTTGATGATTTTGACGACTGATGACAATCTTCGGAAGTTGTTGTCAAGGGGGAGTCTGTTGGAGCATATTCTGGTGACAACGAGCTTGAAGATTCTATGTCTTAGTCTTAGAGTCTTTGACTTGTAATTTGATAGAATTGTTAGCAACAGTTAAGAGGGAGTCTGTTAGGACATGCTTTGTAACTGTCGCTAAAATTATGTGTTGTATGTTAGCGAATCTGTCAGGTTCGCCTAAGGATCTTAGAGCGAACTTGATAGGCGAACTTGTCAAGTTCGCCTAAGTATCTTGAGGGGTGAACTTGTGAAGTTCGTCTAGTCTTTGTGGTTTCCCTATAAATAGGTAGAGAAGTGCAAGAACAAAGAGATTGTAAACAACATGTTTGGAGAAATACAAAGAGTTTTATTTACCTGTGTTGTTGATTATTAAACATTGGACGTTGATCAATGGATTTCGCACGTTATCACCGTGTCATACCGCGAGTCTAGAGATCCGTCGCACCCTTCATATGTTATGGTATTGGAATTCTTTGCAATTTCATGCTCTACAATCTCTCAGTCTTTATCAGATACATCATCTTCACCAACATAATCATCACTCAAATTATCCAAGTTAGGTATTCGCAAGAGTTGACTGCTTTGATGATGAAGGTTGATCAGGCTTACTTCTCACACCGTAAGCCATTTTAACGTCTTAATGGTAGTCATTTGGCATTGATGAAAAGTTTCCATGAAAAGGATGTTCAACAACATGATACCCAAACCCTGAATTCCCTTTCCTCCTAACTTGGGAATTGATCATATCATACACCATTGATCGAGAATGTTCAATTTTTTTGATCGTTAATTTGGTGTTATCCAACTTATTAGAAGCATCGTTTAGTTTTAATCTAAGGCCGTCTATTCTTTTTAAAGCATCTCGATAAAGACATTTCTTATTGCTTAAATCCATTTGAAGTTTTACAACAACACTTTTACTAGCCTCAATTTTATCTTTCAAAATCATTTCTAAACGCTTGTGTTCTAAGTTGGCATATCTTAGTTGAGTTATTTCTTTGATTAGCATATAATTATCATATTTTTTTCTATTTACTTTTTCTACGCAATTATTAGAACAAAGATCTTTGTTTACCTCAACTTCTTCGACTTTTGCCATGAGAGCATGGTTGGTCATCTTTACTTCTAGAGCATGTATATGATCGCCCCAATCATATCCAGACGTCTGCTGACTAACCAGTGCCTTGCTTTCGTTAGAGGTAGTTGATTCACCTTCTACAAATTTGTTGGACGGGCTTTCCTTTTCATTCTTTGGTTCAGCACAACTCCCTGGAAAAGTGTCCAGGGTTGTTGCAATTGTAGCACCTCATATTTGACTTGCCAAAACCAATCTTCTTAGTTCCAGACTCTAGCCCCTCGAAGGAGTTCCTTCCAGTTCTTTTGATGAACTTCTTAGCACGATGGACATCTATAGCCATATGCCATTTAATATCCATCTCCTCAAGGTCATCAAGATTGATATGATATATGTCATCCTGCACCATGTTTGCTGGAGTAAGCTTTCCAGCAAGCAAAGCATTGTAACTACTCATGAATACACTGAAAAGAGCCACATTTTCTTCAATTGCTTTGGTGCTATATTCACAAGGCTTTAACTAACCTGTTTGCTGAATAGGAGCAACAAAGGCTGTCTGAGTAGGAATAGTGGGCATATGAGCTAAAGACAAACTTGACATCAGTGCACTGTTGTCAGAAACTGCAGAACTTCCCATCTCATCCATATATTGAATATGCCTTTACTGATCGTCCATTTCATAAGATCTCATAATTGAAATCAACTCACTTAGAGTAGTGGTGTACATGTCTTTAGTATGCTTTATAGTAGTGATGTTGCAATTCCAATTTATAGGTAGAGAATTGAGCAACTTTTTGTTAATTTCACCTTTAGTCATCTCGATTCCTACAATGCTCATTTATGTCATCAAGTGTGAAAACCTATTGATCTGAGCCTCTAGAGTCTCTCCCTTTACATACTTGAACATGTTGAACTATTGCCTTAACATGTCCTTCCTGCTTTCACGCATATCCAAATTTCCTTCGAACCTCTCAATCAAGGCGTCCCATAGTGCCTTAGCTATCTTGAATTCTTTGAATCCCTGAGCAATCTTAGTAGACAATGCCATAATCAGTCCAGCATATGCTTTTTCATCCTATTCCTTTTGAAGTATTTCCTCACCCACATACAGATCTGGGTCCTTTGGCACAAACTCATTCTTCGCATTTCGAGCCATGGGAATAGTAGGTCCATTCTCGATAGACTTCCACATAGATGCATCATTTAATTTAGCAAAGTTTTCATACCTATATTTCCAGTTGTCGAAATCATCAACATTAGTAAATCTAGGAGGTCGGTTGGTGGTGTCGATCTCGTTATCTATTGCTGCAGTAAGGTTTTAAGCAGTCATACTTAAACTTTGAGTGGAAAGCTGCACAAAATAAACATCCAGAAAGTATTCGCCCAAAGTACTCGGTGCGAGAACTTTTAGCATAAACGAGAACTTTGAACAAACGAGAACTTTGAAACAGCCGAAAAATTGAGACGTGAACCTTAAACCGAATATTTTAGAAACCCGACAACTTAAAATGTCGAGTACTTAAGAAGCCATGAACTTCAAAATCCGATTACTTGAACAGCCGTGAACTTCTAAAACCCAAAAACTCAAAAGATCTCGGAGGAGGTTTACCGAGTACCTAGCCGAGTACTTCACCAAGTACTTCATCGAGAACTTTCCGAGAACTTGGATCTTCTCCAATCTGTTCAGAAAAACACTCCTAATGATTTGGAATGATTGTCCAATCGATCAACAGTAGGAAATATGAAGAACAACGTATGGTTCTTCAAGAAAATCGATAGAAAAATGGTCCAAAACCGATGAATCTGTCCAAAAATACTTCCAAAACACACAAGTTTGTTGAAACAATGAAAACAATAACTTTGATACCTTGCAAGCCAAAAAAATCTATCGTAAGCTTCACCGAATGAGCACTAAGGCTTTGATACCAATTGTAAGGTCCGGTTTCTCCTGAGGATATTTAATGAATGGTGTGACTGCTCTGGGTGGTCGTGGTAGCCAGGGAGGGGGACATGATGGAGGCAATGGAGACGACACGACGGTGTACGGTGATGGAGCATGGAGACGGCATAACGGTGTACAGTGATGGAGCATGGAGACGGTGCGGGTGGTGTTAGCCGATTAGGGTTGGCAGGATGGAGAAGACGATGACGACATGCACATGGTGCGAGGTGGAGAAGACGGAAGGCGGTAACTAGAACCGGTTAGGGTTTTACCCGATTAGGGATTTGAATGGCATGGTTTATGTGCATGCATGGTGCCCGGTTCAATTATTCAACTTCTAAATGGGTCAAGAATGGTCCGACTCGTGTACCCGTGGTGCTACGGTTCGATGGCTCAAATGACGAGTGGTTAAGCTGAGATGTGGAGTTTATATTTATGTGTTATTCGGCGTATGGTTTAAACATAATCTAATCATGTGATCACATGTTTGGAAGGTTCGAGATTCGAGCGAGAGGACGGTTGCAGAGCATGACCTGGATCTCCGTAACTTGTGAGTTTCTAATCCCCTCTTTAATGTTTTTTATCGTTTTGGGGGTATCGTACATACTCGCGTGTTGGTTATTCTGTTAATTAAACGTGTCAAGAGTTTTGGTTAAACCTGAGGAGTTTATAAATTAAATACGATATAACGAACTTAATGGTTTATGTAGGGTCCTTAGGTCATGAGGACTAGAAGCTAGTAAGGTGTGTGTGTGTCGTGTAATGACCTATACGGGATGGGTCAGGTAATGGATTTAGACATGTGGAGGATATACCTAAGGTGTGTTAGCACGGGAACACGTACGTGGTTCGTGTTTAGTTAACGGGTCATGGTAAATGCTAGTGAACTGTTATGTATTACTTGCTTGATGTTGTGTGTGTTCTTGCGTCATTGTCAATGTGACACGGCAAATGATGATGTGAAGGACGGGGTCCTTCTGGTTGTCACTAAAGGTGACAATGCCTTTGGGGGCAGTGATGAGCTCGGGATATGACCAAAACCCTGACGAGGGCAGTTGTGATTAGGAGAGTAAAATCCTTCGAAGGTTATTATTGTGTGTATTTATGTTGATTTAATTGCATGCATGTGTTAATTGATATTCATTGTGTTGTGACGTTATTGCTTTGGTGTTGAGCTTTACTTTGACCATTGTGTCGGTATGATGTTGTGTCTACGACTGTCGTGTCAGTTGACCTTGTGAGAGTCTTGGTTAAGGCTTATTAGGTCAGAGTCTAGGGGTTGGTGGTATCAACCGGACTTTGGGTTGATACGTGTGGTGGATTATGAGTTGGTAGTGTAGTAAGCTCGATCCAATTCGGTGAGACTTACTTAATTAGGGTTGTGCGTTGAGTATGGGATTGTTGGACCTTTATGGGAAATTGAAAGTCTCGATGGTATCTCCAAACATGTAAGACATCCACGATCAATGCATTACTCTAGATTCCACGTAGAGACGGAAGCCTGAGCGTGTCAAACCAAACACGAAAATCAATACATAAGATATAGATGTAACAGAAACGATATTTTATTCATAACGAACTCGTCATCGCGTCATACGAATACAATACCGAAGAAGTGTACATCTCTCGTTTAAGCTCAATGTCCAACCCCTAGGTGAGCTCTACCTAGGGGTGGTGACTCACCTCTCACAGAGAATCTCTCCCTCTCTGTATATGCAATCAAGCTTGCATGCTTACCCACAAATGAACACTTCATGTTCTATTTATAGGGAGGTGAGTTCTACATGCGAACTTGTCATGTTTGCCCAGAACACCTTAGGCGAACTTCGCAAGTTCGCTCATCAAGTTCGCCTAAACATTCCCTTAGGTGAACTTGATAGGTTCGCTACATACACAACATAGAATTTTAGCTACAGTTACAAAACATGTCCTAACATAAATGGCAGGTGACGTGGGTTACCGATATGTTAATAAATACCAACCATTTTATAAAGGACTGGAATGTCCTGAGTTCAAATAAATTATATTTGTGAGGAGAATGTTTCTATTTAAAATATAACTATTAGAACTCACTCAGCGTAGCTGACTTTGTATGCACGTTAGATTGTTTTGTAGGTGAGTTCACATAATGAGGTATCTTGGCTTGGGAGCGGTGCTACTCGGATTGGGGTGTATGCATTCGTAAGGTAAGGTTAAGATCGATAACGAGTTTAAAGATACAACTATTTTAATTAAGACTTCCACTGATTATTTTTATAATAAGATAAGTGTTTTAATAAGATAATACCAAGTGATGAGACCCAACTGTAGGATGCCTAATTCGGGGTCTTACAAGTTGGTATCAAAGCTGAGTTTTAAGAGAAAACAGGTGTTTTATAAAAATAAAATACCTAAACTTCAACTAAAAATAGGACGAGAGTAAAACGAATGACACTACGAGTAACCGCGAGCCAAGAGGTACGTCTTTTGAGTTCAGCATTAAGTGTTAGAGTTTCTTTTGAGTAGTGTAACACTATGTGGAGTTGTTTGGTATGATTATGTGGTTTAGTGATTCAGTGTGTGATTATGTTCTGTAAGCTACGTGTTGTGTAATCGTGATACGTATGACTACGCGGTAATGTAGGTCCCGGGAGCCTCGTCGCATAGCGGAAATACACGGATCTGTTATGTGATTTGTGTGGGAACAAAGAAAACGAAGCAGAGAAACACGAACAAAGACAACAGATAATGAAACAAGACGTAATCCATAACATAGAAGTCATCCTGTATTACAGACTACATACCGAAGGATCACACATCTCTCATCTAAGCTCACGGTCCAGGGGTCGGGAGAGCTCGTCCCGACCCGGACACCTCTCAACCTAGTTCCAGAGTTCCGCCTACAAATGAAGACAAGTCTTCTATTTATAGAGGAAGGAACATTACCTGTGTACTTGTCTAAGTACGTACGGTTTGGTCATGCGTACTTGACAAGTACGCAAGGCAAAAGCCTTACGTACTTACTAAGTACGCAGGACCAAACTGGTGTGCAGGCTAAGTACTCAGGAACACCCTCCTGCGTACTAGCCACGTACACCGATACATAGAATTTAATCTATAGTTACAAAAACATGCTTCTATAAACTCCCTCTTAACTATAGCATCAAATTATATCTATCACTAACACTGATAATCATCAGTTTACAAAGAATGTCCTAACAGACTCCCTCTAAACTAATGACATCACGTGTCTTCTGGCGAGACTTGATCATCTGGCATTCCACTTGATATCTTCAAATCTTCAAACTTCAGTCTTCAGTTGCCGAGTGATATACACGACTCCCTCAAAACTATAGCTTTCATTGTAGACCAAACCAAGTGCTTCAATAAGAACCAACTAACCCAACACAACTCATTGTAGTTCATCCTCTCAGCAGTAGCAACCTCCACCCTGACTTAGAATTCTGAGTGTGACAATGTCTTCCTAAACAGGTAACAATAGTATACTAAGACAACTCCAAATCAACTGGCATATGATAGAGAGTTTGAGTTTCCAATAACCTGCATCAAACTAATCAGCTCCAATAGGAATTCAAGTAAGATAAACTTAAGTCTTCAACCAGATGTGTCCAACTCTATCCTGTATCTTCACGAGTCAACCAAATTCCCGAATATGTTCATTTCTAATATCCTCTTTCAGTTTAAGCTGCATCTGACTAAACAAAAAAAAAGGGTATGTTTCCTATCCCATCGGCCAATGATAAAAGGTTCCATCTTCAACTAATAATCCAACGAATATCCAACTTCATCTTGAAAACACATGATAGAATCAAACACGAAAATCATGCTCAGTAGTGATCACCTTATATCCAAATTCCAACATTCTTCAATTAGATCTTCATTCCTGGTTCACACCTCCTAATCTGTATACATTCACCTCGGTGAAGTTCCATAACTAGGTTGTCTATCTGGATTCCGCCCAGATCCCAAATGAGAAATCCCATCATAATTGAATCACATCAAATCTTGAACACAGGCTTGACCAATAAGCACGAAAAATATAGTTTACACAAGAGATCACGGTTGATGATACATTTATTTTTATCCCCCTCATTTCTCTATAAACTATGACCAGCTTCATCATCACTTCACTCAAATCCTCAAAAATCACAACTAGCCAACTCCAGGATTTTATTCTTTTATTCCTTTGCAAAGATCCAAAACAGCAAATCCTTGGGTTCAAGTTGTTCCAGTATTCATCCCCTATTAAAGAAGTATCCCGGATACTCGTAGCCCACATATTCATGTTTGAATACCTAAACAAGATGATTCTTTTTCCAAAAGACCCAAAGCAGCCACATATTCACAAATAAAATGAGACCTTTAGCCGATGACGACCCAATTTCTCTAATTAGTTCAGCATTCATACCCTATTAAATAAGTATCTCGGATACTCGTAACCCACATTTTCAGGTATGAACACTTAAACGATGTATGACAAGTGGTATCATCCAACAAAAATCTCGTCCGTGTTTCGCCAAGCCACATCGTATACAAATTCTGGTCCGAAAAAACTAAAATTACTATCTTCTCAAAAATGGCCCGAAACACGCGTACAAATGACCCCTAAAAAATTTGACCTAGGAAAGTTTTCCTGCCAAAAAAACTCTTTTTTTTTAATCCCAGATACTAGTTCATGCGTACTTAATAAAAACGCACATAAAGGATGTTCATGAGTATTTAGTAAATACGCAAAGCTAAGTGCTCATGCGTATTTGATAAGTTCGCAAAGCCAAACCATGCGTACATGCTACGTATGTAGAGTTAAATACTCATGCGTACTTAACAAGTACGCAGGACAACTTCTCTTGCGTACTTAGTAAGTACGCAGAGCAAAACCCATGTGTACTAAGTAAGTACACAGAAAAGCTGAATTTGCGTACTTAACAAAAAGTAACAGCGTTCTTGATGGATCTTGAGACAAATGCTCAAAAAGTGTTGGATCTGATAAATTGATGCTTCCAAAAGCTTAGAAATCATCTTCTAACAAACCCTCAGCCCTCCAAACACCAAATGATGTTATAACAAACTCGGATTTAAGGATTTTTGGTCAAAAAGTAAGAACTCAGAAATGCTCCAAAAACCCTAAAATACGAAACTGGAACACAAATCAACGAACACCAAGGCTCTGATACCACTTGTAGGTCCTGGAAGCCTCGTCGCACAGCGGAAATACACGGATATGTTCTGTGATTTGTGTGGGAACAAAGAAAACGAAGCAGAGAAACACGAACAAAGATAACAGATAATGAAACGATACGTAATCCATAACATAGAAGTCATCCCATATTACAGACTACATACCAAAGGAGCACACATCTCTCATCTATGCTCACGGTCCAGGGGTCGGGAGAGCTCGTCCCGACTCGGACACCTCTCAACATAGTTCCAGAGTTTCGCCTACAAATGAAGACAAGTCTTCTATTTATAGGGGAAGGAACATTACCTGCGTACTTGTCTAAGTACGCAGGGTTTGGTCATGCGTACTTGACAAGTACGCAAGACCAAACTGGTGTACAAGCTAAGTACTCAGGAACACCCTCTTGCGTACTAGCCACGTACACCGATACATAGAATTTAATCTATAGTTACAAAAACATGCTTCTACAGGTAGTTATTGCATTGTATTGTGTGGATTATGTGGGATGCATGTGTATCCGTTGTGTGGAAGGTAGAAAGCTAGTGTGAGTATGATGGGGAACGTTTAGAATTCAAGTACCGACGTGGACAACCGATCACATTTGATCACCGTGATTAGGAGGTCTATCGTTACTCTTATATTATGAATTTGTTACCTATAATAATCACATAAATGTTCTATCTTGAGTAGGATTAGATGGCTAAGACGAAGCATACGAGATCTAGCAGACGTGAAGCTCTTCCTAGGAGGAATGCAGAACGACAAGTCAAGCCGACGGCGGCTGCAGATGGAACTGCCAGTGAGTTAGGAGTAGTGTTGGCGCTTCCCGCGCCGAGTGTGACTAAAGCTTCGGTTGGCGACATACAGCGTGGTGCTATGATTGGAAAGACTAGATGAAAAAGGATGGCGGTGTCAGCAGTAAGTGATTTCCCTCCAGGATGTGGGCCAGCATGGTTAAGAGATCAACCGTTTGTGACAGTTCAGAGAGCACTATTTCGGGAGGACCCGGTGTATGACTCAGGAAGTGGTGAGGAGGAACCTGAAGAGACACATATGGAGGGAAGGACATATGTATCTTGATGTGACCTAGTAGTGATTTTATGGACATTGCATAGGGTGCTCGATTGTTCGATGGTTAGTTCCCGTGAAAGTTTTCACGAGAGATTCTAGACGATTGCGACGTTATGAGTGATTTAACGTTGACGTTATGGGATCTTTATCTCAGTGTTTGTTATTTGACAGAGATATAGATTTTGAGTATTACCGCCTGCTGATTGTGATGTGACTGATGCTAGTCATGTTTATGATTGTGTATGATTGTGCTGACAATCATTGATTATGTGCAGTAATGTGTGATTACGTGATTAGATTTTGAATGACGTTAGTTCGTATTAAATGTAATCTTTGCTGTGATGCTAGAGCATGGTTGATTAGATTATATGAGTAGACTTGTATAGACATAAGTTTTGAATTTATCTGTGTCTATGGTGTAACATCCCAGAATTCATAACCAACGGGCTAGGCTAATTAGTAAACAGAGTCCCTTCTAAATGGCTTGGATTGTAAAGACTTTCACGTAAAACCCTGTTGAGGAAACTAAAAGGACCCGGTTAGCCACTAAGTGAATGGTTGGGATCGAAAGCGCGCGAAAAGGGAACCCGGGGGCTAGAGTGTAAACCTTAACAGTTTATAAGCAACTTATACATAAACCCTAGGGCCACCTTGGAGCCTAGGCGTATGACGACAGAACAGCAGCTGGGAGAAAAAAAGAGACGGCCGAGAAAGGGAGGAGGCCAACGAAAGGGCGGCGTGATGGTGGTAGCTCGAGCAGGTAATCCCTTTTATGTTTATTATTCATTTATGCTCATGTTTTTGCATGACACCTAATTAGGGTTTGGGTTTTTGGTTCACGGCGAGCAAAGGGACAGGGAGCAGAACGGTGGTAGCCGTAGGTGGGGGCGTGTTATAGGGACAGTCGGCAGGGTAGAAACGGGGTCACGCAGTTGGCGGCCGGCTGATGCAGAGACGAAGGAGAAGGGAGGCGGGTGTGGAGGTGCGGTGAAAAGGAGTCGACAACCGGGAGACGGTTTGACTCCAGCAAGGGGGACATGGTGTGTCACACCCCAACCGATGGCGGAATCATCGGGGCGGGACATGTAGACTGTTCATGAGCATAAGGTTGACTAAATTGCAATATATTAAACATCAATTTCATTTCAAATAATCCAAACACAACCAAATCCAAGAAAGAACATAATTGAAATACATAGAATCCTTTATTCAAATTAACTAAGTCCCAAAGCCTATGTGTAGCAAATCTTGATCAAATCACACATTAGTACCTGAAACATGAATAAAATAAGGTCAACTAAAAAGTTGGTGAGCATACACAGGTTTGTATATAGATAGCATACAGTTTGTAAATAAACAAATCTTTACATAACATGATAAAATAAGGCATTTATGGAGAGCAGCTATTGTGTAACCAAGTACAATCAAACCTTTGTAACTAGCATGTAAAATTGTGTTGTCGGTAACAATCACCCCAATATGGGTGGGTTTGTCAGACTCAATAGATCTATCATTGTTTACCGTCGGCTTGAATAGTTAATGATTGCACATAAGTCGCATACAAAAGTTAACACACCTAGCACTCAGGCATAAAGCTCAAATTTGCACACATGAATGTAAAGAGGATTTGTACTTGTGTAGTTTGTGTAAATGTAAGCAATAGTGTTGTATAGTGTTCATGTTCCACCCCAAAAAGTGTAAAAGTGTAAAAGGGGCTATGTAATACTCACATGATTCCAACGGTGTAGCTAACACGAGAGACTAGCTAGAAATGAGATCCTTGTAATGCACAACGTTAACCTAGAGTGTAATGTGTATTGAATTAATAGTGTGTACAAATGTCTATGTCTAAGTCTAAAGTTGAATTGGATGTGTGTATAAGGAATTGAATTTGTAGGTAAAGGAGTTGGATAAAATTAAGGTTTGAATTTGGAATAATTAAATAACTTAAATAATTATTATTCATTCATTTAGTTATGAAAAATAATGTTTAAATATAAGTTAAATAAATAATTGTTGCTTTGTTTATTTATTTATAAAAATATGTAATTTGTCATTTAGTGATAAAAATGTACCGAGCGTTTTTTATCAACTATAGATTTAATAAATAACTTTTGTAAATCTAATTTTATAAATATGTGTAAATATAATTTTGGAGGTTTAAATAAATAATTTCTATTTATTTTTGAAATAGGAATTTGATCCTTTTTAAATAAGTTTAATATAAATCTTTATATAAACTAATTATTCTTATTTAAAAATTTATTTGAAATGTTTATTGGTTTTAGAAATATAAATTTTTGTATTCTGCTAAGATTTTTCTCTCACACACGATCGTGCCTGGAACAAGGCACGATCGTGCTAGGACCACGGGCGCGACCGTGCTAGTCAGGGCGCGATCGTGTTGATCAAACAGAGGGCTTAATTGAATTGCTCACTAGGCACGACCGTGTCTGTGATTCAGAGACATGACCAAGACTAGTCAAAAGGGCATGACCGGGTCTGAGCAGGAGGCACGAGCGCGCTGGATTTGGCACGACCGTGTCTCATGAAGCACGACCGCGCTAGGAGACTAGCGCGACCGCGTCTGTTCCAAAACGGAACGCATTGACTAATTCTTATAATAACAGAGTTAGAAATCATAGGGCTTTCACCCATTAGATCATCACGAGTCTTTTTGTATAGATTAATTGTATTTAAAACGTGTCTAAGGTTCGATTCGATTAAATCATTTTTGAACGAAATATAGATTCGGGTTCGTGGTGATTTCCATATTGCAAGCCCAAATTAAGATGGGGCTTTTGATCTATAGACTTAATCGAATGAGTATAAGATTGTAATTACCCGGAAGAACAGTGAATCGATAGCGTTCGGTAAAGGAAAGTTCCAGCGTGAACGGTTTGATTTCCGGTGCTCTATGCTGCAACTCCGGCTACACCAGCGTGTCCAGAAGCTTTAGACAGGATCGAGTGATACGTATGGAGAGTTTGCTTGAGAGAATTTTGATTGAAAAGGAAGAATCGGTTGTTTCGTGAATGTTTTGACGGTTTTTGAGGCTAATCGAATCGGTCAGTGTAGCCAGCAACATCATCTCCTGTCATTTGCAAATTCCACATTTCAGATTCGATCTTTTGTAACTCATTTCGAGGACAATATTCCTCGATCATCATGGCCTTCAGGTCTTCCCATGACAACTCATATGCTGTCTGCCTTCCCAAAGTCTTTACTTGTGAATTCCACCAAGTTAAAGCTTTATCAGTGAGTGAGCATGTAGAATACTTCACCATGCAGTCAGCGGTGCATTCACTAATATCAATCACCGATTCCATCTTCTCTATCCATCTCATTAGTCCAACTGCACCCTCGGTGCCATTGAAGTTACGGGGTTTGCAAGATAGAAAGGTCTTGTAGGAGCACTTCCTAATTGGAGCATCTGTAGAATTACAAGTCATAACGTCATTAATTCGGATCATGACTAGGTGTTACGACTTATTTATTCTATTACCTCCGGAACCTCCAGCTGTACCGCTACCTCCTGCACCTCCTCCCCCAGTACCACTGCCGTTTCCTCCTCCACTATTTCGGTTTGCCTCATACTGTTGCATGGCAGCAGCTACTCGCTGTGCTATGAGTTGTTCTACATTTGTAGAAATCGTCTCATTGTTGTCTCCAGTAGTGTTACGGGGTGTGCTACGCTTTGGTGCCATGACGTTCTTTCTAACACATCAATTAAAAAGAAATAACATTATATGACAATAATGATAGCACATGACATAAGGATACAACAACATCAAACGTAAACAACCATCATTACAATATAAACCATTACATACATAGTTAAAACATATATAGTACATTGTTCCCAAAAGATATGGATACAAAAAGGATGGGTTCATATGACCTCATCAGTACTAAAGTTTCAAACTACTTAATGTACTACGGGCACAACCCGCCCGTAATAGGTTTAGAAGAAGAAGTGAGAGTACAATCCAATCATCATGGCAATTCCTGCCATAACAAAGCTTGCTCTAGCCACAAATTCTGCAGCCAAAGTCCTTTCCTCCAGTGCTTCCACCATGTCTCGGACCGTGACAGTGAACTGCCAGTCCGTGTCAGCTCTCAACTCTAGATAGTTTGTGGCACCCTGTATGTCTCGGGTGTGGTCTTCCAGAGTCTGAACTCGAGATCCGAGCCCTTGACGAAGTCGCGTGGCTGCATCCCCCTGTGCCCGAATGTCATCTAAGAGATCATCAAGACGCTCCTCATGCGTACGAACGCGAGCTACCAAGGTAGGCACAGTGAGCTCTATGGCTTCCCCAGTGTGGGGTAGGGGTGTTGGGGAGTTAGAAGACTCTCCAAGCTCAAAGGTAGATGGAATGCTCTCCATCTCCCTCCATCGTGCCAAAGTACTAGGCATCTAACGGATAGTTCCCACGGTAGGGTGGTAACAGGGTCGTTTCCTAGATGGCTCCTCATCAGTCTCTAAGTTCTTCGGGTCACGGGCTGCTAGAGTCCTCTTGTGCGGAAGTCGAAACTTCTTTCTAGCGCTTTGTACCTTCACTGGTCCTCCGCTTTTCTTTCGGTAGACAATAGGCGGTTCTCCCAAGGCGACATTAGGTGGTGTGGAGCTACGGGTTTGTACTCGATTTTTGGGATGTGAGGCGGAAAGTTCCTCGTTTGATTCAGTGTCAGAGACGGGATCAGAATGTGAATGTGACGACATGCTTGTGACTACAATATCCGTATGACAAAATGACTAGTTATACAATGCTTATGCAATGAAAACGTTTTAGTGAGTCATTTAGATTATAGACTAGGTTCCAATTTAGATTCCTAGTTCACTATAATCAATGGCTCTGATACCAATTTCTGTCACACCCTCGCCAAGGCGGAAACGCGAGGCGTGACGTTCAATGGTTTCCAAAGCATATGATTACCGCAAACACATACATGATAAATGGATACATAAACAAGATTAAGATTATACATTACAAAAACATAATCTGAGTTTACAAAAAGTTAAGATTTCACAAATATGACTCAATTCAATGAGTTATACAAGGGAAATCCTCCTTGAGTAGTATCCATCGTGCATGCATGTAATCTACATTGCTAACTTTGCAGTCATCATTCAATTTCCTGAAAAACATACTTGAAAACGTCAACACGAGGTTGGTGAGTTCACAGGTTTAATCAAATAGTTCTTGGTAAAACTCAGTTGTTCATAAATCGTTTCAGTTGTATGTGATAAACAGAATAAGAATTGTTGACCCATTTGTAAACTAGCTAGGAATACAAATAATATGTTCATACATGAGACGTAACCAAACCATGACATGTGTGAGCCCCTATTAAGCGTTATCAGATTCTATGCGGCCATAAATCCTCCAGATTGTGGTTAGCGCGACTAACCATGACCGGGAGACGTCACTCTCCATAGTACTATTCATAGGACCCTAGGCTACAGTTAATGGTTACTATGTTGTTCCAGGGGACTTTAGCGGCCTCCAATGTGTTGTTCTCATCCCATGTAAACATAAAGTCGTGTCTTATTCTCTTGTTATCCCATAAAATAGTTGAAGTATGTTCTTCCCCCAAATATTAGAAAACAGTAAAAAGAAAGGGGCCGTGAAACTCACCTTGAGTTTGCGGATACTTGTAATAAAACTTGTTGTAGTCAACCTTGACTATTCGTACCCTAGATACCAAGGGTAAATTGTTGTTAAGACCAACGTCTTAATTGTAAATTGTTCACCGACCTTGTAAATCTGATTGTGTTTGTTTAAATATCGTTTTAGTTTTCCAACACATGTTTTGTTATAAAATAGTTTTGAGTTACTGCCCAACTGGGACTGTTGTACAGGTGTCGAAACTTCTTAGTTTCGATTGGGCATATGTGTGTCGAAACTACTTAGTTTCGATGGAGTATATGTGTGTCGAAACTACTTAGTTTCGATGGAGTGGTCAGGAGTCGAAACAACCTAGTTTCGATTGAGAAAAGGTATCGAAACTACCTAGTTTCGATTGAGTATTTGCTATCGAAACTACCTAGTTTCGATTGAGTAAAAGACATCAAAACTCCTAGTTTCGATGGATCAACAGGTATCGAAACTCCTAGTTTCGATTGAGTATTTGCTATCGAAACTACCTAGTTTCGATTGAGTTAACTGGTATCGAAACTCCTAGTTTCGATTACTGGACTTCTGTTTGACAGAATCAGTCCTGCATATTTTTATGTTTTAAACTTGAATTCGACACATTCTTCTTGTTATCTTTCTTGCGTTTAAATAAGATGTAGGTTTAGCTACGGTTTTAAAGAACATAATATGAAAAATATCGAGTTTTTACCTTAAAACCGAGATGAAAATGATGAAGAAAACAGAGAAGTGATCTTGAATCTTTTGCTAAACTCTTTTCAGAAACACTTGAAATTCTTCTTAAAACAGCAAATTATGGTGGATTTCGCCTTGAAACTGGACTTCGAATTGAAGAGAATTGGAATGTTTGCCGTATGAAAATGAGAGATAAATGGGAATTGTGAGAAAAATGATTGAGGGGGGTATGGTTTTGTTTGAATTTCGAAGGTATGAGGTATGGTCCTTCTCTGAAGATTGGTTGAGAAAGTCAAGGATTAGAGAGGGGGTTTCTTCTCTGATTTCGGCCGATTAAATATGTGGGTTGGGTTAATTTTCAAACAATTAGTTTTAAGTGTATTAATATTACTTAGAGTTTCAAATGGTAAATAAATCCGGTTGAGGTCCTCCACGGTATTATAAATTTATTCCAAAATAATTTACTGCTCCTCGTAAAGTTTGTGTAAAATAATATATATATGTATATATATATTTTTCTGGTTATTTATTTTAACCACTAGTGTTCGAATTTAGTCGGGTTATAAGTGTATGTGAACCGGTAATTCCCAGAATTAACAAAAATATAAAATGAGACAATGTTCGGTTTTTGTTAGACCTTCATGTCCTTGTTTGTGAAATTAAGTAAATCACAAAAATGATTATAATGTAAACTTGTTTATAATGTGTACGGATATTGACCTGAAATGTCGGGTGTCACAAAATCGTACACTGCTTGTCAAAAGAACAGATTGCCGAGCTATTTCAAATGAATCCCGACGAAGTCATCACTGAAGAGGCATCTGTTCCTACAACTGATTATCCCTCCTCTGACGAACTAGAAGACGTTAATGAGGTTGAAGTCGAAGACATCACTGATCAAGAATATCCAAAGTACACATCAGTAGATGGTGATGATCTTCCCTCCTTCGCAGACTTATTCACTCAGCAGTCCGACGAGGAGGTCAACCGCATTATCGACAACAAAGGAGATGAAGCCGGTCCCTCCACTATTGACATTGACGAGCTGAATGAACGTAAAAGTCAGTGGATGGAATACATGGCCGAATTAAAGAAGAACTCAAAGCCCTCTCCTCCAACCAAGTACACTAAAGTTTATCGACTTAAAGGACACAAGTCTGATGGTCGTATAATCAGTTGGGAATACTTCAACGACTTAAGCTGCTATGCTATAAAAAGAGAGAAGGGCATACAATATTTCAGGTACCCTCATGACTTCAAGACGCTGCCCGCATTTGAAGTAAATCAATTGGCGCGTCTAAAGCTTCTATACAGCGAATCTTCCGGTCTATCCGAATGGTTTGAACATCAATTACAGTACGAATACCGGAAGAAGTGGGTGAACTTCAAGCCACAAATGCCTACACGTTACATTCACAAGGAAAAGGTTCATCCAATCACCAAGAAGCCCCTAATTGTCTTAAAGTGGAAACCTCCAACGATCATGAAGAAGATTCCTTTAAGGAAAATGATCCAGGACTTCTCAGATCAGTTCAAATGGTGGTACTATGATGGGCGTACTGGTGAAGCTGTTATAGTGGTTTGTAAAGAAGGGTCATGGGAGACCATCAGGGTCTTTGATCCCTTGTGGCTGACCAACTTGTCTGAACAAGATGTTACAACTTTATACAAGTGTCAGCCGTTTTTTGATGTTGCAGATATAGACCAGGCGTTGCAGTATGTGAAGGTGATACGTATATGCTTTGCTTTTGACATACACGCCGGGGTCAACTGGAAAACTCGTACAAAAGAGATGTTGAAGACCAACTAATGTCAGTTAGGTCATTTTGAAGGGATCTAGGTCCAAGGGGGAGTATGTAGATGCATGATATGTCCCTAATCCCTTGTAGTATGTATTTCATCTATGTTTAATGTAACTATTTGATATATTAATGAAATTACATGTTTATCCTTAATGTTTACTCATATATAACGACTATGTATTAAACGATCTGATAAATATCGATAACGTTGATCAATCGTGCTAATGAAAGGCCCATTCGCACGAATGGATCATGAGAATGATCCATTCGCGCGAATAGATCATGAGAATGATTCATTCGCTAGAATAAGTCATGAGAATGATTCATTTGTACGAATGAACCATTCTGATGATTCATTCTTACGAATGAACCATTCTACTGATTCATTCGCACGAATGAGTCCATTCACATGGCTCACTCGTACGAATGGCCTCTGCACTATATATATAACTTTCACTTCATGAGCACAAAATGAGATAAGAGAGACTAACCAGAGCAGAACAAGACTAAGCAACAGAACACACACATACTCTTTGCACCGGCATTGTCGAATCTCTGTCCGTTGAGAGTTTCCAGGTCTTGTTTCCAACTTCTCTACACCAAAGGGTCGATAGAAACCTTCGTTTCGACATCTAATCCGCTCGTTTCTCACGACCCGATTCGTGTCATAGATTGGATTGCCAATCAAATCGGATTCCGCACGATTTGGTTCGGTTAATGTGTTGAATCATTGGATCAAGGTAGATCCCGATCCAACAAGGATTGTGTAATTTGTCAATTAGAAGCTTTCTATCGGATCAATTTCATCATAATCCTCTTCAAAAACACCAAATCAGATCAAAATCAGTCTTGAAAACTCCATTGAAATGAAAAACTAAAAAATGATGAATTTGATGTCAATTTGCATATAAAATCGTCTAGAATCAACAAGAATCACGAGCAAAAGCTCTGATACCACTTGTAGGTCCTCATGGCGCGTCTACGGATCGATCTTGTGATAAGACGTGATGTTTACTCGGAGTGCGGAATCCAACGAGTCAACGTTTATACGCATAAAAGACAATTCAAACACGCAAGTAAATAACCTTCTCAATTAGTATTCCAAATCACAATGATGTTTACAGACTCAATCGGACTTCTCTGATCTGATCTCTCTGATTCGTTCTAGTTCGTTATGACTGACTCTGTAAACACAAAAATATATAACCAACTGACCTGATATAAGTGAAATTATTAAGTTCGCCTCTAACAGCTTAAGCGAACTTAACAAGTTCGCCTCAGTTAGACCTAAGCGAACTTAATAAGTTCGCCTCTGATAGACCAGGCGAACTTAACAAGTTCGCCTCTAGGCTATACTTGTAAAACACTTAGTGACATTTGACATTTACATAACAAAAACATAAAGACATAAAATCTAACTATTACAAGCTTTTGTCATTACAATCTATGTCCCAACAACAAGTTTGACCCGACGACCCGTTGGTGACCCGTTAGTGATTTAATGTTTGATTTGAATACTAAAACATGGTACACAAGTAATTCAAGTTTCATGTTACCCAACTCAAAACTATCCTAGCATAGCAAGTTATGTCTACACATGCACGTTCATCAAAGTTCCTACATTTATTAATGTATGAACACAAAGTTTGGTTTCCATATGTTAATCATTTATAACACGTTTGCATGATCAATATGTTCATAACATAAATTTTACTTGCCCTAGATAGTCATAGCACATAACACTTGCCTTGAACTTAACACGCAAATCATACTTCAATTAAATCTTCCAAGTATAGTAAGTTATGAATATCATGCGTCTTCTGAGATATCTAACACGTTACAACATGGTATTATATCCTAACTATCATGTAGCTATCATTAAACCATATCATACATGTCTTAATAGCAAGCTATGAACACTTTAGACAACTAAAGTTTCCTCTTCTAGAAAGTTTGCAAAACCGAGCTAGGTATTAGAAATCTGATTTCACAAATCTCTTATACATGAATTAAATAACACATAAACATCATCATATCATCCAAAACATGTCTAGTATGCAAGATAGAATTCATAAAAGTTTCCTTTATAAGTAAGTTATGATTTCTAGCTTGTTTAATGAGATTCAAGGCACCAAATCAATTGCATACAACCTATCTAATATGATTATAACCATAAAAAGCATCAAACATCTCTAACATGCAATCCTACAACATCACATAATCAAAAAGTTTCATCTTTTAACAAGTTATGATTCATATGAAGCTAGGGTTTTCCAAATAACCATATAATCATCAAATAAATGCAAAATAATGTTAAAGTCACCATCTTTATTGTAAAAACTCATGTTTGGATGAACTAGGGTTTCAATCTAAATTCTTGGAATAAAAAAGTAACGAAATTGAACGAAATAACTTACGTAGTAGTGTTAGGGATGCCTAGGGGAGTCCGAATACGTGTTCAATTGCAAGATTGAAGATCGATTAGAGGGTGTTTGGCTTGCTTCTTGTTCTCGGCTCAACAAGGGGGGGGGGGGGGGTTCTTGGATCGCGACGGCTAGGAGCAAAAGGAAGATTAGGGTTTGATTTTTTTTATAAAATTATATATATAAAACATGCATGGGTTTTTAAAATGGGTTATGGGTAATCCATGGGTTATTTTAAAACTAGTTTACTAATGGACAATTAAAACCCTTGAGTATTATTTTTATAAAAATCCACCTCTATAAAAATAACTAACGAAATAGATTTCTGATAATTCTACACGATAACACGAAAGTTCACATAATTCACTGAAAAATCACTAAACACATAAATTCACATAATTTATATTAAAATAATTATTCGCAATTATTTTTATTAGTTCACCAACGTTATGGGTTCGACTCGTGTGTGATCAGTTAATTCTACGTGTTTGTGAGAACTGACACATCTAACAAATCCTAATTAAATGTAATGCATGAGTGAATGTTCAAGATAACTGAGTTTGAATAAATAAATGTTTGAGATAACGATGTTGGTGTTAACAGAGTTAACCTAAAAATGCTGGATGTCAAAGAAGGCAATGTTGATGTGACTAAAGTTAGTGGCAAAAGTGATGAAGAAAGTGTCAAGGTTGTACTCAAAGAAGAAGTTACTACTCAAGCATTCGTGACCTTGATCAAAGAAGACTTAGAGAAGCAGAGTGATTCTGAAAGTGATTCTTCTGCAGAATCAAGTGATAGTGAGAGTGTTCGTTCTGGTGAAAGCACTCAGTCTAGCGAGAGTGATGTGATGACTAAGAAAACTTCTAGACAGTTGAAGAGGATTTGAGTGAATTAGAAAAACAAGATTGATGCAGAGCCTGTCAATGTTGAACAAAAGAGTGAAGCTGATTCTGACGTATTCATGGCTCCCAGTGCATCTTCTTCAGAGGTAAAACTGAGGTAGTTTCTAACTCTGAAACTTTTTGCTCTAATTATGTGTCTGTGAAGGATAAAATGATGAGGGTTATGGATGAAAACACAAACTTCATTTGTGATATGAAATCGATACACACGGTAAATCAAACCTTGAAGGATAACGAAAAATTATTCGTGGAAAGGATTGAAGCTTTTAAAAGGGATATTAATTCTCTTACTTTGAAGATTAAAGAGAAGGCTTATCATCTAGACATGTCTTATGCTGAGATTGAAAAGTGAAACAATGATCTTGCTGAAAAGAACAAAGAACTTGTATAAGCATGTTTTTGTAACTATAGATTAAATTCTATGTATCGGTGTACGTGGCTAGTACGCAGGAGGGTGTTCCTGAGTACTTAGCCTACACACCAGTTTGGTCCTGCGTACTTAGTAAGTACGCAAGGCTCTTGCCTTACATACTTAGTAAGTACGCAAGGCTTTTGCCTTGCGTACTTGTCAAGTACGAATGACCAAACCTTGCGTACTTAGACAAGTACGCATGTAATGTTCCTTCCTTATAAATAGAAGACTTGTCTTCATTTGTAGGTGGAACTCTGGAACTAGGTTGAGAGGTGTCCGGGTCGGGACGAGCTCTCCCGACCCCTGGACCATGAGCTTAATTGAGAGATGTGTGCTCCTTCGATATGTAGTCTGTAATACGAGATGACTTCTATGTTATGGATTACGTGTCATTTAATTATCTTTTGTCTTTGTTCGTGTCTCTCTGTGTTCTTCTTTGTTCCCACACAAATTACAGAACATGTCCGTGTTATCTCCGCTGCGCGACGAGGCTCCCGGGACTTACAGAACTTGCTGAATCTAAAGCTGAGGTGATTAGATTGAACATAAAACTTGAAGGTTTCAGCAACTCATCATTCTTATTAGGTTACTATAATGATCATTCTGATGAAGGAAGTAGAACTTAGGGTATTGGTTTTCTTCCTCCACCTTTTAATGGGAATTATTCAGTTGAACCTGAAGTTGTGAAGGATGAGGACTTAGATCCTAAGACTGTGCTGAAAGTCAATCCTGTCACTGGGGAAGATATGGTGTATGATACATAAAGTGATGATGAAGAGTTTGATGGAACCAAGACAGAAGGCGTTCCTAAGGAGATTAAAATTGAAGAACCAAAGGTGATCAAGCAAGTTACACGTGATCGATGCATTTTGACAGAACCTGATGAGCCTGAGCAGTCAAAACCAGTTTTGGGTCAACATGGTTTTATCAAATTTGGAGATATCAATGCAGAAATTCCAAAAATTTCAAACAAAACCACACTGGATTTTATAAAAGAGAAAGTGAATTTGGAGAAATCTGAGTCTGCTCATACTCAAAATTCTGGCGGTTCTTTTTATCAAAAGCATACAGGATTTTATGTTGGTGAATTGTCTGGAAGTCAGAATAGTTCAAGGAGGGTTCCTTATGTTCGACAATATAAAGAGAGACGTGCTTGTTTCTATTACAATGAGATTGGTCATATTATGATAAACTGTCCTGATAAGAATGAAGGCAAGAAGCATGTTGTCCGAGAGAACATTCAACCAGTAATTAAGCTTGTTGTCAAATCAGTGGTGAATATTCAACCACAGAGTTCTAAAGTTCCATATGTTAGGCAGTTCAGGGAAAGGCATGCATGCTTTCATTGTAATGAAGTAGGATACATTCTGATGAATTGTCCATATAAAAATAAGGAGAAGAGACATGTAGTTCCTGAGAAGATGCAGTCTGTTGCAAAACCTGCTAAGGTTAAACCAAATGTGGTTAAACCAATTATTTTATCAAAGGGTAATTCACAATCTAGGGTTAGGCTCTCTAGACCTCAGCGACCGAGGAGAAACAGAAGATTGAGAAAACTTTTAGAACAACAAGAGGTTTCACAATCTAAACATGTTTCAAATGAACGAAAATGTTCAAACACTTCACATTTTAAGAAGAAAGAACTTAATGAACGGAAGGGTGTTCAGAAATCTAAAGTTTTTGTTTCGGATTCGTCAGAGAAATCTCCAAAAATTGATGAGAGATTCGACTGTGAATTGCGTGAAGTCACCTATTTTGATACAGACGGACGACCCAGGACCACCATGGCTTGGGTCTCACTTTCAAGTTAATGTTTCCTGTTTGATGTGCATGATTAACCAAGAGGGACTATTAATACCATTTGGTTCATTAATAGTGGTTGTTCATAGCACATGACAGGAAATGGCATATGCAAGAGCGACGAGTTGTTACATAATCGATAAATCTACTTGATTCAATGACTTGATACTCAGGGAGGAATATGTCACACACAATGTTGTTTTGGAAAGTGTTTGACCAAGTCCAAAAGACAACCTGAAACTTATGGTGACGATGGTGAGCATAAAGTCGTTGATGCAACCATTTCATGAGTTGAGGGGGAGTCTACAGGACAGAGGGAGTATAGTATTGTGTTTGTGACAAGGGCAAAGGCATTCGATTTAACTAGTTTGAGTTTTTGATTGATTGAAATACATTATCCTGATAACCAAGTAAAATGTTTTTCTTAAAATGTTTTCAAGGAAGTTATTTTTTCTTTCAAAAAGATTTATAAAATCCAAACAAATTTGAAAAATTTAATATGATATTATTTGAAGTTTGAGAAGAAATTATAGTACATCAGTAAATTATCTTTCACACATGACCATAGATTGAGCTGCTGATAACTATTTCATATTTTGTGTTTTTGTTTATATGATTTGATCTAAACTTCTTAGTCTACATAAACAGGAAATGATAGCTTCATGACTATTTAACATTGCATCTGTATAATCTTTTAATTTGAATATATGCATGTAATTTGAATTGTCAGTAGGCTAGAAGCTTATTTGGACCATTAGTAGTGTGAAAACATAATGATACATGTCACAACTGTGATTTGAACCCATGGTATGTCGGATGTGTGTGTTAAAAGATCAGTATCAGAAATAGAATATATGGCTTTAAGAATTGTAGGTCCCCGGGTGTCTCAGATCGTTACGTGTGGGTGTGCGACTAGTCTGACCGGGTGCGGAATACTCATGACTAGGTGTAACACAAAGTAAACCGACAAAGAAAACACTTTCAAACTTTGTCTATTATAAAACTTGTAGGTTACAGAGATGTTACAAATGAGTGCGTACATAACTTCTGTCACCACAACCTATTTATACTTGACCTGATCTCTGCGCACTTAACAAGTGCGCATGGAAAATTGTTCCTGCGTACTTAACAAGTACGCAGAGTATTCTTGCGTACTTGCTAAGTACGCAGGAAGTAATTCCTGCGCACATGCTAAGTGCTCAAAACACTTAGAGAAAACAGACGACTAGTACATACATTAGTAATTACAACTCGATAACTAATACGAACAGACACTAACATACAAAGACTAATACATACAAGACAAGTACAAAAGCTAAGACAATATCCAGAGTGTTTGTCACACAAAAGTGCTTCAACAAACTCCCCCTTGACAACAGCTCTGGATTGTCTTCGGTCTTCACTGCTCCCCAGCTTTAGCTTCCATCTTCTTCTTGTAATCAAGGCAGAACTTGATCACCTTGTCGTATTTAGAAGCAAGGAACTCTGTCCACTCGTCCGTGTACATGCAGGATCTGTCAGCTAGCGCCTCCAGATCTTTCACAGAAACGTTTATGAAGCAGACTTCATCAAAAACTCTGATCAGTTGCCTTGGCACTAAGCTTCCACTCTTGGACCACACCTTTCCAATCACCACTGCCTCGCCCGATTTAGGATCTACGTACCAGTACCATATGTTACCGAGGATATCCTGAGATAACTTGCTCAGGGGAATCTTGGTTTCACACAACACTAGTATGTATACCAGTTTCTTTAAGCTTTTATGAGTCACGGGATGTCTAACATTCTTGTCCCTGGCTCGCTTGGGCACTTGAGGCTTAAACATTTCGAACTTCCCAGATCTTACCTCTCATTGTAGAGCTTGCCACAAACCCATCGCTACTACGTGATTTGAGTGACCCAGCAGCTCTCGGTTTGCTAGGTTCACGAGGTCGTATCTTGGCACAGAGTTGAAAGCTTCGATGGTTGGTTTCAAGTATTGAACCCCCCAGCTTGCTTGATTGCAAACAACTTCTTATCCTCCTCGAACCTCACAGCTAAGATCATCCCTGTCGCTCCATGTTTGTCTATGATTAATGTCATTTCCCAGACAGGAGCCGGATCCTTCGATGAACTTGCAGGCATATGTTTGTTTTTCTGTGCCTCTAGATCCACTGGTATAGGGTCGGCAGGGGAGGCTTCATTTGACGCCTTAACAGTACTAGCAGTCTCGACTGAACCTGTATCATGATGAATTTCAAAGGATGGAACTTCGAAAATCTCTCCATCTTCAAACTCATTCTCTCCTTCCCCGTCGCCCTTAGGAACTTCAATTACAACATCATCATCCTCCTCATCCCTGTCATCACCATAGTCGATCTCTCCCTCTTCCCAATTGCAAAGAGCATCGATCTGTGCTTCCTTGGAATAGTCCGGCTCTAGTAGTAAGATCACATCATCCGGCACGTCGTCAGATAGATCTTTCAAAAAGTCAGCCACCGACTTTCCTTTATTACCACCTGAAGCATCACATGGCAGAAATGGGAACAATCGCCAAAGCCAACGATTGCTACTAACTTCCACTCGGTCCGGCTTCCGGATCCTTGTCCTGATCATCACCCTTAGTTAGATCAACTAAGTGACAAGCCTCTTCACTGCTTGGCTTAGGTGGTTGCTTCTCCAATAATTCCTTCAATCTCTCCCCCTGAGCAACAAGCGTCTTGGCCATATCACAGTCCAATTTCACCATAGTGTCATGCTCTAAATGCTGCTTGTCATCGGCCGCCCGCTGTTTCTTTAGTGCGGCTACCTCATCAATCAGAGAGTTAATCTGCCCCTGTTGTTTGTCAGATTCTTCTCTCGATTTCCATAGCATTTCAAGAAGACCAGCGACCTGAGTCTCTAGGGTAGTGATCCGGGTATCACGAGGATCAGGTCCCCTGGAAGACGATGCTTTGGCTTGATTAGTCGGGAAGGAAAGGAATTCACTAAAATCGAACCCCTGATTGAAGTCAAAGTCATGAAAGGGTTCAATGATGTGTTGGAAGGTGGTTGTATGGATTGAGGTAGGGATGGAGGTTGTTTGGATAGTGGTAGGGGTGATGGTGACAGACTCGGTTAGAATTGGAGTTGTCACCGCCACTTAGACAGATTGCACAGGGACGGTCACTATCACAGGAACCTCCTCTGTGATAGCAGTGGTAGCCACATCAGGTGTTACACGTGGCCTCCTCCTCTGTCACCTATAAAGTTGTTGTGAAGGTGAGGTAGAAGTGGAATTAGTACTCGCAGCCGTTACACTTTCTTGCGTCAGAGCACTGACTTCTTCCTCACGAAGGATAGCTAGGTGTGGCCTATCCCCCCGATGCTTGTTTATACTTTCTCTTCTGCGTCTTTGTATAGCAGCGTCCGAATCAGAATCAGGCTCATATTCACTGCTAGTCTGTTGTCTCTTTCTCTTGGAAGATGACTCAGGAAGGGTCACCTTCATCAATCTCCATGGGTGTGACTGGGATGGTGCATCATCAGAATCAGATGAATCTAACTTGGTGGTTTCTGAGTCAGAATCTTCAGCACCCCCACTTCCCTGTTCTTCATCTCCTTCGTCTTCAGACATATCATCTTAAGATTCAACTTCATCTTCTTCTTGTTGTTCATCACTGTGTTCACTGAGTTCAGGCTCAGACTCTGCACTATACCATCTGAAGTTAGCAGGGGCCACATATGCTTCATTAATTAGGTGGCCAAAGAGATGAGTATGCTCAGGGGTAGGTTCTACACTGCCTGGCTTTAGAAATTGTGCAAACACTCTCTTGTCCACCCGTTTGACTTGTAGTCTCTCTCCAATCTGAGGAAGATTGGGTACAACATCATTAATCTGATCGGTGATAGACTTGTAGATATACTTTGAAAAGTTGTAACCCTTGTTAAGAGAGAGGCCAACCATTGCAGCTGCCAAGTCATGCCCCATGGCATCCATTCCTGCCTTCCTAGCAGACATGCACATGATCATGACGTGCGCGAAGTAACACCACTGATCAAGTACGCACATCTTCTTATACGAGGAGTAGTCCATGGTACCAACATACCCCATCCTTTGTCTCCAGCATCCATGAACGAAGTAGTCAGGGTAAGTCATCGGATCAGTTGATAAGTCCCTAAACTGTAGTACTCTTCTGATGGTGTCTTCAGAAATAGCAATATCATGACTTGCTACAGTAGCCCTAATGACATTTGGGGTTACTGTACAGTCATGATCAGCAGTTTCCCATAATTGCTCCAGATATGGTCTTGAGACAATAGGATCAGCAGAGATAGCACAGAAGATCTTCGAGCGGTTCAGGAAATCGATTATTTCCCTGTATTCAAGTGCAGCACCCTTCCACTATGGTTGTGTTAGAGCCAGCAGATTAAATTCGCTGGTAAACGCACGAGCCATCACTGCAAAAACATACAATGAACACAATAAGAACAAGAATAATCATTGGAATTGAATACACATGACCAAGCATAGCACAATCACAATGAACTGAACATCCAGACTTAGAAATATTTCAGAATGGCCCTTCCTACGTACTTAGTAAATACGCAAGGTTTATGCCTTGCGTAATTAGCAAGTACGCATGAATTATGTCTTGAGTACTTGTTAAGTACGCAGGCTTAACACTTGGCCAAATTTCAAAAATCCAAAATCTGTAAAATGTGAAATTTGATGGTGATGTTGGTCACCAATGAGTCTAAAAACATGTTTATCACCATTGGAACCAAAACCAACATCAATCTTGTGCTACAACCCGGCCATTTTGACCTTAGTTTTTACCGGCGCAAACTGACGTTCACCCACATAGTCAAAACCAAAATCAATAAGTGCTATGGACAAATTTGGTAATGTAAGGCTTCAAATGATGTTATTAAACTAGCTTTAAGGCATAATTTCTTTCAAAAATGCCCAAAATCGGTCTAAATTCCAACATCAAAACCCTTAATTCTCAAAGTCACAAATCGGTCAATATCACATGATTTAACGGATGAAATGGTCCTAGATTCTCACCAAATGTTAGTTAGATGATGTTAAAATTAGAATCGGGACGAAAAACCATTCGAGAACACACGAAATTTTGAGTGAAAAATGATCAGGATTATTCAACAGTCGCTCAGGTTTGAAACGAGATGAAACTCTGAAAAATCCTTAGTCCCGTTTGTATACACCACACATTTTGGTCTTGCGTACTTAACAAGTGCGCAAGACTTAACTCTTGCGTACATAGAAAGTACGCATGACTTAAGTCTTGCGTACTTACAAGTACGCAAGGTTTAATTTCTACGCACTTGACAAGTACGCAGAAACCCTTGTGTTGCACAAATTTCAACTCAAATTATGAAGATTGTCAAGTCAAATAATGAACCGGATAAAAACAGTCAATCAAGAGGATTCAAAGTCAATTCACGAAAGTTAAACACAAATATTTTTGGTTTTTCTGATTGGAATTGAACTATACACAAACTTAAAATCTTTTTGGTCTTTTCAGAGTAACGATATACACATATTCACACACACACTATTTTTGTTCAAAGACACGAGCAGAGGATCATATCAGGCTAAACTATAGCAAAAACGATACAAGATAAACATCAAAGAATATGAGATCATGTCATGGATTACAATTTATTTATATGTAATAAGCACATAAACAAGTAATTCAAGTTGGCAATATTATAAGATTTGAAACCATAAGCATCTTAGTATCATGTTCTTGTGTGTTAAAGTAATTGTTATTAATATACAACGTGTGCCCCACAGTTATGCTGCGAACTTACTTTGCACTTATCTCAAGGCATCTAAGATTTTCCCAATGATTTTCTAAATTTCTAGAATGAGGCTACATCAATTAGCACAGGAAAAATCAAACAGGATCTATATGGATTATCTGGAATCATAAGATTCAGAATCGAGTGATTCATTTGTATTGGTTACATGTGATTTCTACAGTGAATATCGGTATGATGATTCAGGATAATGAATATGGTGTTTGAGTATTTAGGTAAGGGAATCCAACTTTTATCTGGATTTGAATTCAATGAATCAAGGTTGATTCAAGGGTGAATACACGCTCAACGGTTGATGTAAAGACACGTCTTGATTCAATCTCTCATTGCATACTTGTGAGTAAGATGAACCACATTAATTGTGATAACGACCTAGCCCGAAACTGGTCTCAGAAGAAAATAATTGCCAAAATCTAACATCATGTATCCGATAGTGTCTTTTGCATTCTTTTACGCACACACTAGCAAATATGGGTTCAAATCACAGTTGTAGTATAGATTTAATTTCCACCCTACAAATGATTTAAAGATGCTTACAGCCTACTGACAATTCAAATTACTTGTAAATAAGCATATTAAGAACACAACAATTTAAACAATCAAGTAAGCATGACGCAATCATTTCCCATATGAGCAGTCTAGGACGTTTAGATCATTTCTGATATACTATCATTTCCTCTTTTCTCAAATGAACTTTGAAATTTTTTGGTTTTCTATTTTGTTTGAATTTTTGTAAAGTATTTGAAAATTAACAGAACTATATAGAAAATTTAAAAGGAATAAAATTTAACTTTCATGAATTGAATTGATTTAAGAAAAACAAGTTTTCACTCCGGATTGAACATTCCTATCATGTTGACAAGATGTTCAAAATGTGATCGATCAAACGCCTTAGTGAAAAGGTCAGCAAAGTTGTCATCTGTGTGAACCTTTACAAGTTCAATGAGATGCTTTTCAGCACAATCACGGATGAAATGGTGGCGAATTTCAATATGTTTAGTTTTAGAATGTTTCACCGGGTTGTTTGTGATGGATATGGTGGCATTGTTGTCAATGAACAGTGGAGTTCCAGTGAAGTTTAAGCCGTAGTCTCTCAATTGCTGCTGAATCCACAATATCTGAGAACAACCGCTCGCCGTGGCAATGTACTCTGCTTCACATGTTGAGACAGAAACCGTTGACTGCTTCTTACACTGCCAGGAGACCAGCCTGTCTCCCAAGAATTGACATCCACCTGAAGTTGATTTTCTATCAAGGTTACAACCGCCATAATCTGAATCGGAATAGGCTTTGAGGTCAAATGACTATTGCTTTGAGTACCAAAGACCCAATCGGGGTTTCCCTTTCAAGTATCTGAATATCCTCTTGACAGCTACCATATGAGACTCCTTTGGTTGTGACTGAAACCTTGAGCACAAACATACAGCAAACATTATGTTGGGCCTTGAAGCTGTGAGATACATAAGAGAACCGATCATCCCACAGTACAATTTACAATCCACATCCTTTCCATCTTTGTCTGGATGCAAACAGTGATTGACAGGGATAGGTGTGCCATAAGTAATGCTATCATTCATCTTGTATTTTGACAAGATGTCCTGCACATACTTAGTTTGATGTAGATAGATGACATCCTCTCTTTGACCGACTTGCAGACCCAGGAAGAACGATAATTCACCCATGTTGCTCATCTCAAAATTGGACTTCATCACTTATTCAAATTCCCTACACATCTCTTCATTTGTAGACCCAAAGATAATGTCGTCGACATACACTTGTACGAGTAGAATATCACCTCTTGCTTTCCGGATGAAGAGGGTCGAGTCAATCTATCCACGGTCGAAACCATTTGACAGTAGATGTTTTGATAACGTCTCATACCATGCCCGAGGTGCTTGATGAAGACCATAAAGTGCTTTGTCGAGCTTATACACTTTATTGATATTATGCGGATCTTCAAAGCAGGGAGGTTGAGTGACATAGACCTCTTCATGAACTTTTTCATAGAGGAAAGCACTCTTCACATCAAGTTAATAAACCTTGAAGCCGGCATAGGAGGCATAAGCCAGAAACAATTGAATGGCCTCAAGTCTAGCAACTGGGGCATATACTTCAGTGTAATCCAAGCCCTCTTGTTGATAAAATCCTTGAACAACCAACCTTGCTTTATTCTTCACTACGACATGACGATCATCTGTTTTGCACTTGAACACCCATCTGGTTCCAATTAGTTGTACGCCTCTTGGCAGGTCAACTAAATCCCACACATGCAACTTTTGGAATTGAGACAGTTCATCTTGCATTGCCTCAATCCAGCAGTTGTCAGCGAGAGCCTCCTTCACATTCTTTGGCTCCAATTGGGACACGAATGCAGCATGCAGACATGATTCCATGACACCTGTGCCAAGTATCTCATTATACAGACTAGAGTTCTCAGTAATGGTTCTATGACGAGTCTGAACATCGGCATGAGGATCACCAATAATGTTGTCAATTGGATTAATCTTATGCACTCTCGTCTCTGGTATTTGCGATTCTTGAATTTCTGAATCGAGGTTCGTGCTCAACTCCCCCATATCCTGTGATCTAGAAGACGGTGATTCAATGTTGATTGGATCAGCTGGAGCTTCATTTCCTACACGAGTGTTAGGATTAGCTTGAGCGTCATTTCCATCAACATGGACAACATCAACACTATCATGATTTCCAGATGCAGATGCAGCATTGGAATCAGGAGTTACAATCGGTACAGTTGCATGGGTTGAAAAACTGGAGTCATCACCGCCACCAAAGAAATCATACACATTTGCGGCAACATCGGCAGACAAATCAGGAAGGTTGAAATACTTGAATAGCGCATCATAATCAAAACCCCAAGCTGGACTAGTTGGTTCTGGTGGAATGCTGTGTTTTCTGCAATCCACTTCCAACCAATCCTCGAAAGTACGAGTTCCTATATTGCACACTCTCTTTCAAGGCGAGTTGGCAATATATCCTCAGAAGATGCCTTCCATTGCTTTTGCATGAAACTTAGACTTGCGGTCTTTGTATTGTAGCAATAAGGAACAGGGACTACCAAAAGGAACTAGGTAGTCAAGATTAGGAGGTCGATTGTCAATCAACTCATAGCAAGTCTTGTTGTGCCTCTTCACAACCAAAAGTATGTTCAAAACGAGACAAGCTGTATTTACTGCTTCTGCCAAGAAAGTTACAGGAAGCTTTGCATCTGACAGCATTGTCCTTGCAGACTCAATTAGGGTTCTGTTCTTCCGTTCTACAACTCCATTCTGCTGAGGTGTGTACGGGGCACTAAATTCGCGACGAATACCCTTCTTGAGACAGAAAAGTTCCATCAAATTATTCTTGAATTCATTTATGTTATCACTCCTTATTCTTCTAACCTTCAACTTGCAAAGAGATTCCAGGCTCAGGATCAGGTATTGAAGAAAGTCAGCAGTCTCGTCCTTTTGTGCCTAAAAAATGCACCCAAGAAAAGCGTGAGAAATCATCAGTTACAACTACACAGTATGACTTCCCTCTAATACTCCTGATACTTATGGGGACAAACAGATCCATATGTAATAGCTCCAAAGGGGTATCGATGGATTTTTGGAACTTAGGCTTGTGAGACTTCTGTTGCTGTTTGCCCTTTTTACAAGCCATGCAGTCATCTGCAACGGCAAATCTCAGCTTAGAAACACCGGTTACCAAACCGTTTCGGACAAGATTATTCATTTTTCGATAAGAAATGTGTCCGAGTTTCCTATGCCACAAGATAGAGTAAAGCTCTGTCACTTTGGTAAGCAAAAAAGTAGCAACTGATGAGGTGGTTGTTGCCACGCTTATTTCAATCTGATAAGTGTCGTTTATCCTTGGTGCTCGCATCAGAATCCAGTCTTCAGGAACTTTAAAACCAGGTTTGAGAATCAAGCATTCATATTTGTCAAACATAACGGAGTACTCCTTGTCGCACATTTGAGAAACACTCAACAGGTTATGCTTTAGCTGCTCGCAGTAGTTGACGTTGTCGAAACTGAAACAACCATTTGAAACCACGCCTTGACAAGTAATATTGCCGCCCTTCTCGCCTGCAAAGGCCACATATCCTCCTCTGAATGGTTTTACATCTTGAAGCAGAGCCATATTACCTGTCATGTGCCAGGAGCATCCACTATCTACATACCAACGATTAGAGATAGTACCCTTCGAATGTCCCTGCACGAGTCACAAGAAATTAATTAGATTTGGATACCCAAGCCATAGTGGTCATGGGTCGTCCATCTTTCTCAAAATAAACAACCTCAATTAATTCACAGTCGTGACTGTCAAAAATGGATGAATCTTTAGAAGACTTGGGACCAGGAGATTGAGAACTTTTAGATTTCTAGTTCCAGGCCCTTTTCTTTTGTTTTACTGGAACAGTCGGCTTGCATTCAGAAGTACCAGGTGAACTAGTAGAAGCTTCACCTGGTTGAATTCGAGCCAGCTGTTCCAGCTTCCTCAATCTCTTGTTCCTTCTTCTCCTCTGTGGCTTAGAAAGCTTAACCACAGGTTTCTCACCAGTAGGTGCACTACCAGAGGTAGAAGCACAAGGTTTAGCAGATAGCTTTTCCCTTTTTGGAACATACGGTTTAGCCTCAGATGTGATCTTTGGCTTTACCATAGGTTTTACTGGTGGTTTCACCACATTTTCTTTTGGACTCTTGGAATGCTTCACTGGTGGTAACTTAGAGATAACAGCCGGTTGTGAAACACTTGGCCGTTTCCCTTGGTTCTTAGCAGGGAAGTTCACAAGGATGTGACCAAACATACCACAGCAAAAGCAAGTTCTCTTTTCTTTGTAAGTCCTCCTGTAAGGCTCATTAGATCTGGCATTAGATGACTCAGCATGATGAGCAGGAGAAGTTGTTTGGTGAACAGCAATTTGACCCGATTATGATTGGTTCTTGGGAATATAAAACTTTTGCATATTTTCTTGATAGCCAAGCCTATAATGAGCTAAAAAATCTTCTTTCTTAACTTGATTAATGTGTTTATATCCTCCATAAAGCATCACTTTTAATTTTTCATTTGATTCAACGATATCGGGTTCAGTCAAAATACAATTATCACAATCAGTGATAATGTTTTTCTTAACTTTCTGTTCACCGAGCAACTCCTCAGAGACTACTCCTTCAGGGCAGGTGTACTCAGACCCATCATCAGAAGCAGTAAGGAACTCTTCATCAGATGCAGAGTCAGCCTTACTTGAGGAATCATCCTTGTTAGAGGAATCATCCTGACTCGAGGACTCATCAAGGCAAGACAAATCAATGTCAGTTAAGCCATTGACAAATTTCCCGCTTACTAGTGGAGGAATGGCATTAGTACCCAGCCCTAAGCCATTCACTTGTCTCACTACAGACTCATAGTGTTCCACCACAAAACAAGAATTTTTCAACTTCTCAATATTACCTTTCAACTACAAGATCTCATTTTGCAGCTTGTTGATCTCATTGTTCCTTTTCTCTAACCCCTTGTACGCAACATCCAAATGAAACTGTTGATTGCTGATTTTAAGTGAATAGTCATGTTTTCTTTCTTCAACGTTTCAATTGAATCTTTGTATCATTTTTCGTTTTCTTCGTAGCTTAAAGCTGTAATACGAAGGGGTTCTACTTTGTCTTGAAGCTTAGAATTTTCAGCCTTTAAGCTTAGACATTTGGAACAAGAAATGACATCAAAAGAGTTAGAATCTACCTCATTAGATGAACATGATGCCTCTCCAATAGCCATGAGGGCAACTGCAGTTGTAGACCCTTCTTGGTCAGCCACAGAAGCTTCCCGTTCTTCTGCTTCCATCATCTCCATAATCTCAGCCATGGGACCAACTTGCGTTTGAGCAATAAGGGCATCCTCCAGATGAAACACCCAATCAAAGCTGTCATCTTGTTGTGCTACCAAAGCATTGGACGTTCCACCTTGACCTTGATTGCGGTTGTTGGAGTTGTTGTACCCTTGACTCTTTCCTTGGCTAGGTCTGATAAACCCCGAGGCCAGTGCTTTGTCCTTTTGACATTCTCTTGCAAAATGCCCAAAGTTATTGCATTTGTAGCACTTGGCCTTGGATTTATCAAATCCCACCTTAGCATTTGAATGTCCACCAATAAACTTCCTGCCAGTTCTATTCAGGAAATGCTTCGCCCTTCTCAAGATCATGGCCATATTCCATTGAATATCCATGTCCTCCATATCATCCGGATCCACCTGATTGAAGTCTTCTTCTATGATTTCAGGATCCGTGAGCTTACCGCCAATGAAGTTCTCATATGCAAGCATGCATGATGAGAATAAAGCCACATGATCTTCAGCTATCTTGGCTATTGCTGATTGGTTAGCTGAAGATGTGGGAGAAGGATTTCTTGAGGAATTCTGGTGATGAGATCCAGAACCAAATGCTGCATAGCAAGCATGACCACCACAGATATTTGAGTTATCCTCCTCATGAGAGTTCCCTGAGAAAATGGCAATTCCAGAACCCGATGACTTGGCTGTGGAAGACGTCCCAAAATACATACAAGGGTCTTGTATTTGAGGTCTCCCTGAGCTCTCTTTTCGTTTTAGGTTCATATCATGTTCTTGAACCTTTCCAATTGCTTCATCAATAGTCATCTCATAAAACTTTGAGTTCTCTCTCATCAGAGTGGTGTACGTCTCAAATTTTGGTGGTGGGGCATCTAGAAATTTCTCAACTAACTCCTCATTCGGATAGATCAGGTCATAAGCTTTCAGCTCAATTTGCATATGATAGAATCTAGAGATAAGCTCATCTATAGTTTCGTTCTCCAGATATCTGAAGCACTCATAATGCTTCCTAATAAGATCCCTCTTACTCTTCTTGATGCCGTTGTTTCCCTCAAATATCTTCTACAAAGCCTTCCAAAGATCCTTGGAGTTATCGTATCCTCTAAAGCTGTGAAATAACTCCCTGATCAAGGCCATAGTAATAGATCCGTGTGCTTTCTTCTCTCTGTCTTAAACTTTCTTTTCTTCTTCATCAAGTTTGGAGATAGGCTTGGGAACTTCCTCATCAAGATATGTATATGCGGGATGCTTATAACCCTCTAGAATGGGTATCTAAAGTAAGGAATCAGTGTATGAGATATAATGCTCAAAGCGTGCTTTCCAGTTTAAGTAATCATTTACGTTAAGCAGCTTTGGTGGTTTTTGTTGGGTTCCAATCTCATTGTCATAATTTAACAGGTTACCAAGATTCTGAAGATTAGCCATGGTGAAACACTTAGTCAAATTTCAGAAAAGTCAAAGTAATGTGTGCACTTAGGTTCTGACCTTGCGCACTTAAGAACTTGGTCTTGCGCACTTAAGATTTTCTCTTGTGTACTTAACAAGTACGCAGGAGTAAATAACAAGTACGCAGGAAGGAGTTAAGTATGCAACAAGAAATGGTCTTGCATACTTGGTAAGTACGCAGGAAGACTGTCCTTTTAGCCAAAAAGGGTAAGTACGCAGGTCACTTTTTCACCAACCCTCACCAACTTTTTCTGGTCACTGGAATCTAACCAGAGACAGAAAAAATTGAAGATATGACTAAACAAAATGAGCCAAAGGGTCAGAAACTCATTTCTAACCAACCTTTGATGCTCAAAACACTCAAATACACAACAAAAAGTCAGTTTTTGAGTGATTTTTGCTTCTAAAATAGTGCTCAAGAGCTACCCCTATTTTATCATAAAAATCAACAAAAACACACACTTTTGCTTGAAAAAAATCTATAGGATGTGTAGAAGATGCTCCTAACACACTCACAACACTCGAAATCAAGAGCTAAGCTCTAATACCACTTGTAGGTCCCCGAGTGTCTCGGATCGTTACGTGTGGGTGTGTAACTAGTCTGAGCGGGTGCGGAATACTCGTGACTAGGTGGAGAATCAAGTAACACAAAGTAAACCGACAGGGAAAACACTTTCAAACTTCATCTATTATAAAACTTGTAGGTTACAGAGATGTTACAAATGAGTGCGTACATAACTTCTGTCACCACAACCTATTTATACTAGACCTGATCTCTGCGCACTTAACAAGTGCGCAGGGCAAATTGTTCCTGCGTACTTAACAAGTACGCAAAGTATTCTTGCGTTCTTGCTAAGTACGCAGGAAGTAATTCTTGCGCACATGCTAAGTGCGCAAAACACTTAGAGAAAACAGACGACTAGTACATACATTAGTAATTACAACTCGATAACTAATACGTACAGACACTAACATACAAAGACTAATACATACAAGACAAGTACAAAAGCTAAGACAATATCCAGAGTGTTTGTCACACAAAAGTGCTTCAACAAACTCCCCCTTGACAACAGCTCTGGATTGTTTTCGGTCTTCACTGCTCCCCAGCTTTAGCTTCCATCTTCTTCTTGTATTCAAGGCAGAACTTGAGCACCTTGTCGTATTTAGAAGCAAGGAACTCTGTCCACTCGTCCGTGTACATGCAGTACCTGTCAGCTAGCACCTCCGGATCTTTCACAGAAAAGTTTATGAAGCAGACTTCATCAAAAACTCTGATCAGTTCCCTTGGCACTAAGCTTCCACTCTCGGACCACACCTTTCCAATCACCGCTGCCTCACCCGATTTAGGATCTACGTACCAGTACGATATGTTACCGAGGATATACTGAGATAACTTGCTCAGTGGAATCTTGGTTTCACATAGCACTGGCTTGTACACCAGTTTCTTTAAGCTTTTATGAGTCACGAGATGTCTAACATTCTTGTCCCTGGCTCGCTTGGGCACCTGAGGCTTAAACATTTCGAACTTCCTAGATCTTACCTCTCGCTATAGAGCCTGCCACAAACCCATCGCTACTACGTGATTTGAGTGACCCAGCAGCTCTCGGTTTGCTAGAATTTCATGAGACCGGTATCGAGTTATATCATTAGCACAATTCATTTGGTTTGCTTCAGTGCCCATGTCCCGAAAAGCATGCAATTTGAAGTTTAACCAAGATATGCACTTGACAACATCCATCAAACATATACTAGCCCTTGGATCATATTGTTACTCTATCTTTATTGATTCCATTGAATTCATTATCCAGATAATAATTGGATCCTCGTACCTGAATCTTATGATTCCTCATATATAAACCAAGACATTGGAATCATTTGATTTTAAATCATTCTGATTCCTTATATCCTTTGGGATCTGCTTGTTTTTCTTTTACTAATTGATGTAATTTCATCCGGGTGATTGATCTAATCTTGCTCCGAGTCGTATATGTCTTGAAGATAGTGCAATTTTATATTTCTGTTGGCGTATATGTGGGGTACACATTGTTTTCATATAAATGGTACTAACTCATAAGAAAATGGGATAAAAATGCTTGTAGTTTCAAATTCTATAATACTGATAACCTAGACTCACATGTTGTATATTGCAAATTCGGTATGAGTACTTGAGCATGTCATGATCTGATCTTGTTTTCTTTGAAGTTTATCGTGTATCATCTCATGCAGTATGTTGATCTTGAAAAGAATATAATCAAAATTACAAGTTGTGATTGATAATTCTGAAGAATGTTGTCTAGGTTTCCTTTAGAGCTAATTAGGTTGTGTCATTGATTAATCAGATAAACTGATATGATCTTCTTACTCGTGATGTTCGACCAAAAAGATGTGATTTCACTATTTGCATTTCATTTTATACAGAGATATACCAAAAAGATTTTACTTTGTTTTTGCTTTATTTCATTTACAAAAAACAAAAAGATTTAAATTTTTCCAGCTTTCATGAAATTTTACTTGTGGTTATACTTGGTGGTTCTTCTTTGTCTAAACTGAAAATTACAGACAGAAGTTGACAAGGGGTCCTTCTCCCGAGTTTTCTTCTAGAAAGAGAGAGTGTGCAGATGAACAACACGAGGACTACAATCTGTTTGATGATTTTGACGACTGATGACAATCTTCGGAAGTTGTTGTCAAGGGGGAGTCTGTTGGAGCATATTCTGGTGACAACGAGCTTGAAGATTCTATGTCTTAGTCTTAGAGTCTTTGACTTGTAATTTGATAGAATTGTTAGCAACAGTTAAGAGGGAGTCTGTTAGGACATGCTTTGTAACTGTCGCTAAAATTATGTGTTGTAAGTTAGCGAATCTGTCAAGTTCGCCTAAGGATCTTAGAGCGAACTTGATAGGCGAACTTGTCAAGTTCGCCTAAGTATCTTGAGGGGTGAACTTGTGAAGTTCGTCTAGTCTTTGTGGTTTCCCTATAAATAGGTAGAGAAGTGCAAGAACAAAGAGATTGTAAACAACATGTTTGGAGAAATACAAAGAGTTTTATTTACCTGTGTTGTTGATTATTACACATTGGACGTTGATCAATGGATTTCGCACGTTATCACCGTGTCATACCGCGAGTCTAGAGATCCGTCGCACCCTTCATATGTTATGGTATTGGAATTCTTTGCAATTTCATGCTCTACAATCTCTCAGTCTTTATCAGATACATCATCTTCACCAACATAATCATCACTCAAATTATCCAAGTTAGGTATTCGCAAGAGTTGACTGCTTTGATGATGAAGGTTGATCAGGCTTACTTCTCACACCGTAAGCCATTTTAACGTCTTAATGGTAGTCATTTGGCATTGATGAAAAGTTTCCATGAAAAGGATGTTCAACAACATGATACCCAAACCCTGAATTCCCTTTCCTCCTAACTTGGGAATTGATCATATCATACACCATTGATCGAGAATGTTCAATTTTTTTGATCGTTAATTTGGTGTTATCCAACTTATTAGAAGCATCGTTTAGTTTTAATCTAAGGCCGTCTATTCTTTTTAAAGCATCTCGATAAAGACATTTCTTATTGCTTAAATCCATTTGAAGTTTTACAACAACACTTTTACTAGCCTCAATTTTATCTTTCAAAATCATTTCTAAACGCTTGTGATCTAAGTTGGCATATCTTAGTTGAGTTATTTCTTTGATTAGCATATAATTATCATATTTTTTTCTATTTACTTTTTCTACGCAATTATTAGAACAAAGATCTTTGTTTACCTCAACTTCTTCGACTTTTGCCATGAGAGCATGGTTGGTCATCTTTACTTCTAGAGCATGTATATGATCGCCCCAATCATATCCAGACGTCTGCTGACTAACCAGTGCCTTGCTTTCGTTAGAGGTAGTTGATTCACCTTCTACAAATTTGTTGGACGGGCTTTCCTTTTCATTCTTTGGTTCAGCACAACTCCCTGGAAAAGTGTCCAGGGTTGTTGCAATTGTAGCACCTCATATTTGACTTGCCAAAACCAATCTTCTTAGTTCCAGACTCTAGCCCCTCGAAGGAGTTCCTTCCAGTTCTTTTGATGAACTTCTTAGCACGATGGACATCTATAGCCATATGCCATTTAATATCCATCTCCTCAAGGTCATCAAGATTGATATGATATATGTCATCCTGCACCATGTTTGCTGGAGTAAGCTTTCCAGCAAGCAAAGCATTGTAACTACTCATGAATACACTGAAAATAGCCACATTTTCTTCAATTGCTTTGGTGCTATATTCACAAGGCTTTAACTAACCTGTTTGCTGAATAGGAGCAACAAAGGCTGTCTGAGTAGGAATAGTGGGCATATGAGCTAAAGACAAACTTGACATCAGTGCACTGTTGTCAGAAACTGCAGAACTTCCCATCTCATCCATATATTGAATATGCCTTTACTGATCGTCCATTTCATAAGATCTCATAATTGAAATCAACTCACTTAGAGTAGTGGTGTACATGTCTTTAGTATGCTTTATAGTAGTGATGTTGAAATTCCAATTTATAGGTAAAGAATTGAGCAACTTTTTGTTAATTTCACCTTTATTCATCTCGATTCCTACAATGCTCATTTATGTCATCAAGTGTGAAAACCTATTGATCTGAGCCTCTAGAGTCTCTCCCTTTACATACTTGAACATGTTGAACTATTGCCTTAACATGTCCTTCCTGCTTTCACGCATATCCAAATTTCCTTCGAACCTCTCAATCAAGGCGTCCCATAGTGCCTTAGCTATCTTGAATTCTTTGAATCCCTGAGCAATCTTAGTAGACAATGCCATAATCAGTCCGGCATATGCTTTTTCATCCTATTCCTTTTGAAGTATTTCCTCACCCACATACAGATCTGGGTCCTTTGGCACAAACTCATTCTTCGCATTTCGAGCCATGGGAATAGTAGGTCCATTCTCGATAGACTTCCACATAGATGCATCATTTAATTTAGCAAAGTTTTCATACCTATATTTCCAGTTGTCGAAATCATCAACATTAGTAAATCTAGGAGGTCGGTTGGTGGTGTCGATCTCGTTATCTATTGCTGCAGTAAGGTTTTAAGCAGTCATACTTAAACTTTGAGTGGAAAGCTGCACAAAATAAACATCCAGAAAGTATTCGCCCAAAGTACTCGGTGCGAGAACTTTTAGCATAAACGAGAACTTTGAACAAACGAGAACTTTGAAACAGCCGAAAAATTGAGACGTGAACCTTAAACCGAATATTTTAGAAACCCGACAACTTAAAATGTCGAGTACTTAAGAATCCATGAACTTCAAAATCCGATTACTTGAACAGCCGTGAACTTCTAAAACCCAAAAACTCAAAAGATCTCGGAGGAGGTTTACCGAGTACCTAGCCGAGTACTTCACCAAGTACTTCATCGAGAACTTTCCGAGAACTTGGATCTTCTCCAATCTGTTCAGAAAAACACTCCTAATGATTTGGAATGATTGTCCAATCGATCAACAGTAGGAAATATGAAGAACAACGTATGGTTCTTCAAGAAAATCGATAGAAAAATGGTCCAAAACCGATGAATCTGTCCAAAAATACTTCCAAAACACACAAGTTTGTTGAAACAATGAAAACAATAACTTTGATACCTTGCAAGCCAAAAAAATCTATCGTAAGCTTCACCGAATGAGCACTAAGGCTTTGATACCAATTGTAAGGTCCGGTTTCTCCTGAGGATATTTAATGAATGGTGTGACTGCTCTGGGTGGTCGTGGTAGCCAGGGAAGGGGACATGATGGAGGCAATGGAGACGGCACGACGGTGTACGGTGATGGAGCATGGAGACGGCATAACGGTGTACAGTGATGGAGCATGGAGACGGTGCGGGTGGTGTTAGCCGATTAGGGTTGGCAGGATGGAGAAGACGATGACGACATGCACATGGTGCGAGGTGGAGAAGACGGAAGGCGGTAACGAGAACCGGTTAGGTATCGAAACTACCTAGTTTCGATTGAGTATTTGCTATCGAAACTACCTAGTTTCGATTGAGTAAAAGACATCAAAACTCCTAGTTTCGATGGATCAACAGGTATCGAAACTCCTAGTTTCGATTGAGTATTTGCTATCGAAACTACCTAGTTTTGATTGAGTTAACTGGTATCGAAACTCCTAGTTTCGATTACTGGACTTCTGTTTGACAGAATCAGTCCTGCATATTTTTATGTTTTAAACTTGAATTCGACACATTCTTCTTGTTATCTTTCTTGCGTTTAAATAAGATGTAGGTTTAGCTACGGTTTTAAAGAACATAATATGAAAAATATCGAGTTTTTACCTTAAAACCGAGATGAAAATGATGAAGAAAACAGAGAAGTGATCTTGAATCTTTTGCTAAACTCTTTTCAGAAACACTTGAAATTCTTCTTAAAACAGCAAATTATGGTGGATTTCGCCTTGAAACTGGACTTCGAATTGAAGAGAATTGGAATGTTTGCCGTATGAAAATGAGAGATAAATGGGAATTGTGAGAAAAATGATTGAGGGGGGTATGGTTTTGTTTGAATTTCGAAGGTATGAGGTATGGTCCTTCTCTGAAGATTGGTTGAGAAAGTCAAGGATTAGAGAGGGGGTTTCTTCTCTGATTTCGGCCGATTAAATATGTGGGTTGGGTTAATTTTCAAACAATTAGTTTTAAGTGTATTAATATTACTTAGAGTTTCAAATGGTAAATAAATCCGGTTGAGGTCCTCCACGGTATTATAAATTTATTCCAAAATAATTTACTGCTCCTCGTAAAGTTTGTGTAAAATAATATATATGTATATATATATTTTTCTGGTTATTTATTTTAACCACTAGTGTTCGAATTTAGTCGGGTTATAAGTGTATGTGAACCGGTAATTCCCAGAATTAACAAAAATATAAAATGAGACAATGTTCGGTTTTTGTTAGACCTTCATGTCCTTGTTTGTGAAATTAAGTAAATCACAAAAATGATTATAATGTAAACTTGTTTATAATGTGTACGGATATTGACCTGAAATGTCGGGTGTCACAAAATCGTACACTGCTTGTCAAAAGAACAGATTGCCGAGCTATTTCAAATGAATCCCGACGAAGTCATCACTGAAGAGGCATCTGTTCCTACAACTGATTATCCCTCCTCTGACGAACTAGAAGACGTTAATGAGGTTGAAGTCGAAGACATCACTGATCAAGAATATCCAAAGTACACATCAGTAGATGGTGATGATCTTCCCTCCTTCGCAGACTTATTCACTCAGCAGTCCGACGAGGAGGTCAACCGCATTATCGACAACAAAGGAGATGAAGCTGGTCCCTCCACTATTGACATTGACGAGCTGAATGAACGTAAAAGTCAGTGGATGGAATACATGGCCGAATTAAAGAAGAACTCAAAGCCCTCTCCTCCAACCAAGTACACTAAAGTTTATCGACTTAAAGGACACAAGTCTGATGGTCGTATAATCAGTTGGGCATACTTCAACGACTTAAGCTGCTATGCTATAAAAAGAGAGAAGGGCATACAATATTTCAGGTACCCTCATGACTTCAAGACGCTGCCCGCATTTGAAGTAAATCAATTGGCGCGTCTAAAGCTTCTATACAGCGAATCTTCCGGTCTATCCGAATGGTTTGAACATCAATTACAGTACAAATACCGAAAGAAGTGGGTGAACTTCAAGCCACAAATGCCTACACGTTACATTCACAAGGAAAAGGTTCATCCAATCACCAAGAAGCCCCTAATTGTCTTAAAGTGGAAACCTCCAACGATCATGAAGAAGATTCCTTTAAGGAAAATGATCCAGGACTTCTCAGATCAGTTCAAATGGTGGTACTATGATGGGCGTACTGGTGAAGCTGTTATAGTGGTTTGTAAAGAAGGGTCATGGGAGACCATCAGGGTCTTTGATCCCTTGTGGCTGACCAACTTGTCTGAACAAGATGATACAACTTTATACAAGTGTCAGTCGTTTTTTGATGTTGCAGATATAGACCAGGCGTTGCAGTATGTGAAGGTGATACGTATATGCTTTGCTTTTGACATACACGCCGGGGTCAACTGGAAAACTCGTACAAAAGAGATGTTGAAGACCAACTAATGTCAGTTAGGTCATTTTGAAGGGATCTAGGTCCAAGGGGGAGTATGTAGATGCATGATATGTCCCTAATCCCTTGTAGTATGTATTTCATCTATGTTTAATGTAACTATTTGATATATTAATGAAATTACATGTTTATCCTTAATGTTTACTCATATATAACGACTATGTATTAAACGATCTGATAAATATCGATAACGTTGATCAATCGTGCTAATGAAAGGCCCATTCGCACGAATGGATCATGAGAATGATCCATTCGCGCGAATAGATCATGAGAATGATTCATTCGCTAGAATAAGTCATGAGAATGATTCATTTGTACGAATGAACCATTCTGATGATTCATTCGCACGAATGAGTCCATTCACATGGCTCACTCGTACGAATGGCCTCTGCACTATATATATAACTTTCACTTCATGAGCACAAAATGAGATAAGAGAGACTAACCAGAGCAGAACAAGACTAAGCAACAGAACACACACATACTCTTTGCACCGGCATTGTCGAATCTCTGTCCGTTGAGAGTTTCCAGGTCTTGTTTCCAACTTCTCTACACCAAAGGGTCGATAGAAACCTTCGTTTCGACATCTAATCCGCTCGTTTCTCACGACCCGATTCGTGTCATAGATTGGATTGCCAATCAAATCGGATTCCGCACGATTTGGTTCGGTTAATGTGTTGAATCATTGGATCAAGGTAGATCCCGATCCAACAAGGATTGTGTAATTTGTCAATTAGAAGCTTTCTATCGGATCAATTTCATCATAATCCTCTTCAAAAACACCAAATCAGATCAAAATCAGTCTTGAAAACTCCATTGAAATGAAAAACTAAAAAATGATGAATTTGATGTCAATTTGCATATAAAATCGTCTAGAATCAACAAGAATCACGAGCAAAAGCTCTGATACCACTTGTAGGTCCTCATGGCGCGTCTACGGATCGATCTTGTGATAAGACGTGATGTTTACTCGGAGTGCGGAATCCAACGAGTCAACGTTTATACGCATAAAAGACAATTCAAACACGCAAGTAAATAACCTTCTCAATTAGTATTCCAAATCACAATGATGTTTACAGACTCAATCGGACTTCTCTGATCTGATCTCTCTGATTCGTTCTAGTTCGTTATGACTGACTCTGTAAACACAGAAATATATAACCAACTGACCTGATATAAGTGAACTTATTAAGTTCGCCTCTAACAGCTTAAGCGAACTTAACAAGTTCGCCTCAGTTAGACCTAAGCGAACTTAATAAGTTCGCCTCTGATAGACCAGGCGAACTTAACAAGTTCGCCTCTAGGCTATACTTGTAAAACACTTAGTGACATTTGACATTTACATAACAAAAACATAAAGACATAAAATCTAACTATTACAAGCTTTTGTCATTACAATCTATGTCCCAACAACAAGTTTGACCCGACGACCCGTTGGTGACCCGTTAGTGATTTAATGTTTGATTTGAATACTAAAACATGGTACACAAGTAATTCAAGTTTCATGTTACCCAACTCAAAACTATCCTAGCATAGCAAGTTATGTCTACACATGCACGTTCATCAAAGTTCCTACATTTATTAATGTATGAACACAAAGTTTGGTTTCCATATGTTAATCATTTATAACACGTTTGCATGATCAATATGTTCATAACATAAATTTTACTTGCCCTAGATAGTCATAGCACATAACACTTGCCTTGAACTTAACACGCAAATCATACTTCAATTAAATCTTCCAAGTATAGTAAGTTATGAATATCATGCGTCTTCTGAGATATCTAACACGTTACAACATGGTATTATATCCTAACTATCATGTAGCTATCATTAAACCATATCATACATGTCTTAATAGCAAGCTATGAACACTTTAGACAATTAAAGTTTCCTCTTCTAGAAAGTTTGCAAAACCGAGCTAGGTATTAGAAATCTGATTTCACAAATCTCTTATACATGAATTAAATAACACATAAACATCATCATATCATCCAAAACATGTCTAGTATGCAAGATAGAATTCATAAAAGTTTCCTTTATAAGTAAGTTATGATTTCTAGCTTGTTTAATGAGATTCAAGGCACCAAATCAATTGCATACAACCTATCTAATATGATTATAACCATAACAAGCATCAAACATCTCTAACATGCAATCCTACAACATCACATAATCAAAAAGTTTCATCTTTTAATAAGTTATGATTCATATGAAGCTAGGGTTTTCCAAATAACCATATAATCATCAAATAAATGCAAAATAATGTTAAAGTCACCATCTTTATTGTAAAAACTCATGTTTGGATGAACTAGGGTTTCAATCTAAATTCTTGGAATAAAAAAGTAACGAAATTGAACGAAATAACTTACGTAGTAGTGTTAGGGATGCCTAGGGGAGTCCGAATACGTGTTCAATTGCAAGATTGAAGATCGATTAGAGGGTGTTTGGCTTGCTTCTTGTTCTCGGCTCAACAAGGGGGGGGGGGGGGTTCTTGGATCGCGACGGCTAGGAGCAAAAGGAAGACTAGGGTTTGATTTTTTTTATAAAATTATATATATAAAACATGCATGGGTTTTTAAAATGGGTTATGGGTAATCCATGAGTTATTTTAAAACTAGTTTACTAATGGACAATTAAAACCCTTGAGTATTATTTTTATAAAAATCCACCTCTATAAAAATAACTAACGAAATAGATTTCTGATAATTCTACACGATAACACGAAAGTTCACATAATTCACTGAAAAATCACTAAACACATAAATTCACATAATTTATATTAAAATAATTATTCGCAATTATTTTTATTAGTTCACCAACGTTATGGGTTCGACTCGTGTGTGATCAGTTAATTCTACGTGTTTGTGAGAACTGACACATCTAACAAATCCTAATTAAATGTAATGCATGAGTGAATGTTCAAGATAACTGAGTTTGAATAAATAAATGTTTGAGATAACGATGTTGGTGTTAACAGAGTTAACCTAAAAATGCTGGATGTCAAAGAAGGCAATGTTGATGTGACTAAAGTTAGTGGCAAAAGTGATGAAGAAAGTGTCAAGGTTGTACTCAAAGAAGAAGTTACTACTCAAGCATTCGTGACCTTGATCAAAGAAGACTTAGAGAAGCAGAGTGATTCTGAAAGTGATTCTTCTGCAGAATCAAGTGATAGTGAGAGTGTTCGTTCTGGTGAAAGCACTCAGTCTAGCGAGAGTGATGTGATGACTAAGAAAACTTCTAGACAGTTGAAGAGGATTTGAGTGAATTAGAAAAACAAGATTGATGCAGAGCCTGTCAATGTTGAACAAAAGAGTGAAGCTGATTCTGACGTATTCATGGCTCCCAGTGCATCTTCTTCAGAGGTAAAACTGAGGTAGTTTCTAACTCTGAAACTTTTTGCTCTAATTATGTGTCTGTGAAGGATAAAATGATGAGGGTTATGGATGAAAACACAAACTTCATTTGTGATATGAAATCGATACACACGGTAAATCAAACCTTGAAGGATAACGAAAAATTATTCGTGGAAAGGATTGAAGCTTTTAAAAGGGATATTAATTCTCTTACTTTGAAGATTAAAGAGAAGGCTTATCATCTGGACATGTCTTATGCTGAGATTGAAAAGTGAAACAATGATCTTGCTGAAAAGAACAAAGAACTTGTATAAGCATGTTTTTGTAACTATAGATTAAATTCTATGTATCGGTGTACGTGGCTAGTACGCAGGAGGGTGTTCCTGAGTACTTAGCCTACACACCAGTTTGGTCCTGCGTACTTAGTAAGTACGCAAGGCTCTTGCCTTACATACTTAGTAAGTACGCAAGGCTTTTGCCTTGCGTACTTGTCAAGTACGAATGACCAAACCTTGCGTACTTAGACAAGTACGCATGTAATGTTCCTTCCTTATAAATAGAAGACTTGTCTTCATTTGTAGGTGGAACTCTGGAACTAGGTTGAGAGGTGTCCGGGTCGGGACGAGCTCTCCCGACCCCTGGACCATGAGCTTAATTGAGAGATGTGTGCTCCTTCGATATGTAGTCTGTAATACGAGATGACTTCTATGTTATGGATTACGTGTCATTTAATTATCTTTTGTCTTTGTTCGTGTCTCTCTGTGTTCTTCTTTGTTCCCACACAAATTACAGAACATGTCCGTGTTATCTCCGCTGCGCGACGAGGCTCCCGGGACTTACAGAACTTGCTGAATCTAAAGCTGAGGTGATTAGATTGAACATAAAACTTGAAGGTTTCAGCAACTCATCATTCTTATTAGGTTACTATAATGATCATTCTGATGAAGGAAGTAGAACTTAGGGTATTGGTTTTCTTCCTCCACCTTTTAATGGGAATTATTCAGTTGAACCTGAAGTTGTGAAGGATGAGGACTTAGATCCTAAGACTGTGCTGAAAGTCAATCCTGTCACTGGGGAAGATATGGTGTATGATACATAAAGTGATGATGAAGATTTTGATGGAACCAAGACAGAAGGCGTTCCTAAGGAGATTAAAATTGAAGAACCAAAGGTGATCAAGCAAGTTACACGTGATCGATGCATTTTGACAGAACCTGATGAGCCTGAGCAGTCAAAACCAGTTTTGGGTCAACATGGTTTTATCAAATTTGGAGATATCAATGCAGAAATTCCAAAAATTTCAAACAAAACCACACTGGATTTTATAAAAGAGAAAGTGAATTTGGAGAAATCTGAGTCTGCTCATACTCAAAATTCTGGGGGTTCTTTTTATCAAAAGCATACAGGATTTTATGTTGGTGAATTGTCTGGAAGTCAGAATAGTTCAAGGAGGGTTCCTTATGTTCGACAATATAAAGAGAGACGTGCTTGTTTCTATTACAATGAGATTGGTCATATTATGATAAACTGTCCTGATAAGAATGAAGGCAAGAAGCATGTTGTCCGAGAGAACATTCAACCAGTAATTAAGCTTGTTGTCAAATCAGTGGTGAATATTCAACCACAGAGTTCTAAAGTTCCATATGTTAGGCAGTTCAAGGAAAGGCATGCATGCTTTCATTGTAATGAAGTAGGATACATTCTGATGAATTGTCCATATAAAAATAAGGAGAAGAGACATGTAGTTCCTGAGAAGATGCAGTCTGTTGCAAAACCTGCTAAGGTTAAACCAAATGTGGTTAAACCAATTATTTTATCAAAGGGTAATTCACAATCTAGGGTTAGGCTCTCTAGACCTCAGCGACCGAGGAGAAACAGAAGATTGAGAAAACTTTTAGAACAACAAGAGGTTTCACAATCTAAACATGTTTCAAATGAACGAAAATGTTCAAACACTTCACATTTTAAGAAGAAAGAACTTAATGAACGGAAGGGTGTTCAGAAATCTAAAGTTTTTGTTTCGGATTCGTCAGAGAAATCTCCAAAAATTGATGAGAGATTCGACTGTGAATTGCGTGAAGTCACCTATTTTGATACAGACGGACGACCCAGGACCACCATGGCTTGGGTCTCACTTTCAAGTTAATGTTTCCTGTTTGATGTGCATGATTAACCAAGAGGGACTATTAACACCATTTGGTTCATTAATAGTGGTTGTTCATAGCACATGACAGGAAATGGCATATGCAAGAGCGACGAGTTGTTACATAATCGATAAATCTACTTGATTCAATGACTTGATACTCAGGGAGGAATATGTCACACACAATGTTGTTTTGGAAAGTGTTTGACCAAGTCCAAAAGACAACCTGAAACTTATGGTGACGATGGTGAGCATAAAGTCGTTGATGCAACCATTTCATGAGTTGAGGGGGAGTCTACAGGACAGAGGGAGTATAGTATTGTGTTTGTGACAAGGGCAAAGGCATTCGATTTAACTAGTTTGAGTTTTTGATTGATTGAAATACATTATCCTGATAACCAAGTAAAATGTTTTTCTTAAAATGTTTTCAAGGAAGTTATTTTTTCTTTCAAAAAGATTTATAAAATCCAAACAAATTTGAAAAATTTAATATGATATTATTTGAAGTTTGAGAAGAAATTATAGTACATCAGTAAATTATCTTTCACACATGACCATAGATTGAGCTGCTGATAACTATTTCATATTTTGTGTTTTTGTTTATATGATTTGATCTAAACTTCTTAGTCTACATAAACAGGAAATGATAGCTTCATGACTATTTAACATTGCATCTGTATAATCTTTTAATTTGAATATATGCATGTAATTTGAATTGTCAGTAGGCTAGAAGCTTATTTGGACCATTAGTAGTGTGAAAACATAATGATACATGTCACAACTGTGATTTGAACCCATGGTATGTCGGATGTGTGTGTTAAAAGATCAGTATCAGAAATAGAATATATGGCTTTAAGAATTGTAGGTCCCCGGGTGTCTCAGATCGTTACGTGTGGGTGTGCGACTAGTCTGACCGGGTGCGGAATACTCATGACTAGGTGTAACACAAAGTAAACCGACAAAGAAAACACTTTCAAACTTTGTCTATTATAAAACTTGTAGGTTACAGAGATGTTACAAATGAGTGCGTACATAACTTCTGTCACCACAACCTATTTATACTTGACCTGATCTCTGCGCACTTAACAAGTGCGCATGGAAAATTGTTCCTGCGTACTTAACAAGTACGCAGAGTATTCTTGCGTACTTGCTAAGTACGCAGGAAGTAATTCCTGCGCACATGCTAAGTGCTCAAAACACTTAGAGAAAACAGACGACTAGTACATACATTAGTAATTACAACTCGATAACTAATACGAACAGACACTAACATACAAAGACTAATACATACAAGACAAGTACAAAAGCTAAGACAATATCCAGAGTGTTTGTCACACAAAAGTGCTTCAACAAACTCCCCCTTGACAACAGCTCTGGATTGTCTTCGGTCTTCACTGCTCCCCAGCTTTAGCTTCCATCTTCTTCTTGTAATCAAGGCAGAACTTGATCACCTTGTCGTATTTAGAAGCAAGGAACTCTGTCCACTCGTCCGTGTACATGCAGGATCTGTCAGCTAGCGCCTCCAGATCTTTCACAGAAACGTTTATGAAGCAGACTTCATCAAAAACTCTGATCAGTTGCCTTGGCACTAAGCTTCCACTCTTGGACCACACCTTTCCAATCACCACTGCCTCGCCCGATTTAGGATCTACGTACCAGTACCATATGTTACCGAGGATATCCTGAGATAACTTGCTCAGGGGAATCTTGGTTTCACACAACACTAGTATGTATACCAGTTTCTTTAAGCTTTTATGAGTCACGGGATGTCTAACATTCTTGTCCCTGGCTCGCTTGGGCACTTGAGGCTTAAACATTTCGAACTTCCCAGATCTTACCTCTCATTGTAGAGCTTGCCACAAACCCATCGCTACTACGTGATTTGAGTGACCCAGCAGCTCTCGGTTTGCTAGGTTCACGAGGTCGTAACTTGGCACAGAGTTGAAAGCTTCGATGGTTGGTTTCAAGTATTGAACCCCCCAGCTTGCTTGATTGCAAACAACTTCTTATCCTCCTCAAACCTCACAGCTAAGATCATCCCTGTCGCTCCATGTTTGTCTATGATTAATGTCATTTCCCAGACAGGAGCCGGATCCTTCGATGAACTTGCAGGCATATGTTTGTTTTTCTGTGCCTCTAGATCCACTGGTATAGGGTCGGCAGGGGAGGCTTCATTTGACGCCTTAACAGTACTAGCAGTCTCGACTGAACCTGTATCATGATGAATTTCAAAGGATGGAACTTCGAAAATCTCTCCATCTTCAAACTCATTCTCTCCTTCCCCGTCGCCCTTAGGAACTTCAATTACAACATCATCATCCTCCTCATCCCTGTCATCACCATAGTCGATCTCTCCCTCTTCCCAATTGCAAAGAGCGTCGATCTGTGCTTCCTTGGAATAGTCCGGCTCTAGTAGTAAGATCACATCATCCGGCACGTCGTCAGATAGATCTTTCAAAAAGTCAGCCACCGACTTTCCTTTATTACCACCTGAAGCATCACATGGCAGAAATGGGAACAATCGCCAAAGCCAACGATTGCTACTAACTTCCACTCGGTCCGGCTTCCGGATCCTTGTCCTGATCATCACCCTTAGTTAGATCAACTAAGTGACAAGCCTCTTCACTGCTAGGCTTAGGTGGTTGCTTCTCCAATAATTCCTTCAATCTCTCCCCCTGAGCAACAAGCGTCTTGGCCATATCACAGTCCAATTTCACCATAGTGTCATGCTCTAAATGCTGCTTGTCATCGGCCGGCCGCTGTTTCTTTAGTGCGGCTACCTCATCAATCAGAGAGTTAATCTGCCCCTGTTGTTTGTCAGATTCTTCTCTCGATTTCCATAGCATTTCAAGAAGACCAGCGACCTGAGTCTCTAGGGTAGTGATCCGGGTATCACGAGGATCAGGTCCCCTGGAAGACGATGCTTTGGCTTGATTAGTCGGGAAGGAAAGGAATTCACTAAAATCGAACCCCTGATTGAAGTCAAAGTCATGAAAGGGTTCAATGATGTGTTGGAAGGTGGTTGTATGGATTGAGGTAGGGATGGAGGTTGTTTGGATAGTGGTAGGGGTGATGGTGACAGACTCGGTTAGAATTGGAGTTGTCACCGCCACTTAGACAGATTGCACAGGGACGGTCACTATCACAGGAACCTCCTCTGTGATAGCAGTGGTAGCCACATCAGGTGTTACACGTGGCCTCCTCCTCTGTCACCTATAAAGTTGTTGTGAAGGTGAGGTAGAAGTGGAATTAGTACTCGCAGCCGTTACACTTTCTTGCGTCAGAGCACTGACTTCTTCCTCACGAAGGATAGCTAGGTGTGGCCTATCCCCCCGATGCTTGTTTATACTTTCTCTTCTGCGTCTTTGTATAGCAGCGTCCGAATCAGAATCAGGCTCATATTCACTGCTAGTCTGTTGTCTCTTTCTCTTGGAAGATGACTCAGGAAGGGTCACCTTCATCAATCTCCATGGGTGTGACTGGGATGGTGCATCATCAGAATCAGATGAATCTAACTTGGTGGTTTCTGAGTCAGAATCTTCAGCACCCCCACTTCCCTGTTCTTCATCTCCTTCGTCTTCAGACATATCATCTTAAGATTCAACTTCATCTTCTTCTTGTTGTTCATCACTGTGTTCACTGAGTTCAGGCTCAGACTCTGCACTATACCATCTGAAGTTAGCAGGGGCCACATATGCTTCATTAATTAGGTGGCCAAAGAGATGAGTATGCTCAGGGGTAGGTTCTACACTGCCTGGCTTTAGAAATTGTGCAAACACTCTCTTGTCCACCCGTTTGACTTGTAGTCTCTCTCCAATCTGAGGAAGATTGGGTACAACATCATTAATCTGATCGGTGATAGACTTGTAGATATACTTTGAAAAGTTGTAACCCTTGTTAAGAGAGAGGCCAACCATTGCAGCTGCCAAGTCATGCCCCATGGCATCCATTCCTGCCTTCCTAGCAGACATGCACATGATCATGACGTGCGCGAAGTAACACCACTGATCAAGTACGCACATCTTCTTATACGAGGAGTAGTCCATGGTACCAACATACCCCATCCTTTGTCTCCAGCATCCATCAACGAAGTAGTCAGGGTAAGTCATCGGATCAGTTGATAAGTCCCTAAACTGTAGTACTCTTCTGATGGTGTCTTCAGAAATAGCAATATCATGACTTGCTACAGTAGCCCTAATGACATTTGGGGTTACTGTACAGTCATGATCAGCAGTTTCCCATAATTGCTCCAGATATGGTCTTGAGACAATAGGATCAGCAGAGATAGCACAGAAGATCTTCGAGCGGTTCAGGAAATCGATTATTTCCCTGTATTCAAGTGCAGCACCCTTCCACTATGGTTGTGTTAGAGCCAGCAGATTAAATTCGCTGGTAAACGCACGAGCCATCACTGCAAAAACATACAATGAACACAATAAGAACAAGAATAATCATTGGAATTGAATACACATGACCAAGCATAGCACAATCACAATGAACTGAACATCCAGACTTAGAAATATTTCAGAATGGCCCTTCCTACGTACTTAGTAAATACGCAAGGTTTATGCCTTGCGTAATTAGCAAGTACGCATGAATTATGTCTTGAGTACTTGTTAAGTACGCAGGCTTAACACTTGGCCAAATTTCAAAAATCCAAAATCTGTAAAATGTGAAATTTGATGGTGATGTTGGTCACCAATGAGTCTAAAAACATGTTTATCACCATTGGAACCAAAACCAACATCAATCTTGTGCTACAACCCGGCCATTTTGACCTTAGTTTTTACCGGCGCAAACTGACGTTCACCCACATAGTCAAAACCAAAATCAATAAGTGCTATGGACAAATTTGGTAATGTAAGGCTTCAAATGATGTTATTAAACTAGCTTTAAGGCATAATTTCTTTCAAAAATGCCCAAAATCGGTCTAAATTCCAACATCAAAACCCTTAATTCTCAAAGTCACAAATCGGTCAATATCACATGATTTAACGGATGAAATGGTCCTAGATTCTCACCAAATGTTAGTTAGATGATGTTAAAATTAGAATCGGGACGAAAAACCATTCGAGAACACACGAAATTTTGAGTGAAAAATGATCAGGATTATTCAACAGTCGCTCAGGTTTGAAACGAGATGAAACTCTGAAAAATCCTTAGTCCCGTTTGTATACACCACACATTTTGGTCTTGCGTACTTAACAAGTGCGCAAGACTTAACTCTTGCGTACATAGAAAGTACGCATGACTTAAGTCTTGCGTACTTACAAGTACGCAAGGTTTAATTCCTACGCACTTGACAAGTACGCAGAAACCCTTGTGTTGCACAAATTTCAACTCAAATTATGAAGATTGTCAAGTCAAATAATGAACCGGATAAAAACAGTCAATCAAGAGGATTCAAAGTCAATTCACGAAAGTTAAACACAAATATTTTTGGTTTTTCTGATTGGAATTGAACTATACACAAACTTAAAATCTTTTTGGTCTTTTCAGAGTAACGATATACACATATTCACACACACACTATTTTTGTTCAAAGACACGAGCAGAGGATCATATCAGGCTAAACTATAGCAAAAACGATACAAGATAAACATCAAAGAATATGAGATCATGTCATGGATTACAATTTATTTATATGTAATAAGCACATAAACAAGTAATTCAAGTTGGCAATATTATAAGATTTGAAACCATAAGCATCTTAGTATCATGTTCTTGTGTGTTAAAGTAATTGTTATTAATATACAACGTGTGCCCCACAGTTATGCTGCGAACTTACTTTGCACTTATCTCAAGGCATCTAAGATTTTCCCAATGATTTTCTAAATTTCTAGAATGAGGCTACATCAATTAGCACAGGAAAAATCAAACAGGATCTATATGGATTATCTAGAATCATAAGATTCAGAATCGAGTGATTCATTTGTATTGGTTACATGTGATTTCTACAGTGAATATCGGTATGATGATTCAGGATAATGAATATGGTGTTTGAGTATTTAGGTAAGGGAATCCAACTTTTATCTGGATTTGAATTCAATGAATCAAGGTTGATTCAAGGGTGAATACACGCTCAACGGTTGATGTAAAGACACGTCTTGATTCAATCTCTCATTGCATACTTGTGAGTAAGATGAACCACATTAATTGTGATAACGACCTAGCCCGAAACTGGTCTCAGAAGAAAATAATTGCCAAAATCTAACATCATGTATCCGATAGTGTCTTTTGCATTCTTTTACGCACACACTAGCAAATATGGGTTCAAATCACAGTTGTAGTATAGATTTAATTTCCACCCTACAAATGATTTAAAGATGCTTACAGCCTACTGACAATTCAAATTACTTGTAAATAAGCATATTAAGAACACAACAATTTAAACAATCAAGTAAGCATGACGCAATCATTTCCCATATGAGCAGTCTAGGACGTTTAGATCATTTCTGATATACTATCATTTCCTCTTTTCTCAAGTGAACTTTGAAATTTTTTGGTTTTCTATTTTGTTTGAATTTTTGTAAAGTATTTGAAAATTAACAGAACTATATAGAAAATTTAAAAGGAATAAAATTTAACTTTCATGAATTGAATTGATTTAAGAAAAACAAGTTTTCACTCCGGATTGAACATTCCTATCATGTTGACAAGATGTTCAAAATGTGATCGATCAAACGCCTTAGTGAAAAGGTCAGCAAAGTTGTCATCTGTGTGAACCTTTACAAGTTCAATGAGATGCTTTTCAGCACAATCACGGATGAAATGGTGGCGAATTTCAATATGTTTAGTTTTAGAATGTTTCACCGGGTTGTTTGTGATGGATATGGTGGCATTGTTGTCAATGAACAGTGGAGTTCCAGTGAAGTTTAAGCCGTAGTCTCTCAATTGCTGCTGAATCCACAATATCTGAGAACAACCGCTCGCCGCGGCAATGTACTCTGCTTCACATGTTGAGACAGAAACCGTTGACTGCTTCTTACACTGCCAGGAGACCAGCCTGTCTCCCAAGAATTGACATCCACCTGAAGTTGATTTTCTATCAAGGTTACAACCGCCATAATCTGAATCGGAATAGGCTTTGAGGTCAAATGACTATTACTTTGAGTACCAAAGACCCAATCGGAGTTTCCCTTTCAAGTATCTGAATATCCTCTTGACAGCTACCATATGAGACTCCTTTGGTTGTGACTGAAACCTTGAGCACAAACATACAGCAAACATTATGTTGGGCCTTGAAGCTGTGAGATACATAAGAGAACCGATCATCCCACAGTACAATTTACAATCCACATCCTTTCCATCTTTGTCTGGATGCAAACAGTGATTGACAGGGATAGGTGTGCCATAAGTAATGCTATCATTCATCTTGTATTTTGACAAGATGTCCTGCACATACTTAGTTTGATGTAGATAGATGACATCCTCTCTTTGACCGACTTGCAGACCCAGGAAGAACGATAATTCACCCATGTTGCTCATCTCAAAATTGGACTTCATCACTTATTCAAATTCCCTACACATCTCTTCATTTGTAGACCCAAAGATAATGTCGTCGACATACACTTGTACGAGTAGAATATCACCTCTTGCTTTCCGGATGAAGAGGGTCGAGTCAATCTATCCACGGTCGAAACCATTTGACAGTAGATGTTTTGATAACGTCTCATACCATGCCCGAGGTGCTTGATGAAGACCATAAAGTGCTTTGTCGAGCTTATACACTTTATTGATATTATGCGGATCTTCAAAGCAGGGAGGTTGAGTGACATAGACCTCTTCATGAACTTTTTCATAGAGGAAAGCACTCTTCACATCAAGTTAATAAACCTTGAAGCCGGCATAGGAGGCATAAGCCAGAAACAATTGAATGGCCTCAAGTCTAGCAACTGGGGCATATACTTCAGTGTAATCCAAGCCCTCTTGTTGATAAAATCCTTGAACAACCAACCTTGCTTTATTCTTCACTACGACATGACGATCATCTGTTTTGCACTTGAACACCCATCTGGTTCCAATTAGTTGTACGCCTCTTGGCAGGTCAACTAAATCCCACACATGCAACTTTTGGAATTGAGACAGTTCATCTTGCATTGCCTCAATCCAGCAGTTGTCAGCGAGAGCCTCCTTCACATTCTTTGGCTCCAATTGGGACACGAATGCAGCATGCAGACATGTTTCCATGACACCTGTGCCAAGTATCTCATTATACAGACTAGAGTTCTCAGTAATGGTTCTATGACGAGTCTGAACATCGGCATGAGGATCACCAATAATGTTGTCAATTGGATTAATCTTATGCACTCTCGTCTCTGGTATTTGCGATTCTTGAATTTCTGAATCGAGGTTCGTGCTCAACTCCCCCATATCCTGTGATCTAGAAGACGGTGATTCAATGTTGATTGGATCAGCTGGAGCTTCATTTCCTACACGAGTGTTAGGATTAGCTTGAGCGTCATTTCCATCAACATGGACAACATCAACACTATCATGATTTCCAGATGCAGATGCAGCATTGGAATCAGGAGTTACAATCGGTACAGTTGCATGGGTTGAAAAACTGGAGTCATCACCGCCACCAAAGAAATCATACACATTTGCGGCAACATCGGCAGACAAATCAGGAAGGTTGAAATACTTGAATAGCGCATCATAATCAAAACCCCAAGCTGGACTAGTTGGTTCTGGTGGAATGCTGTGTTTTCTGCAATCCACTTCCAACCAATCCTCGAAAGTACGAGTTCCTATATTGCACACTCTCTTTCAAGGCGAGTTGGCAACATATCCTCAGAAGATGCCTTCCATTGCTTTTGCATGAAACTTAGACTTGCGGTCTTTGTATTGTAGCAATAAGGAACAGGGACTACCAAAAGGAACTAGGTAGTCAAGATTAGGAGGTCGATTGTCAATCAACTCATAGCAAGTCTTGTTGTGCCTCTTCACAACCAAAAGTATGTTCAAAACGAGACAAGCTGTATTTACTGCTTCTGCCAAGAAAGTTACAGGAAGCTTTGCATCTGACAGCATTGTCCTTGCAGACTCAATTAGGGTTCTGTTCTTCCGTTCTACAACTCCATTCTGCTGAGGTGTGTACGGGGCACTAAATTCGCGACGAATACCCTTCTTGAGACAGAAAAGTTCCATCAAATTATTCTTGAATTCATTTATGTTATCACTCCTTATTCTTCTAACCTTCAACTTGCAAAGAGATTCCAGGCTCAGGATCAGGTATTGAAGAAAGTCAGCAGTCTCGTCCTTTTGTGCCTAAAAAATGCACCCAAGAAAAGCGTGAGAAATCATCAGTTACAACTACACAGTATGACTTCCCTCTAATACTCCTGATACTTATGGGGACAAACAGATCCATATGTAATAGCTCCAAAGGGGTATCGATGGATTTTTGGAACTTAGGCTTGTGAGACTTCTGTTGCTGTTTGCCCTTTTTACAAGCCATGCAGTCATCTGCAACGGCAAATCTCAGCTTAGAAACACCGGTTACCAAACCGTTTCGGACAAGATTATTCATTTTTCGATAAGAAATGTGTCCGAGTTTCCTATGCCACAAGATAGAGTAAAGCTCTGTCACTTTGGTAAGCAAAAAAGTAGCAACTGATGAGGTGGTTGTTGCCACGCTTATTTCAATCTGATAAGTGTCGTTTATCCTTGGTGCTCGCATCAGAATCCAGTCTTCAGGAACTTTAAAACCAGGTTTGAGAATCAAGCATTCATATTTGTCAAACATAACGGAGTACTCCTTGTCGCACATTTGAGAAACACTCAACAGGTTATGCTTTAGCTGCTCGCAGTAGTTGACGTTGTCGAAACTGAAACAACCATTTGAAACCACGCCTTGACAAGTAATATTGCCGCCCTTCTCGCCTGCAAAGGCCACATATCCTCCTCTGAATGGTTTTACATCTTGAAGCAGAGCCATATTACCTGTCATGTGCCAGGAGCATCCACTATCTACATACCAACGATTAGAGATAGTACCCTTCGAATGTCCCTGCACGAGTCACAAGAAATTAATTAGATTTGGATACCCAAGCCATAGTGGTCATGGGTCGTCCATCTTTCTCAAAATAAACAACCTCAATTAATTCACAGTCGTGACTGTCAAAAATGGATGAATCTTTAGAAGACTTGGGACCAGGAGATTGAGAACTTTTAGATTTCTAGTTCCAGGCCCTTTTCTTTTGTTTTACTGGAACAGTCGGCTTGCATTCAGAAGTACCAGGTGAACTAGTAGAAGCTTCACCTGGTTGAATTCGAGCCAGCTGTTCCAGCTTCCTCAATCTCTTGTTCCTTCTTCTCCTCTGTGGCTTAGAAAGCTTAACCACAGGTTTCTCACCAGTAGGTGCACTACCAGAGGTAGAAGCACAAGGTTTAGCAGATAGCTTTTCCCTTTTTGGAACATACGGTTTAGCCTCAGATGTGATCTTTGGCTTTACCATAGGTTTTACTGGTGGTTTCACCACATTTTCTTTTGGACTCTTGGAATGCTTCACTGGTGGTAACTTAGAGATAACAGCCGGTTGTGAAACACTTGGCCGTTTCCCTTGGTTCTTAGCAGGGAAGTTCACAAGGATGTGACCAAACATACCACAGCAAAAGAAAGTTCTCTTTTCTTTGTAAGTCTTCCTGTAAGGCTCATTAGATCTGGCATTAGATGACTCAGCATGATGAGCAGGAGAAGTTGTTTGGTGAACAGCAATTTGACCCGATTATGATTGGTTCTTGGGAATATAAAACTTTTGCATATTTTCTTGATAGCCAAGCCTATAATGAGCTAAAAAATCTTCTTTCTTAACTTGATTAATGTGTTTATATCCTCCATAAAGCATCACTTTTAATTTTTCATTTGATTCAACGATATCGGGTTTAGTCAAAATACAATTATCACAATTAGTGATAATGTTTTTCTTAACTTTCTGTTCACCGAGCAACTCCTCAGAGACTACTCCTTCAGGGCAGGTGTACTCAGACCCATCATCAGAAGCAGTAAGGAACTCTTCATCAGATGCAGAGTCAGCCTTACTTGAGGAATCATCCTTGTTAGAGGAATCATCCTGACTCGAGGACTCATCAAGGCAAGACAAATCAATGTCAGTTAAGCCATTGACAAATTTCCCGCTTACTAGTGGAGGAATGGCATTAGTACCCAGCCCTAAGCCATTCACTTGTCTCACTACAGACTCATAGTGTTCCACCACAAAACAAGAATTTTTCAACTTCTCAATATTACCTTTCAACTACAAGATCTCATTTTGCAGCTTGTTGATCTCATTGTTCCTTTTCTCTAACCCCTTGTACGCAACATCCAAATGAAACTGTTGATTGCTGATTTTAAGTGAATAGTCATGTTTTCTTTCTTCAACGTTTCAATTGAATCTTTGTATCATTTTTCGTTTTCTTCGTAGCTTAAAGCTGTAATACGAAGGGGTTCTACTTTGTCTTGAAGCTTAGAATTTTCAGCCTTTAAGCTTAGACATTTGGAACAAGAAATGACATCAAAAGAGTTAGAATCTACCTCATTAGATGAACATGATGCCTCTCCAATAGCCATGAGGGCAACTGCAGTTGTAGACCCTTCTTGGTCAGCCACAGAAGCTTCCCGTTCTTCTGCTTCCATCATCTCCATAATCTCAGCCATGGGACCAACTTGCGTTTGAGCAATAAGGGCATCCTCCAGATGAAACACCCAATCAAAGCTGTCATCTTGTTGTGCTACCAAAGCATTGGACGTTCCACCTTGACCTTGATTGCGGTTGTTGGAGTTGTTGTACCCTTGACTCTTTCCTTGGCTAGGTCTGATAAACCCCGAGGCCAGTGCTTTGTCCTTTTGACATTCTCTTGCAAAATGCCCAAAGTTATTGCATTTGTAGCACTTGGCCTTGGATTTATCAAATCCCACCTTAGCATTTGAATGTCCACCAATAAACTTCCTGCCAGTTCTATTCAGGAAATGCTTCGCCCTTCTCAAGATCATGGCCATATTCCATTGAATATCCATGTCCTCCATATCATCCGGATTCACCTGATTGAAGTCTTCTTCTATGATTTCAGGATCCGTGAGCTTACCGCCAATGAAGTTCTCATATGCAAGCATGCATGATGAGAATAAAGCCACATGATCTTCAGCTATCTTGGCTATTGCTGATTGGTTAGCTGAAGATGTGGGAGAAGGATTTCTTGAGGAATTCTGGTGATGAGATCCAGAACCAAATGCTGCATAGCAAGCATGACCACCACAGATATTTGAGTTATCCTCCTCATGAGAGTTCCCTGAGAAAATGGCAATTCCAGAACCCGATGACTTGGCTGTGGAAGACGTCCCAAAATACATACAAGGGTCTTGTATTTGAGGTCTCCCTGAGCTCTCTTTTCGTTTTAGGTTCATATCATGTTCTTGAACCTTTCCGATTGCTTCATCAATAGTCATCTCATAAAACTTTGAGTTCTCTCTCATCAGAGTGGTGTACGTCTCAAATTTTGGTGGTGGGGCATCTAGAAATTTCTCAACTAACTCCTCATTCGGATAGATCAGGTCATAAGCTTTCAGCTCAATTTGCATATGATAGAATCTAGAGATAAGCTCATCTATAGTTTCGTTCTCCAGATATCTGAAGCACTCATAATGCTTCCTAATAAGATCCCTCTTACTCTTCTTGATGCCGTTGTTTCCCTCAAATATCTTCTACAAAGCCTTCCAAAGATCCTTGGAGTTATCGTATCCTCTAAAGCTGTGAAATAACTCCCTGATCAAGGCCATAGTAATAGATCCGTGTGCTTTCTTCTCTCTGTCTTAAACTTTCTTTTCTTCTTCATCAAGTTTGGAGATAGGCTTGGGAACTTCCTCATCAAGATATGTATATGCGGGATGCTTATAACCCTCTAGAATGGGTATCTAAAGTAAGGAATCAGTGTATGAGATATAATGCTCAAAGCGTGCTTTCCAGTTTAAGTAATCATTTACGTTAAGCAGCTTTGGTGGTTTTTGTTGGGTTCCAATCTCATTGTCATAATTTAACAGGTTACCAAGATTCTGAAGATTAGCCATGGTGAAACACTTAGTCAAATTTCAGAAAAGTCAAAGTAATGTGTGCACTTAGGTTCTGACCTTGCGCACTTAAGAACTTGGTCTTGCGCACTTAAGATTTTCTCTTGTGTACTTAACAAGTACGCAGGAGTAAATAACAAGTACGCAGGAAGGAGTTAAGTATGCAACAAGAAATGGTCTTGCATACTTGGTAAGTACGCAGGAAGACTGTCCTTTTAGCCAAAAAGGGTAAGTACGCAGGTCACTTTTTCACCAACCCTCACCAACTTTTTCTGGTCACTGGAATCTAACCAGAGACAGAAAAAATTGAAGATATGACTAAACAAAATGAGCCAAAGGGTCAGAAACTCGTTTCTAACCAACCTTTGATGCTCAAAACACTCAAATACACAACAAAAAGTCAGTTTTTGAGTGATTTTTGCTTCTAAAATAGTGCTCAAGAGCTACCCCTATTTTATCATAAAAATCAACAAAAACACACACTTTTGCTTGAAAAAAATCTATAGGATGTGTAGAAGATGCTCCTAACACACTCACAACACTCGAAATCAAGAGCTAAGCTCTAATACCACTTGTAGGTCCCCGAGTGTCTCGGATCGTTACGTGTGGGTGTGTAACTAGTCTGAGCGGGTGCGGAATACTCGTGACTAGGTGGAGAATCAAGTAACACAAAGTAAACCGACAGGGAAAACACTTTCAAACTTCATCTATTATAAAACTTGTAGGTTACAGAGATGTTACAAATGAGTGCGTACATAACTTCTGTCACCACAACCTATTTATACTAGACCTGATCTCTGCGCACTTAACAAGTGCGCAGGGCAAATTGTTCCTGCGTACTTAACAAGTACGCAAAGTATTCTTGCGTTCTTGCTAAGTACGCAGGAAGTAATTCTTGCGCACATGCTAAGTGCGCAAAACACTTAGAGAAAACAGACGACTAGTACATACATTAGTAATTACAACTCGATAACTAATACGTACAGACACTAACATACAAAGACTAATACATACAAGACAAGTACAAAAGCTAAGACAATATCCAGAGTGTTTGTCACACAAAAGTGCTTCAACAAACTCCCCCTTGACAACAGCTCTGGATTGTTTTCGGTCTTCACTGCTCCCCAGCTTTAGCTTCCATCTTCTTCTTGTATTCAAGGCAGAACTTGAGCACCTTGTCGTATTTAGAAGCAAGGAACTCTGTCCACTCGTCCGTGTACATGCAGTACCTGTCAGCTAGCACCTCCGGATCTTTCACAGAAAAGTTTATGAAGCAGACTTCATCAAAAACTCTGATCAGTTCCCTTGGCACTAAGCTTCCACTCTCGGACCACACCTTTCCAATCACCGCTGCCTCACCCGATTTAGGATCTACGTACCAGTACGATATGTTACCGAGGATATACTGAGATAACTTGCTCAGGGGAATCTTGGTTTCACATAGCACTGGCTTGTACACCAGTTTCTTTAAGCTTTTATGAGTCACGAGATGTCTAACATTCTTGTCCCTGGCTCGCTTGGGCACCTGAGGCTTAAACATTTCGAACTTCCTAGATCTTACCTCTCGCTATAGAGCCTGCCACAAACCCATCGCTACTACGTGATTTGAGTGACCCAGCAGCTCTCGGTTTGCTAGAATTTCATGAGACCGGTATCGAGTTATATCATTAGCACAATTCATTTGGTTTGCTTCAGTGCCCATGTCCCGAAAAGCATGCAATTTGAAGTTTAACCAAGATATGCACTTGACAACATCCATCAAACATATACTAGCCCTTGGATCATATTGTTACTCTATCTTTATTGATTCCATTGAATTCATTATCCAGATAATAATTGGATCCTCGTACCTGAATCTTATGATTCCTCATATATAAACCAAGACATTGGAATCATTTGATTTTAAATCATTCTGATTCCTTATATCCTTTGGGATCTGCTTGTTTTTCTTTTACTAATTGATGTAATTTCATCCGGGTGATTGATCTAATCTTGCTCCGAGTCGTATATGTCTTGAAGATAGTGCAATTTTATATTTCTGTTGGCGTATATGTGGGGTACACATTGTTTTCATATAAATGGTACTAACTCATAAGAAAATGGGATAAAAATGCTTGTAGTTTCAAATTCTATAATACTGATAACCTAGACTCACATGTTGTATATTGCAAATTCGGTATGAGTACTTGAGCATGTCATGATCTGATCTTGTTTTCTTTGAAGTTTATCGTGTATCATCTCATGCAGTATGTTGATCTTGAAAAGAATATAATCAAAATTACAAGTTGTGATTGATAATTCTGAAGAATGTTGTCTAGGTTTCCTTTAGAGCTAATTAGGTTGTGTCATTGATTAATCAGATAAACTGATATGATCTTCTTACTCGTGATGTTCGACCAAAAAGATGTGATTTCACTATTTGCATTTCATTTTATACAGAGATATACCAAAAAGATTTTACTTTGTTTTTGCTTTATTTCATTTACAAAAAACAAAAAGATTTAAATTTTTCCAGCTTTCATGAAATTTTACTTGTGGTTATACTTGGTGGTTCTTCTTTGTCTAAACTGAAAATTACAGACAGAAGTTGACAAGGGGTCCTTCTCCCGAGTTTTCTTCTAGAAAGAGAGAGTGTGCAGATGAACAACACGAGGACTACAATCTGTTTGATGATTTTGACGACTGATGACAATCTTCGGAAGTTGTTGTCAAGGGGGAGTCTGTTGGAGCATATTCTGGTGACAACGAGCTTGAAGATTCTATGTCTTAGTCTTAGAGTCTTTGACTTGTAATTTGATAGAATTGTTAGCAGCAGTTAAGAGGGAGTCTGTTAGGACATGCTTTGTAACTGTCGCTAAAATTATGTGTTGTAAGTTAGCGAATCTGTCAAGTTCGCCTAAGGATCTTAGAGCGAACTTGATAGGCGAACTTGTCAAGTTCGCCTAAGTATCTTGAGGGGTGAACTTGTGAAGTTCGTCTAGTCTTTGTGGTTTCCCTATAAATAGGTAGAGAAGTGCAAGAACAAAGAGATTGTAAACAACATGTTTGGAGAAATACAAAGAGTTTTATTTACCTGTGTTGTTGATTATTACACATTGGACGTTGATCAATGGATTTCGCACGTTATCACCGTGTCATACCGCGAGTCTAGAGATCCGTCGCACCCTTCATATGTTATGGTATTGGAATTCTTTGCAATTTCATGCTCTACAATCTCTCAGTCTTTATCAGATACATCATCTTCACCAACATAATCATCACTCAAATTATCCAAGTTAGGTATTCGCAAGAGTTGACTGCTTTGATGATGAAGGTTGATCAGGCTTACTTCTCACACCGTAAGCCATTTTAACGTCTTAATGGTAGTCATTTGGCATTGATGAAAAGTTTCCATGAAAAGGATGTTCAACAACATGATACCCAAACCCTGAATTCCCTTTCCTCCTAACTTGGGAATTGATCATATCATACACCATTGATCGAGAATGTTCAATTTTTTTGATCGTTAATTTGGTGTTATCCAACTTATTAGAAGCATCGTTTAGTTTTAATCTAAGGCCGTCTATTCTTTTTAAAGCATCTCGATAAAGACATTTCTTATTGCTTAAATCCATTTGAAGTTTTACAACAACACTTTTACTAGCCTCAATTTTATCTTTCAAAATCATTTCTAAACGCTTGTGATCTAAGTTGGCATATCTTAGTTGAGTTATTTCTTTGATTAGCATATAATTATCATATTTTTTTCTATTTACTTTTTCTACGCAATTATTAGAACAAAGATCTTTGTTTACCTCAACTTCTTCGACTTTTGCCATGAGAGCATGGTTGGTCATCTTTACTTCTAGAGCATGTATATGATCGCCCCAATCATATCCAGACGTCTGCTGACTAACCAGTGCCTTGCTTTCGTTAGAGGTAGTTGATTCACCTTCTACAAATTTGTTGGACGGGCTTTCCTTTTCATTCTTTGGTTCAGCACAACTCCCTGGAAAAGTGTCCAGGGTTGTTGCAATTGTAGCACCTCATATTTGACTTGCCAAAACCAATCTTCTTAGTTCCAGACTCTAGCCCCTCGAAGGAGTTCCTTCCAGTTCTTTTGATGAACTTCTTAGCACGATGGACATCTATAGCCATATGCCATTTAATATCCATCTCCTCAAGGTCATCAAGATTGATATGATATATGTCATCCTGCACCATGTTTGCTGGAGTAAGCTTTCCAGCAAGCAAAGCATTGTAACTACTCATGAATACACTGAAAATAGCCACATTTTCTTCAATTGCTTTGGTGCTATATTCACAAGGCTTTAACTAACCTGTTTGCTGAATAGGAGCAACAAAGGCTGTCTGAGTAGGAATAGTGGGCATATGAGCTAAAGACAAACTTGACATCAGTGCACTGTTGTCAGAAACTGCAGAACTTCCCATCTCATCCATATATTGAATATGCCTTTACTGATCGTCCATTTCATAAGATCTCATAATTGAAATCAACTCACTTAGAGTAGTGGTGTACATGTCTTTAGTATGCTTTATAGTAGTGATGTTGAAATTCCAATTTATAGGTAAAGAATTGAGCAACTTTTTGTTAATTTCACCTTTATTCATCTCGATTCCTACAATGCTCATTTATGTCATCAAGTGTGAAAACCTATTGATCTGAGCCTCTAGAGTCTCTCCCTTTACATACTTGAACATGTTGAACTATTGCCTTAACATGTCCTTCCTGCTTTCACGCATATCCAAATTTCCTTCGAACCTCTCAATCAAGGCGTCCCATAGTGCCTTAGCTATCTTGAATTCTTTGAATCCCTGAGCAATCTTAGTAGACAATGCCATAATCAGTCCGGCATATGCTTTTTCATCCTATTCCTTTTGAAGTATTTCCTCACCCACATACAGATCTGGGTCCTTTGGCACAAACTCATTCTTCGCATTTCGAGCCATGGGAATAGTAGGTCCATTCTCGATAGACTTCCACATAGATGCATCATTTAATTTAGCAAAGTTTTCATACCTATATTTCCAGTTGTCGAAATCATCAACATTAGTAAATCTAGGAGGTCGGTTGGTGGTGTCGATCTCGTTATCTATTGCTGCAGTAAGGTTTTAAGCAGTCATACTTAAACTTTGAGTGGAAAGCTGCACAAAATAAACATCCAGAAAGTATTCGCCCAAAGTACTCGGTGCGAGAACTTTTAGCATAAACGAGAACTTTGAACAAACGAGAACTTTGAAACAGCCGAAAAATTGAGACGTGAACCTTAAACCGAATATTTTAGAAACCCGACAACTTAAAATGTCGAGTACTTAAGAATCCATGAACTTCAAAATCCGATTACTTGAACAGCCGTGAACTTCTAAAACCCAAAAACTCAAAAGATCTCGGAGGAGGTTTACCGAGTACCTAGCCGAGTACTTCACCAAGTACTTCATCGAGAACTTTCCGAGAACTTGGATCTTCTCCAATCTGTTCAGAAAAACACTCCTAATGATTTGGAATGATTGTCCAATCGATCAACAGTAGGAAATATGAAGAACAACGTATGGTTCTTCAAGAAAATCGATAGAAAAATGGTCCAAAACCGATGAATCTGTCCAAAAATACTTCCAAAACACACAAGTTTGTTGAAACAATGAAAACAATAACTTTGATACCTTGCAAGCCAAAAAAATCTATCGTAAGCTTCACCGAATGAGCACTAAGGCTTTGATACCAATTGTAAGGTCCGGTTTCTCCTGAGGATATTTAATGAATGGTGTGACTGCTCTGGGTGGTCGTGGTAGCCAGGGAAGGGGACATGATGGAGGCAATGGAGACGGCACGACGGTGTACGGTGATGGAGCATGGAGACGGCATAACGGTGTACAGTGATGGAGCATGGAGACGGTGCGGGTGGTGTTAGCCGATTAGGGTTGGCAGGATGGAGAAGACGATGACGACATGCACATGGTGCGAGGTGGAGAAGACGGAAGGCGGTAACGAGAACCGGTTAGGTATCGAAACTACCTAGTTTCGATTGAGTATTTGCTATCGAAACTACCTAGTTTCGATTGAGTAAAAGACATCAAAACTCCTAGTTTCGATGGATCAACAGGTATCGAAACTCCTAGTTTCGATTGAGTATTTGCTATCGAAACTACCTAGTTTTGATTGAGTTAACTGGTATCGAAACTCCTAGTTTCGATTACTGGACTTCTGTTTGACAGAATCAGTCCTGCATATTTTTATGTTTTAAACTTGAATTCGACACATTCTTCTTGTTATCTTTCTTGCGTTTAAATAAGATGTAGGTTTAGCTACTGTTTTAAAGAACATAATATGAAAAATATCGAGTTTTTACCTTAAAACCGAGATGAAAATGATGAAGAAAACAGAGAAGTGATCTTGAATCTTTTGCTAAACTCTTTTCAGAAACACTTGAAATTCTTCTTAAAACAGCAAATTATGGTGGATTTCGCCTTGAAACTGGACTTCGAATTGAAGAGAATTGGAATGTTTGCCGTATGAAAATGAGAGATAAATGGGAATTGTGAGAAAAATGATTGAGGGGGGTATGGTTTTGTTTGAATTTCGAAGGTATGAGGTATGGTCCTTCTCTGAAGATTGGTTGAGAAAGTCAAGGATTAGAGAGGGGGTTTCTTCTCTGATTTCGGCCGATTAAATATGTGGGTTGGGTTAATTTTCAAACAATTAGTTTTAAGTGTATTAATATTACTTAGAGTTTCAAATGGTAAATAAATCCGGTTGAGGTCCTCCACGGTATTATAAATTTATTCCAAAATAATTTACTGCTCCTCGTAAAGTTTGTGTAAAATAATATATATATGTATATATATATTTTTCTGGTTATTTATTTTAACCACTAGTGTTCGAATTTAGTCGGGTTATAAGTGTATGTGAACCGGTAATTCCCAGAATTAACAAAAATATAAAATGAGACAATGTTCGGTTTTTGTTAGACCTTCATGTCCTTGTTTGTGAAATTAAGTAAATCACAAAAATGATTATAATGTAAACTTGTTTATAATGTGTACGGATATTGACCTGAAATGTCGGGTGTCACAAAATCGTACACTGCTTGTCAAAAGAACAGATTGCCGAGCTATTTCAAATGAATCCCGACGAAGTCATCACTGAAGAGGCATCTGTTCCTACAACTGATTATCCCTCCTCTGACGAACTAGAAGACGTTAATGAGGTTGAAGTCGAAGACATCACTGATCAAGAATATCCAAAGTACACATCAGTAGATGGTGATGATCTTCCCTCCTTCGCAGACTTATTCACTCAGCAGTCCGACGAGGAGGTCAACCGCATTATCGACAACAAAGGAGATGAAGCCGGTCCCTCCACTATTGACATTGACGAGCTGAATGAACGTAAAAGTCAGTGGATGGAATACATGGCCGAATTAAAGAAGAACTCAAAGCCCTCTCCTCCAACCAAGTACACTAAAGTTTATCGACTTAAAGGACACAAGTCTGATGGTCGTATAATCAGTTGGGCATACTTCAACGACTTAAGCTGCTATGCTATAAAAAGAGAGAAGGGCATACAATATTTCAGGTACCCTCATGACTTCAAGACGCTGCCCGCATTTGAAGTAAATCAATTGGCGCGTCTAAAGCTTCTATACAGCGAATCTTCCGGTCTATCCGAATGGTTTGAACATCAATTACAGTACAAATACCGAAAGAAGTGGGTGAACTTCAAGCCACAAATGCCTACACGTTACATTCACAAGGAAAAGGTTCATCCAATCACCAAGAAGCCCCTAATTGTCTTAAAGTGGAAACCTCCAACGATCATGAAGAAGATTCCTTTAAGGAAAATGATCCAGGACTTCTCAGATCAGTTCAAATGGTGGTACTATGATGGGCGTACTGGTGAAGCTGTTATAGTGGTTTGTAAAGAAGGGTCATGGGAGACCATCAGGGTCTTTGATCCCTTGTGGCTGACCAACTTGTCTGAACAAGATGTTACAACTTTATACAAGTGTCAGCCGTTTTTTGATGTTGCAGATATAGACCAGGCGTTGCAGTATGTGAAGGTGATACGTATATGCTTTGCTTTTGACATACACGCCGGGGTCAACTGGAAAACTCGTACAAAAGAGATGTTGAAGACCAACTAATGTCAGTTAGGTCATTTTGAAGGGATCTAGGTCCAAGGGGGAGTATGTAGATGCATGATATGTCCCTAATCCCTTGTAGTATGTATTTCATCTATGTTTAATGTAACTATTTGATATATTAATGAAATTACATGTTTATCCTTAATGTTTACTCATATATAACGACTATGTATTAAACGATCTGATAAATATCGATAACGTTGATCAATCGTGCTAATGAAAGGCCCATTCGCACGAATGGATCATGAGAATGATCCATTCGCGCGAATAGATCATGAGAATGATTCATTCGCTAGAATAAGTCATGAGAATGATTCATTTGTACGAATGAACCATTCTGATGATTCATTCTTACGAATGAACCATTCTACTGATTCATTCGCACGAATGAGTCCATTCACATGGCTCACTCGTACGAATGGCCTCTGCACTATATATGTAACTTTCACTTCATGAGCACAAAATGAGATAAGAGAGACTAACCAGAGCAGAACAAGACTAAGCAACAGAACACACACATACTCTTTGCACCGGCATTGTCGAATCTCTGTCCGTTGAGAGTTTCCAGGTCTTGTTTCCAACTTCTCTACACCAAAGGGTCGATAGAAACCTTCGTTTCGACATCTAATCCGCTCGTTTCTCACGACCCGATTCGTGTCATAGATTGGATTGCCAATCAAATCGGATTCCGCACGATTTGGTTCGGTTAATGTGTTGAATCATTGGATCAAGGTAGATCCCGATCCAACAAGGATTGTGTAATTTGTCAATTAGAAGCTTTCTATCGGATCAATTTCATCATAATCCTCTTCAAAAACACCAAATCAGATCAAAATCAGTCTTGAAAACTCCATTGAAATGAAAAACTAAAAAATGATGAATTTGATGTCAATTTGCATATAAAATCGTCTAGAATCAACAAGAATCACGAGCAAAAGCTCTGATACCACTTGTAGGTCCTCATGGCGCGTCTACGGATCGATCTTGTGATAAGACGTGATGTTTACTCGGAGTGCGGAATCCAACGAGTCAACGTTTATACGCATAAAAGACAATTCAAACACGCAAGTAAATAACCTTCTCAATTAGTATTCCAAATCACAATGATGTTTACAGACTCAATCGGACTTCTCTGATCTGATCTCTCTGATTCGTTCTAGTTCGTTATGACTGACTCTGTAAACACAGAAATATATAACCAACTGACCTGATATAAGTGAACTTATTAAGTTCGCCTCTAACAGCTTAAGCGAACTTAACAAGTTCGCCTCAGTTAGACCTAAGCGAACTTAATAAGTTCGCCTCTGATAGACCAGGCAAACTTAACAAGTTCGCCTCTAGGCTATACTTGTAAAACACTTAGTGACATTTGACATTTACATAACAAAAACATAAAGACATAAAATCTAACTATTACAAGCTTTTGTCATTACAATCTATGTCCCAACAACAAGTTTGACCCGACGACCCGTTGGTGACCCGTTAGTGATTTAATGTTTGATTTGAATACTGAAACATGGTACACAAGTAATTCAAGTTTCATGTTACCCAACTCAAAACTATCCTAGCATAGCAAGTTATGTCTACACATGCACGTTCATCAAAGTTCCTACATTTATTAATGTATGAACACAAAGTTTGGTTTCCATATGTTAATCATTTATAACACGTTTGCATGATCAATATGTTCATAACATAAATTTTACTTGCCCTAGATAGTCATAGCACATAACACTTGCCTTGAACTTAACACGCAAATCATACTTCAATTAAATCTTCCAAGTATAGTAAGTTATGAATATCATGCGTCTTCTGAGATATCTAACACGTTACAACATGGTATTATATCCTAACTATCATGTAGCTATCATTAAACCATATCATACATGTCTTAATAGCAAGCTATGAACACTTTAGACAATTAAAGTTTCCTCTTCTAGAAAGTTTGCAAAACCGAGCTAGGTATTAGAAATCTGATTTCACAAATCTCTTATACATGAATTAAATAACACATAAACATCATCATATCATCCAAAACATGTCTAGTATGCAAGATAGAATTCATAAAAGTTTCCTTTATAAGTAAGTTATGATTTCTAGCTTGTTTAATGAGATTCAAGGCACCAAATCAATTGCATACAACCTATCTAATATGATTATAACCATAACAAGCATCAAACATCTCTAACATGCAATCCTACAACATCACATAATCAAAAAGTTTCATCTTTTAATAAGTTATGATTCATATGAAGCTAGGGTTTTCCAAATAACCATATAATCATCAAATAAATGCAAAATAATGTTAAAGTCACCATCTTTATTGTAAAAACTCATGTTTGGATGAACTAGGGTTTCAATCTAAATTCTTGGAATAAAAAAGTAACGAAATTGAAAGAAATAACTTACGTAGTAGTGTTAGGGATGCCTAGGGGAGTCCGAATACGTGTTCAATTGCAAGATTGAAGATCGATTAGAGGGTGTTTGGCTTGCTTCTTGTTCTCGGCTCAACAAGGGGGGGGGGGGGTTCTTGGATCGCGACGGCTAGGAGCAAAAGGAAGACTAGGGTTTGATTTTTTTTATAAAATTATATATATAAAACATGCATGGGTTTTTAAAATGGGTTATGGGTAATCCATGGGTTATTTTAAAACTAGTTTACTAATGGACAATTAAAACCCTTGAGTATTATTTTTATAAAAATCCACCTCTATAAAAATAACTAACGAAATAGATTTCTGATAATTCTACACGATAACACGAAAGTTCACATAATTCACTGAAAAATCACTAAACACATAAATTCACATAATTTATATTAAAATAATTATTCGCAATTATTTTTATTAGTTCACCAACGTTATGGGTTCGACTCGTGTGTGATCAGTTAATTCTACGTGTTTGTGAGAACTGACACATCTAACAAATCCTAATTAAATGTAATGCATGAGTGAATGTTCAAGATAACTGAGTTTGAATAAATAAATGTTTGAGATAACGATGTTGGTGTTAACAGAGTTAACCTAAAAATGCTGGGTGTCAAAGAAGGCAATGTTGATGTGACTAAAGTTAGTGGCAAAAGTGATGAAGAAAGTGTCAAGGTTGTACTCAAAGAAGAAGTTACTACTCAAGCATTCGTGACCTTGATCAAAGAAGACTTAGAGAAGCAGAGTGATTCTGAAAGTGATTCTTCTGCAGAATCAAGTGATAGTGAGAGTGTTCGTTCTGGTGAAAGCACTCAGTCTAGCGAGAGTGATGTGATGACTAAGAAAACTTCTAGACAGTTGAAGAGGATTTGAGTGAATTAGAAAAACAAGATTGATGCAGAGCCTGTCAATGTTGAACAAAAGAGTGAAGCTGATTCTGACGTATTCATGGCTCCCAGTGCATCTTCTTCAGAGGTAAAACTGAGGTAGTTTCTAACTCTGAAACTTTTTGCTCTAATTATGTGTCTGTGAAGGATAAAATGATGAGGGTTATGGATGAAAACACAAACTTCATTTGTGATATGAAATCGATACACACGGTAAATCAAACCTTGAAGGATAACGAAAAATTATTCGTGGAAAGGATTGAAGCTTTTAAAAGGGATATTAATTCTCTTACTTTGAAGATTAAAGAGAAGGCTTATCATCTGGACATGTCTTATGCTGAGATTGAAAAGTGAAACAATGATCTTGCTGAAAAGAACAAAGAACTTGTATAAGCATGTTTTTGTAACTATAGATTAAATTCTATGTATCGGTGTACGTGGCTAGTACGCAGGAGGGTGTTCCTGAGTACTTAGCCTACACACCAGTTTGGTCCTGCGTACTTAGTAAGTACGCAAGGCTCTTGCCTTACATACTTAGTAAGTACGCAAGGCTTTTGCCTTGCGTACTTGTCAAGTACGAATGACCAAACCTTGCGTACTTAGACAAGTACGCATGTAATGTTCCTTCCTTATAAATAGAAGACTTGTCTTCATTTGTAGGTGGAACTCTGGAACTAGGTTGAGAGGTGTCCGGGTCGGGACGAGCTCTCCCGACCCCTGGACCATGAGCTTAATTGAGAGATGTGTGCTCCTTCGATATGTAGTCTGTAATACGAGATGACTTCTATGTTATGGATTACGTGTCATTTAATTATCTTTTGTCTTTGTTCGTGTCTCTCTGTGTTCTTCTTTGTTCCCACACAAATTACAGAACATGTCCGTGTTATCTCCGCTGCGCGACGAGGCTCCCGGGACTTACAGAACTTGCTGAATCTAAAGCTGAGGTGATTAGATTGAACATAAAACTTGAAGGTTTCAGCAACTCATCATTCTTATTAGGTTACTATAATGATCATTCTGATGAAGGAAGTAGAACTTAGGGTATTGGTTTTCTTCCTCCACCTTTTAATGGGAATTATTCAGTTGAACCTGAAGTTGTGAAGGATGAGGACTTAGATCCTAAGACTGTGCTGAAAGTCAATCCTGTCACTGGGGAAGATATGGTGTATGATACATAAAGTGATGATGAAGAGTTTGATGGAACCAAGACAGAAGGCGTTCCTAAGGAGATTAAAATTGAAGAACCAAAGGTGATCAAGCAAGTTACACGTGATCGATGCATTTTGACAGAACCTGATGAGCCTGAGCAGTCAAAACCAGTTTTGGGTCAACATGGTTTTATCAAATTTGGAGATATCAATGCAGAAATTCCAAAAATTTCAAACAAAACCACACTGGATTTTATAAAAGAGAAAGTGAATTTGGAGAAATCTGAGTCTGCTCATACTCAAAATTCTGGGGGTTCTTTTTATCAAAAGCATACAGGATTTTATGTTGGTGAATTGTCTGGAAGTCAGAATAGTTCAAGGAGGGTTCCTTATGTTCGACAATATAAAGAGAGACGTGCTTGTTTCTATTACAATGAGATTGGTCATATTATGATAAACTGTCCTGATAAGAATGAAGGCAAGAAGCATGTTGTCCGAGAGAACATTCAACCAGTAATTAAGCTTGTTGTCAAATCAGTGGTGAATATTCAACCACAGAGTTCTAAAGTTCCATATGTTAGGCAGTTCAAGGAAAGGCATGCATGCTTTCATTGTAATGAAGTAGGATACATTCTGATGAATTGTCCATATAAAAATAAGGAGAAGAGACATGTAGTTCCTGAGAAGATGCAGTCTGTTGCAAAACCTGCTAAGGTTAAACCAAATGTGGTTAAACCAATTATTTTATCAAAGGGTAATTCACAATCTAGGGTTAGGCTCTCTAGACCTCAGCGACCGAGGAGAAACAGAAGATTGAGAAAACTTTTAGAACAACAAGAGGTTTCACAATCTAAACATGTTTCAAATGAACGAAAATGTTCAAACACTTCACATTTTAAGAAGAAAGAACTTAATGAACGGAAGGGTGTTCAGAAATCTAAAGTTTTTGTTTCGGATTCGTCAGAGAAATCTCCAAAAATTGATGAGAGATTCGACTGTGAATTGCGTGAAGTCACCTATTTTGATACAGACGGACGACCCAGGACCACCATGGCTTGGGTCTCACTTTCAAGTTAATGTTTCCTGTTTGATGTGCATGATTAACCAAGAGGGACTATTAATACCATTTGGTTCATTAATAGTGGTTGTTCATAGCACATGACAGGAAATGGCATATGCAAGAGCGACGAGTTGTTACATAATCGATAAATCTACTTGATTCAATGACTTGATACTCAGGGAGGAATATGTCACACACAATGTTGTTTTGGAAAGTGTTTGACCAAGTCCAAAAGACAACCTGAAACTTATGGTGACGATGGTGAGCATAAAGTCGTTGATGCAACCATTTCATGAGTTGAGGGGGAGTCTACAGGACAGAGGGAGTATAGTATTGTGTTTGTGACAAGGGCAAAGGCATTCGATTTAACTAGTTTGAGTTTTTGATTGATTGAAATACATTATCCTGATAACCAAGTAAAATGTTTTTCTTAAAATGTTTTCAAGGAAGTTATTTTTTCTTTCAAAAAGATTTATAAAATCCAAACAAATTTGAAAAATTTAATATGATATTATTTGAAGTTTGAGAAGAAATTATAGTACATCAGTAAATTATCTTTCACACATGACCATAGATTGAGCTGCTGATAACTATTTCATATTTTGTGTTTTTGTTTATATGATTTGATCTAAACTTCTTAGTCTACATAAACAGGAAATGATAGCTTCATGACTATTTAACATTGCATCTGTATAATCTTTTAATTTGAATATATGCATGTAATTTGAATTGTCAGTAGGCTAGAAGCTTATTTGGACCATTAGTAGTGTGAAAACATAATGATACATGTCACAACTGTGATTTGAACCCATGGTATGTCGGATGTGTGTGTTAAAAGATCAGTATCAGAAATAGAATATATGGCTTTAAGAATTGTAGGTCCCCGGGTGTCTCAGATCGTTACGTGTGGGTGTGCGACTAGTCTGACCGGGTGCGGAATACTCATGACTAGGTGTAACACAAAGTAAACCGACAAAGAAAACACTTTCAAACTTCGTCTATTATAAAACTTGTAGGTTACAGAGATGTTACAAATGAGTGCGTACATAACTTCTGTCACCACAACCTATTTATACTTGACCTGATCTCTGCGCACTTAACAAGTGCGCATGGAAAATTGTTCCTGCGTACTTAACAAGTACGCAGAGTATTCTTGCGTACTTGCTAAGTACGCAGGAAGTAATTCCTGCGCACATGCTAAGTGCTCAAAACACTTAGAGAAAACAGACGACTAGTACATACATTAGTAATTACAACTCGATAACTAATACGAACAGACACTAACATACAAAGACTAATACATACAAGACAAGTACAAAAGCTAAGACAATATCCAGAGTGTTTGTCACACAAAAGTGCTTCAACAAACTCCCCCTTGACAACAGCTCTGGATTGTCTTCGGTCTTCACTGCTCCCCAGCTTTAGCTTCCATCTTCTTCTTGTAATCAAGGCAGAACTTGATCACCTTGTCGTATTTAGAAGCAAGGAACTCTGTCCACTCGTCCGTGTACATGCAGGATCTGTCAGCTAGCGCCTCCAGATCTTTCACAGAAACGTTTATGAAGCAGACTTCATCAAAAACTCTGATCAGTTGCCTTGGCACTAAGCTTCCACTCTTGGACCACACCTTTCCAATCACCACTGCCTCGCCCGATTTAGGATCTACGTACCAGTACCATATGTTACCGAGGATATCCTGAGATAACTTGCTCAGGGGAATCTTGGTTTCACACAACACTAGTATGTATACCAGTTTCTTTAAGCTTTTATGAGTCACGGGATGTCTAACATTCTTGTCCCTGGCTCGCTTGGGCACTTGAGGCTTAAACATTTCGAACTTCCCAGATCTTACCTCTCATTGTAGAGCTTGCCACAAACCCATCGCTACTACGTGATTTGAGTGACCCAGCAGCTCTCGGTTTGCTAGGTTCACGAGGTCGTATCTTGGCACAGAGTTGAAAGCTTCGATGGTTGGTTTCAAGTATTGAACCCCCCAGCTTGCTTGATTGCAAACAACTTCTTATCCTCCTCAAACCTCACAGCTAAGATCATCCCTGTCGCTCCATGTTTGTCTATGATTAATGTCATTTCCCAGACAGGAGCCGGATCCTTCGATGAACTTGCAGGCATATGTTTGTTTTTCTGTGCCTCTAGATCCACTGGTATAGGGTCGGCAGGGGAGGCTTCATTTGACGCCTTAACAGTACTAGCAGTCTCGACTGAACCTGTATCATGATGAATTTCAAAGGATGGAACTTCGAAAATCTCTCCATCTTCAAACTCATTCTCTCCTTCCCCGTCGCCCTTAGGAACTTCAATTACAACATCATCATCCTCCTCATCCCTGTCATCACCATAGTCGATCTCTCCCTCTTCCCAATTGCAAAGAGCGTCGATCTGTGCTTCCTTGGAATAGTCCGGCTCTAGTAGTAAGATCACATCATCCGGCACGTCGTCAGATAGATCTTTCAAAAAGTCAGCCACCGACTTTCCTTTATTACCACCTGAAGCATCACATGGCAGAAATGGGAACAATCGCCAAAGCCAACGATTGCTACTAACTTCCACTCGGTCCGGCTTCCGGATCCTTGTCCTGATCATCACCCTTAGTTAGATCAACTAAGTGCAAGCCTCTTCACTGCTAGGCTTAGGTGGTTGCTTCTCCAATAATTCCTTCAATCTCTCCCCCTGAGCAACAAGCGTCTTGGCCATATCACAGTCCAATTTCACCATAGTGTCATGCTCTAAATGCTGCTTGTCATCGGCCGCCCGCTGTTTCTTTAGTGCGGCTACCTCATCAATCAGAGAGTTAATCTGCCCCTGTTGTTTGTCAGATTCTTCTCTCGATTTCCATAGCATTTCAAGAAGACCAGCGACCTGAGTCTCTAGGGTAGTGATCCGGGTATCACGAGGATCAGGTCCCCTGGAAGACGATGCTTTGGCTTGATTAGTCGGGAAGGAAAGGAATTCACTAAAATTGAACCCCTGATTGAAGTCAAAGTCATGAAAGGGTTCAATGATGTGTTGGAAGGTGGTTGTATGGATTGAGGTAGGGATGGAGGTTGTTTGGATAGTGGTAGGGGTGATGGTGACAGACTCGGTTAGAATTGGAGTTGTCACCGCCACTTAGACAGATTGCACAGGGACGGTCACTATCACAGGAACCTCCTCTGTGATAGCAGTGGTAGCCACATCAGGTGTTACACGTGGCCTCCACCTCTGTCACCTATAAAGTTGTTGTGAAGGTGAGGTAGAAGTGGAATTAGTACTCGCAGCCGTTACACTTTCTTGCGTCAGAGCACTGACTTCTTCCTCACGAAGGATAGCTAGGTGTGGCCTATCCCCCCGATGCTTGTTTATACTTTCTCTTCTGCGTCTTTGTATAGCAGCGTCCGAATCAGAATCAGGCTCATATTCACTGCTAGTCTGTTGTCTCTTTCTCTTGGAAGATGACTCAGGAAGGGTCACCTTCATCAATCTCCATGGGTGTGACTGGGATGGTGCATCATCAGAATCAGATGAATCTAACTTGGTGGTTTCTGAGTCAGAATCTTCAGCACCCCCACTTCCCTGTTCTTCATCTCCTTCGTCTTCAGACATATCATCTTAAGATTCAACTTCATCTTCTTCTTGTTGTTCATCACTGTGTTCACTGAGTTCAGGCTCAGACTCTGCACTATACCATCTGAAGTTAGCAGGGGCCACATATGCTTCATTAATTAGGTGGCCAAAGAGATGAGTATGCTCAGGGGTAGGTTCTACACTGCCTGGCTTTAGAAATTGTGCAAACACTCTCTTGTCCACCCGTTTGACTTGTAGTCTCTCTCCAATCTGAGGAAGATTGGGTACAACATCATTAATCTGATCGGTGATAGACTTGTAGATATACTTTGAAAAGTTGTAACCCTTGTTAAGAGAGAGGCCAACCATTGCAGCTGCCAAGTCATGCCCCATGGCATCCATTCCTGCCTTCCTAGCAGACATGCACATGATCATGACGTGCGCGAAGTAACACCACTGATCAAGTACGCACATCTTCTTATACGAGGAGTAGTCCATGGTACCAACATACCCCATCCTTTGTCTCCAGCATCCATCAACGAAGTAGTCAGGGTAAGTCATCGGATCAGTTGATAAGTCCCTAAACTGTAGTACTCTTCTGATGGTGTCTTCAGAAATAGCAATATCATGACTTGCTACAGTAGCCCTAATGACATTTGGGGTTACTGTACAGTCATGATCAGCAGTTTCCCATAATTGCTCCAGATATGGTCTTGAGACAATAGGATCAGCAGAGATAGCACAGAAGATCTTCGAGCGGTTCAGGAAATCGATTATTTCCCTGTATTCAAGTGCAGCACCCTTCCACTATGGTTGTGTTAGAGCCAGCAGATTAAATTCGCTGGTAAACGCACGAGCCATCACTGCAAAAACATACAATGAACACAATAAGAACAAGAATAATCATTGGAATTGAATACACATGACCAAGCATAGCACAATCACAATGAACTGAACATCCAGACTTAGAAATATTTCAGAATGGCCCTTCCTACGTACTTAGTAAATACGCAAGGTTTATGCCTTGCGTAATTAGCAAGTACGCATGAATTATGTCTTGAGTACTTGTTAAGTACGCAGGCTTAACACTTGGCCAAATTTCAAAAATCCAAAATCTGTAAAATGTGAAATTTGATGGTGATGTTGGTCACCAATGAGTCTAAAAACATGTTTATCACCATTGGAACCAAAACCAACATCAATCTTGTGCTACAACCCGGCCATTTTGACCTTAGTTTTTACCGGCGCAAACTGACGTTCACCCACATAGTCAAAACCAAAATCAATAAGTGCTATGGACAAATTTGGTAATGTAAGGCTTCAAATGATGTTATTAAACTAGCTTTAAGGCATAATTTCTTTCAAAAATGCCCAAAATCGGTCTAAATTCCAACATCAAAACCCTTAATTCTCAAAGTCACAAATCGGTCAATATCACATGATTTAACGGATGAAATGGTCCTAGATTCTCACCAAATGTTAGTTAGATGATGTTAAAATTAGAATCGGGACGAAAAACCATTCGAGAACACACGAAATTTTGAGTGAAAAATGATCAGGATTATTCAACAGTCGCTCAGGTTTGAAACGAGATGAAACTCTGAAAAATCCTTAGTCCCGTTTGTATACACCACACATTTTGGTCTTGCGTACTTAACAAGTGCGCAAGACTTAACTCTTGCGTACATAGAAAGTACGCATGACTTAAGTCTTGCGTACTTACAAGTACGCAAGGTTTAATTCCTACGCACTTGACAAGTACGCAGAAACCCTTGTGTTGCACAAATTTCAACTCAAATTATGAAGATTGTCAAGTCAAATAATGAACCGGATAAAAACAGTCAATCAAGAGGATTCAAAGTCAATTCACGAAAGTTAAACACAAATATTTTTGGTTTTTCTGATTGGAATTGAACTATACACAAACTTAAAATCTTTTTGGTCTTTTCAGAGTAACGATATACACATATTCACACACACACTATTTTTGTTCAAAGACACGAGCAGAGGATCATATCAGGCTAAACTATAGCAAAAACGATACAAGATAAACATCAAAGAATATGAGATCATGTCATGGATTACAATTTATTTATATGTAATAAGCACATAAACAAGTAATTCAAGTTGGCAATATTATAAGATTTGAAACCATAAGCATCTTAGTATCATGTTCTTGTGTGTTAAAGTAATTGTTATTAATATACAACGTGTGCCCCACAGTTATGCTGCGAACTTACTTTGCACTTATCTCAAGGCATCTAAGATTTTCCCAATGATTTTCTAAATTTCTAGAATGAGGCTACATCAATTAGCACAGGAAAAATCAAACAGGATCTATATGGATTATCTGGAATCATAAGATTCAGAATCGAGTGATTCATTTGTATTGGTTACATGTGATTTCTACAGTGAATATCGGTATGATGATTCAGGATAATGAATATGGTGTTTGAGTATTTAGGTAAGGGAATCCAACTTTTATCTGGATTTGAATTCAATGAATCAAGGTTGATTCAAGGGTGAATACACGCTCAACGGTTGATGTAAAGACACGTCTTGATTCAATCTCTCATTGCATACTTGTGAGTAAGATGAACCACATTAATTGTGATAACGACCTAGCCCGAAACTGGTCTCAGAAGAAAATAATTGCCAAAATCTAACATCATGTATCCGATAGTGTCTTTTGCATTCTTTTACGCACACACTAGCAAATATGGGTTCAAATCACAGTTGTAGTATAGATTTAATTTCCACCCTACAAATGATTTAAAGATGCTTACAGCCTACTGACAATTCAAATTACTTGTAAATAAGCATATTAAGAACACAACAATTTAAACAATCAAGTAAGCATGACGCAATCATTTCCCATATGAGCAGTCTAGGACGTTTAGATCATTTCTGATATACTATCATTTCCTCTTTTCTCAAGTGAACTTTGAAATTTTTTGGTTTTCTATTTTGTTTGAATTTTTGTAAAGTATTTGAAAATTAACAGAACTATATAGAAAATTTAAAAGGAATAAAATTTAACTTTCATGAATTGAATTGATTTAAGAAAAACAAGTTTTCACTCCGGATTGAACATTCCTATCATGTTGACAAGATGTTCAAAATGTGATCGATCAAACGCCTTAGTGAAAAGGTCAGCAAAGTTGTCATCTGTGTGAACCTTTACAAGTTCAATGAGATGCTTTTCAGCACAATCACGGATGAAATGGTGGCGAATTTCAATATGTTTAGTTTTAGAATGTTTCACCGGGTTGTTTGTGATGGATATGGTGGCATTGTTGTCAATGAACAGTGGAGTTCCAGTGAAGTTTAAGCCGTAGTCTCTCAATTGCTGCTGAATCCACAATATCTGAGAACAACCGCTCGCCGCGGCAATGTACTCTGCTTCACATGTTGAGACAGAAACCGTTGACTGCTTCTTACACTGCCAGGAGACCAGCCTGTCTCCCAAGAATTGACATCCACCTGAAGTTGATTTTCTATCAAGGTTACAACCGCCATAATCTGAATCGGAATAGGCTTTGAGGTCAAATGACTATTGCTTTGAGTACCAAAGACCCAATCGGGGTTTCCCTTTCAAGTATCTGAATATCCTCTTGACAGCTACCATATGAGACTCCTTTGGTTGTGACTGAAACCTTGAGCACAAACATACAGCAAACATTATGTTGGGCCTTGAAGCTGTGAGATACATAAGAGAACCGATCATCCCACAGTACAATTTACAATCCACATCCTTTCCATCTTTGTCTGGATGCAAACAGTGATTGACAGGGATAGGTGTGCCATAAGTAATGCTATCATTCATCTTGTATTTTGACAAGATGTCCTGCACATACTTAGTTTGATGTAGATAGATGACATCCTCTCTTTGACCGACTTGCAGACCCAGGAAGAACGATAATTCACCCATGTTGCTCATCTCAAAATTGGACTTCATCACTTATTCAAATTCCCTACACATCTCTTCATTTGTAGACCCAAAGATAATGTCGTCGACATACACTTGTACGAGTAGAATATCACCTCTTGCTTTCCGGATGAAGAGGGTCGAGTCAATCTATCCACGGTCGAAACCATTTGACAGTAGATGTTTTGATAACGTCTCATACCATGCCCGAGGTGCTTGATGAAGACCATAAAGTGCTTTGTCGAGCTTATACACTTTATTGATATTATGCGGATCTTCAAAGCAGGGAGGTTGAGTGACATAGATCTCTTCATGAACTTTTTCATAGAGGAAAGCACTCTTCACATCAAGTTAATAAACCTTGAAGCCGGCATAGGAGGCATAAGCTAGAAACAATTGAATGGCCTCAAGTCTAGCAACTGGGGCATATACTTCAGTGTAATCCAAGCCCTCTTGTTGATAAAATCCTTGAACAACCAACCTTGATTTATTCTTCACTACGACATGACGATCATCTGTTTTGCACTTGAACACCCATCTGGTTCCAATTAGTTGTACGCCTCTTGGCAGGTCAACTAAATCCCACACATGCAACTTTTGGAATTGAGACAGTTCATCTTGCATTGCCTCAATCCAGCAGTTGTCAGCGAGAGCCTCCTTCACATTCTTTGGCTCCAATTGGGACACGAATGCAGCATGCAGACATGTTTCCATGACACCTGTGCCAAGTATCTCATTATACAGACTAGAGTTCTCAGTAATGGTTCTATGACGAGTCTGAACATCGGCATGAGGATCACCAATAATGTTGTCAATTGGATTAATCTTATGCACTCTCGTCTCTGGTATTTGCGATTCTTGAATTTCTGAATCGAGGTTCGTGCTCAACTCCCCCATATCCTGTGATCTAGAAGACGGTGATTCAATGTTGATTGGATCAGCTGGAGCTTCATTTCCTACACGAGTGTTAGGATTAGCTTGAGCGTCATTTCCATCAACATGGACAACATCAACACTATCATGATTTCCAGATGCAGATGCAGCATTGGAATCAGGAGTTACAATCGGTACAGTTGCATGGGTTGAAAAACTGGAGTCATCACCGCCACCAAAGAAATCATACACATTTGCGGCAACATCGGCAGACAAATCAGGAAGGTTGAAATACTTGAATAGCGCATCATAATCAAAACCCCAAGCTGGACTAGTTGGTTCTGGTGGAATGCTGTGTTTTCTGCAATCCACTTCCAACCAATCCTCGAAAGTACGAGTTCCTATATTGCACACTCTCTTTCAAGGCGAGTTGGCAACATATCCTCAGAAGATGCCTTCCATTGCTTTTGCATGAAACTTAGACTTGCGGTCTTTGTATTGTAGCAATAAGGAACAGGGACTACCAAAAGGAACTAGGTAGTCAAGATTAGGAGGTCGATTGTCAATCAACTCATAGCAAGTCTTGTTGTGCCTCTTCACAACCAAAAGTATGTTCAAAACGAGACAAGCTGTATTTACTGCTTCTGCCAAGAAAGTTACAGGAAGCTTTGCATCTGACAGCATTGTCCTTGCAGACTCAATTAGGGTTCTGTTCTTCCGTTCTACAACTCCATTCTGCTGAGGTGTGTACGGGGCACTAAATTCGCGACGAATACCCTTCTTGAGACAGAAAAGTTCCATCAAATTATTCTTGAATTCATTTATGTTATCACTCCTTATTCTTCTAACCTTCAACTTGCAAAGAGATTCCAGGCTCAGGATCAGGTATTGAAGAAAGTCAGCAGTCTCGTCCTTTTGTGCCTAAAAAATGCACCCAAGAAAAGCGTGAGAAATCATCAGTTATAACTACACAGTATGACTTCCCTCTAATACTCCTGATACTTATGGGGACAAACAGATCCATATGTAATAGCTCCAAAGGGGTATCGATGGATTTTTGGAACTTAGGCTTGTGAGACTTCTGTTGCTGTTTGCCCTTTTTACAAGCCATGCAGTCATCTGCAACGGCAAATCTCAGCTTAGAAACACCGGTTACCAAACCGTTTCGGACAAGATTATTCATTTTTCGATAAGAAATGTGTCCGAGTTTCCTATGCCACAAGATAGAGTAAAGCTCTGTCACTTTGGTAAGCAAAAAAGTAGCAACTGATGAGGTGGTTGTTGCCACGCTTATTTCAATCTGATAAGTGTCGTTTATCCTTGGTGCTCGCATCAGAATCCAGTCTTCAGGAACTTTAAAACCAGGTTTGAGAATCAAGCATTCATATTTGTCAAACATAACGGAGTACTCCTTGTCGCACATTTGAGAAACACTCAACAGGTTATGCTTTAGCTGCTCGCAGTAGTTGACGTTGTCGAAACTGAAACAACCATTTGAAACCACGCCTTGACAAGTAATATTGCCGCCCTTCTCGCCTGCAAAGGCCACATATCCTCCTCTGAATGGTTTTACATCTTGAAGCAGAGCCATATTACCTGTCATGTGCCGGGAGCATCCACTATCTACATACCAACGATTAGAGATAGTACCCTTCGAATGTCCCTGCACGAGTCACAAGAAATTAATTAGATTTGGATACCCAAGCCATAGTGGTCATGGGTCGTCCATCTTTCTCAAAATAAACAACCTCAATTAATTCACAGTCGTGACTGTCAAAAATGGATGAATCTTTAGAAGACTTGGGACCAGGAGATTGAGAACTTTTAGATTTCTAGTTCCAGGCCCTTTTCTTTTGTTTTACTGGAACAGTCGGCTTGCATTCAGAAGTACCAGGTGAACTAGTAGAAGCTTCACCTGGTTGAATTCCAGCCAGCTGTTCCAGCTTCCTCAATCTCTTGTTCCTTCTTCTCCTCTGTGGCTTAGAAAGCTTAACCACAGGTTTCTCACCAGTAGGTGCACTACCAGAGGTAGAAGCACAAGGTTTAGCAGATAGCTTTTCCCTTTTTGGAACATACGGTTTAGCCTCAGATGTGATCTTTGGCTTTACCATAGGTTTTACTGGTGGTTTCACCATATTTTCTTTTGGACTCTTGGAATGCTTCACTGGTGGTAACTTAGAGATAACAGCCGGTTGTGAAACACTTGGCCGTTTCCCTTGGTTCTTAGCAGGGAAGTTCACAAGGATGTGACCAAACATACCACAGCGAAAGCAAGTTCTCTTTTCTTTGTAAGTCCTCCTGTAAGGCTCATTAGATCTGGCATTAGATGACTCAGCATGATGAGCAGGAGAAGTTGTTTGGTGAACAGCAATTTGACCCGATTATGATTGGTTCTTGGGAATATAAAACTTTTGCATATTTTCTTGATAGCCAAGCCTATAATGAGCTAAAAAATCTTCTTTCTTAACTTGATTAATGTGTTTATATCCTCCATAAAGCATCACTTTTAATTTTTCATTTGATTCAACGATATCGGGTTCAGTCAAAATACAATTATCACAATCAGTGATAATGTTTTTCTTAACTTTCTGTTCACCGAGCAACTCCTCAGAGACTACTCCTTCAGGGCAGGTGTACTCAGACCCATCATCAGAAGCAGTAAGGAACTCTTCATCAGATGCAGAGTCAGCCTTACTTGAGGAATCATCCTTGTTAGAGGAATCATCCTGACTCGAGGACTCATCAAGGCAAGACAAATCAATGTCAGTTAAGCCATTGACAAATTTCCCGCTTACTAGTGGAGGAATGGCATTAGTACCCAGCCCTAAGCCATTCACTTGTCTCACTACAGACTCATAGTGTTCCACCACAAAACAAGAATTTTTCAACTTCTCAATATTACCTTTCAACTACAAGATCTCATTTTGCAGCTTGTTGATCTCATTGTTCCTTTTCTCTAACCCCTTGTACGCAACATCCAAATGAAACTGTTGATTGCTGATTTTAAGTGAATAGTCATGTTTTCTTTCTTCAACGTTTCAATTGAATCTTTGTATCATTTTTCGTTTTCTTCGTAGCTTAAAGCTGTAATACGAAGGGGTTCTACTTTGTCTTGAAGCTTAGAATTTTCAGCCTTTAAGCTTAGACATTTGGAACAAGAAATGACATCAAAAGAGTTAGAATCTACCTCATTAGATGAACATGATGCCTCTCCAATAGCCATGAGGGCAACTGCAGTTGTAGACCCTTCTTGGTCAGCCACAGAAGCTTCCCGTTCTTCTGCTTCCATCATCTCCATAATCTCAGCCATGGGACCAACTTGCGTTTGAGCAATAAGGGCATCCTCCAGATGAAACACCCAATCAAAGCTGTCATCTTGTTGTGCTACCAAAGCATTGGACGTTCCACCTTGACCTTGATTGCAGTTGTTGGAGTTGTTGTACCCTTGACTCTTTCCTTGGCTAGGTCTGATAAACCCCGAGGCCAGTGCTTTGTCCTTTTGACATTCTCTTGCAAAATGCCCAAAGTTATTGCATTTGTAGCACTTGGCCTTGGATTTATCAAATCCCACCTTAGCATTTGAATGTCCACCAATAAACTTCCTGCCAGTTCTATTCAGGAAATGCTTCGCCCTTCTCAAGATCATGGCCATATTCCATTGAATATCCATGTCCTCCATATCATCCGGATCCACCTGATTGAAGTCTTCTTCTATGATTTCAGGATCCGTGAGCTTACCGCCAATGAAGTTCTCATATGCAAGCATGCATGATGAGAATAAAGCCACATGATCTTCAGCTATCTTGGCTATTGCTGATTGGTTAGCTGAAGATGTGGGAGAAGGATTTCTTGAGGAATTCTGGTGATGAGATCCAGAACCAAATGCTGCATAGCAAGCATGACCACCACAGATATTTGAGTTATCCTCCTCATGAGAGTTCCCTGAGAAAATGGCAATTCCAGAACCCGATGACTTGGCTGTGGAAGACGTCCCAAAATACATACAAGGGTCTTGTATTTGAGGTCTCCCTGAGCTCTCTTTTCGTTTTAGGTTCATATCATGTTCTTGAACCTTTCCGATTGCTTCATCAATAGTCATCTCATAAAACTTTGAGTTCTCTCTCATCAGAGTGGTGTACGTCTCAAATTTTGGTGGTGGGGCATCTAGAAATTTCTCAACTAACTCCTCATTCGGATAGATCAGGTCATAAGCTTTCAGCTCAATTTGCATATGATAGAATCTAGAGATAAGCTCATCTATAGTTTCGTTCTCCAGATATCTGAAGCACTCATAATGCTTCCTAATAAGATCCCTCTTACTCTTCTTGATGTCGTTGTTTCCCTCAAATATCTTCTACAAAGCCTTCCAAAGATCCTTGGAGTTATCGTATCCTCTAAAGCTGTGAAATAACTCCCTGATCAAGGCCATAGTAATAGATCCGTGTGCTTTCTTCTCTCTGTCTTAAACTTTCTTTTCTTCTTCATCAAGTTTGGAGATAGGCTTGGGAACTTCCTCATCAAGATATGTATATGCGGGATGCTTATAACCCTCTAGAATGGGTATCTAAAGTAAGGAATCAGTGTATGAGATATAATGCTCAAAGCGTGCTTTCCAGTTTAAGTAATCATTTACGTTAAGCAGCTTTGGTGGTTTTTGTTGGGTTCCAATCTCATTGTCATAATTTAACAGGTTACCAAGATTCTGAAGATTAGCCATGGTGAAACACTTAGTCAAATTTCAGAAAAGTCAAAGTAATGTGTGCACTTAGGTTCTGACCTTGCGCACTTAAGAACTTGGTCTTGCGCACTTAAGATTTTCTCTTGTGTACTTAACAAGTACGCAGGAGTAAATAACAAGTACGCAGGAAGGAGTTAAGTATGCAACAAGAAATGGTCTTGCATACTTGGTAAGTACGCAGGAAGACTGTCCTTTTAGCCAAAAAGGGTAAGTACGCAGGTCACTTTTTCACCAACCCTCACCAACTTTTTCTGGTCACTGGAATCTAACCAGAGACAGAAAAAATTGAAGATATGACTAAACAAAATGAGCCAAAGGGTCAGAAACTCGTTTCTAACCAACCTTTGATGCTCAAAACACTCAAATACACAACAAAAAGTCAGTTTTTGAGTGATTTTTGCTTCTAAAATAGTGCTCAAGAGCTACCCCTATTTTATCATAAAAATCAACAAAAACACACACTTTTGCTTGAAAAAAATCTATAGGATGTGTAGAAGATGCTCCTAACACACTCACAACACTCGAAATCAAGAGCTAAGCTCTAATACCACTTGTAGGTCCCCGAGTGTCTCGGATCGTTACGTGTGGGTGTGTAACTAGTCTGAGCGGGTGCGGAATACTCGTGACTAGGTGGAGAATCAAGTAACACAAAGTAAACCGACAGGGAAAACACTTTCAAACTTCATCTATTATAAAACTTGTAGGTTACAGAGATGTTACAAATGAGTGCGTACATAACTTCTGTCACCACAACCTATTTATACTAGACCTGATCTCTGCGCACTTAACAAGTGCGCAGGGCAAATTGTTCCTGCGTACTTAACAAGTACGCAAAGTATTCTTGCGTTCTTGCTAAGTACGCAGGAAGTAATTCTTGCGCACATGCTAAGTGCGCAAAACACTTAGAGAAAACAGACGACTAGTACATACATTAGTAATTACAACTCGATAACTAATACGTACAGACACTAACATACAAAGACTAATACATACAAGACAAGTACAAAAGCTAAGACAATATCCAGAGTGTTTGTCACACAAAAGTGCTTCAACAAACTCCCCCTTGACAACAGCTCTGGATTGTTTTCGGTCTTCACTGCTCCCCAGCTTTAGCTTCCATCTTCTTCTTGTATTCAAGGCAGAACTTGAGCACCTTGTCGTATTTAGAAGCAAGGAACTCTGTCCACTCGTCCGTGTACATGCAGTACCTGTCAGCTAGCACCTCCGGATCTTTCACAGAAAAGTTTATGAAGCAGACTTCATCAAAAACTCTGATCAGTTCCCTTGGCACTAAGCTTCCACTCTCGGACCACACCTTTCCAATCACCGCTGCCTCACCCGATTTAGGATCTACGTACCAGTACGATATGTTACCGAGGATATACTGAGATAACTTGCTCAGGGGAATCTTGGTTTCACATAGCACTGGCTTGTACACCAGTTTCTTTAAGCTTTTATGAGTCACGAGATGTCTAACATTCTTGTCCCTGGCTCGCTTGGGCACCTGAGGCTTAAACATTTCGAACTTCCTAGATCTTACCTCTCGCTATAGAGCCTGCCACAAACCCATCGCTACTACGTGATTTGAGTGACCCAGCAGCTCTCGGTTTGCTAGAATTTCATGAGACCGGTATCGAGTTATATCATTAGCACAATTCATTTGGTTTGCTTCAGTGCCCATGTCCCGAAAAGCATGCAATTTGAAGTTTAACCAAGATATGCACTTGACAACATCCATCAAACATATACTAGCCCTTGGATCATATTGTTACTCTATCTTTATTGATTCCATTGAATTCATTATCCAGATAATAATTGGATCCTCGTACCTGAATCTTATGATTCCTCATATATAAACCAAGACATTGGAATCATTTGATTTTAAATCATTCTGATTCCTTATATCCTTTGGGATCTGCTTGTTTTTCTTTTGCTAATTGATGTAATTTCATCCGGGTGATTGATCTAATCTTGCTCCGAGTCGTATATGTCTTGAAGATAGTGCAATTTTATATTTCTGTTGGCGTATATGTGGGGTACACATTGTTTTCATATAAATGGTACTAACTCATAAGAAAATGGGATAAAAATGCTTGTAGTTTCAAATTCTATAATACTGATAACCTAGACTCACATGTTGTATATTGCAAATTCGGTATGAGTACTTGAGCATGTCATGATCTGATCTTGTTTTCTTTGAAGTTTATCGTGTATCATCTCATGCAGTATGTTGATCTTGAAAAGAATATAATCAAAATTACAAGTTGTGATTGATAATTCTGAAGAATGTTGTCTAGGTTTCCTTTAGAGCTAATTAGGTTGTGTCATTGATTAATCAGATAAACTGATATGATCTTCTTACTCGTGATGTTCGACCAAAAAGATGTGATTTCACTATTTGCATTTCATTTTATACAGAGATATACCAAAAAGATTTTACTTTGTTTTTGCTTTATTTCATTTACAAAAAACAAAAAGATTTAAATTTTTCCAGCTTTCATGAAATTTTACTTGTGGTTATACTTGGTGGTTCTTCTTTGTCTAAACTGAAAATTACAGACAGAAGTTGACAAGGGGTCCTTCTCCCGAGTTTTCTTCTAGAAAGAGAGAGTGTGCAGATGAACAACACGAGGACTACAATCTGTTTGATGATTTTGACGACTGATGACAATCTTCGGAAGTTGTTGTCAAGGGGGAGTCTGTTGGAGCATATTCTGGTGACAACGAGCTTGAAGATTCTATGTCTTAGTCTTAGAGTCTTTGACTTGTAATTTGATAGAATTGTTAGCAGCAGTTAAGAGGGAGTCTGTTAGGACATGCTTTGTAACTGTCGCTAAAATTATGTGTTGTAAGTTAGCGAATCTGTCAAGTTCGCCTAAGGATCTTAGAGCGAACTTGATAGGCGAACTTGTCAAGTTCGCCTAAGTATCTTGAGGGGTGAACTTGTGAAGTTCGTCTAGTCTTTGTGGTTTCCCTATAAATAGGTAGAGAAGTGCAAGAACAAAGAGATTGTAAACAACATGTTTGGAGAAATACAAAGAGTTTTATTTACCTGTGTTGTTGATTATTACACATTGGACGTTGATCAATGGATTTCGCACGTTATCACCGTGTCATACCGCGAGTCTAGAGATCCGTCGCACCCTTCATATGTTATGGTATTGGAATTCTTTGCAATTTCATGCTCTACAATCTCTCAGTCTTTATCAGATACATCATCTTCACCAACATAATCATCACTCAAATTATCCAAGTTAGGTATTCGCAAGAGTTGACTGCTTTGATGATGAAGGTTGATCAGGCTTACTTCTCACACCGTAAGCCATTTTAACGTCTTAATGGTAGTCATTTGGCATTGATGAAAAGTTTCCATGAAAAGGATGTTCAACAACATGATACCCAAACCCTGAATTCCCTTTCCTCCTAACTTGGGAATTGATCATATCATACACCATTGATCGAGAATGTTCAATTTTTTTGATCGTTAATTTGGTGTTATCCAACTTATTAGAAGCATCGTTTAGTTTTAATCTAAGGCCGTCTATTCTTTTTAAAGCATCTCGATAAAGACATTTCTTATTGCTTAAATCCATTTGAAGTTTTACAACAACACTTTTACTAGCCTCAATTTTATCTTTCAAAATCATTTCTAAACGCTTGTGATCTAAGTTGGCATATCTTAGTTGAGTTATTTCTTTGATTAGCATATAATTATCATATTTTTTTCTATTTACTTTTTCTACGCAATTATTAGAACAAAGATCTTTGTTTACCTCAACTTCTTCGACTTTTGCCATGAGAGCATGGTTGGTCATCTTTACTTCTAGAGCATGTATATGATCGCCCCAATCATATCCAGACGTCTGCTGACTAACCAGTGCCTTGCTTTCGTTAGAGGTAGTTGATTCACCTTCTACAAATTTGTTGGACGGGCTTTCCTTTTCATTCTTTGGTTCAGCACAACTCCCTGGAAAAGTGTCCAGGGTTGTTGCAATTGTAGCACCTCATATTTGACTTGCCAAAACCAATCTTCTTAGTTCCAGACTCTAGCCCCTCGAAGGAGTTCCTTCCAGTTCTTTTGATGAACTTCTTAGCACGATGGACATCTATAGCCATATGCCATTTAATATCCATCTCCTCAAGGTCATCAAGATTGATATGATATATGTCATCCTGCACCATGTTTGCTGGAGTAAGCTTTCCAGCAAGCAAAGCATTGTAACTACTCATGAATACACTGAAAATAGCCACATTTTCTTCAATTGCTTTGGTGCTATATTCACAAGGCTTTAACTAACCTGTTTGCTGAATAGGAGCAACAAAGGCTGTCTGAGTAGGAATAGTGGGCATATGAGCTAAAGACAAACTTGACATCAGTGCACTGTTGTCAGAAACTGCAGAACTTCCCATCTCATCCATATATTGAATATGCCTTTACTGATCGTCCATTTCATAAGATCTCATAATTGAAATCAACTCACTTAGAGTAGTGGTGTACATGTCTTTAGTATGCTTTATAGTAGTGATGTTGAAATTCCAATTTATAGGTAGAGAATTGAGCAACTTTTTGTTAATTTCACCTTTAGTCATCTCGATTCCTACAATGCTCATTTATGTCATCAAGTGTGAAAACCTATTGATCTGAGCCTCTAGAGTCTCTCCCTTTACATACTTGAACATGTTGAACTATTGCCTTAACATGTCCTTCCTGCTTTCACGCATATCCAAATTTCCTTCGAACCTCTCAATCAAGGCGTCCCATAGTGCCTTAGCTATCTTGAATTCTTTGAATCCCTGAGCAATCTTAGTAGACAATGCCATAATCAGTCCGGCATATGCTTTTTCATCCTATTCCTTTTGAAGTATTTCCTCACCCACATACAGATCTGGGTCCTTTGGCACAAACTCATTCTTCGCATTTCGAGCCATGGGAATAGTAGGTCCATTCTCGATAGACTTCCACATAGATGCATCATTTAATTTAGCAAAGTTTTCATACCTATATTTCCAGTTGTCGAAATCATCAACATTAGTAAATCTAGGAGGTCGGTTGGTGGTGTCGATCTCGTTATCTATTGCTGCAGTAAGGTTTTAAGCAGTCATACTTAAACTTTGAGTGGAAAGCTGCACAAAATAAACATCCAGAAAGTATTCGCCCAAAGTACTCGGTGCGAGAACTTTTAGCATAAACGAGAACTTTGAACAAACGAGAACTTTGAAACAGCCGAAAAATTGAGACGTGAACCTTAAACCGAATATTTTAGAAACCCGACAACTTAAAATGTCGAGTACTTAAGAAGCCATGAACTTCAAAATCCGATTACTTGAACAGCCGTGAACTTCTAAAACCTAAAAACTCAAAAGATCTCGGAGGAGGTTTACCGAGTACCTAGCCGAGTACTTCACCAAGTACTTCATCGAGAACTTTCCGAGAACTTGGATCTTCTCCAATCTGTTCAGAAAAACACTCCTAATGATTTGGAATGATTGTCCAATCGATCAACAGTAGGAAATATGAAGAACAACGTATGGTTCTTCAAGAAAATCGATAGAAAAATGGTCTAAAACCGATGAATCTGTCCAAAAATACTTCCAAAACACACAAGTTTGTTGAAACAATGAAAACAATAACTTTGATACCTTGCAAGCCAAAAAAATCTATCGTAAGCTTCACCGAATGAGCACTAAGGCTTTGATACCAATTGTAAGGTCCGGTTTCTCCTGAGGATATTTAATGAATGGTGTGACTGCTCTGGGTGGTCGTGGTAGCCAGGGAAGGGGACATGATGGAGGCAATGGAGACGGCACGACGGTGTACGGTGATGGAGCATGGAGACGGCATAACGGTGTACAGTGATGGAGCATGGAGACGGTGCGGGTGGTGTTAGCCGATTAGGGTTGGCAGGATGGAGAAGACGATGACGACATGCACATGGTGCGAGGTGGAGAAGACGGAAGGCGGTAACGAGAACCGGTTAGGGTTTTACCCGATTAGGGATTTGAATGGCATGGTTTATGTGCATGCATGGTGCCCGGTTCAATTATTCAACTTCTAAATGGGTCAAGAATGGTCCGACTCGTGTACCCGTGGTGCTACGGTTCGATGGCTCAAACGACGAGTGGTTAAGCTGAGATGTGGAGTTTATATTTATGTGTTATTCGGCGTATGGTTTAAACATAATCTAATCATGTGATCACATGTTTGGAAGGTTCGAGATTCGAGCGAGAGGACGGTTGCAGAGCATGACCTGGATCTCCGTAACTTGTGAGTTTCTAATCCCCTCTTTAATGTTTTTTATCGTTTTGGGGGTATCGTACATACTCGCGTGTTGGTTATTCTGTTATTTAAACGTGTCAAGAGTTTTGGTTAAACCTGAGGAGTTTATAAATTAAATACGATATAACGAACTTAATGGTTTATGTGGGGTCCTTAGGTCATGAGGACTAGAAGCTAGTAAGGTGTGTGTGTGTCGTGTAATGACCTATACGGGATGGGTCAGGTAATGGATTTAGACATGTGGAGGATATACCTAAGGTGTGTTAGCACGGGAACACGTACGTGGTTCGTGTTTAGTTAACGGGTCATGGTAAATGCTAGTGAACTGTTATGTATTACTTGCTTGATGTTGTGTGTGTGTTCTTGCGTCATTGTCAATGTGACACGGCAAATGATGATGTGAAGGACGGGGTCCTTCTGGTTGTCACTAAAGGTGACAATGCCTTTGGGGGCAGTGATGAGCACGGGATATGACCAAAACCCTGACGAGGGCAGTTGTGATTAGGAGAGTAAAATCCCTCGAAGGTTATTATTGTGTGTATTTATGTTGATTTAATTGCATGCATGTGTTAATTGATATTCATTGTGTTGTGACGTTATTGCTTTGGTGTTGAGCTTTACTTTGACCATTGTGTCGGGATGATGTTGTGTCTACGACTGTCGTGTCACTTGACCTTGTGAGAGTCTTGGTTAAGGCTTATTAGGTCAGAGTCTAGGGGTTGGTGGTATCAACCGGACTTTGGGTTGATACGTGTGGTGGATTATGAGTTGGTAGTGTAGTAAGCTCGATCCAATTCGGTGAGACTTACTTAATTAGGGTTGTGGGTTGAGTATGGGATTGTTGGACCTTTATGGGAAATTGAAAGTCTCGATGGTATCTCCAAACATGTAAGACATCCACGATCAACGCATTACTCTAGATTCCACGTAGAGACGGAAGCCTGAGCGAGTCAAACCAAACACGAAAATCAATACATAAGATATAGATGTAACAGAAACGATATTTTATTCATAACGAACTCGTCATCGCGTCATACGAATACAATACCGAAGAAGTGTACATCTCTCGTTTAAGCTCAATGTCCAACCCCTAGGTGAGCTCTACCTAGGGGTGGTGACTCACCTCTCACAGAGAATCTCTCCCTCTCTGTATATGCAATCAAGCTTGCATGCTTACCCACAAATGAACACTTCATGTTCTATTTATAGGGAGGTGAGTTCTACATGCGAACTTGTCATGTTTGCCCAGAACACCTTTCATCAAGTTCGCCTAAACATTCCCTTAGGTGAACTTGATAGGTTCGCTACATACACAACATAGAATTTTAGCTACAGTTACAAAACATGTCCTAATATAAATGGCAGGTGACGTGGGTTACCGATATGTTAATAAATACCAACCGTTTTATAAAGGACTGGAATGTCCTGAGTTCAAATAAATTATATTTGTGAGGAGAATGTTTCTATTTAAAATATAACTATTAGAACTCACTCAGCGTAGCTGACTTTGTATGCACGTTAGATTGTTTTGTAGGTGAGTTCACATAATGAGGTATCTTGGCTTGGGAGCGGTGCTACTCGGATTGGGGCGTATGCATTCGTAAGGTAAGGTTAAGATCGATAACGAGTTTAAAGATACAACTATTTTAATTAAGACTTCCACTGATTATTTTTATAATAAGATAAGTGTTTTAATAAGATAATACCAAGTGATGAGACCCAACTGTAGGATGCCCAATTCGGGGTCTTACAAGTTGGTATCAAAGCTGAGTTTTAAGAGAAAACAGGTGTTTTATAAAAATAAAATACCTAAACTTCAACTAAAAATAGGACGAGAGTAAAACGAATGACACTACGAGTAACCGCGAGCCATGAGGTACGTCTTTTGAGTTCAGCATTAAGTGTTAGAGTTTCTTTTGAGTAGTGTAACACTATGTGGAGTTGTTTGGTATGATTATGTGGTTTAGTGATTCAATGTGTGATTATGTTCTGTAAGCTACGTGTTGTGTAATCGTGATACGTATGACTACGCGGTAATGTAGGTCCCGGGAGCCTCGTCGCATAGCGGAAATACACGGATCTGTTATGTGATTTGTGTGGGAACAAAGAAAACGAAGCAGAGAAACATGAACAAAGACAACAGATATTGAAACAAGACGTAATCCATAACATAGAAGTCATCCCGTATTACAGACTACATACCGAAGGATCACACATCTCTCATTTAAGCTCACGATCCAGGGGTCGGGAGAGCTCGTCCCGACCCGGACACCTCTCAACCTAGTTCCAGAGTTCCGCCTACAAATGAAGACAAGTCTTCTATTTATAGAGGAAGGAACATTACCTGTGTACTTGTCTAAGTACGTACGGTTTGGTCATGCGTACTTGACAAGTACGCAAGGCAAAAGCCTTACGTACTTACTAAGTACGCAGGACCAAACTGGTGTGCAGGCTAAGTACTCAGGAACACCCTCCTGCGTACTAGCCACGTACACCGATACATAGAATTTAATCTATAGTTACAAAAACATGCTTCTATAAACTCCCTCTTAACTATAGCATCAAATTATATCTATCACTAACACTGATAATCATCAGTTTACAAAGAATGTCCTAACAGACTCCCTCTAAACTAATGACATCACGTGTCTTCTGGCGAGACTTGATCATCTGGCATTCCACTTGATATCTTCAAATCTTCAAACTTCAGTCTGCAGTTGCCGAGTGATATACACGACTCCCTCAAAACTATAGCTTTCATTGTAGACCAAACCAAGTGCTTCAATAAGAACCAACTAACCCAACACAACTCATTGTAGTTCATCCTCTCAGCAGTAGCAACCTCCACCCTGACTTAGAATTCTGAGTGTGACAATGTCTTCCTAAACAGGTAACAATAGTATACTAAGACAACTCCAAATCAACTGGCATATGATAGAGAGTTTGAGTTTCCAATAACCTGCATCAAACTAATCAGCTCCAATAGGAATTCAAGTAAGATAAACTTAAGTCTTCAACCAGATGTGTCCAACTCTATCCTGTATCTTCACGAGTCAACCAAATTCCCGAATATGTTCATTTCCAATATCCTCTTTCAGTTTAAGCTGCATCTGACTAAACAAAAAAAAGGGTATGTTTCCTATCCCATCGGCCAATGATAAAAGGTTCCATCTTCAACTAATAATCCAACGAATATCCAACTTCATCTTGAAAACACATGATAGAATCAAACACGAAAATCATGCTCAGCAGTGATCACCTTATATCCAAATTCCAACATTCTTCAATTAGATCTTCATTCCTGGTTCACACCTCCTAATCTGTATACATTCACCGCGGTGAAGTTCCATAACTAGGTTGTCTATCTGGATTCCGCCCAGATCCCAAATGAGAAATCCCATCATAATTGAATCACATCAAATCTTGAACACAGGCTTGACCAATAAGCACGAAAAATATAGTTTACACAAGAGATCACGGTTGATGATACATTTATTTTTATCCCCCTCATTTCTCTATAAACTATGACCAGCTTCATCATCACTTCACTCAAATCCTCAAAAATCACAACTAGCCAACTCCAGGATTTTATTCTTTTATTCCTTTGCAAAGATCCAAAACAGCAAATCCTTGGGTTCAAGTTGTTCCAGTATTCATCCCCTATTAAAGAAGTATCCCGGATACTCGTAGCCCACATATTCATGTTTGAATACCTAAACAAGATGATTCTTTTTCCAAAAGACCCAAAGCAGCCACATATTCACAAATAAAACGAGACCTTTAGCCGATGACGACCCAATTTCTCTAATTAGTTCAGCATTCATACCCTATTAAATAAGTATCTCGGATACTCGTAACCCACATTTTCAGGTATGAACACTTAAACGATGTATGACAAGTGGTATCATCCAACAAAAATCTCGTCCGTGTTTCGCCAAGCCACATCGTATACAAATTCTGGTCCGAAAAAACTAAAATTACTATCTTCTCAAAAATGGCCCGAAACACGCGTACAAATGACCCCTAAAAAATTTGACCTAGGAAAGTTTTCCCGCCAAAAAAACTCTTTTTTTTTAATCCCAGATGCTAGTTCATGCGTACTTAATAAATACGCACATAAAGGATGTTCATGAGTATTTAGTAAATACGCAAAGCCAAGTGCTCATGCGTATTTGATAAGTTCGCAAAGCCAAACCATGCGTACATGCTACGTATGTAGAGTCAAATACTCATGCGTACTTAACAAGTACGCAGGACAACTTCTCTTGCGTACTTAGTAAGTACGCAGAGCAAAACCCATGTGTACTAAGTAAGTACACAGAAAAGCTGAATTTGCGTACTTAACAAAAACTAACAGCGTTCTTGATGGATCTTGAGACAAATGCTCAAAAAGTGTTGGATCTGATAAATTGATGCTTCCAAAAGCTTAGAAATCATCTTCTAACAAACCCTCAGCCCTCCAAACACCAAATGATGTGATAAAAAACTCGGATTTAAGGATTTTTGGTCAAAAAGTAAGAACTCAGAAATGCTCCAAAAACCCTAAAATACGAAACTGGAACACAAATCAACGAACACCAAGGCTCTGATACCACTTGTAGGTCCTGGAAGCCTCGTCGCACAGCGGAAATACACGGATATGTTCTGTGATTTGTGTGGGAACAAAGAAAACGAAGCAGAGAAACACGAACAAAGATAACAGATAATGAAACGATACGTAATCCATAACATAGAAGTCATCCCATATTACAGACTACATACCAAAGGAGCACACATCTATCATCTAAGCTCACGGTCCAGGGGTCGGGAGAGCTCGTCCCGACTCGGACACCTCTCAACATAGTTCCAGAGTTTCGCCTACAAATGAAGACAAGTCTTCTATTTATAGGGGAAGGAACATTACCTGCGTACTTGTCTAAGTACGCAGGGTTTGGTCATGCGTACTTGACAAGTACGCAAGACCAAACTGGTGTACAAGCTAAGTACTCAGGAACACCCTCTTGCGTACTAGCCACGTACACTGATACATAGAATTTAATCTATAGTTACAAAAACATGCTTCTACAGGTAGTTATTGCATTGTATTGTGTGGATTATGTGGGATGCATGTGTATCCGTTGTGTGGAAGGTAGAAAGCTAGTGTGAGTATGATGGGGAACGTTTAGAATTCAAGTAGCGACGTGGACAACCGATCACATTTGATCACCGTGATTAGGAGGTCTATCGTTACTCTTATATTATGAATTTGTTACCTATAATAATCACATAAATGTTCTATCTTGAGTAGGATTAGATGGCTAAGACGAAGCATACGAGATCTAGCAGACGTGAAGCTCTTCCTAGGAGGAATGCAGAACGACAAGTCAAGCCGACGGCGGCTGCAGATGGAACTGCCAGTGAGTTAGGAGTAGTGTTGGCGCTTCCCGCGCCGAGTGTGACTAAAGCTTCGGTTGGCGACATACAGCGTGGTGCTATGATTGGAAAGACTGGATGAAAAAGGATGGCGGTGTCAGCAGTAAGTGATTTCCCTCCAGGATGTGGGCCAGCATGGTTAAGAGATCAACCGTTTGTGACAGTTCAGAGAGCACTATTTCGGGAGGACCCGGTGGATGACTCAGGAAGTGGTGAGGAGGAACCTGAAGAGACACATATGGAGGGAAGGACATATGTATCTTGATGTGACCTAGTAGTGATTTTACGGACATTGCATAGGGTGCTCGATTGTTCGATGGTTAGTTCCCGTGAAAGTTTTCACGAGAGATTCTAGACGATTGCGACGTTATGAGTGATTTAACGTTGACGTTATGGGATCTTTATCTCAGTGTTTGTTATTTGACAGAGATATAGATTTTGAGTATTACCGCCTGCTGATTGTGATGTGACTGATGCTAGTCATATTTATGATTGTGTATGATTGTGCTGACAATCATTGATTATGTGCAGTAATGTGTGATTACGTGATTAGATTTTGAATGACGTTAGTTCGTATTAAATGTAATCTTTGCTGTGATGCTAGAGCATGGTTGATTAGATTATATGAGTAGACTTGTATAGACATAAGTTTTGAATTTATCTGTGTCTATGGTGTAACATCCCAGAATTCATAACCAACGGGCTAGGCTAATTAGTAAACAGAGTCCCTTCTAAATGGCTTGGATTGTAAAGACTTTCACGTAAAACCCTGTTGAGGAAACTAAAAGGACCCGGTTAGCCACTAAGTGAATGGTTGGGATCGAAAGCGCGCGAAAAGGGAACCCGGGGGCTAGAGTGTAAACCTTAACAGTTTATAAGCAACTTATACATAAACCCTAGGGCCACCTTGGAGCCTAGGCGTATGACGACAGAACAGCAGCTGGGAGAAAAAAAGAGACGGCCGAGAAAGGGAGGAGGCCAACGAAAGGGCGGCGTGATGGTGGTAGCTCGAGCAGGTAATCCCTTTTATGTTTATTATTCATTTATGCTCATGTTTTTGCATGACACCTAATTAGGGTTTGGGTTTTTGGTTCACGGCGAGCAAAGGGACAGGGAGCAGAACGGTGGTAGCCGTAGGTGGGGGCGTGTTATAGGGACAGTCGGCAGGGTAGAAACGGGGTCACGCAGTTGGCGGCCGGCTGATGCAGAGACGAAGGAGAAGGGAGGCGGGTGTGGAGGTGCGGTGAAAAGGAGTCGACAACCGGGAGACGGTTTGACTCCAGCAAGGGGGACATGGTGTGTCACACCCCAACCGACGGCGGAATCATCGGGGCGGGACATGTAGACTGTTCATGAGCATAAGGTTGACTAAATTGCAATATATTAAACATCAATTTCATTTCAAATAATCCAAACACAACCAAATCCAAGAAAGAACATAATTGAAATACATAGAATCCTTTATTCAAATTAACTAAGTCCCAAAGCCTATGTGTAGCAAATCTTGATCAAATCACACATTAGTACCTGAAACATGAATAAAATAAGGTCAACTAAAAAGTTGGTGAGCATACACAGGTTTGTATATAGATAGCATACAGTTTGTAAATAAACAAATCTTTACATAACATGATAAAATAAGGCATTTATGGAGAGCAGCTATTGTGTAACCAAGTACAATCAAACCTTTGTAACTAGCATGCAAAATTGTGTTGTCGGTAACAATCACCCCAATATGGGTGGGTTTGTCAGACTCAATAGATCTATCATTGTTTACCGTCGGCTTGAATAGTTAATGATTGCACATAAGTCGCATACAAATGTTAACACACCTAGCACTCAGGCATAAAGCTCAAATTTGTACACATGAATGTAAAGAGGATTTGTACTTGTGTAGTTTGTGTAAATGTAAGCAATAGTGTTGTATAGTGTTCATGTTCCACCCCAAAAAGTGTAAAAGTGTAAAAGGGGCTATGTAATACTCACATGATTCCAACGGTGTAGCAAACACGAGAGACTAGCTAGAAATGAGATCCTTGTAATGCACAACGTTAACCTAGAGTGTAATGTGTATTGAATTAATAGTGTGTACAAATGTCTATGTCTAAGTCTAAAGTTGAATTGGATGTGTGTATAAGGAATTGAATTTGTAGGTAAAGGAGTTGGATAAAATTAAGGTTTGAATTTGGAATAATTAAATAACTTAAATAATTATTATTCATTCATTTAGTTATGAAAAATAATGTTTAAATATAAGTTAAATAAATAATTGTTGCTTTGTTTATTTATTTATAAAAATATGTAATTTGTCATTTAGTGATAAAAATGTACCGAGCGTTTTTTATCAACTATAGATTTAATAAATAACTTTTGTAAATCTAATTTTATAAATATGTGTAAATATAATTTTGGAGGTTTAAATAAATAATTTCTATTTATTTTTGAAATAGGAATTTGATCCTTTTTAAATAAGTTTAATATAAATCTTTATATAAACTAATTATTCTTATTTAAAAATTTATTTGAAATGTTTATTGGTTTTAGAAATATAAATTTTTGTATTCTGCTAAGATTTTTCTCTCACACACGATCGTGCCTGGAACAAGGCACGATCGTGCTAGGACCACGGGCGCGACCGTGCTAGTCAGGGCGCGACCGTGTTGATCAAACAGAGGGCTTAATTGAATTGCTCACTAGGCACGACCGTGTCTGTGATTCAGATACATGACCAAGACTAGTCAAAAGGGCATGACCGGGTCTGAGCAGCAGGCACGAGCGCGCTGGATTTGGCACGACCGTGTCTCATGAAGCACGACCGCGCTAGGAGACTAGCGCGACCGCGTCTGTTCCAAAACGGAACGCATTGACTAATTCTTATAATAACAGAGTTAGAAATCATAGGGCTTTCACCCATTAGATCATCACGAGTCTTTTTGTATAGATTAATTGTATTTAAAACGTGTCTAAGGTTCGATTCGATTAAATCATTTTTGAACGAAATATAGATTCGGGTTCGTGGTGATTTCCATATTGCAAGCCCAAATTAAGATGGGGCTTTTGATCTATAGACTTAATCGAATGAGTATAAGATTGTAATTACCCGGAAGAACAGTGAATCGATAGCGTTCGGTAAAGGAAAGTTCCAGCGTGAACGGTTTGATTTCCGGTGCTCTATGCTGCAACTCCGGCTACACCAGCGTGTCCAGAAGCTTTAGACAGGATCGAGTGATACGTATGGAGAGTTTGCTTGAGAGAATTTTGATTGAAAAGGAAGAATCGGTTGTTTCGTGAATGTTTTGACGGTTTTGAGGCTAATCGAATTATATTGAGTTAATTGTTTTAATTGATAGCCTTATTATTCTCGTTAAATAATGAAGTGAATATCGGTTACGAAATCAAACGATTCTACGTTTAAAACTGCTTTTACATTTCAACTGACGCGAGGCGCGACCGTGCCAAGGCACCGGGCGCGACCGTTCCAAAGCAAGGCGCGCGACCGTGCCAAAGCACTTGGCGTGACCATGCCAGAACGAGGCGCGACCGTGCCTATTAGGGTTTCTGGTTATTTATATATAAAATTAGTCCTTGCAATTTCAGTATTGATAGATTTGTATCAATATGGACTTATGTATAGTTTAATAGGGTATACCCGTGTAAAATTTGTGGATTTGCATTGGAACATAGTTTTTAATTGTTGGTACGAATAGAACAAGTCAGTGTACTAAATTTGAATTTGAAACGTGTCACATTGAATTAAAATGCAGATAACAAAAATCAGAAATGTTACAGTATCCCCATGTTGAGGGAATTTCGTCCCGAAATTTAGCTAGTGGGAGCGACGGCATCGGTGAAGAGATGGGGGTACTTGAGCTTCATTTGGTCCTCTCGTTCCCAAGTAAACTCATGACCACGTTTAGATTCCCAACAAACTTTGACAATAGGAATGCGGCTTCGCTTGAGCTGCTTGATTTCAGATCCATGATTTCTACTGGTCTCTCAATGAAGTGCATCGTTTCATCAATGTGCACGTCGTCAAGATGTATGTGAAGATTTTCATCAGCAAGGCATTTCTTCAGGTTAGAAACATGAAATGTAGGATGCACGTTACCAAGCGATGGAGGTAACTCGAGTTTGTAGGCCACTTTCCCAGTCCTTTCAAGGATCTTGAATGGACCCACATAGCGAGGTGATAATTTTCCTTTCTTTTCAAAACGGATCACACCCTTCCACGGGGACACCTTTAGAAGGACAAGGTCACCGACTTGGAATTCCCAGGGTTTTCGTCGTTTATTGGCATAACTCTTTTGCCGACTTCTCGCTACTCGGATGTTGTCACGGATTTGAATAATCTTGTCGGATGTTTCTTGAATTAGCTCGGGACTGGTGATTTATGCTTCACCAATCTCGTTCCAACAGATAGAAGAACGACACTTGCGACCATAGAGAGCTTCAAATGGAGCCATGTTGATACTCGTGTGGTAGCTATTATTGTAAGAGAACTCGATTAGGGATAGATGTGAATCCCAATTGCCACCAAAATCAATTACACAAGCTCTAAGCATATCTTCAAGAGTTTGGATTGTTCGCTCGGTCTGACCATCAGTTTGGGGATGCTAGGCCGTGCTCAAATCCAATCGTGTACCAAGAGCAGTTTGGAGAGATTGCCAAATGCGAGAGGTGAACCGAGCATCTCTATCGGAGATTATGTTTAAGGGAACACCGTGACGGCTCAAAATTTCATCAATGTAAATTCGGGCTAGTTTCTCAACCCGATAGTCTTCATGGATAGGCAAGAAATGAGCATATTTGGTGAGACGATCAATGATCACCCAAATGCTATCATAACCACTTGAGGTGCGAGGAAGTTTGGTAATGAAATCCATAGCTAAGTTCTCCCATTTCCACACGGGAATTTCCGGTTGTTCAAGTAATCCGGAAGGACGTTGGTGTTCGGCTTTGACTTTGGAGTTCGTTAGACATTTGGCAACATAGAGAGCAATGTCCTTTTTCATACCGGGCCACCAATATTGTTGGCGAAGATCTTGGTACATTTTATTCACACCAGGATGAATAGAATAACTAGTCTTGTGAGTCTCGTTCATAAGAAATGTACGGAGATCATCGTGATCGGGAACCCAAATACTGTTCAAGTAATAAAGTAAGCTATTGGGTTTTGATTCAAGTTGAAGTTCAACACCACACAACATTTCCTCATACATGTTACCCTCGGTGACTGAGACGTGTTGAGCTTCTAAGATGCGGTTTTGAATGTCAGTTTGAATTCGAATACATTGAAGCATGACATGGTCCTTTTGACTCAAAGCGTCGGCTACAACATTCGCTTTGCCGGGATGGTAACGAATCTCGCAGTCATAGTCGTTAAGGAGTTCAACCCAACGTCGTTGCCTCATATTGAGTTCCTTTTGGTTGAAGATGTGTTAGAGACTTTTGTGGTCGGTGAACACCACACACTTCGTGCCATAGAGGTAATGTCTCCAAATCTTTAATGCGAATACGACCGCACCCAACTCGAGATCGTGCGTCGTATAATTCTTCTCGTGAATCTTGAGTTGTCTTGATGCGTACGAGATTACTTTGCCTCGTTGCATGAGAACACAACCAAGACCTTGGTTGGAAGCGTCACAGTAGATAACTAGATCATCATTCCCATCAGGGAGAGTCAAAATAGGAGCATTGCATAACTTTTGCTTGAGAGTTTGGAAAGCTTCTTCTTGCTTTTGTCCCCATTCATAAGTTTTACCCTTGTGGGATAAAGCGGTGAGAGGAACAGCAATCTTAGAGAAATTTGAGATGAAACGACGATAATATCCCGCAAGACCAAGAAATGAACGAACTTCGGTGGGGGTCTTTGGGGTATTCCAATTCTTAACCGCTTCGATCTTAGCAGGGTCAACATGAATTCCCTTGTCGTTAACGATATGACCAAGAAATTGAATTTCCTTTAGCCAAAATTCACATTTGGAGAATTTGGCATATAGTTGTTCCTTTCGCAAGAGGTCCAAAACCAATCTAAGGTGTTGCTCATGGTCGGCTTTAGTCTTGGAGTAGATTAAGATATCGTCAATGAAGACGATCACAAATTTATCAAGGTACAGTTTGCACACACGATTCATGAGGTCCATGAAGACCGCGGGTGCATTGGTTAGTCTAAAAGGCATGACCATGAACTCGTAGTGACCATACCTTGTTCGGAAAGCAGTCTTTGGAATATCTTCCTCTTGTACATGGAGTTGGTGATAACCAGATCGAAGATCGATCTTTGAGAAGCAAGTAGAGCCTTGAAGTTGATCGAAGAGATCATCAATCCTAGGCAAAGGGTAATGGTTTTTGATGGTAAGCTTGTTGAGTTCGCGGTAGTCAATACACATTCGGAATGATCCATCCTTCTTTTTGACGAATAAGACGGGTGCACCCCACGGTGAATGACTTGGACGAATGAAGCCTTTGTCAGAGAGCTCTTGGAGTTGACTTGCAAGTTCGTGCATTTCAGAAGGTGCAAGACGGTATGGAGCTATAGCCACAGGGTTAGCTCCGGGCACAAGATCAATGTGAAATTCTACTTGTCGAACGGGTGGAAGACCGGATAGAAATTCAGGAAATACTTCGGGAAAATCCCGAATGATGGGAATGTCTTGTATACTCTTCTCTTTGACATCCTTTTGAACAATATGAGCTAAAAAGGCCACGTACTTCTTTCGTAGGTACTTTTGGACGGTAGTGCATGACATTAACTTAAGTCCTTTGCAAGGCTTTTCACCAAAGACTCTTAACGTTTCTCCTGACGGTAGAGGTATTCGGATGCACTTCTCGAAACAGATGACTTCGGCATGATGATTTGATAGCCAATCCATGCCTATGATTATATCAAAACTTCCTAGTGACATTAGTGCAAGGTTGATTGGAAATGTATGTTCATTAAGTTCTAGAGAGCAGTCATAGATAATAGACTCAATTGTAAGTGAATCACCATTTGCTATTTCGACAGTGAAGGTTTTCTCTAATTGGGATCGTGTCTTTGCAAGTAAGGGTTCAAAGTTAAGTGACACAAAACTTTTATCGGCACCGATATCAAATAAAATGGAGGCATATTGACTATTGACAAGGAACGTACAGTTGACCACATCATTGTTGGCTTGAGCCTCATTGGCGTTTATGTTGAAAGCACGATCACGAGCTCCGCCTTGTCTATCATTGACTAACCTTGGGCACTGATCACGGAAATGATTTGGGTTACCACATTCATAACAAGCACGCCCATTTGCAATAGCGGGAACACCTTGATTAGCCACTTGGGGGTTGGTTCGGTTTGGTGGGTTGACTTGGCCTGCAAGAGCTTTGGCTCTACACACATTGACCGTATGGCCATATTTCCCACAATAAGTGCAAAGACGACATGGGATGTTTTAGGGATGATGATAGTTGCATGTGGCACAGAGTGGGTAGACCTAACATATGGCTTTTTGGCTGGTGCTTGAACCATAGGAGCAACTTGGTTAACAGGCATAGCAGGAGTGACCATAGCATAGTTTCTAACCTTTCTTTTCTTATTATGTCGGGAGGTTCAATTGTGGCTTCTTTGTTGTGGGTGGAAGGAGTTGCAGTGTCGGAGACTTTCTTTGTACCCTTTTTAGTAAGAGTCCCCGCCTTCACATGGTTATCGGTTAAGGTAGCGGATAAACGGATAGCATCTTCAAGTGTTGCGGGATTTCTCCCTAGGACAGTATCTTGAATTTTCCTAGGTAATCCACCAATATATTTTTCAATGCAGCGGGATAAAGGTGTGACCATGTGGGGCACGAGGAGACTCAGCTCATGGAACCGAGTTGTATATGCCATGTTTTCACCACTATCTTGGGCAAGATCCAAAACTCGGCTTCCAGTTTCTTTACCTCATTTCGAGGACAAAATTCTTTGGTCATTAGCCTTTTAACCTCATCCCAAGGTAAGGCCATTGCTACATCCACACCCCTATTCCTCTTTTCCCCATTCCACCACGTGAGTGCCCGTTTTTGTAAGACACTTGTGGCATGTCGAACACGAAGATTGTCGGGGCAGTCACTATTGAAAAAGGTATTCTCAATACTTTCGAACCATTGAAGGAGTCCCGTAGCTTCTTCGATACCATAGAACTTGAGGGGATTACATGAGTTGAAATGCTTGAAGGTGCATTGAGATGGGTTGGCACCACCATTACCACCATTAGCCCCATGGTTACCATTGGTGGCACCATTAGCTTGAGTGTGTTGAGTTACGAGTTGTGCAAGGATAGTAGCGATGTCGGTGTTGGTGTTGGCCACGGGAGCACGACGGGGAGGCATTCTACAGATTTTCAAAAGACAAGAAAAGATGTAAGAACTTATGAATATTGTTTGGGTTTAAAAGAATAAGATAACAAATAAAATAGTAATTTATAGTTGGGATTGTACTCAAATAGTGATATTATCACTTGAATACTTTGACACATTAAGGTTAATTAAACTCATATAATTTTCAAGGAGACATGCTTTAGCCTATAAGTAAACACTCATCCCGGGAATTCCCAGGAAAGCATACGGGTCCCTCGGTTGATTGGGATTTATGCGAAATGCTTTCCTAGACTGAAAACCCAGAATACAGGTGTCACCCTTCCAGATTGCATGTGTCCTCAAATAATTAACAAAGTTTAAAAACCTTAACGAGGGTATAAAAAGATTTTTTATAGTTTTATATCCATGAAGTTTCAACATGCTAAGAAGATGATGATAGAGAAGTAGATAAGAATATTATGAAGTTTTAGGGTATAGGTAGAGATATTGTTTATTTAATTTATTATTTAAGTAAAGTCTAATAATTCATGAATTTTTAGTAAGTAAGGTATCAAAAACGAAATAATAACTAATCATAGTAAGCATGTAACACATAGCATGTAACACATAACATGTAGCACAAAATCACATAAACATGAAGCATGGCATAAGTGGGTGTCCTAAAGTTATAGTCTAGGTCAAGGGTGTCTAATAACCTAGTTCCCTATAACCAAGGCTCTGATACCAATCTGTCACAACCCAACCGACGGCGGAATCATCGGGGCGGGACATGTAGACTATTCATGACCACAAGGTTGACTAAATTGTAATATATTAAACATCAATTTCATTTCAAATAATCCAAACACAACCAAATCCAAGAAAGAACATAATTGAAATACATAGAATCCTTTATTCAAATTAACTAAGTCCCAAAGCCTATGTGTAGCAAATCTTGATCAAATCACAATTAGTACCTGAAACATGAATAAAATAAGGTCAACTAAAAAGTTGGTGAGCATACACAGGTTTGTATATAGATAGCATATAGTTTGTAAATAAACAAATCCTTACATAACATGATAAAATAAGGCATTTATGGAGAGCAGCTATTGTGTAACCAAGTACAATCAATCCTTTGTAACTAGCATACAAAATTGTGTTGTCGGTAACAATCACCCCAATCTGTGTGGGTTTGTCAGACTCAATAGATCTATCATTGTTTACCGTCGGCTTGAATAGTTAATGATTGCACATAAATCGCATACAAAAGTTCACACACCTAGCACTCTGGCATAAAGCTCAAATTTGCACACATGAATGTAAAGAGGATTTGTACTTGTGTAGTTTGTGTAAATGTAAGCAATAGTGTTGTATAGTGTTCATGTTCCACCCCAAAAAGTGTAAAAGAGTAAAAGGGGCTATGTAATACTCACATGATTCCAACGGTGTAGCTAACACGAGAGACTAGCTATAAATGAGATCCTTGTAATGCACAACGTTAACCTGGAGTGTAATGTGTATTGAATTAATAGTGTGTACAAATGTCTATGTCTAAGTCTAAGGTTGAATTGGATGTGTGTATAAGGAATTGAATTTGTTGGTAAAGGAGTTGGATAAAATTAAGGTTCGAATTTGTAATAATTAAATAACTTAAATAATTATTATTCATTCATTTAGTTATAAAAAATAATGTTTAAATATAAGTTAAATAAATAATTGTTGCTTTGTTTATTTATTTATAAAAATATGTAATTTGTCATTTAGTGATAAAAATGTACCGAGCGTTTTTTTTATCAACTATAGATTTAATAAATAACTTTTGTAAATATAATTTTATAAATATGTGTAAATATAATTTTGGAGGTTTAAATAAATAATTTCTATTTATTTTTAAAATAGGAATTTGATCCTTTTTAAATAAGTTTAGTATAAATCTTTATATAAACTAATTATTCTTATTTGAAAATTTATTTGAAATGTTTATTGGTTTTAGAAATATAAATTTTTGTATTCTGCCAAGATTTTTCTCTCACACACGATCGGGCCTGGAACAAGGCACGATCGTGCTAGGACCACGGGCGCGACCGTGTTGATCAAACAGAGGGCTTAATTGAATTGCTCACTAGGCACGACCGTGCCTTGGACAGGCACGACCGTGTCTGTGATTCAGAGACATGACCAAGACTAGTCAAAAGGGCATGACCGGGTCTGAGCAGGAGGCACGACCGCGCTGGATTTGGCACAACCGTGTCTCATGAAGCACGACTGCGCTAGGAGACTAGCGCGACCACGTCTGTACCAATACGGAACGAATTGACTAATTCTTATAATAACAGTGTTAGAAACCATAGGGCTTTCACCCATTAGATCATCAAGAGTCTTTTTGTATAGATTAATTGTATTTAAAACGTGTCTAAGGTTCGATTCGATTAAATCATTTTTGAACGAAATATAGATTCGGGTTCGTGGTGATTTCTATATTGCAAGCCCAAGTTAATATGAGGCTTTTGATCTATAGACTTAATCGAATGAGTATAAGATTGTAATTACCCGGAAGAACAGTGAATCGATAGCGTACGGTAAAGGAGAGTTTCGGCGTGAACGGTTTGATTTCCGGTGCTCTATGCTGCAACTCCGGCTACACCAGTGTGTCCAGAAGCTTTAGAGAGGATCGAGTGATACGTATGGAGAGTTTGCTTAAGAGAATTTGGATTGAAAAGGAAGAATCGGTGGTTTCATGAATGTTTTGACGGTTTTGAGGCTAGTCGAATTATACTGAGTTAATTGTTGTAATTGATAGCCTTATTATTCTCGTTAATGATAATGAAGTGAATATCGGTTACGAAATCAAACGATTCTGTGTTTAAAACTGCTTTTACGTTTCAACTGACGCGAGGCGCGACCGTGCCTATAAGTGGCGCGACCGTGCCAAGGCACCGGGCGCGACCGTTCCAAAGCAAGGCGCGCGACCGTGCCAAAGCACTTGGCGCTACCATGCCAGAACGAGGCGCGACCGTGCCTATTAGGGTTTCTGGTTATTTATATATAAAATCAGTCCTTGCAATTTCAGTATTGACAGATTTGTATCAATATGGACTTATGTATAGTTTAATAGGGTATACCCGTGTAAAATTTGTGGATTTGCATTGGAACATAGTTTTTAATTGTTGGTACGAATAGAACAAGTCAGTGTACTAAATTTGAATTTGAAACGTGTCACATTGAATTGAAATGCAGATAACAAAAATCAGAAATGTTACATGGTGGAACACAAGAAAGCCAACATGGTGGTGATCGATCAAGGTGGTGGTTGTGTGAGTGACACAGAGTGGCAACCGTGACAATGATGCTCGGCAAAGACGGACACGGTGGAAGCTTTAGCTTCGGAGGTGATCCGTGGGGGTTATCGGTCATGTTGGTGGAGGTGGGGGTGACGCGTGACGTTACCTGGTGGTGCAAAGACGAGCTCGGGCAGATCAAGGGCCGCATGGTGCAATTAGGGTTTGCATAGCGATGAGACGTGCATGCATGCATAAAACCAGGTTCGGGTACTCAGTTCCTAAGCGAGTCGAGGACGATCCGATACGCGTGCCCTTGAATCTAGGGTTTTGCGAAGGAAGCATGACGAGCTTATGAGACAAGCGTTGGGGTTTAGTTTTATTTACTTGTTATTCGAGTTACGGTTTAAGCGTAATCTGATTAAATGATCATACATGGACAGGTTTGGGTTTCGAGCAAGAGGACGGTTGCAGAGCTGGGCTTGGGTCTTCGTAACCGGTGAGTTTCTAATCCCCTCTTTACTATTTTAATATTTCGGGGCTATCGTACATACTCGCGTGTTTCTTGCTATTAAACAAACATGTTACGAGTTACGATTTAACAAGAAGTGTTTTACAAGTTAATTATGTAATAATCAAACTAAGGGTATATGTGGGGTCCTTAGGAGGTGTGGCAAAGAGTTATGATGATTTGTGTGTGTCAGGTCATGAATTAGTCAGGGTGAGTCAGGGAATGAGTTAGACGTTTATGAGTATATGTAGGATTTGTTATCCTGAGAATATGTGTAGGATGCATGCTTAGTTAAGCAGCTATGTAAATGATGGTGTGATGTTATGTGTTATGTGCTTGTTATTGTGTTTGCATCGTTGTTTTTGTGACACGGAAAACGAGACTATGAAGGATAAAGTCCTTCAGGAAGTCACCAAGAGTGACAATATCCAGGAGGACAGTGATGAGCTTGGGGTGTGTCGAAAGCCCTAATGAAGGTAACCCTGACGAGGGTGCTTGTGACGAGGTATGTGTTTGTATGCATTTATATTTGACTTATATTGAGTACTGTGTCACCCTGAACCATGGGTAACCCTGAGTAGTGTGTCGTTTAAAACCATGGGTATGACCCATATGGGGTACGAACTTGTGAACTTTGTGGTCAGTAGGAGATGAGATTCAGTGGTTTTGTACGTCTACAAATGATGAGGTCATGACGTATGCACGTAGCTTTACTCAGGTCTAGCAGTTTGTGTGTGTGCATGGGGTGCGAGTTTAGAGTCTGGGGTTACTAGTACGTATGTAGAACATTGTGTGTTCTATCGTTATGTTATGTCGTTGTGTGTCCTTGTAGTACACGATGGGTCGGGTGTAGGACATTTAGATGGTGTGCTCTAGATTACTTCTACCTTTGATGATTTTCTCAGCATTTGATGTATCGAGATGATGCAAAGAGTTTTGACATTTTTCTAGACGATCGGCGAGGTGCTCGTGGGAAATGCCTATACTTATATCTCGGGAATTCGGAGCACGAAGCCAATGGTGGAGTTGTGCTAGTTGAGGCTGAAAGCGTTTACTTGGACGCTTGATCGATAGATATTTATGAGGTAATCGGGATGACGATGCTGAAGACTTCATCACGGAGTAACGAAGTGACGAAAGGGCCTTCTTGGGATACTTTCCATATGAAGAATTTAGTTGATGTAAGATACAAGAGGAATAGGGATGTTTTCTCCGAACGAGGCGAGGGATAGCTGAGGCTTATCATAGGGCGGGCTTAATGTTCATACTTGATGAATGAGACACGGTCAGTGATCACGTGGTAATGATAGAGCAACAATGAGGAGAGTAGTACAAATGAAGGATAAGTGTAGGATCGCACATAAGTTCCTGGAAAGGAAATGCCTATGCTGGTAAACAGACTAGTTTAAGGTGAGCTCCTGTGGAGCATTCAATTGAAGCAAATGTTTGGCTGTTGAAACAGACTTGGCGGTGGTAAGTGAGCTTTTGGGGAAACGCCGAAGGCTAATGATGTTAACTCTAGTGTTGAGTGTTATGTTCATATTTAAAGGAGCGCGTTGGACGCATGATAAGGAAGTGAAGAAGTAACTCGGTAGAGGAACGTGTGATTGTAGAGACGAGAGGAGCTTTGCACAAGCTCTTGGAGATCATCAGAGAGGGTCAGATGAAGTACCATTATGAGTAAGGCAGAGATGCTTAAGCTTGAGAAATCATCGCAGAACGGCGATCAGGGTATGAGACGAGGAGTATAACGACTTCAATGTAGAGGAGTAATGAATGATTCTATTCTGAAAGACAAGAAGCCTTACTTGGGGAGATGACAGTCGGAGTAGCGAGTATGTCCGGATTATACAAGAGACGTGGGCCAATGTGTTTATGGGCTAAATAGAGAAATGTGACGAGTGAGCAGGCAATTGACGGCGTGGTACCGTCTGAGTAAAGGTTGGAAGGGCAAGTGATGAAGGAATGTGTAGGTGAAACCTATAAGTCCCAAAAAAATTGAAAACGGGCAATAGAGAAGATTTCGTTGGACACCATGAATGATTGCCGAGAGTAAAGTAGAGTCGACAAGTGTGAAAGGGAAATGCGTGACACCAAGTGGTTTTGGAACACCAGTGGGAACTGGAAAATGAGTTGTGTTGGTTCATGCCGATACAGGATTCGAGGACGAATCCTGTTTTAAGGGGGAAAGACTTGCAACATCCCGGAATTTATAACTAACGGGTCGGGCTAATTAGTAAACCAAGTCTCTTCTAAATGGCTTGGATTGTAAAGATTTTCACGTAAAACCCTATTGAGGAAACTAAAAGGACTTGGTTAGCCACTAAGTGAACGGTTAGCATCGAAAGCGCGCGAAAAGGGAACCTGTTGGCTAGAGTGTAAACCTTAACGGTTTATAAGCAACTTAAACTTAAACCCTAGGGCCACTTTGGACTCTAGGCGTGCGACGGCAAAACATGAGCCGAAAGAAAGAGAGAAACGGTCGGGAAAGGGAGGAAGCCGACGACCGGGCGGCGTGACGGTGTTAGCTCGAGTAGGTAATCCCGTTTATGTTCATTACGCATTCATGGTCGTGTTTTGGCATAACACCTAATTAGGGTTTGGGTTTTTGGTTCACGAAGAGCAAAGGGACAGGGAGAAGAACAATGGTAGCCGTAGGTGGGGGTGTGCTATAGGGACAGCCGGCAGGATAGAAACGGGGTCACGCAGTTGGTGGCCGGCTACCATGGAGAAGAAGCAGAAGGGAGACGGGTGTGGAGGTGCGGTGAAGAGGTGTCGACAACCGAGAGACGGTTTGACTCCGGCAAGGGGGACGCGGTGGAACACAGGAAAGCCGACATGGTGGTGATCGTTTAAGGTGGTGGCTGTGGGAGTGACACACAGTGGAAACCGTGACAATGATACTCGACGAAGACGGACCCGGTGGCAGCTTTGGCTTCGGAGGTGATCCGTGGGGGTTACCGGTCATGGTGGTGGAAGTGGGGGTGAAGCGTGACGTTACGTTATGGTGCAAAGACGAGCTCGGGCGGATCAAGGGCGGAGACGTGCATGCATGCATAAAACCCGGCTCGGGTACTCGATTCCTAAGTGGGTCGAGGACGATCCAATACGAGTGCCCTTGAATCTATGGTTTTGCAGAGGAAGCATGACGAGCTTATGAGACAAGCGTTGGGGTTTAGTTTTATTTACGCATCATTCGAGTTACGGTTTAAGCGTAATCTGATTAAATGATAATACATGGACAGGTTTAAGTTTCAAGCGAGAGGACGGTTGCAGAGTAGGGCTTGGGTCTCTGTAACCGGTGAGTTTCTAATCCCCTCTTTACTGTTTTAATATTTTGAGGCTATCGTACATACTCGCGTGTTTCTTGCTATTAAACAAACGTGTTACGAGTTACGATTTAACAAGAAGTGTTTTACGAGTTAGTTATGTAATAATCAAACTAAGGGTATATGTGGAGTCCTTAGGAAGTGTGGGCAAGAGTTGTGATGATTTGTTTGTGTCGGGTTATGAGTTAGTCGGGGAATGAGTTAGACGTTTATGAGTATATGTAGGATGTGATATCCTAAGAATATGTGTAGGATGCATCTTAGTTAAGGAGCCATGTTAATGATGGTGTGATGTTATGTGTTATGTGCTTAATGTTGTGTTTGCATCGTTGTCTTTTTGACACGGAAAACGGGATTATGGAGGACAAAGTCCTTCGGGAAGTCACCAAGAGTGACAGTATCTAGGAGGACAGTGATGAGCTTGGGGTGTGTCGAAAGCCCTGACGAGGGTGCTTGTGACGAGGTATGTGTTTGTGTGCATTTATACTTGTGAATAATTAATGTGTGGTGATGTTATTGCTTTTGTTGGGTCTATTTTGAGAATGATGTTAATCAATTCAAGAGATCACGAGATGTTTAGGTTCGCGTATGAAAATGGCTCTGAGAGTGGCTAGCGACACTCTGAGAGTCGCTTGGCTGGTTTCAGCCGACTCTCTGAGAGTCGCTTGCCTGGTTTCAGCCGACTCTCTGAGAGTCACTAGGTTATCTTCAGCCGACTCTCTTAGAGTCGGTAGGCTGCCTTCAGCCGACTCTTAGAGAGTCGCTAGGTCGGTTATGGCTGACTCTCAGTGAGAGTCGTCATTCTGCATGCCGACTCTCTCAGGTTCCCTATATATACCTGACCATTTTCATAGCAATAGGACTTTCTTCTCCGTCATTTTTCTCTGTTATTGTCATTTGTTTAGCTAGCTAGAGAGGGTATTCGGTTTGTGTTCGTTCCACCACCACGGGGGAGCTCACTCGTGGTGGTTAGCGGTGGTAGATCATTGTAATCATTCCAGGAGCATATTGTATTCATATTAGTGGAATCATAATCAGATTTGTGGGTTTTTGTTCTACTTTTTATGTTCTTCTTTTTGCTTTTCTATTGATTTCTTCAATAACAGCTGATCTATAGCTGATTTGTTGATCAGATCTTGACTAGAATCATCATAGCACAGGGACCCTATCATCAGGACCTACAATTTGGTATAAGAGCCTTCTGTGCTCTTGATTTTAGTGTAAAACTCGAGGTTTTTATGGTTTTTGAAAAGTTCTGAATTTCTTCATTTCTGGATTTGATCTGTATCTAGTTCAGAAATTGGTGTTGAAATTCATTTAGAAACCTGCTTTTGAGAAGCTTGATAGATCTGGTTTGCATTTTGGCTTAGATCTTAGCGTTTTTTGTTTGATTTTGTGAGTTTTTGAGAAAAAGGGGATGAGTCTGTTCTTGAGCCAACTGTCCAGAGCCGACTCTCTTGCTTGAGCCGACTGTCGTTTGTTATGGCCGACTGTCAGGGTCGACTCTCCGTTTGATCTGTCGACTGTTGCTTGATCTAGCCAACTGTCCAGGCCAATACTCTGTTTGTGCTGCCAATTCTCTAGTAAATGCAAGTTTACGACTCACTTGAACTTAAGTTCATAGTCACTGAGTTTGTCTAGCCGACACTCTCAGCCGACTATCTTAAGTGAGGCTCGACTCTCTCGGGTCTACACTCTGTGTGAGTTTTTCCTTGAATCTTCAAGGTGAGGGCCGACTCTCTGTTTTTCTCTGAAACACAATTCCTAACCTAAAAAAAATGGATGAATTTTTTAGTGGATATTGCGAAGAACAGGAGGTTTATTGTCCAAAAACTTGGAAACAACTTTTTGGAATTTTTGTGTTTTCAGCAATATCAGATCGAGGATTGATTAGAGTATTCAAAGAACGGCTGTTATCGTCTTCTGAGTTGTTGAAGATCGGGTTGCCATACGGGGGAGCTCATCTGTGTTTAAAATGATCGGTGTAATGTGATTTAACATTAGTCAATTAAGTTTGAATTCCTATCTTAGTCCTAAAATGGAAGGGTTTCACAATGAACAAGAACCGTGTAAGTCCCAAATCGCTATGGATCTTTGAATAAACACAAATATGAACAAGATATCAAGTCTCACACATAATAGGGGGAAACTATTAAGAGTGGTGATTCAAGAACACGAAGATTCAATGTAAAAACTCGTTGTATTGCATAAGAGATTTAAAGAGAAAAAAAAACAAAAACCACTAACCCTTCTCGGTTAGGGTATACATGTTTATATACCTAATCATGGCTAGACTAGGCCCTTACTACATGTACTCGACCCTGTGGCCGGCCCATAAACACCCAACACGTGAACCCTTGTTAACGGTTACACCAACATATATCCAACTAAGCTTAATCATATATTCTAGGTCCTAAAATCTCCCCCTTGGATTAAGCTTGCATTCTTCAAAAATTGATATCTTCATGGTGACTCCCTCTTCCAGCATAAAGTTTCTTGTTCACAATCTCAGCAACTGCTCTTGTAAAAACTTTGGTAACCTTGTTGTAAACTCTGTAGGCGGTGGTGTTAGAACCATAACCCATAAAGTAGCATTCATCAGCCTTCTCATTGAACTTTGGAGTAGATTCCATGTGTAAGACAGTACACGGACATCCAAAGGCTCTAAAGTACTCAACCCTGGGTTTCTCATTGTAAAGAACCTCATAAGGAGTCATTTGCAGTTGTTTGTTGAGAAGAACTCGATTCAACATGTAACAAGTTGTGTTAACAGCCTCAGCCCAAAAGAATAAAGGCAGCTTGGATTCAGAGAGCATGTTTCTAGCAGCCTCAATGAGGGTTCTATTCTTTTGCTCTACCACACCATTTTGTTGGGGGTGTACGTGCTGCACTGTATTGTCTAGCTATCCCCTTTTCAGTGTAGAATTAATTCAAGACTACATTCTTGAACTCCGTTCCATTGTCGCACCTGATAGCCTTTACTTTCACATCCCTTTGATTTTCAACCAGAATGATAAAATTCTTATTCAGCTCTGCAGTCTCACTTTTGTTAGCCAAAAATAAAACCCATGAAAAACGTGAGTAATCATCAGTTATAACCAAACAGTAAGACTTCTGCCCAATGCTCATCACATTCACAGGACCAAAGAGATCCTTATGAAGCAGATGGAGAATACAGTCAATTGAATTGATCATTTTTTACTTATGGGGCTTTCTGTGCTGTTTCCCTTTGGCACATGCAACACATTTCTCAATAGAAAAGAATTCTTTGATAGGTAAGTCACGAACATGATTACTTTTTGCAATGCGATTTAGATTTTTAAATTAACATGGCCAAGACAACGATGCCACAGCATAGCATCAGATTCAGCAAATTTTGATAAAAGACAGGTATTTTCATAAACAAGTTTACTGTTCATGTCAAAAACATATGAGTTTCCCTTACAGGGTGTTCTTAACAAAATCCATTCCTCGGGCACCACGAAGCCCGGCTTTAAAATCAAACATTCCTTATTTGTGAAATGTGTTGAGAAATCTTTATCACAAATTTGGGAAACGCTTAACAAGCTACGATTTAGCTCAGAGACATAGCTTACATCATGAAAACTCAATGAACCATTTACCACAGTACCTTTCCTGCTTATTTTACCACCTTTCCCTCCTACAAAGGAAACATTACCTCCATCAAAATTTTGCAAGTCCTGAAGCAGAGATATGTCTCCTGTCATGTGCCTGGAACAACCACAGCAGCATACCAGAGGTTATTGACAGTCCACCTTGGCTGTTCCTGCACGAAATGGGAGATTAGTTAGTTATTGGTACCCAGGCCATAGTAGATCTGGGTGTTCCCTTAGTATCAATATATGACACTTCCTGCAGACACATATCATTATTTGACTCAAGTTTGGATGTCGATTCAATCTTCTCCTTAGCTTTCCAGACAAGCTTAGGTGGATTAGGCCTTTTACTTTCTTTAGAAACATGAGATCTAGATTTCTCCTTTTGTTTAATCTTTTTCCTTTCAAAGTAAGCCTGCCTGTTTTGTTTCGTAACATTCCAATCACCATCGGAAGGCTTAACATAAGATGACTGACTCTTCATTGCCTTGGGTTGGTAGCCTTTATTAGCTTAGAGTGAGGGACTTTCTCAGGCATAGTCTTCCGATTCTATTCATAGTAGGAAACATGTGGATGATGAACACAGTTTCTAGATAAATGACCAGACTTTCCACAAGTATAGCATGACTGTTTCTTTGCATAAGATGCAAAGCCTGACTTGTTTGACCACTGATGAGATGAACCATCTTGTTTGTGATTGAATCCCTGCTCAAGTTTCCTATGTTGATGAGCATGGTTTTGTTCAAACCTCTTATGAAGATGATCGTATTTAGAATAAAATTAATCCTTTGTAAAATGCTTAGATGAAGTATTTGAGGTTTGAACAGGTACCGTATGCTTTATCACAGGTTTGAGTTTCTTGAAAACATGTTTTTTAACTTTACCATTAACTGTAGGTGTTCCAAAAATAGTACCTTTACTCTCATTCACAAGTTTCACAGAGGGTAATTTAGCACTAGAATTATTCAAACCAACAAAATCACGCACATAAGGTTTGTTTCCTTTTAAAACACAATCAAAAGAATTGTTTTTAGATTTCAAATTTAAACTGCAAACTTGTGGTTCATCAACTTCATCATCCTCACTTGACCAATCCTATATTTCTACTGTTTCTCCACATGATGTAGACGCATTAGAATTGTTCACACATTTAATATTTGAAGCTAAGGATGATGATGATGATTTGGATTCTTCAGTCTTTGTCATATTTCCAAAAGTCAACACTTTAAACTCCTTTACTTGTTCCTCAACAGAGGGAGGAACACTGGCAAAGTTCTCGTTGAACGAAGGAGGCATATTGTTATACCCAATCCCTTTAGACATGTTTATGGGTTTGAGAATTTATTTTTCCATCATGTCAACAACTTTACTAGCTTGACCTAAGTATTCTACTTTGAATTTAGTTTCAACAAAATTTGATTTTGCTTGCTCTAATTCAGTGGTCAACCAAGTAATTTCTTGTTTAGCATCAGTAAGCACACAATATTTTTCACTAAGTTGTGATTTAAGCAATGATATATCCTTTTTGTTTGCTTCTATGACTTCTTTTAAAGCTTTTTCAATTTTTGAAAATTTTGGTTTTGTGATACTTGAGATTTTCAATTTCAAAAATCAAATAAGCATTATGTTTTCTATATAATTCTACCTTGTCAATGCAAAGCTTAGAGCATAGATTAGCAGTTACCTCAGGTGGAGTAGCAGAAGATGAAGTAGAAGAAGATCCTTCAATGATATCAGCCATAAAGGCATGGTTCAGATTAAGTTTCTTGAGCTGATCTCCCCAGTCATACCCACCAGTTTGCTGGCTGATCAAAGCTTTAGAGTTGTCAGCACTTTTTCCTCCTACAGATGTTCCAGTTTCATTACCCCTCTGTTCCCTTGGTTTAGTGCATTCCCTGGAAAAATGACCTAGTTCATGATAATTGTAGCAACGAAGATTTGACTTGTTGAAGCCAATCTTCTTACAAGTATCTTCACTCCATCTGAATTTTCCAGTTTTGTTGATGAAGTTCTTTGCTCTAAACACAGCCATGGCCAGTTGCCAAGAAATGTCCAACTCCTCTACATCTTCTGGATGGATTTGATTAAGCTCAGCAGTAAGTATTTCTGATGATGACAAATTTCCAGATGTAAAAGCTGCATAGCAGTTCATGATTCTAGTGCATAGAGATGTATTTGCTTCAATCAACTTAGCATGTTGTGCTGAATGTGTCTGCTGATCTGGTGCAGTAGAATTTGCAGCCACAGAATTACCAGAAATTGATTCCCTAGATCCAGACACTCCTAGGGTCACATTAGACAAAAAAGCACTATTGATGCTCTGTGCCCCAGCAGAGTTGATAGTATTCACATGATTGGCTTTTCTTTGCTGATCATCAAGAGAAATATGATTTGATGATTGAAATCAAATCACTCAAAGGTATATCATTCAATTGTTTAGTTCTCTTAATCAAAGCAACATTCATGTCCCAGCTTTGTGGGAGTCCATTCAGCAACTTTCTATTTAAGTCTCCAGTGCTCAATTCAATTTGAGCACCTCTCATTTCAGAAACTAGCCTGGTGAACCTTTGTAGCTACACTTCTAAGGATTCACACAGAATATGATTAAACATATTGAACTTTTGCAGGATCATTTCCTTCCTAGTTGCCTTCGTATCATCATTCCCTTCAAATGTATTTTCCAAATACTCCCAGAGTTGCTTAGCAGATGTACATTCTTTAAAGTTTTGAGAAATATCAGGTGATAATGTCATAGTGAGCGAGGCCAAAGCTTTTAAATCCATTTCAACAAGATCAAACTCTTCATCAGTATAATTCTCTATTTGTTTAGGTGCTTTAGTTCCATATGCTTTGTCATACATAAGAAGTTGAGGTCCCTTAATGATACTTATCCACATCTTAGCCTCAAAAAGTAAGACATAGTTTTGATATCTGAACTTCCAATCCACAAAATCTTCAGCAGAAGTAAGTCTAGGTGGTTTGGTGCTTGTTCCAATTTGCAGGTCCAACATGTTGTTGAGATTCATGGTCTGCTGAGAATTCATCTTATCAGAGTATAAGGTCCTTGACCTAACCTGTAAAAATGAATTAAAAAAATGAACCCGTGAACTTGAAATTAGTTGAGAACCAATACAAGCCAGTAAACCAAGTTGAAATCCGTGAACAACAATCAGCCTTGAACCAGGAGAAATCGTGAATTTAAGCCAAGCCGTGAATTCAATTTAAACAATGAACTTGCTTAAACTGTGAAGTCTACTCATGAAGCTAAACCGAGTGAGCAAGTCGTGAATCTTGATTCAAAAGTCCAACCGAGAACCTTTCCCATGAAGCTTAACCGTGTACTCTTCCCGTGAACCAGAAAAACCGAGTAACCTGGCCGAAAACACTTCCCATGAACTTGGACGAGAATATGACCCATGAACCTCCAGCTGTGGCTGATTTTGTTTCCAAAATAAGTCCTAAAATTCTGGGATTTCAAAATATGAATTCCCAGAAATTAGCTTTGACTGATTCTTTTTCTCGATGAACACGAACAAGATCAATTATGATCCCAGTCCTTTTTTAACAGTAGCAAAATAAAAAAAAATAACCCAAATTCCTTCTCCAACACTAGCAAAATCAGCGATTTCATGAAGAAACAACAATAATTTCTTGATTCTACAACAGAAAAACGATGAACATCAACCACACAGCAACTGATTAGCAATAAAAACCAACCGAAAACACTTAAAATTACCTCAAAATCCTCCGTCTTGAATCGTTGATATCAAAACCGAGCCTTGAATGACTTCAATGACTCTGATACCAATTGTAAGTCCCAAATCGCTATGGATTTTTGAATAAACACAAATACAAACACGATATCAAGTCTCACACTTAATAGGTGAAAACTATTAAGAGTGGTGATTCAAGAACACGAAGATTCAATGTAAAACCTCGTTGTATTGCATAAGAGAATTACAGAGAAAAACATAAACCAGTAACCTTTCTCGGTTAGGGTATACATGTTTATATACCTAATCATGGCTAGACTAGGCCCTTACTACATGTACTGGGCCCTGTGGCCGGCCCATAAACACCCAACCCGTGAACCCTTGTTCACAGTTACACCAACATATATCCAACTAAGCTTAATCATATATCCTAGGTCCTACAAACCAAATTGTAGATTGTTGGATTATGTGATGATCATAATGAGCCCGGTCTAACTGAGTCAAAGATGTTTGTGATAAATCCGGTTACATGGAGTTGATTATTGGAAGATTGAACCTATATCCTAGCCTATTACAAGATTATCCTAATGAAGAGATACGGGACTTTTACTAAAATATATAGGAGAGCTACATTTCAGAGGGAGATCGACAATAAAAGACTTTGGGTTATCGGTAGACTCATGAAGATACGAGACAATGTTAGATATAGACCCCCTCAAAATCACAAAAAAAAAATCGAGGGAGAGGGAAGGTAAAAGGAGAGAGAAAGGAAAAGGAAACTGATTATCAACTACTGAGAAGACGTTTAACGAGCTTTGGATATAATTGATAACTTCATTCTCAGGGGGAGATTGTTGGGTCTAGTTTGAGAATTATGTTAATCAATTCAAGCAATCACGAGATGTTTAGGTTCGCGTATGAAAATGGGTCTGAGAGTCGCTAGCGACACTCTGAGAGTCGCTTGGCTAGTTTCAGCTGACTCTCTGAGAGTCGCTAGGTTATCTTCAGCCGACTCTCTGAGAATCGATAGGCTGGCTTCAGCCAACTCTCAGAGAGTCACTAGGTCGGTTATGGCCGACTCTTAGCGAGAGTCGGCAATCTTCACGCCGACTCTCTCAGGTTTCCTATATATACCTAACCATTTTCATAGAAATAGGAATTTCTTCTCCACCATTTTTCTCTGTTATTTTCATTTGTTTAGCTAGCTAGAGAGGGTTTTCGGTTTGTGTTCGTTCCACCACCACGGAGGAGCTCACCCATGGTGGATGGCGATGGTAGATCGTTGTAATCATTCCAGGAGCATATTGTATTCATATTAGTGGAATCATAATCAGATTTAAGGGTTTTTGTTCTCCTTTTTATGCTCTTCTTTTTGCTTTTCTATTGATTTCTTCAATAACAGCTGATCTATGGTTGATTTGTTGATCAGATCTTGACTAGAATAATCATAGCACAGGGACCCTATCATCAGGACCTACAGCTTTGATGTTAAGCAGTAGATTGACCGTTGTGTCGGGATGATGACGTTGTGTTTACAACTGTTGTGTCATTTAACTTGTGAGAGTCTTGGTTAAGGCTGGTTAAGTCGGTGTCTAGGGGTTGGTCATGTTAACCGGACTTCGGGTTGATACATGTGGTAGATTACGAGTTATCAGTATAGTAAGCTCGACCCATGTCGGTGAAACTTACTGGGTTATAATTATGGGATGAGACTTGGGTGGTGAGCCCTTATAGGAATCGGTCGGTAACATGGGGTACTTTCATGTTAATAAATAGCAAATCGTTTTATAAGGATCAGGATGTCCTGAGCTGACATAAATGATATTTGTGACGATATGGTTTCTACTTAAATTAAACTATTAGAACTCACTCAGCATAGCTGACTTTGTATGTACGTTAGGTTGTTTTGCAGGTGAGATTGTATGACGAAATATCTTGGCTTGGGAGCGGTGCTACTCGGATTGGTATGCAGGCATTCGTAAGGTAAAGTTAATAATGATAATGACTATAAAAGAGGATTATTATTTTCAAAAATATTTCCGATGTATGTTTGATTAATAAAACGATTACTTTTAAAGAAAATACCCAGTGATGAGATGCATCTGTAGGGTGCCCGGTTTGGGGTCTTACATACGGTCTTAAGATAGTGTCACCTATGTGCTAATGTTTAGGTGATGTTTAGATTGCAATGGGTCTATTTCACTTTGTGTTAACGTTCAGGACGGGGTCCTGTGGGAGGAGATTGTCATACATCTTTTGTATGTATGGGTGATCAGGACGGTGTCCTGTGTTAGTGGTAATGATACATCTTATGTATGTATGAATATTTAGGATGATGTCCGAGGTGTGACATCTGTGTTGTAACCTGTGTAAAAGGGTCTGGTGTCTAGTCTGAGTAGTGGTTGTTCTGAACCGTTTGTACGTCCTGTGTGAGGTACGACCATGTGGACTATGTTGGAGCACATGGTGACATGTGGCAGGGGCCACCGTTGAGACGAGTTGTAGTTAGGGGTTCATAAGTTTTGTGTGTAATTACAAATGGCAGTAGCCATGTCGTATGTGTATGAATTTACTCAGGCTTATCAATTTATGTGTGTACAGTGTGTGATTCGGGAGTTTGGGTTGCTATATATCTAAAAATATATATTGGACATAGTATGTTTTCTGATATGACATTAAGTGTCCTTTTGCTATATGAATAGTCGTGAGTAAGACGCATAGAGGATGCTCAGGTAGTGTACTTCTTTCTTGATGTTTTTCTCGACGATTGATGTATTGAGGAGGTGCGAGGTGATTTGACGCTTTTTCATACGATCGACGAGGTGCTCTTATGAGATGCCAATACTTATATCTCGAAATTTTAGAGCGCGAAGCCAATGGCCAAAAATTTGGGACTACGATGCAGAAAGCGTTTGCATGAACGCTTGTTTGGTAGATATGTATGGTGTGATCAGAATTACGACGCTGGACACTACAGCGTAGAGTGACGACGTGACATGATAGCCTTTGAGGATGGATTCCATATGAAGGATTTGGTCGACGTATGTTGACAGAAGAGCGGTGACGTTCGTTCAGAACGAGACGATGGACAGTCGAGGCTTATGCTAGGATGGACTTCATGTTCAAATATGACGAAGGGGATGCGGTCGGTGATCGCGTGTTAATGATAGAACAATGACGGGGAAAGTGAAATGAAGGAGGGACAAGTGCGGGATTTGCATATGAGTTCCCGGGAAAGAGATGCTTACACTGGTATACATATGACTAAGTTAAGGGTAAGCTCGTGTGGAGCATCGAATAGGACATTGTTATGTTTTCAGAATGGACGTGAATGTGGTACGCAAACTTTTGAAGATCTTCGGAATACGATAATCGTAGCACTAGTGATAAGTGACGTGTGCTTACCTATAATACGTGATGAACACATGGCAACGAAGCAAAGAGATGCTTTGGTAGAGGAACATTGCGTTGGTAGAGATTGGAGGAAGCTTGCACAAGCTCCTGGAGATCGTCATAGAAGGATGAATGAATTACCTTATGAATAGGTAAGTGATTATCGTGCTTAGACTTCGGAAAATAATCGCAGGATGGCGATCGGAGTATGGGAGAGAGGAGTATGATGAACAGATGATGGGGAGGCAGTTAATGCTTCTATCTATGAAAAATAGGACTCCTACTTGAAGGATGGTCGTCAAAGTGATGAGACCATCAGGAATTTACAAGGGACAGGATGGCGGAAGCTGGATATACAGCTCTATGACTTGCTAGGGAAAGGTGCAGAGTGGGAAACGTGTAGAAAAGTGATGTACCGTTTGAATAATGGCTGGAGAGACGAGAAATGAAGGAATATGTAAGTGAAACCTATCAGTCCCAAAGTTGAAAGCGGGCAACGGAGATGACTTCTTTAAACACCAAGTATGGTGGTCGTGTTGGGAAAGGTAATGAAAACGATGATGTATATAAAAGTGAGTGTATGACGCCAAAGGACTTTGGATACACCGGTTAGAACTAAAGGATAGGTTGTGTTGCACTGTACCGACACAGTATTCGAGGATGAATCCCTTTTATAGGGGGTAGACTTGTAACATCCTGGAAATTCATAAGCCAATGATTCGGGTTAGTGGACGACCTGAATCGTTATTTAAAGTAATAATGAGCAAGGTTGTCACGAAAGGTGCGTTTTAACAACGGAAAAAGGGACGGTTAGTCGTTTAAAAGATGGTTCAGGATTGAAACGTACGAGATGGAAACACAGGGACCCTGATGTAAATCCTAGTGAATTAAATACCACACTACCACAAACCCTAGACCATAATCGGTCTAAGGGAATACGACGGCAACCAAGAGAAGCCGCAAAGGAGAAACCTACGACGAGGAGGTAGGACGAGAGGAACGGAGGCGGTGGTGCGGTGGCTTTCGAATGGGAGTCTCTGAAACCCATTAAGGTAATCCTCGTTTGCATTTTATTTGCTTTACATTGTTGGTTCTTACGGAGGTTTCGGTATGGTTATCGGGTAGTAGTACGGCGGCCGATGGTGGCTATACGTGTTGATGGTGGCGGTAAACCACCACTGTTATGGTGGTTCTTAGTGGTGTGCGGCGACACCACAGGGTGGTGATTGATAGGATTGTTGAGGATGAGGTGCAACCGGTGATGGTGGCTAGTCATGGTGAAGCTCGCGGCGGCAAAAGTTGGTGACGGTCGTAGTTAATGATCGGAAAAGGAGGAACCGACGATGATAGCGGCTGTGGATGTGATGGCTCTCGGTGGTGATGGTATCCAGCGAAGGGGGCACAGTGGAGGCAAAGGACACGGCACGACGGTGTACGGTGATGGAGCATGGAGACGGTGCGGGTGGTGTTAGCCGATTAGCGTTGGCACGATGGGGAAGACGAAGACGACATGCACAGTTGTGCGAGGTGGAGAAGATGGAAGGCGGTAATGAGAACCGGTTAGGGTTTTACCCGATTAGGGTTTTACCCGATTAGGGTTTTGCATGGCATGGTTTACGTGCATGCATGGAACCCGTTTCAAGTATTCGAGTTCTAAATGGGTCAAGAACGGTCCAACCCGTGTACCCGTGGAGCTAGGGTTCGATGGTTCAAACGACGGTGGTTAAGGCAAGATTGTCACACCCCCAAATTCATTCAATTAATAAATAAATAAATAAATTAAGGTTGCAACGATTAGTAACATTACACAATAGCGGAAGCATATTGAAGACATCTAAAGTATTGAACACCATTACAAATAATGAAATAAGCTAGTACATTATCCTAGAACCATATAGGTCAAAACCGTTTAAGGTTTGACAATCATGCTTCTTCGGCTTCTAGGGTTTAATCCATATGGCTAACCTATTCCATCCGTGCCATAGCTATGTGATACCTGAAAAACATACTTAAAAATGTCAACACAAAGGTTGGTGAGTTCACAGGTTTAGTTGTCTCAATGTAAAGCGGTTTTCCTTGAAAACATTGATATCGTGTACATAGCCATAATATAAAATCGTTTTCCTCGAAAACATGTGATGACTTCATAGTCATAAAGTGAAAACATTGAAAAGGTGTACATGGCCATAGTATGAAACCGTTTTCCCGAAAAACTTGAAAATGTGTTCATGAGATTAATATGGAACTGTTTTCCTCATAAACATGTGATGACCTCATAGTAATAAAGTGAGTCGTTTTCCCAATGAAAACATGTGATGATTTAATAGTCATAAAATAAGTCATTTTCCCCAATGAAAACATGTGAATGAGTTTATACCCATGTTAAGCCCTTTTTAATAATAAGATTGATAACCAAAATGAGTAGCGGTTTCATGTGTTTATGATAAACAGAACAAGTAATGTTGACCCATTTGTAAACTAGCTAGCTTTACAAATAATATGTTCATACATGAGTCATAATCAAACCATGACAACGGTGTATGCCCCTCCCTCGTTCCTCACAAAGTATGTGTTTAGACAATATGCGGTCATTTGGCCAGGTGGACCCCAGGTTAGCGCGACTAACCATGACCGGGGGTGTCAATCCTAATAGTACTATCCATAGAATCTCAGGCTATCCACAGCTAATGGTTATAAAATGTGATGTTCAGGGGACTTTACGAGCTCTATATGTGTTCACTCAAGCAAACATAAAGGTCGGGTCTTGTTCTCTTGTTACCATATAAAAATGTTTGTAAGTGTGTTTCATGTTTTCTCAAATGTATCAAGCAATGATGTTCCCAAATGTTTTAAACAATGATTTTTCATTTACGCTCGGTGGGTAAATTGGGCGCCAACGTCGGGGATCTATATGTCGATCCCACCACTTACCGTAGCCTCGTCGGGGCTCTTCAGTACTTAACCTTCACCCGCCCAAATATCTCCTACGCCGTTCAACAGGTTTGCATGCACATGCATGCCCCCCGTTCCGGTCACCTCAATGCATTCAAGAGAATTCTGCGATATGTGAAAGGCACATCAACAATGGGAGTTCACATGCGTCGTGGCTCAATTACCTCCCTTATATCGTATACCGATGCGGATTGGGTTGGATGCCCCAACACACGTCGTTCCACCTCTGGTTACTGCGTCTTCTTAGGCGATAATCTCCTTTCATGGTCTTCCAAAAGACAGACCACCATATCTCGATCTAGTGTAGAAGCTGAATACCGGGGGTGGCCAAATTATGTTGGCTTTGATATCTTCTTCTCGAGTTGGGTTACCCATACAAACTAGCATCCCTAGTCTATTGTGACAATGTAAGTGCTATTTACATATCTAGCAATCCTATTCAACATCAATGTACTAAGCATATCGAGATTGACATTCACTTCGTCCGGGACAAAGTGCAAACAGGCCACATCCGTGTGTTACATGTTCCTTCTCGTTATCAGTTCACGGACATCTTTACGAAGGGCTTACCACGAATTCTATTTGATGATTTCCGATCTAGTCTAAGCATTCGTCATCCCCCTCCTTAGACTAAGGGGGTATATTAGACTAGTTATTAGTTATTGTAAATTATCATTATTGTATTCTAAAGGGTAGTGAAGTGTTATTTATGTAATTTTAAATATGGTTGCTTAATGAGAAGTAGCCCATGGGATTAAGCCATAATGTCTTCTATCAACTCCACCTGGAGGTGTGTTAGGGGCGATCTCATCCCTTAAGTAGCAATGGAACCCAATGTCTACCTGATATGATGGTAACGATATGGTTTCCTACTCGAATCCTATGATTCCCGTAGGTACTTAATGAGATTTATGGACTAACCCTAGTATTATACAACAAATCTAACTCGTGTCGGGTTATCACACGTGCGGTTGAGCTCTATTGATTCTTAACGGTATCACCGATTCAGTTTACGACGTTGATTTAACATTCGTTAGTATTAGTTGCTTATTTCAAGTCGAGTTTCTCAACTCGAATGTGTTTCAAAAGTTATATGCAAAAATAATTGTTTGTCGTATACACGATCGTATATAGCTATGTGCATGTATAATTAATAATAATATTTTGCGTTCCTTAATAGTATTTGTTTGTCTTTATGTAAACATATACGCGTAATACACCTACTTTAGTATATTTGTGTATCGTATTTTGTTTACTCAAGTCATAAGCAAAAATATATACATGTATATTTAACTTTATCCTTAAATGTAATCATATACTAATTTGTTTTCCCATAAAGTATATATTTATATTTTATGTACAAATATATGAAATATCGTTTAAGACGAGTAGTAACAGCATATGACTACATATATATATATATATATATATATATATATATATATATATATATATTACTTATTCATGATATGTTAACGTCTTATGTTTTGAAACCGTCATATTTATTTATATTTGCATTTGAATATTATATTTAACAAACGACTGCCCGATCTTGTGTAACGTGAATGTATGTATTTATTTTGAATGTATATACATAGTCGGTTCTAAACATCATATTATAAAATGTTTGTTTGGTTTTATATAATGAGGATACTATATATATATATATATATATGTATATATATATATATGTATATACATATGTATGTATGTTCGGACCTAAATATTGTTTAAGAAAATAATCATTTGGTTTCGTATAAAGTATGAAGGTTTACAATTACATATATTTATACGAATATTTATATATATATATATATATACACAAAAAATATATTTGAATGGATCATTGTTACTTGTCAAACTCTCGTTTTAGTCGGTTACGTTCTAAATTAATTCGCACAAGTTTAAAATGTTCAAACGTAATATACAAGATAATAGTTTATCCTTAAAATAATTGTTATCCACATTATTCCAAATAACGATCGTCAACGATTTATATATATAACGTACATTTTGTAAAAATATATATATGACCAAATTAATAATTTGTATTTGTATACCTATATATATATATATATAATTTGTTAGTTGTATTTAGGGTCCGTCTTACCAACTACACCCTCACGTTTATATTTATCATTTAATTAATATATATATAATTTGAAGGAAACCTCTCGCTAATAACACGTTAATGCGACTTGAATCGTTAATATTTATTGTTAGTTTAATATTTATTTTCATTGGTGACGAATCGTTTAGGGCTCAACGCGTTTTAACTGTACACGCACGTTTAACTTTTGTAATAAATAAATAAAATCGTTTTAGCATGCGTTTATACCTTTCCGTTCACTCGGTTCGTGTATGTAATCCATTCGTATCCGTCGACCCGTATTAACCAAGTTTGACCAGTTTGACTTTCCTTGACCGAGTTTGACTCGTTGACCAAAACCCGGGACTGTCGGGAACGACCCAAAAAGTCCCGCCTATTGGTGTGATATCCCGTCTTCACCAAAACCTGTCCAAAAATTCAAGTAATCACTCGGGAATGAAACCCGGCCAACAAAATAACTAGATCTAAACGGATAATAGCTGTTCGCGAAAAGTTATGCTTAAACTACAAAACTAACCTCGTATCTCGTAGATCAGGACAATAGAACCACGCATACCCCAAGATTCATTCGTTTGGGACTCGTCGAAGTTTCACCGGAACATTTAAACAGAAGCTAATCGTTAAAACGTGTGGATCTATCCTTAAACAACAAGAAAATGTGGAGAGGACTCACCAGAACAGGCAGCTCGCCGAAACCCTAGTTCTGTCGTCGGAAAGACGTGTTTGGCCGGATCCCGGCCGGAAAGGCTGTGAGCTGTCAGAGAAACGGGTTAGTGATGTCACCCAGACAGTCTATATCAAAACTAACAAAACCTAACCTAGACTCCTAAGTAATAATTGGAGTACCTTCGACTAAATCGCACTGACAGGCAAGTGGACCTATAGAGTAGCACAGCTTAATGGTAAACCGTGTTATCGAACCCTAGAGACACTACTATAACTATACTAGACTCTGACTCGGACTAAGGATTGATTGATGGGGGGGTTTACTACACTACTGATTAGAACTAATAATTCAGAAAACAAGGTCGACTCAATCTATCAAGGTAAATAACTAAGGTAATATCAAGAAATGGGAAGAATACCACCTAGGTCGGAATCCTACTTGCAAAGCACAACTTCTACCATAACAGAAGTAATCAACAAGAACATGGTTCAAACAATCAAATCAAGAACGAAAATCGAATCTTGAAAAAGAATAAGTAAAACTACAAACCCGGGATCCAAAGCTTCAACCTTTACTCTTCAATATTCTTCATTTAGCCTCAAAATCGCCCTTAGACCTTCTCAAGACGGTAGTAAAATCAAACTCTTTGAATAATGGCATTAGAATCCTATTTAATTATCGATTAGGGTTTACTTCAGGGAATACGGGTCTCTCGCGTACTGCGAGATATTAGCCATGTTTCCTCGCGTACCGCGAGGGACAATTTAGCCGCGGCCCTTTTTCCTTCCCTCGCGTACCGCGAGGCCTTCTTCCTCCTCTCTCGCATACCACGAGAGCATGATTTTCACCATTTTTCACTTTTGAACTTCCGGCTTTCTTCTCTTGCTCGGTTTCTTCGGATATTCACTTGTATTCATCATGAGCACCTGTAGACAAGACAAAGGATTAATAGTATACAAAAAAGACTCAAAACAAAGATAAAACTAATAGGAATAAAGATGTGTGCTTTGCACTATATCAAACATCCCCACACTTAACCTTTTTTCATCCTCGAAAAAGTCTGCAATGGAATCATAACTCAGATCTAACTCAACATATATCAATTACCAATTAGTCAAAACATACTCACGTGTTAAAAAGCAATAATTAGGATTTATGTCCGATTAAACCCAAGCACCAACTTTCAAGCCCTCGTAATGTGTTCTAATTCCATTTTATACATTTATCAAACAACCTATGTGACTCACACTTAGAAGTTACAGCTCTACCTAATCCCGTCTCACGGTCATGTTTAGGCACGGATCAAACCATATACATTTACCCACCACGTTAAACTAATATTTATTTGTTTTACAAATTAGATGAAATCATGTATGAATGGTATGATAATGAGCATTAATTCAAGCAAATGAACTTTCGTGTAGAGACATTTCAACCAAGTCACTATCCCGAAAGGTAACACATAGACTAAGTCATATTCATTAAGCACATAAGACATACTTAGTGGTGTTTTCTCCAAGTGGCCATCCTGGAGGGTAACACATAAGCAAACTTATAATTCTAATCAATTAACTCATGAATTATGGACATATGGATGCGGGCGCCACCAAACTCGGATTTATTCTCATAAAAAGATAATGGAGTGCCAAAAATTTCAAAAAGAAATATATCTTATCTTAATGTGGTACCTATCACCCTATGTTGACAGTTTTAATATTACTGACACCCTAAGATGAGTACCCACACGATATCATGATTTAATTAACTGATTAATACTAAGTAACACACACAGGCTATTTAAGCTATTCAAGCTGGCTGGGTCTACCAAAACATCACTAATTAGGTGCGTTTTCTATTATTTAAATCATTTAAAACTCAACAAGCAGATCCAGTTGTGCTATAGTTTTCCATTTGGGTTTGCAAAACTTATACTTTCAAAGGACATTTTTCAAAAAAAAAATTTAATTTTTTTGTATTTTTGTATTTTTATAAACAAACAAACTAGACACTTAAACTCTCACATCCCCACACTTGAAAGACACATTGTCCTCAATGTGAAGCAAGACACAACTAAAATTAAAAATACAAAATAAAAACAGGAAACGACTTAGCTGGTAATGTATATGCTCTCGAATAAAAATCCAGCTTCGTTCATCCTTGTGTGCACCGTATAGCATTTCGGTCGCGGTTGCACATCTCTTCCGGGTTACCTTTACAAGATAAATAAGCTCAATCAATCCCGCCCAAATGGAAATTGAGTACGGACGGGATGATAAAACCTGCAAAATAAACCTCACAACAAACCCGCAGCATTAAACTGACTCAAATTAAAATAAAAGACTCAATGTAGAATTAAAAGACTCGACTGACTTACTAAGACTCTGGATAGAATAGGGATACGTACCCAATGTGTGACAAACACATAGACATGAAAGCCACAGCAAGGTAGATCAACAGTTACGAACGGTTTCAAGTTTCCCATGGTAATGGATTGAATGATATGAATGGAAGTGATGGATGATGGTGATAATGAATGATGTGGTAATGGATGATTGGTATGTGATGCAGTGATGATAGTGGTGGGAGTGGTGGTAGATGCGGGTGAGGGATACCATGTGAAAACAAGGAAGAAAGGCAAATCCAGGAATGCCCCGCGTACCGCGAGAAAGGAGGGGATGTTCCTCGCGTACCGCGAGGAACTTGAATTGTAGCCGGCCAAAGCTAGCCATCACTCGCGTACCGCGAGGGATTCCCCTAATACTCTCACGTACCACGAGGAGGTCCCCTTAATAGAAATTTTTGATCTTTTTTCAACTTTTATACTTAGAAAATTTTTTACCCTCTAAAACCTTTCTTCACCAAAATTCCTTGAAAACCTATCCCAAGCATAAAAGAAATGTAAAAATACCTGGAACTTCGTTTCTGGTGATTTTCCTCACTGAATCAAATGTGAGTCCCTACAAAACACGACACAAACAAATACACACACCGAAAAACAAAGAAAATGACACGGACTCAAACCAAGGAATGCATACAAACTCTACATCCCGGGCACTTGCCCGAGACTCAAGCAAGCCTATCAGGAGGCTTCTCCTTGATCCTAAATGGTACCGCCTTCATCCTACGCGGTCTCCTAGTCCTCCACAAATCTAACAACCAGACAAACACCACATATCTCTTGTAACTATCACACAGGTCCTTCCACCACAACTTATACCTACCTGGTCCAAAAATGACACTTTTCAAATAACCAAGCAGTTCATCACCCTTAAACTTCCCCACACTTGGGGTTAGCACTACCCTAAAATCAAATGAATCTGTCAAAGTACGGGTTCTCTTACGGGGTGGCCTAGACCTAGGGCAACTGGAACTAGGGGCTGGCTCAGCAAGCCTCCCCTCAGAACAAAGAATAGGTGGAGGTTAAGGAATAGGATTTTCTATTGATGTGACCTCTAAACCTTCACCAGGATCCTCTACACTCTCCACCAACTTCCCCACACTTGGGGTTTTTCCTATGATCTCATCTAATTCTGCCATTATCTCTAGCAGATCATCAGGCATATCTTCACCACCATATTCGTCTGGCGCATCTAGCAACTTCTCCAACTCTATTGCCCAATCCGATGGTTCTTCTAAATTAGGGGCGGGTTCAACTACTTCTCTCTCTGGATCAGAGTCCCAATGATAGTCGATAGATGTATCAATCACGCACACGGAGTGGCTCTGCTCACCAACCCCCTTCATGGACTTTGTAGCATCAAAGGTGACTGACTCATTCCCCACACGGAGTGTGAGCTTTCTGTCAAAGACATCGATCAATGCCTTGGCGGTGCGCAGGAACGGGCGCCCTAGAATGAGTGGGACTCTGTCATCCACTTCCATATCCAGGTTGACAAAATCCATGGGGAAGACAAATTTTCCTACTTTCACTAGAAGATTCTCCATAATTCTCCATGGATACTTGACTGAACGGTCAGCCAAGGATACGCTCATGCGTGTCGGCTGCGGTTCACCTAGGTCTAGCTGCTTATAAATAGAGTATGGCATCAGATTAATGATAGCACCTAAGTCAGACAACGCATGGTTTAAGGGCAAAACCGCCAAGCAGACATGGGATCATGAAACGACCCGAATCTGCAAGTTTCTCTGACAGTTTGTTCAGAACCACCGCAGAACATTACTCACTAAGTGAGACTTTAGAGACCTCCTCTAGCTTCCTCTTGTTGGAAAGAAGATCTTTGAGGAACTTTCCATACTTTGGCATGTGCTGGAGGGCCTCTATGAATGGGAGATTGACCTTGAGCTGTTTGAAAATGTTCTGGAAGTGACCGTATTCCCTAGCGTGTTTATGCGGCAACAAGCGAGCTGGGTAGGGAACACGGCTCAGGTCAATCTCGGGTGACTTCATCTCCACCCCATTCTTCTTCTCCTCTTCCTTCTCGGCAGACTTCTCCTCTGCTATCTCCTCATCCGCCGGCTCTTCCTCTTCTACCGGTGGCTCCTCTACCATCTGCTCTTCTATCATCTTGGCATCTATTTCAGCAAACCGAGCTATCCAATCTACCTTCTTCACCTCTGCATGTGAAGGGATGCCATAGTCAGCGCTGTGGGCGGCTTCCTCCTCAAGTTTTTCCTCCCTCTGACACATGATTGACACGGCCATCACTGAAGCATTGGGGCCTGAAGATGGACCTCCCTGTCTATCCTTCAAGCTCTAGGCGATGACTCCTACCGTGCATTGCAGATCCTAGAATGCTGACTGCGGATTCTTCAATAACGTGTCATGGACATCGAGTCTCTGCCTAGTGTCCCTGTCCTGCTGGACAAAATAGGCAAGTATCTGTGTCTGATTCTCATTCATCTCTTCGATCCTTCTCGTGTTGACATTGCTTCCCGAGCTTTCTCCAGCTTCTCCTCCTCCTTGCTGATTATGGCGACCATTAAACCCATGTGGGTTGTTTCCATATCTCCATCCTGTGCCATAAGAACTATTGTAGTTGTTGTACCCTCGGTTCTGGTTCTGGTTGCCAGCAAAACTCACCTGATCTTGATGATTGACGGGGCAATCTCTGGTGTCGTGGCCTCCCCTGCACACCTCACACCATTGAGCACTGAGTTTCAGCTCTTTGATCTCATTAGCAATAGCTGGAAGTGCAGCAGCCACGCTAGTATCAAGAGTAACCTGATGCATACCTCTAGGAGAAGAGGTGGATGTTCTATCGCTAGGAATGGAAGTCCTAGTAGATGGCCGCTGTTGTTCAGCGAGAGAGAAACTCTCGAACATCTCCTCGCACTCAGCAGGCTCGAGTTTGTCCATGAAATGGCCTCCCATAGCTGTGTTGAACATTTGTTGCTTCTCGAAGGTGAGGCCATTATAGAACTTTTCCACAATCGCCCAGTCGGAAAGACCATGCTGGGGACATCGGCTCAACAGCGTGTTGAACCTCTCCCAGGCCATGTGATAAGGCTCGTCTGGGTCCATCCGGAAGGAGTGAATCTGGTCCCTAAGGCGAGCGGCCTTGGAAGGTGGATAATATTTCTTGAAGAACTTGGCTTGAAGATCCTCCCATGTGGTGATGGAGTTGTCTGGGAGGGTGTCAAGCCAAGTAGATGCACGCCGAGAGAGTGAGAATGGGAAGAGACACAAATAGATTGCGTCCTTAGACACACCCATGATATTGAAGGTATCACATATGCGCGCGAAGTGGGACAGGTTTCCGGGTGCATCCTCATCCTTGAGGCCATGAAACTGAGTGGCATGAGTGATCGTACTCATGACATGTGACGGGATCTACCACGCATTGATGTTCGGAATAGCGGGGCGTGTGATCGAAGATCTCGCCCCGGTGACCCTGTCACTGGCCCTCTGGTGTACCGTACGCCTCGCTGGTGTGTCAGCGTCGCCCATGTTAGGAAATGGAATTAGGCTAGTATAACGTACCTGGGATTTGCACATCTCTTTCAAACGCTCCCGAAAGTCGCTGGTACGCTCGTGTAGCTCTCATTCGGGCTCTGGAAAAGCTTAATAAGGTGGTGACCCCTGCGAAAAAGTATTATGCATAAACAGAAAGACACTAGAAGGAAAGAAACAAAGACTCAAAGACAGAAAGACCCGATTCTAAATTATACACAAAAATAGCACGTAGGACAAGCACACAAACAAGACTCAAAAGAAAAGAAATAAAATAAATCAAAAATCAAACAAAGAACTAGTCAAAGTTAATGTTGCTATTGACAAGTGTCCCCGGGAACGGCGCCAAAAACTTGATGTCGCATAGACGGTCTATATAAAAACTAACAAAACCTAACCTAGACCCCTAAGCAATAATTGGAGTACCTTCGACTAAACCGCACTGACAGGCAAGTGTACCTATCGAGTGTAGCATAACTTAATGGTAAACCGAGTTATCGAACCCTAGAGACACTACTATAACTATACTAGACACTGACTCGGACTAAAGATTGATTGATGGGGGGTTTACTACACTACTGATTAGAACTAATAATGCAGAAAACAAGGTCGACTCAAGCTATCAAGGTAAAGAACTAAGGTAATATCAAGAAATGGGAAGAATACCACCTAGGTCGGAATCCTTCTTGCAAAGCACAACTTCTACCGGTTCTGGAAACTATGATGGATCCGGGTTTCTAAAGAAACAGCTCTAGACTACCTAGTGGATCCCTAATCACTCTCAGGATGTGTCCAACTAAGGAACCTAAAGATGTAATAACTCACCAGATAGTGGATTACCTTTCGGTCTCTCCAACAATGATAATGTACCCAGAAGACAGATCACCTTTCAGTCTCATTGTCCACAATGCATTCGAAGAATGCATGGGGTAATCTCAAGATAACAACTACGACTCAGAATACCAACAAATCACTAGACACCTAAACCAACTTCCTTTCAGACAGTTGACACTCGGATTCCTAATGACGAAGACTAAACGACTATCTCTCACTTCTCTGGTATTGAGACAGGATACACACTCAGATCTAATTACTCTCAATCACAACTCTTATGGCTGCTTTTTCTAGCAAACCATACAAACAATCACAAACCCTAAAGTCTATGCCCTAGATATGCAAATTAAACTGGACGACATCCACAATCAACACACAAAATTGAAATCAACAATAGATCAGCACTAAGCATGCAAAATTCATAATAATTAATATCAAGAGATCTTTTACAAAATCAATAAACCATCAAACAAATCCAAAACCGATAAAAATCGTAACTTTACGAAGTATTCATCATAAAGACCTAGGCAGTATTAGTGTTTTAGCCTACATGTTTACCACAACCATAACAGAAGTAATCAACAAGAACATGGTTCAAACAATCAATTCAAGAACGAAAATCGAATCTTGAAAACCGAATAAGTAAAACTACAAACCCAAGATCTAAAGCTTCAACCTTTACTCTTCAATCTTCTTCCTTTAGCCTCAAAATCGCCCTTTGACCTTCTCCAGACGGCAGTAAAATCAAACTCTTTGAATAATGGCATTAGAATCCTATTTAATTATCGATTAGGTTTTTTTTTCACGGAATACATGTCTCTCGCGTACCACGAGAGATTGGCCATGTTTCCTCACGTACCGCGAGGGATAATTTAGTCGCGACCCTTTTTCCTTTCCCTCGCGTACCGTGAGGCCTTCTTCCTCCTCTCTCGCGTACCGCGAGAGCATGATTTTCACCATTTTTCACTTTTGAACTTCCGGCTTTCTTCTCCTGCTCGGTTTCTTCGGATATTCACTTGTATTCATCATGAGCACCTGTAGGCAAGACAAAGACTCAATAGTATACAAAAATGACCCAAAAAAAAGATAAAACTAATCAAAACGAACGATAACAATAGGAATAAAGATGTGTGCTTTACACTACATCAGTTAGAAACCCTAGTCAGTTCCCACCACACAAATATGAGCCGCCTCCTAGAACTGCCTTCGCCTTCCTCCGTCGTTGTGATGTCAACGCACCCGCCACCATCGTCGTCGTCCCTGTGTTGCTAGAACGCCGCTGGTGCGGCTGTTTAAGGTCGTCGGAAAGACGATCTGACCTCGGAGACTGGATTTCGCCATTTTCTGTTGCGGAAAAAACGGGCTAGGCCGCCGCCATCTTTTCTTCACCTGAATCGGCCACCACTGCCGTCGTCCTCGTCTTCCGACGTTGATTTGACCATCGAAAACCACCGTCCGCCCCTCGGTTGTAGTCGTCGCCGGGAGGAGCTGCCGGAGGTGGCCGGCCTCCTCCCCCCCACACCTACTCTCTCTCTCTCTTCCAGTTTCTTCCTCTCTCTCTATGTTGGGTGCTAGGGTTTGTTCAAATGGGGATGAAGAAGAGGCAGCAAACCTTTTATAGCTTGGGTTTGAGTGTAGGTGGATACCTCGTTTCAAACCCGAAACTTTACTGTGTTCTCTCGTCCCCTTAATTATTTTTCGTACATAATACTAAAATAAATATTTATTTCGTTTTAGTTTATCACTAAGGAATATCCAAGGCGCGAATTTACAACGCGTGTCTGAACTCATTTGTTGGATTTATCGTTTCACGTTCTGATTATTAATATTATTTTTCTAATAATATTATAATATGTATGTTATAATACTTTCCGTACCAGTTTGCTGGTTGATAGCATTTATTCTATTAAGGTTGTTCGTTTGCGCGTTCTAACACAGTTTAACGTTTCAGTACGCGTACTCCAAGTGTAATTATATGAATCGACTTCATAGACAATTATTATTAACTAATATTAATAGTTAGTTATCTTAAGTAATCGTTCTTGTCGACTATCCGTAATTAAACCGATATCTGACGCGTTAAACGTTAATAAAATATCGAATCGCGTACGTACTTCTATCGTTTCGTAAGTTCTTAGAATTGTGTAAGGAGTCATTAGACGAAGCCGAGTAAGTAGTTTGATGTTCGGATTACGTAGATTGGACCTCTAACGAGCTTGGATCCTTATTGTGCCTCAAATGGGCTTAGATTTCTATTGGGCCTTATTGGGACTAGTTGGGTTTAGCCCAACAACTAGGCTTTAAATTCTAGAATTTTGCAAGTGTCACAGAGATGTGGAGTTTATATTTATGCATTATTCGGCATACGTTTTAAACGTAATCTGATCATGTGAGCACACGTTTAGCAGATTCGGGATTCGAGCGAGAAGACGGTTGCCGAGCATGACCTGGATCTCCATAACCTGTGAGTTTCTAATCCCCTCTTTAATGTTTTTACCATTTTGGGCCTATCGTACATACTCGCGTGTTTTATTCTGTTAATTAAACGTGTCAAGAGTTTTGGTTAAACCTGAAGAGTTTATAAATTAAATACGATATAACGAACTTAATGGTTTATGTGGGGTCCTTAGGTCATGAGGGCTAGAAGCTAGTAAGGTGTGTGTCTCGTGTAATGACCTATACGGGATGGGTCAGGTAATGGATTTAGACATGTGGAGGATATACCTAAGGTGTGTTAGCACGGGAACACGTACGTGGTTCGTGTTTAGTTAACGGGTCATGGTAAATGCAAGTTAACTGTTATGTATTACTTGCTTGATGTTGTGTGTGTTCTTGCGTCATTGTTAATGTGACACGAAAAATGATGATGTGAAGGACGGGGTCCTTCTGGTGGTCACTAAAGGTGACAATGCCTTTGGGAGCAGTGATCGGGATATGACCAAAACCCTGACGAGGGCAGTTGTGACTAGAAGAGTAAAATCCTTCGAAGGTAATTGTTGTGTGCATTTATGTTGATTTAATTGCATGCACGTGTTAATTGATATTCATTGTGTTGTGACGTTATTGCTTTGGTGTTGAGCTTTACTTTGACCATTGTGTCGGGATGATGTTGTGTCTACGACTGTCGTGTCAGTTGACCTTGTGAGAGTCTTGGTTAAGGCTTATTATGTCAGAGTCTAGGGGTTGGTGGTATCAACCGGACTTTGGGTTGATACGTGTGGTGGATTATGAGTTGGTAGTGTAGTAAGCTCGATCCAATTCGGTGAGACTTACTTAATTAGGGTTGTGGGTTGAGTATGGGATTGTTGGACCTTTATGGGAAATTGAAAGTCTCGATGGTATCTCCAAACATGTAAGACATCCACGATCAACGCATTACTCTAGATTCCACGTAGAGACGGAAGCCTGAGCGAGTCAAACCAAACACGAAAATCAATACATAAGATATAGATGTAACAGAAACGATATTTTATTCATAACGAACTCGTCATCGCGTCATACGAATACAATACCGAAGAAGTGTACATCTCTCGTTTAAGCTCAATGTCCAACCCCTAGGTGAGCTCTACCTAGGGGTGGTGACTCACCTCTCACAGAGAATCTCTCCCTCTCTGTATAGTGAGCTCGATCCAAATCGATGAGACTTACTGAGTTAGGGTCATGGGTTGAGTCTGGGATTGTTGGACCTTTATGGGAAATGGTAGGTGACGTGGGTTACCGATATGCTAATAAATAGCAATCGTTTTATAAAGGACTGGAATGTCCAAGTTCAAATAAATCATATTTGTAATGAGAACGTTTCTATTTAAAATATAACTGTTAGAACTCACTCAGCGTAGCTGACTTTATATGTACGTTAGATTGTTTTACAGGTGAGTTCACATAATGAGGTATCTTGGCTTGGGAGCGGTGCTACTCGAATTGGGGTGCATGCATTTGTAAGGTAAGGTTAAGATCGATAACGAGTTTAAAGATAAAACTATTTTAATTAAGACTTTCGCTGATTGTTTTTATAATAAGATAAGTGTTTTAATAAGATAATATTCAGTGATGAGACCCAACTATATGATGCCCGGTTCGGGGTCTTACACTGGGCTTCACGAGAACTTCAAGCATTCGGCACATCTAAGTTTTCGGGCCGAGAACTTTTACAAAAGCAAGTTCTCGCAAACCAAAAATAACTAAACTATCTTCTGAACAATCTAGTGATTCTTGGATGCGTCAGCCTATTGGGTTTGGTCCTTACCATTCTAGTTTCTAATATGCAAAAATAAATGCACTTAAGATGGTGATTTGAAAGATCATTTATTTAAAAAGTCAAACGGACGGCATTCCGACTTATAAAAGAATATATAAGCCTCGTTCGAAATCTTGTTAGACGATCATGTTTATAATGCTTTGATGAGAACGAAGTTTGTATTCGAAAATGAGTTAATAATGTTGTTAAACGTGTAAGTGGTCGGTTTTAAAAAACGAGAATTTTTTCTAAGCTTAGATCTACATGAAGAACCAAGACTTCATGTCTAAACTAAACTAAATATGTATTCATAAAACTTGCTACAAAACAGCAAATTTTCTGGTTTTAACGGTTTTAGTCCCTAAGTTTTAGTTACTTACAAAAGTAACTTATATTTATGTCTTTCTTACAAAAATCACTTTAAATACAAAAAGTACTTTTAGATCAGGTCATAAAACTAAAGTTTATAAGGTTTTGAACTCCAAGTTTGAAAGGTCTAACTACCTTCTTTTAAAAGTGTCGGTTTTACATAAAATAGAGTTTTTATTAACATTTAAATGGTCAAAAATCAAAGAAATAGTTATCCAACTCTAAAAATTACAAAATTCTGTTCATAAGTCTTCTATTATATGAAAAACCTACTGTAAAAACTTGCGATTTTTTTTAAATGTTTTTCCTATTTATTGTATTTATAAAGTTAAAATCAAAGTAATAGTTATCTAACTCCAAAAATTATGAAATTTAATTTATAAGTTTCTTATAACCTGTACAAGTTACTTTAAAAGTTTGATAACTTTCTGAAAGGTCCAAGTAGTTTTCCTATTTTAGTATTTATAAAACTAAAATCAAAGAAATAGCTAGCTAACTCAAATAATTATGAAATTTAATTTATAGGCTTCTTATGATATGTAGAAGCTACAGTAAAAATTTGGGAAGTTTCTGAAAACTCGAAATATTTTCCATATTTTTGGTCGAAATTTTTGTTAAAAATCCATGTACACTCAAAAACTTCAAATTTCTCATCTAACACTATAATAACATAATATAAGATGCAATAAAGCAATATCTACTAAATATATTGTAAGGCCCCAAAACCGGGTAACCTCACTTGTTGGATTTACTCATAAACAAAGTCATTAATTACTGAACTTTTAATAAAAACATTCAAACACAGCGGAAACATTCAACATTTAAGTATATTACAGCGGAAGTCTTAGTATTCAAAACATTAACCATTGTCAAATCAAAACATAAGGTGGGATGTCAGTCACACGCCGGGCAGCCTTCACGCCTTCGCACGACCCTTGCCTTTGCTACCTGAAATGTATACTAAAAGTCAGCTAACGCTGGTGAGTTCTAGTTTAATGCGTTTAGATATAAACATTCTTTTCTTTACCTCATAAGTAAGCATTATTATAAAGTCATTCATATAAATACGTATTCATAACTTTTGCTTTTCTTTCATCTTTCTTTTCTTTATTTTTTGTGATTACATATGTATATATGCATTCACCCTTTTACTTTTTCTTTACATTCCTTCTTCAACATTCTTATGTGATTACATGGATATGCATTCACCCTTTTACTTTCTTTACCATTTATTGGTCATACACATATGGGTGATCAACCCGTCATTTACTTCGTATATCACAAAGATATACGCCCTTGAGCTACCGTCGTAGCCCTTTTACTCGTCCGGTCCTAGAAACCGTCCGCCTTAACTTTTGGTCCGGCCACCCTTCGGCCGTCCGAAATAACTTTAGGTCCGGCCACCCTTCGGCCGTCCGACATAATCGCCCGTCTGCCATAAGGCATCCGTTTCCCACTTGAACTAATTATACAGCCGAATTATTGACATAGCGACTTACTCCACCGTAGTGGCCTTTATTTAGTCTACCTTTCTAGACTTACTGTTTCTGGCTGCATAATAGTCAAGTGGTCGTCCGTCTACCGTAGTAGTCGTTAGCTTCGTTTCCGTCCATAACGTATACATACATTCATAACATGCAATATATATTTATAAAGCAAGATTTCATTCATTTACGTTATGCCATTCTTTCATTCATTACTTGTAAACATACGTTTCGTTCTTTATTTAATATTCATACTTCCTTTTTCATATGTATCTACACATATACCTTAATATATCACGTATGATCACATTGACATTCATATCGTTTATTCATTTAGTGTATACACTTCATCCCCAAAACATTTATAAATCATTTGCACATAACACAGAAGGGGGCACATAGAACTCACCTGATGAGTAGTTTCTGTAATACACTAAGCTGGCTACTGAGCTTCACTAATGTCACTCACGATCTGTATAATTAAGTCATACACATAAGATGGTGCTTCTAGATGACACTAGACATTACTATACTTGATCTTAGTAGTTTCGATGGGTTTACTTATATCGAAACTGGATAGTTTCGATAGATTGCCCCTGTCGAAACTTGTAGTTTCGATAGGTTGCTTCTGTCGAAACTTGTAGTTTCGATGGGTAGTTTCGATAGATAACTTATGTATTATCTTAGCTTCGGATCGGGGGCTCATATCGAAACTATGGTAGTTTCGATTGGATCTGCATATATCGAAACTGGGTAGTTTCGATAGGTCTGCACATATCGAAACTAAGTAGTTTCGATGGACCTGCACATATCGAAACTAAGTAGTTTCGATGGACCTGCACTTATCGCCTTCCCCAAAAATCCGAATGTTCTGCATGCGAATCTGATCATGTCGATATCTAAATTATTCTTTGATCAAAACGTTCGTTTTTCATCCTAGATGCTATACCTAAGTTCACTTTCAAGTTTCATCCGTAAAATCGTTATCTTTTAGCCAAAACCCGAAACTTCCCAAAACGAACAAAAACTCAAAATGTGATCGAATCGTTACCTGGATTGAAATTCTGATTTGGAGGTTTTGCTCACGGGAACAGCAGCAACGTTCTCCTGAATTCCCGAGTTGATCCGTCACTTTCTCTCTCTAGACCCGAGCTTTCCTTTCTCTCTCTAAAAGCTGCGTGTGTTGGGGAAATGAGCAGGGAAGAGGGCTGCCTTGCCTCTTATGCGCATGGGCTTCCCTCGGCCCATTGAAGCCGGGCCCAGGCCCGCTCCCTTTTTATTTAAATATTCTCACTAAATCACCGGCCTTGCTATATTTATTCGTTTTATTATTTTTGGGATGTTACAAGTCTACCCTCCTTAAAGAGGTTTCGTCCTCGAAACTGTTCATACGTTAAACAATTGAGGGTATAGTCCCCTCATCTCGTCTTCCTTTTCCCATGTAGCTTCTGACCCTTTTCTGTGCTTCCATTGTATCTTGACTAACGGTATCGACTTATTGCGTAGTCGTTTTTCAACTCGGTCAAGAATGGCTATTGGTTCTTCTACATAATTTAGACTGTTATCCACTTCGATCTCGTCGTAAGGTATGTGAGCTGTGTCGTCAGCTAGGCACTTGCGTAAGTGCGACACGTGAAACGTAGGGTGTATTCCACTAAGCTCAACGGGTAGGTCGAGTCTGTAAGCAACTTGACCCACTCTTGCTAAAATCTTGAAAGGTCCGACAAACCTTGGACTTAGTTTGCCACGCTTCCTGAATCGGATGATTCCTTTCCATGGTGATACTTTCAACAGTACCATGTCCCCTACTTGAAACTCTAAATCCCTCCTTCTCTTATCCGCGTATGATTTCTGTCTGTCTTTTGCGGCTTTCATTCGAGCCTTGATTTGATCAAATTCCTCAGAAGTAGCTTTGACCACTTCGAGACTTGCAAAATCCTTCTGTCCAATTTCCCCCCAACAAACCGGGGTCCTACATTTCCTTCCATACAACATTTCAAATGGCGGCATGTCAATTGTTGAGTGATAGCTGTTGTTATATGAAAATTCTGCCAATGGTAGGTGGCTGTCCCAACTCCCACCGAAGTCAATGATACAGGCCCGGAGCATGTCCTCCAAGGTCTGAATGGTCCTTTCCGATTGTCCATCGGTTTAAGGGTGGTAAGCGGTGCTGATATTCAGTCTAGTGCCCATTGCTTCATTGAATTTCTTCCAAAACCTTGATGTGAATCTAGTATCCCTGTCGGACACAATTGACAGCGGCATACCATGTCTGCTCACAATCTCCTTGATAAATACTTCTGCTAGTCTTTCTGACGAAAAAGACTCACGTATTGGCAAGAAGTGAGCACTTTTCGTCAAACGGTCGACGATCACCCAAATGGTATCATTGCCTTTAGCTGTTCGCGGTAGCTTGGTAATGAAGTCCATTGTGATCTCTTCCCACTTCCATTCCAGTATTAGTAAAGGTTGCATTTTACCGCATGGTTTCTGGTGCTCGGCCTTAACTAGAGAACACGTTAGGCACTTGCTCACGTATCCTGTCACATCATTCTTCATGCCAGGCCACCAGTATTCTTTCTTCAAGTCTTGATACATTTTGTTTGTGCCGGGGTGGATAGAATAGCGAGACTTATGGGCCTCATCGAGTATTTTGGCTCTAAGCTCACCAATCTTAGGTATCCACATCCGGCCAAACCTAGTTCGTACTCCGTATGCATTCGCATCTAAGTTCCCTTGTTGTCCTACTATTCTTTCCCGTTTCACATTTCTTTCTAACAATGCTTCATCTTGTGCCTTTGATATTTCACCCATTAAGTCTGGTGTTATAATCAACTGACAAGCTTTGATTCGGATAGGTGCCGATTCTTCCTTTCTACTTAAAGCGTCGGCCACTACGTTTGCCTTTCCTGGATGGTACAATATTTCACAGTCATAGTCTTTCAGTAGCTCTAACCACCTTCTTTGCCTCATGTTTAATTCCTTTTGTTCGAAAAAGTACTTCAGGCTTTTGTGATCGGAGTAAATGGTGCATTTAACTCCATACAGATAGTGTCTCCATATTTTCAACGCGAAAACTACTGCTGCTAGTTCTAGATCGTGTGTTGGGTAGTTAACCTCGTGAATCTTTAGTTGCCGCGATGCATAAGCAATTACCTTTCCTCTTTGCATGAGTACGCACCCTAAACCCTGCCCTGAAGCGTCAGAGTAGACTACCAAGTCTTCATTTCCCTCAGGTAGTGTTAAGACTGGAGCTTGAGTTAGTCGTGTCTTAAGTTCCTTAAACGCGTTGTTTTGGGTTGGACCCCATTCATACTTTATTTCCTTCCGTGTCAGTTTGGTTAGTGGCGAGGCAATTCTTGAGAAATCTTGAATGAACCTTCGATAGTAGCCTGCCAATCCTAGAAAACTTCGTATCTCTGTTGGTGTCTTTGGGATGTTCCATTCCTTTACTGTCTCGATCTTTGCAGGATCCACCATGATGCCGTTTGGGTTTATTACATGACCTAGGAATTGGACTTCCCTAAGCCAGAACGCGCATTTGGAGAATTTTGCGTACAACTTTTCCTGCTTTAGCACCTCCAGAACCTCCCTTAGGTGACAGTGGTGATCCCCCTCGCTTTTCGAATATACCAGTATGTCGTCTATAAAAACTATCACAGATCGATCCAACATGGGTCGACATACTCTATTCATCAAGTCCATAAACGCTGCTGGTGCGTTAGTTAATCCGAAGGACATCACGAGAAACTCATAATGCCCATAACGCGTGCGAAACGCGGTCTTTGGTACGTCTTCCTCTCTTACTTTCAACTGATGGTAACCCGACCTAAGATCGATCTTTGAGAACCAATTCGCACCTTGTAGTTGATCAAAAAGGTCGTCTATCCTGGGCAGTGGGTATTTGTTCTTTACCGTTCTCTTGTTCAATTCGCGGTAGTCAATGCACATGCGCATGCTGCCGTCCTTCTTCTTTACAAATAGTACCGGAGCGCCCCATGGTGAGATGCTCGGTCTAATAAATCCTTTTTCGGTTAGTTCCTCTAGTTGAGACATCAATTCTTTCATTTCTGACGGAGCCAATCGGTAGGGGGCTTTGGCAACGGGCTCTGCTCCTGGCAGTAAGTCAATCTGAAATTCTATTTCCCGATCGGGTGGCAACCCAGGTAGGTCTTCAGGGAATACTTCCGGAAAGTTGCACACCACGGGTACATTCTTGAGTTCTTTCGTTTCCATTCTATCATCAATAACATACGCCAGATAAGCTTCGCAACCGCGCCTCATGTAACTTTCGGCCTTAATCATCGAGATGACGTTCGGCATAGTGCAATTCCAATCCCCATAAACCGTAATTGGACTGCCGCTTGGAGCTTTGAGGTGTATTCTTTTACGTTTACATATGATTTGAGCTTCATTGGCAGCTAGCCAATCCATACCCAATACTATATCGAATCCTTCTAAGGTGAGAAGGAACAACCTAGAAGGAAACTTATGACCCTCTATTTCTATGATACAATCCTATGTAACTTGGAACACTGCCAAATTTTTACCCACGGCAGTTTGTACGCTAAAGGCCTTTACTATGGTGTTGATAGTGCAATCCAGCTTACGACTAAATGCAGTTGATATGAAGCTTTTACTAGCACCAGAGTCAAATAAAATAGCAGCATTTTCATCATTTACTAGGAACGTACATGACACAACATCAGGGTTTCCTCTTGCTTCTTCCTCGGTCAAGGCATAGGCACGAGTCCTTGCCTTTTGCGGTTCTTGCTCCCTATCTTTTCCCGAACCAGATTGGCCGGCGTTCCTGCAGTTCTTTGTCAGATGTCCCAAAAGTCCACATACTTGACACTTGACGTTTCTTATACATTCCCGGGAGAAGTGCCCCGGCTTCCCGCACTTATAGCATGTGGTGGTGCCGACTCGACACTCGCCAAGATGTTGCCTTCCACATTTCTTACAAGTTTCATATTCATCAAATCTTGGCTTCTTAGTTTCAGCTGTTACGTTCCCTCTTCCGGTGCCTCTGGACGGGATCTCCCATTTTCTCTTTTGTGTCTCAGGTGCCGGGTCCTCATTAGCGTAGTCGTCGTAGACGATTCCGCTCAGATTTACTACCGACTCGAAGGTCGAGGGTAGGTTAGCTTTTACATGAACACGGACCCGTTGTGGCAGCCCCTTAACATAGTACTTGATCAAACGGTCTTCAGTTTCTACCAGGTGGGGGACTAGTTGAGCTAGCTCATTGAATCTCGAAGTGTACTGGCGGTGCGTCTTGTTTCCAGCCTTGAGGTTTAGGAATTCATTTTCCACCCGATCAATTTCGTTCTGTGGACAGAACTTTTGGATGATCAGCTTCTTCAAGTCGTCCCATGTCATTCTGTTTATAGCATTTGGGGACTTAGTTCTCTGAATATTCCTCCACCAACTTAGTGCTTCGTTGGTGAAAGAATGAGCAACGTATTTAACAGCCTGGTCTGGTCGACACTCGCTGATGTTGATTACCGCATTCATCCTCTCAATCCATTCAAGTGTTACCACTGAATCCTTGCTCCCATCGAACTTGGGTGGGTCTCCGTCCTTAAAGCCTTTGTAAGTACACCCACGGTTGCTCGATCCTATCTTTATTTCATCCCCATCGCTATCATATATTTTCTCTTCCTTGTCCCCTTCATCTTCCTCTTTACTTTTCTTTATTGCCTCGGATAGTAGATCAGGCAATACCTTCCTCAAAGTGAGCACAACTTCACGGGCAATAGCATCCCTGACTTCAGGTTCCAACTGTATCGGCCCTGGACTGTCGTCCTTAACTGGGGTCACTTCTGTTTCGTGCACACTTTCGGTGTGCTCTGCGTGCACACTTTCGGTGTGCTCTGCGTGCACACTCTCTTCTTCTTCGATTCTTTGGTTCAACGGAGGTCTACCCAGTCGGCCAGTGCGACCACCACGAGGTCCTGTTCTTCCTCCACCAGCCATAGCTCTTAACTTCCTGATATTTAAAGAGGGAATATATCAATGTCATTTCTTCAGATCGTAGTTTCGAACAGTACGAGCAAGGCAAATTCTTAATTACAGTGACCGGTTTGTGATTACTAATTTACATTGCCTTTCGGGTTCAAAACTCTTCAAATCAGTCATGGCATTAACATCTATTTGTTCTAAGTTATGGTATCTATTCTTATGCAAGAGCATTAGCTTTATTTCTTACTTACCGTGATAGCGTTGGCGTTGGCTACCCTTACTGACATCCATGCGTTGGTCCCATTATCAGTTTGAGTCCAGACATTTAGGGATGTCTGAATCTCTCAAACTATTGCTCTGATACCAACTTGTAAGGCCCCAAAACCGGGTAACCTCACTTGTTAGATTTACTCATAAACAAAGTCATTAATTACTGAACTTTTAATAAAAACATTCAAACACAGCGGAAACATTCAACATTTAAGTATATTACAGCGGAAGTCTTAGTATTCAAAACATTAACCATTGTCAAATCAAAACATAAGGTGGGATGTCAGTCACACGCCGGGCAGCCTTCACGCCTTCGCACGACCCTTGCCTTTGCTACCTGAAATGTATACTAAAAGTCAGCTAACGCTGGTGAGTTCTAGTTTAATGCGTTTAGATATAAACATTCTTTTCTTTACCTCATAAGTAAGCATTATTATAAAGTCATTCATATAAATACGTATTCATAACTTTTGCTTTTCTTTTATCTTTCTTTTCTTTATTTTTTGTGATTACATATGTATATATGCATTCACCCTTTTACTTTTTCTTTACATTCCTTCTTCAACATTCTTATGTGATTACATGGATATGCATTCACCCTTTTACTTTCTTTACCATTTATTGGTCATACACATATGGGTGATCAACCCGTCATTTACTGCGTATATCACAAAGATATACGCCCTTGAGCTACCGTCGTAGCCCTTTTACTCGTCCGGTCCTAGAAACCGTCCGCCTTAACTTTTGGTCCGGCCACCCTTCGGCCGTCCGAAATAACTTTAGGTCCGGCCACCCTTCGGCCGTCCGACATAATCGCCCGTCTGCCATAAGGCATCCGTTTCCCACTTGAACTAATTATACAGTCGAATTATTGACATAGCGACTTACTCCACCGTAGTGGCCTTTATTTAGTCTACCTTTCTAGACTTACTGTTTCTGGCTGCATAATAGTCAAGTGGTCGTCCGTCTACCGTAGTAGTCGTTAGCTTCGTTTCCGTCCATAACGTATACATACATTCATAACATGCAATATATATTTATAAAGCAAGATTTCATTCATTTACGTTATGCCATTCTTTCATTCATTACTTGTAAACATACGTTTCGTTCTTTATTTAATATTCATACTTCCTTTTTCATATGTATCTACACATATACCTTAATATATCACGTATGATCACATTGACATTCATATCGTTTATTCATTTAGTGTATACACTTCAGCCCCAAAACATTTATAAATCATTTGCACATAACACAGAAGGGGGCACATAGGACTCACCTGATGAGTAGTTTCTGTAATACACTAAGCTGGCTACTGAGCTTCACTAATGTCACTCACGATCTGTATAATTAAGTCATACACATAAGATGGTGCTTCTAGATGACACTAGACATTACTATACTTGATCTTAGTAGTTTCGATGGGTTTACTTATATCGAAACTGGATAGTTTCGATAGATTGCCCCTGTCGAAACTTGTAGTTTCGATAGGTTGCTTCTGTCGAAACTTGTAGTTTCGATGGGTAGTTTCGATAGATAACTTATGTATTATCTTAGCTTCGGATCGGGGGCTCATATCGAAACTATGGTAGTTTCGATTGGATCTGCATATATCGAAACTGGGTAGTTTCGATAGGTCTGCACATATCGAAACTAAGTAGTTTCGATGGACCTGCACATATCGAAACTAAGTAGTTTCGATGGACCTGCACTTATCGCCTTCCCCAAAAATCCGAATGTTCTGCATGCGAATCTGATCATGTCGATATCTAAATTATTCTTTGATCAAAACGTTCGTTTTTCATCCTAGATGCTATACCTAAGTTCACTTTCAAGTTTCATCCGTAAAATCGTTATCTTTTAGCCAAAACCCGAAACTTCCCAAAACGAACAAAAACTCAAAATGTGATCGAATCGTTACCTGGATTGAAATTCTGATTTGGAGGTTTTGCTCACGGGAACAGCAGCAACGTTCTCCTGAATTCCCGAGTTGATCCGTCACTTTCTCTCTCTAGACCCGAGCTTTCCTTTCTCTCTCTAAAAGCTGCGTGTGTTGGGGAAATGAGCAGGGAAGAGGGCTGCCTTGCCTCTTATGCGCATGGGCTTCCCTCGGCCCATTGAAGCCGGGCCCAGGCCCGCTCCCTTTTTATTTAAATATTCCCACTAAATCACCGGCCTTGCTATATTTATTCGTTTTATTATTTTTGGGATGTTACATATATAAGGATTTTGCATGTTAAAGTACGTTTTCACCACCTTGTGCATGGTTTTAGTTTGTTTTACACACATCTTGTTTATGGATCTTTTTTTTTTACCTTTAAAAGCTCATTTTTGAAAGATGAACACGTGTTTAAAGATACATATGTTTTGTTAAAGTTACATACGTAAATACTAAAGATAAATAAGTCATTGGTGATATCAGAAGAAAAACAATGTAAAAACAAAGTCTTTTGTTAAAGTTACATATGTTTAAACAATCTTGATTTCATGTGTTTTGTTTCTAGATTTAATCATGGATCACCATCCTAAATTTATACATGAGTTTATAGGATGATGATCTACAAATCCATGGTCTTAAAATGTGTTAAAATTAAAATTTAACAAGATAGAAGTTGGTAGAAGATGTAGATGAACTAGTTTCTCACTTTTGATCATAAAAACAAGCTTTGTCGTTGGTGTTTTGCTTGGCACCAGCCTTTGAAGGCTTCTTGGGACTTCAAGAACACCAAGAACATTCGTGAGTGTGGGAGAGAGAGAAAGGTGGGAGAGCAATTTTGAAAGTATGAAGAAGTTGTGAAAGTGGAATGGTGTGGGGAGGGGCCTTTTGGCCGAAGTTATAGGAGAGGGAGAGAAGGATAGGATGGTGAGCTAAGGGGTAGAGTGAGGGTATGGTGGTAAGGTGGTGTAGTGCATTGATGCATTTGAGTGTGAAGGTGAGGATTTTCATGCATTCTTGATCTTATCTAAGTTGAAAGAGTTTTAGGAGCTTAGCATAATTAAATGGGATTAGGATGTAGTTTAGAATATTAGTACTTAATTAGTATATAACGGGTGTTTATTAATATAAATATGTATTTTATAAAATGGTGGATAAAAATAAGTAAAAGAATATTTTAAGCATTATAAATTATATAAGGGGTCCGTTGGCCATTTGATGCAATGGTAGCCCCAAGACTTCCCATAGTGGAGGTCTTGGGTTCGAATCGTAGCAATAGAAAAAAAAAAAAGGTATGTGGTCAAGTCAGGGGGTTTACCCAGTTAGGGGTTCCTCCTATGGTGGGTTGCCTTGGATGTTCTAGGTGTTGCCCCGGTGAAACCCAATTATCCTAGAATATCTAGGTGTTGCCGTTCAAAAAAAAAGTATATAAAATACAATAAAATTTATTTTAAAAGTACTAACTAATATATGGCATTATTAGGGTTTAATAACTTAATATAATCATTAGTATGAATATATATTATGGTTTGATAATATTTGTAAAGTTTAAAAATCACCAATACTTGTAAAATTTTATAAAAGTCAAGGGGGTTTTTATAAATTAATGCACTTTCGAAGGTGGTAAAGGGTTGCATGCATGGTATATATTTATGGCATTGATCTTAGTTGATTGGATATCCTAACGGATCATATCTTGGCTTGTACGCAAACTAAGTCTAAAAATGCATCACGTATGAGTCATAGATATTTAGTTGTATGGAATTTAACCTGAAAAATAGGGGTTCTCGCATATATATATATATATATATATATATATGGGTAGGTTCTAGAGAAAACCATAATTTATAAGAAAACCAAGTAAACTAATTTAAACCATTGATCTAATAGATCAATGGTTGATATGCTCAATGGTAATTTGGTAAATAAATGAAATCTAGACATGGTTAATTACTGAGTCAAAGGGCAAATTAGGTAGATTAAAAAACTAATTTTAGGAAATCTATATGAAATCTCTTAAAAATCCTCACTCTTTCTCCTATTTCACCTTTTTATTCTATTTTACACTCTCTCCTATCTCACTGGATTTTATTTATTTCACAATCAAGGTCCCGATTTAAATCGTTTGTGAATATATTTCTAGAATAAAAATAGAAAAACAACTCAGTTTTACATATATGAAAATCCCTAGTTACATATACGTAGCTCATGCGAGTTACGTATACATAGGTTATGCGGATTACATATTACGATTTTTATGGATAGAAACAAGGGAGCATATTTAAAAAGAATAAATATCAAAAATAGATTAGATGTAATTTTTACTTAAATAACCCTTAAAATAATTAATAAATTAATTAATTCTAAATTTTGTGATTGGTTGAAATTGATTTTCTTGGTTTTACATAACTTTGTGGTTTTCTCTTGATCTCTTCCCTATATATATATATATATATATATATATATATATATATATATATATAGTGAGTTCACTATAAAACTCATTTTCATGAGAAAACCAAAAAACTCCTCTTTAAAGGTGTTGCATATGTGTAGTACACCCAAAAGCCTAACCCCCACCCAAAAACCTAAACCCACCCCACTCACCCCCAAAAACCTAAACCCCCCACCAACCCCCACCACCCCCCCCCCCCCAAAAAAAACCTAACCTAAAAGCTAAACAAAACCAAAAAACCACCCCAGAAGATAACTATGCTACACATATGTAGCAAAACGCTTAATTTCCTTCTTTTTTTTTGAAAGAGGACAACGTGGGGAACAAGTTCTCCGAATCGGTTTTTTAGTTTTTGATTTATATTTTGAGTTATGATTTTTTTATTATTTTTTTTACCATTAATAAATAGTTTTTTGGTTTTCTCATGAACAATGACTTTTCGTATTATCATTCCCCTATATATATATATATTTATATATATATAGGGGACGATTCCACTAATAAGTGGTTTTTCGCTAATAAATCCTAAGAAATGGGTCAAACGAACTTCGATTGAGCTCATTCCAGCGGCATTGGAACCGTCTCATCAAACCCTAACGCGGACCCAAAAACCTAAACCACCCTCCAACCGCACCCCTAAAAACCTAAACTCCCCCTCCAACCTCATCCCGAAAAGCCTAAAACCACCACCCCCACCACCCTCCCCCCCAAAAAAAAACCTAAACCCCCCCCCACTCCACCCCACCCCACCCCCAGAAACCTAAACCTACCCCCACCCACCCCCAAAAACCTAAACCCCCCATCCCCCAAAAAAACCTAAACCATAAAATCTAAACCCTGAAAGCTAAAACCCTAAAATTAAAACGTAAAATCTAAACCTTAAAAGCTAAGATGGTAGAGTTCGACGAGACGGTTCCAACGCCGCTGGAATGAGCTCAATCGGAGTTCGTTTGATATCGTTTCTTAAGATTTTTGTCATTTCTTAAATTTCTTAGCGAAAAACTACTTTTTATTTGAACCTCCCCCTATATATATATATATATATATCTTTGCATCCATCAACTTCTATAATAATATAATCTGTTATAAGAGGTAATTCTAAGGGTTTAATTTCTTTAACCCTTTCTTTAATCTTTTTTATTAAAATTACATCTTCATTATTAAAGTGTCTTTGGCCATTTTTAGTGGTTTTACTATACAATGTTTCCTAAGTCTCCTGGTAATTTTATAAAATACTTATCGCATAAGCCATCTTCCATAGCTTGTCCTGTCTGTGCTAATAATCTTGTGAAATCTAATGTAAATTCATTTATGTATTTCATGTCTGCTATACTTAGCTGTTCTAGGTTTCTAATGGCCGTGTCTTGTAATAGACTGTTGTTTTTAGCTGGATCAACTCCTAAAATAAGAACTCTTATTTGAGAAGTGAAATTGTAGGGATTATCTCCTATAGCTTTTAGCCTGTTTATCTGATCTGGGCTATGGGCTTTTTTACTTTGCCATATTCCTAAGGCTGTTGGGCCTAAAGTTGTTTCGAAATAGGCAAACATGTCCATACTATCTTTTTTATTTGTTTCCCACATTCTTACAACTGTTTGTTCCCATATAAGGACTTCGTCTACCCATAATTGAGGTTTTTACTGTTCTAATAACAGCATATTTCCACTGTAAATTTGTCCTATAGGTAACCTTCTTTTGGTTCCATTATAACTAGATTCTTGTTGATAACTTGTTACTAGTTTTGTCCATGGTTCTCTTCCCATAGTATCATATGATGTTTGTCCTACTCCGCTTTCTTGATAAGTTCTTTTGGGTTTATTTTCGGGGTTCATAAAATTACTATCTTGTTTTTTATAAAAATCAGAGATCATTGTGTCTCCTTTAACTATACTGTTTACTAAAGGTAAATTAAAATCTTCTTGTAATTTTTTGTAACTTTCTTCATATGTCATTTTTAAGTTTAACATGCATTCTACTATCATATCATCTACTTCTTCCTGTATATTTGCCTCTGTAAATTTTATGTTTGTTATTTGCTCATAGGATTTGTTAATCTCTTCTAATCTAAAGGTTGTATTTCTTTCTTGTTTTATTTCTTCTAATAAACTGTAATCTATATCTTCTTGTTCAAATTTGGAGAATCCTGAATCTAATAAGTATTCATCTTCTTCATTTTCTGTATCATAAATGGGTTGTCCATATTCAGATTCATCATCTGATTCTAAATTCATAAAATTATATTGTGGTTCTTGAGGAGGTTGTTCTTCTGAACAAGTACTCTCTTCATATTTATTTTCCTCTAGTTTAAAATCTGTAAATCTTAGACTTTGTGTTCCGTCTGTATTTTCATATATGTGACTCCTTTTAGGAATTAATGTTGTTGAATTGTCTTTTTCTGTTGAATCGTTTATTTGCCATTCTAGTCCTGCTAATTCTTCAGGATCTATTATGACTGGTTCTATCATTTGTATTGATTTAGATGCAATTGTATTTACTATTCCTTCTATGTTTACTTTGTACTTCATTCCTGATCTATTACTAGCTTTTCCTAATACTCCTATGCTTATTACTAAATTTCCTTCATAATTTTCATATCCTTTGGTTTGTAAGGCTAGTTTTAATTTTTGTAAGTCTTTTATATCTTTTAATATTCCAGGTGTACAATAAAATAAGGCTGTATTTTGGCTTAAATCTATTTCCATTCCTGAGATTATTGCCTTTTTTATTTCAGATTTCTAACTTTTATCTAGTATTAGGGTTAAAAGTTTAGTTCCTAGGTTTTTTCTTCCTAGAGCTTTTATTCCTATTACTATAAGTCCTGTATGTATAAACTGTTTTCCTGATTGCTTAATTTTTAGGATTGTTTCGGGTGAAAATAAATGTAAGGCCCCTTTCCCGGGTAACCTCACTTGTTGGATTTACTCATAAACATAGTCATAAATACTGAACTTAAATTAAAACATTCATCATTCAATTACATAATCATAACAGCGGAAGTCTTTACAAATAAAACATAACATATTCTTAACAAACAAAAGTGGGATGTCAGTCTTGTGCCGGGTAACCTTCACGCCATCGCACGACCTTTTCTTCCTTTACCTGAAATGTATACTAAAAGTCAGCTAACGTTGGTGAGTTCTAGTTTAATGCGATTTGATATAAACATTCTTTTCTTTACTTTATAAGTATGCATTACTGTATAGTCATTCATATAAATACGTATTCATAACTTTTGCCTTTCTTTCATCTTTCTTTTCTGTATTTTTGTGATTTCATATATATATATAGGCATTCGCCCTTTTCTTTCTTTTCTTTCTTTCTTTAATTTCATGGGTCATACTCTATAAGGGTGACCAACCCGTCATTTGCTTACGAATGTCACAAAGACAATCGCCGCGGTACATCGTCATGGCCCGCCTATACTTACAACCGTCCGGCAACTAGTGTCGTCCGTCATTTTATTCTTACAACCGTCCGACAATCTTTGTCCGTCCGTCATGACTTACAACCGTCCTACCGTCGTAGGCCGTAATTCTCCCGTCTACCCGAAGGTATCCGTTTCCAATGCGACTATTATTTATACAACCGTTCTACTATAATATGCCAATTGCTTCGACCGTCCATTAATGGCATTCGTACGTCCTAGCTGATGAAGGAACGCACTTGTCCCAGTTGTAAAATAATCACATTGTCGTCCGTCTACCGAAGTAGCCGTTATCATCGAAGCGTCCATAACATTTTCTGTACTTGGCAAGCAATATATATATGGATATAAAGCAGGATTTCATTCTTACATGTTATGTCATTCATTCCTTTCGTTCTTTATAATCATGCTTTTCATTCTTTATTCATAAATTATTTTTCGTGTATAGGTATATATATACTTGTATACCACGTATGATCACATTGACATTCATAACATTTATTCACTTAGTGTATACATTTCAGCCCCAAAACATTTGAAAACATTTACACATAACATAGAAGGGGGGCACATAAAACTCACCTGATGAGCTACTCTAGGTTGTCCTAAACAAAGGTCCAACATCGTCACTTCTGATCTGGATTAGGTAGTTAAATACACATTAGACCCAACCCCGACTCTAATGGTTTAATCATTCTAAACTTACTGACTTTACTTAACCAATCTGCTGCCTGCTGTCTGCTGCCTGCGCACTTAGTAAGTGCGCAGGGACTTGCTCATGCGCACTTGGCAAGTGCGCAGGAGTCTCCCTCCTGCGTACTTGGTAAGTACGCAGGGGCTTCCTCCTGCGTACTTGGTAAGTACGCAGGGATTCCTTCCTGCGCACTTGGTAAGTACGCAGTACCCGGTTCTTGGACCAAAAATCCGAAGTTCTTGCATGCGAACCCGATCATGCCAATCTTACAATTTTCTTTGATCAAAACGTACTGTTTTCATTCTAGATGCTATTTCTAAGCTTATTATCAAGTTTCATCCGTAAAAACATCATCTATTTAGCTAAAACTCGAGAAACCCCAAAATGAACAAAAACTCAGATTATGGATGAATCATTACCTGGATTGAAGTTTTGATTCGGAGGTTTTGCTCACGAGCTTAGCTGTAACGTGCTCCTCTAATCCCGTGACGATCCGTCGACTTTCTCTCTCTAGACCCGAGCTCCCTTTCTCTCTCTAAGATGGTGAAAAATGAAGATGAAATGAGCTAGTGGGCTGCATTGCCCCTTTTATACCTGGGCTTCCCTCGGCCCGTTGGAGCCGAGCCCAAGCCCATCCGTTCTCATTTCGTTTTATGACGTTTAAATCACTATCTTATTATTATTTACTTATTTACTATTTTCGGGATGTTACAAAATAACATGGCTACAGAACCAGACATTAAAAAACAAAACCATATAACACAAACTGAAGAAGATACATTTATACAAACCAGTGGATCAATAAATATGATAAATATACAATGTAGACTATGGCTTGACGCCAATACACCTATAGATTTAACAGCCCTAGTAGATACGGGAGCAACAAAGAGTGTAATTTCACATAGCTTAACCCATGAAAAATTTCATAAACCACTCACATACAAACTTATGACAAGAACAATAGAAAATAGACTAATGGATATAACCCATTATTTAGATCCTACAGGAATACAATTCCTAGATTTTGCAGGAAATTACAGTATAAAATATGAAATACCCCAAATAAACATTAATCCTCAACATATAAAGTCTAGAGATTTTGTCTTAGGACTAAATTTTATATTAGGATTAAACGGAGCTATTACAATAACTAGAAATTTTATAACAATTAGTAAACAGATTTATAGCTTTCCAACGCTTAGGTACAAGAGCATGAAAGATATTGCTAATAAAAAGGGAGAAAAAGGTAGCTTAGAATTCTTAAATAAAAATAGAAAAAATATTGCAGAAAACGAAGCACTACAACTCCTTACAAATTTCATAAACCATGAACTAGAAAAAGGACAAGATATCATAAAAAGTATAAATCATCCTATAATCATACATCTAGAAAAACTAGGACTCATAGGAGAAGACATTACAAGTTCTAAAGTTAAGTATGTATGCAAATTTAGGATAAAAAATCCTGATATTACCATAAGAAATATAAATATAGATTATAGTCCCTTAGATAAAGAAGAATTTAAAAAGAAAATATCAGAAATGACTAAACAAAGATTAATCAAAAAATCTGAAAGTCCCCATAGATCAACAGCCTTTATAGTAAAAAATCATAGTGAAATAAAGAGAGGAAAAGCGAGAATCGTTTACAATTATAAAATATTAAATGATAACACAGAAGACGATGGCTATAATATTCCCAATAAAGACAGTCTGATTCAGTTAATACAAAATAACAAAGTATTCTCTAAGTTTGATTTAAAATCAGGTTTTAATCAATTACATTTAGAGGAAGACTTTAAAAAATGGACAGCCTTCACATGTTCTGAAGGCCTGTATGAATGGAATGTTCTTAGCTTCGGGCTAAAGAACGCTCCTTCAATTTTTCAAAGATTTATGGACAGTATATTTCTCAAATACAATTTTTGCCTAGTTTATATTGACGATATACTAGTAGCAAGTGAAACAGTTTAAGAACATGAAAAACATTTACAACAAGTATTTGAAGAAATAAAAAAGAATGGGATAGTAGTATCCAAAAGAAAAATGGAATTATTTAAAAGAAAATTTTCATTTCTAGGACTAGAAATTGGCAATGGAAAAATTGAGTTACAGCCACATATTTCTATAAAAATCTTAGATTTTCCAGAAAAACTTACAAATTTAAAACAAATTCAAGCTTTTTTAGGCCTGGTAAACTATGCAAGAAAGTTTATCCCTAACCTTTCAAAATTAGTCGGACCATTGTATAGTAAAACCACTAAAAATGGCCAAAGACACTTTAATAATGAAGATGTTATTTTAATAAAAAAGATTAAAGAAAGGGTTAAAGAAATTAAACCCTTAGAATTACCTCTTATAACAGATTATATTATTATAGAAGTTGATGGATGCAAAGATGGATGGGGAGCAGTCCTCCTTTGCAAACCAAACGTACACAATTATAAAAAAGAAGAAAAGATTTGTTCTTATTACAGCGGAAGTTTTAAAGTTGGATCCACTTGGACCAGCTTAGATTTTGAAATACAAGCTATAATTAATGCTTTAGAAAAATTTAAACTATTTTTACATAAAGACTTTATAGTTAGAACAGACTGTGAAGCTATAGTCAAATTTATAAAAAATAATCAGAGTAAAAAGATAAATAGAACAAGGTGGGTAAATTTATAAAATGTTATACAAGGTAGTGGTACACTATACAGTTTGAACATATAAAGGGAAAAGATAACGGGATAGCTGATTTTTTATCTCGTAATATTAACAAATTGTTTTGTTCAGATGGATAGAAAGCAAAAAGGAAAAGAAAAAGTGGTCATCAGACCATTACAGTTTAAACAGAGACCTTCCCCCATGAGTATCTCGTCGAATGACGATGAAGAAACAGAAAAGCTGCTCAGCCAATCCATCAAGGCTTAGAAAACACACAGTTCTAGACAGACAGCTCTTTCACAAATAACCCCGATTTTACAAAGTACTAGACAACTTCCTCCTTATTTCCTTAAAGTTACACAACCTCCCCAAAATGCACAGACTTCTCAAAGCCCAAACACCTTTGTCCAAAACATGATATACAAAAAACAAGCCTATAAACAATACCAAAAGCAAGCCCAAAAACCCACTTCTCCACATAATCCTTCTATCTTCTCTTTCGGTACATATGACCTGCAAACCTGCAATGACACACACATGAAATTCCGTCCAAATCACGGGATAAAACTTACAGATAAACAGCAGTGTCTACTGGACAACTTGTGGCATATACAAACCATGCCACATGCGTCCTCTTTTAAAGTACAGATTTTAAATGCGCTTAGCATATATTTTAGTGAACAGGGAACAAAATGCCCTGAAAAAACCCAGCCTCCACCAAAGTTTACACACTACATAATTCTCAGAGGCACAAAAATTGGGATTTTTAATAAATGGGAAACGGTAGCAAAGTATATACAGTGCCATGGCCCTATTTATAAAGGATACCACAGCTTCTCTGAAGCACTTGACACAGCCAGAAATCATTTTGGCCTAGACAATTTTTTCATTGAACCAGAAGAGGTGCAAACCTTTTCTCAGGTTATAAAAACAAGTCATGAACAGATAATAAAAAGTCAAGAAGAGACTATAGCAAATCTGCAAAGACAGCTTATACAGCAAGGAAAGAATACACAGTCAATTCAGAACCATATTGAACACAGTAAGCTAAAGCAGAAAGTAGAAATACTTGAAGCTAAAAACATGTTGCTTTTAGAAAGAATAAACAAAAAGGAAAATAGCCACAGAAGCTATGACTCTTTTAGAGCAAGAATGCTAGACACACCCTGGAAGACTTGTCTTCAAACTGTATTCGATCAATTCCCAGAGTTTGAACAAATTGTCTCCCAAAAAATCACCACAGAATTTCCATTGGTGTTGTATGACTTACAGCTCCGACTCATGTCCATTGCTCTCAATGAAGAAAAGTATAAAGGAATACAAGTCGTTGAAAGAACAGATGATGATGGAGAAGGAACCTGCTTACTTCTCCTCCAGATAAATTTAAAAGACACAGATATGCCTAATGATCTAATTCTTCAATTTTATAATAACGGCATGATTGATTTTATTGAATTAGAATTAAATCCTAAAACAGAAGGAATCATAAACCTCTTCGGAGAAAAGTTTGTGATAACCACAGGAAACATTTCTACACACATCTCTCCTCGTTATATCGGTTGCAAAATATTTTCTTCCCTTCCTTTTGCAAACGATCATACCTACAGACCAGCCAGAAAAAGAATTTTCATCAGTCATAAACTTTCTGGCTAAGAATATTTGAAAAACTTAGCCATTCAAACTGAGATACAGTTCTCAGAACTTTACTGGGTTGACAATCTTGCCAGCCTCAACACAAAAGAAAAACAAAAAGACACGAAACACTTCATCTCCCTACACCAAAAAACTCCAACCCTACCTTCTAGCTTCCATTGGGATTGCTATCATTTATTAGCCGAAGGACATTATTTACAGATTTGGAGCCACAAAAACTGGAACATGCTCTTACCATTCATTGGTGAAGGAGAATCTCTCGAGTTAAACCATATCATGGATTTAGAAGATTATTACTTGAATCCTGATGATTTCAGTGAAACAGACACCATCCCAGATACACACAGAGATTTCTGAAAGATACAAAGAAAGACGTAAGCAATGACATCAAAGGATACACAGACGTATGCAATGACGTCAAAACACACTAAAGATCAAATAATTCTGCAAACAGCCCCACTAGGCCGACAGCTCCAAAATATTTTTGTCGTTTTTACTTTTTGCAAATAATGTAATCTTAGTGCGCCATTTGCGCTGTCAGCTTTTACTTTATCTTTGTTCGATTGATAGATAGTGCGCTTAGTGCGCTCTTTTTTTGTTTTGTTTGTTAGCTTAGTCTTCTGCCTATTTAAAGGCACGAAGAATTCATTTGTAAACACACCAGAAAAATATTCAATAGCAAGAATTTTCTTTCTTCATGAATACTTAAACTTTCTCTTTCTGATTTCTTCCCAAGATCCCTCAAGTCTCTTATTAGTTTTCTAAGCCCTTCATATTATATCCCAGAAGAAAAAAAAAAGTCTTTCTGCTGCTGCAACTCTGCATCTACAACTCTTCCGCTGCAAATACTTTCTACCATCCACACTAAATACACTGTAAGTTTCATTATATAAGTTATGTTTATCTTAGTATTTCAAAAGTATATAGGCTGAAACCCGAGTTTACGGGGCTATTGGCCCTAAGGAAGATTAAATTCTTCATAACTCTGGTATAACAACGCCACGTACTAATGAACTTTTTATTGTTAATATTACAATGTGAAAAACTCTGGTACCCAATCTTAATTTGTTTCCATATAAATAGGACTTAAGCACCAGCTGCCTGAAATGGACTTGTCTTAGTCTTTTAGATATATATATATATATATTGAGAAAATGATTGTCGCATCATTTGAGAACTCTTAAATATTTTGAGAACTCGCGAGAACTAACAATCAAAACAATTTTTTTGTTTTTACTATCTTTATTGTTAAAATAAAACATAAAAAAATAAATTTATATATGTAAATTTACATGTCTTCGTATATTAAAAAAAATATACACATGTGTAAGTTTACCACTTACACATGTGTAAGTGTTTACCATTTACACATGTGTATAAATTTTTTTAAGGATAATTTAAAGAGAATGGATGAATTAATTGAAGAGATAAATCATTTTTTTATGTTATATTTTAATAATAAAGATAGTGAAAACAAAAAAAATGGTTTTAATTGGTTTTTTGACGAGTTCTCAATTATTTATGAGTTCTCATTTGAACCTAACCATATATATATATATATATAAATATAAGGGGAGGGATATTCTAAGGGTGGACGGAGTCGTGGTGCGGGCTTCACACGGGTTGCAAGTGTTTCACGGGTAACACCGCCGCATGCTTTGCGGGCTTGGCACGGGTATTAAAGCTCGTTGGAACCCTCTCGCATCTATCCGTTGGGGGTGATGTAGCCGTTGGGGTGTGGGGAGGTTGGTGTATTTAAATTAAAAATACCATATTTACATATTCTATCAATTACTTTTGGTATTGCCGGGTCGAACAATGAAATAAACGTCCTCAATCAATCTCCATTGTTCACAAATGAGGTGCATGGAACTGCTTCTAGGTGCCCATTTTTTTATAATGGTCATCAATATAAGTGGGGTTACTATCTTGCCGATGGCATATACCCTTCTTGGTCCACGTTTGAGAAATCATATTCTTATCCAACCGACGTGAACCAAAAAAAGTTCAAGAAACACAAGAGGGGGCAAGGAAAGACGTCGAACAAGCATTCGGCGTATTGAAGGCTAAATGGGCCATAATTGCAAGACCGGCACGTCAAATGAAGGTAGAAAAGTTGAAGAACATGATGTACGCGTGTATCATATTACACAATATGATATTAAAACATGACGGAAATGCAATCTCACCGGTTCACATTGCGGATCCGCCTACCAATCAAGTTGTTTTCGATAATATCATAATGGAATTGCGTAACGAAACCACACATTTTCATTTGAAGTTTGATCTTACGACACATGTTGCCACAAACTTGGACATCCATCTTACGGACGATGAAGACGAGTAGTATTTTTTTTTATTAATTGTACTTTTTTTATTATTTTTTATTGATTGTATTTTTTTATTAATTGTATTTTAATTTTATGTTTATTTAATGAGATGTGATTTTTTTAATGAAATATTGTTTTAATTCAAGGGCTTATTGGTTCCACACCCTCCTCTTAGGGTTGAAGAGGTTAAAAATGACATGGCATGTTTTAATTGGGTAAAATGAGAGGGTTTCATGGGTTCCATTGGTACCACTCCCTCCACCCTAAGAAGTGAAAAAAGTGTAGGAAGCCACCATGAAGTGACATGTGTCCAAGGTAGGGCTGGCATATCGTGTATACACGTACACGATAAGACACGAACACGAAATATGTATACACGAACACGATACGATAACTTATCATGTACTTTTTCCCAAACAAGAACACGAACCTGTTTATACCTGCTTAACACGATAAGACTTGTTTAGAAACACAAGTTTAAGAACATGTTTAGTGAAACAAAAGTCGTCGAATGTTCACAAAAGTCTTAAATAAAGCATAAATAGATAATCCTTAACAAATTTATAACAAAAATCCATAAAAGTCTGATAAAAACATCTAATAAAAACAATTTCAAGTTCCAATTGGTCTTGCACTCTTTCTTCTCAAATCTTCAATTCCAAACAATCAAACTTACACACAAAATAAGTATAGTCGATTGGACATATTCATATACTTTTATCAAGCAACATTACTATAAAGATTTGAAGTGGGGTACCTTAGGATTGTTTGCTGTTTTTGGCAAGCAACACTACTTGAAGCATTTGGAGTGGGTACTTTAGGATTGTTCGCTGAGTTTGAAGCATTTGATTCATGACTAATGTCAAGCGACATTATATCTTCTGTGAGCTCATCTACACTAACTTGGTTAGAACCTACAAAGTACAAACAAACATATACCATTAATATAATACTTTGTAAAAAACTTATAAAAATCAAGGGAAAATGGACATAACCAAATCTCCAAATAACCAATATTTTGTGTGTATTAGATTAAATATTAAATTATTAAATCAGGCCTACAATAATATCATATTTTGATATTTTTTATTTAAATAAAATCTTAACATGCACTTAACAGGTAAACAGGTATTTTACCTGTTTAGATATGAAAACTAACAGGTAGATTCGTGTCTACCTGTTTAGGACACGAAACACAATAAGGCCATACACGATACCTGTTAAGATCGTATAGGTTCGTGTCGTGTATTCGTGTACGTGTCTAAAATTGCCAGCCCTAGTCCAAGGAGGGGACCAGGGGGAAGAGCAAAATCGTGAGAAAACATGCGCTTGATTTTTCAAATGCACAAAATATGCACATGCAAGTCACATGCATATTCCCCCATATTTTTTAAACGCTAATAACTTTTTAATGCGTTATTATTTTTTTAAAAAAATTACATCATAATAACGAGCGTTTTTTTATCTTTAATATGTGTACACTATTGTTATATAAAATTTTAAAAAAAAATTACTTGTTAAGTGGGGTTTTTTATTCATGGTGTTTTTACACTAGATTGTACAAACTCTATAAAAACATCATAAAAAAATGACATACAAATACCATAAAAAAGTCATAGATTAAAAAAATCATAAAAAAACATTTAAACTGGACATTTTATGGTGTTTTTGAAGTGAACGTGTTATGGTGTTTTTAGAACTAGGCAAGTTTTTGGTGTTTTTGAACCGGGGGAATTTATGATATTTTTAAAAGAGCTTGTTTCATCTGGAAAAGAAAAACACCCTAAATAAAACACCTAAAACCATTATGGTAATGGCGTCCAGAAATGCGTTTTCTGTTTTCTGCTTGATCGCATACGAGCTCCTGCAACTCTCGCATTCATAGAGCCGAGCACCAAAGATAACGATTCCTCGGAGGTGTTGGAGAAAATCTGAAAAACGCATTTTCTGTTTTCTGTACAATCACAGTTCAAAACACACCATAAAATTGCCCAGTTTAAAAACACTATAATACACCTAGTTCAAAAACACTATAAAAGAAGACACCATAAAGAAAACACCTAAAACCATAATGGTAATTGCATCAAAAACACCATAAACGCATTTTCTGTTTTCTACACAATCACAGTTCAAACATACCATAAAGTTGCCCAATTTATAAACACCATATCACGCCAGTTTCACATACGTTTTTTCTGTTTTTCCGCACGATCGGTGATAAAAAAACACCAGAAAACTACATAAAAAAGAGCTTGCACAGTTCAAAACACACCATAAAGTTACCCAGTTTATAAACACCATAAAACACATTTTCTGTTTTCTGCACAATCACAGTTCAAAACACATCATAAAGTTGCTCGATTTAAAAACACCAAAACACGCCCAGTTTCACATGCGTTTTTCTGTTTTTCGCACGATCGGTTATCAACAACAGCAGAAAACTCTATGAAAAAGACGTCATGAAAAAACGCAGTGAAAAACGTCCATGAAAAACGTAGTGAGAAAAGTCATAAAAAAACCCCATGAAAAAACGCAGTAAAAACAATATCATAAAAAAGTCTTGAAAAAACGCCATGAAAAAGATACCATGAAAAAAACATCATGAAAAAACGCAGTGTAAAACGTCTATGAAAAACGCAGTGAAAAAGTCATAAAAAACGCCATGAAAAAACGCTGTGAAAAAACATCATAAAAAAAGTTATGAAAAAGTCTAGAAAAAACGCCATGAAAAAACACAGTGAAAAAAGTCTTGAAAAAAAGCCATGAAAAAACGCCATGAAAAACGTCTTGAAAAAACGCCATGAAAACGCTGTTAAAAACGTACAAACCCAGTTCAGCGATTTTTTATATTTTTTAAATATAGCAAGACCATAATCGTTTTAAAGATAAAAAAACGCTTGATTTTATGGTATATTTTTTTAAAAAAATAATAACGTATAAAAAAGATATAAACGTTTAAAAAATGAGGGTGGAAAATGCATGTGACTTGCATGTGTATGTTATTTCTCTCTCTTGGAAGCAATTACTATTATACCCTTCAAGACTTAAAATCTCTTCCTTTTTACGTGGTCTTCTTATAAACTCTCCATCTCTAAGATCAAGGGCTCAAAATCCTTCCTACACATGCTACACTTTTTTCCCTTCCTAGTGTAACCCTATACTATATCTATATATACATATATATAGGGGATGGTTCCCCTAAAAAGTGCAATTTGACTAAAAAGCATAAGAAGCAATCTCATCCAATTGGATGATCAAGGGTAGAGATTTAAGTGTAGGAAAAATAAGGGATGGAAGGGCATTCTTGGAAAACCCACAATTGTTGACTTTTTTCAAACACCCCCACTTTTTTTAACGTACATAACTTTTTCATACGACCTTATTTTTTTTAAAAAATTACACCATAAAATCGAGCGTTTTTTACCATTAATTCTAGTATAGTATTACTATATTTTTTTGTAAAAACAAAATCGACACTTAATGAAATTATGCTACTTTACGTAAATGTGCTGGTTTATAGTAAAACAGCACAATTAACTGTGCTGCATTGTAAAACAGCACAAGTAACTGTGCTGCTTTATCATAAACAACACCAAACATAACAATTAATTGTGTTGTTTTACTATAAAACAACACCAAAACAACACGATTAATTGTGTAACTTGATATTCTTAACTAACCAAGTACAAAAAAAATCAGCACAACAAAACTAGTATATCAAACCAGCATAAAACAAACCAGCACAAAACAACATTTTCATGTATAAGCTTTTTGTTGCCCACCACTGAACCGTTTTGTTGGTGCATGAATGCTTTTAATTTTTATTTTTAAAGAATGCTACCTAATTAGGCACATAATAATTGACTAAAAGTAGCACAAATTAAAGAAACCAACACATTTACGTAAATTGTGTTGTTTTACCAGAAACCAGCAAATTTTTTATGTGCTAAATTGTGTTGTTTTACCAGAAACCAGCACATTTACGTAAAGTAACACAATTTCATTAAGTGTTGATTTGGTTTTTACAAAAAAAGTATAGCATTACTATAATCAAATTAAAGATAAAAAACGCTCGATTTTATGGTGTAATTTAAAAAAAATAATGTCTTATTAAAAAGTTATGAACGCTCGATTTTATGGCCTAAAGTTGTTTCTAAATAGGCAAACATGTCCATACTATCTTTTTTATTTGTTTCCCACATTCTTACAACTGTTTGTTCCCATATAAGGACTAGGTGTATTGGTGTCAAGCCATAGTCTACATTGTATATTTATCATATTTATTGATCCACTAGTTTGTATAAATGTATCTTCTTCAGTTTGTGTTATATGGTTTTGTTTTTTAATGTCTGGTTCTGTAGTCATGTTATTTAATTCTGGAATTTCTTTCTCTTTTTTCTTTTCTATATAATCTTCAAGTCTAATAACCCTATCTTTTATAAGCTCTATTTTTAATTTATTTAATTCTATAGCTAGCTCTAGTTTTTCTATTTTTTCTTCATATTCGCCAGCGTTTTTATTTGTGTTTTGACTTGTACTTGGTGGTTCTATGTTATAGATATCTTTAATGCAAATATGACAGATTTCTCTAAAGCATATATTACATTGAGATCTTTTTTCTATACTTGGGTAATATTCACAAATGTAGCATTTGATGTGATTATTACCTTTTCTGTGTTTCCAGTCATGGTTACATTCTTCTGGATTTGTATATGTGTATGAGATTTTTGCTATTGGCTCATTTTCTTCACTATATATACTGTATATAGACTCGTTGTCTGTATGATCTGTGTCTAAAGCTTCTATTTCGTAGTCATTAATTTGTTCGATCAAATTACTTCTTTCCATATTTTTATTCTTATTTGGACATCTATTGGCCAAATGTTCTGTATCTCCACATATAAAACATCTACATGTCCTAGTGTGAGGTTTTTTTATGTATTTGTTTTGGTATTTTTTATACGGTTTGTATTCTTTATTGTAGGTAGTACTCTTTCTAATTTTCTTTTTCTTACTTTTATCATAATATCCGTAGGCTTGTGGAGTGTATATCGCTGTTTTACAAAATGCAAATGCATTTCTTTTTAGTTGTTCTTGTAAAGCTACTTCTTTACATTTTTCTTCTAAAATTCCGAATGTAAAGGTTATTCTAGGTCCTATCCCTTGGTTTTGTATATCTCCGTATTGTAATTTCCAAGCTTCGTGTATATTTTTTCCTAAGTCTCCTGGTAATTTTATAAAATACTTATCGCATAAGCCATCTTCCATAGCTTGTCCTGTCTGTGCTAATAATCTTCTGAAATCTAATGTATATTCATTTATGTATTTCATGTCTGCTATACTTAGCTGTTCTAGGTTTCTAATGGCCGTGTCTTGTAATAGACTGTTGTTTTTAGCTGGATCAACTCCTAAAATAAGAACTCTTATTTGAGAAGTGAAATTGTAGGGATTATCTCCTATAGCTTTTAGCCTGTTTATCTGATCTGGGCTATGGGCTTTTTTACTTTGCCATATTCCTAAGGCTGTTGGGCCTAAAGTTGTTTCTAAATAGGCAAACATGTCCACACTATCTTTTTTATTTGTTTCTCACATTCTTACAACTGTTTGTTCCCATATAAGGACTAGGTGTATTGGTGTCAAGTCATAGTCTACATTGTATATTTATCATATTTATTGATCCACTGGTTTGTATAAATGTATCTTCTTTAGTTTGTGTTATATGGTTTTGTTTTTTAATGTCTGGTTCTGTAGCCTTGTTATTTAATTCTGGAATTTCTTTCTCTTTTTTCTTTTCTATATAATCTTCAAGTCTAATAACCCTATCTTTTATAAGCTCTATTTTTAATTTATTTAATTCTATAGCTAGCTCTAGTTTTTCTATTTTTTCTTCATATTCGCCAGCGTTTTTATTTGTGTTTTGACTTGTACTTGGTGGTTCTATGTTATAGATATTTGACGTCATTGCATACGTCTGTGTATCCTTTGATGTCATTGCTTACGTCTTTCTTTGTATCTTTCAGAAATCTCTGTGTGTATCTGGGATGGTGTCTGTTTCACTGAAATCATCAGGATTCAAGTAATAATCTTCTAAATCCTTGATGTGGTTTAACTCGAGAGATTCTCCTTCACCAATGAATGGTAAGAGCATGTTCCAGTTTTTGTGGCTCCAAATCTGTAAATAATGTCCTTCGGCTAATAAATGATAGCAATCCCAATGGCAGCTAGAAGGTAGGGTTAGAGTTTTTTGGTGTAGGGAGATGAAGTGTTTCGTGTCTTTTTGTTTTTCTTTTGTGTTGAGGCTGGCAAGATTGTAACATCCCAAAAATAATAAAACAAATAAACTTAGCGAGACCGGTGATTTAGTCGGAACATTTAAACAAAAGGGAGCGGGCTTGGGCTCGGCTTCAATGGGCCGAGAGAAGCCCAGATATATATATATATAAGGCAAGGCAGCCCTCTTCCCTGCCCATTCCACACTCACGCAACTTCTAGAGAGAGAAAGGAAATCTCGGGTCTAGAGAGAGAAAGTCGTCGGATCGTCACGAGATTGGAGGAGCACGACACAGCTGAGCCCGTGAGCAAAACCTCCGAATCAGAATTACAATCCAGGTAACGATTCGATCACATTATGAGTTTTTGTTCGTTTTGGGAAGTTTCGGGTTTTGGCTAAAAGATAACGATTTTGCGGATGAAACTTGAAAGTGAACTTAGGTATAGCATCTAGAATGAAAAACGAACGTTTTGATCAAAGAAAACTTGGATATCGACATGATCAGATTCGCATGCATAACATTCGGATTTTTGGGGAAGGCGATAAGTGCAGACCCATCGAAACTACTTAGTTTCGATATGTGCAGACCCATCGAAACTACTTAGTTTCGATATATGCAGACCCAATCGAAACTACCATAGTTTCGATGTGAGCTCCCGATCCGAAGCTAAGATAATACATAAGTTACTTATCGAAACTACCTATCGAAACTACGTATCGAAACTATCTATCGAAACTACCTATCGAAACTACCTATCGAAACTACCAAGTTTCGACAGAAACAACCTATCGAAACTACCAAGTTTCGATATTTGCTAATCAATCGAAACTACTATGTTCAAGCATAGTAATGTCTAGTGTCATCTAGGAGCACCATCTTATGTGTATGACTTTATTATACAGATCGTGAGTGACATTAGTGAAGCCCAGTAGCCAGCTTAGTGTATTACAGAAACTACTCATCAGGTGAGTTCTATGTGCCCCTTTTATGTTATGTGCAAATGTTTTCAAATGTTTTGGGGCTGAAATGTATACACTAAGTGAATAAATGTTATGAATGTCAATGTGATCATACGTGGTATACAAGTATATATATACCTATACACGAAAAAGAATTTATGAATAAAGAATGAAAAGCATAATTATAAAGAATGAAATGAATGAATGACATAGCATGTAAGAATGAAATCCTGCTTTATATCCATGTATATATTGCTTGCCAAGTACAGAAAATGTTATGGACGCTTCGATGATAACGGCTACTTCGGTAGACGGACGACCATGTGATTATTTTACAACCGGGACAAGTGTGTTCCTTCATCAGCTAGGACGTACGAATGCCATTAAAGGACGGTCGAAGCAATTGGCATATTATAGTAGAACGGTTGTATAAATAATAGTCGCATGGGAAACGGATACCTCCGGGTAGACGGGCAAATTACGGCCTACGGCGGTAGGACGGTTGTAAGTCATGACGGACGGACAAAGATTGCCCGACGGTTGTAAGAATAAAATGACGGACGGCACTAGTTGTCGGATGGTTGTAAGTATAGGCGGGCCATGACGATGGACCGCGGCGATTGTCTTTGTGACATTCGTAAGCAAATGACGGGTTGATCACCCTTATATAGTATGACCCATGAAATTAAAGAAAGAAAGAAAAGAAAGAAAAGGGTGAATGCATATATATATATATATATATGAAATCACAAAGATACAGAAAAGAAAGATGAAAGAAAGGCAAAAGTTCTGAATACGTATTTATACGAATGACTATATAGTAATGCATACTTATAAAGTAAAGAAAAGAATGTTTATATCAAATCGCATTAAACTAGAACTCACCAGCGGTAGCTGACTTTTAGTATACATTTCAGGTAAGGGAAGAAAGGGTCGTGCGATGGCGTGAAGGTTACCCGGCACAAGACTGACATCCCACTTTTGTTTGTTAAGAATATGTTATGTTTTATTTGTAAAGACTTCCGCTGTTATGATTATGTAATTGAATGATGAATGTTTTAATTTAAGTTCAGTATTTATGACTATGTTTATGAGTAAATCCAACAAGTGAGGTTACCCGGAAAAGGGGCCTTACAAGTTGGTATCAGAGCAATAGTTTGAGAGATTTAGACATCCCTAAATGTCTAGACTCAAACTGATTATGGGACCAACGCACGGATGTCAGTATGGGTAACCAACGCCAACGCTAGCACGGTAAGTAAGTTATAAAGTTAATGCTCTAGCATAGGAATAGATACCTTAACTTAGAACAAATAGATGTTAATGCCACGACTGATTTGAAGAGTTTCAAACCCGAAAAGCAATGTAAATTAGTAATCACAAACCGGTCACTGTAATTAAGAATTTACCTTGCTCGTACTGTTCCAAACTATGATCTGAAGAAATGACATTGATGTATTCACTTTTTAACTATCAGGAAATTTAGAACTATGGCTGGTGGAGGAAGAACAGGACCTCGAGGCGGTCGCACTGGCCGACGAGGTAGACCTCCGTTGAACCAAAGATTTGAAGAAGAAGAGAGTGTGCACGCAGAGCACACCGAAAGTGTGCACGAAATAGAAGTGACCCCAATTAGGGACGACAGTCCAGGGCCTATACAGTTGGAACCTGAAGTCAGGGATGCTATTGCCCGTGAAGTTGTGCTCACTTTGAAGAAGGTATTGCCTGATCTACTATCCGAGGCAATAAAGAAGAGTAAAGAGGAGGATGAAGGAAACCACGAAGAAAAAGTATATGACAGCGACGGGGATGAGATAAAAGTGGGGTCAAGCACTAAAGGGTGCACTTATAAAGGTTTCAAAGATGGAGACCCACCCAAGTTTGATGGTAGCAAGGATTCGGTGGCTACTTTGGAATGGATTGAGAGAATGAACGCTGTAATCAACATCAGCGAGTGCCGACCAGACCAGGCGGTTAAATATGTTGCTCATTCTTTCACCAATGAAGCACTAGGTTGGTGGAGAAATATTCAAAGAACAAAGTCACCAATGCTCTTGCCAGAATGACATGGGAAGACTTGAAAAAGCTCGTAATCCAAAAGTTCTGACACAGAATGAGATTGATCATGTGGAGAACGAGTTCCTAAACTTCAAAGCTGGCGACAAGACTCATCGCCAATATACTTCAAGGTTCAACGAGCTGGCCCAATTGGTACCACACTTGGTGGAAACCGAAGAACGTATGATCAAATACTATGTCAAGGGTCTGCCGCAAAGGGTCCGTGTCCACGTAAAAGCCAACCTACCCTCGACCTTCGAGTCGGTAGTCAACCTGTCTGGAATCGTTTACGACGATTATGCCAACGAGGACCCGGCACCTGTGACACAAAAGAGAAAATGGGAGAATCCGTCTAGGGGCACCGGAAGAGGGAATGAAACAACTGAAATTAAGAAACCGAGGTTGGACGAATATGAAACGTGCAAGAAATGTGGAAAACAACATAGTGGCGGGTGTCGAGTCGGCTCCACCACATGTTACAGGTGTGGGAAGCCGGGGCACTATTCTCGTGACTGCTTAAGAGACACTAAATGCCAAGTATGTGGACTGTTTGGTCACCTGACTAAGGATTGCAGAAAAACCAGACAATCTGGTTCGGGAAAAGAAAAGGAACAGGAACAACCAAAGACTAGGACTCGAGCTTACGCCCTGACTGAGGAGGAAGCAAGGGGAAATCCTGATGTTGTGTCAGGTACGTTCCTAGTTAATGATGAACATGCGGCTATATTATTTGACTCGGGTGCTAGTAAAAGCTTTATATCAAATGCCTTTAGTCGAAAACTGAATTGCACTATCAACACAGTAGTAAAGGCCTTTAGTGTACAAACTGCCGTTGGTAAAAATTCGGCAGTATTCCAAGTAACAGAGGATTGCATAATAGAAATAGAGGGTCATAAATTTCCTTCTAGATTATTCCTTCTCACCTTAGGAGGATTCGATATAGTATTGGGTATGGATTGGCTAGCTGCCAACGAAGCTCAAATCATATGTAAACGTAAGAGGATACACCTCAAAGGTCTTAGCGGCAGACCAATTACGGTTTATGGGGATTGGAATTGCACAATGCCGAACGTCATCTCGATGATTAAGGCCGAAAGTTACATGAGGCGCGGCTGCGAAGCTTATCTGGCATATGTTATAGACGATAGAATGAAAACGAAAGAACTCAAGAATGTGCCCGTGGTGTGCAATTTTCCGGAAGTATTCCCTAAGGATCTACCGGGGTTGCCACCCGATCGGGAAATAGAATTTCAGATTGATTTACTGCCAGGAGCTAAGCCCGTTGCCAAAGCCCCCTACCGATTGGCTCCGTCAGAAATGAAAGAATTGATGACCCAACTAGAGGAACTAACCGAGAAAGGATTTATTAGGCCGAGCATCTCACCATGGGGCGCTCCGATACTATTTGTAAAGAAGAAGGACGGCAGTATGCGCATGTGCATCGACTACCGCGAATTGAACAAGAGAACAGTAAAGAACAAATACCCACTACCTAGAATAGACGACCTTTTTGATCAACTGCAAGGTGCGAGTTGGTTCTCAAAGATCGATCTTAGGTCGGGTTACCATCAGTTGAAAGTAAGAGAAGAAGACATTCCAAAAACCGCGTTTCGCACGCGTTATGGGCATTATGAGTTTCTCGTGATGTCCTTCGGATTGACCAACGCACCAGCAGCGTTCATGGATTTGATGAATAAAGTATGTCGACCAATGTTGGATCGATCGGTGATAGTTTTTATAGATGACATACTGGTGTATTCAAAAAGCGAGGGTGATCACCACTGTCACCTAAGAGAGGTTCTGGAGGTGCTAAAGTAGGAAAAGTTGTACGCAAAATTCTCCAAATGCGCGTTCTGGCTTAGGGAAGTCCAATTCCTAGGTCATGTAATAAACCCAAACGGCATCATGGTGGATCCTGCAAAGATCGAGACAGTAAAGGAATGGAACATCCCAAAGACACCAACAGAGATACGAAGTTTTCTAGGATTGGCAGGCTACTATCGAAGGTTCATTCAAGATTTCTCAAGAATTGCCTCGCCACTAACCAAACTGACACGGAAGGAAGTAAAGTATGAATGGGGTCCAACCCAAAACAACGCGTTTAAGGAACTTAAGACACGATTAACTCAAGCTCCAGTCTTAACACTACCTGAGGGAAATGAAGACTTGGTAGTCTACTCTGACGCTTCAGGGCAGGGTTTAGGGTGCGTGCTTATGCAACGAGGAAAGGTAATTGCTTATGCCTCACGATAACTAAAGATTCATGAGGTTAACTACCCAACGCACGATCTAGAATTAGCAGCAGTGGTTTTCGCGTTAAAAATATGGAGACACTATCTGTATGGAGTTAAATGCACCATTTACTCCGATCACAAAAGCCTGAAGTACTTTTTCGAACAAAAGGAATTAAACATGAGACAAAGAAGATGGTTAGAGCTACTGAAAGACTATGACTGTGAGATATTGTACCATCCAGGCAAGGCAAACGTAGTGGCTGACACTTTAAGTAGAAAGGAAGAATCGGCACCTATCCGGATCAAAGCGTGTCAGTTGATTATAACGCCAGACTTAATGGGTGAAATATCAAAGGCACAAGATGAAGCATTGTTAGAAAGAAATGTGAAACGGGAAAGAATAGGAGGACAACAAGGGAACTTAGATGCGAATGCATACGGAGTACGAACTAGGTTTGGCCGGATGTGGATACCTAAGATTGGTGAGCTTAGAGCCAAAATACTCGATGAGGCCCATAAGTCTCGCTATTCTATCCACCCCGGGACAAACAAAATGTATCAAGACTTGAAGAAAGAATACTGGTGGCCTGGCATGAAGAATGATGTGACAGAATACGTGAGCTAGTGCCTAACGTGTTCTCTAGTTAAGGCCGAGCACCAGAAACCATGCGGTAAAATGCAACCTTTACCAATACCGGAATGGAAGTGGGAAGAGATCACAATGGACTTCATTACCAAGCTACCGCGAACAGCTAAAGGCAATGATACCATTTGGGTGATCGTCGACCGCTTGACAAAGAGTGCTCACTTCTTGCCAATACGAGAAACTTCTTCTTCTGAAAAGCTAGCAGAAATATTTATCAAGGAAATTGTGAGCAGACATGGTATGCCGCTGTCGATTGTGTCCGACAGGGATACTAGATTCACGTCAAGGTTTTGGAAGAAATTCAACGAAGCAATGGGCACTAGACTGAACATCAGCACCGCTTACCACCCCCAAACCGATGGACAATCGGAAAGGACCATTCAGACCTTGGAGGACATGCTCCGGGCATGTATCATTGACTTCGGTGGGAGTTGGGACAGCCATCTACCATTGGCAGAATTTTCATATAACAACAGCTATCACTCGACTATTGGCATGCCGCCATTTGAAATGTTATATGGGAGGAAATGTAGGACCCCGGTTTGTTGGGGGGAAATTGGACAGAAGGATTTTGCAAGTCTCGAAGTGGTCAAAGCTACTTCTGAGAAATTTGATCAAATCAAGGCTCGTATGAAAGCCTCAAAAGACAGACAAAAATCATACGCGGATAAGAGAAGGAGGGATTTAGAGTTTCAAGTAGGGGACATGGTACTGTTGAAAGTATCACCGTGGAAAGGAATCATTCGGTTCAGAAAGCGTGGCAAACTAAGTCCAAGGTTTGTCGGACCTTTCAAGATTTTAGCAAGAGTGGGTCAAGTTGCTTACAGACTCGACCTACCCGTCGAGCTTAGTGGAATACACCCTACGTTTCACGTGTCGCACTTACGCTAGTGCCTAGCTGACGACACAGCTCACATACCTTACGATGAGATCGAAGTGGATAACAGTCTAAATTATGTAGAGGAACCAATAGCCATTCTTGACCGAGCTGAGAAACGACTACGCAATAAGTCGATACCGTTAGTCAAGATACAATGGAAGCACAGAAAAGGGTCAGAAGCTACGTGGGAAAAAGAAGACGAGATGAGGGGACCATACCCTCAATTGTTTAACGATTAGCAGGTTTCGAGGACGAAACCTTTCTAAGGAGGGTAGACTTGTAACATCCCAAAAATAATAAAACGAATAAACATAGCAAGACCGGTGATTTAGTCGGAACATTTAAACAAAAGGGAGCGGGCTTGGGCTCGGCTTCAATGGGCCGAGGGAAGCCCGGATATATATATATAAGGCAAGGCAGCCCTCTTCCCTGCCCATTCCACACTCACGCAACTTCTAGAGAGAGAAAGGAAAGCTCGGGTCTAGAGAGAGAAAGTCGTCGGATCGTCACGAGATTGGAGGAGCACGACACAGCTGAGCCCGTGAGCAAAACCTCCGAATCAGAATTACAATCCAGGTAACGATTCGATCACATTATGAGTTTTTGTTCGTTTTGGGAAGTTTCGGGTTTTGGCTAAAAGATAACGATTTTGCGGATGAAACTTGAAAGTGAACTTAGGTATAGCATCTAGAATGAAAAACGAACGTTTTGATCAAAGAAAACTTGGATATCGACATGATCAGATTCGCATGCAGAACATTCGGATTTTTGGGGAAGGCGATAAGTGCAGACCCATCGAAACTACTTAGTTTCGATATGTGCAGACCCATCGAAACTACTTAGTTTCGATATATGCAGACCCAATCGAAACTACCATAGTTTCGATATGAGCCCCCGGTCCGAAGCTAATATAATACATAAGTTACTTATCGAAACTACCTATCGAAACTACCTATCGAAACTATCTATCGAAACTACCTATCGAAACTACCTATCGAAACTACCAAGTTTCGACAGAAACAACCTATCGAAACTACCAAGTTTTGATATTAGCTAATCAATCGAAACTACTATGTTCAAGCATAGTAATGTCTAGTGTCATCTAGGAGCACCATCTTATGTGTATGACTTTATTATACAGATCGTGAGTGACATTAGTGAAGCCCAGTAGCCAGCTTAGTGTATTACAGAAACTACTCATCAGGTGAGTTCTATGTAACCCTTTTATGTTATGTGCAAATGTTTTCAAATGTTTTGGGGCTGAAATGTATACACTAAGTGAATAAATGTTATGAATGTCAATGTGATCATACTTGGTATACAAGTATATATATACCTATACACGAAAAAGAATTTATGAATAAAGAATGAAAAGCATAATTATATAGAATGAAATGAATGAATGACATAGCATGTAAGAATGAAATCCTGCTTTATATCCATGTATATATTGCTTGCCAAGTACAGAAAATGTTATGGACGCTTCGATGATAACGGCTACTTCGGTAGACGGACGACCATGTGATTATTTTACAACCGAGACAAGTGCGTTCCTTCATCAGCTAGGACGTACGAATGCCATTAAAGGACGGTCGAAGCAGTTGGCATATTATAGTAGAACGGTTGTATAAATAATAGTCGCATGGGAAACGGATACCTCCGGGTAGACGGGCGAATTACGGCCTACGACGGTAGGACGGTTGTAAGTCATGACGGACGGACAAAGATTGCCGGACGGTTGTAAGAATAAAATGACGGACGGCACTAGTTGTCGGAGGCGGGCAATGACGATGGACCGCGGCGATTGTCTTTGTGACATTCGTAAGCAAATGACGGGTTGATCACCCTTATATAGTATGACCCATGAAATTAAAGAAAGAAAGAAAAGAAAGAAAAGGGTGAATGCATATATATATATATGAAATCACAAAGATACAGAAAAGAAAGATGAAAGAAAGGCAAAAGTTCTAAATACGTATTTATACGAATGACTATACAGTAATTCATACTTATAAAGTAAAGAAAAGAATGTTTATATCAAATCGCATTAAACTAGAACTCACCAGCGTTAGCTGACTTTTAGTATACATTTCAGGTAAGGGAAGAAAGGGTCGTGCGATGGCGTGAAGGTTACCCGGCACAAGACTGACATCCCACTTTTGTTTGTTAAGAATATGTTATGTTTTATTTGTAAAGACTTCCGCTGTTATGATTATGTAATTGAATGATGAATGTTTTAATTTAAGTTCAGTATTTATGACTATGTTTATGAGTAAATCCAACAAGTGAGGTTACCCGGGAAAGGGGCCTTACAAAGATTGTCAACCCAGTAAAGTTTTGAGAACTGTATCTCAGTTTGAATGGCTAAGTTTTTCAAATATTCTTTGCCAGAAAGTTTATGACTGATGAAAATTCTTTTTCTGGCTGGTCTGTAGGTATGATCGTTTGCAAAAGGAAGGGAAGAAAACATTTTGCAACCGATATAACGAGGAGAGATGTGTGTAGAAATGTTTCCTGTGGTTATCACAAACTTTTCTCCGAAGAGGTTTATGATTCCTTCTGTTTTAGGATTTAATTCTAATTCAATAAAATCAATCATGCCGTTATGATAAAATTGAAGAATTAGATCATTAGGCATATCTGTGTCTTTTAAATTTATCTGGAGGAGAAGTAAGCAGGTTCCTTCTCCATCATCATCTGTTCTTTCAACGACTTGTATTCCTTTATACTTTTCTTCATTGAGAGCAATTTACATGAGTCGGAGCTGTAAGTCATACAACACCAATGGAAATTCTGTGTTGATTTTTTGGGAGACAATTTGTTCAAACTCTGGGAATTGATCGAATACAGTTTGAAGACAAGTCTTCCAGGGTGTGTCTAGCATTCTTGCTCTAAAAGAGTCATAGCTTCTGTGGCTATTTTCTTTTTTGTCTATTCTTTCTAAAAGCAGCATGTTTTTAGCTTCAAGTATTTCTACTTTCTGCTTTAGCTTACTGTGTTGAATATGGTTCTGAATTGACTGTGTATTCTTTCCTTACTGTATAAGCTGTCTTTGCAGATTTGCTATAGTCTCTTCTTGACTTTTTATTATCTGTTCATGACTTGTTTTTATAACCTGAGAAAAGGTTTGCACCTCTTCTGGTTCAATGAAAAAATTGTCTAGGCCAAAATGATTTCTGGCTGTGTCAAGTGCTTCAGAGAAGCTGTGGTATCCTTTATAAATAGGGCCATGGCACTGTATATACTTTGCTACCGTTTCCCATTTATTAAAAATCCCAATTTTTGTGCCTCTGAAAAATATGTAGTGTGTAAACTTTGGTGGAGGCTGGGTTTTTTCAGGGCATTTTGTTCCCTGTTCACTAAAATATATGCTAAGCGCATTTAAAATCTGTACTTTAAAAGAGGACGCGTGTGGCATGGTTTGTATATGCCACAAGTTGTCCAGTAGACACTGCTGTTTATCTGTAAGTTTTATCCCGTGATTTGGACGGAATTTCATGTGTGTGTCATTGCAGGTTTGCAGGTCATATGTACCGAAAGAGAAGATAGAAGGATTATGTGGAGAAGTGGGTTTTTGGGCTTGGTTTTGGTATTGTTTATGGGCTTGTTTTTTGTATATCATGTTTTGGACAAAGGTGTTTGGGCTTTGAGAAGTCTGTGCATTTTGGGGAGGTTGTGTAACTTTAAGGAAATAAGGAGGAAGTTGTCTAGTACTTTGTAAAATCGGGGTTATTTGTGAAAGAGCTGTCTGTCTAGAACTGTGTGTTTTCTCTGCCTTGATGGATTGGCTGAGCAGCTTTTCTGTTTCTTCATCGTCATTCGACGAGATACTCATGGGGGAAGGGCTTTGTTTAAACTGTAATGGTCTGATGACCACTTTTTCTTTTCCTTTTTGCTTTCTATCCATCTGAACAAAACAATTTGTTAATATTACGAGATAATAAATCAGCTATCTCGTTATCTTTTCCCTTTATATGTTCAAACTGTATAGTGTACCCACTACCTTGTATAACATTTTGTAAATTTACCCACCTTGTTCTATTTATCTTTTTACTCTGATTATTTTTTATAAATTTGACTATAGCTTCACAGTCTGTTCTAACTGTAAAGTCTTTATGTAAAAATAGTTTAAATTTTTCTAAAGCATTAATTAAAGCTTGTATTTCAAAATCTAAGCTGGTCCAAGTGGATCCAACTTTAAAACTTCCGCTGTAATAAGAACAAATCTTTTCTTCTTTTTTATAACTGTGTACGTTTGGTTTGCAAAGGAGGACTGCTCCTCATCCATCTTTGCATCCATCAACTTCTATAATAATATAATCTGTTATAAGAGGTAATTCTAAGGGTTTAATTTATTTAACCCTTTCTTTAATCTTTTTTATTAAAATTACATCTTCATTATTAAAGTGTCTTTGGCCATTTTTAGTGGTTTTACTATTCAATGGTCCGACTAATTTTGAAAGGTTAGGGATAAACTTTCTTGCATAGTTTACCAGGCCTAAAAAAGCTTGAATTTGTTTTAAATTTGTAAATTTTTCTAGAAAATCTAAGATTTTTGTAGAAATATATGGCTGTAACTCAATTTTTCCATTGCCAATTTCTAGTCCTAGAAATGAAAATTTTCTTTTAAATAATTCCATTTTTCTTTTGGATACTACTATCCCATTCTTTTTTATTTCTTTAAATACTAGTTGTAAATTTTTTTCATGTTCTTGAACTGTTTCACTTGCTACTAGTATATCGTCAATATAAACTAGGCAAAATTTGTATTTGAGAAATATATTGTCCATAAATCTTTGAAAAATTGAAGGAGCGTTCTTTAGCCCGAAGCTAAGAACATTCCATTCATACAGGCCTTCAGAACATGTGAAGGCTGTCCATTTTTTAAAGTCTTCCTCTAAATGTAATTGATTAAACCCTGATTTTAAATCAAACTTAGAGAATACTTTGTTATTTTGTATTAACTGAATCAGACTGTCTTTATTAGGAATATTATAGTCATCGTTTTCTGTGTTATCATTTAATCTTTTATAATTGTAAACGGTTCTCGTTTTTCCTCTCTTTATTTCACTATGATTTTTTACTATAAAGGCTGTTGATCTATGGGGACTTTCAGATTTTCTGATTAATCCTTGTTTAGTCATTTCTGATATTTGCTTTTTAAATTCTTCTTTATCTAAGGGACTATAATCTATATTTATATTTCTTATGGTAATATCGGGATTTTTTATCCTAAATTTGCATACATACTTAACTTTAGAACTTGTAATGTCTTCTCCTATGAGTCCTTATTTTTCTAGATGTATGATTATAGGATGATTTATACTTTTTGTGATATCTTGTCCTTTTTCTAGTTCATGGTTTTTGAAATTTGTAAGGAGTTGTAGTGCTTCGTTTTCTGCAATATTTTTTCTATTTTTATTTAAGAATTCTAAGCTACCTTTTTCTCCCTTTTTATTAGCAATATCTTTCATGCTCTTGTACCTAAGCGTTGGAAAGCTATAAATCTGTTTACTAATTGTTATATTCAGCCTACAAAAAGAATCCGTAAACAACAAATTTCTATTAGAAAAAACTATACATTTAGTAACAAAACAAACCGAAGAAATTAAAAAATTTACAGATAATCTAGATTACATAAGAGAGCAAAATAATCAAATTTTGTTAGAAATAAAAAGTACTAAAAATAAACATATAGAAGTAGGAGACCCTACTGAAATTAACAAACTTATAGATAAACTAAGTAAAACACATATAAGTGAAAAACCTAAACCGTATAAACATTGGAAACCTAGAGATGAATAAACAAATCATCCAATGATCTAGAAAATATACTAGTAATATAAAAGATATTATTTCTTCAGACACCTTTTTAGATAGAATTTTAAGAAATGGATCATCTTCTAGAAGCACACAACAAATAATACAATTAGAAGAAGAAATAGACTTAGATAAAAATATAAATTTATACAATCAACATCAACTAGACATATTAAATCCAAGAATACTATACCAATCAGGCATGTTAAATGTAAATACAACTTTAATACAAAGTAGTAGAGAAGAAAGTCTACGAGTAATAGATAAGATGGTAGAAATAGATTGATTTTCACCCGAAACAATCCTAAAAATTAAGCAATCAGGAAAACAGTTTATACATACAGGACTTATAGTAATAGGAATAAAAGCTCTAGGAAGAAAAAACCTAGGAACTAAACTTTTAACCCTAATACTAGATAAAAGTTGGAAATCTGAAATAAAAAAGGCAATAATCTCACGAATGGAAATAGATTTAAGCCAAAATACAGCCTTATTTTATTGTACACCTGGAATATTAAAAGATATAAAAGACTTACAAAAATTAAAACTAGCCTTACAAACCAAAGGATATGAAAATTATGAAGGAAATAATTTAGTAATAAGCATAGGAGTATTAGGAAAAGCTAGTAGTAGATCAGGAATGAAGTACAAAGTAAACATAGAAGGAATAGTTTGCATCTAAATCAATACAAATGATAGAACCAGTCATAATACATCCTGAAGAATTAGCAGGACTAGAATGGCAAATAAACGATTCAACAGAAAAAGACAATTCAACAACATTAATTCCTAAAAGGAGTCACATATATGAAAATACAGACGGAACACAAAGTCTAAGATTTACAGATTTTAAACTAGAGGAAAATAAATATGAAGAGAGTACTTGTTCAGAAGAACAACCTCCTCAAGAACCACAATATAATTTTATGAATTTAGAATCAGATGATGAATCTGAATATGGACAACCCATTTATGATACAGAAAATGAAGAAGATGAATACTTATTAGATTCAGGATTCTCCAAATTTGAACAAGAAGATATAGATTACAGTTTATTAGAAGAAATAAAACAAGAAACAAATACAACCTTTAGATTAGAAGAGATTAACAAATCCTATGAGCAAATAACAAACAGAAAATTTACAGAGGCAAATATACAGGAAGAAGTAGATGATATGATAGTAGAATGCATGTTAAACTTAAAAATGACATATGAAGAAAGTTACAAAAAATTACAAGAAGATTTTAATTTACCTTTAGTAAACAGTATAGTTAAAGGAGACACAATGATCTCTGATTTTTATAAAAAACAAGATAGTAATTTTATGAACCCCGAAAATAAACCCAAAAGAACTTATCAAGAAAGCGGAGTAGGACAAACATCATATGATACTATGGGAAGAGAACCATGGACAAAACCAGTAACAAGTTATCAACAAGAATCTAGTTATAATGGAACCGGAAGAAGGTTACCTATAGGACAAATTTACAGTGGAAATATGCTGTTATTAGAACAGCAAAAACCTCAATTATGGGTAGACGAAGTCCTTATATGGGAACAAACAGTTGTAAGAATGTGGGAAACAAATAAAAAAGATAGTATGGACATGTTTGCCTATTTAGAAACAACTTTAGGCCCAACAGCCTTAGGAATATGGCAAAGTAAAAAAGCCCATAGCCCAGATCAGATAAACAGGCTAAAAGCTATAGGAGATAATCCCTACAATTTCACTTCTCAAATAAGAGTTCTTATTTTAGTAGTTGATCCAGCTAAAAACAACAGTCTATTACAAGACACGGCCATTAGAAACCTAGAACAGTTAAGTATAGCAGACATGAAATACATAAATGAATTTATGTAACATCCCAAAAATAATAAAACGAATAAACATAACGAGACCAGTGATTTAGTCGGAACATTTAAACAAAAAGAGAGCGGGCCTAGGCCCAGCTTCAATGGGCCGAGGGAAGCCCATTGCTCATAAGAGGCAAGGCAGCCCTCTTCCCTGCTCATTTCCCCAACACACGCAGCTTTTAGAGAGAGAAAGGAGAGCTCGGGTCTAGAGAGAGAAAGTGACGGATCAACTCGGGAATTCAGGAGAACGTTGCTGCTGTTCCCGTGAGCAAAACCTCCGAATCAGAATTACAATCCAGGTAACGATTCGATCACATTATGAGTTTTTGTTCGTTTTGGGAAGTTTCGGGTTTTGGCTAAAAGATAAAGATTTTACGGATGAAACTTGAAAGTGAACTTAGGTATAGCATCTAGGATGAAAAACGAACGTTTTGATCAAAGAAAAATTTAGATATCGACATGATCAGATTCGCATGCAGAACATTCGGATTTTTGGGGAGGGCGATAAGTGCAGACTCATCGAAACTACTTAGTTTCGATATGTGCAGGTCTATCGAAACTACTTAGTTTCGATATGTGCAGGTCCATCGAAACTACTTAGTTTCGATATGTGCAGACCTATCGAAACTACCCAGTTTTGATATATGCAGACCCAATCGAAACTACTATAGTTTCGATATGAGCCCCCGATCCGAAGCTAAGATAATACATAAGTTACTTATCGAAACTACCAAGTTTCGACATAAGCAGCCTATCGAAACTACCTATCGAAACTACCAAGTTTCGACAGGAACAACCTATCGAAACTACCAAGTTTCGATATAAGCTAATCAATCGAAACTACTAGGTTCAAGCATAGTAATGTCTAGTGTCATCTAGGAGCACTACCTTATGTATATGACTTTATTATACAGATCGTGAGTGACATTAGTGAAGCTCAGTAGCCAGCTAAGTGTATTACAGAAACTACTCATCAGGTGAGTTCTATGTGCCCCCTTCTATGTTATGTGCAAATGATTTATAAATGTTTTGGGGCTGAAGTGTATACACTAAATGAATAAATGAAATGAATATCAATGTGATCATACGTGATATATTAAGGTATATGTGTAGATACATATGGATGCGAATAATGACTTACGAACAAAGAACGACACGTATGTTTGCAAAGAATGAATGAATGAATGGTATAACGTAAATAAATGAAACCTTGCTTTATAAATATATATTGCATGCGAAGAATGTAAGTATACGTTATGGACGGAAACGAAGCTAACGACTACTACGGTAGACGGACGACCACTTGACTATTATGCAGCTAGAGAAGGAAGTCTAGAAAGGTAGACTAAATAAAGGCCACTACGGTGGAGTAAGTCGCTAAATCAATATTCGGCTGTATAATTAGTTCAAGTGGGAAACGGATGCCTTATGGCAGACGGGCGAATATGACGGACTACGACGGTAGGACGGTTAAGACGGACGGCCGAAGGTTGGCCGGACGGAAAAGTTAAGGCGGACGGTTTCTAGGACCGGACGAGTAAAAGGGCTACGACGGTAGCTTAAGGGCGTATGTCTTTGTGACATACGCAGTAAAAGGCGGGTTGATCACCCTTATGTGTATGACCAATAAATGGTAAAGAAAGTAAAGGTGAATGCATATCTATGTAATCACGTAAGAAAGATAAGGAAAGAATGTTAAGAAAAGTGAAAGAAAAAGGGTGAACGCATATATATATATGTAATCACATTAATAAAGAAAAGAAAGATGAAAGAAAAGCAAAAGCTATGAATACGTATTTATATGAATGACTTTATAAAAATGCTTACTTATGAAGTAAAGAAAAGAATGTTTATATCTAAACGCATTAAACTAGAACTCACCAGCGTTAGCTGACTTTAGTATACATTTCAGGTAAAGGAAGAAAAGGTCGTGCGAGGGCGTGAAGGTTACCCGACACAAGACTGACATCCCACTTTTGTTTGTTAAGACAATGTTGTGTTTTTAATTGTTAAGACTTCCGCTGTTATGAAATGTAATTGAATGATGAATATTTTTAATTTAAGTTCAGTATTTATGACTATGTTTATGAGTAAATCCAACAAGTGAGGTTACCCGAGAAAGGGGCCTTACAATTTACATTAGATTTCACAAGATTATTAGCACAGACAGGACAAGCTATGGAAGATGGCTTATGTGATAAGTATTTTATAAAATTACCAGGAGACTTAGGAAAAAATATACACGAAGCTTGGAAATTACAATACGGAGATATATAAAACCTAGGGATAGGACCTAGAATAACCTTTACATTCGGAATTTTAGAAGAAAAATGTAAAGAAGTAGCTTTACAAGAACAACTAAAAAGAAATGCATTTGCATTTTGTAAAACAGCGATATACACTCCACAAGCCTACGGATATTATGATAAAAGTAAGAAAAAGAAAATTAGAAAGAGTACTACCTACAAAAAAGAATACAAACCGTATAAAAAATACCAAAACAAATACGTAAAAAAACCTCACACTAGGACATGTAGATGTTTTATATGTGGAGATACAGAACATTTGGCCAATAGATGTCCAAATAAGAATAAAAATATGGAAAGAAGTAATTTGATCGAACAAATTAATGACTACGAAATAGAAGCTTTAGACACAGATCATACAGGCAACGAGTCCATATACAGTATATATAGTGAAGAAAATGAGCCAATAGCAAAAATCTCATACACATATACAAATCCATAAGAATGTAACCATGACTGGAAACACAGAAAATGTAATAATCACATCAAATGCTACATTTGTGAATATTACCCAAGTATAGAAAAAAGATCTCAATGTAATATATGCTTTAGAGAAATCTGTCATATTTGCATTAAAGATATCTATAACATAGAACCACCAAGTACAAGTCAAAACACAAATAAAAACGCTGGCGAATATGAAGAAAAAATAGAAAAACTAGAGCTAGCTATAGAATTAAATAAATTAAAAATAGAGCTTATAAAAGATAGGGTTATTAGACTTGAAGATTATATAGAAAAGAAAAAAGAGAAAGAAATTCCAGAATTAAATAACATGGCTACAGAACAAGACATTAAAAAACAAAACCATATAACACAAACTGAAGAAGATACATTTATACAAACCAGTGGATCAATAAATATGATAAATATACAATGTAGACTATGGCTTGACGCCAATACACCTATAGATTTAACAGCCCTAGTAGATACGGGAGCAACAAAGAGTGTAATTTCACATAGCTTAACCCATGAAAAATTTCATAAACCACTCACATATAAACTTATGACAAGAACAATAGAAAATAGACTAATGGATATAACCCATTATTTAGATCCTACAGGAATACAATTCCTAGATTTTGGAGGAAATTACAGTATAAAATATGAAATACCCCAAATAAACATTAATCCTCAACATATAAAGTCTAGAGATTTTGTCTTAGGACTAAATTTTATATTAGGATTAAACGGAGCTATTACAATAACTAGAAATTTTATAACAATTAGTAAACAGATTTATAGCTTTCCAATGCTTAGGTACAAGAGCATGAAAGATATTGCTAATAAAAAGGGAGAAAAAGGTAGCTTAGAATTCTTAAATAAAAATAGAAAAAATATTGCAGAAAACGAAGCACTACAACTCCTTACAAATTTCATAAACCATGAACTAGAAAAAGGACAAGATATTACAAAAAGTATAAATAATCCTATAATCATACATCTAGAAAAACTAGGACTCATAGGAGAAGACATTACAAGTTCTAAAGTTAAGTATGTATGCAAATTTAGGATAAAAAATCCCGATATTACCATAAGAAATATAAATATAGATTATAGTCCCTTAGATAAAGAAGAATTTAAAAAGCAAATATCAGAAATGACTAAACAAGGATTAATCAGAAAATCTGAAAGTCCCCATAGATCAACAGCCTTTATAGTAAAAAATCATAGTGAAATAAAGAGAGGAAAAGCGAGAATCGTTTACAATTATAAAAGATTAAATGATAACACAGAAGACGATGGCTATAATATTCCCAATAAAGACAGTCTGATTCAGTTAATACAAAATAACAAAGTATTCTCTAAGTTTGATTTAAAATCAGGTTTTAATCAATTACATTTAGAGGAAGACTTTAAAAAATGGACAGCCTTCACATGTTCTGAAGGCCTGTATGAATGGAATGTTCTTAGCTTCGGGCTAAAGAACGCTCCTTCAATTTTTCAAAGAATTATGGACAGTATATTTCTCAAATACAAATTTTGCCTAGTTTATATTGACGATATACTAGTAGCAAGTGAAACAATACAAGAACATGAAAAACATTTACAACAAGTATTTGAAGAAATAAAAAAGAATGAGATAGTAGTATCCAAAAGAAAAATGGAATTATTTAAAGGAAAATTTTCATTTCTTATTACAGCGGAAGTTTTGAAGTTGGATCCACTTGGACCAGCTTAGATTTTGAAATACAAGCTTTAATTAATGCTTTAGAAAAAATTAAACTATTTTTACATAAAGACTTTACAGTTAGAATAGACTGTGAAGCTATAGTCAAATTTATAAAAAATAATCAGAGTAAAAAGATAAATAGAACAAGGTGGGTAAATTTACAAAATGTTATACAAGGTAGTGGGTACACTATACAGTTTGAACATATAAAGGGAAAAGATAACGAGATAGCTGATTTATTATCTCGTAATATTAACAAATTGTTTTGTTCAGATAGATAGAAAGCAAAAAGGAAAAGAAAAAGTGGTCATCAGACCATTACAGTTTAAACAGAGCCCTTCCCCCATGAGTATCTCGTCGAATGACGATGAAGAAACAGAAAAGCTGCTCAGCCAATCCATCAAGGCAGAGAAAACACACAGTTCTAGACAGACATCTCTTTCACAAATAACCCCGATTTTACAAAGTACTAGACAACTTCCTCCTTATTTTCTTAAAGTTACACAACCTCCCCAAAATGCACAGACTTCTCAAAGCCCAAACACCTTTGTCCAAAACATGATATACAAAAAACAAGCCCATAAACAATACCAAAAGCAAGCCCAAAAACCCACTTCTCCACATAATCCTTCTATCTTCTCTTTCGGTACATATGACCTGGAAACCTGCAATGACACACACATGAAATTCCGTCCTAATCACGGGATAAAACTTACAGATAAACAGCAGTGTCTACTGGACAACTTGTGGCATATACAAACCATGCCACACGCGTCCTCTTTTAAAGTACAGATTTTAAATGCGCTTAGCATATATTTTAGTGAACAGGGAACAAAATGCCCTGAAAAAACCCAGCCTCCACCAAAGTTTACACACTACATAATTTTCAGAGGCACAAAAATTAGGATTTTTAATAAATGGGAAACGGTAGCAAAGTATATACAGTGCCATGGCCCTATTTATAAAGGATACCACAGCTTCTCTGAAGCACTTGACACAGCCAGAAATCATTTTGGCCTAGACAATTTTTTCATTGAACCAGAAGAGGTGCAAACATTTTCTCAGGTTATAAAAACAAGTCATGAACAGATAATAAAAAGTCAAGAAGAGACTATAGCAAATCTGCAAAGACAGCTTATACAGCAAGGAAAGAATACACAGTCAATTCAGAACCATATTGAACACAGTAAGCTAAAGCAGAAAGTAGAAATACTTGAAGCTAAAAACATGCTGCTTTTAGAAAGAATAGACAAAAAAGAAAATAGCCACAAAAGCTATGACTCTTTTAGAGCAAGAATGCTAGACACACCCTGGAAGACTTGTCTTCAAACTGAATTCGATCAATTCCCAGAGTTTGAACAAATTGTCTCCCAAAAAAACAACACACAATTTCCATTGGTGTTGTATGACTTACAGCTCTGACTCATGTCCATTGCTCTCAATGAAGAAAAGTATAAAGGAATACAAGTCGTTGAAAGAACAGATGATGATGGAGAAGGAACCTGCTTACTTCTCCTCCAGATAAATTTAAAAGACACAGATATGCCTAATGATCTAATTCTTCAATTTTATCATAACGACATGATTGATTTTATTGAATTAGAATTAAATCCTAAAACAGAAGGAATCATAAACCTCTTCGGAGAAAAGTTTGTGATAACCACAGGAAACATTTCTACACACATCTCTCCTCGTTATATCGGTTGCAAAATATTTTCTTCCCTTCCTTTTGCAAACGATCATACCTACAGAGCAGCCAGAAAAAGAATTTTCATCAGTCATAAACATTCTGGCAAAGAATATTTGAAAAACTTAGCCATTCAAACTGAGATACAGTTCTCAGAACTTTACAGGGTTGACAATCTTGCCAGCCTCAACACAAAAGAAAAACAAAAAGACATGAAACACTTCATCTCCCTACACCAAAAAACTCCAACCCTACCTTCTAGCTTCCATTGGGATTGCTATCATTTATTAGCCAAAGGACATTATTTACAGATTTGGAGCCACAAAAACTGGAACATGCTCTTACCATTCATTGGTGAAGGAGAATCTCTCGAGTTAAACCACATCATGGATTTAGAAGATTATTACTTGAATCCTGATGATTTCAGTGAAACAGACACCATCCCAGATACACACAGAGATTTCTGAAAGATACAAAGAAAGACGTAAGCAATGACATCAAAGGATACACAGACGTATGCAATGACGTCAAAACACACTAAAGATCAAATAATTCTGCAGACAGCCCCACTAGGCCGACAGCTCCAAAATATTTTTGTCGTTTTTACTTTTTGCAAATAATGTAATCTTAGTGCGCCATTTGCGCTGTCAGCTTTTACTTTATCTTTGTTCGATTGATAGATAGTGCGCTTAGTGCGCTCTTTTTTTGTTTTGTTTGTTAGCTTAGTCTTCTGCCTATTTAAAGGCACGAAGAATTCATTTGTAAACACACCAGAAAAATATTCAATAGCAAGAATTTTCTTTCTTCATGAATACTTAAACTTTCTCTTTCTGATTTCTTCCCAAGAACCCTCAAGTCTCTTATTAGTTTTCTAAGCCCTTCATATTATATCCCAGAAGAAAAAAAAAGTCTTTCTGCTGCTGCAACTCTGCATCTACAACTCATCCGCTACAAATACTATCTATCATCCACACTAAATACACTGTAAGTTTCATTATATAAGTTATGTTTATCTTAGTATTTCAAAAGTATATAGGCTGAAACCCGAGTTTACGGGGCTATTGGCCCTAAGGAAGATTAAATTCTTCATAAGTCTGGTATAACAACGCCACGTACTAATGAACTTTTTATTGTTAATATTACAATGTGAAAAACTCTGGTACCCAATCTTAATTTGTTTCCATATAAATAGGACTTAAGCACCAGCTGCCTGAAATGGACTTGTCTTAGTCTTTTAGATATATATATATATATATTGAGAAAATGATTGTCGCATCATTTGAGAACTCCTAAATATTTTGAGAACTCGCGAGAACTCGTCAAAAAACAATCAAAACAATTTTTTTGTTTTTACTATCTTTATTGTTAAAATAAAACATAAAAAAATAAATTTATATATGTAAATTTACATGTCTTCGTATATTAAAAAAATATACACATGTGTAAGTTTACCACATACACATGTGTAAGTGTTTACCATTTACACATGTGTATAAATTTTTTTAAGGATAATTTAAAGAGAATGGATGAATTAATTGAAGAGATAAATTATTTTTTTATGTTATATTTTAATAATAAAGATAGTGAAAACAAAAAAAATGGTTTTAATTGGTTTTTTGACGAGTTCTCAATTATTTATGAGTTCTCATTTGAACCTAACCATATATATATATATATATATATATATATATATATATATATATATATATAAGGGGAGGGATATTCTAAGGGTGGACGGAGTCGTGGTGCGGGCTTCACACGGGTTTCCAGTGTTTCACGGGTAACACCGCCGCATGCTTTGCGGGCTTGGCACGGGTATTAAAGCTCGTTGGAACCCTCTCGCATCTATCCGTTGGGGGTGATGTAGCCGTTGGGGGTGTGGGGGGTTGGTGTATTTAAATTAAAAAATACCATATTTACATATTCTATCAATTACTTTTGGTATTGCCGGGTCGAACAATGAAATAAACGTCCTCAATCAATCTCCATTGTTCACAAATGAGGTGCATGGAACCGCTTCTAGGTGCCCATTTTTTTATAATGGTCATCAATACAAGTGGGGTTACTATCTTGTCGATGGCATATACCCTTCTTGGTCCACGTTTGAGAAATCATATTCTTATCCAACCGACATGAACCAAAAAAAGTTCAAGAAAACACAAGAGGGGGCAAGGAAAGACGTCGAACAAGCATTCGGCGTATTGAAGGCTAAATGGGCCATAATTGCAAGACCGGCACGTCAAATGAAGGTAGAAAAGTTGAAGAACATGATGTACGCGTGTATCATATTACACAATATGATATTAAAACATGACGGAAATGCAATCTCACCGGTTCACATTGCGGATCCGCCTACCAATCAAGTTGTTTTCGATAATAACATAATGGAATTGCGTAACGAAACCACACATTTTCATTTGAAGTTTGATCTTACGACACATGTTGCCACAAACTTGGACATCCATCTTACGGACGATGAAGACGAGTAGTATTTTTTTTTATTAATTGTACTTTTTTTTATTATTTTTTATTGATTGTATTTTTTTATTAATTGTATTTTAATTTTATGTTTATTTAATGAGATGTGATTTTTTTAATGAAATATTGTTTTAATTCAAGGGCTTATTGGTTCCACACCCACCTCTTAGGGTTGAAGAGGGTAAAAATGACATGGCATGTTTTAATTGGGTAAAATGAGAGGGTTTCATGGGTTCCATTGGTACCACTCCCTCCACCCTAAGAAGTGAAAAAAGTGTAGGAAGCCACCATGAAGTGACATGTGTCCAATGTAGGGCTGGCATATCGTGTATACACGTACACGATAAGACACGAACACGAAATATGTATACACGAACACGATACGATAACTTATCATGTACTTTTTCCCAAACAAGAACACGAACCTGTTTATACCTGCTTAACACGATAAGACTTGTTTAGAAACACAAGTTTAAGAACATGTTTAGTGAAACAAAAGTCGTCGAATGTTCACAAAAGTTTTAAATAAAGCATAAATACATAATCCTTAACAAATTTATAACAAAAATCCATAAAAGTCTGATAAAAACATCTAATAAAAACAATTTCAAGTTCCAATTGGTCTTGCACTCTTTCTTCTCAAATCTTCAATTCCAAACAATCAAACTTACACACAAAATAAGTATAGTCGATTGGACATATTCATATACTTTTATCAAGCAACATTACTATAAAGATTTGAAGTGGGGTACCTTAGGATTGTTTGCTGTTTTTGGCAAGCAACACTACTTGAAGCATTTGGAGTGGGTACTTTAGGATTGTTCGCTGAGTTTGAAGCATTTGATTCATGACTAATGTCAAGCGACATTATATCTTCTGTGAGCTCATCTACACTAACTTGGTTAGAACCTACAAAGTACAAACAAACATATACCATTAATATAATACTTTGTAAAAAACTTATAAAAATCAAGGGAAAATGGACATAACCAAATCTCCAAATAACCAATATTTTGTGTGTATTAGATTAAATATTAAATTATTAAATCAGGCCTACAATAATATCATATTTTAATATTTTTTATTTAAATAAAATCTTAACATGCACTTAACAGGTAAACAGGTATTTTACCTGTTTAGATACGAAAATTAACAGGTAGATTCGTGTCTACCTGTTTAGGACACGAAACACAATAAGGCCATACACGATACCTGTTAAGATCGTATAGGTTCGTGTCGTGTATTCGTGTACGTGTCTAAAATTGCCAGCCCTAGTCCAAGGAGGGGACCAGGGGGAAGGGCATATTCCCCCATATTTTTTAAACGCTAATAACTTTTTAATGCGTTATTATTTTTAAAAAAAAAATTACACCATAATAACGAGCGTTTTTTATCTTTAATATGTGTACACTATTGTTATATAAAATTTTAAAAAAAAATTACTTGTTAAGTGGGGTTTTTTATTCATGGTGTTTTTACACTAGATTGTACAAACTCTATAAAAACATCATAAAAAAATGACATACAAATACCATAAAAAAGTCATAAATTAAAAAAATCATAAAAAACATTTAAACTGGACATTTTATGGTGTTTTTGAATTGAACGTGTTATGGTGTTTTTAGAACTGGGCAAGTTTTTGGTGTTTTTGAACCGGGGGAATTTATGATATTTTTAAAAGAGCTTGTTTCATCTGGAAAAGAAAAACACCCTAAATAAAACACCTCAAACCATTATGGTAATGGCGTCCAGAAATGCGTTTTCTGTTTTCTGCTTGATCGCATACGAGCTCCTGCAACTCTCGCATTCATAGAGCCGAGCACCAAAGATAACGATTCCTCGGAGGTGTTGGAGAAAATCTGAAAAACGCATTTTCTGTTTTCTGCACAATCACAGTTCAAAACACACCATAAAGTTGCCCAGTTTAAAAACACTATAATACACCTAGTTCAAAAACACTATAAAAGAAGACACCATAAAGAAAACGCCTAAAACCATAATGGTAATTGCATCAAAAAACACCATAAAACGCATTTTCTGTTTTCTACACAATCACAGTTCAAAACATACCATAAAGTTGCCCAATTTATAAACACCATATCACGCCAGTTTCACATACGTTTTTTCTGTTTTTCCGCACGATCGGTGATAAAAAAACACCAGAAAACTACATAAAAAAGAGCTTGCACAGTTCGAAACACACCATAAAGTTACCCAGTTTATAAACACCATAAAACACATTTTCTGTTTTCTGCACAATCACAGTTCAAAACACATCATAAAGTTGCTCGATTTAAAAACACCATAACACGCCCAGTTTCACATGCGTTTTTCTGTTTTTCGCACGATCGGTTATCAAAAACAGCAGAAAACTCTATGAAAAAGACGTCATGAAAAAACGCAGTGAAAAACGTCCATGAAAAACGTAGTGAGAAAAGTCATAAAAAAACGCCATGAAAAAACGCAGTAAAAAAAATATCATAAAAAAGTCTTGAAAAAACGTCATGAAAAAGATACCATGAAAAAAACATCATGAAAAAACGCAGTGTAAAACGTCTATGAAAAACGCAGTGAAAAAGTCATAAAAAACGCCATGAAAAAACGCTGTGAAAAAACATCATAAAAAAAGTTATGAAAAATTCTAGAAAAAACGCCATGAAAAAACACAGTGAAAAAAGTCTTGAAAAAAAGCCATGAAAAAACGCCATGAAAAACGTCTTGAAAAAACGCCATGAAAACGCTGTTAAAAACGTACAAACCCAGTTCAGCGATTTTTTATATTTTTTAAATATAGCACGACCATAATCGTTTTAAAGATAAAAAAACGCTTGATTTTATGGTATATTTTTTTAAAAAAATAATAACGTATAAAAAAGATATAAACGTTTAAAAAATGATGGTGGAAAATGCATGTGACTTGCATGTGTATGTTATTTCTCTCTCTTGGAAGCAATTACTATTATACCCTTCAAGACTTAAAATCTCTTCCTTTTTACGTGGTCTTCTTATAAACTCTCCATCTCTAAGATCAAGGGCTCAAAATCCTTCCTACACATGCTACACTTTTTTTCCTTCCTAGTGTAACCCTATACTATATCTATATATACATATATATAGGGGATGGTTCCCCTAAAAAGTGCAATTTGGCTAAAAAGCATAAGAAGCAATCTCATCCAATTGGATGATCAAGGGTAGAGATTTAAGTGTAGGAAAAATAAGGGATGGAAGGGCATTCTTGGAAAACCCACAATTGTTGACTTTTTTCAAACACCCCCACTTTTTTTAACGTATATAACTTTTTCATACGACCTTATTTTTTTTTTTAAATTACACCATAAAATCGAACGTTTTTTACCTTTAATTCTAGTATAGTATTACTATATTTTTTTGTAAAAACAAAATCGACACTTAATGAAATTATGCTACTTTACGTAAATGTGCTGGTTTATAGTAAAACAGCACAATTAACTGTGCTGCATTGTAAAACAGCACAAGTAACTGTGCTGCTTTATCATAAACAACACCAAACATAACAATTAATTGTGTTGTTTTACTATAAAACAACACCAAAACAACACGATTAATTGTGTAACTTGCTATTCTTAACTAACCAAGTACAAACAAAATCAGCACAACAAAACTAGTATATCAAACCAGCATAAAACAAACCAGCACAAAACAACATTTTCATGCATAAGCTTTTTGTTGCCCACCACTGAACCGTTTTGTTGGTGCATGAATGCTTTTAATTTTTATTTTTAAAGAATGCTACCTAATTAGGCACATAATAATTGACTAAAAGTAGCACAAATTAAAGAAACCAACACATTTACGTAAATTGTGTTGTTTTACCAGAAACTAGCAAATTTTTTATGTGCTAAATTGTGTTGTTTTACCAGAAACCAGCACATTTACGTATAGTAACACAATTTCATTAAGTGTTGATTTGGTTTTTACAAAAAAATATAGCATTACTATAATCAAATTAAAGATAAAAAACGCTCGATTTTATGGTGTAATTTAAAAAAAATAATGTCTTATTAAAAAGTTATGAACGTTTAAAAAAAATGGAGGAAGTTGAAAAAAGTCAATAAAAGGGGCTATTACTTAAATACCCTTCCACCCCTTATTTTTCGTACACTTAAATCTCTACCCTTAATCATCCAATTGAATGGATGAGATTGCTTCTTTGGCTTCTTAGCCAAATTACACTTCTTATTGGAACCTCCCCCTATATATATATATATATATAAGGGTGAGTTCACTAGAAAACTCATTTTCATTAGAAAACCAAAAAACTCCTCATTAAAGGTGTTGCATATGTGTAATACACCCAAAAACCTAACCCCCACCCAAAAACCTAAACCCCCCATCCCACCCCCACCCAAAAACCTAAATCCACCCCACCCACCCCCACCCCCACCCCCACCCCCCAAAAACCTAACCTAAAAACTAAACTAAACCCAAAAAACCACCTCCAAAAACTAACTATGATACACATATGTAGCAAAACGCTGAATTTTTTTTTTAAAGAGGACGACGTGGGGAACAAGGTCTCCGAAATGATTTTTTAGTTTTCGATTTATAATTTGAGTTATGATTTTTTTATTATTTTTTTTACTTTTAATAAATAGTTTTTTGGTTTTCTCATGAACAATGAGTTTTCTTATGATCCTTCCCCTATATATATATAATATATATATATATATAGGGAAGAGATATTCTAGGAAGGGAAAAAAGTGTAGGAAGTGTAGGAAGCCACCATGGAGTGACATGTGTCCAACGAGGGGACAAGGGGGAAGGGCAAAAGGGTCAAAATAGCATGTGTATGATTCTCAAAAGACAAGGAGCATGCACATGCAAGTCACATGCATATTCCCCCATGTTTTTTAAACGTTCATAACTTTTTTATGCGTTATTATTTAAAAAAATTACACCATAATAATGAGCATTTTTTTATCTTTAATATGAGTATAATATTGTTATATAAAAATAAAAAAATAACGTTTTAAGTGGGCTTTTTAATTCATGGTGTTTTTGAACTAGGTTGTACAAACTATATAAAAAACATCATAAAAATCGTTGCACAAACACCATAAAAAATGTCATTATTTAAAAAAATAATAAAAACATTTAATTTATGGTGTTTTTGACGCTCGAAAATATCATAAAAACGCTTCAAAGAAAAAACACCATAAAATGATTTATGGTTTCGCTCGAAAACATCATAAAACACTCTTGAAAAAACGTCACGAAAAAACATTATAAAAAAACCATTTAATTTATGGTTTATAGTTATATGACGCTCGAAAACTTCATAAAAAATGTCATGAATTAAAAACACCATAAACACATCATACAAACCCATTTTTTTTACAAACGTTCAAAAAAACACCATTAAAACTTCAAATACAAGCGCTCGACTGTTTTTTTTTTGTATTTTTTTACAAACGCTCGAAAAACGCAATAAAATGTTAAATAAAAACACACGAAAAAAAACTATAAAAACACAATAAAAACGTCATACAAACCCATTTTTTTATAAACACTCGAAAAAACACCATAAAAACTTTAAATATAAACGCTCGATTGTTTTATTTTTTACACTTTTTTACAAACCTAGAAAAAATACCATAAAACGTCTAATCTTTTACAAACGCTCGAAAAAATGTAATATACAAACACTCGAAAAAACACCATAAAATTGACTAGTTAAATTACAGAGTTCAAAAACACCATAAAATTACTCAATTTAAAAAACATCATAAAATTGTTCAGTCAAAAAACACCATAAAATTGCACAGTTCGAGAACACCATAATTGTGTTATTCTGTATGCTTGTTTGATGTTGTGATTTGAGTATTTGATGATCGACTATTTGCAGGTTGATAAAAACACCTTAAAAACGCCCAGTTAAAAAACATCATAAAAACGACAATTTATTTTATTTTATTTTTATATAGCAATATAATAGTCATATTACAAATGCTCGAAAAACGTCATAGAATGTCAAAAACAAACGCATGAAAAAAAAAGTGAAAAAACACTTCAAACAAACCCATTTTTTTACAAATACACGGAAGAACATCATAAAAACTTTAAATATAAACTCTCGATTGTTTTTTTTTTTTTTTTGCAAACGCTAGAAAAAACGCCATAAAAATGTGGGTTTTTTTTCACGAACGCTCAACAAAACGATATATACAAATGCTCAAAAAAACACTATAAAATTACCAAGTTTATAAACACCATAAAATTACACAGTTTAAAAACACCATAAAATCATCCACTTTCATGAACACCCAGTTCATGTCGGGGGTTTTTTAAATACATATAGCAATATCATACATGTTGGAAAGATAAAAAAAGCTCGATTTTATGGTATACTTTTTTTTTAAAAATAATTACGTATAAAAAAGTTATAAACGTTTAAAAATTAGGGGTGGAAGGTGCATGTGACTTGCATGTGTATATTATTTCTCTCTCTTGGATGCAATTACTATTATACCCTTCCAGCCTTTAAATTCCCTCCCCATTTACGTAGCATGTTGATAACCATCCATCTCCAAGATCAATGGCTCAAATCCCTTCCTACACTTCCTACATTTTTTCCCTTTCTAGTGAAACCCTATACTATATATATATATATATATATATATATATATATATATTCAGAACAAGGTTTTTTACGAGAACAGGAGGAACTAATCTAAACCAATCATCTTAATTCAATCTTAACAAAATTAATTTAAATTAAAATTGTATAATGGTAAACATTAAATAGTTTCTCTCTCCAATCAATTAACTTTTCACTCTCTCTAATTAATTACTTTTCTTTCTCATACATACATTTACTTAATTTTCTATATATTTTTTGCAATTAAATAGTTGAAATAAATATTATCTTACAAATATCAAAATATAGGTACCCACATATACACGTAACTTCACATACATATAATTATACATATTTTTAGTTGAAAATGAAAAAAAAAAATGCATGTAAATGTATCAAGGTCTTAATATTTATCATACACATATTAAAACTTACTCTACACACGTCAAAACTTATCAAAGTGTAGGTACCTACATATACATATGCGTAGGTTCCTACGCATACACATATCTTCCTACATAAATTCATTTTCTTCCTACACATTAATTTGAACGCTTTATTTTTATACATATGCAACAATTTGAATGATTTCTTCCTACACATCCGCAATATTTTCCGACAACGTACACATGTGTTTTGTTATTTGATTGATTTCTTCCTACTATACACGTATGTACGAATGATTCTTTCCTACACATACACGATATTAAATATCAGTATATTCCTACATATATACATATTTTTCCTACATGTCTACAATTTTGAACAATTTCTTCCACGTATGCAACAATTAAAATCGATTTCTTCCTATAATTATGAGCAAAAACATTATTTGAAGCAAAGTCATAACATACTTGATATAGCTTTGCATCTTCCCGTGGTTAGTTATATACATCTAATTCTCATCAATAGGTTGCTCTACTCTAGGCTTCTCAACTTTCTTGTACAGATTCATCTATCAAGAGTCAACCAGCAAAAAAATTAAATAAAAAGAACTTCTCTTCCACAACATTATGCATGCAATTACGAACTGAAAAACAACAATATGAAAAATTCTATTTCAATAATGTAATTAAGAAAAACAAATACATGAATATAAACCATTAGGCTATACACAAGCATCGAAAAATCTAGGCTTTTCTTAACCAAAATAACCAGCGATGGCAATAAGTACAAACTAAAGGGAAATAAATGTGCAAGTTAAAATAATTTGAATAAAATAGTTACAATGACCTAGTAGAAATGTGCCACTATATTATCACTTGCAAAAGAATTTGAGGTTAATTGATGCTTTTGTAAATGGAGATGGGGATTAGGAAAATTTTAGGAAAGGAGTCTTTAATCGTTTTAAATACAAGAGAGAGACTTGAAAATCTAAATTTTAGGAGAATTTATGAGTAGGTTATGGAATTTGAATAAACAAATTACTATAATACCCTTATATCATTTAATTATTAACTAATTCTTCCTTATAATAACCAAAACACCATTAATGATTTTGAACCATTGATCAACTAACTAAATGGCTTAAATCGGTTCTCTATGTTCTCGCATTTATTTAATGTTCAGAAATGAACCTTACCATATATATATATGGGAGGGATCAAGAGAAAACCAAAAATTTAGGCGAAAACCGAGAAAAACCACTAAAACAATATGTAATACTATGAGTTACGTATACGTAACCGCAATTTTTTTGAATTTTTTTGTTTTCTGTTTACGTATACGTAACACTATGGGTTACATATACGTAAGCCAATATTTAATTGATTTTTTGGTAAAAAAATTATAATATTACATTGATACTCTTATAAAAAAATAAAATAAAATAAAAAATAAATATTATTATATTATTGGTTAAAATTGGTTTTTTAGTGGTTTTCTCGGTTTTCGCCTAACTATTGGTTTTCTCTGGAACCCACCCCTATATATATATATATATATATATAGGGAAGGGTTCAAATAATAACCAGTTTTTTTATGTGATAAGATAACCACTCTCAAACAATCACATAATTTATAAATTCTTTTTATTTTAATTGTTAAAAGAGTATTTAAGTATCTTGAACATAAATACGAAAATGATGAGTCTTATGTATACGTACCAAATAATGTTACATATACGTGACACATAGTGTTTACGTATATGTAATACTAGCAAAACGATAATTGTTACATATACGTAACACTATGTTTGAGAGTGATTATCATAGTTATCACATAAATATTGGATATCATTTGAACCTCACCCTATATATATATATATATATATATATATATATATATATATATATATATATATATATATATATATAGGGGAAGTGTAGAATAAAAACCCTGTTGAGTTGGAAAAACCTAAGAAACCCTTTGAAAAAAATTTAAAAATTTTTTTTATAAAATTTGGGATTGATTATTTACCCAAAAAAAGTAGGTTCGCAAAAAAAAGGCCAAATAAATATAAAAATAAAAAACATGTAAAAAACAAAAATCAACGTTTTTTTATTACGTATGCATACGTCAGCACTTACATATGTAAAAAACAGCAATTACATATGTAAAAAACGTCAGATTTAAAAAAAAAGACGCTCGGTGTTTTTTATAACTTTTTCACCAAAACTGTTAAAATTGAATGTAGAATCCATCCAAAAAATAAATTTGTTTACATATGTAAACAGGGTTTAGTGGGTTTCTTCAAATCAGGTGGGTTTTTATTAGAACCACATATATATAGGGGGTGGTTCTAATAAAAACCCATTTGAGTTGAAAAAACCTAGTAAACCCTGTTTACATATGTAAAAAAAATTATTTTTTGGATGAATTTTACATTCAATTTTATCATTTTTGGTGAAAAAATTATAAAAAACGTCGAGCGGTTTTTTTAATTTTTTTTTTAAATCTGACGTTTATTACATATGTAAACTCGAAGATCTGACGTTTTTTACATATGTAAATGCTGACGTATTGCATACGTAAGCAAAAAAAACGTTAATTTTTATTATTTTTTACATGTTTTTTATTTCTTTTTTTATTCGGCGTTTTTATTTTGCGACCAGGCCTTTTTTTATATAAATAATCAATCCCAAATTTAAAAAAAAATCTGATTTTTTTCAAAGTGTTTAGTGGGTTTTTCAACTCAAGGGGATTTTCATTTTACTATTCTCCTATATATATATAGGGGATGGTTCCACTAAGAAGTACAATTTGGCTAAGAAGCAATCTCATTCATTTAATTGGATGATAATGGTAGAGATTTAAGTGTAGAAAAAATAAGAGGTGCAGAGGCATTCTTGGAAAACCCACAATTATTGACTTTTTTCAAATTCCCCCACTTTTTTTAAACGTGCATAACTTTTTCATACGACCTTATTTTTTTTAAAAAAAATTACACTATAAAATCGAGCGTTTTTACCTTTAATTCGAGTATAGTATTGCTATATTTTTTGTAAAAACAAAATCGACACTTAATGAAATTGTGCTACTTTACGTAAATGTGCTGGTTTCTGGTAAAACAGCATAATTAACTTTGCTGCATTGTAAAACAACACTATTAACTAAGCTGCTTTATCATAAAACAACACCAAACATAACAATTAGTTGTGCTGTTTTACTATAAAACAGCACCAAAACAACACGGCTAATTGTGTGACTTGCTCTTCTTAGCTAACCTAGCACAAACAAAACCAACACAACAAAACTAGTATATCAAACCAACCCAAAACAAAGAACACAATTGGAATTGACATGTTATAATCCTAAGACCAGCACAAACATAACCCGGCACAAGCAAAACCAGCACAGGTAGGCAATCACAAAAATGAACAAAACCCATCACAACAAAACTAAGTTTTTAAAATTGTATTATATACAAAAACATTTGCAAATTAGATGTTAGGTTCTGGCCCAAGTTTCATAGCATTCACATGAAGTTTTTTTTAATTCACTTTCTTGTTATTTATGGTACATTCTTTTCCCTAAAACAATAGTTACTGGAAGACGCAAAGATAATGTACATTCTTCTTTTTATGTTGCTGAAGGTCAAAACTTAATTACTTACAATCTTCTTTTAAGATGATGACTTTTATTTCAAATTTATAATTTTGTAAAATTACATGTGTTTCTTAGGCTTTTTAGCCAAAATTCATTTCTTAGTTGAACATCCTCCTATATATATACTAGTTTAGATCCCGTGTCTACACGCGGGGTGAAATATATCAATACATAAAAAAATTAAATCTTTATGAAATTTATTACATATGGTAAGGATTGAAAACAAATTCAAAATATGTAAAAATTAATATATAATTGGGTTTCGAAAATACGTTTGATTGAAAATAAAAGTTATATAATTAAATTTTAAAGTTTATTATTATAAGAGATAATTTAAAATAAATGTGTTTTATTAGTATAATTAGTATTTTTTTTTCTTTAAATAGAAGTGCATTAAATAGGAGAGGGATGCGAAAAAAAATAATAAGAATGCATATGGAAGCGACACGTGACATGCAAAAACCTTTATTTATTATATATATATATATATATATATATATATATATATATATATATAATGAATCATTTAAGAGATAGAGAGAAACCACTTGTAGAGAGAGAGAAAAATCAATTGCAAACATTGATTTTGTTTGAATTATGGTTGAAATCAATCAATGTCAATTTTAGAAATATATTAAAAATAGTGGACTTAATTAGATGTTTTAACAGTTGGTCATTTGGTGTAATGATAGTTTTAATACTTCCTATAGTGGAGGTCTTGAGTTTGAATCCTCACAACAGCAAAAAAAAAAAAGGTATGTGGCCAGGTCAGGGGGTTTACCCAGTTAGGGGTTCCTCCTGTGATGGACTACCCTGGATGTTGTAGGTGTTGCCCGGAGAAACCCAATTATCCTAAAATATCTAGGTATTGCCGTTAAAAAAAATTAGATGCTTTAAGGGTATTTGATTAAATGCATATTTTGAACTTTGGAATCTGCCACCATCATTAACAAAATTCCTAAAATCTTTCCCTCCATCTCACCCAAATATCGGTTATCTTCAAAATCAATTTTCACGATTTTTAAATGTAAACAGCCCGGTCAAAATTATATGTATTATTGTTTGGTTGAAATCTATACTATATAATAAATAAAGGTTTTTCCATGCCACGTGTCGTATCCATATTCATTCTTAACATTTTTTCCCGCCTCTCTCTCTTATTAAATGCAGCTCCATCTTTTAATAATAATATATATTAAACGAAAATATTAATTATACTAATAAAACAAATTTATTTTAAATTATCCCTTATTATAATAAATTTTGAAAGATAACTATGTAACTTTTATTTTCAATCGAATAATAAATGAAAATCAAATTAAGTTAAATAGTACTTAACGTATTTTCGTAACCCAATTATATATTACTTTTTATATATTTTGAATTTTATTTTCTATCCTTAGTATACTGTAAAATATACATATAAATATTTATAAATTTTATTTATTTCTATTTTTCACCCGTGTGTAATACACGGGATCTAATCTAGTAATATATATGCAAATGATAACAATTATTATTTAGTGCAATAATATTTGATATAGTATATATCAAATGTAGATAAATGTCATTTACGGTAAGTGATGTCTTTACATTATTTACTTATACGTATGTATATTTGGGGTAGAATAATTACATAATTTTATGTGTGTCATGGATCAAATGAAAACTCCCTTAAAAACTTTGAAAACTCTAATCAACCAATCAAATAATTTCTTTTTATATTCTTTTATTAAAATTAAAATGTATATATGTAAATTTGAAATCTCGCCTCAAATTTTGTATTATTTCAAACTTTGTGAATTCCTTGATTCTCTCCACCTTTTACTTAGTTACATTGATTTATATGAATCAACAGTTTCATCAATTTTAGATAACCGATTTCATCAAGAACATGATTTCTCTCCATTACATCAAGAACACGATTTCATAAAAATATCAAAGAAACTCCAATATTATTCATAGTTCCAACGATTTCTTCAAGGTGATTCTTCTGGTCTTCATTCATCCAATTTTATTTATAGGTTCATGTTTAATTTGTTTTACTTTTTTTGTGTTCTATGTTTCTCTTTAGCAATGGAATATCAGATTTCTTTAACAATTACTTTTTGGCGTTCTTTGTTTCTGCCAAACCATTGATAAAACTAAAAGTGTTTATGGTATCTTATTGATTTTTTGAATTCCATAATACATGAGCCATATATATAACTGTATAAAATTGTAAGGCCCCAAACCATACACTCTACAGTTGGGTCACATCACAGTGTATTCTTTTAAAAACGCTTAACTCTTTATCAAAACATACAGCGAAAGTCTTAACTTAAAACGGTATTTGTATTTTAAAATCCTTAGTATTCTTTACCTTACCTTACGAATGCATACACACCGACCCGAGTAGACCCACTCCCAGAGCCAAGATAATTATCATACGAACTCACCTGCAAAACAATCTAACGTAGAAACAAAGTCAGCTACTATGAGTGAGTTCTAACAGTTTATCATAAACAGAAACCTTCCCGTCACAAACGTCAGACCTTCACATAAGTTATATAAAGAATTTGTCATATAACAACATATTGGTAACCCATGTTACCTAAAACATTACAACTCCCCTGAGGGTCCAACCAACCCCGACTCGTCCCATAACCATAACCCGTAAGTCTCACCGATTCGGATCGAACTTACCAAAACCACAAACTTGTGACCTACCACCCACGTCAACTTGAAGAACGGTTAACTCAACCGACACCTAGACATAGACCTGACAAGCCCTAAACAAGACTTTTCCAAGGTCTACTAACATCCTCATCATAAACACGACATCAGGAACATCATTATTAAGCACACAAGCTAATATTATTATCACATTATTGCCTCATCACTAAGGCCAAGAAGGATTTAACATATAAGAAATCACACACATGAGACATACCTTAGAAGGGTTTCACCTGTCTTACAATCATCACGCTCGTCAGGGTTATCCCTGTCGGGATATTCATCATCTCAGAGCACCCCATCGGGTCTCAATTTTGCCCCTACAGGGCCTCGTCGCATCACAGTGACTACCACGTCATCCACGATGACTACCAGGTCATCCTCATGATGACTTCCTCGTCACCCTTAAGGTGACAATCCCGAAGGACCGACTCCTTCACATCACCATTGACCGTATTACGCGGACAACGATGCAAGCATACACATAACAAGTTATACACACATGTCATTACGCAAACATGCACTACGACTCTCCGTCCTTACATGGATTACTTACGTGTATAACCAAACATATACCCTAGATGTAACATCCTAAAATGACGAGAAATAAAGTTAACGAGTTCAAGCGAGCCGAAGTCGGGCCGGGTCAGTCATGAACCGGGCTTGGGGAGGTCTCCCCTACAAATAGCCTAAGGCCCTCATTGTTCTCCTCTTTACAATTCTAGAGAGAGAAAAATCATAGAGAGAGAAAGTGTCGGAATCGCACAAGATTGCACCCGCTCGTGTCTCTTGCACTCGTGAAGGAAACCTCCAAATCAGAATCGTCATCCAGGTAACCATTCGAGCCAAAACTGAGATTTTTGCTTAGGTTGGGTTTCCGGGTGAAAATAGGACGTTTTTACGGATGAAACTTGAGAATAAGCTTGGGTTTAGTATCTGGAATGAAAACCAATTGTTTTGAGCAAAGAAAGTTGAAGTTTTGACATAATCGAACCCAAATCCGAGAAATTCGAACTGTTTGGGGAAGATGACTGCTGGTGCAGGCGAACTTAGCAAGTTCGCCTGTTAAGTTCGCTTGGTCGCCTGATTAAGTTCGCTTGGCCAAGGGTAAGCGAACTTATTAAGTTCGCTTGGCAAGTTCGCTTGGCCAAGGGTAAGCGAACTTATTAAGTTCGCCTAGGTCAGAGGAAGCGAACTTAGGCATTAAGTTCGCCTATAAGTTCGCCTAGGCCAGTGGAAGCGAACTTAGGCATTAAGTTCGCCTATATCAGCTGTGTTAGGAATGTAACTTGGTTTAGATCTGATACGTGTATGATTAATTAATCCAGATCGTGTGCAACGCTCATCGGACCGCAGTTAGGACAGAACAGGACTAGCCGATCGGGTGAGTTCTATGTGCCCCCCTCCATGTTATGTGCAAATGATTTATAAATATTTTTGGGGCTGAGGTGTATACACTAAATGAATAAATGTTATGAATGCCAATGTGAACATACGTGATATATAAATATATGAAAATGAATTATGAACAAAGATTGAAACGTATGTTTACAAAGTATGAATGAAATCTTGCCTTATATTATATATATACTGCATGATATGAATATACGTGAATGTTATGGACGCTTCGATGCTAACGACGGCTACTACGGTAGACGGACGACCACGTGACTATCTTGCAACCGGGACAAAAACGTTCCTTCATCAGCAAGGAAATAAAAAGGGGCATAAATGGGCGGTCGAAGCAAATGCCAAATCATATGTAGAACGGTTTCAAACATGGTAGCACGTGGGAAACGGATACCTTCGGGTAGACGGGCGAAAAGGACGGCCTACGACGGTAGGACGGTATGACGGACGGCCGAAGGTTGGCCTGATGGTTTTTTATGGCGGACGGTTTCTAGGACCGGACGAGTCAAAGGGCTACGACGGTAGCTTCATGGCGTATGTCTTTGTGACATACGTAGTAAAAGACGGGTTGATCACCCATATGTGTACGACCAAATGAATGTTAAGAAAAAAGTTAAGAATACGTATTTATGATCTTTATGTATAAACTTAAGAATACTTTTAAGGAAATAATGCTTATATCTAATCATTTTAAACTAGAACTCACCAGCGTTAGCTGACTTTTAGTATACATTTCAGGTAACAAAGAAAAGGGTCGTGCGAAGGCGTGAAGGTTACCCGGCTAAAGACTGACATCCCGATTTATGTTTTTGTTAAACACTGATGTATGTGTTAAATGTTAAGACTTCCGCTGTAATGTACTCAAATGTGAATGATTTTGGCTGTTAATTGAATATGTTAAATTTAAAGTTCAGTATTGATGACTTTGTTTATGAGTAAATCCAATAAGTGAGGTCACCCGGAAAAAGGGGCCTTACACTAGACGTACCCACATAACGTCTAGACACAACATGAGACCTATCCCAAAAGAGTCCTTATACGACACACCAGTGTCGTGCCAGTATCTCCCCCACACAACCTAAGGATCCCACATTGCCCCTTAGATTCGTTTAAAAGTAATTACTCGTAAAACTCAACAGGTTTAACAAATTCTCGTAAAACATCAATTTATACGTTCAAAACAAGTAGGTATGTATTAGGTATGTATGATAGCCCCAAAAACAAGTAAAAGGGGGATTAGAAACTCACTGGTTACGAAGATCTAGATCCTGCACTGCTACCGTCCGTTCATGTCCGAACCCGAACCTGCCAAACGTATGATCACATGATCAGATCACGTTCTAAAGGTACGTTAAATAACGTATAACATAAACTCCACACTCCGTCTCAACCACTCGTCATTCCAAACATCAAATCCTAGCTCTAAGAATGCATATGTACCCGAGCCGAGTCCCCATGCATGCACGTATGCCATGTAAACCTTAACCGGCCACCATGCCGTCCTCCATCTCCTCCACCGTGCATCACCATGCATGTCGTCTTCGTCTTCCTCATCAAGACCATACCCTAATCGGCTAACACCACCACTACCAACACCGATGGACTCCACCCGAGCCATCCCACACGCCGGATACATCACCATCTCCTTCCTCCGCCGTCCTCCGCCACAGTGCACCATCACAGCCGCCACCGCAGCCGTGTCCGCCTCCTCGTTGCTCGCCACCCTCTCTCTCCTTCTTCCTCTCGGCAGCCAATCATCACACCAACCGGGTCACCACCGTGCCCCTCCTCTTACCGCCTGCCACCGTCATGCATCACCACCTAGTCTTCGCCGTCACCTGCTATGACCTGTAGCCACCGCCATCGTCGTCTACACCCACCACCGACCGCCATACCACTACTGAACCAACCCATTCTATGTAAAAACGAAAGAAAGAATGCAAATAAAGAGTAAACGAGGATTACCTTAACAAAATTTGGAATCCGCCGACTTAACACCATCGTCGGACTGCCGTCGCTCACTCTCTTCCGGCCACCCTCTCGTTGCCAACTCTCTCTCTGTGTTCTCAGCCGTCGCGCACCTACGTCAAGAATGACTTAGGGTTTGTGATTTTAGTGGTTTAAATATCATCTACGAGTTACGTTTCGGGTCCCTCCAATTCCTCCTTGCACATTTCGATCTCGGGTTACCTCCTAAACGACTAAGCGAGTCATTTATTATCGTTAAAACGCACCATACGGGACAAATATTGATCATCATCTGTATTTAAAAAGGATCCGGGTCGCCCACTAACCCGAACCATTAGCTTACGGATTTCCGGGATGTTACAAAAACACATATGACACCCCTCCAGAATCCTGAACTAGATAAATCTATACAAAATATATCCTTACAAATTGGCCCCCTCGGTATGAGCGCTAGTAGGACGGACGGTCAGACTGGACCCGAAACTCTGAAACAGCTGTCGAGGTAATCCCTTGGTGAATATGTTGACATATTGAAATGCAGAAGGAATGTGAAGAACCCATATGTGTCTGAGACGGACTTTCTCTCGAACAAAATGGATGTCAATCTCAATATGCTTCATACGTTGGTGCTGAATCGGGTTATCAAATAAATAGACAGCAGAGATGTTGTCATAATAGACAACAGTAGCACGGTGCAGAGGGGCATGAAGTTCAAGTAATAGATTACGTAGCCAACTACCTCAGCAATAACGTTTGTAACCCCATGATATTCGGCTTCAGCACTAGATCGAGAGAATGTCGTCTCTCGTTTGGAAGGCCATGAAAGAAGATTATCACCCAGGTATACGCAATAACCTATTGTCGGTCTACGGGAATTCGGGCAACCTCCCCAATCCGCGTTTGAGTAAGCCGTGAGGGAGCGTGATGGGGAGGCCATGATGCGTAAGCCATAGTATGTAGTTCCTTGAATGTACCTGATAATCCATTTCAAGAACTGAAAGTGGGGCTCTCGTGGAGCATGAATAAATAAACAAACCTGCTGAACTACATAGGAATGTCTGTTCTGGTAAATGTAAGATACTAAAGTGCCCCGGCTAAGTTACGATACAATGTCCCATCCTGAAGAAGAGGCTCATCAGTTGCATGCATAAAGTGGGTTTACAATCGGCCATGGATGCCCACTAGAGGATCTCTTTAGCAAATAGGGATTGAGATAAAACAGGCTTGACTGGTCGCGCTTAACTGTAATCCCGAGAAAATGATGAAGCGGACCCAAATCTGTCATTGCAAATTCTTTAGACATAGTGGCAATAATGGTTCACAGAAAGGTGGTGTTGGAGCAACCAAAATTATGTCATCAACATATAATAATAAGTAAGCAGTTTGTTCCCCGTGACGATATAAGAACAATGAAGTGTCACACATACTGCTTTTGAAACAGTTTGAGAGAATGAAATTAGAAAACCTGGTATACCATGCTCGAGGAGCTTGCATGAGACCGTATAGTGAACGTTTCAGGTGACAGGCATGATGGGGTTTTGTGCTATTAACGAAGCCCAAATGCTGATGCATGAACACTAATTCTTGGAGATCCCCGTGTAAAAACACGTTTTTCAAATCCAATTAATGGATGGGCCAAGAACGCGAGACTGCTAATGAAAGTATCGTACGGATAGTAGCCGGTTTGACAACTGGACTAAATGTCTCATGACAGTCAATCCCTACTGTTTGAGATTTCCGATTAACCACCAAACGAGCCTTATATCTTTCTAAACTTCCATCGACATTAAATTTGTGCCGAAATAACCACATACACCGAATAACCGGGTGGTTCACTGGTCGGGGAACGAGTTCCTATGTGTCATTCACCTGCAAAGCTTTAAATTCATTAAGCATGGCCTATTTCCAATTAGGATATGAGGATGCTTTAGCATAACTGGTAGGCATGGGAAAGACCGGTGAGTGTGTGGTGACGTGGAGATTGAGACGGGTTTGAGGTTTGGTGATACCGGCTTTGGCTCGGGTAGTCATAGGATGGTGGTTAGGGGTTGTGGCCGGGGGAGGCTGGTGGGGTAGGCATAGGTGGTGTAGTGGGCATGGGAGTCTGTGGTGGGTTGGGGGTGGGCACATGAGGTGAAGTAGGATGGAATAGTGGTGGATGCATAATGATTGGGGAGGGCTCAAGATCAAGTTCTAAGAACTGATAGGCCTGATATGGTGTTTGGTGAGTGGAAGGAAAGAGTTGTTCATGAAACACCACATGACGGGAGAGGTGGACTTTTCCCGTTTCCTGGTCATAACACCGGTATACAAGAAAATTGGTTGGGTAGCCTGGAAAATGCACCTGACTGATCATGGATGAAGTTTGTGGGGTTGAGTTGCCGAAAGATTTGGATAGCATGCGCATCCAAAAACACGTAGGTGATCATAGGTAGGGTGGCGAAAGAATAATGCATAGGTGGGTGTATAAAAGTTGAGACGTTTGGTGGGGAGGATGTTGTGAAGATAGGTGGCGGTGTGAAGGGCCTCACCCAAAAGGAGGGCGGGAGATGGGCTTGCATAAGGATGGCATGTATGATGTCATTTAGACGATGGATCATACGTTCCGCTTTCCTATTTGGGAGGAAGTTTGGGGACAAGAGAAGTGGAATACAAGCCCATGGGATTGAGCGAATAATTTGAATGCATGGTTGTCGAATTCCCCGCCCAAGTCACATTAGAAAGATTTAATGCTTTTGTTGAATTGGGTGGCAATGAGTTTGTCAAATTTAGCAAATGTAGGAAAAGTCTCAGATTTATATTTTAATGGGTATACCCAAACGTATTGAGTGAAATTGTCAATTAGCACCATATAATATTTGTAGTCGGATTTGCTTAAAACCGGGGAAGTCCACAGGTCACAGTGAATTATATCAAATGGTGCAAAAGTAAATGAAAAGGAATCAAAAAATGGAAGACGTTTACTATTAGATAACTGACATTAATGGCAAACATGAACATTTTTGTCTTTATTACGATTTGAAAGTAAATCTAAAACTTGAGATCCTGGATGTCCGAGTCTGGAATGCCATGTGAAAGATGATATGAGGTAAGCAATAAGGTTGTGAGTTGGCGTGGTGAACGGATAAAGATCCCCGGTGCTATCGTGGCAGGACAGGTGCTTGCTAGTGTGGAGGTCCTTCAAAGAAAAAACAAACGGGTCGAAAGAAACAGAAATGTGATTATCGCGAGAAAATTTCGAACTGAAAGCGGGTTTTTAATGATATTTGGTGCAAGGTGAATTGTTTGTATTGTAGGTTTTATTTGGAAGTTTATGTAAAGCATTACCATATCCGAATATGGGCAACGATTGGTCATTTCCAACGAAAATATTTCTTATATTAGATGATGACAGTGGGTGTGAATTATACCTGGGTCAGCAGAGATATGAGCCGAGGCGCCCGTGTCCATATACCAAGCCGGGTTCGGCGGGTTTAGCTGCATTGTCTGAAACCCTGCCATGTTGTCTGTATGAGATAATGCATCAAACTATGATTGTGGAGGAGGAGCCGGACCATATTGAGCGGCTATGTTGGTTGCCTGAAATTGAGCCTGAGGGAACTGACCCGGCTATTTGGGAGTCCATGGACTCTGCTCGGCCACGAACATGGTTGCGTGGGGTGTGGGCAGTGAGGGGTGTTCCACCAGGCCCACGGCTGGGGCTGTACGACTGTTGAGATTACCCTCGGCCCCCTTGACTTTGTCCGCCTCGTTAATTTGATCGCCCGCGTCCCCGTCCCCAACCTCGATTGAATTGCAATGTCCTGTTCAGGTCAAAATAGTTGGAGTGATGTTGCTGGTTTGGGTTCTGACTTCCAACAGGGGCTGCGGCCTGAGGTGCAACAAGAACAGATTGAGCCGGATTGGTACGTGCTGATTGGCGATGTTGTTCAAGTTGAAGCATCCTGCGAGCAACGTCCCAGTTAGGGGCGTTTTGGTTGATAAATGACGCCAGCGTATCGTATTCGGGTGGTAGGCCACGAACCAATTGAAGAACTATCATGATTCACTAACAGGATTGTCAACATCAGATAATTGTTATGCCAAGTCTTTCAGTTTTTGGCAGTATTCGTCCATAGACGAAGATGCAATCAGGGTAAGGTTGGTGAAATTATGTTCAAGTGCTGCAGCGCGAGAACCTTTGTTACTCATTAAAATCTCTTGTATCTTGACTCAGGCGGCATAAGCTGTGGTGTCCGTCTCAAGAACCCAGACCAGGAGATCGTCTGAGAGAGTGCCATAGATCCATTGTAATACTATGGCATCGATCTCAGTCCAAGACTCGTAAGTCTCGTCCGTCTGTTCTGGTGGAGTAGTCTCGTCAATATGATTTAGCACCTTAGATCCCTTGGCATGGAGGCGAAAAAGTTTCACCCATGAAGAATAGGTTACCTTGGAACCGTCTAGTACATAAACATTGTTTTGAATGTTCGTGACTGTGTAAAGTGGATGAAGTTGTTTAGGGTTTGACAGCGTGGAAGAATCCTCACCAGCCATTGGCGTTCATCGGTGGCGTTGGTAGGTGGTTAGCGGCGGCGATCGTGGAGAAGGAGGGGGTGATGGCGACAGCGACGTGGGAAGGATTGTAGTCTCTGATACCATAAAAAGTGTTTATGGTATCTTATTGATTTTTGAATTCCATAATACATGAGCTCTATATATAACTGTGCAAAATATATATGACACCCCTTTAGAATCCTGAACTAGATAAATCTATACAAAATATATCCTTGCTAATAAAAACTAATTATAAATGTATATAAATAAGTTGAAGATGCACGAGTAGATGAGAAGATAGATTTATTGACTAACTAAAGTTGGGGAAGACAGATTAAGTGGAGACCATGTTTACTTGGGCCCGAGAGTAGGGTAGTGCGTGTGGATTCGTCCTTCACAACAAAAGAAAAGGTATAATGAAACTCAAAGAAAACATTATTCTCTAGACAATAATTTTGAACTGAATGTAGATTTTTTTTATTTCTGGTACAAGAAGAACATCATATAAAGAAAAGGTTTTGTGGGGTGATAACACTTTGGAAGCACCAATATGAAAGATAGGAATACCTTTACCATTACCAACATAGAGTGTATTGTCATCATAATATACCTCAGAGTTATCTAGGCTTGAAAGATCTGGTGTGACATGATTGTTTGCTCCTGTATCTGGAAACCATGTAGTAGCTGATGAGGAACATTTTTTCTATAAAGTTGGTTGTTAGCGTAGTATGTATAGTAGATGGATCTCAATTCAGACACTGAGATGGGATATGACTAATACTGCATAGATTGCACGTACCATAAAATGTATTCTGAGTAGATGCCCATCTGCACTGGCTGCGACTACCATCAGAACGATTCTGGTTGTTACCTCGACGTTTGTCGTTGTTTGGTGGTTGAAAACTGCAGGAGGCCTAAGAGCCGGGAGAAGCAGTGGGTGTTAATTAGAAACCAATTTGCGAAGCCAGTTGTTGGATCGCTAGAAACTGGGACTGTTGGGATGGAGATGTAGAAACCTGGTTGTTGGGGAAATTTCCAATAGTAGTAGTGCATGCCTAAGCGCTTCGTGGGGTGGAAGCATGAGTTTTACCAAGCATACAATCATGGTCACCGAGAGTCCATGAAGTTCATTTAAAGCAGTAGGGAATTGGTGTGTGAGGAGAGTGGATTTGAGAGAGCTGCACTCCTCACATAGAGATGACCAGCATAACAAGATCTTTATCCTTAACAGACTAACCAATATTAGAAAAAGCAGATGGAGTTTCATCTCCTTTCATCTCTATTTTTAGGAGTTGTGTTTTTAGGGTGTACTCCCTAGAAGATGTATGGGGTGCATAGGCATGTTCAAGTGCAAGCTACAAATCACGAGTAGTAGTACCTTGAACGTGGTAAAAAGAGGCTTTTAAGATAGTGGATATGATCAACATACGAACTGTGCATCATTCGAAATTCAGATTGGATAGTTAGGATTATCTTTTGGGGTAGAGTCCTTTTTAGATGATGGTAGAAATGTAGATGGACATGGTATTGTTTCATTCACATAACCAAAAAGATTGTTAGTAACAAGAAAAGGCTGAATCATGGCTTTCCATTACCCATAGTTGGTGGGTGATCGAGTAAAAACAAACTTGTGAAAGGTTTTCTCTGCTGATTTGAAGGCTACGATTAAAACCATTGTGATCGCAGATTGGCAACGATCATAGTTAAGAGGTTAGAAACAGCAGTTGTCGATGATACTAATGAGAACGGCGGCTGTCTGTAGCATCAGTCTCGGCTCTGATACCAAGATAAATAATATAGTGATTGGGTAATTGATTATATTGAATTATGTGAATACTAGGTTATTATGAGACTATATATGTTGACTCTAATATTACAATTGAGTACCATTTGTTTACTATAATGACAATTCTAGTATAATATAAAATAATTTAATAAATAATAAACAATAAATAAGCCAAGCCCGAGCTGGAGGCGAAGAGGAGCTTGAGAAACTACTCAAAAGCTAAGCTTGAGTTTTAGAAATAAGCTCTAAACAAGCCGAGTTTGAGCTCGAGCTCTTCTAAATTAAAGGAGCTAAGCTCAAGCTTTCCCAAGCTAGGGTTTACACCCCCAACAAAAAGTACTTAAAGGTCGAGTTCAAGTTTTAAAAATAGAGCTCTAAACGAACCAAACTCAAGCTTACCCAAGCTAGGGCTCAGCTCGTGTACACCCACCATCCAGCAATAATAGAATAATACAATAAAGCTACAAGTAATAGTTAAAGTTTCTAAAATTGAAAAAAAATATATTATCTAAAATGCATTGTTATTATATGCTTTTAACACTAAAAAATATGTTTATTAAATCATCAAGATTCACAAATAGAAAGATTAAAGTTTTATATCATTTAAACATTTGTAGCTTAAGTTCTAAAAGCAAAAATGAAATAATGAACAACAGAATTAAGGGTGGTAGGTGGGCACCATCATTCATCAATCCTTGGTGTATAAGCTTTACAACTCTTCAAATATTTAACAGCGAAAAGTTGAGGGTCCATCTCCATCCTACTTTCACCCATAATTTCATTTTTTAGGAATATAATAAACCATCCATGTTTTCATCAAATTTATTATTTCTTTTGACATATAATAACCATGAATTTATTATAATCCATATTTTCAACATTAAATTTACTTATTAAATCATTGTTTCTCATTAGAGCTTAGATTAGTACACATAATCTATACGTACATATGGTAATACCAACTCCCTGTGATTTACAAAGCAGCAATAGAAGGCAACTCTGCCTCTGTTTCCGCCTCCTCAGCCTCGGCTCCGCCATCTGCCGCCTCGTCTTTTACAGTATGTTGGGACAGATAACAGTCAAATGCACCTTCACCATGGAGGATTTTAGCACCACAACCCTGTCCCTCAACCCCAACAGCCTCCTCATCAACCACAACAGCTTCTATGATATCTTTACCTGTTCTTACATCAGGAATCTGCAAGAAATTCATAAATCATTTACCATCTTCACCATTCTATCAATTGACACGAAATCACGGGTAGTTTCACATATAAGACTACTATTTCCATTTATCGAAGGGTATCTTAAGACATTTGATAAAAAGATAAAATAGTTGCACAACATGAATATCAAAGAGGTTCAATGTTTCCTTCCATGGAAACTTATAAAGAAAAAGCTAACTTTTTAGGCATCGTTAATTTATCTACAATATGCCCTTTTTAAGTGATGTATTGAAGGGTATATTAGACATTTGACAAATGGACGTATAGAAGTTGCAAACCTCATACATGGCGTCCATCAATATGTTCTCGAGTAGAGCCCTTAATCCCCGAGCACCAGTATTCTTGGTTATTGCTTTTCTTGCAATTAATCTCAAAGCATTTTCAGTATAATGTAGCTTAACCTACAAAAATAAATTTACCAAGGATAATTACTAAAATGTTTCATTAGTAAAAGATGTTGACCATGGAGAAGAAAGACTTACACTGTTCATCTGAAATAACTTCTTGTATTGTTTGCCTAATGCGTTCTTCGGCTCAGTTAGTACCTACAAAACGTTATTGTTCATTTGGCTGCAATTATATACACTGTTGCCCAAACTCAATGGGTTGATTTGGGTTGTATTTGATCTCAAATGTGTAAAACTAACGAAAATAGAACAAGCTAAACGGGTAACGGGTAGAAATTGACCAAGAGCCTATTTCTAATACATACAACCTTTATATTGTTATTGTATTAATATTGTTTTCCTAATCATAATTAGCACATTAAAGATTTATAAAAAGTTTAAAAAGGACGAAATAGTGATTGTGAGTCAACCCTATCCTATCCTACTCAACCCAACCAAGTCAGTTTGACATGTATTAAAAATGACTCTGTTTTGACCCCTTAACCAACCATAGTGCCACTTCTAGCGTACGGTTGGGTGATAGTAATGAAAATAGGGAAAAAATCACCCAATGGTAACCAACTTTCCTAAATGTTTTACTAAAGTTACTCAAAGTTCTGTTTCTCTCTAAAGTCATTCAACTTATATCAGGTGTTCCAATCTTGTGAAACTTATATATATATTTTTTTTAAATTAAGTCACATAAATGGAACATATATGAATTTTTGTTACTATATATTGATTATTTTTTTTCAAATATAACTTGAAGTAGGAGGTAACAGTGAAGAAAAAAATCACTAAATAACAATTAAGTTCCATAATTGTTCAATTTAAGTCGAATTGAAAAAAATAATCACTAAATAGTAACAAAGATTCATATATGTTCCAATTAGGTCATTCAAATTTAAAAAAATTCAATGTTAATATAACAATTTCACAAGATTGGAACATCTAATGAAAATTGAGCGACTTTAGAGGGACAAAAAACTTTGAATGACTTTGTGGAACAGATGGGAAATTTGGTTATTATTGAATGAATTTTTCCCATGAAAATATACCTGGACAAGTTGATTCTCTGTAAGAGCTAATAAGTTAACAAGAATTGGAAACCGTCCGACGAATTCAGGTATCAGGCCATAAGCAATAAGATCACTACTTTCTACCTGATAAACAAAAACACCCAGAAAAGCAAAATTTAACTACCAAAAATCAAAAACTGAGGTACCAAATAGGATGCTAGAACATTAAAGTTGTTTATAAAAATGGACCGAGCTTACAGTCTCCAATAAAGTTGAAGTAACAGCAGCAGTTGTAACACCTCCAGTTCTCATGTTTGCACGAACAGGGGCCCCAAATCCAATAGAAGAATCCTGGCGTCTAAAACAAATAAATATTATTATTGAAATAATAAAAAAAATTAATTATATTTGATGCTAACTGTTTATAAAAGGTTAGCAAGAAGATTACTTCAGAGATAACATATTTCAGAGATAAAAGTACTCGCGGGCGGGTCGACTGGACAGTACGGAGATGCAAACCAGATGTGGGAGGCTATGGCGAACAACGTTACACGAGTTGCAAAGGAGACCCTAGGGATCACAATGGGAAAGACCGGCGGGCATAAGGAGTACTGGTTGTTGGAACTAACTGTAGGCCATCGCATATAAAATAGTCTGAAGACGGAAGAATTCTTTGTAGATAAAAGATTCCCATACTTTGTCTTCTTAGTATAAATACTTGTATAGTTTGGGTTTTGTAAGGAGGGACTTCATTTTGCAATATCATAATACAATTGAGAGTTACACCTTAACTATGTGTTTTTGATCCAATCTCATTTCTTGATTATTCTACTCGATTCTAGTTTCTCCATATCGATTGTTTGATTTGCTACGAATAACCGGTTTCCACACTGGTGGAGGAATGAGGATGTGCAAGGCAAGGTTAGGATCAAGCAGGAGTGTTTTAGGGAGCTCTTAAGGTGCAATGTTGAAGAGGAGAGACCGGGGTTGAAGGAGAGGCATAAAGAGGTCAGGCGGGAGGCAAAGAAGGCGGTGTGTGAGGCAAAGAACATTCATATGGCGAGATGTATAAACGTTGGAAACTAAAGAGGGGGAGAACGACATGTTAAAGATTTCTAAAGCCAGGGAGAGGAGGGGGCAAGATCTAGGAGCCGTGAAGTTCATAAAGAGCGAGGATGGACGTGTTTTGGTGAAGGAGGAGGACATCAAGGGGAGATAGCAAACCTACTTCCACGATCTATTCAACGACAGTTGGAATCATTAAGAAGATCACGAGAATGATACCATCCAACAACATCAAAGGAATAATTGCTATTGGCGCAATATCACCACAGAGGAGGTGGGGAGAGCCCTTAAGAAGATGGGAAGGGCGAAAGTGGTAAGCAGGGATAACATCCCCATTGAGGTGTGGAAATGTCTGGCGGAGGAAGGAGTTCGGTAGCTGACAATTTTGTTCAATATTATATTCAAAACCGGGAAGATGTCGGATCAGTGGAGGAGTAGTGTTTTAATCCCGATCTACAAAAACAAAGGAGACGCCCAATGTTGTGGCAACTACAGGGGGATTAAGCTCTTGAATCATACTATGAAATTATGGGAAAGGGTGATCGGGGCAAGAATGAGACGAGAAACTCAAGTTGAGGTAAACCAATTTGGATTTATGTCGGGACAGTCGACTACAGAGGCGATACACATTCTGAGGATGATGGAAAAATATAGAGAATGGAAGTGGGACTTACATATGGTGTTCATTGACCTTGAAAAGGCTTACGATAGTGTGCCCTGTCGGGTGATTTGGAATAGTCTGAAGAGAAGAGGAAACTCTTGGACGTATATTGAGCTAATTAGGGATATGTATGAGTGTGCTAAGACAAGCGTTCGTGCGCCAGTGGGGGATACAAACTATTTCCCTGTGGAGGTGGGACTTCACCAGGGATCCGCCTTGAGTCAGTTCCTTTTTGCAGTAGTATTGGATGAGTTATCGAAGTCGATTCAGAAGGCCATCCAGCGGTGCATGCTTTTCGCGGATTATATTGTGTTGGTAGCGGAAAACAAGAAGGACCTGAAGGAAAGGCTGGAGGAGTGGCGAGCAGCTCTAAAACGCAAAGGATTATGCATAAGTATGTCAAAAACTGAGTACCTTTCCTGTAACTTCAGCGGAGGCAGCAATGACGAGGATATGCAGATAACTATTGGAGGCCAAGTGGTACCGAAAACAATCAAGTTCAAATACTTAGGATCGTTCATACAGAGTGACGGGGACATTGATTGTGATGTAGCTCACCGCATGCAGGCAGGTTGGTATAAGTGGAGAGCAGCCACAGGCGTTTGTGTGACAAGAGGTTCCCAGAGAGATTAAAAGGGAAATTCTATAGGGTTGCAGTGTGACTGGCAATGTTGTACGATTGGTTTTAAATTGCGTGATGCGCTCCAATGCGTTTGGTCCCAAAATCCGATGCGCGATGCTAGCGCATCATGTATGCGATGCATTCTTCATTAGAAACATACTAAAAAATTAATTATTAATTTATACATAATAAATGTTATATTGTTAATGCTTAAACATAAAAACACTCTCATAAAACATTCTTAAACATAGAAACACACTTAAAAGTTAACATGCTTAAAACATACCAAACAAACTTAATGTGTAAGCTTTCTAACAATCAAAGAAAAGAAATCAAAAAAAAATATTAAAATAAAAAATCATTAAAAATGGGGAAAAAACAAAACAATCATAAAAAGTAACTATTGCAGTCTACATCACATTATCGTGGAAAAAACAAAAATAAAAAATCAGAAAAAGTAAGGTTTTACTTTTTACTAATGCAACACACTACCTCTCAATCAATCAGAGAGTAACACATCTCTTACTTTAATTATCTTTTTATTATTTAGTTCACCTAAAATCTATCTTTCGATCCGCTTCTTCAAAATCAGATCTCACCATCTCCATGAACCTGCAACTCAACACTCCCTTTTCAACTCAAAAATCTAGCATGTGCAAGATCCGACCCAGTGCCCAAATTGTGTCGCCGCATGCCCGCATATTGCGAAGACTGCATCTTGCGAGAATCGTCGCATGCCCGCATCATGGAATCACTACGCATCAAGTGCAGCGAGGCACTAAAACCATCGCAACGACGCAATACGCATTATGCGCGCAATTTAAAACCAAGGTTGTACGCTTGGTTTAAAAAAGCGCGAGGCGAAGCGTCACAGTACCAAATTCCGAGGTGCCACGCCTCAAGCGCGAGGCGAGGGCTTCATGTACGCGAGGCGCTAAACTAAAAAAAATAAAATAATTATATAACTAATATCTATGTACAACCTAAAAAACTATAAATACAACCTAAAGAAGCACAAAATCAGTTGTTACACCCAATGTACAACCAACCAAGCTTTGTGTACAAGAACTACAACTTAAGAACGAAGAAAAGACAACAAATAAACAAATTAAAAAAGTTTAGGGTAAACTTAATAAATAGGTGGGTTAACCCTAAAACTAAAAGTCAGACATCATCTTCTTTTTCTCCTGGCAGATCCCTCCTCCATCGACTCCCATGTTCTTCATCAAAATCTCCATCATAATCTCCTCGTAAGTCTAATCTCACCTCTCACTGCACTTCATTTCATCTTCAACTCATCTACTTCTTCGATTTCAATGAAAACTCCGACCAATCCAACCAACATCAAGACTACAGTAGGTAAAATCTGACCCAAAGGCCAAAACTACTCTTCCAGGACTGAAAACTCCAACCAAATGCAAGAAGCGCCGCCTCAAGGCGCCTCACGCCTCTGCCCTGAAGCACCGCCTCAGACCGCTTCATGTAAAGCCTCGCCTCACCCCCTCTGAAGCGCTCACACCATCGCCTCACGCCTCAGGCGTGCTTTTTTAAACCAAGGTTGTACGGAACTGATTGTTGGCCAATCAAGAAGACATGTGCGGAGGAGACAGATGACGGCACCGATGAGGAGCATGGAAACCCTCACTGTGGAGGGAAAGAGGAGCAAAGGAAGACCAAAACTGACATGGGAGGAGCAGATTAGGCAGGATTTATTAGAATTGCACGTCTCTGAGGACATGATCAGTGATACGAGTTTTTGGAGACATAGGATAAAGGTTGGGGATTTTAAGGGGAGCATTTTCGTATTGTTGGCTTGTACTCCATGTAGGTCGTCGTTAGTCCTAGGCGTAGGTGTTAGCTACTTTTTAGGATTGTCTTTAGTCTTAGAGGGGCCTTTAGTTAGTTGTGCCTTTAGTCTTAGGTGTGCATTTAGTCTTAGCTACAGTAATCTTAGGGGTACATATAGCCTTAGCTACTTTGGACCCTTTGGGTGCTTTATCCTTAGGTGTCTTTAGTATTAGGTTGTGATTCTAGCCCTTTCTACATTAGTCGTAGGGATCTTTTCCTTTATGCCTCCATGTTCTTTTACCCCCCACTACTAATAACTTATGGATGATGCTTGCTTTTCTTGTATATTTATATATTTGCAAAAAGAAAAAAAAAAGAACAGGAGATTGAGGTTTTGTTTTGAGTCGGGGGGCTTGTCGGGAGCAGCCTCTTTATCCCTTATGATAAAGGTAAGGTATGCCCTCATCTCACCCTCCCCAGACCCTACTGTATGTGAGAGTTTATTGGGTACGTTTGTTTGTTTGTTTGTTTCATTTATAGAAGGTTAAAAAAACTTTTGGACAAGCGGGCAATAAATCCCGTCCCCACCTGCACCAAAAGTTATATATTTTGACGTGTTACCCAACCCAGTGACCCGTTATATGAACACCGAGACTAAACGAAATTTGTTGTACTAACAAATACCTTTCTGAAATAGTTTTTTCCAAATCTATAAAGGCGCCTCCACAAATAAACAGGATATCTTTGGTATCAATCTATAAGAAATAGAATTATAATTAAATCTAGTAACTAGCATACAAGAACCCAATATTGAATAGAAAAATAGTCGATGCACCAGTGCAATTTACCTGAATGTGTTAGGAACAACGTGGCTGCCAAACCTCCGGTGGATCACCCCCACCCCCACCCCCACCGGCCAGATTAACTAGACCCCTCGTATTATTATTATTGTTACTCCTGGAAAATCGGTAACCCTTATCAACAACTTCACCGGAGAGAGAAAACGATGGGTGATTGTGAGGGAAATAGTCATCTAATTTGTTGGGTATTACTATTGAAGACGTAAAGCATCTGAATTTTGATAAAGAAGCTGTCGCTTTTGATCTCAGAGCAGCAGCCATGGCGGTTGGTGTTTGACGAAAAATTGTCGGTTTTTAGAACATGGGTTCGAGAGAATACACCCACGACAATTGTAAAGATAGAATTTTTGTGAGGAATTAAATAAAAGGATTTAAGGGGGTGTTTTATTAAAACCTACTTATGACTTTTTGAAAAAGTCACAATTTTTTACTTCTCATAAACAACTTTTCATCTCCTTTAATTTTAACTTTTTCACCAATTATCCAAACAAACTTTTAACTTATTACCTTTTTGAAAAAGGTAATAAGTTAATAAGTTGTTTAAAAAGTAAATCCAAACACCCCCTAAGTGTTCCAGGAGTTTGACTTTTAGGCGTCGAATAAATGAGTTGAGGAGGAAGATTGATAGCAGGTGTGTGAATATCTCAAGTCATATGAAATTTTAGGGGGGTGTGATTAAATTGTGGAGTGTTACTAGCGTAGAATTCTTTATCAGATTTTTTTTTTAGGGGACTACTAACCACACACGAAAAATGTTAACCACACTTGGTCATATACGCATCGTATAGGGCAATACGATGCGTATAGCCCTTCACAAATTCCCGTGCCCGACATTCTCTTACAACCTGTCATTCAAACCTCGTATACGCATCGTATAGGTCAATACGATGCAGTTTAGGATACGAGATTCCTTCTGCCACTAAACCCATCACATCGTACCTTATACGCATCATATTGGGCTATACGATGCGTATAGGGCCCAAATTTTGTGTATTTAACAATGCAGAATTCTCATTCGAACCGAACGAACGTATGCTTTCCAAAAAAAACTATAAAATGTCTTGGTGGTGGGATGGTAACTACGGTTTTCAGGTATATTCTAACGAGTCGATGGAAAACAACCCGCAAAGTTCTGGCGTTCAAGAGGTGAACCGGGAGGAGGTCTCGTCCGACGTTTATTCTCATCAACGGGTAAGGCTTCCGGATTTGAACGAGCCACTGAGCAATCCCGAGTTCGTATACGGTGAACCGTCTTACCTTACACAGCCCACGAACGACTACGTATACGGTGAAGTCTCATACCCGACACAACAAACCGACGACTACGTATACGGTGAAGTCTCATACCCGACACAACAAACCGACGACTTCGTGTCCGAAGACGAGGAACAAAACCATCAAAACGTGTCGTATAAAACTGACCAGAATTTTCAGTCTCGTGAACAGTTGGTGGATTGGGCGGTCAGGATAGGACGTGAGAATGGTTACGTCCTTGTCACCCGACGATCGAGGAGAAAAGGCGACGATCCGACGGAACCGTTTATCAAGGTGTGGCTTGTGTGTGACCGTCACGGCGAACGTGCGTCTACTGCCACGGTTAGACGTGCCGGTAGCAAGAAAATAGGTTGTCCCTTTAAATTAGAAGGAGAGTACCAAGAAAATAGTGGTGATTGGAAATTAACGGTGAAGGATGACAGTCATAACCACGATCCTAGTCAACATCTTGAAGCGCACTCCTTTGCGAGGAGACTGTCTCAGTCGGAACAACTTTTGGTGGCGGAGTTGTATTCGCAAAACATGTTGCCACGAAACATTCTGGCAACTATAAGGGAACAAAACCCAGAGAGTAGTTGCATTAAAAATGACATTTATAATGCGATACAAAAGATAAAAAACGAAACGAGAGTCGGTGAAACTCCAATGCAGATTCTGGAAAACCTGCTTTCTTCTAAAAAATACGTCTACTATACTCGGGAAGATCCTGCCACAAATATTGTGAAGGAGATATTCTTTGTTCATCCGAAATCGTTTGAGATGTGGCGTGCGTTCCCGCACGTGTTGATGATCGACGCGACTTACAAAACAAACATGTATAGACTTCCATTTGTCCAAGTGGTCGGTGTGACCTCCACACACCAGTTGTTTTGCGTCGCTCATGCATTTATATCAAAAGAACGAGAGGAAAACTTCATCTGGGTGCTACTGCAAATAAAAGCAATGTTGCAAAAGTGTATGGAGCCGCGTGTGATAGTAACAGACAGGGACAAAGCTCTTATGAACGCATGTGATAAAATATTTCCGGATTGTTCGAAGAACCTATGTCGGTGGCACATACACGAGAATATCACAAAACATTGCAGGGCATCATTTACAGACGAAGACTGGGCAAATTTCAAGTATTCATGGTCGGTATTATGTGAGTCTCCCACGCCAGATATATACCAGTACAACTTCAACCGGCTTTACGAACGACTGTATGCTGCCAAACGAGGAACTAAGTTTTGAATATTTAATATTTTAAGTATTGAATAATTATTAAATATTTAAATATTTATTTAATATTTTTCCAGGAGTTATACATTATGTGACTAAAAATTGGTAGGACTCGTATAAAGAAAAGTTTGTATCCGCCTGGTCCAACAAAAACCTCAGTTTTGGTCAACAAAAACCTCAGTTTTGGTCAACAAACAACGAACCGAGTCGAGAGCCAGCATTCGCTTTTAAAGAGTTATCTTAGAAATGCTAACAGTGTAATATCCGAGAATGTCCGTCGTATCTTTACCCTGAATCCTTACACGTATTATAAATTTAAACCTAGAAAACTTATTTGAAACCTATTTTCTTAAATAATACATACTCCTATATATATATATATATGTATATATGGCTTTTCCTTTTCTTAAAAAAAAATATACGCTTTATAAAATATATTAAAACCTTAAAACCTTATAAGTTTATAATTACCTTTATAAACTTATTCTAAACACAAAACTTATAAAACTAATAAATCTCATAAATTATTTTATAGAATTATAAAATAATTTGACTCGTAAAACGTATTCGAATGTTTATAAAACATATAATTATTTTTATAAAAGTCCGGGGGCAAACCTGTCATTTTTGAAACTTGTTTTAAGCTAAAATCTTAAACGTGAAATGATAATAGCTGGAACTTCAGGGACCTGTTCTGTCATAAAGTCAGACTTCCAGAATTCAAATCTGATCATGGGTTCGAGTCTCGCACCACCCGGTCCTTCAGCCCTTTCACTCCGAAAACGCGTTTCCGGTCAGGTTCGATGAACCTCGAACTCCCATACTCGCGTGCGACCGAGACCCAACGCGTCTCGGTAACCAATTTCGACCTTAATGGCCGCGTGAGGCTCGATGGAGAAGCCGTCGGCCCAACCACCACCCGCAACCCGTTCGAGCAATAAATGCTAAAAAATGGCTATAAATATCGATTGAAATCTCAGTAAACACCACACCTCAACTCTCCAAACTCTCAATTCAGTCGTTCACCACCCGCATTCGTCGATTCGGGAGCCACGACCGCCGACGACCACCACAGTCCGGTTCTCACTCATTTCTATATCATTTCAGGTAATTCAAATGGTCATTCAATTCGTTTTCATCCGATTATCAATAACCCTCTGTCAATTTGCATAAACAGAGGGTTAATCGATGCGTATGCAGGGGATTAAGAACTAGGGTTCATAAGGGGAAGGGGCGACTTCGGGATTTTGTATTTAAGATTTCTTTTCCGGTTAAACTAACAGCGAGCCCGTAGCCGAGATGGTTAAGTCAGTGTGCGTGATTGCGACCCGGTCCCAGACCCAAGTTCGAATCCGGGGGAACCGGTTTTGCCCATTTTTATTTCTTTTAGCCTTTTTAAAACAGTTTTAGACTTTTAATAATTTTTATAAAATATGTTGAAACTTTATACACTTAAAATCGATTTCTATTTTTATTTTTAGTTTCAGGAAACGTTTTAACTAAATAAAAATCGATTTTTAAACTATGAAATTTAATACTCGAAATTTGTTGTGAATACAAAAAAAAACTACAAAAAATTTCCGTAAGTTTTATAAGACTTAACGCTTAACATAAATTAATTTATAAACCTAGAAACTTTAAATAGTTATTAATTCTTTTAATAAACAAAGGCTATTTTATTTATACGTTAATAATAATTACAACTTTTATTTATATAAATACAAAGAAGATTTATACACTTATACTTTTCTTAGAAACTTATTAAATTGTGCATGTTTAAAACTAAATACTTTACTTGGTTATTTAAGAAAATAAATACATTTTTAAATGGGATGCTTGTAGACTTAAAAACCTTATACAAGTATAAAAAGGTTTATAAAACAAAATTTGTACTTGTATAAGTTTACAAGAAAACCATTTTTATAAATTATTTATTTAAACTTCTAAACATCTTTTGGGAAAAATTATATTTTGAAATAAATTCTTGAGTAAATAAATATTCTAGAGAGATATTTATTTCCTTAAATAATTATTTTAGACAATTATTATTTATGCTTAATAATAATTATCTAAGAAACTTAATATTTATTATTAATATATACCATTCTTTTAAACGTTATTCAACTCTACTAGGAAATTAATTACTATCCTAAATGTTTGGTTATTATTTTAAAAAGGCAAAGAGTACTTGGGAAACTATTTAGAAATCTGTTTACTTAACACACATAAACAATAATTATCTGTTAAACTTCAAACCAAATAAACTTTATATTAGCTATCTAAAGCTTGTTATGAATCTAAACTTTATAATACAATTACTCCCATCTCCCATTGGAACCCTAGTCAAAATCCTGAAAATCCTAGATTACTTGCCTTAGCCTTGTAGAAGTAAACTTAAATCTTTAGACTTGTATTCTTAGGATTATTGTGAGGATATTCTCCCTCAAAGTCTTGCAAACTTACTCTTACCGGATATTCGTCATCATCCAAGTGAGTATACTTAGCCCCTTTTTCATTTTACATTCTTTTGGGGTGAAACATGTTCAAACTTCAAACTTATACAATTCTTGTACAAACTATGACTAGATGCTTATTCTTATGTTAAACTTGAGACTTGTATGCTTAGATTAAACTTAATTCTAGCATGTTTATTAACTTTGATCAAGCCGATAGTAACAATGATAGATCTATTGCATTTAATCAATCCACCTTGATTGATTGACCCTTCGGGGGGAGCCTTTGGTGTTTGTTACTTAAACTATTAAACTTGATACTATAAGGGTAACTTGCGGGTTATGCCTACACTTGGTTTGGAGGTTTGACATGCACAATGTTTAAGATACTTGTTTCTCATACTTACATTATAGAATGCATATATCATAGTGAATTGTAATTCTTCTCAAATACTTATTAAACGGTGTCAAAACCTTTGTATCTCACCAACTATTTTGTAGTTGACAGATTCTTTCACATGTTTCAGGTTCTACAACATGAGACTCGTTTGTGATCACATAGGATGCTTTGGACCTAGACTACTTATTAAATAAATGTTGTATACTTGTTATTTCCTTTGTATTAAACCTTTGAATCTATTATAAATGAAATATTGAAACTTTAATAGTCAACCTTGTGTTATTGAACAACCGCGTCCGCCCCGACGTATAATCCGCCATCGGTTGTGGTGTGACAGATTGGTATCAGAGCCTTGGTTATAGGGAATTAGGTTATTAGACACATGACCTAGACTATAACTTAGGAGACCCAAACATGAGTTACCTCATGTCCTTTACTAGGAACTATCTCCTCATACTATTCTAAATTCTTTTACGTGAACGCTTGGAAATTCTACGTTTCTACCTACCTACGTGCTACAAGGAGTCTACTACATCGAGGACACGTTCTTAGGCTTTAAGTCTAATCCCCCACTAAACTCTCGTCAAGAATATTTAGGTTCTAGATAATGTGTGAGAACTTGTGCGGACCGGAAGGGTGAATACCTGTATTCTGGGAAATTCTGTCAAGGAAAGCATTTCGTATAAATCCAAATCAACCGTTGGACCCGTATGCTTTCCTGGGAATTCTTGGGATGAGTATCCACTTATAGGAATGCATGACTTCTCTAAACATTTGTGAGCTTGGATCTCTCTTGATATGTCAAAGTACTTACTTGGTGATATGCACTAAATGAGTACTATCTCAAATACTATAAACTTCATAAATTCTTGATTCAAAAACTTTCCTCTATAACCTTATTCTATGATTCTTAAGTCCCGTCTTGTCACATGACCGCATGCTTACTCGTCATGACCTGAAGGAGTTACCTTCAAGGAGAAATTCTTACGAGATCATATCTAAAAAACTATATACATAAACTCATATTTATAAATACTTCCCAATAAACTTCATGATCCTTGTAATACAACCCTTAAAACTATGTGTTACCCTACAAAATTCTTCTACAAACTTCATTATTTTATAAACTTGGCACATAAGGGGAAACCCTTGTGCCTCATTTCATTTTTCGTCACTCAAGCAAACTCCATTTTATGACTAACTCAAAACTTTGTTACACTTTTAAAACCTTCACACGTCCTTAAAACTTACGCATCACCGTTTCTTGTAAACAAAAACTTAACGTCTTTTAAACCTAAAGTACATTAACAAAGTGATTAGTAACCTGATCGCTTTCCCGCAAGGGAAGAAGACTACTATAGAATAAACAAAATCCACGCTTAAGACCTTAAGCCCACAATAAACCTCGACATAGTACCTTAAACCCAAATATCGGTGACAATAACTAAAAAGTTGTAGACTCACGAGGAAATTCTGGCTATGGAAATAGGGTACTTAAGTGAGTCCTTGTGACCACCCCCTTCTTCCAGGAATTTTTCTCGTTAGCCCATCAACTTCCAATTAAAAACTATTTTTGAAAATATTACTGTGATGACTCAGTATTATGAATAAAAACCTTTTGAACATATTTAATCAACTTACTTACACACTTTAATTTTCCGTTTAAATTGTATTATGTAAGGGCTAGAAGTCCCAATTTTGAAACATCTAAACGGAAACCATTTTGAAATTTCATTTTGTCATCATTTACTAGTTTAAACTTTCCTTTCATCATTGTAAACTTAACACACCTGCCCAAACACTTTCGTCAAAAACAACTCACGTTAGTACTTGAAATAATTAACAACGTTGCATTAAACTATAAAAACCCTAAGTGACACGTGTACCTGAGGAATAAATCTTGAACAAATCTTCTAATTCGTAATCACTTTTTCAAAAACAACCCGACTTACGAATCATTACCCTAAACAACCATGACCCTTACTTCTTGTATAGACTTAACGCTTGTAAACTTGATCAAATTTTCGCTTGACAATCACACCTATCTTCTATAAATCTTACTCGTACTACTTATCGATGCCTAACTCGTCATTTGTGAACATCTTAATTACATTCCATACAAAAGAAAACTATACTTTCTGTTATGAATCAAGATCATTTGTAAACACACTATCATAAACCTTATCGAAACTTTTCCCGTTGCCCTATGCTTGGAGACTTTCCTCATTCAACTCTTGTCACGTAAAAGACTTACTATAAATCACAACGGGGACTAAAAGCTTAAATACACGTTGCTAAAACATTAAACTTCGTATACACAACTATGAGGTCAGAGACTTTTGAGTCATGTAAAACTTGTATAAATACTCAATCCCGTGTTCTTAAAAACTAAACATGATCAATAAAGGATCGTGTAAAGCTTAATACTGAAACTTGAAACTCAACTGACTTATCCTATTTTCAAACTTATACTTGGATTCTTAGTCTTGAAAACTTTGTGTGTCCATCTTAACCAAACCCTATAAGACTTGATAAACGTACATTCCATATATACGAGAAACCTTCACTCTTGATACTAGACACTAGCAGGAAGGAGGACGTTACTCTCTTTAGCAGAGTACATCCCTGACTCCTATCTAAACCAAACATCGGGATCCACTAACCTTCTGGACAACTCGAATCTTCTGTGAGAAAGCGTGTAACGGTTAATCCTGTTCCAAACACTGTCCCACACCTCTCTTAAACACTAGAGTATTTAGATAACCACTTTATACTCAAAACGTAATCATATACTTCTATACACTGAAGCTAAACTAAGAGACTTTAAGGCTATTCTATGTTTAACGTATTCTTGTTCAAACACAATTTAAACTATTCTATATCTGACGTATTCTTTTTCAAACATGATGAACGTATGAGACTTTAAACTACTCCATGTTTGACGTATTCTTGTTCAAACATGATGAACATATGAGACTTTAAACTACCCCATGTTTGACGTATGCTTGTTCAAACATGATGAACGTATGAGATTTTAAACTACTCCATGTTTGACGTATTCTTGTTCAAACATGATGAACGTATGAGACTTTAAACTACCCCATGTTTGATGTATGCTTGTTCAAACATGATGAACGTATGAGACTTTAAGCCACTCCATGTTTGACGCATGCTTGTTCAAACCCGATGGACGTATAAGACTTTAAGCTACTCCATGTTTGACGTATGCTTGTTCAAACACAATGGACGTATAAGACTTTAAGCTACTCCATGTTTGACGTATGCTTGTTCAAACACGATGGACATATAAGACTTTAAGCTACTCCATGTTTGACGTATGCTTGTTCAAACACGATGGACGTATAAGACTTTAAACTATTCCATGTTTGACGTATGCTTACTCAAACATGATGAACGTATAAGACTTTTAAACTACTCAAGGTTTGATGTATTTTTGATCAAACCCGAGGAAAGTGTAAAGACTTTAAACTACCCAATGATTGAAGTATTCTTAATCAATCACGAGGAAACTTTGAAACTCTACATCTTGTCACATTCTTCTCTTTAATTATTGAATGACGCTACTCCCTAAGGGACTCGTTAATCAATGATCACTCTTATGTGGAAACCTTAGTCGTAAGTTAAACAAATTCTTATACTTTTTCTTGATCCACACACAAATAGAAGGACCTATGCGGACTATGCAACGATTTAAATGCTTGCGGGTGCACACGTAAGTACGAAAAATCAGCGTATGGGAAAACATAGTAAACTCTGTCGTGTGCCATGATCTAAGGCTTGTCATAAAGGATAGCCACGGAACTTAGGTACCGTAACAATCCTTAGACGTGTTAGAATATAAACTCAAATCATTACACTATCATCGAATCCATCCCGAGTGATGCATCTCACTTTAAATCTTGAATGAAAGTTCATCAGATATCCTCTCAAATACATTTCTGAAAAACAAATCTTCATAGATTTCAATGAAACTATATGGTTCTTAAGAAAACTCTTGGCAACCATAATTTTTGAAAACTTAGAAACTTGAGCGTGATCTCATCATCCCTATCCTTACAACTCTTTTTTTTTTTAAAAAAAAGAAAAACCTAGGGCTTACTTGGAAACGTAAGGCATCTTTCTCATTATCTTTGGGCATATCATAGACTTAAATCCCAAACTAAACCCTTCTACTTTAATTTCGGGACGAAATTTCCTAAAGTAGGGGAGACTGTAATATCTGAGAATGTCCGTCGTATCTTTACCCTGAATCCTTCCACGTATTATAATTTTAAACCTTGAAAACTTATTTGAAACCTATTTTCTTAAATAATACATACTCCTATATATATATATATATATATGTATATATGGCTTTTCCTTTTCTTAAAAAAAAAATATACGCTTTATAAAATATATTAAAACCTTAAAACCTTATAAGTTTATAATTACCTTTATAAACTTATTCTAAACACAAAACTTATAAAACTAATAAATCTCATAAATTATTTTATAGAATTATAAAATAATTTGACTCGTAAAACGTATTCGAATGTTTATAAAACATATAATTATTTTTATAAAAGTCCGGGGGCAAACCTGTCATTTTTTAAAATTGTTTTAAGCTAAAATCTTAAACGTGAAATGATAATAGCTGGAACTTCAGGGACCTGTTCTGTCATAAAGTCAGACTTCCAGAATTTAAATCTGATCATGGGTTCGAGTACCGCACCACCCGGTCCTTCAGCCCTTTCACTCCGAAAACGCGTTTCCGGTCAGGTTCGATGAACCTCGAACTCCCATACTCGCGTGCGACCGAGACCCAACGCGTCTCGGTAACCAATTTCGACCTTAATGGCCGCGTGAGGCTCGATGGAGAAGCCGTCGGCCCAACCACCACCCGCAACCCGTTCGAGCAATAAATGCTAAAAAATGGCTATAAATATCGATTGAAATCTCAGTAAACACCACACCTCAACTCTCCAAACTCTCAATTCAGTCGTTCACCACCCGCATTCGTCGATTCGGGAGCCACGACCGCCGACGACCACCACAGTCCGGTTCTCACTCATTTCTATATCATTTCAGGTAATTCAAATGGCCATTCAATTCGTTTTCATCCGATTATCAATAACCCTCTGTCAATTTGCATAAACAGAGGGTTAATCGATGCGTATGCAGGGGATTAAGAACTAGGGTTCATAAGGGGAAGGGGCGACTTCGGGATTTTGTATTTAAGATTTCTTTTCCGGTTAAACTAACAGCGAGCCCGTAGCCGAGATGGTTAAGTCAGTGTGCGTGATTGCGACCCGGTCCCAGACCCAAGTTCGAATCCGGGGGAACCGGTTTTGCCCATTTTTATTTCTTTTAGCCTTTTTAAAACAGTTTTAGACTTTTAATAATTTTTATAAAATATGTTGAAACTTTATACACTTAAAATCGATTTCTATTTTTATTTTTAGTTTCAGGAAACGTTTTAACTAAATAAAAATCGATTTTTAAACTATGAAATTTAATACTCGAAATTTGTTGTGAATACAAAAAAAAACTACAAAAAATTTCCGTAAGTTTTATAAGACTTAACGCTTAACATAAATTAATTTATAAACCTAGAAACTTTAAATAGTTATTAATTCTTTTAATAAACAAAAGGCTATTTTATTTATACGTTAATAATAATTACAACTTTTATTTATATAAATACAAAGAAGATTTATACACTTATGCTTTCATTAGAAACTTATTAAATTGTGCATGTTTAAAACTAAATACTGTACTTGGTTATTTAAGAAAATAAATACATTTTCAAATGGGATGCTTGTAGACTTAAAAACCTTATACAAGTATAAAAAGGTTTATAAAACAAAATTTGTACTTGTATAAGTTTACAAGAAAACCATTTTTATAAATTATTTATTTAAACTTCTAAACAACATCTTTTGGGAAAAATTATATTTTGAAATAAATTCTTGAGTAAATAAATATTCTAGAGAGATATTTATTTCCTTAAATAATTATTTTAGACAATTATTATTTATGCTTAATAATAATTATCTAAGAAACTTAATATTTATTATTAATAGATACCATTCTTTTAAACGTTATTCAACTCTACTAGGAAATTAATTACTATCCTAAATGTTTGGTTATTATTTTAAAAAGGCAAAGAGTACTTGGGAAACTATTTAGAAATCTGTTTACTTAACACACATAAACAATTATTATCTGTAAAACTTCAAACCAAATAAACTTTATATTAGCTATCTAAAGCTTGTTATGAATCTAAACTTTATAATACAATTACTCCCATCTCCCATTGGAACCCTAGTCAAAATCCTGAAAATCCTAGATTACTTGCCTTAGCCTTGTAGAAGTAAACTTAAATCTTTAGACTTGTATTCTTAGGATTATTGTGAGGATATTCTCCCTCAAAGTCTTGCAAACTTACTCTTACCGGATATTCGTCATCATCCAAGTGAGTATACTTAGCCCCTTTTTCATTTTACATTCTTTTGGGGTGAAACATGTTCAAACTTCAAACTTATACAATTCTTGTACAAACTATGACTAGATGCTTATTCTTATGTTAAACTTGAGACTTGTATGCTTAGATTAAACTTAATTCTAGCATGTTCATTAACTTTGATCAAGCCGATAGTAACAATGATAGATCTATTGCATTTAACCAATCCACCTTGATTGATTGACCCTTCGGGGGGAGCCCTTGGTGTTTGTTACTTAAACTATTAAACTTGATACTATAAGGGTAACCTGCGGGTTATGCCTACACTTGGTTTGGAGGTTTGACATGCACAATGTTTAAGATACTTGTTTCTCATACTTACATTATAGAATGCATATATTATAGTGAATTGTAATTCTTCTCAAATACTTATTAAACGGTGTCAAAACCTTTGTATCTCACCAACTATTTTGTAGTTGACAGATTCTTTCACATGTTTCAGGTTCTACATCATGAGACTCGTTTGTGATCACATAGGATGCTTTGGACCTAGACTACTTATTAAATAAATGTTGTATACTTGTTATTTCCTTTGTATTAAACCTTTGAATCTATTATAAATGAAATATTGAAACTTTAATAGTCAACCTTGTGCTATTGAACAACCGCGTCCGCCCCGACGTATAATCCGCCGTCGGTTGGGGTGTGACAAACAACTCCCTAGATAGACTTGTTAGGTTTGTTGATGAAATTGTAACAGATCAATATTATCAATTACAGTTTGCGTTTGGAACAAGTCTCATAAGAAAAATGGATAGCCACATAGCTATTGAATTGTTTGATAACCTGCACGGTAAGGTTTCACATAAAGCTCTAAATTTGTTAGAAAACGAGTGGTACAAGTTATCACATATACGGAAACAAAATGCAACGTGTGGTTGCCAACTTTTCAGTAGTTGTGGGTTGCCGTGTGCTTGTCGTCTGACAAGTATCGAAGCTACATGTAAACTGTTTTGACTTTGGAATTTGTGAATGTTTAATTTTCAAAATTTTCTGACTATTTCGTTTTAATACAGGTGGCAGAATCCCGCTAGATGCGTTGGACGTCTTCTGCAGGAAACTTGATTTAAAACCGTCTTTTGTCGATGATGAAAATGTAGACATGGATAAAGTACTTAGTCAAGTGAGAAACAAAATTATTTCAGAACCTGATCAGGTCAAAAGAAGTATGCTGTCGAGAATCGCAGGGGTGGTCTTTCCGAGCAAAAGTAACAAGAAAACGCCTGTGGTACAAGAAGATACTCGCGGTCGTCCAACTTTGAAAAAGCAACAACAAAGGAAACAGGATGTCGTGAGAAACAGCTCATTCACAGGATCCCAACAAAGCAAATGTGACCCTGCGAGACACAGCTCGTACATTGCGTCACAAGACTCGATACAAGCGAGTTCGGTCATTCAACACCGTCGTCCAACGAAGGGTAAAGGAAAGCAACCACAAGATGATAACGCCTATCTTGGTTTTCCATTGATTATGGGGAAAGATGCGGTTAACAATATAAATTATTTTAAGGATTCGATACCGTTTGTCTTTCATCCGTACATTTCACATATACAGGATGTAAATCCCGACGGTAACTGTGGTTTTCGATCGGTAGCTTTGGGCTTAGGGTTAAATGAAAACCGGTGGCTTTTTATCAGACAACAACTTCTACAGGAGATGGACAATAAAGAGGAATGGTGGAGAACTGTTTTTGACAGAGTCGCCTTTAAAGAGTATGATATGCTACGTCACACAATAGATTGGCAGGATGTGAAAGCCGCACCAGTTAGTCGTTGGATGTCGATGCCATACACAGGACTCCTAATTGCTCAAAGATTTGGGGTGATTGTTCATCTTTTAAGCATCGCCGGTAATCAAACATTTTTTCCATTGTGGTTTGGTCCAAACGTTCACGCTCAACATCAAACTGTATCATTAGTTCACGTCAACAGGGCTCATTTCATCCACGTCAAGTTAGCCGGAGATTTTCTGATTCCCATGCCGAATGCACTTTGGAATTTGCACCGAAATGATGATGCAGCAAAATGGGAAAATATATACAGTGATCGTATTGAACGATTTAAGAAAATAATGGCTACTAATGGATCTACATTTCCATAATACTTCACGACTCACGGATGATGCTTTATTAGTTTTTTATTAATTTTAAGTATAGGGTCAATTTAATTATTTTAAATTTTAATTATTTGTAATTTTAATTATTTTAAATTAATTTTAAGTTAATTATAATTAATATTTTATTATTTTTTGATTAATTTTAATTAAATATAACTAATTTTAATTTAATATTCTATACGCCACGTATAGGGCCATACGTGGCGTACAGAATACCAAAAGTTGATTGCTATACGCCACGTATTGATCTATACGCGGCGTATAGCCACTTGATATACCAGGAAAACGCAGCGTACAGAACCAAACGACCCAAAACAAACAAACACAAACCCATACGCATCCGGCAAAAAAGCTCGTTGATTAGGATTGTCGTCTCAAAAAAACTTCGAAAAGGTACGTCTCTACACCCACGATCATTAATGTTAGGTTTATATTGAATATTAGCGGGTAAAACTGGGTAGATTAGAGATTTTTGGATTGAAACTTAAGAACTATACGCCACGTATAGGGCCATACGTGGCGTATAGTTCGTCTGAGGAAGACGATGAAGCCATACGCCATGTATAGATCTATACGTTGCGTATGGCTCATGTTCTCGGCAACTTGGCCCGCGTATGGCCTGATTGCCAGCGTATGGCTAAGTTTGCCCGGTAACTGGCCTGCGTATGGCTTGGTTGCCCTGCGTATGGCTTGGTTTACCCGGTAACAGCCTATACGCCACGTATAAGGCTATACGTGGCGTATAGGTTTAAAATAAAAAAAATTTAATTATTATTATTATTATTTATTATTAAAAATAAAAAACAATATATTATTATTATTTAAAATTAAAAACAATATATTATTATTATTTAAAATTAAAAACAATATATTATTATTATTTATTTTTTATTATTTAAAATTAAAAACAATTAATTATTATCAGATATGGCGGATCATGATGATGATATTCATATGGAGGTGCTAGACGATCTTGCGCACTACCCTTTTTTGGGTTTTTCGGCTGACTCGGAGGCGTATGCCCGGTGCCAGAAGCTCCGGGAGGTGCGGTTGGGTCCAGGGACTGCAGTTGATTGGGCGCTACTCGAGGAGGTACAGGAGGCCGAGCGGGCTAGGGCCATCACCGGCCAGGACACGCCATGGTCACGTCTTTTTGATCTATCATTCACGGAGACCTTCCGAGAGGTGGTCGTCGAGTTTCTTTCGACGTTCATCTTCTCAGAGGCTGGGCTAGAGCCTCTTCCCGGGGAGGCGCCGGATATGGATCCGGATCATATTTCCTTTTCGATCTTTGGGATCGTTTACCGTCAGACCCTCCGTCAGTGGGCCGTCACGACGGGCTTCTACCACGAGCCTGAGACGGTCACGCCACTTTTTGAAGAGGCGGTGACGGAGGTGGACAAGGAGGAACTCCTTGTTTTTTGGGGCTTGATTTCAGATAGTCCTTGGTTGGTTACCAAGGGGAGGGTCTCGGGTATTAGAGACCCTTTGTATAGATATCTGCACCGGCTTATTTCGACGTCGATCGCACCGCGTCTGAAAAGCCGTGAGTGGTGCACCGATAGAGACCTCTTCTTTCTCTATTGTCTGCTTACTGGCAGGCGGTGCAACCTATCGACGTGCCTTGCGCTTTATTTTGCATCTGCCTATATGCGGCAGAAGCACGTGCTTTTGTATGGCGGTGCTTTCATCACGCAGATCATGCGCTCGGTTACACCATTTGACGTGCATGAGCCTGCGATGTCACCGGCCATTCCCCCTGTCCGATTAGACCGTCGCACGGCGAGCGGCATGCGCATCACGCATCGATTCCCGCAGGGCCTTCGGTTCGTAGGGGCCGTCCAGGACCAGGTTTGGGTCCAGGTGCCGTTGCCGCAGATGCCTGGACAGGGGGACCCGCCTATGCCTCAGCCGCTACATGGTGTGGCGATGGAGGACGGGCCGCCGCACGTCGAGGCCATCCACGACCATCCGCCACAGCATCCCCGACACGTACGTCGGTCTGTTAGGCTGGAGAGGGCTACCCAGGCATTGCTTGATGGCCTTGTTGCCGACTCACGGCGACAGCGATCGCATGGAGGACCTGATGATGTGGGCGGTTGGACAGATCGTTGATCTGTCACGAGCCGCCGGCATCGAGCCACGCCCACTACCACCGCGACGTCATTATCCGGACGACCCCGTTCAGGATGAGGGCGTGGCGGGTCAGGATGAGGGCGGAGGCGGTCAGGGTGACGGCGGACCCGCTTAGCTTTAGTTATTTTATTTGTATTTTGTTTCTTTCGTTGTTATGTATGTAAAACATTTTGATGTATATATATTTAATTTTTTGATGTAATGTATATAATGTTTAGTTAATTTGTTTGGTTGTAATGTTTAATATTTTGTTTGGTTTGTAATGTTTAATACTTTGCTTGTTTATACTGTAAAAATATAACAAATGTTTAAAAAAATACATATATAAAATTTATAAATAGATAACAAACTTATATTAACAAAATTATATAAATTAAAATAAAAATAAACAAAATATAAATAAAATAAAAAAATTATAATTAAATAAAAAATACCTATACGTGGCGTATAGGTCAATACGCCACGTATAGGATTCATAAACGTACAACTCTTCCAACTTTTAAAACAAAAATATAACCCGTGCCTCATACGTTGCGTATAGGTCAATACGCCACGTATTGGACCAGCCGCCAGACAGAGGATGACATGTGACATTCTGTTGGCAGTCACTGAATTCTATACGCCCTCGTATTGCCCTATACGAGGGCGTATAGGGCGGCGACGGGTCCAATTAGCAATATTCCGTGTGTGGTTAGAATCGCCCTTTTTTATTTATCCTTATGATTTAACTTAAAAAATATATTTATCTTTAAAATTTAAGTACTTTTTTAAAACCTTTCACATCAGGTTCCCTATTCAATTAAATAATATTTTTTTAATTTTTTTATTATTTTTTCTCTTTTATCCACTCACAAAAATAATATATGGTTAAATAGTACCTCTCTATATTTATGGGACTCCTAAAATTTTCCTTTAAATTTTAGGGATATAGTACGGGGATGAGGATACTGATATGGAGTGAAAAAACAACAATTTCTTATATTTTCTCTAAGTTTTAGAGATTTGGATGAGAATACGGAACTGATGTGAATTAAAGAAAAAATTAAATAATAATTAACAATGTTGATTTAAAATTATAAAATGATTGAACAATTTAATTGAAGATTAACAAAATTTTGAATTAAAAAATTTATAGATAAATATTGAAACGAATTATTAATCTATTTGTTTAAAATAATAGAGTTAAAAATATAAAAACAATCTTGATGGTATAATAACTATCCATTTTACAAATTTAATTTTTAAAATTAATAATTAGAAATTATAATTATTCATAATTAACTTCATATTAAATTTATATAGTTAATGATATAATAACTATTCATAATTAAATTTACATTAAATATCTGAAAATATATATTCTTTTAATATCATTATTTAATCGAAGAAATAAACTCTAAAATAAGAGTGAGAATGCACTAGTTAATGACACGTGTCCATTCATTAGTAGGAGAAAGAGGCGGGAAAAATAAGAGTGAGGAGTCACTAGAGAGCGACATGTGTCATCTTAGTTACTTATTTATTATAATAAGGATGTGTATCTTAACCATTATACATATAAGGTTGGGTTCATAAGAAAACTAGAAAACTTCTCACCTCAATTTTTAAACCTTAATAACTTTTTCATACGTTATTATTTAAAAAAAATTGCACCAATAAATTAAGTATTTTTTTATTTTTAATTCAAGTATAATGTTGCTATATAAAAAAATAAAAAAATTAACGTGTCAGACTTTTTCGATACTACATATATGCAGTATCATCATATTGCATGATGATACTCCATATATGCAGCATGATGATACTCCATATATGCAGTATGATGATACTGTATGTATACAGTATATTCAATATGATGAAATTGTTTATATGTAGTATAATCATAATAGGGGCGTTCAGTATTTGGTTTTAGACTGATTAAACCGATAACCGAATCGAAACCGAAACATTTAAAACCAAACTTAATTACATATTTGGTTTTCGTTTGGTTCAAAAGGAATATGTAACTTGGTTTTTGGTTTGGTTTAGGTTTCAAGATTTTAAATTCGGTTTGAGCCGAAAAATCGAATTGGGTTATACCACTATTTTAATCCATATTTTATAGTTAAATCAATTCATTTATATCAATAACCAATACTCATATATGAATTATAAATCATTAATTTTACCGTGGATATTTTTTTAGAAACATTAATACGACACACCCATGGTTCAGGCCAACACAATAAACATTGATACGAAACTTATAATTTTATTAAACATTGATATAAAACTTATAATTTTATTAAAGAATAAAAAAATAAAATCGTTGAACCGATTTAGACCGCCTACCTGTATTTTGGTCCGATTAGAGGAAATCGTATCAGTAGACCCCCGATTATCGATTAATCCCAATTTTTACAACAATGCTCATAAATAATTGGACATGTCGAACTTATATTTATATTAACACATCTTAATCTGAATTATTATTGGTGTATTAGCGAGTACTTTTGTTAAAAATAACTATATGGTTATACACAGTCATATTAGTTATGTTATTCAAAATTATTGTAAGTTTGGCTATTATACTTTTGTGAACCGGATATTCATCAATTATTATGATATATAATATAACAAACTACTAAATTATTTAAAGATTATAAAAGTTATAAAAAAATCATTAATCACTTATTTAAAAACTTGCTTGGAAAAGCTATTTAAGTCTCTGATATTAATAAAATAAAAATAATAAGACAACATTTTTTTTCTAAATTCAAATCGGTGATACAATTTTATTAGTTGATTGTACCGAGTTAAAAGTTAATTTTTATTTAAGATGTCATCCTTTTAATCTATATTTTATAGAATAAATTACACGTTTCGTCTTCAGATATCCTAAAAAATGCATCTGACTTCTTTATTTTTAATAATTACACTAAATATCATTTCGTTTAATGTTTCACACATTTCGTCTTTTGATGAATCGACATTAGTTTGAACCATTATCTCAGGTCATATGTAAGATAAGATACATGAGACAATTGATCATTTTACCCCACATCATGTAATTTACTTAAACAATAATAAAAATAAAAAATAAAAAGTAATCCAACGTTAGTTTGAACCGCTCTATACACACTCCTAAAATCACCAACCTAAGTGTTGTGTTCCCCGTCGCATCGCTCGGTCACCCCACTAGGCCACTAGCATTATATATAAAGCATTTGAGGAGGACAAATATGTCATTTTACCCTTTTTAAGAGTTTTACTTACACAGATTTTAGAGCATATTACAACCCTCTAATGCTTTAAAAAGTTATTCATACAGTAACTACCTTATCCCCTCGTGATTTTAAACAGACATAACTTTTTCATACGTTAATATTTTTTTTTTTAAATTACACTTTAAAAACGAGTATTTTATTCTCTTTAATTTGAGTATGGTATTGCTATAGTTATTTTCTAATTAAAAAAACATGTTACGCTTATTAAATAAAAATAATAATTTGATTCACTCGTATGGTTAAACTCATTTAAATGTATTTACCATAGTCACATGGTTCGCTGGACTAGCCACGATTTTCAATCTAGGTCGTTCGTACCGAATCGCAGTATGATCGCGTACCCATTTCGCTCGGGATCGCGATTTCTGGCTCCAAATTGGTGATCCCGATTTCAAGGAGATAGTGGATTGAAGAATAACGATGGGAATTGCCCTGACGGTGGTAGGGATAAAGTGAAAACTGAAATGTGAAGGAAGAAGAAGAAATGTTAGGAAGATGAACATAAAAAACTGTGATGGGGAAGAAAGATGAGTCTGTATCGGAAAAAGCTATGATGAAGAAGAAAGAGAAAATTAATTGCCTTTTTTAATGTTTTTTTTACTCTTGAAAAGTGGAATCTGAGGTTATTTAGAAAAATGGATGACATGATTTGTCTTGAAAAATAAAAAAATTTAATTCCTTTATAAATTTAAACTAAATATTAATGATTTGTTAAACTATTTATTAATGGATGACATGATTTGTATATTTAAACTTTTTAAAAAAATGGATGACATGATTGTATATTTAAACTAAATGTTAATGATTTGTTTTATTTGTGTATTTATGAAATTTGATGTAGAGTATATCGTACCACATTACATGATACATCGTACCGGAACGATCCGAAATGAGCCTACCCCTCTCGTACCGAATTTTAGGGACCTAGCGAATTGCGTACCCGTTCCACGTTCCCGTACCTGACCGTACCGCGAACCATGTGACTATGGTATTGACTGATCATGTTATTTTTTATGTGATCCTAAATGATCAACTTCACTAGTAGTATTAATTTTATAAATGAGAGAGAGGGAGAGTAAGGGTGTACAAATGAAGCCTCTCGCTCCATTTGGTCAATATTGTGCTCGGAAAGCGAGATATGGGTGTTGTCAACCGTCTAAGCCAACCAATGGCATTAAAACACTTCGCTATGCGCACTATTGACACGGTCGTGTTGACAAATTTTCCCGGACACCGATTGTTGTTCCCAGCAACAAGCTGATTAACGACCAGCAGGATCATGTGAGATAGGGACACGGTCGTGCCGGCATATTTGTCACAGTCGATGACAAATAGGTTGATATCGCTGAACTTGTTGAAGAAATTAGTTGCAAGATCATTCCAACTAAAAGAAAAGAGGATACAGAACCTGAACAAATTTTGCCATTTCCAAAGTTTTCACATAAAAAAGGTTCAAAACCTGTTCTGAAAACTGAACTAGAACCTATCAAATCTCTAATAAGAAACATTGAACATGGTTCAACTGCAAAGGACACTAGTAACTGTAACAAAGAGGATATAGCATCAAAACGGGATCGAGTTACAAAGAAAAACCAACAAAATTAAAAGTCCAGCTAAATTACTTTGACAAGTCATAAACATTTAACATGTGTTCAAGGTCTGCACAAAACCAACAAGTTGTTGTTAAGCAAGCTAACAAATGTAAGTCCCACCGACATTCCGTTGCTTCTAAAAAGAATGTGGTTAATGAAAAACCTAAAGTTCACAATTCCTATATGAAGCAGCCAAACTCTCAAAATTTTCAAAACAACATAGCAAAGAGGTGTTTTATCTATGAAAGGACCAATAACATTGCTTATGAGTGTTATTATGACCCACTAAACCAATCCTTTAATTACTATTCAATCAAAATGGTTCAGGGTAGTAATATGCTCAAATCAAAAATTTATAGCTGACAAGCCGAATTTTGTATCAGTAGGAACTAAAGTTCCTATTACAGACCAACAACAAGAACAAAGGGCCATGTTGATAATGTTATTTAAAAAAAATGTCTTTTATGTTATTTTCAAAAAAAAAAAAAGAACAAAAGTTTGCTTCACAGCTGATAGAAAGAGAAATTTGTATGCTCTAGATATGAGAGATGTCAACCTCTAGGGGGGGTGTTGTTACAAGCCGATTTGAGATGGCTAATCTCTCAATAACATTAGAGGGGAATGATAGAAACTTGATTCAAATTTTCTGCTTTATCTTTTTAATGCAAACAACCATTACATATAAAGAACACTTGTAAATATGGTTCCTATACTAATGCAACGTGGAGAGAAAATGTAGAGGTGGATTAAACTATCCTTGTTATTATGCATGATATGTGGAAATTAAACTGAATTACTAATGCTTCCTATTGAATCGGTAGTTAGTCTTGTAGGCTAACGGGTATGAATAGTCCAACCCGTATCAGGTGCCATGTCTTGTACTGGAACATCTAATGATGAGGCATCCTTGTGGGATAGTAGGTTAGCACATGTTAACCTTAAATAATGAAGAAACTTGCCAAAATGGATATGTGGTAATTAGAGGTTTGATAAATGCACTTCTTGCATGAATGGCAAACATCATCATGAGTCATACAAGACTAAGGAAGAGAATTCAATTGCTGCTGATGGGGTGAGCTCAGTCAGCAGGAAGTTGTTGTTGATGCAATTAGTGTTGAAGTTTAGTATATGAGTTCAGAAACCCTCTTGCCTTTATTAAGTTTCGCCATGTTTCAGCTTCAGTAGCTAAGTTTTCACCACTCGAGGCAGAGGTGGCTCAGTGGCATGTGCAACCACGCAGGGCATGTAATTTTGATGGTTTTCGAGGGGCATAAAATTTTTAAAATTTATATATATATATATATATATATATATATATATATATATATAGGGAAAGGATCATAAGAAAACTCATTGTTCATGAAAAAATCAAAAAACTATTTATTAAAGGTAAAAAAATAATAATAAAAAATCATACCTCAAAATATAAATCAAAAACTTAAAAACCGCTTCGGAGACCTTGTTTCCCACGTCGTCCTCTTTAAAAAAAACTAAAAAAAAAAAAAAAAATTTAGCGTTTTGCTACATATGTGTAGCATAGTTAGCATTTGGGGGTGGTTTTTTGGGTTTAGTTTAGCTTTTAGGTTAGGTTTTTTGGGGTGGGGGGGGGGGGGTGGGGGGTTTAGGTTTTTGAGGGTGGGTGGAGGGGTAGGTGGAGTGGGTTTAGGTTTTTGGGTGGGGGTGGGGGTGGGGTGGGGGGTTTAGGTTTTTGAGTGGAGGTTAGGCTTTTGGGTGTACTACACATATGCAGCACCTTTAATGAGGAGTTTTTTTGTTTTCTCATAAAAATGAGTTTTCTAGTTAACTCACCCATATATATATATATATATATATATATATATATAATATATATATATAGAGGGATGATCAAATAAAAAGTAGTTTTTCGCTAATAAATGACAAAAACCTTAAGAAACGATATCAAACAAACTCCGATTGAGCTAATTTCAGTGGCGTTAGAACCGTCTCGTCGAACTTTACCATCTTAGCTTTTAGGGTTTAGCTTTTAAGTTTTAGATTTTACATTTGAATTTTAGGGTTTTAGCCTTATGGTTTAGCCTTAGGGTTTAGATTTTATGATTTAGGTTTTTTTTTGGGGGTGGGGGGTTTATGTTTTTGAGGGTGGGTGGAGGTGGGTGGAGGTTTTTGGGGTGGGGTGGGGGGGGTTTAGGTTTTTGGGGGGTGGGGGTGGTGGTTTTAGGCTTTTCGGGGTAGGGTTGGAGGGGGGTTTAGGTTTTTGGGAGTGCGGGTGGAGGGGGTTTTGTTTTTTGGGTCCGGGTTCGATGAGACGGTTCCAACGCCACTGCAATGAGCTCAATTGGAGTTCGTATGACCCAATTCTTAGTATTTCTTAGCGAAAAACCACTTTTTAGTGAAACCGTCCCCTATATATATATAAAATTATATTTTATAAAAAACTATAAAGTTTAAACCCATTAAAATTCAAATTTATTTTGGCCCAAATTTAATTTAAACACAATGGTTTTTTAACCCAATTCAATTTTTTCTAAATATAAGTTTATATTCTATGGGTCTTTCTCTGTAGTCGCGCTGGGCATTTGAAATCTCGGAGACGCCTCTGACACTAGGCTTCAGCTTTAGAATAGCTCATGAGGTTTCAGTTGAGAAGCTAAGTATTCATAAACCACCAGGAGGTTTTAGCTTCAGAAGCTATAACCTTGTTGAACAATTACAATGTAATAAGAAATGTTTGGTTTCTTTAACCATAATTAAACAGATTAATTACAAATTAAAACTAGTTAATAGCAGCTAAAACTGTTGAGCGGTTCATTTTGTATGGTTACAAAAAATGAATTTGCTTAATCATTTTTCAAGATATACCATACAAAAGGGATACGGTACAAGAGAGATACCAAAGAGACAAAATGCTCTGAACTTGAGATCTCAGAAACATTTCAAAAAGTTGTAGAGAGGTACTCTCTAAATCGTTCCATTCACTCCTTTCTTCTTTTCACACACAATAAAAACACTAAAATGACCGGTGTTAACTCGAACTTATGAGTTCATCTCCGGTAATACAACTACTGTTCCGGTTCCGGCTATTGTACCCTGAGAGATATACACGTTAATCTTAGATGAGACGCAAAATCTGTTTTAAGGGCCCGCGCCAAACACGAATCCTTGCCAACGCTATCGTTTCAATTTGTTCAATCTTTGCAATCGAGAAGATACTACTGTAGAACTTGTTGAAGACACTGGTTGGTAATCGTTTATCCTTGTTTAATATGTATTTATTTTTATTTTAATTTGCATTGTAAACAATATTATACTACATAATTTCTTACAAAAAAAAATATCTTTGTTTACACTATTTTTATGTTCATCGATAAACACTCATTTTCTCCTGAAGAGAATAAGAGAAAAAATAAAATAAAAAATTATGTCATTAATTATTAATTAAAGATGTATATTTTTATAATTAAGATTAACCATCATGAAAAATAATCTTAATAAAACTTGTCTAAACAAAGTAAAAGAGTATCTTTGTTTACACTATTTGTTCAGGAAAAAACACTCACTTTCTCTGCTATGAAGAGAATAAGAGAAAAAATGAAATAAAAAAGTTGTGTCATTAATTATTTAATTAAAGATTTATATTTTAATTAAGATTAACCATCATGAAAGATAATCTTAATTTTAAATTTGTCTAAACAAAATTTAAATATATGATTATCCTCTCACGGTCATGTATAAGAAAAAAACAGTTATATTTTATTATTGAAAAAGTGTAAATATTTTTTTTTTGTTGTTACAAATTCAGGCGAGAAGGACGGCTTTATACTTTGGTGGGGTAGGCTTCTTGATAGTTCTGTAGGGGCCCTTTACTTTCGGTTAATTGCAACAACTACCCTTATAAATATTGATGTATCCTCTCTTCCTAATTGACTTTATGTATATAAGACCACAACCAATTGGATCTAAACAAATCGACACATTTGTGAGATATTTAATATCCTCTATTAAGAGCTTTATTCTAATTGAATATAGCTAACTTAGGCAAGCTTAAACTTCATTTAGATTATGCTTTATTTATAAGCCCGAGATTCATACACTGAAATAGATTAAACATACGAGCGTAAACAATATTTATATACGTATCTGAAAGATAATTATAATAAAGTAGCTGATCATGAGCTTTAACCATGCTAGCGAAGACTTAAGTTTTAAATAAAAAAATTAAAACGAATTAAATTCAAGCACTTTAAATTAAAAGAGTCAAGGTTACGAATGTAATTTCCTTTCTCGTGATTTTTTCTTATCCCCGTCTACTCTTTCATAAATAATAATTACTCCCTTCTCCTCATTAAATAAATATTTGACTTAATTACACGTATTACCCTGTGATATGCTCAAATTTCACTTTTAATGTATAACTTTGAGAAATTACACGGTTGGACCATAACTTTATAGTTTGTAACACCATCGACCCTCAAAATGGATGGACGTTAACTTTGACTGTTAAGTGAATGTGAAATGACTAAAATTCCCCTTAGTTAAATAAAAAAACATAAAAAAATCTAAATACCCATAGACCCCACCTAATTAAAACAAAAAACAAAAAAAAGGTTAATATGTTAAATTGGTGAGCCCTAAAATCCCATCCCCTACCTCCCTCTTGACTTGTGAATACCGGCTATAAACTCGTCGGGAAATCGAGAATACCGGCAACCATTGCTGGAAACTTGCAACTGCCGAAATCCATGCGGAATCACGAAGTAAATTCACTGACAAGCTTCTCCACCACGGCAACTCCTTCTCCCTCGCCTGATCATAGATCTGCCACCCCTTTCGCTTCTCCTATCACCTCGTTGACCACCACTAATGCAAAACTAAAATAACCAATAAGTTCCTCCATTTTCATCTATAGATCCTATGAAAATGTAAGTTGCTTGATTTTTTTTAATTAGTTCATGAACTTATACAATGTTGTTATTTGACTCCCGCGTATTTTATGCAAAATTATAATGTTTTACAAAATTTTGAATACATCGTTGTGACGTGTTACGTTTCATGACACGAGTACAAGCTCTCAAAGCATAAGAGTACAACTAATCAAAGCTGCCATTATTTTAATACTTTAATTACTTTTGAACATATTTGGTTTTTCTCTTGAAAATTTTAAAATATAATGTTTTTTACAAAATTCCGAATACACTATTATGACGTGTTTTTTATCACATAAATTTTATTTAAAATTGACCCGAGTAAAATATACTATATTCCGAATACTAGTCGAAGACAAAAATTAACATCCTCATATACTTTTATTTCTATCCAATATTTACATGCAACATATTCACATGTTTTATTTTGTCTTAAAACTCATATGATTTCTAGTTTTTGATTAATTATTATTTAATCAAATATTTTCTAAAATAAAGTTTTAAAAAACATTCTAACTCACAATCATCTTTAAAAATATCTTTTAGCTAACAACCAGCATACATACTAATAATTTTATAAAAAACTATAGTTTTCTAAACATTAATAATTAAAAACACTAGATTTTTTTAATCATAAAAGAATTATAAAATTGCAACGTGAATACGACTTATTTCTGCACATCGTACGCCATAACAAACCGAAATAATGCTACCCCATCAACTTTTCTAGGCTTCTAGCCATTAAACAATTGCAGAGTGGACTTTTTGTGCCACCCCTACCCCTACCCTTAATCTTCTTCTTCCCACTTTGCCACTCTAATTTTCAAGCATTCTTGACTTCCCACATACACCGCCTGGATTATTGTTAACCTTTTGGTTTTGTCAAACTCAAACCCCCCTTTTTTAATATACCAAATTATTCTGTGCTTAATCTATATATATTTTGAGTTAAGAAACATCATTGCTGGCGGTTCTAATCCCAACAATCAGGTCAGTCTTTATTGGGTTTGGGTGTTGCTAAATTGTAATATTTTTTAGTTGTTCTGTTCTTGGGGAGGCCTGTTGACGTATAATGTTACAAATACTGATGTTTTACTCGTGGGTTTTTGTTGTTTTTCCATAGACCTTGAGTGTTTATAGCACAATGAAATTGTTATTGGCGCAAACTTAAATTTTTATTTAGTTTTTATATGCAACCAATGTGGTTTAGATTGGAGGTCCTGGGTTCAAACTCAGGCATGTGGTGAATTATTAGGTGTAATTTAGCAGTATAAGTAGGGTAGATTTGCCGTTAAAAAAATGTGGTTTGTTTTGGAAAAAGGTGCAAACTTTTGATTCAGTTTAAGGGTTTTTTTTGTTTTTTCTGTTCATAGTAGTCATGCTTAAGTAACTTCCATGCATTAGTTTGTGAATATTGATGAATTTGGGCTCAAATACTTGATTCTTGTCAAGAACCCTAGACAACAAACATAATATGATAAATTTCTCTGAATTTGTTTGTTTCAGGAAATGGAGACACTAACCTCACAGGAACCAACAAACTATGATGAAATTGCTATGCAACAAAGCTTGCAGTTTTCTGACAGTCTCAAGGCAATTTCATCTTCTTCATGCTCATTTTCCCATTCCCTTTTTTATTTACATCTTTTGTTTCAGGATTTGAAGAATCTGAGAAAACAACTGTACGCGGCTGCTGAATATTTTGAGTTATCTTACACTAATGATGACCAAAAACAATTGTGAGTAGTTTAATTGGTTTAGGAAAGCAGTGATTACTGAAGCAAAAAAGATAGTGATTCCACCTCTTTGTCGCTCTGTGCAGAGTGGTTGATACATTAAAAGATTATGCCATCAAAGCTCTAGTCAATACAGTGGACCATTTGGGGGCTGTGTCGTGTAAACTTAATGATCTATTAGGTGAAAAAGTGAATGAAGTTTCTCAAACAGATCTTCGAGTTTCATGCATTCAACAGGTACTTTAGCATTCCTTCCATCATCATTTAGTTGCATACAACAACAATCATTTCAAAAGAAAAGAAACCGGTTATGGACCGGACAAGTACTGAAATAGACCCCACCAATACCCTGCTAACCACTGGGATCAAGTAAACCTCAGCTTACTCTGGGAAGGTGGCCCTCAAGGGGGTTAAAGGTAGAAAACCAGTGGAAATAGGATTCAAACTGAGGCCTCTGCTAAAAGGACTCAAGCGCTTACCATTTCGCCACCCCCTTGACGTTTTGTCCCAAGTTTTACTACACTTTAGATTTTGACTTTGTTCTTTTAATGTGGTATTTCAGAGGCTAGGAATATGCCAAGGGTGTTTTGATCACGAAGGTCTTGCCGAGCAGTATTCATTAATAAATACTCCCAAGTACCATAAAAGATATGTCTTGCCTGGTAATCGAAACTAATATTTCCTTGCATAATTCCTTAATACACATTTTTTGGTTTCTGATCCTTTAAGTCATGGAAAGAGATCATTGTTATCTAATAGCGAACTCAAACTTTAGTTGGAGAGACCATGCAAGGTGGTATCAGAACCAAATCAAAGTACCAAGGATGCAGTTTGGAAGATGAAGACGATTGGCATGAATTTAAGAATGGTAAAAAGATTCAATTTTTACAAAATATATATGATAAAATCTGCTTATTTTGGTCTTTTTTTTGTACACAGCTGTTCGGGCTACAATCAGAGTGTAAGGCCCCTTTTACCGGGTGACCTCACTCGTTGGATTTACTCATAAACATAGCCATAGATACTGAATAATTACATTGAATACTTTCTAAACGTAGCGTGAGCTTACATCATTCGATTACATAGCCATAACAGCGGAAGTCTTAATCATTTAAACATAACACATTGCTTTAACAAAAATTAAAGTGGATGGGATGTCAGCCCTTGATCGGGATAGCCTTCACTCCAATGCACGACCTTTCTTCTTTTTACCTGAAATGTATACTAAAAGTCAGCTAACGCTGGTGAGTTCTAGTTAAAAACATTTAGGTATGAACATTATTCATTTATAAATACTTACGTATAAATATAAAAATATAAATACACATTTACGTATCCTTTGCTTTCTTTTATCATTCGTATGTGAGCACATAAATATGCATTCACCTTTACTTTCATTAACATTTATTGGTCATACTCATAAGAGTGATCAGCCAACATTCATTTATGCGTAAGTCACGAAGACAATACGCCCGTCCTACCGTCGTAGTCCGTCCTCCACAACATCCGGCAAACCTTCGGCCATCTGTTATGCTATACCGTCCGGCAAACCTTCGGCCGTCCGTCTTAACCGTACTACCGTCGTAGTCCGTCATATTCGCCCGTCTGCCCTAAGGCATCCGTTTCCCACGTGAACTATTATATATGCAACCGTTCTACTTATCATTGATAAGGCAATTGCTTCGACCGTCCATTAGTGCCTTTCACACGTCCTAGCTAATGAAGGAACGTGTTTGTCCCGATTGCAAAATAGTCACGAGGTCGTCCGTCTACCGAAGTAGCCGTTATCATCGAAGCGTCCATACATTTACATGCATTCGTAACAAGCAATATATAAAATATAAAGCAAGATTTTCTTCTTTTTCGTTATGTCGTTCGTTCATTCATTCTTTGTATACATTCGTTTCATTCTTGTTCATCATTATTTTACGTATGATCATATTAACATTCATATATATATAAGTATCACATATGATCACATTGGCATTCATAACATTTATTCATTTAATGTATACACTTCAGCCCCAAAACATTTAAAAACATTTGCACATAACATAGAAGGGGCACATAGAACTCACCTGATGAGTAGTTTCTGTAATACACTAAGCTGGCTACTGGGCTTCACTAATGTCACTCACGATCTGTATAATAAAGTCATACACATAAGATGGTGCTCCTAGATGACACTAGACATTACTATGCTTGAACTCAGTAGTTTCAGGAGGTGGGTCGCATCAAAACTATGGTAGTTTCGAGCTATGGTCTTACACTCGAAACTAGGTAGTTTCGAGTCATAATCCTTCTATCGAAACTAGGTAGTTTCGAGTCATGAGATCCTATCGAAACTATGGTAGTTTCGAGTCATTAACTTATGAAAAATCTTAGTTTAGGTTCAAGGTGACACTCGAAACTAGGTAGTTTCGAGTCCTGAGTTCCTATCGAAACTATGGTAGTTTCGAATCATTGGCTGCTATCGAAACTAGATAGTTTCGAGTCAAACATGACTATCGAAACTAGAGTAGTTTCGACGGGTCTGTATGTATCGAAACTATAGTTTCGAGTCATGGGTCTGCATCTTCCCTGACCAGAACCTTGCTCCAGCCAACTTATTTCCAATCGATTAAACCTTGAGCATTTTACGTTAAACACCTTCCTTTATCGTTCTTGAGTTCAAATACGTGATTTGTTTCAAGTTTCGTATGCAAAAATCGTATCTTTATTTGATTTAAACCCGATACATGCAAAGACTCATAATCAGAGGCGATGCTTACCTCAACAGGCCCGATTTCTGTTGCTATGCGTTGAAATGGTGGAGTCGGATGATTCCCGAGCCCTTGAGTCTTCTCCTTGCGGTTTTCTTCACAAGCCGATCGCTCTCTCTCTCTCTCTCTCTAGTATTCTTGCGCAGGAAGATGAAATGAGAGGGGTTTGGGTTGAAGCTGCTGTTTTGTAATGGGGTTTCCCCCTTTTCTTTTCGGCCCATGGGCCGAAATTTTGGCCAAGCCCACTTTATTTCCCTTTTCTATTTGTCTTGTCATTATTTGAGATGTTACAAGTCTACCCTCCTTAATGAGGTTTCGTCCTCGAAACCTGTTACACGTTAAACAACTGGGGATACAGTTCCTTCATCTCGTCTTCTTCCTCCCAAGTAGCCTCGGACCCCTTTCTGTGTTTCCATTGTATTTTGACTAAAGGAATTGACTTATTGCGTAATCGTTTCTCAGCTCGGTCAAGAATGGCTATTGGTTCCTCTACATAATTTAGACTGTTATCCACTTCGATCTCGTCGTAAGGTATGTGAGCTGTGTCGTCAGCTAGGCACTTGCGTAAGTGCGACACGTGGAACGTAGGGTGTATTCCACTAAGCTCGACGGGTAGGTCGAGTCTGTAAGCAACTTGACCCACTCTTGCTACAATCTTGAAAGGTCCGACAAACCTTGGACTTAGTTTGCCACGCTTTCTGAACCGAATGATTCCTTTCCACGGTGATACTTTCAACAGTACCATGTCCCCTACTTGAAACTCTAAATCCCTCCTTCTCTTATCCGCGTATGATTTCTGTCTGTCTTTTGCGGCTTTCATACGAGCCTTGATTTGATCAAATTTCTCAGAAGTAGCTTTGACCACTTCGAGACTTGCAAAATCCTTCTGTCCAATTTCCCCCCAACAAACCGGGGTCCTACATTTCCTCCCATACAACATTTCAAATGGCGGCATGCCAATAGTCGAGTGATAGCTGTTGTTATATGAAAATTCTGCCAATGGTAGATGGCTGTCCCAACTCCCACCGAAGTCAATGATACAGGCCCGGAGCATGTCCTCCAAGGTCTGAATGGTCCTTTCCGATTGTCCATCGGTTTGGGGGTGGTAAGCGGTGCTGATGTTTAGCCTAGTGCCCATGGATTCGTTGAATTTCTTCCAAAACCTTGACGTGAATCGAGTGTCCCTGTCCGACACGATCGTTAACGGCATGCCATGTCTGCTTACGATTTCCTTGATAAAAATTTCTGCCAACTTCTCAGACGAAGAAGCCTCACGTATAGGTAAGAAGTGAGCACTTTTCGTCAAGCGGTCGACGATCACCCAAATGGTATCATTACCTTTAGCTGTTCGCGGTAGCTTGGTGATGAAGTCCATCGTGATCTCCTCCCACTTCCATTCCGGTATTGGCAAAGGTTGCATTTTACCGCATGGCTTCTGGTGTTCGGCCTTAACTAGTGAACAAGTCAGGCACTTGCTCACATATTCAGTCACATCGTTCTTCATTCCAGGCCACCAGTAGTCTTTCCTCAAGTCTTGGTACATTTTGTTTGTCCCGGGGTGAATAGAGTAGCGAGACTTATGGGCCTCGTCAAGGATTTTGGCCCTAAGTTCACCAATCTTAGGTATCCACATCCGGCCAAAACGAGTTCGTACACCGTACGTATTGGTCTCCAGGTTGCTCTGTTGTCCAATTATTCTTTCTCGTTTCACATTTCTTTCTAATAGTGCCTCATCTTGTGCCTTTACTATTTCATTCATTAAATCTGGTGTTATAATCAACTGACACGCCTTGATTCTAATAGGTGTCGACTCTTCCTTCCTGCTTAAGGCGTCAGCCACTACATTTGCCTTGCCTGGGTGGTATAATATTTCGCAATCGTAGTCTTTTAGTAGTTCCAACCACCTTCTTTGTCTCATGTTTAATTCCTTCTGCTCGAAGAAGTACTTCAGGCTCTTGTGATCGGAGTAGATGGTGCATTTAACTCCGTACAGATAATGCCTCCATATCTTTAATGCGAAAACTACGGCCGCCAACTCCAGATCGTGAGTCGGGTAGTTAACTTCATGAACCTTTAGTTGCCGCGATGCATAAGCAATTACCTTTCCTCGTTGCATGAGTACGCACCCTAAACCTTGCCCTGAAGCGTCAGAGTAGACTACCAAGTCTTCGTTTCCCTCAGGTAAGGTCAAGACTGGAGCTTGGGTTAATCGTGTCTTCAACTCTTCGAACGCATTGTTTTGGGTTGGTCCCCATTCATACTTTACTTCCTTACGTGTCAGCTTTGTCAGTGGCGAGGCTATTCTCGAGAAATCCTGAATGAACCTCCGATAGTAGCCTGCCAACCCCAGAAAACTTCGTATATCAGTTGGCGTTTTCGGGATGTTCCATTCCTTTACCGCTTCGATCTTAGCAGGATCCACCATAATGCCGTCCGGGTTTACGACATGGCCTAGGAATTGGACCTCCCTAAGCCAGAACGCGCATTTGGAGAATTTTGCATACAACTTCTCCTGCTTTAGAACCTCCAATACTTCTCTTAGGTGACAGTGGTGATCACCTTCATTCTTTGAATATATGAGGATGTCATCTATAAAAACTATTACTGATCGATCCAACATGGGTCGGCATACTCTGTTCATTAAATCCATAAATGCTGCTGGTGCGTTGGTTAGTCCGAAGGACATCACAAGAAATTCATAATGCCCGTAACGTGTACGAAACGCAGTTTTCGGTACATCTTCCTCTCTTACTTTCAATTGATGGTAACCCGACCTGAGATCAATCTTTGAGAACCAACTCGCGCCTTGTAATTGATCAAAGAGGTCGTCTATTCTAGGCAGTGGGTATTTGTTCTTTACTGTTCTCTTGTTCAATTCACGGTAGTCGATGCACATGCGCATGCTGCCGTCCTTTTTCTTTACAAATAATACCGGAGCGCCCCATGGTGAGATGCTCGGTCTGATAAATCCTTTCTCTGTTAATTCTTCAAGTTGGGACATTAATTCTTTCATTTCTGACGGAGCCAATCGGTATGGTGCCTTGGCAACGGGCTCAGCTCCTGGCAGTAAGTCAATCTGAAATTCTATTTCCCGATCGAGCGGCAAACCAGGTAGGTCCTCTGGGAACACTTCTGGAAAATTGCACACCACGGGTACATCTTTTAGCTCTTTCGTTTTCATTCTATCGTCAATAACATACGCCAGATAAGCTTCGCAACCGCGCCTCATGTAACTTTCGGCCTTGATCATCGAGATGACGTTCGGCATTGTGCTATTCCAGTCACCATAAACCGTAATCGGACTGCCGTCAGTGGCCTTGAGATGTATCATCTTTCGTTTACACATGATTTGAGCTTCGTTGGCAGCTAACCAATCCATGCCCAATACTACATCGAATCCTCCTAAGGTTAGAAGGTACAATTTAGATGGAAACTTATGGCCCTCTATTTCTACCATGCAATCGTCAGTCACTTGGATGACTACTGAGTTTTTACCAATAGCAGTTTGTACGCTAAAGGCCCTTATAAGGCTAGTGATTGTGCAGTCTAATTTGCGGCTAAATGCAGTGGATATAAAACTTTTACTAGCACCAGAATCAAACAGAATAGCAGCATGTTCATCATTTACTAGGAACGTACCCGACACGACGTCAGGGTTTCCTCTTGCTTCTTCCTCGGTTAAAGCATAGGCCCGAGTCCTAGCCTTTGGCTGTTCCTTTTCTTTTTCTTTCCCCGAACCAGATTGTCCAGTCTTCCTGCAATCCTTAGTAGCGTGCCCATACCAACCACAGTTCTGGCACTTGATGCCCTTAGTACAATCCTTCGAGTAGTGCCCCGGTCTTCCACATTTAAAACACATGGTTGAGCCGGCCAAACATTCACCGCGGTGCTGTTTCCCGCATTTTGTGCATATTTCGTACTCATCATTCCTTGGCTTCTTTGCCTCAGCAGTAACATTTCTTCTTCCAGTCCCCTTAGACGAGTTCTCCCACTTCCTCTTTGGTGCCTCCGGCACCGGGTCCTCATTGGCATAATCGTCATAGACGATTCCGGACAGATTCACTACCGACTCGAAAGTCGAGGGTAGGTTAGCTTTCACATGAACACGGACCTTTTGGGGTAGGCCTTTGACATAATACTTAATCAATCGCTCCTCAGTCTCTACCAGGTGGGGTACCAGTTGAGCTAGCTCATTAAATCTTGAAGTGTACTGGCGATGAGTCTTGTTGCCAGCCTTGAAATTTAGAAACTCGTTTTCCACTCGATCAATCTCGTTCTGTGGGCAGAACTTCTGGATTATCAACTTTTTCAGATCTTCCCAAGTCATTCTTTTGAGAGCGTTTGGCGATTTAGTTCTTTGGATAGTCCTCCACCAACTTAGTGCCTCGTTGGTGAAAGAGTGAGCCACATATTTTACAGCCTGGTCAGGTCGGCATTCGCTTATGTTGATTACCCCATTCATCCTCTCGATCCATTCAAACGTAGCCACCGAATCCTTGTTTCCATCAAATTTGGGCGGATCACCGTCCTTAAATCCTTTGTAGGTACACCCATGGGTGTTCAGTCTCACTGTCACTTCATCCCCATCACTATCATAAACTTTCTCCTCATGGTTGTTTTCCTCCTCCTCTTTGCTCTTCTTTAGTGCCTCAGATAACAGATCAGGCAGTACTTTCTTCAGAGTTAGTATGACCTCACGGGCAATAGCATCTCTAACTTCGGGTTCCAGTCGTAGAGATCCTTCATTGCCCTCAGCTGGTGGGGTTACATTTGTTTCATGCACGCTCTCAGTGTGTTCCACGTGCACACTCTCCTCTTCCTCATATCTTTGGTTCAATGGCGGTCTACCGACTCGGCCAGTGCGACCGCCTCGGCGTCCAGTTCCTCTTTTACGAGCCATAGTTTTCTAGATTTCCTGTTGAGTAAAAAGGTATACATCAATGTCATTCCTTCAGATCATAGTTTAGAACAGTACGAGCAAGGTAAATTCTTAATTACAGTGACCGGTTTGTGATTAATAATTTGCTTTGCTTTTCGGGTTCGGAACTCTTCACATCAGTAGTGACATTGACATCTAAGCGTTCTAAGTTAAGGTATCTATCCCTAACTATAGGCATTAACTTTATGACTTACTTACTGCACTGGCGTTGGCGTCGGCTACCCAGACTGACATCCGTGCGTTGGTCCCATTATCAGCTTGAGTCCAGACATTTAGGGATGTCTGAATCTCTCAAACTATTGCTCTGATACCAACTTGTAAGGCCCCTTTTACCGGGTGACCTCACTCGTTGGATTTACTCATAAACATAGCCATAGATACTGAATAATTACATTGAATACTTTCTAAACGTAGCGTGAGCTTACATCATTCGATTACATAGCCATAACAGCGGAAGTCTTAATCATTTAAACATAACACATTGCTTTAACAAAAATTAAAGTGGATGGGATGTCAGCCCTTGATCGGGATAGCCTTCACTCCAATGCACGACCTTTCTTCTTTTTACCTGAAATGTATACTAAAAGTCAGCTAACGCTGGTGAGTTCTAGTTAAAAACATTTAGGTATGAACATTATTCATTTATAAATACTTACGTATAAATATAAAAATATAAATACACATTTACGTATCCTTTGCTTTCTTTTATCATTCGTATGTGAGCACATAAATATGCATTCACCTTTACTTTCATTAACATTTATTGGTCATACTCATAAGAGTGATCAGCCAACATTCATTTATGCGTAAGTCACGAAGACAATACGCCCGTCCTACCGTCGTAGTCCGTCCTCCACAACATCCGGCAAACCTTCGGCCATCTGTTATGCTATACCGTCCGGCAAACCTTCGGCCGTCCGTCTTAACCGTACTACCGTCGTAGTCCGTCATATTCGCCCGTCTGCCCTAAGGCATCCGTTTCCCACGTGAACTATTATATATGCAACCGTTCTACTTATCATTGATAAGGCAATTGCTTCGACCGTCCATTAGTGCCTTTCACACGTCCTAGCTAATGAAGGAACGTGTTTGTCCCGATTGCAAAATAGTCACGAGGTCGTCCGTCTACCGAAGTAGCCGTTATCATCGAAGCGTCCATACATTTACATGCATTCGTAACAAGCAATATATAAAATATAAAGCAAGATTTTCTTCTTTTTCGTTATGTCGTTCGTTCATTCATTCTTTGTATACATTCGTTTCATTCTTGTTCATCATTATTTTACGTATGATCATATTAACATTCATATATATATAAGTATCACATATGATCACATTGGCATTCATAACATTTATTCATTTAATGTATACACTTCAGCCCCAAAACATTTAAAAACATTTGCACATAACATAGAAGGGGCACATAGAACTCACCTGATGAGTAGTTTCTGTAATACACTAAGCTGGCTACTGGGCTTCACTAATGTCACTCACGATCTGTATAATAAAGTCATACACATAAGATGGTGCTCCTAGATGACACTAGACATTACTATGCTTGAACTCAGTAGTTTCAGGAGGTGGGTCGCATCAAAACTATGGTAGTTTCGAGCTATGGTCTTACACTCGAAACTAGGTAGTTTCGAGTCATAATCCTTCTATCGAAACTAGGTAGTTTCGAGTCATGAGATCCTATCGAAACTATGGTAGTTTCGAGTCATTAACTTATGAAAAATCTTAGTTTAGGTTCAAGGTGACACTCGAAACTAGGTAGTTTCGAGTCCTGAGTTCCTATCGAAACTATGGTAGTTTCGAATCATTGGCTGCTATCGAAACTAGATAGTTTCGAGTCAAACATGACTATCGAAACTAGAGTAGTTTCGACGGGTCTGTATGTATCGAAACTATAGTTTCGAGTCATGGGTCTGCATCTTCCCTGACCAGAACCTTGCTCCAGCCAACTTATTTCCAATCGATTAAACCTTGAGCATTTTACGTTAAACACCTTCCTTTATCGTTCTTGAGTTCAAATACGTGATTTGTTTCAAGTTTCGTATGCAAAAATCGTATCTTTATTTGATTTAAACCCGAGACATGCAAAGACTCATAATCAGAGGCGATGCTTACCTCAACAGGCCCGATTTCTGTTGCTATGCGTTGAAATGGTGGAGTCGGATGATTCCCGAGCCCTTGAGTCTTCTCCTTGCGGTTTTCTTCACAAGCCGATCGCTCTCTCTCTCTCTCTCTCTAGTATTCTTGCGCAGGAAGATGAAATGAGAGGGGTTTGGGTTGAAGCTGCTGTTTTGTAATGGGGTTTCCCCCTTTTCTTTTCGGCCCATGGGCCGAAATTTTGGCCAAGCCCACTTTATTTCCCTTTTCTATTTGTCTTGTCATTATTTGGGATGTTACACAGAGATACCCCGTCATCTTTGTTTAGGTAATTGTTTAATTTGTTCTTTAAGTTTTTAGGTCCGCGAATGTTAATCTTGAAGATTAAACTGATAAAAATGTAGAAAAGGGCGATCCCCGTCTCCTTCTACACAGCAACCTTTTTCATTTGCATTCGCTGGCACAGTGACCCGAAAAGATTTAGGTATGAATGCATTCAATATACCTTTATCAGAATATTTTTAGGGTGGTTGGATGTGCTTTTTGAAAATGAATTCATGATATAAATAATCATAATAAGTTGATCAACAGAGTTTTGTTTGGATTGATTCTGCTGTTTGAAATAATAATAATAATAATAATAATCAGATGTTTTGCGTGTTGGAAAATATTTACTTTTACCAAAAAGACATTTTTGTGAAGAAAAATGAGAGAACAATGCGAAATGGAACTATTCTTTCAACTTCGGTTAAAAGAGAGGTAAATAGGTAATTTTATTTTATTTTGTTGACCAGGTATGAAGCTTATTATTTGTCCCCTAAATAATCATATAATCAAAATTGGAATATGTCTAGCCAAACATCAAAGACTTATTATTGTGACTTCAAGTGACAATAATCAGTTCCAAATGCAAATCCAAACAGCCGCTTATCGATGAATCCACGGCTGATGTAATTTGTATGATGAACCAGATAAGAGATCAGTTTCACCACGCCGATTTCCCCTGTTGCGCACAGGGTCTTTGTCCAGCAGGCCTACGCCTACCACCCCCAGTTCGAGACCAAATTCAAGACCCAAAACTCCCAATCCCAGTACGCCCACAACGCCCACTTCAATCGGTCGACAAAGGGTAATGCACACGCTTTGACTTCCAGAGTTGACCATTTTTTGAGTTTTCAGTAGTCATCTTTTTGACTCAGTGGTTTGTTTGTAGGTTTCAGAGTATCAGAAATCAGTTTCAATGCGTGTTTACAGTGATAGAGACACGCAAAATGAGAGCGATCAGAATCATCAGACACCAAGCAAAAGTAAACGTCTACTCAAGGCGTTGCTTAGTAGACGCAAGTCTAAGAAAGATAACATGTTATACACCTATTTGGATGAATACTAAATTTTGTGCATCAGCAGATCAACAAGGAGGCCAAAGCTTCTTGGTGATCACTGTCTTATTCGTTTAAGCACTAGTTGAAATGTATTATTCTTATAAGTTTTACCACTTTACTTTTAACAAGAGCTTTCTTTTTTTTTTCTTTTTGAAAGGCAAATTTCTTTATTACTGTGAGAGTGGGACTTGAACCCGTGACCTTCTCAAACCTTGGTGTTCCTACATGATTTTCTTCTATCACTGGACCACCAACCCCAATGGTAACAAGAGTATCTGTTGAGATTTGTATATGGATTTTGAAATTTTTGTCAACGGAGTGGTAAAAGTATGCGTTTTTAAACACTTAAAAAAAAACCCCACCAATGGGCAATGGGACATATATTAAATGAACAAAAAGTATAGTTTATATTAGGCAGATGGACATAAACAAACTTACATGACAACTTGATGGAAAAGATCAGCCAAACAAGGCCTTAGACCTAACATGAAGGTTATGCAGACTAAAAGAAATGTTTGATCAAAACACGATGTCCCTAAGACCAAACAATATGCAACAAGCAAAAATAAAAATCCCATAAGTATATATGGTTTTTCAAATGGAAGCAAAAAAACTACAAGTTTCGATGTTCCGGTTCCATGCTCTCTATTAGACAAACTTGAGACTTAGGATACTAATTTGTAAATTTATGTTCTTCATGTACCTATATTTTAAATTTATCAATTATATATAGAAGTCTCCTCCTCATTGGTAAGGAAATTTACATTCAATATGGTATCGGCCATTCAATCATGACCCCTCCCTTCCCCTCCCTCTCTTCACTTTTCCTCCCTTCCCCTCCCTCTCTTCACTTTTCCTCCTTTGTCCGTCTCCCACCACCCTTCTCCCTCCTATGGTTGCTTCATCTTCTTCACCTGACACCATCTTTCCAATTAACACTGTCATGCACATGCTATCAATCAAATTGTCATCTTCAAACTACTTACCTTGGAAGAACCATTTACTCCGCATACTATCCTATCAAAATCTTTCGTCTCATATTGATGGCTCTTCCACGGCTCCCATCGCTTAACTCGTCACCAACAACAAATCTGCACTAAATCCTGCCTACATAGCATGGCTCTTGGCAGATCAACGAGCCACCATCTTCCTTTAAGCATTCCTTACAGAGGAGGTGGCTGCTGAAATTGTTAGGCTTGATTCTGCCCGACAAATTTGGGTTTCTCTTGAAACGACTTATAGTAATTCATCGGTGGAACGTGTAACACCCCAATTTGTAAGAAAATACGAGTTGAAGGACTAAAATGATCATTGGATGAAACCCTAGGAGTTAAAATGACCTTTTATTAAAGTAGAAGGGTTAGAATACGTTGGAATTAAAGTTAAGGGACTGAAAATGAAAATTCTGAAATCTGGATGGACATCGGACCGACATCATCCTTCCCATCAGTCCGAAATGAGCCACGGGACTGATGTCGGACCGACATCAGTTAGATAGCGGTCCGACAACCGTCATTGCACCGAAATTCCTAGTAAAGACATGTGTTGGATGAGTCACCGTTGAGATCTGACGCGTGTAAAAGAGATACCGGACCGACATGAAAGCATAGCGGTCCGCTATGTCCGTAACGGACCGATATCATACACGGTCCGCTATGTGCTCGCCAAGCCAATAAGCCGCCTCACTTGGATGTCGGACCGACATCGGCAGGGATAACGGTCCGGCATGTGTCCCAATTCAGCCTATAAATAAATTCTTAAGGGCCGTTCAAATGAGAAACATCACATACAAATACCACAATACACACAAACATTCTGAGGGGGATTAAAAGACCCGGTGCGGCGCGTTTAAGTGCGAGTGTGGTACGCTACGAATGCAGTTTGAGTTCGGAGAAGCGTTTAAAGCGAGGAACGAACTTAGAAACTACCCGAGGATAAAGTAAGTACACTGGACCCGTACCCTAGGCACTATTATGTGAATTATGTGATTAAATATTATGTGTTATGTGATATAAATATAACGAGGGTAGGGGGTAATGACGGATTTGTCTAAACACTAAACGGGAATAATGGAGTAGTCACGACATATCCAAGGGGTGGTGGATACGCCGCTGGTACTTCCTATATATAAATCTCTTTGATACTTCGTGGCAAAACCATTATGAATGTTTAGGGGTATAGACTAAAAGACAATAATAAAAATATAGTAAATGAACGGGAGAATATCCAACCGATATATAGTTATCTGACGAACGAAATGTTCTGTCTAAGAAAATAGTGGTGTATAAATCTCTCCTAGACCTGTCACTCTTTCCTGGGAACATCTATGTTAGAGGTACTGCTTTGGAAGGATAATCACTCCAGTTTACAGTATATGACAAGTATGAATATATGATGAAAGTATACCATGCATAATAATACGTGATGAATATGAATACGTGAAATGCATGACGAATATGTGAATGCATGATGATACATGCAAATATGAATGAGTATGATGAAACGAGTCTAAACTTTAAAATGGAATGACTGAGTACTCACGAAGTGTTAAAAGGGTGGTGGTTACGCCGCTGGTACTTCCTATACATAAACCCTTTTGATATAGCGTGGAGAAACCGTTACGAAGTTTTAAGGTGAGGACTAGTTGGGGACAATAAACCAAGCATATACGTGAAATGAAAATAAATGCTTGATACATTTGGGAGGCTATGGGTCAAAGATACTCAAGGTCCCAAATGAAATGAGATACCCGGCCTGTAAGGTGCATCTCAATAAATAATAAAGAAGAGAACTAAAAAGAAATCTCTAGGCCTACGGGGCTGAAAGAGTAAAAGATTCCAAGCCTACGGGGCTGAGGAATGAATGAGTCTTCGTGACAAATGCGAAGGGTCTATACTGACGAGTATAAGAACCTTGCCAATACTCAGACCGGAGGTACGGCCTAAGATGGTTGCGAGGGGGTTAGCACACCCATAAAATATACAAATACTGTGATCGGAGGTATGTCCGAAGATGGTCACAGGGGCGCCGAGAGCCCTAGAAAACGTGAATAATAATAAGAACCTAAAGGGTTCATAATGGAATAGAAAGATGCAGTGTACGTACTTAGAGTAAGCTAATTTAAAAACGTTTTCCAAACACTGCATGAAAGAAGCACATGGAATGAAGCTTCCTGAGGACGTGGCTGCTCGGAGTTGGAAAATCCCTATATAGGATGATGTAATTATATTATCCTTTTGTAAAACAATATTATTATAAATGAAAACATACCTTCGTCATTTAAATACAAGGTTTTGATAATCTAGGACCAGTTTTCCGCAATAAAATACTCTGATAAGATAAGTAGGGTGTTTCAGGTTGGTATCAGAGCACGGTTTGAGGGATTTAAGTATCAAAAGAGGATACTTAAACTCAAACCATAAATGCTCATGATATAAATAGGGATTCAATCCGAGGCCGTCCAAGGAAGCAGGTATGTTTAAATTCCAGTGCTAAAACAGAAATGTATGAATATACGTGGGCAAAAATTTGTATAAGATAAGCTCCATGTGATAGTTGGAAGTATCATGATATGTAACATACATTGCCTTATGCCTGGCCATTATAGGAGCTAATGTATGGGACCATCATGATATCGCAAACATCATATGTTAACTTATTTCAGCAAATAGTAAGCCGGAAATGTGAAAATGAATGATTAAAATGCATGAATAAATGTGCATATGTGTAACATGCATAGATGAGGCCTTATGTGAAACCCTAGAATGCTTGAATAGGGTTAAATTAAAGACAAGGCCTATAGCATAAAACCCTAGACTATGATTAGGGTAAACGAACGAGAGGTTTAAAACGATACCATGTTTAAGCAAAACGATGACTGACCATCAAAATGAAGAAATACGTGATGAGGGAAGCCACAGGAGAAATGAATCTCCCCGTCATGATGAGAATGAAGTCGAACAAGTCCCGGAGAATATCCGGAGACAAATCGCATTAGAAGTAGGAAAAGCGTTCGATGCGAATTTCCCGATCTTACAAGCAGATCTACAAAGCTCGTTAGAGAGCTGGTTTGAAAACCATAAGGAGATTACCCATAATGAATAAGGAAGAAATCCAAAAGTTGATACAAGGTCAACTCATTGTACATATAAGGATTTTATAACATGTAAGCCATTAGAGTTTAAAGGGGCGGTTAATCCCTTAGAAAGTCAGAGGTGGATCGCCTCAATAGAAAGAGCATTCGACACATGCCATTGTGAAAAAGAAGATGAAGTCACCTTCGCCACCAATCAGCTAAAAGAACGAGCTGACGATTGGTGGGGAGTAGTGCAGAGAGAAAAAGGTAGAGAGAATCAAAAAGATGAGATGGGAAGAGTTCAAATATCTCTTCTTAAAACATTATTGCCCTCGAGCGGGAATTGAAAGAATTACCGAGGAGTTTCTTCAACTCCGTCAGACAACAGAGACGGTAGATGAAATCACAGGGATTTTCTTTGACAAGGCTAGGTTCTGTCCAACTTTATTGATAACCCGGAGATGTGGATGACGAGATACCATCTCGTTTTGAAAACAGAGATTAGAGAGTTTATCTATCCGTCCAAGTGAGTGAACTTGGAAGAGATGATTGATTGGGCTCGGGAACGTGAGACGGAGCTCAGAAGGCAAACTGAGAGAGACGGGAAGAGGAAAGGAGAAAGTTATCCTTTTCCTATGCCTCTTAAGAGGTTTAAGTTTAGTAAACCGGGAAGCGGTTCCTCCCAATGGAAAAAGTGTCCAAAATTGCAAGACTTGTGGAAGGAGGCACCTGGGGGAGTGCTGATTCAAGTCCACAACTTGCAACAAATGTGGGAAGGCAGGACACACTGCATTGTAGTGTATGAGTGGAACCAGATTGTGCTACAACTGTTATAAACAGTACACTTTAGCAGAGAATGTCCTGAGTTAAAATTTCAGACAGAAAAGACCAGAGAAGGGTCAAGAGTGGCAGAAAATAAAGTAAAAAGGATCGAGGCTCCGAAACCAAGGGGAAGGGCTTTTCAGATCACTACAGAGGAAGCGAAAGATGTTCCTAACATTGTATCAGGTACATTCCTCTTGAATTCCCTACATGCTTGTATTTTATTCGATACAGGAGCTAGTCGATCGTTTATTTCTTAAAAATATGCGAACTTTAGAAACTTTAATAGAGGTAGGTTGGCTAAGGCATTAGAAGTCGAAATCGCTAGTGATCAAAACTGCGTAGTGACTGAAATATGCCGAGATTGCCGACTATTGATAGAGGAAAAAGAATAGTTCGTTGACTTAATTCCGATGCCGATGCAATTATTTGACGTAATCATTGGAATGAACTGGTTGTCTTCACATGCTGCAACGATTATATGCAATCAGAAGATTGTACAATTCATGACACCTACAGGAAAGGAAGTTAATGTAATTGGTGAACAACGGAACCAGATCACGATATCTACAATGGCCAAAATAAGTAGCTACACGAGACAAGGTCATCAAGCCTTCTTAGCCTACGTAGCAGATGTAAAAAAAATAAAAGGGAAAGAACTGGATCAAGTTCCAGTGGTAAAAGGATTCCTAGAAGTATTCCCAGACGATCTTCCAGGTGCTCCACCTGAGAGAGAGATCAAATTTAAAATTGATTTGATTCCTAAAGCTAAGCCGGTGGCTAAAGCCCCATACCGGTTAGCACCAACAGAGATGAAGGAATTAATGTCACAATTGCAAGAGTTGTTAGACAAGGGATTTATACGTCCAAGTATATCCCCTTGGGGTGCACCAATTCTGTTTGTAAAGAACAAAGACGGTAGTATGAGGAAGTGTATAGACTACCGTGAATTGAACAAGCTAACTATCAAGAATAGGTATCCTTTACCTAGAATTGATGATCTGTTTGATCAATTGCAAGGATCAAGTTGGTTTTCCAAGATTGACTTAAGATCCGGTTATCATCAGGTCAAGGTACGAGAAGAAGATGTACCTAAGACAACATTTAGAACTCGTTATGGACACTATGAATTTGTAGTGATGCCATTTGGAGTGACAAATGCTCCAGCAGTTTTCATGGATCTCATGAATAGAGTATGCCGGCCAATGTTAGACAAGTTTGTTATTGTCTTCATTGATGACATCTTGATTTATTCCAAGAATGAAGAAGAGCATGCACGACACCTTCGTGAAGTACTTAGTATTTTACGAAAGGAGAAACTGTATGCCAAATTCTCAAAATGTGCATTTTGGTTGAGGGAAGTTCAATTTCTGGGTCATGTTGTAAACGCATAAGGTATCTCAGTAGACCCAGCAAAGGTAGAGGCTGTAATGAAATGGTCTCCACCTAAGAACCCATCAGAAGTTAGATTTTTCTTGGGATTAGCTGGCTATTATAGAAGATTCATCAAGGACTTCTCTAAGATAGCCACCCCATTAACTAAGCTAACTCGAAAGAACTCGAAATACGAATGGAATGCGGCACAAGAGAAGGCATTCTAGATATTGAAAGAAAGATTGACACATGCTCCAGTTCTGGCATTACCAGAAGGAGTAGAAGATTTTATGGTATACTCCGATGCCTCGAAACTTGGGTTAGGATGTGTTCTGATGCAAAGAGGAAAGGTGATAGCCTACGCCTCTCGACAGCTAAAGACACACGAAACAAACTATCCACCATGATCAGGAATTGGCTGCAGTAGTGTTTGCACTAAAGATCTGGAGGCATTATCTGTATGGGACAAAGTGTATGATTTACACAGACCACAAAAGTCTTAAGTATTTCTTTGACCAAAAAGACTTAAACATGAGGCAACGAACATGGTTAGAACTGGTCAAGGATTATGATTGTGAGATCTTGTATTATCCCGGAAAGGCTAACGTGGTAGCCGATGCTCTAAGCTGTAAGGAAGAGCATCATCCTATTCGGGTGAAAGAATATAAGTTAGTAATAACTCCTGATTTGATGAGCCAGCTTCGAGACGCACAAATCAAAGCATTAAAAGGTGAGAATATTAAGAAAGAAATAATGGCTGGAGAAGTTTTTAGAGGAGCATGAATATAAAGTCAAGACTCGATTTAGTCGTATGTGGATACCATGATCAGGTAAGTTTAGACTTAAGATTCTTGATAAAGCTCATAAATTACGATATTCTATTCATCCGGGTACTACAAAAATGTACCAAGATTTGCGTAGAGATTATTGGTGGCCCGGTATGAAATTTGATGTCATGAAATATGTAGCTAAATGCTTAACTTGCCTACAAGTTAAAGCAGAACATCAGAATCCATACGAAAAATTACAACCATTAGAAATCCCAGAATGGAAGTGGGAACATCTCACTATGGACTTCATAACCAAGCTACCAAAGACAACTAGAGGTTATGATACCACTTGGGTGGTTGTAGATCGACTAACTAAGAGTGCTCATTTCTTAGCAATACGTGAAACATCCTCTTCAGAAAAGTTAGCCGATTTGTTCATCAAAGAGGTTGTTTCCAGACATGGAGTGCTAGTCTAGATTTGTTCATCAAAGAGGTTAGCATACCCATAAAATATACAAATACTGTGATCGGAGGTACGTCCGAAGATGGTCACAGGGGCGCCGAGAGCCCGAGAAAACGTGAATAATAATAAGAACCTGAAGGGTTCATAATGGAATAAAAAGATGCAGTGTACGTACTTAGCATAAGATAATTCAAAAATGTTTTTTCCAAACACTATAGGAAAGAAGCACATGGAATGAGGACGTGGCTGCTCGGAGTTGGAAAATCCCTATATAGGATGATGTAATTATATTATCCTTTTGTAAAACAATATTATTTTAAATGAAAACATAGCTTCATCATTTAAAGACAAGGTTTTGATAATCTGGGACCAGTTTTCCGCAATAAAATACTCTGATAAGATAAGTAGGGTGTTTCAGAACAGGTTCAGAATCTACTTGATCAGATGCACATTCTCTCTAAAGTTTCAGCCTCTGTCACTGATTTTGGCAGAAATTTTAAAGCTCTTTGGGACCAGTTATCGGCTATTGGTCATCTGGTGAACGAATCCGACAAGTTTCATTGGTTTTTGTGCGGGCTTGGGGTCTCTTTTGAAACATTCTCCACTGCCCTTTGGATCACTAGACATGCCCCAAACGTTAGGGATCTTCTTGCCCATGCCGAGAACCACGAATTGTTTCTTCGATCCATTCACGGGTCAAACCACTCGTGGGGGTCGGGGTGGCTGGTTCTCACGTGGTGGCCGTGGATGTTGGGACATTGTTTGTGACAACCAGCCTTGTAATAGAATATGTCTTTATATGTAACGTTTTCTATGTAATTGTTATGTTTTTGTAACAGACGAACTTAACAAGTTCGCCTGATGTAGTTGTGGCGAACTTAATAAGTTCGCCTAAGACTAAATTTGAACGGAAGAATAGAATGCTGATTGAGACGGCTCACACAATGTTATTTGACTCGAAGTTGCCTGTGACTTTCTGGGCAGAGGTAATAAACACAACTTGTCATGTTCTTAATCGTGTTTTAAGTGTGAAAAAACACAACAAAACGTGCTATGAATTGCTGAATAACCGGAAGCCTAACTTGAAGTACGTGTTGCCTTTTGGAAACCCGTGCTCTTTATTGAAGACTCGTGACATTCAAACCAAATTTACTGAGAAGGCAATTGAAGGAATTTTCTTGGGATATGTTGCAAATTCTCACAACAAGCGAGTTTTTAATAAAGAAAGTAGAGAGATTGAGGAATGGTTTCATGTTGATTGTGACAATCGTTCTATTCCTCAAGAGGCCAAAGGACCAATATAGGCTTTTGATTATGATGCTTTGTTCAGATCGTTTATGTTCATCCTGAGATGTCCCATGTCGAAGCAAATCTTTTATATCAGTCATGCTGTAACGATGATTCAATTGTCGATCCACGATCAGTTATTCCTATTGTGGTTCCTTCTCTGGTTGACCCAAATGGAGCTTCGTCCTCGGGTACAACACAAGACAGTGACAGTGAGGATGATGAAACTATGTTTCAGGAATCTTCTAATGATTTTCAAAACATAGTTGATGATTCGTCCACACCGGCACAGTCTGAGGGGGAGATACCTTCTAATCTTGATGTTGTGATTCAAACTACTGATATTCCTCAAACTCGTGTGCATAAACATCATCCGACTGATAACATTATTGGTGGTTTGAATGCAGGTGTTCAAACGAGACATCGTTCACTTGCTAAAAATTCTTGTTTATATGCACATCTTGTGGATACATGTATTATGGAGACATGTTTGAATGCTTGTTTTATTTCTCAAACAGAGCCAAAGAATGTGGCTGAGGCGCTTGACGAAGATTGTTGGATCGAGGCTATGCAAGAGGAGCTGGCTCAATTTGAAAAATTACATGTTTGGGATTTGGTTAACTTACCGAAAGGCTCAAGATCAATTAGAACAAAATGGGTGTTTAAGTGCAAACGTGATGATCGATGTGTCATGGTACGTAATAAGGCAAGGCTTATTGTTCAAGGATTTAACCAACAGGAAGGTATTGACTATACGAAAGTTTATGCTCCGGTTGCGAGGATGGAAGCTATACGATTATTTCTTGCTTACGCATCATTCAAGGGATTCAAGGTATTCCAATTAGATATGAAAAGTGCTTTTCTGTATGGAAAGGTAAAGGAAGAAGTTTATGTAAAACAACCGCCTGGTTTTGAAGATCACAAGTTTCCAGACAAAGTGTTTAAACTTGATAAGGCGTTATATGGTCTTCATCAGGCCCCTCGCGCTTGGTACGAAACTTTGTCAGTACACTTACTAGAGAATGGATTTGAACGTGGGCAAATTGACTCTACTCTTTTCATCAGAAAAGCAGGGGGAGATATCTTACTAGTTCAAGTTTATGTCGACGACATAATTTTTGGGTCGACGAATGTGGATATGTGTAAAGACTTTGAGAGAGTAATGAAGCTGAAATTTGAAATGAGCAACATAGGAGAGTTATCTTTCTTTTTAGGTCTTCAAGTTGATCAGAAAGAAGATGGTTTTTTCATTCATCAAACGAAATATGTGTCGGATATTTTGAAGAAATTCGAGATGTCAGATACTTCATCGTTCAGTACTCCAGTTCCGGTTAATCACAAATTAGATTCTGACTCGAAAGGGAAGGAAGTTGATTGTAGATTATACAGAGGAATGATTGGATCTTTAATGTATCTAACTACGTCAAGACCTGATATTATGTTCGCAGTATGCTTGTGTTCGAGGTTTCAGTCTAAACCGAAGGAATCTCATCTGATTGCTTTAAAGCGGATTTTTCGATATTTGAAGGGTAAACCAAGTTTGGGTTTATGGTATCCTATTAATTCTGTAAGGCCCCAAACCCGGGAGGCCTCACTTGTTGGATTTACTCATTCACAAACAGTTCTTAAACATGAATATCAAATAACGCAGCGGAAAATTTCATTTAAACATAACGTCATCATTGTTCATACATGCGAAAGCGTAACCATTGTTTAAAACATAAATACATCATAACTAAACATAACGGGATGCCAGTCTTCATAGTCAGTCGGGTAACTCCTCTCGCTAGCCAAGTATCACCGTCCATCGTCATAACCTGCCTTAACCTGAATGTGCACACTAAAAAGTCAGCTACGCTGGTGAGTTCTAGTTTTAACATAAAACTTTAGCTTCAAATAATTTTCCAAAACATAACTTCACACTTCATTTAATAAAAAAGCGTACGTAAAATAATGCAATAACAAAACATATCACTTCATAAACATAAGTCAACGAACATATTGAATCTGTGCCTTCTCGTAACCGTCAAATCCAAACGTCACATACTGGCTGAATAACCTAAAGATCACCACCACTAGGCCCATCAATCACCGTACTGTCCTTCGGGTGAAGAACTCCTAGGGCCCGATACTTAGGTTATTCAACACTACTTCAAGCACGGCATCACAAGGATGACACGTACCAAACTTCAAGCACTACGCCCCGTAAGGCGCAAGTACCAAACTTCAAGCACTGTGACCCGTAAGGCGCAAGTACCAAACTTCAAGCACTGCGACCCGTAAGGCGCAAGTACCAAACTTCAAGCACGACTACCCCGTAAGGTAAATCGTACCAAACTTCAAGGATCACGATAATCCCCTTGGCGACCGTCATCGCCCCAGTTGTACAACAGTTGGCCAACCACGAAGGCCCCTAAAAGGTAAAGGCCCATAACATACTTCCCATACCCTTAACCTTCATTCCCTAAGGAATATTGGCAGATTCGTTCGTTTTGACTTTCGTAAACCTTCACTTCTTTTACTTCAAAACTTCAGTTAAAGCATTCGTACGTTTTATTAAAAACATTCATTCATTCATAAACACTTCATAAACTTCATAAACTTCTTTTGGCAAAATATTTCATAAACACTTCTTTCATAACCCTTCCTTCCAAAACGTCGTTCATAAACATCATTTTATAAAACGTCACATACAACATTCATAAACATCGTTTTATAAAATAGTCACATCGTTACGTATACACACCAGCCCAAAAACATTATTAAAACATTTAAAAGAGGGCTTCTATGTAACATCTCGGAATTTAGTATTCATATTTCAATGCAATGTAATGCAAATTCAAATTCAAATTCAATGTTCGTGCACTGCCTTATTATTTTGCTTACCTTAAACGAAATGCAATGATTCAATACAAATTCGCAAGTTTTACTCGAATATATACATTTAAACACTATACAAGAAACTATTTTATTCAAACTCATCGAACCTGAAAAGTCAAGGACTAAAGTTGAAAAATGTCAAGAAACCCTAGTCTAGCACGGTCGTGCTTCGTCCTAGCACGGTCGCGCCAAGTGCTTTAGCACAGTCGCGCGACCTGCTTTGGAACGATCGCGCCCGGTGCCTAGGCACGGTCGTGCCATATTTAGGCACGGTCGCGCCTGTGAAACAGCTGAAGCGTAACTGCAATTTTAATCGTCCGATTGTTCGAATTCATAACCGTTTTACGTTATACTTTCAAAATAATACTACCAATCATTTCTTTTTTGACTAAATAACCAAAATTCGTTCAACTCAAAGGATTCTCTCTCAAATATTTCCAAGGAAACTCTCTCAAGCAATTCGATCCAAGTTCTCTCAAATCTAGCATCATCGTCACGCCATCCGATCTCTCCTGAAGCTACGGAACCGTTGAAACAGTCGGGATCACATCAGAAGACGCCGGGGCTCAATCCCGCCGTCACCGGAACTCCCTCTCCATCGTTCTCTATCGATTCGCTTCTTTTCAGGTTAATTGAATCCTCTAATTTATTCATTCCAGTATCTAAATCAAAAGCCCTTTATTAATTTGGGTTTTCAATTCGTAAATCTGTCTGAATCAGAAACCATGTTTTATTTAAAATAATTTAATCGAATCCACTGTTAAAAATGTTGTTAATACAATTAAAATATCCTAAAAGACTCGTAATAACCCATTAATCAAAAGCCCTAACAATTCTAGCGTTTAAAATACAAGCATTTGTCAATTCGTGTCTGATTTGGAAGAGACACGGTCGCGCTAATCGTCTAGCGCGGCCGTACCTCATAGAGCGCGGTCGTGCCGACTAGCAGCGCGGTCGTGTCCTCCTGTCCAGACCTTGTCATGCCCTCTGGGCTAGTCTCTGTTGTGTCTAATGATCATAGACACGACCGTGCCGGGCCAAGGCACGGTCGTGCCTGTTGACTTGTCTAGATTGTGCTCCTGTTGATCAACCCGGTCGCGCCCCGACTAGCGCGGTCGCGCCCGTGGCTTGAGCACGATCGTGCCCTTCCGAGGCACGGTCGTGTGAGATTCAGAACTTTTAACAGAATTATAATTTTATATATTTTAATCAGTAAATGTTTCAGATTTTATAAAAATATGTTTTCTATATTTAAAAATGGATTAAAAGTTTAATCTTGGCATAAATATAATTTATTTAAAAGTTTATGAAAATTAAATTCATATTTACTATCTTACACTTAAATGATATTTTAAATAATTAAGTTACAAAATTTATAAATAAATAAGATAATGATTATTTATTTAATTTACATTTTAAATCAAAATCATTTATTTATTTATACTTAGTTACAATTAATATTTACGTTATCTCATAAACTATAATTATATATCTATTATCCAATTCAAACCTAATCAAATTGTCTCAAAAATATTTTACTTCAAACTCTATATATTTTATTCAATACTTTTATACACAAATTCAACTTTCATTTTAGACTTAAACCTTATGCATCTATTTGATTCAATACACATTACTCTTTAGGTTAAATTGTGCATTTCGAGGATCATATTTGCTATCTATAATCTTTGTTAGCTACACTTCCATACCAAGTGAGTATTCACAACCCCTTTTACTCTTTTACACTTTTGGGGTGGAACATGAACTCTATACGCATTACACATTTACATTTACACAAACAACACAAGTGCAAAAATCCTATTTACATACATGTGTGCAAAATTTGAGCTTTGTGCCCGAGTGCTAGGTGTGCTAACCTTTGTATGCTCTTATGTGCAATCATTAACTATACAAGCCGACGGTTTTTAATGATAGATCTATTGAGTCTGACAAACCCACCCATGGTGCGCGGTGATTGAAACCGACAACACAATTTTTGCATGCTAGTTACAAGGTTTGGTTGTACATGGTTACACAATAGCTGCTCCCCATAAATGCCTTATTTTATCATGTTTTGTAAAGGATTTGTTTTCAACTATATGCTATCTACATACAACTGTGTTATACTCACCAACTTTTTAGTTGACTTTATTTTATTCATGTTTCAGGCCCCAATATGTGAGATTGATTCAAGACGTGTTCAACATAGGATTTGGACTTAGCAATTTAAATCAAGAACTTTATGAATTGTTTTATGTTTCTTGTTTGAATTTGGTTTGTACTTGGATTATTTGTAATGGAAATTTAACTTTAATATATTTCAATTTAGTCAACCATGTGCTATGAACAGTCTTACATGTCCCGCCCCGACGATTCCGCCATCGGTCAGGGTGTGACATTCTAGAACTCACCTTATAAGCTAGTCTCGGTTGTCCTAAACAATGCCCAACAATGTCACTTCCGATCTGAATTGATTAGTTAAATACACATCAGACCAATCCTGACTCTAACGGTTTAACCCTTCTAAACATACTAACTTTACTTAACCAGCCTGATGCCTGTGCACTTAGCAAGTGCGCAGACCCTGCTTCCTGCGTACTTGATAAGTACGCAAGATCTTCTTCCTGCGTACTTGATAAGTACGCAGTGCCCTTCCTGCGTACCTGATAAGTACGCAGTGCCCCTCTTCCTGCGTACCGGATAAGTACGCAGTGCCCTCTTCCTGCGTACTTGGTAAGTACGCAGGTTCCTCTTCCTGCGCACTTGGTAAGTACGCAGGACCTGCTCCGTGCGTACTTGATAAGTGCGCACGACCTGTTCTTCGCAAAAACCCTAACTTTCTCATTCGGGTCTGATCACGTCAAGATCCCGAACCTGTTTGCATTCAAAACGTTCGTTTTCCATTAAGGAACTCAAATCTATGTTTATCCTTCAGTTTCATCCGTTAAAATGTTACATTTTCACCCAAAACCCGAAAAACCCAAAAGCGAACTAAAACTCAGATTTAGGTCGGATCGTTACCTGAATCGAGTTTCTGATCCGGAGGTTCTTCTCACGAGTTGTGGAGTAACACTTTGCTGAAATCTCGGGTCGATCCGCCAACTTTCTCTCTCTACGGTTTCTCTCTCTAGAACTTGCAAATGAGAGAAATGGTGGAGGTCTAAGTTATTTATAGGGGAGAGTCCCCTTCCAGCCCGCCGACCCATTCGACCCGACCCGACATGCCTCGTTCATTTATTTCGTCATTTTAACTGTCGTTTTATTTTTGGGATGTTACAAGTCTACCCCCCTTACAATAGGTTTCGTCCCCGAAACCTATCATAAGTCAAATAGATGAGGGTACGACTCCCTCATTTCCTTCTCCGTTTCCCAGGTGGCTTTCGATCCCTTTCGATTTTCCATTGGACTTTAACCAATTGGATAGTCTTATTATGCAAACGCTTCTCCTTCTTGTCTAAGATGGCCACGGGTTCTTTGATGTAATTAAGGCTGTTGTCGACCTCGATGTCAGTAAGTGGTACGTGAGCCGATTCATCCGCCAAACACTTTCACAAGTGTGATACATGGAAGGTAGGATGAATCTCACTTAACTCATCAGGCAACTCTAACCGATAAGCGACTTCACTAACCCATGCCATTATCCTAAATGGTCCGACAAACCTAGTACTTAACTTTCCTCTCTTCCTGAATCTTATGATTCCCTTCCAGGGTGACACTTTCAACATTACTCTGTCCCCAACATCAAACTCAATAGGCCTTCATCGTTTATCCACATAGGATTTCTGACGATCTTGTGCGGCCTTCGTTCGTGCTTTGATTTGATCAAACCTTTCCGATGTTTCTCTTACGACTTCAAGACTTCCTAATTCCTTCTGTCCAATCTCACCCCAACAAACCGGGGTCCTACATCTTCTCCCATGCAACATTTCGTAAGGCGGCATGCCTATCGTCGTGTGATGACTATTGTTGTAGGAGAATTCGGCTAACGGCAGATGACTGTCCCAACTGCCGCCAAAATCGATAATACAAGCGCGAAGCATATCCTCCAATGTCTGAATGGTCCTTTCGGACTGACCATCCGTTTGTGGGTGGTATGCCGTGCTGATATTAAGCCTCGTGCCCATCGTCTCGTGAAATCTTTTCCAGAACCTCGATGTGAATCGTGTGTCCCGGTCAGATACGATCGTCAAAGGCATCCCATGTCGTGCTACTACTTCGTTAATAAATACTTCCGCTAACCTTTTCGACGAGAACGTCTCGCGAATAGGTAGGAAATGAGCACTTTTCGTCAAACGGTCCACAATTACCCAAATGGTGTCATGACCTTTAGCTGTGCGAGGTAGCTTGGTTATGAAGTCCATGGTAATGTGTTCCCACTTCTATTCCGGTATATCAAGTGGTTGGACCTTTTCATACGGTTTCTGGTGTTCGGCCTTTACTTGTGAGCAAGTCAAGCACTTGCTTACATATTTTGTCACTTCATGTTTCATTCCAGGCCACCAGTATTCCTTCCTTAGGTCTTGGTACATTTTATTGGTACCAGGATGGATAGAGTACCAAGACTTATGAGCCTCATCCAAGATTTTGGTCCTAAGCTTGCCACCCATAGGTATCCATACCCGTCCAAAACGTGTCCTAACACCAAGGGTGTTATATTCTAACTTATCATGTTGGCCAACCATCCTTTCCTTCTTTATGTTTTCTTCTTTAAGTGCCTCATCTTGAGCCTTTTTGATTTCTCTCATCACATCTGATGTTACCACTAACTGGCAAGCTTTCACTCTAATAGGAGTAGGCACATCCTTTCGGCTTAGAGCGTCAGCCACCACGTTTGCCTTTCTAGGGTGGTACATTATTTCGCAGTCATAGTCTTTCAACAGTTCCAACCATCGCCTCTGCCTCATATTAAGTACCTTTTGTTCGAAGAAGTACTTCAAACTTTTGTGGTCGGAGAAAATAGTAAACTTCACCCCGTAAAGGTAGTGCCTTCAGATTTTCAATGCGAATACGACAGCAGCAAGTTCCAAATCGTGGGTTGGATAATTAGCTTCGTGAATCTTCAACTGTCGTGACGCATATGCGATCACTCTTCCGCGTTGCATCAACACACATCCCAATCCCTGACCCGAAGCGTCAGAGTATACCACTAAGTCTTCATTGCCCTCGGGAAGGGCCAAGACTGGAGCTTGGGTTAGCCTCTTCTTCAATTCCTTAAACGCCTCATCTTGGGTCGAACCCCATTCATACTTAACCTCTTTCCGAGTCAACTTTGTCAACGGCGAAGCTATTTTCGAGAAATCCTGGATGAATCTCCGATAGTACCTGCCAATCCCAAGAAACTGCGGATTTCAGTTGGCGTCTTAGGAATATTCCATTCCTTTACCGTCACTATCTTTGCTGGGTCAACCATAATGCCGTTCGGGTTAATAACGTGACCTAGGAATTGGACTTCCCTAAGCCAGAACGCGCATTTGGAGAACTTAGCATACAACTTTTCCTTCTTCAGAGCTTCCAATACTTCCTTCAAGTGACACGCATGATCACCCTCGTTCTTAGAGTAGATGAGGATATCATCGATGAACACGATTACCGATCGATCCAGCATTGGTCGACAAACTCTATTCATCAAATCCATGAACGCTGCGGGGGCGTTCGTCAATCCGAAAGACATTACGCGGAACTCGAAGTGTCCATAACGCGTGCGAAATGCGGTTTTCGGTATGTCTCCTCCCCTCACCTTCAACTGATGGTACCCGGATCGAAGGTCGATTTTTGAGAACCAACTTGCACCCTGTAATTGATCGAACAGGTCGTCGATCCTTGGTAAAGGGTACTTGTTCTTCACCGTACGTTTGTTCAACTCGCGATAATCAATACACATTCTCATCGAACCATCCTTCTTCTTCACAAACACCACCAGAGCACCCCACGACGAGATGCTCGGTTGGATAAATCCTTTCTCAAGTAACTCGTCTTGTTGTGCCATTAACTCTTTCATCTCCAGTGGTGCTTGTCGATATGGAGCCTTAGCCACGGGCTGGGCATCTGGTACTAAGTCGATTCGAAATTCAATCTCTCTGTCGGGTGGTATCCCAGGCAAATCCTCTGGAAACACCTCCGGGTACTCGCGTACCACGGGTACATCGTCTAGCTCCTTCACTTCCTTACACTCGTCAATTACGTACACCAGATAAGCCTCGCATCCGCGACTTAAGTAATCTGCTGCCTTAATCATCGAGATGACGTTTGGCATCGGGGCGTCACGATCCCCAAGAATCTCAACTTTGCTACCGTCCGGAGCCTTGAGTCGGATTATCTTTCGTTTACATATAATTTGTGCTTCATTGGCAGTTAGCTAATCCATTCCTAACATGACATCAAACCCACCCAAAACCATAACAAACAATCTGACAGGGAACCTATGACCTTCTATTTTTATCGTGGAGTTGTCAACTACATCGGTCACTCTCGCAGTTCTACCCTCAGCGGTTTCTCCGCTAAAAGCCCTTTCTAGTTTACTGACAGTGTACTTCACTCGTTTACAGAGAGTCGCAGATATAAAACTCTTACTGTCACCCGAATCAAATAACACAGAAACAAGAGTGTTGTCAAGGATGAACGTACCTGACGCCACGTCGGGGTCCGCTCTGGCCTGTTCCTGCGTCAGCGCATAGGCACGAGTCTTTGCTCGGGGTCTCTCTTCTGTCTTCTCCGGGCCTTTCCCTTTCCTGGCTTGACCCATCATGGGCTTGGTGCATTCCCGGCTCATATGTCCACCCTCCCCACAGTTGTAGCATTTGAAGCCTTGCGGGCATTCACGGGAGTAGTGTCCGGTTTTGCCGCATTTAAAGCATAGATTAGACCCTAACCGACATTCACCCGTATGTCTTACCCCACATCTTCCGTAGGCTGCTGTCTCGCCTACCCTGGCCCGTTTGTCCCGAGCCCCAAACAACTTCCCACCCGATCGCTTAGCGGGAAAACTCAGCTTCTTTTTGGGCTCTTCAATGGAAACGACATTCAGCGCCAGATCGTCAAATACCACGCCGCTCAGTTCTACTACCGAATCATAGGTAGTAGGGGTGTTTGCCTTAACATAGGTGCAGACTTGGTCCGGCAGTCCTTGTATGTAGCATACGATCTTTCTTTCCTCGGTCGTGACAAGTTGTGGTACCAGACGTGCCAGTTCATTGAATCGGGTTGTGTATTGCCGGTGCGTCATGCTCCCGGCTTTCAAACCCAGAAATTCCCTCTCTACCTTCTCAATCTCGTTACTTGGGCAGAAATTCTTGATCACCAAGGTTTTCAAGTCAGCCCACATCATCGCATCCACAACCTCGCTCCCTTTTGCTTGACGTACACCTTCCCACCAATGGGATGCTTCCTCTCTCAAGGAGTTGGCAGCAAATTTTACAACTTGATCCGTTCGACATTCGCTCAGACGAATGGCAGCTTCCATACGGATCACCCAATCAAACGTAGCCACCGCGTCCTTCTTCCCAGTCAGTATCGGCGGGTCACATGCCTTGAATGACTTATAGTCGCATCCGCGAGTAGGCGGCGCGCTGTCATTCTCGTTATTTTGGGCACCAGTTGCCGCGCTAGACCCACCTTCCCCACTAACCTTCTTCAATGCTTCAGCTAACAGACCTGGCAGAGAATTCTTCATCAACTCGGTGAACTCTCGAGCTATAGCTGCTTTCACTTCTAGTTCAAAAGTGAAAGGTTGTTCTTCAAGTGTCTGCTCAGTTCCATGCACACTAACCGCCGGTTCAGTGTGAACACTTCCTTCTTCACTATACTCTTGGCGCGCAGGGGTCCTGCCACGCCCACCATTTCGACCGTCGGTACGACCACCCACCACGTCTTCCGTTTCCTCTCCTTGCCATTTCGTTCTATAAGACAAGGAATCCAATGTTATCATGCTAGTTAACAAATAAAATTCAATAAGTACTGTAAGATGTTAATATACACTGGCCATCTGCAATTAACCATTACACTAGCTTTCGATTTCTATTTGACCACCTTTGTGATTTCATCAGAACACAAGTCCTTACCTAACCCTTTCTAAGGCATACTATATACGTAAATATATACTACCTTCATACCTGATGCTGTGGCTCGAGTTACCCGTACTGGCATCCGCTTTCGGTCCCATTCACAGTTTAAGTTCAGACACAATGAGTGTCCGAATCTCTCAAACCTGGCTCTGATACCAACTTGTAAGGCCCCAAACCCAGGAGGCCTCACTCATTGGATTTACTCATTCACAAACAGTTCTTAAACATGAATATCAAATAACGCAGTGGAAAATTTTATTTAAACATAACGTCATCACTGTTCATACATGCGGAAGCGTAAACATTGTTTAAAACATAAATACATCATAACTAAACATAACGGGATGCCAGTCTTCATAGACAGTCGGGTAACTCCTCTCGCTAGCCAAGCATCACCGTCCATCGTCATAACCTGCCTTAACCTGAATGTGCACACTAAAAAGTCAGCTACGCTGGTGAGTTCTAGTTTTAACATAAAACTTTAGCTTCAAATAATTTGCCAAAAACATAACTTCACACTTCATTTAATAAAAAGCGTACGTAAAATAATGCAATAACAAAACATATCACTTCATAAACATAAGTCAACGAACATATCGAATCTGTGCCTTCTCGTAACCGTCAAATCCAAACGTCACATATTGGCTGAATAACCTAAAGATCACCACCACTAGGCCCATCAATCACCGTACTGTCCTTCGGGTGAAGAACTCCTAGGGCCCGATACTTAGGTTATTCAACACTACTTCAAGCATGGCATCACAAGGATGACACGTACCAAACTTCAAGCACTGCGCCCCGTAAGGCGCAAGTACCAAACTTCAAGCACTGCGACCCGTAAGGCGCAAGTACCAAACTTCAAGCACTGCGACCCGTAAGGCTCAAGTACCAAACTTCAAGCACGACTACCCTGTAAGGTAAATCGTACCAAACTTCAAGGATTACGATAATCCCCTTGGCGACCGTCATCGCCCCAGTTGTACAACAGTTGGCCAACCACAAAGGCCCCTAAAAGGTAAAGGCCCATAACATACTTCCCATACCCTTAACCTTCATTCCCTAAGGAATATTGGCAGATTCGTTCGTTGTGACTTTCGTAATCCTTCACTTCTTTTACTTCAAAACTTCAGTTAAAGCATTCGTACGTTTTATTAAAAACATTCATTCATTCATAAACACTTCATAAACTTCATAAACTTCTTTTGGCAAAATATTTCATAAACACTTCTTTCATAACCCTTCCTTCCAAAACGTCGTTCATAAACATCATTTTATAAAACGTCACATACAACATTCATAAACATCGTTTTATAAAATAGTCACATCGTTACGTATGCACACCAGCCCAAAAACATTATTAAAACATTTAAAAGAGGGCTTCTAGAACTCACCTTATAAGCTAGTCTCGGTTGTCCTAAACAAGGCCCAACAACGTCACTTCCGATCTGAATTGATTAGTTAAATACACATCAGACCAATACCGACTCTAACGGTTTAACCCTTCTAAACATACTAACTTTACTTAACCAGCCTGATGCCTGCGCACTTAGCAAGTGCGCAGACCCTGCTTCCTGCGTACTTGATAAGTACGCAAGATCCTCTTCCTGCGTACTTGATAAGTACGCAGCAAGTACGCAGTGCCCCTCTTCCTGCGTACCGGATAAGTACGCAGTGCCCTCTTCCTGCATAATTGGTAAGTACGCAGGTTCCTCTTCCTGCGCACTTGGTAAGTACGCAGGACCTGCTCCGTGCGTACTTGATAAGTGCGCACGACCTGTTCTTCGCAAAAACCTTAACTTTCTCATTCGGGTCTGATCACGTCAAGATCCCGAACCTGTTTGCATTCAAAACGTTCGTTTTCCATTAAGGAACTCAAATCTATGTTTATCCTTCAGTTTCATCCGTTAAAATGTTACATTTTCACCCACAACCCGAAAAACCCAAAAACGAACTAAAACTCAGATTTAGGTCGGATCGTTACCTGAATCGAGTTTCTGATCCGGAGGTTCTTCTCACGAGTTGTGGAGTAACACTTTGCCGAAATCTCGGGTCGATCCACCAACTTTCTCTCTCTACGGTTTCTCTCTCTAGAACTTGCAAATGAGAGAAATGGTGGAGGTCTAAGCTATTTATAGGGGAGAGTCCCCTTCCAGCCCGCCGGCCCATTCGACCCGACATGCCTCGTTCATTTATTTCGTCATTTTAACTGTCGTTTTATTTTTAGGATGTTACAAATTCTGATTTTGATTTTAAAGCGTTTTTCATATTCAGATTATGGAGGTTGCGGTTTAGATAGAAAGCCAACGTCTGGTGGGTGTCAATTCTTGGGAAACAGACTTGTGTGCTAGCAATGCAAGAAGCAAACATTGGTTGCAATTTCAACTTATGACGCCGAATACATTGTTGCAGCCAGTTGTTGTTCCCAAATTCTGTGGATTCAACAGCAGTTGAGAGATTATGATCTGAATTTCACAGAGACAACAATGTTTAATGACAACACTGCCACGATGTCCATCACAAATAATCCTGTGAAGCACTCGAAAACAAAACATATTGAAATTCGACATCATTTCATCCGAGATTGTGCAGAGAAGAAACTAATTAAGTTGGTGAAAGTTCATACGGACAATAATTTTGCTGATCTATTTACCAAAGCATTCAATCGGTCACGGTTTGAATTTCTCACTCAAATGATTGGAATGATTAATCCTGGGTGAAAAAGATTTTCAAAAAGGTTTTTCATGGAAGTTTTATTTTTATTTTTTTTAATTTCATGCTTTAGTTTAATTAGTTTACTTGCTTTTAGAAAATCCAAACAAATTGAAAAAGATAAAACTGAAACTGCTTGAAGTTAGAGAAGAAATGATAGTACATCAGTAGATGATCATACCCACATGACCATAGAATGACTACCTGGTTTCTGTATCTATGCTTGAAGTGTGACACCCGACATTTCAGGTCAATATCCGTACACATTATGAACAAGTTTACATTACAATAAACGAGTTTACATTATAATTATTTTTGTGATTTACGTAATTTCACAAACAAGGACATTAAGGTCCATCAAAAACCGTACATGGTCTCACTTCATATTTGGTAATTCTAGGAGTTACCGGATCACGTGTTATATACACTGACAAATTCGAACACTAGTGGTTAATTTAAATAACCAGAGAAATATATATTTTATTTCCACAAACTTTGCGTAGAACAATAAATTATTTTCAGAATAAATTTATAATACCGTGGAGGATCTAAACCGGATTTATTTACCCCTTTAAAACTATAATTGATATTAATACCTAAATCTAATTGTTTTATTATTATAACCCAACCTACTCTTTGACTTCTCGGCCGGAAGCCAGAGAAAACCCACACCCCCTCCCTTACTCGACCCATACTACACTGAGAAAACTCACATATAACCATACTCGCTTCAATCATTTTTCTCACAATTTCCATTCATCACACTCATTTCATACGGCAAATTCTCCATTTCTCTTCAAACCGAAGCCGAGTTTTAAGGCGAAATCCTACCACAATCCAGTATTTTAAGAAGGATCTCAAGTGTTTCTGCAAAAGAGTCGAGATCATCTCTGTTTTATTTCATCATCTTCATCTCGGTTTTAAGGTAAAAAACTCGACATTTTCACATTATTTTCTTTAAAACCGTAGCTAAACTTACATCTTCTTTAAACGCAAGAAAGATAACAAGAAGAGTGTGTCGAATTCAAGTTTAAAACATAAAAATATGCAGGACTGATTCTGTCAAACAGAAGTCCAGTAATCGAAACTAGGAGTTTCGATACCAGTTAACTCAATCGAAACTAGGAGTTTCGATACCTTTTCTCAATCGAAACTAGGTTGTTTCGACTCCTGACCACTCCATCGAAACTAAGTAGTTTCGACACACATATGCCCAATCGAAACTAAGAAGTTTCGACACCTGTACAACAGTCCCAGTTGGGCAGTAACTCAAAACTATTTTATAACAAAACATGTGTTGGAAAACTAAAACGATATTTAAACAAACACAATCAGATTTACAAGGTCGGTGAACAATTTACAATTAAGACGTTGGTCTTAACAACAATTTACCCTTGGTATCTAGGGTACAAATAGTCAAGGTTGACTACAACAAGTATCATACAAGTATACACAAACTCAAGGTGAGTTTCACGGCCCCTTTTTACTGTTTTCAAATATTTGGGGGAGAAACATACTTACAACTATTTTATGGGATAACAAGAGAATAAGACACGACTTTATGTTTACATGGGATGAGAACAACACTGGAGGCCGCTAAAGTCCCCTGGAACAACATAGTAACCATTAACTGTAGCCTAGGGTCCTATGAATAGTACTATGGAGAGTGACGTCTCCCGGTCATGGTTAGTCGCGCTAACCACAATCTGGAGGATTTATGGCCGCATAGAATCTGATAACGCTTAATAGGGGCTCACACATGTCATGGTTTGGTTACGCCTCATGTATGAACATATTATTTGTATTCCTAGCTAGTTTACAAATGGGTCAACAATTCTTATTCTGTTTATCACATACAACTGAAACGATTTATGAACAACTGAGTTTTACCAAGAACTATTTGATTAAACCTGTGAACTCACCAACCTCGTGTTGACGTTTTCAAGTATGTTTTTCAGGAAATTGAATGATGACTGCAAGGTTAGCAATGTAGATTACATGCATGCACGATGGATACTACTCAAGGAGGATTTCCCTCGTATAACTCATTGAATTGAGTCATATTTGTGAAATCTTAACTTTTTGTAAACTCAGATTATTATTTTTTTTGTAATGTATAATCTTAATCTTGTTTATGTATCCATTTATCATGTATGTGTTTGCGGTAATCATATGCTTTGGAAACCAGTGAACGTCGCGCCTCGCGTTTCCGCTTTGGCGGGGTGTGACATGAAGTTTGTGCTTATATGATTTGATCTAAACTTCTTAGTTTGCATAAACAGGAAATTATAGCTTTATGACTGTTTGACATTGACTCTATAATTTATTAATTTGGATATATGAATGTAATTTGAATTGTCAGTAGGCTAAAATCATTTTTTAGACCATTAGTAGTGTGAAGACATAATGATCTATGTCACAATTGTGATTTGAACCCATTTTATGCCGGGTGTGTGTGCTAAAAGATCATTATCAGATATAGAATATGAGACTTTAAGAATTTCATGAGACCAGTATCAGATTATGTCATTAGCATAATTTTTCAGTTTACTTCACTGCCCATGCCCCGAAAAACATGCAATGTGTTGTTGAACTAAGATATGTCATGATAACATCTGTCAAGCATATACTTGCCCTTGAATCAGAATTACTTGATTATCTTGGTTCATTGAAGAGATCCAGATAACAGTTGGACCACATTACCTTGAATTATTGAATCAATCGATTCTTTATTCAATCTTTCATCTGTTACATGATATCATTGAGAATCATCAAAGCCAAGCCAATCTATATGAATCACTTGATTCTGAATCTTTATGATTCTTTATATCATTTGGGATCTGCTTCTTTTCTTGTGCTAATTGGTGTAATTTCATCCTGGAGATTGATACACATATTCTTTTGCACAAAGTCTTATATGTCTTGAAAATAGTGCAAATTTACTTTCTGTTGGCATATATGTGGGGTACACGTTGTTTTCATATAAATGGTACTAACTCACAAGAAAGTTGAATAAAAACGCTTTTGGTTTCAAATCTTATAATGCTGACAACTTGAATTGATATGTAGTGTATTGCAAATTCGGTATGAATAAGTTAGCAAGTCATGACCCGATCCTTTTTACTTTGAAGTTTATCGCGTATCATTTCATGATCTTCAAAAAGTTTGATAGTTTGTGAATGATAAAAGTGTATTGGTTCTGAGAATTTCATAGCTGAGATATCATGTTATGTTGCACAATGTTGCTTGCTTGTTTGCTGAACTGAGATCTGTATATACACAGAATGCCATAGGTCACCCTTAGATCTGCTAGGGATTTTAGATCTAGAATGTGTGGGTGATTCATCAAGATACTTATATGATCTTCTTACTCGTAGTGTTCGAACAAAAATATGTGATTCAGTATATATAGACAAAATCCAAAAAGATTTTATTTTCTTTGTTTACTGCTTTATTTCACTTTGAAAAATTCAAAAAGATTTTAGTGTGTTTTACAAAAAGTTTAAAAAATTCAAAAATATATCTTTTATTTGTTCTAGTTAGTCTTTATCAGAAAATATCAAAAAGATTTATTTCTGTCTTCCATGAAAATTTCTTATTTTTTTTGGATTGTGTTGCTGAACAGGTTGAAGATTGTTTGAATCAAGTGGTAAAGTTGAAAAGTAAAAATTTCAAAATTTTGGTTAAGTATGGATTAGGCGAACTTAGCTTGTTCGCTTAATATGTTCGCCTGGGGTGGCGAACTTGTTAAGTTCGCTTATATTGGCGAACTTAATCTGAGAAGTATATAATGGTTTCAGCGAACTTGTTCTTCATTACCTAATCTCTTACTCGAGCGAACTTATCGAGCGACTTTGTCGAGGTTTAGGCGAACTTCTCTAATTTCAATTTCCTGTTTGTTATCATAATCATTTGATCCAGAATTTCATTCAAAATTGTGTTGCTATTCATATCAAGGTAACAATTCTTCACTTCATCCATGGATTCATTCAGAATCACTGAATTTTTATCGAGGGTTTGTCATACTGGTTTTTGATGTGGTGTGCTTTTGTTTTGATGCGTTAATAGAAATTGATCGCTTCTATGCCTATATCTCATGTGGGCGATTTGCTGAGTGTCTTGGATTTGAGATTATTCCATCTAATTCGTCAAGTTGGATTTCTGTGACTGTTCAATTGTTTGAGCGAACTTGTTCAGGCGATCTTAATAAGTTCGCCTCTTGTAACTCTAAGCGAACTTATTAAGTTCGCCTCAGGGGTTAAAGACTTCAGACTTAGAAAATTTCTGTTGTGTTTTATTTTTTATTTTTTTTGTTTTGTTTCTTTTGCAGTTTATTTTTTTTGTTTGTTGTTTTAATTATTTTAAAATTGCAAAATGTGTAATCATAATTTTTTTTCTGAACAGGTCATGGATCGTCGGGTTGAATATAAACATAATCAGGTGGCGTTACTTGATTCAGAGATGGCAGAAGCAGCAAATTATCAAGAAATCATAAATTTTCTGAACCGGTTACGGATAAATGTAGCTTTGTCAGCTAATCTTCATATTAGCTTATTATACATTCAACAATTTTGGGAGACAACTCAACAAGACACAGATGCTGAACCTCATGTGATAAGGGCTACTGTAAACTATCAAGATATAGCAATCTTGGTGCAGACCATTAGATCAGCTTTGGCTTTGGGAGGTGCAAATAATGACCCTATTGGTCTGCCTAATCCTTTAATAATGGGTTGTTTTCAAAGAATGGGATACTGTGGAAGACAAAATGACTCTCAAGCAAGGAAAGGGGGTCTTGTGGAACAATGAAGGTATTTTATGCATGTTATGATTCAGTGTCTATCTCCTAGGAAAGCTGGTACAGATGGATTGAAGACTTCATTATAGGCAGCTATGGTAGCTCTGACATTGAATAGACCATTCAACTTTGCTCTATATATCTATCAGGAGTTGATAGCACAGATTACTCCACCTCCGGGTCAGGGTTTTCTAATGTATCCTAGATTCTTGCAAGTTATACTCAATCATCTCATTCCTAATCTACCACCTTTGAACCCAAGGTTGACTCTAACTCCTATGACAAAAAGAATCTTCACAGATTGTATGAATATTAAACAGCAGAATCCTGCTTTAATTCCTGTGGTTACTCCATTGTTTGGGCACATAATCAATCCTGGTTATGTTGCTCCACCGAATAACAATTGGATTCATGATAATCCTGCTTTAGAACTACCACCTGATGAAAATGTAGAAGATGAAGCTGATGGTGATAATCATGATGAAGGTGATGATGAAGCTGATAGTGATAATGATGCTGATGATAATAATGACAATGATGGTAATGATGATGATAATGCTAAAAATGATGAGAATGTGATTGTGAATGAAAAAGTACATCAGGAGGTGAATGTTGATAATGAAGAAAATGTTAATATACCTTCTCCACCTCAGGCTGAACAAATTCAAGCTGAAGATACATATACTAGTTCAAGTTCTAGGTCTAGTACTGATTCTAGTGCTACTGAAACTGATGAAGATGATAATGCTCATACAGGAGCTGTATCACCAAATTTCAGTCCTGAGCAGTATGCTCAATTGGAGAAGGTTCCTCGGAAAGAAGCTCTTCCGACTAAGATGGTATCTAAGAGGAAGAAGTCTCTAGGTAAGAAAAAAGATGTATTTACCTAGATGCAAGACTGTCAAGGGTCCTCCTCCTGGTGCAGTTCTTGGAAAGAGAACATTACAAGACGAATCGTTGGATTCTGATTTTGCTCCTCAAGCTCCTAAAGTTCCTAAATTTATGGCTTCGACTATTAATGCTGCACAAGTTGATATGGACTTTGTGGACTCTTTGATTATTAGTCCAGTTCCATCAAAGTCTACTTCTCCACAGAGAACTCTTGTTGTGTCCCAGAATAATGCTGAAGCAGGTCCTTCTACTACTTCTGATCCTAGGGATGGAAAAATTCAGGCATTAGAATCTCTTGTCAGTTCTTTACAAAATCAAGTTACAAGTTTGCAAACTCAAGTGGATGTGCTTAAAGCAAGTGAATCTCAACATCATCAAGCTATTAATTTTCAAAATGGACAGATTGCAGAAATGCAAATATTGGTATCTCAGATGATAGAACGTATTGACGCTCAGGGGGAGAAAGTTGTTATTGCTGAGAAAGGTTCTTGTCATACCAATAAAGCAAATAGAGATAATGATGATAATAAACCAGATGTTGGTGGTGGTTCAGGTGTGCGTCAAAACGCTGATGCTACCATGACCTCATTAACTCAGGGGGAGTCTGATAAGATTGTTGAAGCTGAATCTAATATTGTTAAAGAAACATCTGATGTTCAAGCTGATGCTGATATGTTAGATGAATCAATTTTTGAAGATTCTGATATAGATGAAGCTGACAAGTTAGAATGTTTGATGGATCTTGATGATTTTATGGAAGATGAAGAAATAGATGTTGACGATGGGTCTGAGATTGAGGAAGGAGAGATAGTTGAACTTGAAGTTGAAAGAGACATAAATAAGATCAGTTATGAAGGATATGATGGATTGAATGTTGATATGGGTTTAATTCATGACAATGTAATTCCTAATGATATTTCTGAAGGAATTGCAGAGTCAGAAGGATCAGATTATGAAATTTCCAAGCCTAGTTCTGATAATGCTGTAGATAATTCTGAAGATCAAAAGTTATACAAAGATACTGGCATGACTAAAACTAAATGGTTAGAAATGGTAAAGAGTTGGAAAAAGGTTTTACCAGTTTCTCCATTAGTTCCAATTCAAAAAGAAAGATATGTCAACAAGGACAAATGTGTTGGAAGAATTATTAGTCGGTTTTATGATGATGAATTCAAGATTTTTGCTATAAAAATAACTGATGGTGTTCAGTATCTGAAGCCAAGATTGAAGTATTTTAATTCTTTACCAAGGTGTGAAATCAATGGGTTATCAACCAAGTCCTTGATTAATCCCTCAGGAAATGGAATAGCTGAGTCAATTGCCAAACTGATAAGAATAGAAGGAGGATCAGGGAAGTATGAAAGACTGAAACCACAGAAGGGAAAAATATTTAAGGAAACAGATCCAGTTTCTAATAAGAATATCTGGAGATGTAAATTTAAGCTTGTTAAAACTGTTTCCAAAATTACTTTAAAGAGGATTCCTTAAGATGTTTTGAGTGAACTAAAGTGGTGGTATGTGGATGTCATTACCGGTGAGGCAGTAGTTGAAGACTTGAATGGTAGAGTTCTAATGATATTCTTTGATGCTATGAATATTATCAATTTCTCTAAATTTGATCAAAAGATGCTAAAGCGTAGAGAAATTATGTATACAAAAGAATGGAGAGAACAAGCAATGCAGTACAAGAGGGTTCTGTATGTGTGTATTAAACATGGAGTGTGTGTAGGAAGTGAGCTACCGGAGACTTGGAAGAGCAAGACATGAAGATAAAGATCAAGCTGTTGTCAAGCGGGAGTTTGTTGGAACATTGTTTGTGACAACCAGCCTTGTAATAGAATAGGTCTTTATATGTAATGTTTTCTATGTAATTGTTAAGTTTTTGTTAAGTTCGCCTGATGTAGTTGTGGCGAACTTAATAAGTTCTCCTAAGACTAAATTTGGCGAACTTGTTAAGTTCGCGTGTAGCAGGTTTGTGTTACCTATAAATAGTGCTTAGTCTTGTCATTTGTAATGGTTAGTAATCTTGTAAGCACATTTATCTGAGTAATACAAGGAGCTTTCCGTGAATCTTGTCTTGTGTGTTTATCTTGTGTTCTTATCCGTACGAGACGCGTTTATTTGTTAGGATTCCGCACTACGAGTATTCGTTGTGTGTTATACGTGTGAGATCGATCCGTAGACCCGTTGGAACCTACAGTGGACGTGGCCGTCGATCCCCTCACTGTTAATTATGCTGAAAAGATGGTCATTATGCCAATGCTTGTCCTCACTTTGCTACTTATGCATCACATGCACTCGGTTCGGATTCTGATTTGGCAAAAGCCTTCCATGCTCAATGTCACGTCACTACATCGAGACCCTATTGGTATGTTGACTCCGGTACTATGGACCATATGACTGCTTCCTCGGATACTATCTCCAAACCGGCGCCCTATTTAGGTGATGCCAAGGTCATGTTTGGCAACGGTAACGTTCTTCCTATCTCGCACAAAGGTCATTCCATGATTAATAATCGTATTCACTTGCGATATGTTATGGTCATTCCTCACATTACTAAAAACTTATTATCTATTAGCAAAACTACCGATAATAGTGTGGATGTTTTATTTTCTCAACCTAATTTCTATATTCAGGATCGAACAATGAAGTAGGTCCTAGCACAAGGAAGATGTGAAAGTGATTTATATGTACTCCACAACAATAACCCTCAAGCTTTTGTGGCATCTTCAAGATCCAAGTTACAAGCTTCTTATGAACTTTGGCACTCTCGGTTAGGCCATGTGTCATTTGAAACTATTTCACTTTTAAATAAATTGGGACATTTGTCGGTGACTTCAGTTCTACCCAAATCAATTACGTGTTCACCTTATCAATTATCCAAAGCACATCGTTTTCCGTTTGATTTAAATCTAAAATGGGCCTCATTTCCGTTAGAATTGATAAATTGTGACTCGTGGGGACCTTCACCTATATGTTCGGTTGATAATTACCGGTATTAGATTTACATGGTTTTATCCCCTAAAAACTAAATCAGGTTTTTATGCCGTATTCACGGTTTTCATGAAATATGTTCAAGTGCAGTTTTCACGCAAAATCAAAGTATTTCAAAGTGATGGTGGTACAAAATTTGTTAACCACAATGTTTGGAAATTGCTTGACGACAATGGCACGTTTCACCAACTCTCGTGCCCGTACACACCACAACAAAATGGTGGGGTGGAACGCAAGCATCGACACATTGTCGAAACCGGTTTGGAGATGTTATTTAATGGCCATGTCCCTCTATCTTATTGAGTTCATGCCTTTAGCTCAGCAGTGTATATCATTAATCAGCTTTCGACACCGGTCTTACAAGGCAAATCACCTTTTGAACTACTATTTTCTACTGTTCCAATGTATGATAATTTTTGCCCCTTTGCTTGTCGCGTTTATCTGTATCTCTGAGACTATGTGGATCACAAACTAGCACCAAGAAGTCTCCTTTGCATTTTTCTTAGTTATTGCACACAATAATACAATATAAAGGATATTGTTGCTTCAACCCAACATCATGTCACATATATGTTACTCTGCACGCCTGATTTGCTGAGCACTCTTTCACTTTTACCGGAAACACATCTCAAAAGAGTATTTTTTTTTGTTACAGCTAACAAGCTTTATGGAGGATTGTAGTGGCACAAGTTACATTCCCACGGCTGCATCAACCTCATCCCCACCCTCGCAAGCCCAAAACCAATCTACTGCCTCCTACACACCTCCATGTAGGCTATGTGATGAGGCCCAGACTTCTGTTAACACTAATGATTGCGTGAAACCAAGTCCAACTCACCTTCAGGAGCCCATTTCACCTGCTACTGCTTTTGGGCCTTCCCATTCATTGGCCCAATCTCCTGAAGCCTATGAGTGTATTACCGATTATGCTCCTGTTACAGACCATATCAACGCCCCACAACCATCTAGGCATCAGATGACTACCCGAGCCAAGGCTAGAATTTTTAAACCCAAACATAAGGCCGACTTAACACATGTTCGGTCACATGGTCTTTACTTTACATTATTTGCTTCAGCCGACCCCAAAGGATTTAAAACTACCGCTAAATATCCAAAATAGGTGGAAGCTATGCACAAAGAAATGACTGGTTTACGCCTAAATAATACTTGGACGTTGGTTCCTCGCCCGAAAAATCATAATGTAGTTGGTTGCAAATGCCTATTTCGCACTAAATACAATGCTAGAGATTCCATTGAAAGACAAAAGGTTTGCCTTGTTACTCAAGGTTTTAGCCAAATTCCCGGGCTCGATTATTCTCACACCTTCAGTCCCGTTGTTAAAGCCTCGACCATTCGCATAGTCCTTTCACTAGCCGTTATTAAGAATTGGAAGCTACATCAACTTGATGTCAATAATGCTTTCCTTCACAGAAACCTAAGTGGACTAGTGTTTATGCAGCAACCTCCAGACTTTGAGGATTCTCAATTCCCTGATCATGTGTGTCATCTTAACAAAGCCCTATATGGCTTAAAACAAGCCCCACAGACCTGGTTTCAAAGACTAAGTACCTTCCTCATCTCCAATGGATTTACTTGTAGTCGTGCAGACATCTCCTTATTTTTATTCAATTGGGACTCGTGTATTATGTATCATCTAGTCTATGTGGATGATTTGATTTGAGTGGTAATCAGGAACACATTATCAGTTTCTCTATCTTTAGGTTGCATAGTGAATTCACCATCAAAGATCTTGGCAAACTTAACTTCTTTCTTGGGCTGGAAGTCACTTATAGTACTAATGGTTTGTTTCTAAGTCAATTCTAAGTATGCTCATGACATACTTGAACGAGCTCTCCCTTCTTGATGCCAAACCTATCCACACGCCACCCGCTCCTAATGAATCCTTTACTACCACCAATGATCTTTATAAAGATCCAACCCACTACCGGTCTCTAGTTGGAGCGCTTCATGTAGGTCCAGATTTCTCTAAAAAATCACTGATTTGATCGATTACACACACACACAGGCGGAAACTATGTGTATGGTGGTGAAACAGATAATAGAAACAGTGTTGGTGAAGATAACAGGCTAACCACAGTTTGAATCAACACGCAAATGGTATGAAAGTGTAAGAACACAGTGAATAAACAACTGCAAATTGTATTGATTCAGGAAAAATGTGAAAGAGAAGGTTCAGGGTTACAGCCGCTACTTACACCCTAAACATTCTCAAACTAGGCTATTTATAGTAGTGACAGTATCGAAACTATGTTCAATCGAAACTACTAGTTTCGATTGACCATTTACAAGTGAACTGTCGAAACTACCATCTATCGAAACTACTAGTTTTGATTGAACACACTCAATCAAAACTAAGTAGTTTCGATGGCCCATACTTAGAAATAAAAACAGTAAATTACAGAAAACTGAAATTACATTTAATGAAATGACAGAAAGTAAACTAGTCTAAAACTGTTTAAACAAACAATAAATGACAACAACTTATACATAAGATATGACTCTACAATCTCCCCCTAAGCTGTTGCATTACCGTCTTCAGCTTTTCATCAAGCAGCTGGTCCTTCAGTTGTCCTTGGTATAAAAGGTTTAACATGGAGAGATACAACCCGTTGGTAGGCCTTAGCATCAGCTTCATCTTCATCACTGTATGCCTGAATGTGATTCTGAAAAAGGATTTCCAAATCTTCAAGCTGAAACTTCAACAGCTCCATGGGCTCAAAGATGGTGATGTCTTCCTTGCCCTCACACTCTATCACTGCACTGCCAATAATTGGGTCGTAGTACCATTTTCTGAAAGTTTGTAGCTGGACAGGTACAGATTTTGGAATGGTGATGGTCTTGTGTGTTTGGGCAGGCTTGTACCTTAAGAACACATATGGCTTGTTAGTCTTAGGATGAAACCTAGTCTTTGAGATCTTCTTTTGAGTTTTCCTAGGCTTCATTCCTTTGAAATCATTATTGACTTGAGAATGCAGAAACTTCTCAAAGTCATAAGCCATCATGACCTTCCCAGGGTTTTGAAGTGGAAGTTTGGCTAAATCCTTGAGGTCATAGAAAGGAAGGGTTTGGAAGTCAGTCATATTTTTAAAGTGCTGAACTCCCCCTCTATATCTTCTTATGATAAAGAGCTTCCTTTCAGCATCATACTTCCAGCCAATTGGAGGCCTTTTTAGTTCTTGATGCTCTGCTATCCATTCATATGTCTTAGGGGTTTCCTCCTGAATTATTTTCTTAAACCAAGACTTTCTTGAAATTGGAGGTTCAAGAGCAACCGAGGATGAATCTTGTGCTGGACCGGATTCGGAGACTGTAGTGGTTGGTTCAGGAGTGACTGTTTTGATAAGATTAATCTGAACATCTTCTTCACCCTTTTCTTCGTCAGATAAGGTTTAAATTTCATCTCCGTCTTCCGTAAAGTATCTAGTTCGCTCAGTCTCCTTTTCTTCAGTGGTCAGGATTTCTGGATAAAGATCATTATACCTAAAGTTTTCGATGTCTTCTAAAAGGGCATTCAGCTCATCATCAGATGGTATGTCTTCTTCATCAAGAATCACGGTCTCTATTTCAGTGGAAGTCCCTTTCCCTCTCTTCCTTGCATCTCTTCTCTCACTAGCTGAGGGAAGGTTTAGTTCTGTACCTTCAACTTTGACTTTAACCGCCTCTTTTGTCTTTTCATTATGGCCAGCAAATATAGTTAGTGTAGACTCTGGATTAGTCACAAGGTCAGGAGATGAGGGTTCAATCACAGATGTGGTCTCCCCCTGAGCTGTTGAAGTAGTTGGTTGTTTTTGCACAGGTTTAACCATTGAGGCTTTGAGCTGCTCCACTGCTTCAGCCAAAGCCTTGAATTCTTCATTTTGCTTTGATATTAGTTTCTGCTGTGTTTCAAGTTGAGTTTGTTGGACCTCAATTTGGGTATGTAAACCCCCAACTTCCAGCTTCAGGTCTTTAACCTCTTCCTGGACATTATGCAAATTATTTTTTAATCCTTCAATTTCTCCATCTTTCTTTTGAATCGTATCCTACATTTTCTTCAGTTCAAGGCTTAGAGTCTTAACTTTGGTACAGGAGAGGCTGAATCATGAGTTGGTGATGTGGGAGTAGTATGGATGGGTGATTGTTGTGGAGATGGTTGTGGAGTGGGTTGTGGAGTAGGTTATGGAGATGGTTGTGGAGATGGTTGTGGAGTGGCTAATAGAGAATCTGATGAGGATGACAAGTCTTCAAATCCTGTTTTGATTTTCTTTGCCTTAGGCTCTTCTTCCTCAAAATCAGAACCTGACTCAACCTGTCGTTTAGAGGAAGATGCAGGATGCATTGTTCTATCATCTGAATCAGACTTGTAGTAGTCAGATCCATAAATCCCTGCATCTAGAGTTCCACTTGATTCTGCGACTTCCTCCTCAACTCCATGCATGCCAGCTTCAACATTAACTGCTGGCTCTTGAACTATCTGAATTTGTTCAACAAAAGGAGCCTCTATCACAGGCTCAATTATGGGTTGTTCTTGTTCTTGAACTTCAGGGACGTTTATCTCAATCTGAGCTTCATCAATAGGTGCATTACCTTGATCTTGCTCAACTTCCATTTCTTCTTCTTCAGATGATGAGTTCTCTTCTTCAAGATCAGAGTCAATATCAAGGATAAATTCTTCTTCTTCACCAATAATATGACCAAACAGGGGAACGTCAGCTATAGCCCTGTTGGTTCTCTTGTTAGTGCTTCTCATATAGCTGAGAGTCTTGGCAATCATATGATCGAACACAAAGGTGTTCCCACCTTGTTGCAGCTTAGGATGAATATGATTGATGGTAATTTGTAAAAATCTAGGATATGCCAGGAATTTCTCCTTCACGGCTCCTGTTAGATTGTCTTTTAACTGTCTGAATATGAAGCCAGAAAAGTTGTAATCTCTTCCCTTGATTATCCCCAAAATAGCTGAGCCCAGAGTGCTGTTTGCTGAATCAAACCATCCTTTTCTGATTGATAGGCAGTGAATAAACACGTGCACTATGTATCTCTAATGGCTTGGTAAGGAGTTCTTGATTATCTGGCCACTTTTGAATTCATCCGGATGACCCAATCTTCTGAAGCATTCTTTAACATAGAAGATTGGGAATTCAATGGGTGCATCTAGATTATCATTAAACCGAAGCACCTCTCTAATTGTAGCTTCAGAAAGTAAGACTTCTTGGCCACGCACAGTTGCTCTAATGTGCTCTATATTCTCAATTGTGATGATTTCTGCAGTCTCCCAGAATTCTCTTATAGTTGTCTCAAACACCGGCAGATTATTGCTGATGGCAAAGCTAATGTTGGAGTTTGCCAGGAAGTTTAATACAGGAATGAACTCTGCAACCTTAGGATCATTGACATTGAGGAATGCACAGACATTGTGTCTTTACAAATAAGAGATCCATACCTGTAAAATTCATCAATTTTGCACAATAAGTAGGATTTCTAAAAATACTTAATCGAAACAAGGTATATCAACACTTAGAAAAAATTTGAAGTCCTAACTGTCGAAACAACTAGTTTTGATTGAGATCAACACTGTCGAAACAACTAGTTTCGATGGAGATCAATACTGTCAAAACAACTAGTTTCGATGGAGATCAATACAGTCGAAACAACTAGTTTCGATGGAGATCAACACTGTCGAAACAACTAGTTTCGATGGAGATGAACTTTATCGAAACTATCTAGTTTCGATCAGAGATACTAGGGCAATTTTGGGTGTCGAAACTAGTAGTTCGATTGAAAACTTTTAAGATAATTTTGAAAGTGTTGAACCCCTTTATCGAAACTACTTGGTTTTGAAACCCAAACCCCTCTGATTCGTTATACTCAGACTTAATATAAATAATTTAAAAGAAAGGTTTAGAGTAGCCTGTAAGTGACGGAACTTCATCTTACCGAATGTGAGACGTTATCTGCAGGAATACACAATAATCGTGAGTTCTAAGATGATTAAAATGTATGCAAACACAAAGAAGCACACAAACGACTGTTATTATGAAGATTTAGTCGAACAAATTTTAAATTTTGAAACCCTGGGTCTGCCGTTTTGCAAAAATAATCAAAAAGAGGTAGTGAGACGTTACCTGATGATGGAGACAATAGAGACAACGGGGAAAATCATTTGATATCTTGCAACTCAGACCGACGATTTGAGAGATTTTGTGAATGACGAAGAAGGCGAAAAGGTTTTGAAAAATACGAGTAAGAATCAGTATGACGGGAGGGATTGCTTATGAAGGCTTTTAATTCTCGTGAGACAAAAGACAAAATTGCCCCTGTCGAAACAACTAGTTTCGATAGGACAAACTAGTTTCGATATGTACAAAGTAGTTTCGATAGGTCAAAGTAGTTTCGATATGCACAAAGTAGTTTCGATAGTTCAAAGTAGTTTCGATATGTACAACTAGTTTCGATAGTTCAAAGTAGTTTCGATATGTACAACTAGTTTCGATAGTTCAAAGTAGTTTCGATATGTACAAAGTAGTTTCGATAGTTCAAAGTAGTTTCGATATGTACAACTAGTTTCGATAGTTCAAAGTAGTTTCGATATGTACAACTAGTTTCGATAGTTCAAAGCAGTTTCGATATGTACAACTAGTTTCGATATTTAATAAATAAAATTATACACAAGATATTTACACTTTTCTTCTTGAAAAAGATCCAACATGAGATCAGATCTGGTCAGTCTCTTGAAACACTTCCTTTTGCAATTCACTACTGTGAGTCCCTGAATATAGCTGGTATTTGTGCAAAGTAAACCCGAACATTTGTTTGTACAAAGATTTCATGTGATTAGAAGGTACCATTTAAGCAACATACAAGGTGTACCCCACATATTAAAATAAAATGATTTTGAAAAACCTATCAATCCTCAAGAAGTACCCATCTTCATCCTATCATCTCTTTCTGATTAACCAAGGTACTGTCTTAGTAATGTCAAAGTACCACCAAAATAAAATAAGACATCCAAGTGGATTTAGATAAATTAAAATAAAATATATCCAAGTAGATATTAAAAAGGTACGAGCATTCTAGATCTTTGTGTAAGCAAAACAGAAGAAGTCGTAAAATTATCCAAGCGGATAGAAAAAATGTTGAACACCCGAGATCTTTGCGTAAGCAAAACAGACGGGGTCAAATCATCCAAGTGGATGGGAAAAGGATGAGCACCCGAGATCTTTGCGTAAGCAAAACATACGGGGTCATCGGTGGTAAATATCTTTATATTGACGGTCACTTGGCGTATGAATAGGAATCCAATACGTAAGCCTGTATCTGATTGAATCGGTTTTCTTAGATATAAAAATGGGTTAGATGTTTCAATAATGGATTCAAACACACAAGTATGAGATATATATTAGGTTTTCACACTACTTACAAGTTTTAACCATATGTCGGGCCTACCAGCTATACCTCGGTAAACACCATCGCTGTTGGTCTATTCCATGTCCAAGAGATGAGATCAGACACTATCATTTCTCAAAGGTCAGATTCAATTTTTTTCTGCAACTTGTAAGATTATATACACAGCAATTCTTTTCAATATTAAAATATTATATTTCTCTCCCAAAAGATTTGCGTGGATACTGTTCAAAAAAAGAAAAAAATAAAATCTTTTTTTGGAATTTTCTTAGACAGGTTAAACAGAATTAATAATAATAAAAAAATAAAAAAAATAAAAATAGAAAAATTATTTACACAATTTACTGAAAGTTGATCATTCCAAGCATTTCCACCAGTTGGGCAAATCTGGTAGAGTCAAAAGCCTTTGTGAAGATGTCTGCGGTTTGTTTATTAGTTTTGACTTCAACAATTCGAATATGCTTCTTTTCAACACAGTCACGAATAAAATGATGTTTAAATTCAATGTGTTTGGTTTTGGAATGCTGAACAGGGTTTTTGGTGATATGGGGAACGGCAGTGTTGTCACACAGAATGGGTGTCTCATGGAATGTGATCCCATAGTCAAGCATCTGATGGTATATCCATCTGACTTGGGAACAACAGAGGGCTGCGGCAATGTATTCGGCTTCGGCGGTGGATTGGGAAACGGTGGATTGTTTCTTACATTGCCATGAGACAAGGCGGTTGCCAAGGAATTGACAACCTCCAGAAGTGGATTTTCGGTCTAAGTTGCAACCCCCGTAGTCTGAATCTGAATAAGCCACAAGATCAAACAAGTCAGTTTTAGGATACCACAGACCCAATTTTGGCTTATACCTTAAGTATCTTAAAATACGTTTGACAGCAGATAAATGAGAGAGTTTAGGATTAGCCTGAAAACGTGCACACAAGCACACTGCAAACATGATGTCGGGTCTGCTGGCCGTGAGATACATGAGAGATCCTATCATGGAGCGATATAGATGCGGATCAACGCTTTCCCCATCCATATCAGGAGTCAAACAATGTCGAACTTCCACAGGAGTTTTTATTGGATGGGAATCAGCCATTTTGAACTTGGTCAAGATTTCTTTTACGTATTTTTCTTGATGGATAAGGATTCCTGACTCAGACTGATCAATTTGTAGTCCAAAAAAGAACTTCATTTCCCCCATGGAGCTCATTTCAAACTTAGATTGCATCACTTCTTCAAATTCTTTGCAGAGACGGGGATTTGTAGATCTAAAAATGATATCATCCACATAAATTTGCACCATGATTGTATTCTTTTCCTCCTTCCGTTTGAACAAAGTTTGGTCAATTGCTCCTCGTGTGAAACCATTCTCAAGCAGATGCTTTGATAAAGTTTCATACCACGCACGAGGTGCTTGGTGAAGACCGTACAATGCTTTGTCTATCTTGTAAACACGGTCTGGAAAATTAGGATCAATGAAACCCGGTGGCTGCTTGACATATACTTCTTCTTGAACTTTGCCATACAAAAATGTGCTTTTGACATCCATTTGATGGACGGTGAAGTCCATGTAGGCTGCATAGGCGAGAAACATTCTGATGACTTCCAAACGAGCCACTGGTGCAAAGACTTCCTCATAGTCAATCCCTTCTTCTTGATAGAAACCTTGAACCACCAGACGATCTTTATTTCGAATCACAGTGCCGCCTTCATCCTTTTTGTTGCGAAAGACCCAACGAGTACCGATTGGAACTTTGTTCTTGGGTAGATCCACCAAATTCCACACATGTAGCTTTGAGAATTGCTGTAGCTCTTCCTGCATTGCTTCCACCTAGCTGTTTTCTAGTAGAGCTGCTTTAATGTTCTTTGGTTCAGTTTGAGAGATGAAGCAAGAAAACATGCTGTTTTCAAATGCTTCACAGGCACTTCGAGTACTAACACCCACATTGAGTGGTCCAATGATGTTATTGGTGGGATGAATCTTGTGAATTCGCAGTTGAGGAATTGCATCTTCTTCCACGACTTCTTCCAAATTGGTAAGATTTTCAGCAGGAGGATCGGCAATATCATTAATAGGATCTTCAGCAAGTGATTGTGGTGCAACATTTACTATTGGAATGGAGTTGTCTTCAACAGTTTCACTTGTTACACCAGAACCAGAAGACTCCATATTAGATTCAGCATTAGCAACCACAGGAATTTCAACCTGAGCAGATGAAGAAGAGCCTTGATCATTTATGTTCCCTAGAATGTTCACAGAGAAGTAAGGATTAGCATGAGTTGATTCAATAGAGAAATCAGGAAGATTAAATGACTTAAAAACTGAATCGACGTTAAAGAGCCAATTGGGACCGTCTCATGCGTCCGTATGATTGTTTTCATTCCAATTGATATCAATGGACTCCATCACTATCCTTTTCTTCTTATGGTAGACACGAAAAGCACGTTGATTGGATGAGTAACCAACAAAATAGCATTCATCAGCTTTGGCTTCAAACTTGTTGAGCTGATCTGAAGTGTTCAACATTGTGCACACACACCCAAATTTCCTAAAGAAATCAATAACTGGCTTGCGCTTGTACATGATCTCATAAGGTGTCTTGTTGCAACTTTTAGTGATAAGAACCCGATTTTGCACAAAACATGCAGTGTTGACCGCCTCAGCCCAGAAAGTCACGGGAAGCTTAGAGTCAACAATCATAGTTCGTGCAGCTTCAATTAAAGTGCGGTTTCTTCTTTCAGCTACACCGTTTTGTTGAGGAGTACGAGGTGCACTAAATTGTCGAGAAATTCCTTTGCTTTCACAGAAGGAATCAAGAGTTGCATTTTTGAATTCTGTTCCATGATCATTGCGGATAGTCTTCACACTTAGATTGAAGAGGTTCTCAATTTGAAGCAGATAGGTTTTTAAAATCTCTGGCATCTCATCTTTTGTGGCTAAGAAAAACACCCAAGTGAATTGAGAAAAATCATCTGTTATCACCAGACAGTATGACTTTCGTCCAAGACTCATGACACTCACTGGACCAAAAAGATCCATGTGAAGCAATTGGAGAGGAGAGTCAATGGAATTGGTGGTTTTAGGCTTATGTGAAGATTTGTGCTGTTTTCCTTTGGAACATGAGATACAGTGTTCCATAGGAGTGAAATCTTTGAGAGGTAATCCAGTGACTAGGTTGCCTCAAACCAGTCGATTCATTGTTTTGAAATTGACATGTCCCAACCTCTTATGCTACAGGAAAGATTCATCTTCAGAAGCCTTTGAGAGAAAACACGATTCAATGCCCGATGTGTTGTTCATATCCAAGCTATATGTGTTGTATCTTCTGGGAGCACGCATGAGAATAAGTTCTTCCGGAATCACCACTCCTGGCTTCAAGATAAGACATTCTTTTGAATTGAATAAGGCACAAAAGTCCTTGTCACAAATCTGTGAAACACTCATCAAATTGTATTTCAAATGAGGAACAAAGTTGACAAATTCCAGACTATTTACTCCATTTGATACTGTTCCTTGTCCTTCAATCTTTCCTCCTCTTGGGTTTCTAGCAAAAGCAACATACTCTCCATCAATTTGATGATAATCTTGCAGCAAGTTAAAGTGCCCAGTCATATGTCTTGAACATCCACTATCTACATGCCAGATGTTATCACCGGTTCTTCTTGATTGACCCTATACACAACAAACCATTTATACGTTTTGACCAACATTGTTTCAATCAAGAAATCTTAGTGTCAGGATATGACATCTCATTGGAATCAAAATTACAACCATCCTTTGATGAAACACGGTCATCAAATAGAACATTAATTTTAATTTTCCACGTTCGTTTTAAATGATTTTAGCGTTTTTAATTCTTTTACGCCTAGATTTCCTACTGTGAGAAGACTTAGGCAACATGTATGAATTTAATGAACTTTTGGAAGGCGATTTTTCATTAGAATTTATGGTTGTCAATTTACAACTTTTTGAAACATGATTTGAGGCACCACAACTAAAACAGACGTTTTCAGAAGATATCTTAGCCTGATAATAGTCATCACAAGATGAAGATGATTATGATGTTGAGGAATCTGAACATGAGACGGTTCTCTCATCAATAACGTTGTCTTGAAGACGATGTGCTTCCTTTAATCTGAAAAATTCTATGTTGCTCATGGTTTCACGTGGTACATCATTCACAATAATTCCTGCACTTTTAAATTTTGTAACACATGGCATAACATTCAAAGATTTAGGAACAAAAGGCAAAGCATTTTTAAATTTAGAAACATCACATCCCAAACCCGTATGCTCAGCAGGCATAGAATCAAAATACAAGTTTTTAACGTGTTCACAAATATTTGGTTTTGACACGGACATATTATTACATTCATCCGACTCAAGTTCTTTTAAAATAGTTCTATCATTAGCACTCTTATCACAATCATCTTCGGAATTTACACAATTTGACTCTGCACAAGAAGCAAAACTGTCAGAATCAGAGGATGTAATATAATCATCAGGAGATAATGTGCAAACAAAAGGTGTGGAAACATGTGGAGTAGGCGTATCAGCAAATCTCCCTGATTTAGAATAAGGAGGTGGATGAGAGTTATACCCAAGACCTTCTGTGCCTTTTCTATTAAATTGTTTATCAATTATTCCAAACAGAATTTTCTGATCCATATCCATGTGATCAACCTGTAATTTGGCTTTTTCTGCCTTTTGGACTCTTTCAGTTAAAATTGTATTATTAATGGTTTGAGTATTGAGTTGCACAATTAAAGAACGATTTTCACCAGAAATATCACGAATTTTCTTTAAGTAAAGTTTCTCATTTTTGGCCATAGAGTCATATATCACCTTAATGTGATTTCGTTCATCAATCAAGGCTTGATTGATGAATCTGTATTTTTGTATTTCATTCAAGAAAGATCTAGAATTACACAGTTTAGAAATAACCTCAGCAGGCACAGCAGTGAGATCCTCAGCAGGTTCAATCATGACACACTTGCCCATGTCCTCCACATCAGCCATCAAGGCTTTATCAGCAGCTTCCTCAGCTTGATCTCCCTAATGATAATGTCCATCAGCATGACACACAAGAGCTGTGGAGCTTGAAGATGAGTTTGTCTTTGGAGGATTGGCAGCTTGTTTTCCAGAGGAGATCTTTTTTTTCTTGTTGATCCTTGGAGGATGGTTCCTTGCAGTTTCTGGCAAAGTGACCGGGCTGATCACAATTGTAGCATCTCACCTTCTTGATATCAAACCCAAGTGTCTTTCCCTGCTTGAATCTGTCTATGCCAGTTCTTTTAATAAATCTTTTGGCTCTTAAGGTCAACATGGCCATGCACCAGTCAATGTCCATTTTCTCCAAATCATCAGGATTAATCTGCTCCAAGTTATCAGGTTGAAAGCTAACCGGTGTTAGATTTCCAGAGATCAGTGCATCATAGCACGACATGAAAGCAGTCATGATTGGGACATATTCATCAGGAATCGTGGTGATAGTCTTTTGAGGAGCAGAGGAGCTGGTAGAATTAATTGCAGCAGCTGAAGGAGGGACATCAGTCTGAAAGTATGGGCTACCGGATGAGCTTGATCCAGCAATGAGAGCTGTGTTTCCAGACGGATTTGATGGGGTGACTGCTCCCTTCTTAATTTCAATTTCATAAGATTCAAGAATGTTATAGACTTCCTGTTGAGACAGAGCACTCAGATTCTCAGTCTTTTTTATCATGATTCGATACATATTCCATTCCTCAGGAAGAGAATCTAGGAGTTTCTTGTTTAGATCAAGAGTAGGGTACTCAACTCCCATTACCTTCAACCTTGATACAATGCTTGAGAAACGGTTGATCAAATCAGATATTGATTCTCCCCTTACACTGCTGAACATCGCATATTGTTTCTTGATCAGATCTCTTTTGCTTTCCCTGACATCCTCACTTCCCTCATATCTTGTGCACAGTGCAGCCCATAAGTCTTTGGCAGTTGTGTACTCAGCAAAGATGTTAAAAATATCCATAGGAAGAGCCATGGCAATAGTCCCGTAGGCCTTGTTGTCTCGGGCAATCAAGGCAAGATCTTTCTCATCATACTCAGATACTAACTTAGGACGTTGAACATCAGCAGTGGTAGTTACGGGCTTGTGGGGACCATCGGTGATAGAACTCAACAGTGTGTAATCGTGAAATTGAAAGAAAAGCTTCATCTTTTTAGCCCAGTCATCAAAATCTCTTGTGGACACAAGAACAGGTGGTCTATTTCCCCCAGAATGTTCTGTTGAACTTGAAGTGGCCATAATATTTTGAATCGAAACTAAAACAGTAACTAGTTTCGATAGGTCAACTTCTATCGAAACAACTAGTTTCGATAGGACAACTTTTATCGAAACAACTAGTTTCGATAGAACAACTTTTATCGAAACAACTAGTTTCGATACTAAAAATTTTCAAGGCAAGTTTCGATAACCATAGTTTCGATAGAGATAAGACAAAATTTAGTTTCGATAGTACCTTCTCCCGACAAAATGTAGACAAGAAGTTTCGATGATCAACGGAAATCAGAAACTGTCCCCAATAGTTTCGATGCCTTCTTCTCCAAGCTCAGAAATACTCCATTGATGATAAGCTCCAGAAATCAATAGTGCAGAAATGACAAACCAAACCGGCTAAAACCTTCGACTAACCGTCCTGATCACTAATCCAACTTCCGATTCTGAAAATACGAGCAAAAACCCTTGGAAATCGATGAAACAGTACTTCCGAGAATAGATGTGCAAAATCCTGAAATAAGCTCAAAATACCTCACAAATCACCTAGAATCGATCACAAAACCTGATAACACTCAAAAACACTAGAGCATAAAGCTCTGATACCAATTGTAGGTCCAGATTTCTCTTAAAAATCACTGATTTGATTGAATACACACACACACAGGCGGAAACTGTGTGTATGGTGGTGAAACAGATAATAGAAACAGTGTTGGTGAAGATAACAGGCTACACGAAAATGGTATGAAAGTGTAAGAACACAGTGAATAAACAACTGCAAATTGTATTGATTCAGGAAAAATGTGAAAGAGAAGGTTCAGGGTTACAGCCGCTACTCACACCCTAAACATTCTCAAACTAGGCTATTTATAGTAGTGACAGTATCGAAACTATGTTCAATCGAAACTACTAGTTTCGATTGACCATTTACAAGTGAACTGTCGAAACTACCATCTATCGAAACTACTAGTTTCGATTGAACACACTCAATCGAAACTAAGTAGTTTCGATGGCCCAGACTTAGAAATAAAAACAGTAAATTACAGAAAACTGAAATTACATTTAATGAAATGACAGAAAGTAAACTAGTCTAAAACTGTTTAAACAAACAATAAATGACAACAGCTTATACATAAGATATGACTCTACACTTCAGTATCTGACCATCACCCGACCTGACATTTCATATGCTGTGAATCAGGTTAGCCAGTTTATTTAGGCTCCAACCATTGCTCATTATCAGTGTGTCAAGAGGATTCTTGGGTATGTCAAAGGCACTATTACTTTCGGTCTTACTTTTAGTCGACCAAAATGCACCACCATTCTCGGGTACTCTGATGCGGACTGGGCTCGTTGTATTGAGACACGCAGATCTACCTACGGTTACTATATATTTCTTGGTGGTAATCTTATCTCATGGAGTGTAAAGAAACAGCCCACCATATCTCGCTCCAGCTGTGAATCATAATACCGAGCTATGGCTAATACCGTGGCGGAATTAGTCTGGATCACTAATTTATTGCGTGAGCTTCATGCCTTACCTCCAGGTAGACCAACTCTTCTCTGTGATAATCAAAGTGCTATCTTTCTCAAGCAAAATCCAGTTTCATATAAAAAAGCCAAGCATATTGATCTTGATTATCATTTCATTCGAAGCTCGTGTCTTTAGGAAAACTTCACACTCAGTTTGTTCTGACCAACCTTCAAGTGGCTGACATTTTCACAAAAAGTCTCCCTCATCCTCAATTTGAATTCTTTAGAAGTATGCTTCGTCTCGGACCGCCATTGTTCCACTTGAGGGGGATATTAGACAAACTTGAGACTTGAGATACTCATTTGTAAATTTATATTCTTCATGTACCTATATTGTAAATTTATTTATTATATGTGACATCCGACAATTTTCAGGTTATTTACCGTATAACCTTAGAACGTGTTTATAATTTAATTATGTGAGTCTTAGACATAATTTCAGTTAATTAGGTCATTAAAAAGTCTAGCAAACTCCTTCGTATGCATATGTTTGCATTTCGAGAAATTTCAGAAATTTCGGTACCGCGTATCGGTAAAATGTTCGTATTTAGCGTTGGTGACGACCCGGTTAACCTTAAAAATATTAGTTTTGTTGAAAATTATATAAACTAGTTTATATTAGTGGATTATGTGTGAAAATTATGTGCTACTTGTTAAATATCGCCTTCGGTGATTTTCGTTGCGTTTTACCCGGTACAATCGCGTATCGGATGAGTTAAAATGAACTGTTAGCAAAAATTATTATTTTTACTAATTATGATAGCAAATAATTAGTGGGTATTTTATATATTTTCATTTTGATGAAAAAACATGTTTAAAGTGTGAAAAAACATGTTTAAAGTGTTGTAGTTTTTATAAAATGTCACCTACACTAGTGTGGTGTAGTTTTTATAAAACAAATGAGGTTCTAGAAGACCTCTTTCTCTCCAAAAATCAGTCATAAAAAGTGGGTCCCACACCCTAATCAAGTATTAAACACACTCATTTGATTCCTTACACACTTAACCCAACTCCACACTTCACAAATGTGATCATATCCTTGCATGGTTTTTGTGTGGAGCATGTCAAATCTCCATATCTCTCTTCTCTCCCTCTCTTGCCCGAAATCCAACCCCCATCCCCTATAAATACCCCTTCAATCCTCATATGCAACTCCACACCATCTCTACTACTCTCTCTAAGTGTTTTTGCAAGTATTCTTAAGTTTTTGGTATTCTTGGAGCATTTTCTTGAAGATTCAAGAGTGTTAGTGGCTGATTATACAAGGGATAAAATCCATCATATTTTAATTTCTTTAAGTGTCTCACTTGATTTAATCAAGTTGTATGAACCTGATGTGTTGCAAAGCACACATGCATTTCCCTTGTATTTTGTAGTGCTTTCGTATAGTTTTATAGTCGTTTCGAGTCAATTATAGCCTGTAATTAGTTATGTTATGTTTTGTAGGTATTCGGGGAGTAAATGGAAAAAGGTCCAACCTTAAACGATCAAGAACTATGTAGAAACGAGCACACGAGAACCTGAGATGAAAACGGAAAAAGTCGAAAAAAAGTCCAACCTTAGAAGAGGCATATCTCAGGCTATAAAATTAGTTACGGGGCCCATATTATATCGATTTGGGGTGTTTCGAAAAGAAGACTTCAAATTTCCAGTAAGTCCTCGTGGTACGTGAGATATTGTGTCCATTTTCTCGCGGTACACGAGGCACCGGAAAACCTGCGCGACTAGTTTGTCTCTCGCAGTACGCGAGAGACTTGCCAGATTCCCTCGCGGTACGCGAGAGACCCCAGATACGCAGATTTTGGCCTATTTTCATGGTATAAAAGGTTGGGATCAATCCTAGGGTTTAAGAATTCGATTCTAGACGTAAAGTTAAGGACTTTTGGGCGATTTTGAGTGGGCGATTTTGAGTGGGCGAAGTCACAAGGGATCAACTATTGAAGCGTTGGATGCGTGGATCGATTAGATTATCGTCTTTTCGGTTTATGTTTCTTATCTTTTGCTTTTTGATTCATGTATCTTGCATCATGATTCTGAATATTATACTTTGTGTTGATGTTTTGATGATGGTAGTAGGCTAGATTTCTTGAACTACCTAGATTTTGATGATTATGCGTTGTTATTTGGTTTGATTTTGGATTTTGGTTTCTTTTTGATGGATTAACAATAATGTAAAGAACTTGGTTTTGTTTGATTGGATGTATATGCGTATTTGATCTTGATTTATGATCTATTGAATGTTACATACGCTGCTTTGTGAATGTCTTTCATGTATGGTCGCATATTAGGTCACTAGCTGTGTGTATGTGATTGGTTTATGGTTTACTGTCTTGTATCCATAGGAACATCGATTGAGAGTCTGTTAGGGTTGAGTATTCTGCCTGCTTCATTAGCTGAAAGGTGCGAAGTTGTCGGGTGATCTTTGGTGTTAGGGTTGTAGGTTAACTGCTCTGAAAGGAGGGTTTCCTAGGTTGTCTTAGCGTCATTGTTATTCCGTGTCTAGTCAAATGAATTAAAGTTACTCCTTGCACTGAAAGGTGTATTGAAATAGTGAGACTGAGAGGTAATCTGTCTAGCGAGTACTTTAGTGTTGTTGGAGATAGCTGAGAGGTGATCCGACTAACTGGTGAGTTTCACACGTCTCTTAGGTTTCCTTTTAGGTCACACCAGGAGAATGATCTGGGATCCACTAGCTTGTTTAAGTGTGTCGTATTCTAAGAGCCCGGCTCCATCATAGTTTCTGTATCCAAGAGATTTCCAAGGTACATGCATAGGATTCAAGGTCTAGGTAGTGTTTTCCCCATTTGTGAGTTGTCTAAAGTTTCTTGCTTTCTGTTTGGTGTTGTTAGTTAGAGAGTTCCATTAGGTTACAACACAAATCCCCCCCAATATAATTCAGTTTAGTTAGTTGAGTCAGAGTCTAGATAGAGTTGTCGCTAGTGTCTCGTGGGTTCGATATCCGGACTTCATTTGACTTTGCTACATTGATTGGTACACTTGCCGGTTGTGTGGTCTAGTATTAGGTTGAGTTTAGATTTATAAATTTGAAGCTAGAGTGTCTAGGTTAGTTTTTATAGTTAGTTTTTATAGACCGTCCATCACGCATCAAGTTTTTGGCGCCGTTGCCGGGGACACTTAGGCGATAGCGTATCTAACTGTGATTGAACTTATCTGATTAGTTGGTCCTTTTTGTGTTTTGAGTCTTTTCTATTTTGTTATGTCTAGTTTGTGTGTCCTTTGGTGAGTCTTTGTTTTTAGTGTTTCTAGCTTGTATCTTGAGTTTGTCTAATTATTTTTGTCATTATGTGTGAGATCTGTGGAGGACCCCATTTTACTAGTCATTGCCCATATTCACCGGGATATTCTGTAGACTGCTATGATCATGTTTATCCGCAGGTACAGCCATATAAGGAATACATAACTCAAGAGGAGTTGAATGCCTGGTGCAAAGAGGCAAATGAGAAGTATGAGAAAGAAATCCATGCAATAATCGCTCGCATTGGATCACATCGGCCGAAGAATCTGGAGCGTGTGATTTATGATCGTGAAGGGAATATTATAGGAACTGAAACTGCATCAGGGGAAGTGATTCTGGAAACTCCAGAACTGGAGGTGTCACACCCCGACCGATGGCGGAATCATCGAGGCCGACAATGGAATGATTGTTCAAAAGCACATGATAACTAAAATGTTGCATAATTCATTAATAAAATTTAAAGACAACAAAGATCCAAATACAATACATTTCAAATAACCTAGTCTAGTTCAAAACATTAATTTATTTAACTAGGTCCATAGTTCTTAAGTGGAGGAATCTTCGGCAAGCAATCACATATCCAAACCTGAAACATTATTTAAATCAAGTGTCAACTAAAAAGTTGGTGAGTACATAGGTTTTGTAGTTCCGATAAGTAGTAGATAAAAACGTTTTGCAACTCATTGTTTATCTTGTTAAACATAGTATATATATGGTGTATCATTTTTCTAATCACAATTCAAACCTTGTTTAACGCGCTTGAACAAAACACAACAGCTAAGTCCGGTATTTTTGAATATAGTTACCCACTATATCCGGTATGTTTGAATATAACACGCGGCTATATCCGAGTATGCAGTAATAAACACCCTAACCGGGTGGGCTAGTCAGGAACAATAGATCTATTAATATTACTATTGGTTTTCTTGTGTTTAAATGTATGTACATCCAAGATAATAAGCATATAGTCCACATGTATAACACGTATAAACAATGTGAGTAGCATGTATAATGTTCACCCCAAAACGTGCAAAATGTAAAATAGGGGCTATGTAACTCACTTGGCTAGCAGATATGATAATCCACGAGTGCGGGTGATAAGGACGTTGAAACCTAAGCGTGTTGGAACCCTATGTGGATAAATATGTATTATTGTATGTTTGTATGTACGTATTCGTATTTAAATGTATATAGGTTTTATAATAATATTCCTTAATATTTATTTGTATAAAATATGGTAGGAAAATGATAATGGTTTTGTAAAACTTTAACTTATAAATATATATATATATATATATTGTTAAAATATTACATTTTTAAATAAGTAGTTATTATGTATTTATAAAAGTTTCTATTTATTTATTTATTTTTTTATCATTATTTATATATATTATTTGTAAGTTAAAACTATAAAAATATAGTGTTCATTATTTTATAAAAATTTGGGTAGGTTAAATATGTATAAAAGAATTTTAATGGTTTCCGAAATAAACGAACGAGTAAACCGATTCGTTTTAGTCTTTATTGTATAAAAAGAATATTAAAACAAATTAAAATAAATAAATAAAATAAATAAAATAAAAACAGAAGCAAAAAGTTTGGGCCGAAGGCCAACCGGAATCGAACCCGCGACCTCAGGATCAAACACACACACGCATAACCAGCCGGGCTACTGCCCATCGCTGGTTATGTGTGTACCCGTTAATTTAAATACACAAGTGGGAAGTTGGTTGCTGGTCCTCGGCAACCGGCAAACCGTGTCCGAGGACACTGGTTTGCCCGGTAACTCATGGGCGATGGTCGCGATTTTGATTGGGGTAGTTTGACAAGCGATAACAGAAAGTAAAGGAACCAAATTGAGGCTCGAATCTGGCCGCGAAGGGTCTGGTCGGCAGAAGCTTAAATCCGAAAATGTCAAGAATGGGGATCGAGCTTCTGGATGAAATTAGCCTCTAAAATCTTGGTCATAGCTTCACTCAGAGACGACGAATGTAATGGTGTCTTCAATTTGAAGTGAGAGTGGTTGGAAGAGGGGTAGCGAGCTCGGGCAGGTCCGAAGATGGCTATTTATAGCCGAGCTCAAACCTTATGACCAAACGTGAAATTGAGTATCAAGCATGCGTGGAGGTTGACTGTTGGGCTCGAATTCGTGACGTGGGTTCTCGGCCACCAACAGGATCAGACGATCCGTATGTTGGGGAGACCAATTGGTCGGGGGCTTTTGCTCGCGTGGGAAAGACGAGTTCATGGATACCTTTAGCGGCTGTCGAGGTGCAGGGAACAGGTTTGTCGGGGTGCTCGCCGGAAACTGGCTTGGACCGCCGGACAAACGTAGGGGGTGACCGGAAAGTCGATTTGCAATTTGGCAGTTTCAGTCCCTGTAGTTTGATTTTGTTTTAATTCGCCCCCTGAGATAATTACGGATGAATCCTTGTAGTTTGATTTGTACAGAAATAGTCCCTCAACAGCTTTTATTTTAAAACCTTCTAGTTTGAAAATTTTCAAAACAACCCCTCAATTTTTATAAAAATAAATTTCTTTTAATTTCAAATATATTTTATAAACTTATTTTATTATTATCATTATAAATAATTTTTATAAAAGTTATTTATCTTTTTTAAATAGGTTATTTTATTAAATATGTAAACTTTAAATTTAAAATTTTATATAAGTTTTAAAACTTATAAAATTTTAATTAATTTAGATCCGTAAAATGAAAATACCTATTTGTATAAAACTAAATAAAACACTCGTATTTTATTTAATTTGAGAATGATTACACGATAATTATATTACAAGTGCGCGAATGAAAAATCCGAAACGTCACAGTCTCCCCATGTTAAAGGAATTTCGCCCCGAAATTCAACTAGTGGAGGCTATGAAAAGAGATGTGGATACTTGGTCTTCATTTGGTCTTCACGTTCCCAAGTGAACTCGGGTCCACGTTTAGACTCCCAACGGACCTTGACAATGGGGATGCGGCTACGCTTGAGTTTCTTGACTCCTCGGTCCATGATTTCCACTGGTTTCTCAACAAAGTGCATTTTCTCGTCAATACGCACTTCGTCAAGAGGGATGTGGAGATTCTCGTCGACTAAACACTTTTTCATATTAGATACATGAAAGGTCGGATGAACGTTGTTGAGTTCTGAAGGAAGATCGAGTTTGTAGGCCACTTTTCCTACCCTCTCGAGTATCTTGAATGGACCCACATATCGAGGTGCAAGTTTTCCTTTCTTTCCAAATCAGACTACGCCCTTCCAAGGTGATACCTTTAGGAGAACCATATCTCCAACTTGAAATTCCAAGGGTTTTCGTCACTTATCAGCATAGCTCTTTTGCCGACTCCTTGCTACCCGAATGTTGTCACGGATAAGAGAGATTTTATCGGTGGTCTCTTGGATAAGCTCGGGACCGGTGATTTGTGCTTCACCAATTTCGTTCCAACAAATCGGTGAACGACATTTCCGTCCATAAAGAGCTTCAAACGGTGCCATGTTAATACTTGTGTGGTAGCTGTTGTTGTAGGAAAATTCGATCAGTGGTAGGTGAGAATCCCAATTGCCACCAAAGTCAATGTCACAAGCTCTAAGCATATCCTCGAGAGTTTGGATTGTTCGCTCGGTTTGTCCATCAGTTTGAGGATGGTAAGCCGTGCTTAAGTCTCGATCAGTGGTAGGTGAGAATCCCAATTGCCACCAAAGTCAATGTCACAAGCTCTAAGCATATCCTCGAGAGTTTGGATTGTTCGCTCGGTTTGTCCATCAGTTTGAGGATGGTAAGCCGTGCTTAAGTCCAAACGAGTACCAAGCGCCGATTGTAATGATTGCCAAAATCGGGAAGTAAAACGCGAATCAAGATCGGAGATGATGTTCAATGGGATTCCGTGACGACTTACGATCTCATCAATGTAGATCCGAGCCAATTTCTCGACTCGATAGTCCTCACGAATAGGCAAGAAATGAGCAGACTTTGTGAGTCGATCGATAATAACCCAGATACTATCGTGCCCACCAGAAGTGCGTGGGAGTTTGGTGATGAAGTCCATAGCAAGGTTTTCCCACTTCTACATGGGAATTTCAGGTTGTTCGAGGAGTCCGGAAGTCTTTTGGTGTTCGGCCTTCACTTTAGAGCAAGTTAAGCATTTTACCACAAAGAGGGCAATATCCTTTTTCATGTCGGGCCACCAATATTGCTGACGAAGACCCATGTACATCTTATCAGCTTCGGGATGTACCGAATATCGAGTTTTGTGGGACTCGTTCATCAAAAATATACGAAGGTCGTCGCGATCGGGAACCCAGATACGGTCCAAGTAATACAATAGACCATTGGCTTTGGTTTCTAGCAAGAGTTCTACACCACATGCCATCTCTTGATACATGTTTCCCTCGGTAACCGAGGTGTGTTGTGCTTGGAGAATACGGGCTTGGATATCGTTATGAATACAAACACTATGAAGCATGCTACGTTCTTTACGACTCAAGGCGTCGGCTACAACATTTGCTTTGCCGGGGTGGTAGCGAATCTCGCAGTCGTAGTCGTCAAGAAGTTCAACCCATCGTCGTTGCCTCATATTAAGCTCTTTTTGATTGAAAATATGTTGGAGACTTTTGTGGTCGGTGAAAACCACGCATTTGGTGCCATAAAGATAGTGTCTCCAAATTTTCAAGGCGAAAATGACAGCACCAAGCTCGAGATCATGGGTCGTATAGTTCTTCTCGTGGATTTTGAGCTGACGTGATGCGTATGCAATTACTTGGCAACGTTGCATTAGAATACAACCAAGACCTTGGTTGGATGCATCACAATAAACGACAAAGTCGTTATTACCACTAGGAAGAGTTAGAATAGGAGCATTGTAGAGCTTGTGCTTGAGAGTTTGAAAAGCTTCCTCTTGCTTGGGTCCCCACTTGTAAGGTTTACGTTTGTGAGTCAAGGTAGTGAGCGGGACCGCAATCTTGGAGAAATTTGAGATGAAGCGACGATAGTAACCCGCTAGCCCAAGGAAGGAACGAATCTCGGTAGGAGTCTTAGGAGTACTCCAATTCTTTACCGCTTCGATTTTTGCCGGGTCCACATGAATCCCTTTATCGTTGACTATGTGTCCCAAAAATTGAACCTCCTTTAGCCAGAATTCACACTTGGAGAACTTGGCGTATAGTTGTTCCTTCTTCAAGAGCTCCAAAATCAAACGAAGATGTTGTTCATGCTCCGCTTTCGTTTTATAATAGATGAGAATGTCGTCAATGAAAACGATCACGAACTTATCCAAATAAGGTTTGCATACACGGTTCATGAGATCCATGAAAACCGCAGGTGCATTAGTCAAGCCAAATGGCATGACCATGAACTCGTAGTGACCATATCTAGTCCGAAAGGCAGTCTTTGGAATGTCTTCATCGAGAACACGAAGTTGATGGTATCCGGAACGAAGGTCAATCTTGGAGAAACATGTTGATCCTTGAAGTTGATCGAAAAGATCGTCGATACGGGGTAAAGGATAACGGTTCTTGATTGTAAGCTTGTTGAGTTCACGATAATCAATGCACATTCGAAACGATCCATCTTTTTTCTTTACGAACAGCACGGGAGCACCCTAAGGTGAATGGCTTGGTCGGATGAATCCTTTGGATGAGAGTTCTTGTAATTGACTTGCGAGTTCTTGCATCTCGGAAGGTGCAAGACGATAGGGAGCTTTTGCCACGGGAGTTGCTCCGGGCACAAGGTCAATACGAAACTCTACTTGTCTAGGAGGGGGAAGGCCGGGTAAATCCTCGGGGAATACTTCGGGAAAATCTCGAATGATCGGAATATCTTGCAATTTCTTACCCTTGTCTTTCGTGTCAACTACGTGGGCCAAGAAGGCAACGACTTTTTCCGCAAGTACTTTGTGCCAATGTGCAAGACATGAGTTGAAGACCACGACACGGTTTTTCACCGAACATAACTAACGTGTCGCCCGAAGGGAGAGGTATACGAATGCACTTTTCGTAGCAAATAACCTCGGCATGGTTCTTGGATAGCCAGTCCATGCCAATTATAACATCGAAGCTTCCCAATTGCATTGGAAGGAGATCAACAGAGAATTCATGATTATTAAGCTCGAGATTGCAGTTGCGCATAACAGAATTTATAGTAATAGATTTTCCGTTTGCTATATCCACGGAATAAGAATTGTCAAGTTTCGTTCTTTGTTTAGCAAGTTGAGATTCAAAGGTAAGAGACACAAAACTCCTATCGGCACCGGTATCAAATAAAATGGACGCATAATGATTGTTTACGAGAAACGTACCGTTTATCACGTCGTTGTTTGCTTGAGCCTCATTAGTGTTTATATTAAATGCTCGTCCTTGAGGACCACCTTGATGATGAAGTTTTGGGCATCGGTCACGGAAATGGTTTGGGTCTCCACATTCGTAACATGCCCTACCATTAAGAGGTGCCGGATAGATTAGACAGTTGGCTGGAGCAGCTTGATGGACGGGAGGACGGGTACGGCAAGTAGTGACCACGTGTCCATATCGTCCACAGCTTGAGCACAATCGGCATGGTAAGTTGGCAGGATGATGGTACTTGCAGGTCTGGCATTGGGGATTAGGGCCCAGATAAGGTTTCGGGTTTTGACCCAAAGGGGCCACTTGAATAGCAGGTACAGCGGGAGTTACGACTGCGAAGTTTCGACCCTTTCGTTTCTTGTTGTGGTTAGAAGACTCGGGTTTTACATCTTTGACGGCCGCAAGAGTGGAGACAACCTTCTTGGAACCCTTTCTTGTTAAGGTTCCGGCTTTGACATGGTTGTCGGATAGTGTAGCGGATAGACGGATAGCAGCTTCAAGTGTAGGAGGATTGCTTCCTAACACAGCATCTTGAATTTGCATAGGCAGCCCGCCTATGTATTTTTCAATTTCGCGAGCAAGGGGAGTGATCATATGAGGCACCAATAGGCTTAGCTCTTGAAATCGGGTGGTGTAAGCCAGATTATCCCCGCTGTCTTGGGCAAGATCCCAAAACTCAGTCTCGAGCTTCCTCATTTCATTCCGAGGACAGAATTCATCAGTCATGGCTTTCTTCAGATCATCCCATGATAAAGATGTAGCAACCTCAACACCACGAGTGCGTTTCTCACCGTTCCACCAGGTGAGGGCTCTATTTTGAAGTACACTTGTGGCATAGCGAACCCGAAGATTTTCGGGACAGTCACTGTCTAGGAATGTGCTTTCCATGCTTTCAAACCATTGCAGTAGGCCGGTAGCACCTTCAGTCCCGAAGAATTTTGTAGGATTGCACGAGTTAAAGTGCTTAAACGTGCATTGAGGTGGGTTGGTACCACCGTTTCCTTGGATGTTGTGAGACCCGTCACTGTTGTTATTGGCTTGGGTCATTTGCCCCACCAGCTGGGCAAGAAGAGTAGCAAGATCCGGGTTGGAAGTGCTAGAGTTTGCACGTCGAGGAGGCATTCTAACACCATAAGAAAAGACAATGATATTTTAGATAAGATGGATATATATGAGTCATAGTGGGAAATAATGTAAGTAGAAAAGCGGGTTTCATCATGACGCGTGCCAGTGCATGTGTATTTATTCAAAGTTAATGGGGGAAACTAAGCCATCTATTCCGGGTAGAACGTGATGTTATAGATCATTATTCGCGTAGTAGGAATTGTCGGGACTTGCATGCACTACAAATCGTTATTACGTGTGCACCCGTAATAATGAATTGCTTTGCATGTTCGTCTAGTTCTTCCTATCTTGCTATAATGTCCCCAAAATTTGAGTTTAAGTTCGGATCGTTTCCTTGCGAATACATTGACTTACCAACGTTAAATAATTCCTCAAAACTTTCAAGGAGACATGCTTTAGCCTATAGGTAAACACTCACTTCATGAATTCCCAGGAAAGCATACGGGTCCGTTTATTTGGATTTATACGAAATGCTTTCCTAGACAGAAAACCCAATGTACAGGTGTCACCCTTCCAGATTGCACGTGTCCTTTACTGGTTTCAAGAAATTAAGTCGTTGACGAGATTTTCAAGATTTTTATAGACTTGGGAGTCTATGAGTATAAAATGTGTAGGAATGTTGCAATTAATATGGATTAGGAAAGAGTATGGATAAGGATGGATAGTGTATTTGTTTGCATAAGTTTGTTTGTCAAATGTGTATGTAAAGTATGTATCATGTATTTAAAGCCTTGTATGTATGTGTATAAGTCTCATGTATTAGACTCGGGAAAAATTCAAATAATACCTAACTACAAATAATTCACATAGCAATTAATCATTTAGCACATAACACATAAAAGGGAGTCCTATGGTTATAGTCTAGGTCATTGTGTCTAATAACCTAATTCCCTATAACCTGGCTCTGATACCAATCTGTCACACCCCGACCGATGGCGGAATCATCGAGAGGAGTTGAATGCCTGGTGCAAAGAGGCAAATGAGAAGTATGAGAAAGAAATCCATGCAATAATCGCTCGCATTGGATCACATCGGCCGAAGAATCTGGAGCGTGTGATTTATGATCGTGAAGGGAATATTATAGGAACTGAAACTGCATCAGGGGAAGTGATTCTGGAAACTCCAGAACTGGAGGTGTCACACCCCGACCGATGGCGGAATCATCGAGGCCGACAATGGAATGATTGTTCAAAAGCACATGATAACTAAAATGTTGCATAATTCATTAATTAAATTTAAAGACAACAAATATCCAAATACAATACATTTCAAATAACCTAGTCTAGTTCAAAACATTAATTTATTTAACTAGGTCCATAGTTCTTAAGTGGAGGAATCTTCGGCAAGCAATCACATATCCAAACCTGAAACATTATTTAAATCAAGTGTCAACTAAAAAGTTGGTGAGTACATAGGTTTTGTAGTTCCGATAAGTAGTAGATAAAAACGTTTTACAACTCATTGTTTATCTTGTTAAACATAGTATATATATGGTGTATCATTTATCTAATAACAATTCAAACCTTGTTTGACGCGCTTGAACAAAGCACAACAGCTAAGTCCGGTATGTTTGAATATAGTTACCCACTATATCCGGTATGTTTGAATATAACACGCGGCTATATCCGAGTATGCAGTAATAAACACCCTAACCGGGTGGGCTGGTCAGGCACAATAGATCTATTAATATTACTGTTGGTTTTCTTGTGTTTAAATGTATGTACATCCAAGATAATAAGCATATAGTCCACATGTATAACACGTATAAACAATGTGAGTAGCATGTATAATGTTTCACCCCAAAACGTGCAAAATGTAAAATAGGGGCTATGTAACTCACTTGGCTAGCGGATATGATAATCCACGAGTGCGGGTGATAAGGACGTTGAAACCTAAGCGTGTTGGAACCCTATGTGGATAAATAGGTATTATTGTATGTTTGTATGTGCGTATTCGTATTTAAATGTATATAGGTTTTATAATAATATTCCTTAATATTTATTTGTATAAAATATGGTAGGAAAATGATAATGGTTTTATAAAACTTTAACTTATAAACATATATATATATATTGTTAAAATATTACATTTTTAAATAAGTAGTTATTATGTATTTATAAAAGTTTCTATTTATTTATTTATTTTTTTATCATTATTTATATATATTATTTGTAAGTTAAAACTATAAAAATATAGTGTTTATTATTTTATAAAAATTTGGGTAGGTTAAATATGTATAAAAGAATTTTAATGGTTTCCGAAATAAACAAACGAGTAAACCGATTCGTTTTAGTCTTTATTGTATAAAAAGAATATTAAAACAAGTTAAAATAAATAAAATAAAATAAATAAAATAAAAGCAGAAGCAAAAAGTTTGGGCCGAAGGCCAACCGGAATCGAACCCGTGACCTTAGGATCAAACACACACACGCATAACCAGCCGGGCTACTGCCAATCGCTGGTTATGTGTGTACCCGTTAATTTAAATACACAAGTGGGAAGTTGGTCGCTGGTCCTCGGCAACCGGCAAACCATGTCCGAGGACACTGGTTTGCCCGGTAACTCATGGGCGATGGTCGCGATTTTGATTGGAGTAGTTTGACAAGCGATAACAGAAAGTAAAGGAACCAAATTGAGGCTCGAACCTGGCCGCGAAGGGTCTGGTCGGCAGAAGCTTAAATCCGAAAATGTCAAGAATGGGGATCGAGCTTCTGGATGGAATTAGCCTCTAAAATCTTGGTCACAGCTTCACTCAGAGACGACGAATGTAATGGTGTCTTCAATTTGAAGTGAGAGTGGGTGGAAGAGGGATAGCGAGCTCGGGCAGGTCCGAAGATTGCTATTTATAGCCGAGCTCAAACCTTATGACCAAACGTGAAATTGAGTATGACCATACATTCGTCTGGACGAGATGAAGCTAACGAGCTATCAAGCATGCGTGGAGGTTGACTGTCGGGCTCGAATTCGTGGCGTGGGTTATCGGCCACCAACAGGATCAGACGATCCGTACGTTGGGGAGACCAATTGGTCGGTGGCTTTTGCTCGCGTGGGAACGACGAGTTCAGGGATGCCTTTAGCGGCTGTCGAGGTGCAGGGAACAGGTTTGTCGGGGTGCTCGCCGGAAACTGGCTTGGACCGCCGGACAAACGTAGGGGGTGACCGGAAAGTCGATTTGCAATTTGGCAGTTTCAGTCCCTGTAGTTTGATTTTGTTTTAATTCGCCCCCTGAGATAATTACAGATGAATCCTTGTAGTTTGATTTGTACAGAAATAGTCCCTCAACAGCTTTTATCTTAAAACCTTCTAGTTTGAAAAATTTCAAAACAACCCCTCAATTTTTATAAAAATAAATTTCTTTTAATTTCTTTTAATTTCAAATATATTTTATAAACTTATTTTATTATTATCATTATAAATAATTTTTATAAAAGTTATTTATCTTATTTAAATGGGTTATTTTATTAAATATGCAACCTTTAAATTTAAAATTTTATATAAGTTTTAAAACTTATAAAATTTTAATTAATTTAGATCTGTAAAATGAAAATACCTATTTGTATAAAACTAAATAAAACAATCGTATTTTATTTAATTTGAGAATGATTACACGATAATTATATTACAAGTGCGCGAATGAAAAATCCGAAACGTCACAGGAGGCAACAATGGACGACGTGCAGGCAACAGTGATAGAAGGTGAAACGCATGTCCCATCTCCAGGTAAGTATTATGACCTTGATTGCATTACTGATTTTTGTTTGTCAACTTCTACACACGATCACATAGTTCATTGTGATAGTTTACACTTGTCTTGTGAGAATGAGTTGGTGCAGGTAATACGGGACGAAGATACAATCAAGGAGGAGCAGAAGAAGGTGCAAGAAATCATGAACACTCAGTGACACCTGATAACTAATGCCAAGAAATTGCAGTTTCTGGAAGAAAATGGGAGGCTGATGGATGAGCTAGAAAGTATCAAGCTAGAAAGAGAAGAAGCTCCAGAACCAGGGACATTAACGAAAGAGGTGCAACTTACAAGTCCAAAATACTCCGCACTAGTCCCACCTTCGGTTTTGCAGGATGTTAAGCAACCTCGGCCAGGCGTTTATGATTTTTATTGGAATTATAGTGATGATGATGAGTCAATAGATGAGGAGGAATTCGAAAACTATTTTGGCTCCATGATTAGAGACAAAGCAGAAGAAGAAGAAGATGTGTATTTCTCTGATTCTATAGGATTGATGTTTGGTGAAGGGGAAGAGATTGTTGATGAGCCGTCATGGGAAGATGAGTTTGGTGACCAGTTGGTGGGATTGCCAACTTTTGAAGAAGATGGAGAATTTGACCCAGTTGGCGAGTTAGAAACCTTAGAATCTCTGATGGAAGGAAAGCCGACTATGGAGATCAAAGAGTCACCAGTTGAAGAAGAGGAAGAAGTGGTTGTAGATGAAGAGAACCACAACGAGCCCGTGGAGGTAGTAGATGGTGGATCGCCACCCAGATCAGCACGACCACGGGACAGGGCACAGAGACGCTTGGACCGGCATGTTTTAAGGGTCCAGGGATGGTCACATAAGGACCGTAGGATGCAGTATAATGGAGATGATCGATCACCACATTACATGACACATATCAGGTTTGGTCCAGGTAAATTTAAATATTGGTGGACCGACCCGTTTAGATTTTTCAAAACCCATTTAAGGTCTGCCATCAGTGTTTGTCAAATCGGTGGTAGACCAATTACATTAAACGGGCCGGACGGGGGCGGCATAAAGGAGAAGCCTCCTGATTAGGTTTGGTTATCGGGCAAGTGCCCGTGTGTATAGTTTGTACGAGTCTTTTCGGTTAATTTCATGCTATTTTTGTGCTTTTTGGTTTGCGTGTTTTGTTTTGTTTGTGTCTTGCAGGGATTCGCGCTTGATTTGGTGAGGAAAATCGTCGAGAATGAAGTTCCAGGTATTTTTTTACATGTGTTTTTATGCTTGGAATAGGTTTTTAAGTATTTTGGGTGAAACAAAATTTTAAATGATCAAAAATTTTCTAAGTATAAAAGTTGGAAAATTTTCAAAACTTTCTGTTACCAACAAGTCCCCGCGGTACGCGAAGCATTTGGGAAGTCCTCTCTCGGTACGCGAAGGACAAACCAAGTAGCCGACTTAATTTCTGCCTCCTCGCGGTACGCGAGGAGTTCTGCCGGTTCTCTTGCGATACGCGGGGCAATGCTGGTTTCACCCTTCTTCCTTGTTTTCCCATGGTTTCGTTCACCGTTCACCCGCATCGACCACCACTATCATTCACACCTCTATCCACCATCCATTATCACCACCGTCATCATACCACATATTATCCTTTATCCATCATTCATTATTGACACCTTCATCATTCATTCACACCATGACCATGGGTTAACTCGAAACCGTTTGTTACCGATGACCGACCTTGCTGTGGCTTTCATGTCTATGTGTTTGCCACACATTGAGTATATTTCTCTGCATGCTATCTATCTTGAGTCTTTAAGTTCTTAGTGAGTCTTAGTAAGTCTTAGTGAGTCAGTCGAGTCTTTAATTTTTACTTTAAGTCTGTAACTTGTGTCAGTTTAATGTTGCGGGTTTGTTTGAGTTTTATTGTGCAGGTTTTGATCGCTCTGTCCATACTCAATCTCCATTCGGGCGGGGTTGATTCTCATCTTATCTATCTTGTAAAGGCAACCCGACAGTCGTTTGTGCAACTGCGACCGAAATGCTATACGGTGCACACGTGGAAGAGTAATGATGGACCATTCATGCTACATTACCAGCTAAGTCGATTCCTTTTATTTTTTATTTTTTATTTTTAGTTGTGTCTTGCTTCACATTGAGGACAATGTGTCTTTCAAGTGTGGGGATCTGATTGTCTAGTTTAGCTAGTTTGTCTTGTTTATAAAAATTCAAAAATATAAAAAAAATTAAAAATTTTGAAAAAAAATGTCCTTTGAAATCAAAAGTTTTGCTTATACATGGAAAATGATAGTATAACTGGATCTCCTTATTGAGTTTAAATGAATAAATAATTGAAAACGCGTCTAATTAGTGAAGTTTTGATAGACCCAGTCAACTAGTAGAGCTTAAATAGCATGTTTGTGTTAAATAAGATTATTAATTGAATTAATTCATGATATCTTGTGGGTATTCATCTTAGAGTATCGGTAATACTGAAACTGTCAACATAGGGTGATAGGTACCACGTTAAGTTAAAATTTAGAGATTTTTGAAATTTTTGGTACACCACTCTCTTTTTATGAGAATAAATCCGAGTTTCGGTGGCGCCCGCATCCATATTCCATATACTCGAGCTTATTTAATTGAAATCTAAGTTTCGCCTACGTGTCACATGTCGGGTTCCAGACTGATTGAAAGACCACTAGGTTGATTCTTATGTGCTTATTGATATGACTTAGTCTATGTGTTACCTTCCGTGATAGTGACTTGATTGAAACGTCTCTAGACGAAAGTTAATTTGCTTAATGTCACACCCCACCAAGGCGGAAGTACTGGATGTAACCGGTATATCGCATTGAACACAAGTACAAGAGAAACTAAAAGGAAAGTTGTGCATTACATTGAACCATACTACATGCTTCTAACGAATGTATGAATACATGAAAATCCCGAATCAATACAAATGGTCTAAAATGCCCAACTACAAACAAAAGTACACAATAATAACTCTTCCCAAAAGCAAGCCGTTTAAAGCTCATTATCCCCATAACTGTTTACCTGAAAAGCATGTTTCGAAAACGGGTCAACTATAAAAATAGTTGGTGAGCATGCAGGTTTTGCGACTCTATAAAAAGTAAGTAAATAAATTTCAAAATGTAATAGTAACCATCCGCAGATGATCAAGTACACGTGTTACGATATAATTACTCTGAGCCACAATCAAAACCGTCAGACTAGTTGTTGCCCTTGCATCCAGGTGTCGAATGTGAACACCTACTATGGCTAATTATGCGCCCAAATGACCCTACAAGTCTGGTTGGCGCGACCAACCCTGGGCGGGGGTGTCAACCCAAATAGTACTATTCATAATTCTCACCGGCTATCCAAGCTAATTGATTGCGTTAAAGTGGGGACTTAATACATCCATAAGTAAACCCAGGTAACCCTAATCCCAAGTAACAACGTGTAGAGTGAAACAGCTTTTCCCCCATAAAACAGTAAAAATTAAAAAGTGGGGCCGCGAAACTCACCTGAACAACGTCGGTGATAAGTGTGACATAGTCAACAAAAATCGTAAAGTACGGTTAACATCCAAATTCTATCAAAGGCCAGCAGCCAAATGCAAGCAAAGTGTGGCTAGCAACTCAGTGCTACCAAGGTACGGCTAAATCCGCAAGAACCGCAAAAACATGTGTCCTAACCGAGTCCTACTAACCAAGTAGACACGAAAAAAATAGCATTTAGGAAGCCTAAAGTATAAAACTGAGTCTACTACTCAAAAAGTGGCTATGCAGTCGGTTGCATACCCAAAACCCGTGCACATACGTACGAACCGCTCAAAAGTTGTAAAACCGACTTTTATATAAATTCGTGACTTTGAAACCTTAAGTTTTAGATTTTATTAATGAATATCAGTAGTTATAATATCATATAAGATAAAATATAAAGTCACAGTTTCGCTTGACCAAAAACGCGATTATGCGCGTAAAGTAAGGTTTACGGTTTAAAAATCTGATTCATCCGAATTTAGGGTTTTAGTGTGATTTTAGCACCCAAATTAAAAGTCCAAATTTTATATTTTTAATATGATAATACTTCTGTCCAAACTCCCATTAAGACTTTTATAAAAATATTTTTATACAAAAATTTTCAAAAATAATAACTTTTTATAAAGTTTTAATGGAAAATAATTCTAAAATCATATTTAGACATAAAATTAATGCTTAAAAATTTCACTAATTGTTCGTATACGTATATAAAAATTTCTGACCAATTTTCATAATTTTTCAATGTACAGATTATTTATTATGAATATAATATTATTAAAATTTAACAAATTCGGTAAAAATATTTATAATTGTCCAAACTTCCCCAAATGTTTACCAAATAATTTTTTAACTTCATATGAGATTTTATTATAAGTTTCAAGTCCTAATGTTGTCCAGAAGTATATGATCCCAAATTCAATCGTTAAAACTTCATAAATACCAAACACCTACTTAGACAACTCCAATTTTTATGAATTTTGGACAGGAGTCATGTTTTATCATATACTAATTAATGACCAAATTCCAGATTTTTCAATACTCAGAGATATTTTTCCCCATTTTCATGTATTAAACTTGTATAAATTTTAATAAATAATCTATAAATAGTTTAGTTACCAAAAATTCCAGATCTCACTTTTTATATAAATAATACTTTTTAAAAATAAATTTGGAAGCTAAATCAAAAATTTATAAAAATCCATCAAAAACAATTGTTGTATAAAAATAAATATATTAGTTCCACGTGAACCGGGATTGGGTTGATAACCTAATAACCACTCAAAATATCAAATATCTCAATACTAAATATTTTCGGGTTTAATTCCCAACCAATGACTCATAAAACTATTCAAACATAAAATTAAATCTTAACGGGTAAAGTTTATACCTTTCGTATAAATGGTTCGCGTACGCGGAACCTCCCGTATTTCACATTCAATACGAACCAAAAACACCATTAGGGTGGTTTTTATCTCCCCGAGCATTTCCATATGCTCAAAATTGACATGCAATGCCGTTTGGATGGCCATGCAACCTGATCAATTTCCTGTTTCGGTCCTATAAACTGTTACAATCTGTTCGTATTCAAAAATATAGTTCTCAATATCTAATCGGAATTTCCTACCGTGAAAACATTCATATTTTTGCTAAGAAACTACTGTCCAAAACTCGTCACGATCCAACTGTCGGATCTCCGGGGATCGACGATTCTGAGACTCAGTTTTCAAATCCGAAAATCCGATCAGTCTCATTCGAGGTTATGAAAAGCATACCTAGAGAGCTCTGATAAAAAATTCCTCCTGTAGGGTTTTGTGTCTATGTGTTGATAAGATCATATCCAAAATTCATGCATTTCTAAAGGTCGGATTCCGGGGATCGTCCGATCTTTAAAACTGCGCATGCATAAAACTTTCTGGACAGAATTTAAAAACTCTTTTTAACGAATTTAAGCAAGGATTTAGACAAATATGAGCTTACCATTGCGTTCGTAGCGTCGAGAAATGGTTCTAGGGGAAAAACGGGCTTCGACCGCCACCGGCCACCGCACCCGACCACCGCGGACCGCCGTCGGCAGCCACCGGACCACCGTCGGACCACCACCAGCTCCAGCCCTCTCTCTCTCTCTCTCTCTAATTTCTTTCAATTAATTGATCAAATGAGAAAAAAAAGGGTAGTGGGGTATTTATATCCCTCGTGGTCTCCGATCGCGTGCCGATTTCTCGCTTAAACGAACCCGATAAAAAAATAGAGGCGTTATTTTATCCAAAAATAACTTATTATAATTTATTATTTTCCCTCGAGTCCTTGCGTCTCGTAAATATATATCCTTTCGGATTTAAATTAAAATTTACAAAACCGTTCGACTCTGGTGTTAACGCGTATAAACCCGAACTTGATCAAAATTTTGACATTAAAATCACCAAAATAAATCTTGCTATTATTTATCGTTCTCCAACGAGTTCCTTTCGTTTAAAAGTATATTTCACATAATAATACTATTATTATTATTATACGAACTCGTCGAACACGGGTGTTGACCGTAAAAGTCACGGTTATCACACTTAATAATGCTCATATTTCATCCATTCATTCATTGATCATCATTATTTCTAAAAATTTGTAAATTTTAGTTTAACGTGGTAGGGTAAATCTATATGGTTTGATCTGTGCCTAAACATGACCGTGAGACAGGATTAGGTAGAGCTGTAGCTTTTAAGTGTGAGACACATGGGTTGATTGATATTTGTATAATTAGAACACATTACAGGGGGCTTGAAAGTTGATGGTTGGGTTTAATCGGACAGAAATACTAATTATTGCTTTTTAACACGTGAGTACGTTTTGCTAATTGGTAATTGATGAGTTGTTAAGTTAGATCTTAGTTCTGATTCCATTGCAGACTTTTTCGAGGATGAAAAAAGGTCAAGTGTGGGGGATGTTTGATGTGTTGCAAAGCACACATGCATTTCCCTTGTATTTTGTAGTGCTTTCGTATAGTTTTATAGTCGTTTCGAGTCAATTAAAGCTTGTAATTAGTTATGTTATATTTTGTAGGTATTCGGGGAGTAATTGGAGCTTAAACGATTAAGAACTGTGAAGAAACGAGCACACGAGAACCCGGGATGAAAACGGAAAAAGTCGGAAAAAAGTCCAACTTTAGAAGAGGCATATATCTAGAAAATTAGTTACGGGGCCCATAATATATCGATTTGGGGTATTTCGAGAAGAAGAGTTCAAATTTCCAGTAAGTCCTCGCGGTACACGAGAGATTGGGTCCATTTTCTCACGGTACACGAGACACCGGAAAACCTGCGCGACTAGTTTGTCTCTCGCGGTACACGAGAGACTTGCCAGATTCCCTCACAGTACGTGAGAGACCCCAGATACGCAGATTTTGGCCTATTTTCATGGTATAAAAGGTTGGGATCAATCCTAGGGTTTAAGAATTCGATTCTAGACGTAAAGTTAAGGACTTTTGGGCGATTTTGAGTGGGAGAAGTCACAAGGGATCAAGGATTGAAGCGTTGGATGCGTGGATCGATTGGATTATCGTCTTTTCGGTTTATGTTTCTTATCTTTTGCTTTTTTGATTCATCTATCTTGCATCATGATTCTGAATATTATACTTTGTGTTGATGTTTTGATGATGGTAGTAGGCTAGATTTCTTGAACTACCTAGATTTTGATGATTATGTGTTGTTATTTGGTTTGATTTTGGATTTCAGTTTCTTTTTGATGGATTAACAATAAAATAAAGAACTTGGTATTGTTTGATTGGATGTATATGCGTATTTGATCTTGATTTATGATCTATTGAATGTTCCATATGCTGCTTTGTGAATGTCTTTCATGTATGGTCGCATATTAGGTCACTAGCTGTGTGTTTGTGATTGGTTTATGGTTTACTGTCTTGTATCCATAGGAACATCGATTGAGAGTCTGTTATGGTTGAGTATTCTGCCTGCTTCATTAGCTGAATGGTGCGAAGTTGTCGGGTAATCTTTGGTGTTAGGGTTGTAGGTTAACTGCTCTGAAAGGAGGGTTTCCTAGGTTATCTTAGCATCATTGTTATTCCATGTCTAGTCAAATGAATTAAAGTTAATCCTTGCACTGAAAGGTGTATTGAAATAGTGTGACTGGGAGGTAATCTGTCTAGCGAGTACTTTAGTGTTTTTGGAGATAGCTGGGAGGTGATCTGACTAACTGGTGAGTTTCACACGTCCCTTAGGTTTCCTTTTAGGTCACACCCGGAGAATGATCTGGGATCCACTAGCTTGTTTAAGTGTGTCGTATTCTAAGAGCCCGGCTCCATCATAGTTTCTGTATCCGAGAGATTTCCATGGTACATGCATAGGATTCAAGGTCTAGGTAGTGTTTTCCCCATTTGTGAGTTGTCTAAAGTTTCTTGATTTCTGTTTGGTGTCGTTAGTTAGAGAGTTCCATTAGGTTACAACACAAATCCCCCCCAATATAATTCAGTTTAGTTAGTTGAGTCAGAGTCTAGATAGAGTTGTCGCTAGTGTCTCGTGGGTTCGATATCCGGACTTCATTTGACTTTGCTACATTGATCGGTACACTTGTCGGTTGTGTGGTCTAGTATTAGGTTGAGTCTAGATTTATAAATTTAAAGCTAGAGTGTCTAGGTTAGGTTTTATAGTTAGTTTTATAAACCGTCCATCACACATCAGAACCCTAACCATTCTCTTACTTTCTTCTTACTAGTTTTGATTCTTGCAAGTGTTGTTCATCACCAACTAAAAGGATCTTTTAGAAACATTTAAAATCAGTAAATAATGGCTTATTATTGAAGGTTTTGATGGGTATATATGTATATATATTGGCGTATGTATGTATGTATGTGCATGTGTTCATATCTTGCAAAATGTTGATGATTAGGGCTTGATCTTTACATGAAATCAAATGTTTTGTTATGGTTTGTTTCAAACAGAAAATAAGGGTATATTATTGTATAAAAACATGTTAGTTTATGCATGGATCATTGAATTGATGATTTAGGTGTTTATTGCTAAAGATTGTTGTCCAAAAGCATGATTTAAACTAGGGTTTTGGAATGAATTATTTAGATTGTGTAAAATCTGGAAATATGTTGATAAAAGTGATGTTTTATAGTAATAATTGTAGAAGCATGTTTTGTAACTATAGATTAAATTCTATGTATCGGTGTACGTGGCTAGTACGTAGGAGGGTGTTCCTGAGTACTTAGCCCGCACACCAGTTTGGTCATGCGTACTTAGTAAGTACGCAAGACTTTTGCCTTGCGTACTTGTCAAGTACGCATGACCAAACCATGCGTACTTAGTAAGTACGCAAGGCTTTTGCCTTGCGTACTTGTCAAGTACGCAGGAAGTGTTCCTGTCCCTATAAATAGAAGACTTGTCTTCATTTGTAGGTGGAACTCTGGAACAGGTTGAGAGGTGTCCGGGTCGGGAAGAGCTCTCCCGACCCCTGGACCGTGAGCTTAGATGAGAGATGTGTGTTCCTTCGGTATGTAGTCTATAATACGGGATGACTTCTTTGTTATGGATTACGTTTCGTTTCATTATCTTTTGTCTATGTTCGTGTTTCTCTGTCTCGTTTCTTGGTTCCCACACAAATCGCAGAACAGATCGTGTTATTTCCGTTGCGCGACGAGGCTCCCGGGACCTACAAGTGGTATCAGAGCCTCGATGTTCGTTGATTTGTGTTCCAGTTTTGATTTTTTAGGGTTTTGAGCAAAACGAGTTCGTAACCTAAAATCCTTAAAATCGAGTTTGTTATCACTCCATTTGGTGTTTGGAAGGCTAAGGGTTTGTTAGATGATGTTTTCGAAGCTTTTGGAAGCATTAATTTCTCAGATCCATCACTTTTCGAGCATTTTCCTCAAAATCCGTCAAGAACGCTGTTACTTTTTGATAAGTACGCAAATTCAGCTTTTTTGCGTACTTACTAAGTACGCATGGGTTTTGCCCTGCGTACTTACTAAGTACGCAAGAGAAGTTGTCCTGCGTACTTGTTAAGTACGCATGAGTATTTCCTCTGCGTACTTAGCATGTACGCACGGGCATTTTGCGAACTTATCAAATACGCATGACCACTTGGCTTTGCGTATTTACTAAATACGCATGAGCACCCTTTATGTGCGTATTTACTAAGTACGCATGAACTAGCCTCTGGGATTTGAAAAAAAAAAAAGAAAAAAAAAAAAGAAAAAAGAGTTTTTTGGCGGGAAAACCTTCCTTGTCCAAATTTTTTAGAGATCATTTGTACGCGTGTTTCGGGCCATTTTTGAGAAGATAGAAATTTTGGTTTTTCCGGACCAAAATTTGTATACGATGTGCCTTGGCGAAACACGGACGAGATTTTTGTTGGATGATACCACTTGTCATACATTGTTTAAGGGTCCATACCTGAAAATGTAGGCTACGAGTATCCGGGATACTTATTTAATAGGGTATGAATGCTGAACTAATGGGAGCAATTGGGTCGTCATCGGCTAAATGTCTCGTTCTATTTTTGAAGATATGGCTGCTTTGGGTCTTTCGGAAAAAGAATCATCTTGTTTAGGTATTCAAACCTGAATATGTAGGCTACGAGTATCCCCGGATACTTCTTTAATAGGGGATGAATACTGGAACAACTTGAACCCAAGGATTTGCTGTTTTGGATCTTTGCAAATGAATAAAAGAATAAAATCCTGGAGTTGGCTAGTTGTGCTTTTTGAGGATTTGAGTGACGTGATGATGAAGCTGGTCATAGTTTACAGAGAAATGAGGGGGATAAAATATAGTATTAATGAGACATTAAAGAGGTGGTGGAAAAGCCGTTGGTACTTCCTATATATATACCTCTTTGACGTAACATGGATCTCAACCGTGATTTCTCGTGTAAACTATATTTATCGTGTTTGATTCTATCATGTGTCTTCAAGATGAAGTGTTCCTGCCCCTATAAATAGAAGACTTGTCTTCATTTGTAGGTGGAACTCTGGAACAGGTTGAGAGGTGTCCGGGTCGGGAAGAGCTCTCCCGACCCCTGGACCGTGAGCTTAGATGAGAGATGTGTGTTCCTTCGGTATGTAGTCTGTAATACGGGATGACTTCTTTGTTATGGATTACGTTTCGTTTCATTATCTTTTGTCTATGTTCGTGTTTCTCTGTCTCGTTTCTTGGTTCCCACACAAATCGCAGAACAGATCGTGTTATTTCCGCTGCGCGACGAGGCTCCCGGGACCTACAATAATGACCAGCTCTAAAAGTCTACATAATATAGTGATGATTTGCTAAGTGTATGACACGTTTATGTTGTTTAAAAGATGCTAAAAAGGTAGATTTTTGTATGAAAATATATACATTTTAAAAATCTGGAATCATGGATGTAATATGATGATATTTTATGTCTAAAATATATATTTTTAGTAATATGTATGATTCTTGGTGTTTGGATGCGTTTCGTTAGGTTTTACGCTAAACTAGTCGATTAAAACGGTAGTTTTCGGCATGAAAAATGTGTATTTGTTAAATCTGATTTTGAACAGTAAGTTTGAGTATAGTTTATGATTAAAATATAGCTCTTAAGGTATATAATGAGTTCATGTTATGAAATATGCGTTTGTACTTGGCGTTTGACGCTTCGGTTGCCACGTATGTGCTAGAAATTGCCATGTTTAGGTACTTTATATTAAAATAATGAAAGAATGATTTGTTTGATAAAATATATTTTATTAAGTATATTTTGATAATATTTATGTTATATGAACTCATGTGTTAGAAATTTGGAAGTTTGTTCCTTAAAAGTTAGTCGTTTTGCTTGAAAAGTGCTTATGTGCAAATATTGTGATTTTAGTGTTTTCACATGTGATTTAGAACTTATAAGCATATGTATGAGTATATATATATGTACTAGTTTTATACTTTCATTTTGATTGTTGATAAGTAATAACACTTGATGTCTTCGTATGTGTGTATGATCCACCGTTTTTCGTTAAAAACATAACCGCGTGTCATAGTCACCAACGAGTCATTTAAATAAATATTTTCTTCAAAAAATATTATAAGTCTAAGTAGATTGGGTGAACAACTTGCTTGTAAGACATGAGGTTCAATTAGTAATGTATCCCTCGTATTTAGGGCACCGTTAGTGTTCGTGGGCGTATTTTTTTGCTAGCACTCATTTTTCGTCGTTCGTTGTCAAGGTGAGTTTTTCACGGCCCCTTTTAAACTATTTTGTTGTTTTATAAACTATGGAGGAAAAGCATGCTTTCGTTCGTTTGTCATGATACTGGACTTACGTTATGTGTTCGTTTGATGGTCTCGAGTAAGGGCTTTCGTTATGTGTTCATGTATGTCGTTCATGAATAGCCTCGCGGTTATAATCATTAGCCTCGTGTAGGCCGCAAGGTGTGTTGATAGATCTATTTGGGACTGACTGCCCACTCTCGTGATCAGTAGCGCCGATCGGTCGTCCGTACGAGAGAATATATTTTGAAAGGATTCGTGGGGACAAGTTGTATTCGTGTCTCGGTTTGATTATAAGCTCTAGGTACTGTCATTTTTCATATTTTTAGTTAGTCTATGATAATTTCACATGGTTGTCCAAGTTACTTGATAGTTCGTAAAATTCGTTTATGTTTTCGTTTAAACCCGTGAAACTTGCTCAACTTTATGTTGATGTTTTTAAGCATGTTTTTCAGGTAGTTAGATGCTCTCACGCGGTTAACAAAATGGGCTTTTGGGCAAACACTTCCATCGGAATTCAGTTGAGACATTTTAAACTTTATTTTTGATCCTTATGTGTTGGATCATGGAAACTCTTGTTTTAAATTTCAATGCTTTTAATTTTGGATAATCTGAAGATTTATCTTTGTTTTGTTAAACCTTTCCGGTGTTTTAAATAAATGTCTTTGCTTATTATCATTGGGCTCCAACTTATATGACCACCATGCTTACGTATCGTTTCCGCTATCGTCGTTTTCGGGGTGTGACATTATACATTGAAGTTATCTCCTCATCATTGGTAAAGAGATTTACATTTAATACACTCTCATCAAATTGTTCGATTGTTTTTTTGTCGCAAGTGTTCAGACATCCACAAAGGCACTATATGATGCACGAAGAAATCTTGCTTCAAAACGCTTTGAACAATATAATCAAGAAATATAGTAAGGTGTAAGACTAAAATCAATCAATTACTGGTAAGTAACAAAGGTAACGTAAAATGGGAACGGAAATCAGTCGAAAGTTGTCTAATGTGTATTTTTAAAGCATATAACCTTCTGTTTATTCAAAAAGTTATTATTAGTGTAATAGTTTATGTAATTATACTTAATGTGTTAGTTGTCTTAGCTGATGGAAAATATGGAATATTATTCCATATATTTGATACTAGTTTTGAACCTGTGTACTACACATGATTAAAAATATCAATACATAAAATTCTTAAATCTGTATATATGTATCTTATAGTTGGAAAATGTATTACATATACTAACAATAGAAAACAAAATCAAAAAATATGTAAAAATTAATATAAAATTGAGTTTAAAAATATATGAAATATTATTCAATGTAATTTGACTTTCGTTTACAATTTGATTGAAAACATAAGCTAAATAATTACATTTCATAGTTTCATATAATATGAGATAATTTAAAATAAATGTGTTTTATTAGTATAATTAATAATTAATTTAAAAATATATTATTATTGAAAATATGAAAATGTATTTATTACGAGAGAGAGGCGGGGAAATTTTTTTAAGGATGAATATGGAGGCGACACATGGCATTAGGAAACCTTTATTTATTATATAGTATAGATTTGTAAAGATTGTAATTTATTGTATTTCCTTATCTAGTTCCTTTTATTTAGTAATGTTAGTTGTATCTTGTTTATATATTGTAACCCTATTTCATAAATCAATCAAGGAATATTTTACCAGTTTACATGATACATCACCGTCGCCGCCCTTGCTCCTCCTACCGCCGCAGACTACGGTCTAGCAGTCACCATCTTCTTTCTTTTCATCTTTCGATTTCTTTGCTACCGTGGCTACCAAATAAAATCAAACCGATAAACCTTTGGCCCTTCACCCCGCCTACACAGTCACTAATATCCAAAATAAAGTATGGGTTCTTGATGGAACAAAAATTACCTATTCCTTATGGGTTAAACTATTCCAATTACACGCCCGGGGGTACAAGGTACTTGGTCACATTGATGGTATGGTGACGCCAGCAAAGACAGATCCAACCTATCAAGCATGGGAAAAGATCGATATTGTAGTTCTTCAACAGATCTATGGAACTTTGTCGGATGAACGGTTGGTTTGGGTACTTCAACCTAATTCAACTGCTCATGAAGCTTGGACCCGCATCTCTAAGATTTTTCTGAATTGTAAGGGTTCTGTAACCGCCTCCCTAGAACACGAATTCACCAACTTGTCTTTGAAGGCCATGCCATTTCTTGAAGCTTACTGTCAATGTCTCAAAGAACTTGCTTACCAGTTGACTGATGTAGTGTAACATTCCAAATTCTTTTTTACTTAAAACACGAGCTTCGTTTAAGACTATGGTTCTCAAGAATGAAAATACGGTACGATAAATTAACAACTAAATTAAATTGAAAACTGAAAATGCAAATTCTACAAAGTTGAGGGGGAACAAATGAAATTTTCTTAAAACCTACATATCCTCCTTGTATCAGCCGCCACCCCCCATTTCTTGTTTTCGTTTATCCTTGCCTTTCCTCGTCGATCAACAGCCAAACACCATCACATCCACCCTAATCATCCTACTGACCTGCAATCTTCGCTTGGTTCCCATGGAGGCATCGTGCTCGGGATAGCAGAAGGCGACCACGGGAAGGTCGTGTTAGACCTGTGTCGCGCGAAAGGAAGGAATGGAATGACAAGGCCGTCAGCCATGGTTGAACTCCGGCAGCGGGACGACGGGGTCAGAAACGGAAGGGGAGGCTCAAACCAGTCACTTGAAACGGGCTCATATGGTGGCAGGTCGTGGTGGTGCGAACGATAATGATGGTGCTTAACGATGGCGTGTAGGAAGAGAATGGTTAGTATGATTGTACGCGTATTGGAGCTTAACGAGGTTATGGCAGCAGTGGTTTCACTTAGTGTTGGTTTGAAAGGTGGTGGTCGACCACAGCTTGGTGGTGGTGGTACGGACTCCCTGTGATGGCTGTTACGGGATGATTAAGGTAGACAATGGAGGATGGTGGTTGTGATTCATGTTTGTGGTGACAGCCTGGTGGGAGAACAAACCCGAACAGTCAAGGAGGTTCACGATGGTAGTGGTGGTGATTGTCTAAATCTTCATGGTAATGATGGTGGCCGTTGCGGTTGTGACGGGTTGAAAGGTGAGTTTCATGGTGATACGGTGGTTGTATCAAGCTCCATGTTGAAGGTTATGGTGGTCGGCAGCGCTTGTAGCTCGTGTGTCTCGGGTTGCGAAGGTTCACGGCGGTTCGGTGATGTTACGGCAGGCTACGGTGGAGGTGGTTGATAGTAGTTTTAGAGTTGACGATGATTCTATGATGATGATATAATGATGATAGTGATGGTTACATAATGATGATTCTATGATGATGATAATGATTCTATAATGATGACAATGATGGTCACATGATGTTGGTTCTATAAAAACGGAGATGATAACGGTTCCATGATTGTGGATTTTATGGACCGACCCGATAGACAACACGGCTGACCTAGCTATGACCCGTAAGAGTTATATATAGGGCAACGAACATTTAAATCCACTTAACCCGCTTAACTGGTAATTACGAACTATTAGCGAGACGATATATTTTATATATATTCGTTACACGTGATTTATTATTTATACATGTTTATAAATAATAATTTATATTTATTTGTTTTAATCTTTTATTAAAACAAGTTAAATGGTTTTTGGACTTTAATATTAACTATTGGGTTTAGGCCCGGTATGATTTTTATTAGGTTAAAAGGATTAGAGTAATTAATATATAGATATATATATTAAAAAAGATCTAATTAAAAGGATTAGAGTAATTAATATATAGATATATATATTAAAAAAGATCTAATGGGTGTAATCGGAAGAGAAGGCAGCCGTCTTTTTTTTTCTTTTGATCGAGAGGAAAGACAAAAACAAAAAGGAGGGTTTTTGCCTCGCGACTTCCGGCCACCAAACCAGCCACTACCTGTTTTTGGCCAGCCTCGGTGCTTTCTGTCTCTCGCGTTTTGGTTCGTGATCTAGTATCGGTTCGTTGTACCTAGGTGTCTTTACCGGTTAATCATTAACCACTAAGGTATAATTAATCTCATCAGTAGATTAATTGGTTTTAATTGTTTTTCTGTTGTGTTTGCGTGTTCATAACCAGATCCTGTTCGGTAAGTCAGTGCTGTTAAATGATTATGATTTTATTTTCCGCTGCGCATTTATTAATTAACTGAAATAATTAATTTCTCTGTTAAAACCTGTTTTTTACAAAAGTCAAACTGATCACCACTGAATCACAACAGTGGTATCAGAGCCTGGGTTATAACACGCAAATTAGAACCGGTCTGGTTTCACCGGTTAGATTAATCACAAACTTTAACTATCTTGGAGTTTCTGATCTGATCTGTTTTTTGGGGCATTTTTTATTTATTAATTTGGTCGATTTTAATTTTTTTTTATTTGACCAAATTTATTGCCAGTATATGTGATTGTGTTGAATATGTAAATCTGGCCCGACCATGTGATTGGGTTGTTTGTGTTTATTATTCAGTTTTTGGTTTTATGGTTTTGGCCCACTTTTGATGGCTCAAAGTTGTAATAGAATAGACTTTTTTATTTTATGTAATGTAATAAAAACCTGATGACAAATCTGAAGACGCAACAGGAATCATGGAGTCAGTGGGAGTCATCCGAGACGACCAGATGCACGGAAGTCCATCCTTGTGGTTGTTTTAATTCTGTGGAACCCGTGACCCGTTTGTTCTTGCTAACTGGCTCTAGCAAGATCAAACAAACTTGGCCCTAAAAGATTTACATATTTATTTGCTTTATGGTTGCTTTTAATTTTTTATAACTTAAATTTATTATCAACCAACCAAACACTAAACGTTTTAAAAGGGGTTTTAAAATGTCATAATCTGTCACCGCAAGTTTTAATTTTACTACTTGTAGAATTTTATAAAAATTAACAACTGGCTTGTTTTATAAAATAAATAACCACTAAAGTTTTGCAATTTTAACTAAATTTAATTTCAAAACTTATAACTTAATAGTTTTCAACTATTAACTTTAACTGGTTATTCAAGTCGCGACAAACTTAGTTTTAATAGGTTATTTAAAATTAAGTGTCCTGAGAGATTAAAGGGTTTATCAAATTTGTCACGACTTTAAATAGTAAAACTGGCTTTTACAACACACGTATGATTTAATCATTCGTTGTGTTTGACCCTATTCGGTAAACACTAAAATTAGAACCCATATTTAAAACCAATGGTCTATGCCATCCTATTATAAGGAACACTTGGAGCATAAAACGAAACATCGGTGTTTGGAGCCACAGCACCGCACTGGATGCGTAGTTTATCCTTCCAAGGTGCAAGGGTTTCGTTGACACATCCGGCCCTTCCGCAAGTACCTGTTTTAGGAAGACTATTACTTTTCTCTCTTGTTACATGCCCCAGCTGTCAAGAGATTAAAAGTGGGCATAGATGAGGCTAAACGTATCAATGCATAGACATGTCTTGTCTTAGCGGCCTCATACACGAGAGTTGTGCATCTTTCCACAGTTGACACTAATTGTCAGTCTAGTTACCCACTTACTAATGTTGTATGCCACAGCTACCATTAGTGACTGATTTAGCTAGATTCTCACTCCTTATTTTAATTTCTGTAATTGGGTCATAAATTAATAAGGATTTTTCACTTTCTTTATACTAATTTATTTTCTTTGCTTATCTTGACAGATGTCTATTGAAAATAATAATACTAATAACTCCTTCGCTCTCAAGTCTATCCTTGAGAATGAAAAGCTGGATAACACCAACTTTCTATCGTGGCAGTGCAATATGAGAATAGTTCTCAAGATGTCCTAGAAGCTCTATGTTCTTGATGCACCAGTCCCTGAGGCACCCGATGGTAACACGGCTGCCGCTCGTAAGGCCTGGGAAAAACAAAGAGATGATGCCACTGAGGTGGTCTGCCTTATGCTAGCCTACATGTCCCGTGAGCTCCAAAAGAGCATGGAGGACCTGGATGACTTTGACATGATTGAGCAACTTAAGGGCATGTTCATTAAACAAGCCCGACAAGAACGCTATGAAACCATGTCTCAGCTCATTCGCTGCACGATGCAAGAGGGCACGCCTGTTAGTACTCATGTACTTAAGATGAAAGGGTACATCGACCAGATGAACAAACTTGGATATCCCATGAAGGATGACATGGCTACTGATTTCATCTTAAACTCTCTCCCAAGCTCCTATGCTCAATTCGTAATGAATTTCAACATGAATGGCTTGGAGAAGACAGTGGCCGAGTTACATGGTATGCTCAAAACGGCCGAGATGAATATACAAGGAAAGAAAAATCAAGTTCTGATGGTCAGATCTGCTGGTGTTAAAAAGCCTAACCCTAAGAAAAGAGGTTTTAATAGCAAAGGCAAGAAGAAGGTTAATGTTGCTGCCAAGCCTGCCACCAACAATAACAAGAAAGCTTCAAAAGCACCCCCTCCTGAGGAGCGCCATGTCACACCCCGCCAAGGCGGAAACGCGAGGCGCGACGTTCACTGGTTTCCAAAGCATATGATTACCGCAAACACATACATGATAAATGGATACATAAATGAGTTTAAAGTTTTACATTACAAAATGTAAAATGAGTTTACAAAACATTAAGATTTCACAAATATGACTCAATTCAATGAGTTATACAAGGGAAATCCTCCTTGAGTAGTATCCATCGTGCATGCATGTAATCTACATTGCTAACCTTGAAATCACGTTCAGTTACCTTTAAAACATACTTAAAATCGTCAACACGAGGTTGGTGAGTTCACAGGTTTAATCAAATAGTTCTTGGTAAAACTCAGTTGTTCATAAATCGTTTCAGTTGTATGTGATAAACAGAATAAGAATTGTTGACCCATTTGTAAACTAGCTAGGAATACAAATAATATGTTCATACATGAGGCGTAACCAAACCATGACATGTGTGAGCCCCTATTAAGCGTTATCAGATTCTATGCGGCCATAAATCCTCCAAATTGTGGTTAGCGCGACTAACCATGACCGGGAGACGTCACTCTCCATAGTACTATTCATAGGACCCTAGGCTACAGTTAATGGTTACTATGTTGTTCCAGGGGACTTTAGCGGCCTCCAATGTGTTGTTCTCATCCCATGTAAACATAAAGTCGTGTCTTATTCTCTTGTTATCCCATAAAATAGTTGAAGTATGTTCTTCCCCCAAATATTAGAAAACAGTAAAAAGAAAGGGGCCGTGAAACTCACCTTGAGTTTGTGTATATACTTGTGATAATACTTGTTGTAGTCAACCTTGACTATTTGTACCCTAGATACCAAGGGTAAATTGTTGTTAAGACCAACGTCTTAATTGTAAATTGTTCACCGACCTTGTAAATCTGATTGTGTTTGTTTAAATATCGTTTTAGTTTTCCAACACATGTTTTGTTGTAAAATAGTTTTGAGTTACTGCCCAACTGGGACTGTTGTACAGGTGTCGAAACTTCTTAGTTTCGATTGGGCATATGTGTGTCGAAACTACTTAGTTTCGATGGAGTATATGTGTGTCGAAACTACTTAGTTTCGATGGAGTGGTCAGGAGTCGAAACAACCTAGTTTCGATTGAGAAAAGGTATCGAAACTACCTAGTTTCGATTGAGTATTTGCTATCGAAACTACCTAGTTTCGATCAAAACTCCTAGTTTCGATGGATCAACAGGTATCGAAACTCCTAGTTTCGATTGAGTTAACTGGTATCGAAACTCCTAGTTTCGATTACTGGACTTCTGTTTGACAGAATCAGTCCTGCATATTTTTATGTTTTAAACTTGAATTCGACACACTCTTCTTGTTATCTTTCTTGCGTTTAAATAAGATGTAAGTTTAGCTACGGTTTTAAAGAAACTAATGTGAAAATGTCGAGTTTTTACCTTAAAACCGAGATGAAGATGATGAAATAAAACAGAGATGATCTCGACTCTTTTGCAGAAACACTTGAAATTCTTCTTAAAATACTGGTTTGTGGTAGGATTTTGCCTTGAAACTGGACTTCGAATTGAAGAGAATTGGAATGTTTGCCGTATGAAAATGAGAAATATGAAGAGGAGTCGTGATGTTGAGACTGAAAAGGTATGGGACGAGTGAAGGGAGGGGGTGTGGGTTTTCTCTGGCTTCCGGCCGAGAAGTCAAAGAGTAGGTTGGGTTATAATAATAAAACAATTAGATTTAGGTATTAATATCAATTATAGTTTTAAAGGGGTAAATAAATCCGGTTTAGATCCTCCACGGTATTATAAATTTATTCTGAAAATAATTTATTGTTCTACGCAAAGTTTGTGGAAATAAAATATATATTTCTCTGGTTATTTAAATTAACCACTAGTGTTCGAATTTGTCGGTGTATATAACACGTGATCCGGTAACTCCTAGAATTACCAAATATGAAGTGAGACCATGTACGGTTTTTGATGGACCTTAATGTCCTTGTTTGTGAAATTACGTAAATCACAAAAATAATTATAATGTAAACTCGTTTATTGTAATGTAAACTTGTTCATAATGTGTACGGATATTGACCTGAAATGTCGGGTGTCACACGCCAATGCTTTGAATGCAACAAAATGGGGCACTGGAAACGTAACTGTCCTGAATATCTAGCCAAGCTGAAGCTGCAGAGGGCCAGTGGTGAGGGCACCTCTTCAGGTATTCTCATTTATGTTATTGAAATTTTTACTGTTTCTAGCAACACATGGGTATTTGATACCGGATGTGGATACCACATCATTAATGTCTTGCAGGAGCCTAAAATTTGGAGGAAGCTGAAACAAGGCGACATGGAGCTCATCGTTGGTGATGGGAAAAGAGTACCAGTTCTTGCAACTGGAACATATCATCTCTCATATCCTTCTGGCCTTGTGGTTGTTTTGAACAATTGTTTGTTTGCACCTGGTTTAACCAGAAACATTATTTCAGTTTCTTTATTGTTTGAACAAGGATTTAAGTACGTTTTTAATGGTATTGCTATTTCTGCCTACTTAAATGATATCTTTTATTTTGAGGCTAAACCTCAAAACGGTATTTATGAGATTGACATTCAAACTGACAATAACATATATAATCTTTCTAAATGTATCAAATCTGGCATTAATGATACTTTTCTATGGCATTGTCGACTTGGCCACATAAGCAAGGCACGCATTAAAAGACTCCAATCCGAGGGAATTCTTGAACCTACCGGACATGCTTATTTGATAATTGCAAGTCTTGTTTAGCCGGCAAACTCACAAAGGACCCCTTCACCCATGTTGGTGAACGAGCCAAGGATCTTCTAGGCCTTATACACACTGATGTGTGTGGCCCTTTCAGAACCATGTCTAGAAATCATGAAAGATACTTCGTTTCATTTATTGACGATTATAGTCGATATGCTTATGTCTATCTTATGAAACATAAGCATGAAACATTTGAAAAGTTCAAAGAGTTTCAAAACGAAGTAGAGAAACAACTCGATAAATCTATCAAGACACTTCGATCAGATCGAGGTGGAGAGTATCTCAGCTTAGAATTTCTTAATCATCTGAAGGAGCACGAAATTATTTCTCTGCCCACTCATCCTGGCACACCCCAACTTAATGGTGTGAGCGAGAGGAGAAATCGAACGCTACTTAATATGGTTCGATCGATGATGTGTAGAACTAACTTGCCTCACTCCTTCTGGAGTTATGCTCTTATAACCGCCGCCCGCCTTGTAAATCTGGCACCGACTAAGAAGGTGGACAAAACCCCATATGAGATATGGCACGGGTCTAAACCCAATTTATCTTACCTTAGAGTATGGGGATGTGATGCATATGTCACCAGCGATTCTGATGACAAGCTCGATCCCAGAGTCGAAAAAGTTGTTTTCGTCGGTTACTACAACAAAAGCGGATATTATTTCTATCATCCTGATGCAAACATTGTTTCCATCAAAAGGAAAGGACGCTTTCTCGAGGAAGATCTTCTAAATCGAGGAACCGGAAATAATATTATGGATCTTGAAGAAATTCGAGAAACACAAACAACCGCTGAGGAAGTCGGAGCGTCTGATTAACAAAAAGTTGTTGCTGATGAATCAGACATAAACACAAGCGTTCGCAGAAGTAGAAGGTCTCGTAAAGAACCTAATAGATACCTATGGAATCTTGAAGCTTCTAAATTCTGTTAGTAGCTGAGTCAAATGACGAACCTACAAACTACAAATCTGTTATCTCAGATCCTGAATCCGAGAAATGGCTTGAAGCCATGAACGCCGAGATGCAATCTATGCGTGATAATCAGGTCTGGAACTTGATTGAGCTACCCCCCGGTTCTCGGGCAATAGGGATCAAATGGATTTTCAAATGAAAAACCGACATGCATGGTAATATACAAACCTATAAAGCACGGCTAGTTGCAAAGGGTATCACTCAAACTCAAGGTATTGACTATGATGAAACTTTCTCACCCGTTGCTATGATCAAATCGATCAGGATACTGCTTGCCATAGCCGCGTACCATGATTACGAGATATGACAAATGGATGTCAAAACCGCTTTTCTTAATGGACATCTTTCTGAAGATGCCGATATGGTTCAGCCTGAAGGTTTTGTTGATCCAAAGTATCCTAGTAGGGTCTGCAAACTGAATAAGTCCATTTATGGACTTAAACAGGCATCTCGAAGCTGGAATCTTCATTTTGATCAGAAAATCAAAGAATTTGGTTTTGTCAAGAATGAAGATGAGCCTTGTGTTTACAGAAAGGCTAGTGGGAGCACTATATCATTTCTCATCTTGTATGTGGATGATATACTGATCATTGGAAACAACATCCCTATGCTTGACAAAGTCAAACAATGGTTAGGATCTTGTTTTGCAATGAAGGATCTTGGAGAAGCTGCTTACATTCTAGGAATCAAGATCTACAGGGATAGATCTAAGCGGCTTCTAGGGCTAAGTCAGAATACTTACATAGACAAAATGATGACACACTTTAGGATGGAAAACTCCAAGAAAGGAGGTGTTCCGATGACTAGAGGCACTGTGTTGAACAAATCACAATCTCCTTCCACGGACATTGAAATTAAGGAAATGGAAGCAATTCCATATGCCTCAGCGATTGGTTCTATCATGTATGCTATGTTGTGCACTAGACCCGACTTCTCGTATGCTTTAAGCATGACCAGCCGTTTCCAGCAAAGTCCTGGCATTGCCCATTGGACTGCAGTTAAGAACATCCTGAGGTACTTAAGAAGGACCAAAGACATGTTTTTAATATTTAGAGGAGTGAAAGAGGAGCTCACTGTACGGTGTTACACTGATGCTAGCTTTCAAACTGACTGAGATGACTCTCGCTCACAGTCAGGTTTCGTATTCACTCTTAATGGAGGAGCTATTTCATGGAAAAGCTCCAAGCAGAGTGTAGTGGCTGATTCAACCACCGAATCTAAGTATATAGCCGCATCAGATGCTGCTAAGGAAGCTGCTTGGATGAAGAAATTCATTACTGACCTCGATGTGGTTCCGAGTATTCGCCAACCAATCGAGATACTTTGTGATAACACAGGTGCTATAGCTCAAGCCAAAGAGCCCAGATCTCATCACAAAGCCAAGCACATTCAAAGGAAGTTCCACTATATACGAGAACTTGTGGAACGTGGAGACGTCGTGATAAGCAAAGTAGACACAGATCAAAACCTAGCGGACTCGTTCACTAAGCCGATGACTCAGGAAAGGCATGATCAGCACAGAAATGCTATCGGTCTTAGTTTTGCTAGCGATATGTTTTGATTTAGTATTTTGAATGTGCGAACATTTAAACAGTTGTACTTTTGAATTTTTTTGGTTTACTGATTTAAATGCAATTCTGAATTCTTATAACTGTGTTTGATTTTAATACGTTTAATCCATGAATCTTGTATTCTTAATTATCCGTAGTCGGTCAGACTCGTGGGAACGTCTCTGAATTAAGACTATTCTGAACTTCGGCTCAAGGAGTTGACTCTGAACTTCGGCTCAAGGAGTTGACTCCGAACTTCACAAGCCTCATTTTAAATGACGTTGGATGTAACTCGCATCAAATCATCTTCATGGATCTTTGTCATAAGATGTTTTGCTATTGGTATACTCATTAGTATCCTCTGACCTGAGATACATACTAGAACTGCCGTTTACCAAGAACCATTCTTTAATCACTGTCAAACGCTGTCGCGTAACTGCCAGTCATAAAGACTTTGATTAGGAATAGTTCTGAAGTTCAGTGGGAGTTGTATGTAGTCAATAAGGGATTCTGTACTCTTACATTATATGTAACAGATAGGCATCGTAGCGCCCTCGTTGATTCAAACTGGTGAAGTGTAAGGCCTTACCCAAACTTACTGTGTGTTTGATTGGACCACTTTGATTCTTGATCGAGAACAATAATAATTGAACGCCATATGAGAATGAACTACATCCATGTCTCATTGATTCAATTGATGTTTTATACGGAAAGGATGAATGACAACTATTGCCATAAGTCTATTGTCTTGCTTTAGTTAGCTGTTACTAACACCGAGATATTTGGTTAATGACTTTAAAGCGTCATACCTTGTTAGGGACAACCATGTGCAGCTTGAGCGCCGCTGACTGTTTGCGTTGATTTATCGTGGATCGTCCAAGTGGGAGATTGTTGGATTTTATCTACCGACCCGATGGACAACGCGGCTGACCGAGCTATGACCCGTAAGAGTTACACCTAGGGCAACGAACATTTAAATCCACTTAACCCGCTTAACTGGTAATTACGAACTATTAGCGAGACGATATATTTTATATATATTCGTTACACGGGATTTATTATTTATACATGTTTATAAATAATAATTTATATTTATTTGTTTTAATCTTTTATTAAAACAAATTAAATGGTTTTTGGACTTTAATATTAACTATTGGGTTTAGGCTCGGTATGGTTTTTATTAGGTTAAAAGGATTAGAGTAATTAATATATAGATATATATATTAAAAAAAATATCTAATGGGTGTAATCGGAAGAAAAGGCAGTCGTCTTTTTTTTTTTATTTTGATCGAGAGGAAAGACAAAAACAAAAAGGAGGGTTTTTGCCTCGCGACTTCCGGCCACCAAACCAGCCGTTGCTTGCCCGTTTCTGGCCAGCCTCGGTGCTTTCTGTCTCTCGCGTTTTGGTTCGTGATCTAGCATCGGTTCGTTGTACCTAGGTGTCTCAACCGGTTAATCATTAACCACTAAGGTATAATTAATCTCATCAGTAGATTAATTGGTTTTAATTATTTTTCTGTTGTGTTTGCGTGTTCATAACCAGATCCTGTTCGGTTTGTCAGTGCTGTTAAATGGTTATGATTTTATTTTCCGCTGCGCATTTATTAATTAACTGAATTAATTAATTTCTCTGTTAAAACCTGTTTTTTTACAAAAGTCAAACTGATCACCACTGAATCCCAACAGATAATGATTCTATAATGATGACAATGATGGTCACATGATGGTGGTTCTATAAAAACGGAGATGATAACGGTTCCATGGAGTGATGATAATAGAAGGTTGACGACAACGAGTTCCATCTCGTGGTAACCGGCGCGTCCAGACGAGTTCGTGGACTTTTGAATCACCCGATTCAGAGTCCGTATGGTCAAGTTACAGGTACGGTTCAGGTTCATATTCTTGACACCTTATGTGCTAGATATGGTCTACTAAAAACTAACATAGACACTCGAGTTAAACTCTTGAAAACCCTTAAACTATACCACAATAACAGGCAAGTGTACTATCGACTGTAGTAAAGCCTAATGGAAGTCCGGATATCGAACCCATGAGACACTGACAATAACTAAAACTATACTCCGAAAAGTAACTAAAATATTTGGTTTGGGGGGGAAATTCTATGAAAAAGGTCTAAGGTAATTAAAATCAAAAGCAAATTTAAAGAACTAAAGACAACCAACTATCACTCAAAACACTTTCCCAATTCTGGGTCACACCCGGAGAACTCAAGAATTGGGAAAGGCACTACCCAGGTAAGAATCCTATTTGTGAATCTCGGGTTTCTCTCAGCTATGGAAACTATGATGGAACCATGATCTTAAAGTACGACACCCTTAGAAAACCTAGTGGATCCCTGATCAATCTCCGGGTGTGACTAGAAGGAAACCGTAAGGAGTGCGTGATATTCACCGGTTAGTTGGATCACCTTTCAGTTCTCCAACAACACTAGATAGATTACCTTTCAGTTTCACTATCTCAGTATTCGAAGATGCAAGGGTAATCTAAGAACAATCGATAAGACATGGAATAGCAAAGATACCAAGAAATCTAGGGAAACCTCCTCTCAGAGCCGTTACACCTAAATACCTAATACCAAAGACAACCCGAGTATCTCTCACCTTTCAGCTATCGAGATAGGAAGAACACTCAACTCTAACAAATCACAAACCAATGTTCCTATGGATTACTACGTCTAGCAAAACCATAAACAGTCGCAAACACACAGTAAACGACTTAATCATGCATCTATAACTGAAAGACATTCAACAAGATACATGCGGAACATTAATCAATGATAAATCTGAACTAAGCATGCATACACGTTAAACTAATTGTAATACGATTAGTTACAATAGCATTAATCCATCAACAATAATCAAAAACCGATAAAAATCAAAAACTCAACAAATATTCAGCAAACCTTGGTGGCTATGGATGTTTAGCCAACAATCATGTCTAAAAATAGTAAACAAGTCTTAATATTCAGAAACATGGAGTTGAAAAGTTTGTAAACGAGAAGATACAAAAACCTTAAACTTACACGTTGCAGTAGATTCGATTCTCAACCCAAAGCTTCAAACTTTAATCCACAAAGCCTTCTCCACTCCAAAATCGCCCAAAGAACTCAGTTGTGACGGCTGGAAACCGATCTCACCTAAATGGAATGGCATAAATTCTTTAAATACTCAAATTAGGGTCTTTTTCCGTAATTAGGGGTCTTGGCGTGTCGCCAAGACTCAAGTAGCTCTCTTAGCGTGGCGCCAAAGACAAAATAGTCGGCCCCCACAGTTTTCCTGAATTCTTGGTCTTAGCATGTCGCTAAGACCTGAGCCAACTTCTCCGGGTGGTGCCAAGACTTCAATTTCTAGATTTTTGATTTTCTTTTTAATGCTTTTCCTCGTGTGCTCGTTTTCTCCAAGATTAAACTTTGATTTCCGCTTCTTTCACACAAACACCTGTAAACACATCCCAAACTAAGTACGAAACAAAAATGAATTAAAACGACTAACTAAATAGCTAAAACAAACAAAAACGAAAGGATAAACGGATGTGTTTTGCAACCCATCAACACCACGTCGTGGAGGTACATTTCTTGAACCCCTGGTTAGCAATTGTTGAGTAAAAGTCTGGAACGCTAGTTTCGGCAGGAGTCGGGTCGACTGTACGATCCGATTCTCCGGGTTGACTATCGACTGACCGGGCCGACTGTCCGGGTCGACTGTCCAACAAGACTTAGGACCCTAGCACAACACCAATTCCTGAACACAAGTTCAGGCGACACTTATGAGTGCCGGGCGAGTCTCCTAGCCGACACTCAATTATGGCTAGTGACTCTCCCAGCCGACACTCAAGTGGGATTGCCGACACTCTCGACCGACACTCTGATGACTCAACCAACTCTTGCTTTAAATAATAAAATTCGTACTTTGACTTATGTGCAGATTGTTATACTCACTAGCAATAGTTAAAACATCAGCTTTGGGTTGAACATTGGTAGACAGGTGAGTTCTATGTGCCCCCTATGTGTTATGTGCAAATGTTTTTCAATATTTTAGGGCTGAAGTGTATACATGAAATGAATGAATGCTATGAATGTTAATATAAACATACGTGACATATGAAAGTAAATGATGAACAAAGAACAAAACGTATGTGTACAAAGAATGAAATGAAATGAATGGCATAACGTAAATGAATGAAATCTTGCTTTATATGTATATATGTTGCATGTTATGAATGTATGTAAATGTTATGGATGGAAAAGATGATAACAGTTACTTCGCTAGACGGACGACCACTCGACTATTATGCAGCCAAAAATGAAAGTCTAGAAAGGTAGACTAAACTAAGGCTACTACGGTAGAATCAGTCCCTCAATCGATGCACAGTTGTATATATAGTTGAGGATGGACAGTCGAAGGAATTTGGACGGTATAGCATGACGCTCGATCAAAGGAATCCATACGATCATGGAGGACGGACTACGATAGTAGGACGGAGCGTCTGTTTTTGTGACTTACGAGAGCAATGGCGGGCTGCTCACCCTTATGTTTATGACCAATAAATGTTAAATGAAAGCAAAGATGTATACATACATACATATATATATACATATATATATGTACTTACAATGAATGTTAAATGAAGGTAAAGATATATGTATATATATATTTATATGTACTTACAATGAATGATAAATGAAGGCAATTAAAGTATTAATGTGTAATCATATATGTATATATATATATTTATACTTATAAAGAAATGATGTTTATACCTAACTCCTTTAAACTAGAACTCACAAGCGTTAGCTGACTTTTAGTATGCACTTCAGGTAAGAACAAGAAACATGTTAAGACTTTCATTGTTATGTTTGTAATTGAATGATACGCTTCTGCTATGTTGAACGATTTTAATTAAAAGTTTAGTGTTGATGACTATGTTTATGAGTAATTCCAACGAGTGAGGTCTCCCCGGTTTGGGGCCTTACAAGTTGGTATTAGAGCAATAGTTTGAGAGATTCAGACATCCCTAAATGTGTGGACTAAAGCTGATAATGGGACCAACGCAAAGATGTCAGTTAGATAGCCAACGTCAACGCCAAAACATGTAACTAAGTAGCAGGGTTAATACTTGTAGCTCAGGGTAGATGCCTTAACGTAGAACACGTGCCTTAGATATCAACGTCACTACTGATATGAATAGTTACACATAGGACATACGATGATAGGCGATTTGAGCACGTGAGTATAGTAAATGGTTAATAACACGTAGCTACTGTTATTAATCTTTTGCTGTGTAAGTGTGACTCGATTTGTCATCTGTCATATGTACTCCTCTTAGAGAGGAAGGAGATGTTAGCATAGTACTACGAATGACTCATAAATAATAAGAATGGTGCGATCCATGTGAGGTGAATCTCAGACAACGGGTAGAAGTTCGACGAACCACAAATAAAGAAAGACGATGGGTTATCAACGGTCCGAGTAGATCAGTAACGAACAATCATGAGCGACTCCCGTTAACTAGGAATTCGGAAAGAGAAGAAGGATACATGGACTAGACGTTGTTTATAAAAGACATTCACATTGTGAATTTACAGTAAGGTAAGTTGGTGATTACGTCAGGATCCACGTAATTGTGAATTTACAGGTGCTCGTGCATACAGATGAACCTTATCATGTGGATTAATACACATGTCACCAAAAATAATTAAATCACTCTAACCATGACTATGAGACTAGTCACTTGAGTAATGATGATCATAGCAAATTAGTAAGACGAATGATGGCAACAACGGCATACCAAAGGTGGGAGGAGAAGGAGTGAGACTTTAAATGAAGTTCGCTAAAGTTGAGTAACACTAAGGAACAAGTTTGGAAAGATTGACGAAACCTGGTCCGGAACCTGATACAACAATGTTGAAAGTATTAAATCGAGCAAAGACAAAGAATTGGAAGATTGCACTAGAAGAGAATTAGTATGAGAATGATAAGAGGGCCTATCAAGCCCTAGAGAGAAGATTGCTTCGCATGGCAACCCGCAAACGGCGAGACCGATTAAGGAGAATTTGAGGAACTCAACACTTGTTTGTTTCGAATTGAGAAAGTTGCTACCAAGGATTACACATTAGTACTGTAACATTGATGTAGTGCAAAGCACGCATATTTATTCCTATTGTTTTCGAGCTTTTTAGTTAGTTTTACCTTTGTTTTAAGTCGTTTTTGTTTCCTATTGAGTCTTTATTGTGTTTACAGGAGCTCGTGTGAATAACGAGTCAAATCCCGAGGAAAATGAGCACGAGAGTGAAGCCCAAAAGAAATAACGAAAAATGGTGAAAATCAGTCCCTCGCGGTACGTGAGGGGCTGGACACAATCTCTCGTGATACGCGAGAGGCCTGTATTTCATGAAAAAGCCCTATATTGCGAGTTAAAATATTTTGAATGCAATTAGGTCAGGAGTTCCATTGTTTTGCCGTCAGATGTGTACTAGGAGGTGATTTCTGGAGGTTGGAAGCCAATTGGAGTGCAAAGTTAGAGACTTTGGATCCGGGTTTGTTAGTATTAGCTTAACCGGTTTCCATGTTTCCATCTTTTGTCTTTGATTGTTTGTGTTGAACCATGTTCGTGCTTAATACATCTGTTATTGATGTTTTAATCATGAATCTAGGCTAAAACATTGGTATTGCCTAGGTCATTAGATGAATACTTGCTAAAGTTACGATTTTTATCGGTTTTTGGTTGTTTTGAATGGATTAATGGTTTTGTAATGATCTTGGTTTAATAATTATGATGTTATGCATGCTTTAAACCTGATTTGCAATTGATTATAGTTCCATATGCTGCTTGTGAATGTCTTTCAGTTTGAGAAGTATATCTAGATCATAGACTGTGTGTTTGTGGTTGTTTGATGGTTTGCTAGACGTAGTATTCCATAGGAACTGTGATTGAGAGTAGTTTAGATCTGAGTGTTCTTCTTATCTCGATACCCTAAAAGTGAGAGATAATCGGTTATTCCTCGTCATTAGGTTTCGAGTGTGAATTGTCTGAGAGAAAATTCCCTTAGATGTCTAGTGATTGTTGCTATTCCGAGTCATAGTTGTTATCCTGAGATTACCCCTTTCATCTTTGATGTGTTGTGGACAGTGAGACTGAGAGGTGATCTGTCTGTTGGGTACATTATCAATGTTGAAGAGACTGAAAGGTAATTCGGCCATCTGGGGAGTATACTACATCTTTAGGTTTCTTAGTTGGTGATACCCTGAGAGTGATTAGGGATCCACTAGGTTGTCTAGAGCTGTTATCCTTAATACCCAGATCCATCATTGTTTCCATAACCGGTAGAAGTTAAGCTTTGCGAGTAGGATTCCGACCTAGGTGGTATTCTTCCCATTCCTGGTATTTCCCTGAGTTCTGTGTCTGATAGTTCGAGTTGATCGTTAGTTCTGCATTCGTTAGTTTAATCAATAGTGTAAAAACCCAACCAAATCATCTTTAGTCGGAGTTAGAGTCCAGTTTAGCTATAGTAGTGTCTCTAGGGTTTGATATTCCGGTTTACCATTAAGCTGTGCTACACTCAATAGGTACACTTGTCTGTCAGTGCGGTTTCGTTCATAGGTACTCCATTCATTACTTAGGAGTCTAGGTTAGGTTTATATGTTAGTTTTTTAGACCGTCTGGGCGACATCAAGTTTTTGGCGCCGTTGCCGGGGACACTTGGCAATAGTAACATTAGCTTTGACTAGTTCTTTTTGTGATTTTTGTTTTATTTTCTTTCTTTATTTGTGAGTCTTAGTTATGTGTCTTTGTCTTATCTGCTACTTGTGTGTCCTATCTGAGTGTCTAACATAGGATCGAGTCTTTCTGTTTTTGAGTCTTTCATATTTTTCTTTATGTCTTTCAGTTTATGCACCACACTCGTTCGCAGGGATCACCACCGTATTCTGCATCTTTAGAGCCCGAACAAGATCTTCACGAGAGTACCCGCGACTTCCCGGAGCGTTTGAAAGAGTTGTGCAAAAACCAGGTATGTCCCACTAGCCCAGTTCCTTTTCCTAACATGGGCGACGCTGACCCACCAACGAGGCGTACCGTACACCAGAGAGCCAGTGATGGGGTCCTCGGGGCGAGATCTTCGATAACCCGCCCCGCTATCCCTAATGCCTATACTTGGCAGGTCCCATCACATGTCATGAGTACGATCACTTATTCTACTCAGTACCATGGCCTCGAGGATGAGGATGCACCCGTACATCTGTCCCGCTTCGTGCGCATATGTGATACCTTTAATATCTCGGGTGTATCTAAGGACGTAATCTACTTGCGTCTCTTTCCATTATCGCTCTCTGGGCATGCTTCTACTTGGCTTGACACCCTCCCCGATAATTATATTACCACATGGGAGGACTTGCAAGCCAAGTTTCTGAAAAAGTACTATCCACCTTCAAGGGCCGCTCGCCTTACGGACCAAATCCACTCCTTCTGGATGGACCCTGACGAGCCTTATCACTTGGCCTTGGAGCGGTTCAATGCACTGTTAAGCCGATGTCCCCAGCATGGTCTTTCTGATTGGGCGATTGTGGAGAAGTTCTATAATGGCCTTACATTCGAGAAGCAGCAAATGTTCAACACAGCTGCGGGAGGCCATATCATGGATAAATTGGAGCCTGCTGAATGAGAGGGGATGTTTGAGAGCTTTGCTCTCGCTGAGCAATGATCGATGTCGTTAGGTCGGTCAAAAACAATCCTTAAACACCTTAACTAGTAAGGGTCAGTAGAGTATCGTATCCACGAGGAATCAGTGGAAAGTAAAAAATTGGTTTAGTTTAGTAAATTCTTTTGATTAAAACTCAAATTAAATAAAGAATGCAACCTCCTCCAAACTTCAGGTTCTAGGTTTCACATAAAACTCAGTTGTTCATTGGACACCACATACATATAGTGTTGGAAAATCAGTTAAAATGGTAATTGAAGACAGGCTGTTGTCAGCAACCTATATAACCAGTTCCGTCACAAACCAGTATAATTCAATCACCCAATTTATGAATGCCAAGTTGCCCCCTTTAGTCATCCAACCCTGCTACTAGGTTTTGTCATCAACCGAACAAGATCGTAAAGCAAGCAAACTCAAAGCACTCAAATAAACTGTTTAAAATAACTAATACATCAATCTACTCAGTTATTGTCAGAAACTAAATAGATCCAAAAACATAAATAAACTGAATCAAAACATGAAACCTATATGAACCGTCCGGCTGAAGGAAGCTACAAGTGAATTAGCCGCGCATGCTTTCGGTTCTACTTCCTTTCTCGGTCAACGCCAACAACATCAGCAGGGCTGCTCCTCTCGTGATGCGTGCCCTATGAGACTCCTAATTCCAGCCGTAATACCTTTTTTTTCGCCCCCCCGTCTTTAAACTTGCGTGAACCTATTATTCTTTAACTGGGCCACACCACTTTTACTTTCTAGCCCAACTCTCATCCAATTCCAAACTTATTGTTAATTTAACTCAAGCCCACCTGATCATATCAACTGCCTTATTTTGATTTTCTCGAACAACCTATTATCGATTCCAGTTGAAGTCCTGCACATTAAATTCCATGAAATCAAAAGCCAACTAAAATAATGAATTCATATGTCCATGTTAATTTACTTGATTTGATCACAAAATAATATTTTTGTTACTTTAACGTGTAGTTAGCTTAATTCATTTGTTTAATTCACTATTTAATAAAACTAACACAAAATAAATTACATAATCAAAATACTATATATTATACTAATATAAATGCATTTAGTTACTTATTATTATCTAATAATATGTGTCTAAAATACTTCGATCATATCCCCACACTTACCCTTTTTTCGTCCCGAAAAATACTTTGCAATGGAATCATATTCGGAAAACTTGCTTTCTACTTTCATTCATTTGCACATCACAAATATATTAACGCGTTAATTGTAACAATCGGTATTTCGATCCGATTAAACCCAATCACCGACTCATCAAGCTCCGTCAATTCTGTGATCTAATATCCTATTCATTACTAAGCAGACAGTCTGTCTATGGGTCTCACACTCAGAAAGCTACGACTCAGCCTAATCCCATCTCAAGGTTATGTTTAGGCACGGGTTAAACCTTATAGATTTCCCACCACTATAAACACTAATTTACAAGTTTTTAAAAATTATGGAATTATGGATCGATGGATGCATGTTTTAGAGCATTTATTATTTTATGAATGAACCTAACCCAGTGGTGTTTCAATCACGCTGGAACACGATATATGACATGTAGGCTGCAGTTCTTAAGCAATGAAGTACATAAGCTTCGGAGCATGGGTGTATCTTTCAAGTCACCATCCCGAAGGGAAACACGTACTCCTAACTTAGTCATCCAATATTGATCACTTAAGTCCCGCACATTGGTGTATCCTTCAAGTCACCATCCCGAAGGGAAACACGTAGGCTGAACTCAAGCTCTCAATTTTGTTTAATTAAGCTCATGCAAGATGGATTATGGATTGCGGGCGTCACCAATTTTCGGATTTATTTTCATAAAAAGAAAGTGGTGTGCCAAGTAATTTTAAAAACTTATAAATTTTTGCTTATAGTGGTACCTATCACCCTATGTTGGCAGTTTCAACCATGCCGAAACCCCTAAGATAAGAACCCACAAGACATCCTGAATTAATTGTCAATTAAACCTAGATACAATATAAGGATATTTAAGCTCTTTAGATCGGTTGGGCCTACCAAAACATTACAAATCAAACGCGTTTTCTATTTATTATTCAATTTAATCACACAAGCATAGTTTCCAATTATATCCATCATTTTCCATTTAGTTACAAATATTCTGATCCAAGGACATTTTTGAAAATTTTTATGGATTTTTCAATTTTTATATATATATTTTTTTAACTATACAAACTCAGTCTCCCATCCCCACACTTAAACTCTACATTGCCCCCAATGTAGGATGAGAGACGATGAAAATAAATATGAAAAAATAAAACTATATAAAGAATTGGAAAATACTTAGCTGGTTGCAAGCTGTAACTGTCTTCAATCCAAACTCATACGATCGTATAGTATTTCATTCGCGATCGTCGTCAAAATCCGCTATTGGGTTGCCTTTTACATGAATACGAAGCTCGAACATCACCACCCGAATGGTTGAGTACGGGGGGATCAATCTAAACCTGCAAAGTTAAACTCGAACAAACCTAAGAGCACCAAACTGACTCGATATATATAACCAAAAACATATAACCGACTCGATAAAAACTGAACATATTCAATTGTACCAAATTCACTTGAAAACCTATGAAACTTCCCCACACTTAGCCGGTTCACACACAAATGAAAAAAAATCCTAACTCACTTTCGTAGGAATCACGGATGCATTTAGCACATGCATCAAGCCATTTAAACCACTCGGTAGCCCAAGTGGACGAGTTTAGTCTCGTGAGGGTTTCTATTGAACACACCCGCAAAGTTCGTTTAACTAGACAAGAAATTAAAACATACCTTAGGCTACCTCCTAAGAGTGCTAAGTTTAATGTCCTCAGCCAGACGCGGTGTACCTCAATTACATCATGGTGGTCGGGTGGGGTGCTTGCAGTCCTCCTTCCCCGCACTCAAGCTCCTCTCATCATCAAATTTTCTCCAAGCCTTCACAAACAAAGAAAAGAGTTCTTGATCTACATCATGAACTCGCGGTTTCTTCCCTTTCCGCGTTCTCGTTTTGACCCGTTTAGTTCTTCCACTGTCTGGCGTTTCATCATCCTTCTGTTCAGCTAACCTGTCATTCACAAAACAAGCATTCTCGGCTGTGTGATTCACCTTTTCAGGTGATCCACACTTATTAGCTTTCGGGTTTGGCAAGTTTGAAAATATTTTAAGACTCATTTTCTGAGCCCCTTGCCTGAGCAGTGGCCAAGAACGGTCTACCCAAAATAATAGTTGGCTCTGTGTTCTTGACACAATCCAATACCAAGAAATCCACTGGGTAATAAAACTCTCCTACCTTCACAATCACATCCTTTACAATCCCCCGAGGATGTGCGGGAGTCTGATCAGCTAACACCACGATGGTGTTAACTCTCTGTAATGGACCAAAATCGTGTTGATCATACAAACTCCCTGGAATTATACTCACAGTGCTCCAAGATCCAGCAATGCTCTATCCAGTTTAATTTCACCTATATGTATAGAAATAATAGGTGTCCCTGGATCTTGGAGTTTTGGGGGAAAGGTACCCGTAAACACAGCATTCACACTAACACTTAGCTTTACCTGTTCGGGACATTTGTGCCGTCGTTTACGGGTACTCAAACCTTTCAAGCACTCAACACTGTCAGGATCTTCTTTAAGTTCTTTAAAAAATGGTAGATTAATTTTATGATTTTCAAATTTTCCCATCTTTCATCTTGTGTTGGATCATGTTCACTTAACACTGGTGGGAACAAAGCCGAAGGGAATGGAATTTTCAGAGATTTATTCACATTTTTATTTTTCAGATTATTTTGTGAAATTAAATCCTGATTATGGTCAGATTCAGACTCACTGTACTCCACCACTCTCTCTACTACCAGTGGTGGAGTATGTTCAACATTAGAAAAATCAGATTAGGGTTGAAGACTTACATCATTTAGGTGTGCACTGTTTGTGGTTTAGGAACTTGAGGACTGATGTGCACTGCAAGGCTTACCTACTTCTTTGATGATGCTTGCAACAATCCCAGTTAAGTGGGCAACAAGATCTATCAAAGCTTGATGAGCTTTTGCCTGGCTCTCCTGTTGCTGCACCACTGCTTGTACCACTTTGGCCATCTCCTTCATATATGACCGAATGACATCCAGTTCAGATTGATAGTTGTCTTGTTCAGGCGGTCCACTCAGGTGGTAGTCTTGATAATAATTTTCCTGATAGCTTTGATACTCAGTACCACCACCATGTGAATTGTATCTTGGCAATCTTGAGCCCAATGGCCAGTGATGCCACAGTTACTGCATGGCTCATAGTAATACTGGTCATCATGATAATTCTTGTCCATGCCGACCTGCACAAGTAGCACACACAAGTAGTTCTGAACGATAAAAATAAAACTGACTAAAAAAAATAATAATAATAATAAAAAAATATATTTTTAGGATTTTTTTTTGTTTAAAAAAAATAATAAAATAAAAATAAACTAAACTAAAAAATAAAAAAAAAAACTAAGCGCACCGATTCCCCGGCAACGACGCCATTTTGATCGATGTCGTTAGGTCGGTCAAAAACAATCCTTAAACACCTTAACTAGTAAGGGTCAGTGGAGTATCGTATCCACGAGGAATCAGTGGAAAGTAAAAAATTGGTTTAGTTTAGTAAATTCTTTTGATTAAAACTCAAATTAAATAAAGAATGCAACTTCCTCCAAACTTCAGGTTCTAGGTCTCACATAAAACTCAGTTGTTCATTGGACACCACATAGATATAGTGTTGGAAAATCAGTTAAAATGGTAATTGAAGACAGGTTGTTGTCAGCAACCTATATAACCAGTTCCGTCACAAACCAGTATAATTCAATCACCCAATTTATGAATGCCAAGTTGCCCCCTTTAGTCACCCAACCCTACTACTAGGTTTTGTCATCAACCGAATAAGATCGTAAAGCAAGCAAACTCAAAGCACTCAAATAAACTGTTTAAAATAACTAATACATCAATCTACTCAGTTATTGTCAGAAACTAAATAGATCCAAAAAACATAAATAAACTGAATCAAAACATGAAACCTATATGAACCGTCCGCCTGAAGGAAGCCACAAGTGAATTAGCCGCGCATGCTTTCGGTTCTACTTCCTTTCTCGGTCAACGCCAACAACATCAGCAGGGCTGCTCCTCTTGTGATGCGTGCCCTATGAGACTCCTAATTCCAGCCGTAATACCTTTTTTTTTCGCCCCCGTCTTTAAACTTGCGTGAACCTATTATTCTTTAACTGGGCCACACCACTTTTACTTTCTAGCCCAACTCTCATCCAATTCCAAACTTATTGTTAATTTAACTCAAGCCCACCTGATCATATCAACTGCCTTATTTTGATTTTCTCGAACAACCTATTATCGATTCCACTTGAAGTCCTGCACATTAAATTCCATGAAATCAAAAGCTAACTAAAATAATGAATTCATATGTCCATGTTAATTTACTTGATTTGATCACAAAATAATATTTTTGTTACTTTAACGTGTAGTTAGCTTAATTCATTTGTTTAATTCACTATTTAATAAAACTAACACAAAATAAATTACATAATCAAAATACTATATATTATACTAATATAAATGGATTTAGTAACTTATTATTATCTAATAATATGTGTCTAAAATACTTCGATCAAGCAACAACGTCCATCTACTAAGACTTCCATTCCTAGTGCTAGAGCACCCGCCACTTCTCCGAGAGGTGTGCATTAGGTCGACCCTGATACTAGTGTGGCTGCTGTACTCGCAGCGATGGCGAATGAGATAAAAGAGCTAAATCTGAGTGCTCAAAGGTGTGAGGTGTGCATAGGAGGCCACGACACCAGGGACTGCCACATCAGTCAGCAGGAGCAGGTGAGCTTTGCGGGCAACCAGAACCGAGGGAAAAATAATAATTATAATAATTCTTTTGGCTCGGTATGGAGATCTGGAAACAACCCACCTGGGTTTAATGTCCGCTAGAATCAGTATGGAGGAGGTGAAGCAGGAGCGAGTTCTGGGAGCAGTGCTAGGGATAAGAAGATAGAAGAGATGCTAGAGAACCAGATTCAGATGCTCGCTCATTTAGTGCCGAAGGATAAGGAGAATCAGCAGCGACTGGATGCGCACGACACCTTATTGAAGAATTAGCATTCTGCGTTCCAGGACTGCAGCGCACGTTGGGAGACATCGCTAAGAGCTTGAAGGATAGACAGGGAGGTCCGTCTACAAGCCCTAATGCTTCAATGATGGCCGTGTCGACTAGGAGTCAAAGAATAGAGGAGGAGGAAGAAGTAGTGGAGACTGTTATTGATACATTGATTCCTATTGTAGAGGAAGTCTCCTACAACACTTTTCATCACATTCTGTCATAGGAAGAGGTGAGTAAGATAGATTGGAGAGCCCACTTTGCTGAGATCGAAGCTAGGATGGTAGAGGAGCCACCGGTAGAGAAGGAAGAGCCGGTGGACGAGGAGATAGTGGTTGAGAAGCCCGTCGAGAAGGCAGAGGAGAAGAAGAAGCGGGTGGATATGAAGACCCCCGAGATTGACCTTAGCCGTGTTCCGTACCCAGCACGCTTGCTGCCACATAAGTATGCTAGGGAATACGGTAACTTCCTTAACATGTTCAAACAACTTAAGGTCAATCTCCCATTCCTAGAGGTCCTCCAGCATATGTCTAAGTATGGCAAGTTCTTAAAAGATCTTCTTTCCAACAAGAAGAATCTAGAGGAGGTCTCTAAAGTCTCACTAAGTGAGAGATGTTCTACGGTGGTTCAGAACAAACTGCCAGAGAAACTGGCAGATCCGGGTCACTTCACGATCCCGTGTTTGCTTGGCGGTTTGCCCTTGAACCACGCGTTGGTCGACGTAGGTGCTAGCATCAATCTGATGCCATATTCCATATATAAGCAGCTGGACCTAGGTGAACCGCAGCCAACGCGCATGAGCATATCTTTGGCTGACCGTTCAGTCAAGTATCCACGAGGAATAGTGGAGAATCTTTTAGTGAAAGTTGACAAATTTGTCTTCCCCATGGATTTTTTCATTCTTTACATGGATGTGGATGATAGAGTCTCGCTCATCCTAGGATGCCCGTTCCTACGTACCCCCAAGGCATTGATCGATGTCTTTGACGGGAAGCTTACACTTCGTGTGGGGGATAAGTTTGTTATCTTTGATACTATGAAGTTCGTGAAGGGGGCTATAAATCATAGCCATTATGTGTGCATGATTGATGCCTTCATGGACTACCATAGGGACTCTGATTTAGAAAAGGATGTAATTGGTGAAACCGGCCTTGAATTAGGAGAGTTATCCGATTGGGCGTTGAAGTTAGAAGAGTTGCTAAATGAGCCGATGAAGACGGCGGTGAGGTGCCCAGTGATCTACAAGAGATGATGGCAGAACTGGAGGAGATGGTAGGCAAAACCCCAAGTGTGGGGATGGTAGAGAAGATTGAGGATCTCGATGATTCGGGTGAAAGGCTAGAGGTCATACCATTAGAGATACCTATCCCTAAGCCCCTGTCCATTCTTGTTGTTTGTTCTGAGGGGAGAACAACTGAGCCAATCCCTAGTTTTAGTTCCCTTAAGTCTAGGACACCCCGTAAGATAACCCGAGAGTTGAGTGATGTATGTGAGTTAATAAGAGAGAAAACCCCAAGTGTGGGGATGTTTAGGAGTGAAAAATTGCTTAAGTACTTGAACCAGGTCATCTTTGGACCGGGTAGGTTTAAGTTTTGATGGAATGTCCTGAGTGATAGTTATAAGAAATATTCAGTAATTGTTGAGGTTCAGTGGACATGGAGAGCCGGGATACCGCGCAGGATGAAGGCGGTACCGGTTAGGATCAAGGAAAAGCCTCCTGATAGGCTTGTTTGAGTCTCAGGCAAGTGCCCGATATGTAGAGTTTGTTTAATTCTTGGTTTATTTGCGTGTCAATTTTGTGTTTTTCGGTATGTGTGTTTTTGTTTTGTGCGTCTTGCATGGATTCGCGCTCGATTCGGTGAAGGAAATCACCAGGAACGAAGTTCCAGGTATTTTTACTTTGGTTTTTATGGTTAGAACATGTTTTAATTGGATTTGGGTGAAAAGAGGTTTAGGGGGTCAAAAATTTTCTATGTATAAAAACCCTCTTAACTTTCTGTCACCATGGGTCTCTCGCGGTACGCGAAGCAAAAAGGAAACTCCTTCGCGGTATGCGAGGGACAAGTATTTTGGCCGGCTTAATTTGTGCCTCCTAGCGGTACACGAGGAGTGCTGCCTGTTCTTTTGCGGTACGCGGGGGAACCCTGTTTCACTCCCATTTCCTTGTTTTCCCATGGTTTCCCCATTCCGTCGCCACCACCACTCATCATCCTTCATAACCATCATCCACCACCATTACCGCCTATCATCACCATCATCATATCATTCACCGACCACTACCATGGGAGACTTTAAAAACCGTTCATGACCGATGATCCACCTTGCTTTTGGCATTCATGTCTATGTGTTTGCCACTCATCGGGTATGTTTTCCCTGCTATCTATCTTGAGTGTTAATGAGTCAGTAGAGTCTTTTGTTTTTACTTTGAGTCTTTAACTTGAGTCAATGTGATGCTGCGGGTATGTTTGAGTTTTATTGTGCAGGTATTGATCGCTCCGTCCGTACTCAATATCCATTCGGGCGGGGTTGATCCTAATCTTATTTATCTTATAAAGGCAACCCTACGGTCGATTGTGCAGTCGTGACCGAAATGCTATACGGTGCACAAGTGGAAGAGTAAAGCTGGACACCAATCTATGATACATTACCAGCTAAGTTTTTCTGTTTTATTTTTGCATTTCTATTTTCTGTGTGTCTCAGTTCACATTGGGGACAATGTTTATTTCAAGTGTGGGGATGTGTCTAGTGAGTCTAGTGTCTAGGTTATTTTATTTTATAAAAATTCAAAAATGCAAAAAAATTAAAATTTTTTGAAAAATGTCCTTTGAAATCAAAAGTTTTTGCATAATACATGAAAAATGATAGGACAACTGGAGCTGCTTGTTGAGTTTTAAATGAAATAAATAATTAAAAAAGCGTCTAATCAGTGATGTTTTGTTAGATCCAGCCGACTAGTAGAGCTTAAATAGCCTGTTTGGGTTGTTTAGGAATGAATTGATTTAAAATCATGAAATATTGTGGGTATTCATCTTAGGGTAATCGGTAATACTGAAACTGTCAATATAGGGTGATAGGTACCATATTAAGTTAAAATTTAGAGGTTTTTGAAATTTTCTTGGCACACCACTCTCTTTTTATGAGAATAAATCCGAGTTTCGGTGGCGCCCACATCCATATTCCATATACTTGAGCTTATTTGATTGAAATCTAAGTTTCGCCTACGTGTCACACGTCGGGTTCCAACCTGATTGAAACACCATTGGGTTGATTCTTATATGCTTCATTGTTTAGACTGTAGTCTATGTGTTACCTTCCGGATAGTGACTTGGTTGAAACGCCTCTAGACGAAAGTTCATTTGCTTATTAATGCTCATATTTCATTCATTCATTCCATATTTCATCTTGATTTCTAAAAACCTATAAATTTTAGTTTAACGTGATGGGTGATATCTATATGGTTTAATCCGTGCCTAGACATGACCGTGAGATGGGATTAGGTAGAGCTATATATTTTGAGTGTGAGTCCCATAGATAGATTGATTGATAGCTTGGTAATATGAGTTAGAACACATAACTGGGGCTTGAAAGTTGGTGCTTGGGTTTAATTGGATAGAAATACTAATTGTTTCTTTTTAACGCGTGAGTATGTTTGTGGTAATTTAATAATTGAGATTGTTAAGTATGTCCAGTTATGATTCCATTGCCGACTTTTTCTAGGACAAAAAAAGGTTAAGTGTGGGGATGTTTGATGTAGTGCAAAGCACACATCTTTATTCCTATTGTTTTCGTACGTTTTACTTAGTTTTACCTTTGTTTTAAGTCGTTTTTGTTTCCTATTGAGTCTTTATTGTGTTTACTGGAGCTCGTGTGAATAACAAGTCAAATCCCGAGGAAAACAAGCACGAGAGTGAAGCCCAAAAGAAATAATGAAAAATGGTGAAAATCAGTCCCTCGCGGCACGCGAGGGAGGAGTGAAAATATCTCGCGGTACGCGAGGAATCCCAGAACTGGGTCCGACTAATTTGTCCCTCACGGTACGCAAGGGGCTGGCCACAATATCTCGTGATACGCGAGAGGCTTGTATTCCGTGAAAAAGCCCTAAATTACGAATTAAAAGATTTTGAATGCAATTAGGTCAGGGTTCGATTGTTTTGCCGTCAGAGGGGTGCTAGGAGGCGATTTCTGGAGGTTGGTACTGTAACATCCATGAATTTCTCATGCTTTGAATTGTGCAATAATATCTTTTCAATTTTAGTTCTGGATCATTTCATTGCGTTATATTAATTATACATTCATACTATAACATCACTATAGATATATACAACATAATATATCTACATACATATATATTTAGTTCATTTATTTAAGAATTTAATGTACATTATGTAGTTTCACTTCTTCATATAAACACATGGATGTATAAATATGATTAATTATAAATACATGATAATATATTATTAATAAACCACATAAAAATATTTGTTTAATTTCCACTCTTTTTATAAACATATAAGTATATATATATATATGTGAGTTATTTAAATTCTATATATATATATATATATATATATTACATTTTATAAATCATGACAATATATGAGTATATTATTAGTAACCTATATACATAATTCACTAATTTGACATTTTTATAAAACATATCAAACTTATAGTTTTAATTTTTATAGATTTTATAAAGAAACAAAATCAAATTAATTATATAAACACAAAAGGTTTAAAACAAATAAGCTTGGTTTGAACCCCCCCTGAACCATTGAACCCCCTTTGAACACATTGGACCCCTCAATTTCAATCATCCTTGATTTTGAACCCCTTCCTTGCAGATTTGACTTTGGAAAGTCAAATAGGGTCAAATCCTTGCAAATTCAGTTCCAAATTGATTCAATTCGAGTGTTAAACTCTAATCAATCATGCGTAAATGATCACACGACTGTTCTAATCACCTATAACGAACCAATTACATCAAAAATCAATGAAATTGAGTCCAAAAGACCCATAACCATTCTTAATCAAACTCGGCACCAATTCGAGCATTAAACGTGAAATTAGCCTATAAAATCTGATCCCACACCTTCACGACACTCACCACAAACTTTTTAAACACTCCTGATCCACGCATTTCATCTCCAAAGCTCTGTCGATTTCGAGAATTGCCGATTCGGACACCTCTGTTGTTCTCCCTCAATCCGCAACCATTTCAGGTAAATTTTGTTCCATTAGTTTTGTTTTGATCAAGGGTTCAAAAGCCCCATGAATTCGTGGTCGATCAGTGTTGAATTGGGTCGATTTGAAGTTAGGGTTTGGGACGGGGAAGATTTGGGAAGAAGACGATCGTGGGTTGGGTGTTAAATTGAATTCACATCTGATAATAACCAAAGCACTTGCCTTGGTCCATTAGTTAAAGTGTTTGACACATAGGACTGAGGTCGAGAGTTCGAGTCCAGCCCCGCACCTCATTTTTCCTTTTTGCGCGCATGGAACCCGGATCCACTGCTCTGTCTGCTTAAAACAATTAAGCACGCCATACTACCATTACCGGACCACTGATCCAGTGGTTAGTTCCCTTGGCGTTCACCGAATAGACCCGAGTTCGAGACCCATGGTCAGTTTTTATTTTTAAAACATATTTTTAACCCAAATTTCTTTATAAAACCCCCAAGGCTCAGAAAGATTTCATATATCCAAACCATTAATTAATCAAATATAAACATTTATTTAACCGTTTTAGAGATTAAAAACTTACTTAATTATTTATTTAAAACGTTTAAGTGATACTTTAACCCGATTATTTTGTACAATTTATATTTTTATATCTCATAATTTTAATTTAATCTAATCTCTAAATTAATTAAAACTTTTTATCAATCTAATTATTAAATTAATTAGAACATTTTTACCTCAAAGTTGAATTTATTAAATCCAATTATCTACTTATTCAAATTAAATATTATATAACCACTTATTCAATTATTTGTAAACAAATTAGTTATCCATAAATACATATATTCAATTTCTTATTAACAAACATACTATTTACAACAAACAAATGCACACTCACCCAACCAAGCCCAATTCCTTTATAAACTAGTCTCTTGAGCGTGCCCTTGATACATATATATTATTCAAACATAGATTAACCTTGTGGTTAGCTAATCACATGTGTAACAACTCGTTCGTGTGATTTTCAAGCTACATAATTCAATGTGAGTTTACATAGCCCCTTTTTCATTTTTACATCTTTGGGGTGAAACAAGATTATACTCAAACTATTTGCAATTTATACAATTCGAACATTATGATCGTGTGTGTAATTTGTGCCTTATGCTTGAACACTATGAGTTTCAAACTACATTTTACAATCTTTAGTGCATAGTGCAAGTGCAATCATTAACTCTGTACAAGCCGACGGTAACAATGATAGATCTATTGCATCTGACCAATCCACCCAGTCAGGGTGATTGTTGCCGACATCACTTAAGAATAACATTGAGTGTTATGCCTATCATTCACAAGGTTTGATTGTGCGCTCTAGTTTTAACTATAGTGGTTCTCCATAAATGACTCATTAAACCATGTTTCATATGAACTGTACACAAATTCTTGATAACACTTGTTGTGCCAAAACCTATGTATACTCACCAACTATTTTTAGTTGACATTGTTTTCATCATGTTTCAGGTACTAATAACTGAGAATCATGTTCAAGATGCTTCACATAGGATTTGCAGACTTAGTTAAATAAGACAATTGAAATTTACTGAAGTACTTTATTTCTTGTTTGTCTATGTTTTGATGAAACAATTATTATGGAATTTGAATTTAATGAAATATGAAAATTTAGTTTGATCATGTGCTTATGAACAGTCTACGTGTCCCGTCTCGACGTATTCCGCCGCCGGTTGTGGTGTGACATATTAGTATAGGGAATTAGGTTATTAGAAACTCATGACTTAGACTATAACCTTAGGACACCCATCTTATGCCATGCTACATGCTATATTCTATTTGTTACATGCTATGTGCTACTTGTTTACTATTTTATGTGACTATTTACTGGATTCCCTAATTGTTAGATCACATGACTTACTAGGCTCTACCCTAGATGACAAACTAAATAATACTACTAGTATCCCTATCCTAAGTCTCTCATCCTTCTTACCTTCTTCTATGTCATCATCATCTCCGCATGTGGGACGTCATACTCATAGACATAAGTCTGTTAAAATTCTTAAACCCCATTAAGGTTTTAAACTTTGTTAATTATTAGAGAACAGTTGCAATCTGGAAGGGTGACACCCATATTCTGGGTTTTCTGGCTAGGAAAGCAATTCATATAAATCCAAATCAACCGAAGGATCCGTATACTTTCCTAGGAATTCCCTAGATGAGTGTTTACTTATAGGCTAAAACACATCTTCTCAAAACTTATATGACTTTAAATAACCTTGATATGTCGTAGTACTCAAATGGTTATGTTACCAAAGGAGTACAATCCAATTATGATTATTTATGCTTGTTTATACCTTTATCCAAGAAATCCTCATCCTTCTTCTTGTGTTGTTATTCTATAGCATGCCTCCCCATCGTGACAACGAGACCAACAACAACAACAATGACCTTGCTGCCCTCCTTACCCAGCTTGTGAATCAACTCACACAAGCAAACAACAACAACGGTGGTATTAACAGTGGGAGTGCTAACAACAATGGTGGCGGTGGTGGTGGTGCCAATCCACCCCAATACATCTTCAAGCACTTCAATTCTTGTAACCCTATCAAGTTCTATGCAACCGAGGGAGCTACTGGCCTCCTCCAATGGTTCGAAAGCATTGAGAATACCTTTCTCAATAGTGACTACCCTAAAATTCTTTGGGTCCGTTATGCTACGAGTGTTTTTCAAAAGCTTGGTGGAACGGTGAGAAACGGACTCGAGGTGTTGATGTGGCAATGACCTTGCCATGGAATGATGTGAAGCGATTAATGACCGAGGAGTTTTGTCACTGGAATGAGATGAAGAAAATGGAAGCTGAGTTTTGGGATCTTACCCAAGACAGTGGTGAAAACCTAGTCTACACAACTCATTTCCATGAGTTGAGTCTCCTGGTGCCACACATGGTTACACAACTGTCTCGGGGTATTGAAAAGTACATAGGTGGCCTACCTATGAAAATCCAATACACAGTGTTGGGAAAAAATCCCGCTACTCTTGAAGACGCTATACGCCTAGCCGCCACGTTAACCGACAATCACGTGAAAGCAGGCACGTTGACAAGAAAGGGTGCAAAGAAAACCAATGACAAGGCAACCTCATCTGAAATGACCAATGTAGACAAGCCCGAACCATCCTTCAACAATAAGAAATGCAAGGCTAAGAACTCTGCCGTTGTTACCCTGCTGCACCCATTACCCAAGTTGCTCCCATAGCCCAAAATCTGGACAAGAGATAATATACAGGCATCAATCCCCAATGCAACACCTGCAAGTATCATCATTACCCGACTGTGCAGTGCCGCCCATGTGCAAGTTGTGGATAGTATGGCCATGTGGCTAACACTTGCCGATCTAGGCCCCTAGTTGCCCAAGTCAATAAAGGGAACCGAGTCAATCCGCCAGTTACCAACCAAGTTGTACCAACTATTGCTAATGGGCGCGCTTGCTATGAGTGCGGTGACCCAAACCACTTCCGTGACCGTTGCCCAAGATTGGTTAATGCAAATCATGGTGGTGCTCGTGGGCGTGCCTTCAACATAAACGCCAATCAAGCCCAAGCTAACAACAATGTTGTTAATGGTATTTTTCTCGTCAATAACCAATATGCTTCCATTTTATTTGATACCGGTGCCGATAGGAGTTTTGTATCACACAAATTTGAACCATTACTTGCAAAAACACAAACTAAGTTAGAGAAAACATTTACTGTCGAGGTAGCGGATGGAAATCCCATCACTATTGACTTATTGTCCGCGATTATTCTCTTGAGCTTAACGAACACACCTTTTCTGTCAACCTCATACCAATGCAATTGGGAAGCTTCGACGTCATCATAGGTATGGATTGGTTATCCAACCACCATGCCGAAGTCATTTGTTTTGAGAAGTGCATTCGAATTCCTCTTCTCTCTAGCAACATGTTACGAATCTTTGGTGAGAAGCCTAATAGTGGACTCAGACTTATGTCTTGCACCATGGCCCAAAAGTACTTACGAAAGAAGTATGTAGCCTTCCTAGCACATGTTGTTGAAAAGAAAGACAAAGGGAAAGAGATTCAAGACATTCGGATCATTCAAGATTTTCCTTATGTATTTCCTGAATATCTATCCGGTCTGCCGCCCGTTCGTCAAGTGGAGTTTCGCATCGACCTTTTACCTGGAGCTAATCCCGTAGCAAAAGCTCCATACCGACTGGTACCTTTAGAGATGCAAGAACTTGCAACTCAACTCCAAGAACTTGATGATAAAGGTTTCATCCGTCCAATTCATTCACCCTGGGGTGCACCTGTCTTGTTCGGCAAAAAGAAAGACGGTTCATTCCAGACGTGCATTGACTATCGTGAATTTAACAAACTTACCATTAAGAACCGTTATCCATTACCTAGGATTAACGATCTCTTTCACCAACTTCAAGGTTCAACCTACTCTCAAAGATTGATCTTCGATCTGGTTATCATCAACTTCGTGTGCATCAGGAAGATATTCCAAAGACTGCCTTTCGTACGAGGTACGGTCACTACGAATTTATGGTTATGCCTTTTGGGTTAACCAATGCACCTGCGGTTTTCATGGACCTCATGAACCGTGTGTGCAAACCCTACTTAAACAAATTTGTAATCGTATTGATTGACGACATCTTGATCTACTCAAAGAATAAAGCAGATCATGAGCAACATCTTAGATTGATTTTAGACCTTTTGAAGAAAGAACAGCTCTATGCCAAATTCTCCAAGTGTGAATTTTGGTTGAATGAGGTTCAATTGTTGGGTCATATTGTTAACGAGAAGGGAATTCATGTGGATCCTGCTAAGATTGAAGCCGTAAAGAATTGGAGTACGCCTAAAACCCCTACCGAAGTTCGTTCATTCCTTGGTCTAGCGGGTTATTACCGTCGATTCATCTCCAACTTTTCCAAGATTGTTGTCCCTCTCACTACTTTGACACATAAGGGTAAACCTTATGAGTGGGGACCAAAGCAAGAAGAAGCTTTTCAAACTCTCAAACAGAAGTTGTGCAATGCCCCTATTCTAACCCTTCCTGATGGGAATGATGATCTTGTTGTCTACTGTGATTCATCAAATCAAGGTCTTGGTTGCGTTCTTATGAAATGAGGCAAAGTGATCGCTTATGCATTAAGACAACTTAAGATCCACGAGAAGAATTATACGACGCATGATCTGGAGTTAGGTGCGGTCGTCTTTGCATTAAAAATTTGGAGGCATTACCTTTATGGCACCAAATGTGTGGTGTTTACCGCCCACAAGAGCCTCTAGCATATCTTCAATCAAAAGGAACTCAACATGAGCAGCGACATTGGGTTGAACATCTTAACAACTACAATTGCGAGATTCGTTACCATCCCGGCAAGGCGAATGTCGTAGCTGATGCATTAAGTCGTAAAGAGCACATTATGCTTCATAGTGTCAAGATTCAAACCGACATCCAATTCCGTATTCTTGAAGCTCAACACGTCTCGGTCACCTAGGGTAACATGTACGATGAAATGTCATGTGGAGTTGAACTTCAATTGAAACCAAACCCAATGGCTTACTTTATTTATTAGATCGTATCTCGTGACGATCTTCGTACATTTCTTATGAACGAGGCACAAAAAACTCGTTATTCCATACATCCCAGAGCGGATAAAATGTACAAAGACCTTCACTTGCAATATTGGTGGCCCGGTATGAAGAAAGACATTGCCCTTTATGTAGCAAAATGTCTTACTTGTTCAAAGGTCAAAGCCGAACATCAATGTCCTTCCGGATTACTTGAACAATTGAAAATCCCCATGTGGAAATAGGAGAATCTAGCCATGGATTTTATCACCAAACTCCCTCACACCTCGAGTGGTCATGATAGTACATGGGTGATCATTGACTGTCTCACCAAATCAGCTCACTTTTTGCCAATCCGTGAAGACTATCGAGTTGAGAAATTAGCTCGAATTTACCTTGACGAAATTGTAAGTCGTCACGGTGTTTCTTTGAATATAATTTCTGATCGAGATACCCGATTCACCTCCCGATTCTGGCAATCCCTGCAAACTGCCCTTGGTACACGATTGGATTTAAGTACGGCTTACCATCCTCAAACTGATGGTCAAACCAAACGAATAATCCAAACTCTCGAGGATATTCTTAGGGCATGTGTCATTGACTTTTGTGGCAATTGGGACTCTCACCTACCCTTGATTGAATTCTCATACAACAACAGCTACCATACGAGCATCAACATGGCTTCTTTTGAAGCTCTTTATGGTCGCAAATGTCGTTCACCAATCTGTTGGAACGAGATTGGTGAAGCACAAATCACCGGTCACGAGTTGATACAAGAAACATCCGACAAGATCATTCAAATTCGTGACAACATTCGAGTAGCGAGGAGTTGGCAAAAGAGCTATGCCGACCAACAACGAAAACCTTTGAAATTCCAAGTCGGTGACCCTGTACTTCTAAAGGTGTCTCCTTGGAAGGGCGTGGTTCGTTTTAGGAAAAAAGGTAAGCTATCACCTCGCTATGTGGGTCCATTCAATATCCTTGAAAGGATTAGGAAAGTGACTTACAAACTCGAGTTACCTCCAGCACTTGGCAATGTGCATCCTACATTCCATGTATCCAACCTAAAGAAATGCTTAGCTTGACGAAGTGCACATTGATGACACTTTGCACTTTGTTGAAAAAACCCTGGAGATTATGGATTGCAAGATAAAGCAACTCAAGCGAAGCCGTATTCCAATTGTCAATGTCCGTTGGGAGTTTAAACGTAGCCCATAGTTTACTTGGGAACGTGAGGATCAGATGGAGCTCAAATACCCACACCTATATCCAGATGCAGTAGCTTCAACTAGTTGAATTTCGAGACGAAATTCCCTCAACTAGGGGATACTGTAACATCCAAGAATTTCTCATGCTTTGAATTATGCAATAATATCATTTCAATTTCAGTTATGGATCATTTCATTGTGTTATATTAATTATACATTCATATTATAACATCACTATAGATATATACAACATAATATATCTACATACATATATATTTAGTTAATTTATTTAAGAATTTATTGTAGATTATGTAGTTTCACTCCTTCATATAAACGTATGGATGTATAAATATGATTAATTATAAATTGATGACAATATATTTGTGTGGGGTCATTTTACAGCTAAGGATCCTAGATCTTCAACGTACTTCGGTATCCTGACAGGTTTCGGTATCCTCAATTTACATATTACCTAACCGTTGTATCTTTCTTCTATCTTGACCAATACGCAGGTAAAACGTGCGAAGTCAAATTCATCCCTGAAGAATCACTCTGGAAGTCAAAGACAACGTGTAGAAGACACGTGGATTGGCCTCCAACGGTCATATTTGAAGACTAAGTCAATTCCGGGATTCTCGGATAGTTAGTTAGCATAATCTCTGTATATAATCAGTAGCTTGGTCGATTAGAAAACACACAAAAACGCACTTAGCAATAGAATACACTCGCAATCAGTCTTGTAACACTTAGATATCGATCATTTGCTGCTCAACACCTGTAATTCTTTGTCATTTATTGAAGAAACGAGGCAGGTGTCGATTGTCACCTCCCGGGGTTTTATGCCGGAGATCCTGAACGATCAAGGGGCTTTCCTCGTAAACAACCGTGTCACTCTTTACGTTTTTACATTGTTTTACATTGATTTTACAAGCACACTACCTCACAAACTAAGTTTGGTTACAAAATTAGTCTTGTAAATTTTTACCCAAAACAATTTGGCGCCCACCGTGGGGAAAGTGGTGCTTTTCATCTTCAAATCTTTACTAAAGTTTGTGCTCAATCACTATCTTTCAAAGATATTTTCAAAGATGTCGTCCCAATCTAAAAATATTTCTGTTTCCGCTCCATCATCGAGCTCTGGCTTGGTCAACCCTATTCCTCCTCCTCCATTTCAAAAAAGTGTTAATCAGCCGAAGAAAACTACTCCTGCGGGTTTTTCGGGATCCGGAATACCTGCTGGTGGACCTTTGATCGTATCAAATAATGATATCCTCGGTATGTTCTCGGAGATGAAACAACAAATGGAACAACAGAGGAAGACTAACCAATCGCTGTTTCGGGATATTGAGAAGGTTAAGGAATCGAAGAAACCAGTGGAAATGACGACCCCGCTGCAACCAAGGATCTTGGATTTCAATTATTCAGGATCCTCAGAAATCCATAAGGGAGATTTCCTTCCCATGAAAACAGGGATTACTACAGTTGGCCTTACCCCGGCTGTCAGAGTTACGACAAATAATGATCTTGGAGTTACTCTAGGATCGTCGTTCCGAAATCCTGAGAACGGTAACACATTAAATCAATTTTCAAATACTAACGAATTGGTGCAGGAGACAGGAATCACTCCGTCCATGGCCAAGGAGTTAAAGAAGTTGAGAGAGATGATCTCCAGTGTACCAGGTGTGGTCCAACCTATACCGGAAATGTCCTCTACCAGTCACAGGATCTCCAGATTCTCTCCACCGTTATGTGATGATGAGATCCCCAAGCGCTTCCAGACTCCTAACATGAAGTTGTACGATGGAACTACAGATCCTAAGGAGCACGTCACGCAGTACAGGGAACGGATGGATATAAACCCCATTCCTTTGGACCTAAAGGAAGCCTGCTTATGCAAAAGCTTTGGCTCTACCTTGACATGATCAACCTTAAAATGACTGCTTAATGTTCCTCCATATTCTATTACTTCATTTTCTCATTTAATTAACATGTTTAACAATCAATTCTCTTGCAGTAGAACTTTTGAAAGATTAACAAGTGACTTATACAGTATAATTCAAAATCCCGAAGAATCCCTCCGAGACTATGTCAGCAAATTTGGTTAGGAATCCCTGGATATCCCAAACCTTGACGTTGCCACTGCAGTCCAGGCCTTCAAGATGGCATTACAGAAGGATTCTCAATTTTACGAAGTCCTTGTTATGAATCCTTGCAGGAACCTTGATAAAGTCAGGAACCGGGCATTGAGGTTTATTAGGCTGGAAGATGATAAAAAGATCCAGCAGAGAGTGAATGCTCCGACAAGCTACACTCAACCTAACCGGAAAGATGAACCTGTACCTTTCAGGTCGTACAGATCCAAGCCGTATTCTAAGTCGGACAATCACACGGTCAATGCTGTAGAAGACGACGAGGACGAGGAAGAATATCCTAAGTTATCTGAATACTGTTTTTCTCTTGATACAACTGGTTTGCTATTTGCTATGCAGGATCTTGGAGAAAAAGCCAGGTGGCCTCGCAAGTTTGAGAGGAACTCAGGGGGAAAGGACAAGTCCAAGTGGTGTGCATTCCACGAAGACTTTGGCCATATAACTAAGGATTGTATTGCTTTGCGGAAGGAGATAAGCTATCTCCTGAGCAAGGGATATCTCAAAGAATTTATAGGCAAAGGAAAAAGCAAGACCAAGAATCAAGACAGGATCCCGTAAAGAGCAAAATCCCCACCGCTAGATGCCAAGGTAATAGGTTTTATATCTGGTGGATCTGATATTTGTGGTACTTCTTACTCTGCAGCAAAAAGAAATGCCAAAGAAGCAAAAACGGAGAATGGGGACAGACCTATCAGGACCTCCAGCTTAACTGAAGAAAAGCTGATATGTTTCGACGAAGATGACAGAGATGACATACTCATCACGATGTCCTGGTGATTACACTATACATTGCAAACCACTTCATTCGCAGGATACTGATCGATGAAGGAAGCTCTGTAAATATTATCCGTCACGAAGTCCTTAAAAGAATGGGGATCCCGGATTCTGAGATCATCTCGAAATCCTCAGTATTAGTAGGATTCAGTTGAGAGGTTAAGAACACTATTAGAGAAATAAAGCTACCAATCTACATCGAGGGGGTAAATTATATACAAAAGTTTTGTGTTATCGATTCTTTATCTTGCTATAACATTATTCTAAGAAGACCCTGGATACACGACATGAAAGCAGTACCCTCAACATATCACCAATGTGTCAAGATGCCAACCCCCTGGGGATTGGTGAAGATCAACATCGATCAACAAGAGGCCAAAAACTTTTACACTTCTTCAATGAAAGCCTCTGTCAAAACTGGGCAAGCATAGCAATTAACGAAGCAGGCCAGGGATGTTCTAGAAACTAAAGAACATGACGTTAAAGAAGTGTCCCTGGATGCCGAGAATTCAGATGTGAAGATCCTGGTAGGGAGCAATATCCCTAAAGATATTGAAAAAGATATCCTGAATTTCCTAAGGGGCAGAAAAGCAACCTTCGCTTGGAAGCACGAAGATATGACAGGTATATCCAAAGATATCATAACTCATAAACTTGGAATTGATAAAAGTTTCAGGCCAATACATCAAAAGCGAAGGAAATTTGCTCCTGAGGGAAACGTAATCATACAAAAAGAGGTGGAAAGGCTTCTCAAGTCTGGAATGATAAGGGAAGTGAAATTACCAAGGCGGCTAGCCAACGTGGTGGTAGTCCAGAAAAAGAACGGGAAGTGGATAGTTTGTGTAGACTACACGGACCTCAACAAGGCGTGCCCTAAAGACCCCTTCCCATTACCGCACATAGACTCAATGGTGGACGTTATAGCAGGCCACGAGATCCTGACCTTTATGGATGCCTCTTCAGGATTTCAACATATCCAAATGGAACCATCGGATCAGGAAGACACAACGTTCATGACCCCGACAGTATTATTTATTGTTACACAGCTATCCCATATTTTCTTAAAAATGCAGGTGCCAGATATCAAAGACTGGTAAATATGACGTTCAAAGACAAGATTGGGGACACTATGGAAGTCTACATAGATGATATGGTGGTAAAATCAAAGAAATCTGAGGATCATCTCAGGGATCTCAGAGACGCATTTGATATCCTGGACCAATACAATATGAAGCTAAACCTTTTGAAATGTCACTTCGGAGTGGGGGCCGGAAAGTTCTTGGGCTACATGGTGACCAAGAGAGGAATAAAAGCCAGCCCAGAACAAATCAAAGCTATCATCAATCTAAAATCCCCAGCAAATACTGAGGATGTCCAGAGACTGACCAGCAGAGTAGCAACACTCAACAAATTTATATCAAGATCCTCAGAAAAATGCAAGGAGTTCTATGACATCCTGAAGAAAAACAAGAAATTTGAATGGGAAGAGAAGCATGAACAAGCACTCCAATCATTGAAGGAATACGTGTCAACAACTCCTCTACTAATGAAACCAGAAGACGGTGAACCGTTATCCCTATACTTGGCAGTATCCCGAAGAACTGTAAGTGCTGTATTAGTCAAGGATCATGAGGGACATCAGCATCCGGTATACTATGTAAGTAAAAGTTTGCTACCAGCAGAAACAAGGTATTCTCATTTAGAAATGTTAGTTTTAGCTTTAATAATGGCATCAACTAAACTAAGACATTATTTTGAAACTTATGTTATTCATGTTAAGACTAACTACCCTATTAAGTGTGTCTTAAGAAAGCCAGAGATTTCAGGAAGGATGGCTAAATGGTCAGTCAAGCTTAGCGCGTACGACCTTATATACGAACCTAGAACAGCGATAAAGTCTCAGGCACTGGCAGAATTTGTGGTTGATTTCAGCAGTGATATCCAACATGAAGCAGATCTCGAAGTCCAACAAATAGAAGAGTCGAAGGAAGAATGGACCTTATTCACTGATGGTGCATCAAATGTAAGAGGAACAAGTCTGGGAATCATACTAAAATCGCCACAAGGGGACATATTACCCCAATCCATAAGCTGTGAGTTCCAGGCTACAAATAATGAAGCAACATATGAGGCGCTGATAGTAGGATTACAATTAGCCAAGGATATCAAGATCAGTATCTTCAGGTATATGTAGACTCATTGTTAATTGCTAATCATTTCAATGGTTCATATGTAGTAAAAGGTGAGAAGTTAGCCAAATATATCACAATAGTTAAGCAATTATCCATGGAATTCAAAACTTTTAACATTACACAGGTGCCTAGAGAAGATAACACTAAGGCTGATGCCTTAGAAACCTTTCTTCAACTCTTAGAATACCAGAAGGTACCAAAATACCTATCATACACATTCTGAGCCCAACAATCGAGAAGGTGAATGAAGTATCCAATACCGAAGAAGAATCAGACATTTGGGATCTTGAACCTATTCTAGGATCCTGGATTTCACCTATTAATAAATACTTACAGGATAGTGAAATCCCAAGTGATGAAAAGAACCACAAGGCTTTTCGCATGAGGATGTCTCGTTTTATAATGTTTGAAAATATTTTGTATAGAAAATCAATTGCAGGTCCATACTTAAGATGCTTGGAATATCCCGAAGCACGTGAAGTCCTGAAAGATCTACATGAAGGAGATTGTGGTAATCACACCGGGGGCAGAGCGCTATTTTCAAGGATCCTGAGGACAGGATATTACTGGCCTACAATGAGGAAAGATGCTGTGACATACTCAAGATGCTGACATACTCTCAAAAATGTGACGCTTGCCAGAGGCACAACAACATACTCCATCAATCGGCCGAACCTTTATACCCAATCATCTCTCCGTGGCCATTTATGAAGTGGGGAATGGATATCGTTGGCAAACTTCCCAAAGCACCAGGAGGAAAGGTCTTTATGCTAGCAATGACGGATTACTTCTCTAAACGGATCGAAGTTGAGGCATTTGTCCAAGTCAGAGAGAAAGAAGTCATCTCCTTCATCAAGTGCAATATCCTGATGAGATTTGGGATCCCAGCGGAGATAGTATGTGATAATGGATCTCAGTTCATTGGCAAGAGAACAACTGACTTCTATGCCAGTTGGGGAATCAAAATGATAACTTCTACCCCAGTATATCATCAAGCCAGTGGACAAGCAGAATCTAGCAACAAGATCATCGTTAACAACCTCAAGAAGAGATTAGGAGCAAAGAAAGGAAGATGGGCTGAAGAGCTACCGTTTGTACTTTGGGCAGATAGGACAACCACGAAGAATGCGACGAGACAAACTCCATTCTCCTTGGTATTTGGAGCAGAAGCCATGATCCTGACAGAAATGGTTATCCCTACTGCCAGAACTAACTTTCAATCTTCAGAAACCAACAACGAAGCTCTCGCTCAGGATCTCGACACTGTGGATGAGCTCAGGGATCTTGCCAAAATTCGTATTGCAGCTTATCAGCAAAGAATAGCAAAGTCATACAACAAAAACATAAGGGTTAGAAGATTCCAAGCAGGTGATCTCGTATTAAGAAAGGCATTTCAAAATACTACCAATCCCAACAATGGTAAGCTTGCACCAAAATGGGAAGGCCCATACTTGATTGACTCAGAAGCAGGCAATGGTGCTTATTGGTTGGCTATTATGGAAGGAGATAATCTGCCAAGATCCTAGAACGCTATCCAACTCAAAACCTACTTTATGTAAGTTAAAACTTAAATTCTAACTAAAACTGGTATGTCTTCTGTCCCTGACTATTTTTATACTTATTACCTTTGATCAAAGTATTGACTTGAGCGTCGGAGAAAATTAGCCAGGCTAACACCCACCTTCATCATGATTTCCTATTTTGCAGGAAATATCTCCAGGGATCCCGACAGAAGAAAGAGATTGGCCATCTCTCCTAAGTTTGGGTGTCCTGAATACCTCAACGGTTTAAACGGCTTTCTCCTTTCTAAGTAGATTGGGTTTCTACACCCCGCCAGGAGCGCACGATATTCAAGTATAGTTCAAGGTGGTGCGACCAGTCCAGGTAACAGTGGCTGATAATTTCATCACTGTTGGCTATATCTTGAACGCTACGATAGTAACAGACGTGTTACTCCTAAGGTTTTTAGCATTTTCATGCTAACTTAAGTCTGGCTTGGCCCACGTTACTCTGGCTTAGCCCACATAGTTGGCTTAGCCCACGTTATTGGCTTAGCCCACATTATTCTGGGTTGGCCCACGATTTTAAATATGTAACACTTATGTGTTAACTCAAAAACTTAGCATCAATATGCTGACTCAGGATCCTTAAACAATTTAAAATCTAATAAGGATCCCGAAGTGTACTTACTAAGCCTAAGACATATTCGATGACTGAACACTGGGGATAACTAATAGTTGTTATACTCTAAACGTCATGCTGATTCAGTATGTATATATATCCGACTTCGTACTCCACAAAGGTATGTATTACTAATTTTTCAATTACAAGAAGATTTGAAAGCAGAATGGCTAAGTCATGATATGTTTGGTATTCTTGCGTAATATTTGTAAAAAACAAACTATATTTTCTTAAGTTAAAGTTTGATGAAAACCTGAGAGGTTATTTATGAATAATTATTAATGATCTGATATCTTGAAAATATATCTAAACCTATTTTTCTAAGTATTTCAAGGTTTTGCCACATAGAGATCCCAATTTTCTAAAATATGTCTAAGCAAGCCAAACACATAACAATCATGGCAAATAGTCTCAAACCATCTACTAATATTTAAAGTGCAGGAAAAGAAAGTGATCCGGGCTTCATCCAAAACCTGGACCCATCCACCAGGTTCACAAGTTAGCAAATTGTCTATCCCAAGCAGGGATCCCCAAACACAAAAGAAAATTTGTTTTTAATAGGTACCAACAGGAATAATCAAATAGAAAAACCACAAATTCCAGGGCTCAGGTCTAGGCATCATTACCCTCATCGCCTTGGTCAACTTGCTTCCCAGCAACAACGACATCTCCGAGATGGAAGGATAAGTTTCTGAGCTTTCTTCCACTGATGGAGCCCCGACCTTGAAAGTTCTTTCGATCGGATCGATACTGTAGAAAAATGCAACTCTTTTCGCAGTATCCTTGGTAGCAGGAGCGACTTCTGAAAACCTCGACGCTGTGAAACAATAAGAAAAAATTAATAATCAATATCCCGAATGCCAGAATCACAAGGACCCTACAGATGGAATCCTACCCTTTTTAATCCATTTCACCGGCAGTTTATTCCCGTCAGGAATCGAGTCCCTTATCACAAAGAAGAAATTGTTTTTCCAGTTGGAATCATTCTGGGTTGTTTTAAGAATCAAATGACTTTGGCCAGATTTGATTTGGAATAGAAAACGAGAAGAACCGTGACTTCTTAGATTGTAAACGTAAGCTAATTCAGAGATGGAGAAGTCAAGAGCATGGTTACGGATCAAGATTTCCAAAGTGTGCAGGGTTGGCCAAATCATGGGCATGGTCTAAGCGTAACTCAAACTTATCTTCTTAAAAAACTCGGTGGTGAAGGCTGGAAAAGGGTATGAGAAACCAATGGTAAATGGAAAAGACGGAAAACAAACCCAAGAATTGGAGGTGAAATCCGCCCTCGTCTTGGGGTCGAAAGGTCTGAAGATGGTGTTCTTCGGAAAGGATCCCCCTGAATCAAGGGATTTGATATCAGGGTCAGTAAAGGTACATTTTTCGGAATCAGGATTGGAAAGAAGATGTTGACTGTAGAATTCATCGGAAGATGAAGATGATCGAGTGGTCTTTTTAGACATTTTTGATATAAATCGGAAAGTTAAGATATAATAAAGAGGGTCTTTACCTGAAATCACAGAGATGTAGAGGACGATCTTGGAGGTAAGAAGAAGGGTAATTATAAAGAAGTAATGATAACTGCCTCAAACGACGCCGTATCACTGCATCGTTTACCGTACCACGTCTTATCATGTGCCGGTTTAATTTTTGAGTTTTGAATTTTGAAAATTTCATATCTGTAACTTCTTTGGAAAACTGTCAAATTTTGGGGACAATTGTTAGGGGTCATTTTACAGCTAAGGATCGTGGATTTTCAACGTACTTCGGTATCCTGACAAGTTTCAGTATGCTCAATTTATATATTACCTAACCGTTGTATCTTTCTTCTATCTTGACCAATACGCAGGTAAAACGTGCAAAGTCAAATTCATCCCAGAAGAATCGCTCTTGAAGTCAAAGAGAATGTGTAAAAGATGCGTGGATTGGCCTCCAACGGTCATATTTGAAGACTAAGTCAATTCTGGGATTCTTGGATAGTTAGTTAGCATAATCTCTGTATATAATTAGCAGCTTGGTAGATTAGAAAACACACAACAACGCACTTAGCAATAGAATACACTCACAATAAGTCTTGTAAAACTTAGATATCGATCATTTGCTGCTCAACACCTGTAATTCTTTTTCATTTATTGAAGAAACGAGGCAGTTGTCGATTGTCACCCTCCGAGGTTTTATGCCGGAGATCCTGAACGATCAAGGGCTTTTCTCGTAAACAACTGTGTCACTCTTTACGTTTTTACATTGTTTTACATTGATTTTACAAGCACACTACCTCACAAACTAAGTTTGGTTACAAAATTAGTCTTGTTAGTTTTTACCCAAAACAATATTATTAATAAACCACATAAAAATATTTGTTTAATTTCCACTCTTTTTATGAACATAAAAGTATATATATATATATATATATGAGTTATTTAAATTCTAAATATACATATATATTTTACATTTTATAAATCATCACAATATATGTGTATATTATTAGTAACCTATATAAATAATTGACTAATTTGATATTTTTATAAAACATGTCAAACTTATAGTTTTAATTTTTATAGATTTTATAAAGAAACAAAATCAAATTAATTATAAAAACACAAAAGTTTTAAAACAAATAAGCTTGGTTTGAAACCCCCCCCCCCCCCACCTTGAACCATTGAACCCCCTTTGAACACATTGGACCACTTCATTTGAACCCTCCTTGATTTTGAACCCCTTTCTCGCAGGTTTGACTTTGGAAAGTCAAACAGGGTTGAATCCTTGCAAATTCGGTTACAAATTGCTTCAATTCAAGTGTTAAGCTCCAATCAATCACGCGTAAATGATCACACGACTGTTCTAATCACCTATAATGAACCAACTACATCAAAACTCAATGAAATTGGGTCCAAACGACCCGTAACCATTCTTAATCAAACTCGACATCAATTCAAGCATTAAACATGAAATTAGCCTATAAAATCTGATCCCACACCTTCACGACACTCACCAAAACTTTCTAAACACTCCTGATCCCCGCATTTCGTATCCAAAGCTCTGTCGAGTTTGAGAATTGCCGATTCGGACACCTCTGTCGTTCTCCCTCAATCCACAACCATTTCAGGTAAATTTTGTTCCATTAGTTTCGTTTTGATCCAAGGTTCAAAAGCCCCATGAATTCGTGGTCGATCGGTGTTGAATCGGGTCGATTTGAAGTTAGGATTTGGGACGGGGACGATTGGGGAAGAAGACGATCGTGGGTTGGGTGTTAAAATGAATTCGCATCAGATAATAACCAAGGCACTTTCCCTGGTCCACCGGTTAAAGCGTTTGACACATAGGACTAAGGTCGCGGGTTCGAGTCCAGCCCCGTACCTCATTTTCCCATTTTGCGCGCATGGAACCCGGATCCACTGCTCCTTCTGCTTAAAACAATTAAGCAAGCCATACTACCACTACCGGACCACTGGTCCAGTGGTTAGTTCCCTTGGCCTTCACCGAATAGACCCGGGTTCGAGTCCCGTGGTTAGTTTTTATTTTTAAAACATATTTTTTTAACCCAACTTTCTTTATAAAAATTATTTTATAAAACCCCCAAGGCTCAGAAATATTTCTTATGACCAAACCATTAATTTATCAAATATAAACATTTATATAACCGTTTTCGAGATTAAAAACTTACTTAATTATATATTTAAAACCTTTAAGTGATACTTTAACCCGATTATTTTGTACAATTTATATTTTTATATCTCATAATTTTAATTTAATCTAATCATTAAATTAATTAAAGCGTTTTATCAATCTAATTATTAAATTAATTAGAATATTTTTACCTCAAAGTAGAATTTATTAAATCCAATTATCTACTTATTCAAATTAAATATTATATAACCACTTATTCAATTATTTTTAAACAAATTAGTTATCCATAAATACATATATTCGATTTCTTATTGATAAACATACTTTTTACAACAAACAAATGCACACTCACCGAACCAAGTCCAATTCCTTTATACATTAGTCTCTTGAGCGTGCCCTTAATACATATATATTATTCAAACATAGGTTAACCTTGTGGTTAGCTAATCACTTGTGCAACTACTCGTTCGTGTGATTTTCAAGCTACATAATTCAATGTGAGTTTACATATCCCCTTTTTCATTTTTACATCTTTGGGGTGAAACATGATTATAGTCAAACTATTTGCAATTTATACAATTCCAATATTATGATCATGTGTGCAATTTGTGCCTTATGCTTAAACACTATGAGTTTCAAACTATATTTTACATACTTTAGTTCACAGTGCAAGTGCAATCATTAACTCTATACAAGCTGACGGTATCGATGATAGATCTATTGCATCTGACCAATCCACCCGGTCAGGGTGAATGTTGTCGAAATCTGTGACAATAAGACTTTTCAAGCTAACTCCGTTAGCAATCCCGTTAGATTCTTTGTTAAATCCTAACCCTGTTAACTCTATTATAAACCTCAAGGATTAATTCTGTCAATTCCCGAACTTAATTACATGAAATCACAGGGACTAATCCTGTAATTAATTCAAACTTAATTCTTTGACTTTTAAAAGTCAAAATCGCGAACTCTTGTTGCCAAATTCAAACCAAAAACTGATAATCAACTCGAATTAGTACCTGATTCGATCCTTAATGCCATTAACGACCATCAATGATACCTTAATCACAGCTTTAATCCGATATCAAACCCAATTATTACACATTAAGTCGTAACCGTCGACACCCACTATGTATCTATCAAATTCGGCAAATCCATGTATCATTCTCACGATCCAGCAACCTGCGCTCTTTAGATGAACTCCTCTGAAGCTTTTACACAAGTTGAATTGGCCGGAGTTGCAGCAAAAGTCGCCGAAAACTAACCCGCAAGCCGTCGATACTCGTTTTAGTCAAATCCCATCAATCCGACATCCAATATGGTAATCTCTTATACCTTTAGCTTCGTTTCACTATCTATATCAAAAGCCCTATGTTAATTAGGGTTTACAGCAACGATTTTAACATGAACCCGAATCTAGGGTTCATGCGTTTACAATTTAATCGATCACTATACTAGACCCGAAGATAATCCAATTAATCTATGTCATCAGTTTCGCAATCCCTTGTTCCTTAAAAGCCCTACGGTTCCAAGCACTTTCATTATCAAAATCAATCGAATTAATCATATATTCAAACCTAGGGTTCATACGTTTTTAGTTTAATCGAGACCCTATCTACACTTAACCAAAATGAAATTAAATTTTACCTTAGACTCGTGATCATCTGTATAATGAAAGCCCCATGATTCTTCTGAGTTTCAACATCCAATTTTATCAAATTGATGCCATGTTCTAATCTAGGGTTTCGGTTTTAGTATTTTCAATTAAACGAACTTAAACTTGTTTTTTTTTTCAAATTGATTTCACCTACACGTTCGTATATACTCGATTAATAAAACGCCCATGTCATCTTGAGGAATCGATACCGAATCCAAGGGTTTTAGGGCTGGGGATCGATCGCGGCTTGAATGGGGAGGGGGCTCTCGGGAGTTCTTGATTAAAACCCATCGATTCCAAATCATGTCGCGAATGAGTTGGTGGCTGTGTTGGCTAAGGCCTTTGACCGTGAGGGAGGGGACCCGGGTTCGAGTCCCCTTCACTGTTTTAATTTTTGTTATTTTAAAAACCTTTATTTAATATCTAGTTTTAATCCCCATATTTCTATATTGATATTTTAAAGTGTTTTGAAACCCGGAAACAACCGAAGGCTCGGAATTCATTTTATAAAACACTTTAGAGAATGTTAGCTATACTAAAAATAATATATTAAATATATTGTTTCACAAAAATTATATTTAATTTATGAAAACGCAAACAATTGTGTTTATATTAAGGCTCGGGTTTAGTTTTGTAAACCGTCTTAATATTATTTCCCATAATTAAAAATAATATGTTTATATATTATTTTCGTCGCTTCAACGAGCGTTGTGAAACACTTCAAATTTATAAATAATATAACAAGTTATATTATTACCTTCGTTTATATATTCTCAACAAAAATAATATAATTATTATTTTGACACATAAATAAATACCGTATTAACTCTACGAGTTTAAAAATAATATAGTAATATTATTTTCTAAATAAATACTTAATGACGATGACGCTTGAACTTATTCATTTTATATTAATTAGTCATTCGTCGCGTATCGTGTTCATCGTATTTATTAATTAAAATTCTCATTCCCGTAGACACGTTCGTCTACTCTTAATCATTAGAACGTTTCTTTGAGGACGTTCCTCTTTCTGTGTTGTCGTCACAATATTCTCATTGTATCCCTAATTGTTATATGTACAATTCTAGGGCATACGTAAGCCGTTGCAGGCTAACACTCGTGTTTTCACTCTTATTCTTGTGTGATACTACCTACTACGCAACGCAGGTGAGTTTTCATGGCCCCTTTTACTGTTTTACAATTTGGGGGAGAAAACATGTCGTAAACATTTTTGGTTATGTATTTCATATATGTTATCACTTGTTTAACTATGCGTAAACATCTATCACTAAGTCCCACATCGGACCGTTAATATGAACATAGCGAGGTAAGTTGAGTAGTACTACTGGGTTTGACAAACCTCACCCGCTTTAGTCGCGCTAACCCGGCTGGATGTCGAACGGGTGCAGTCTTGACCTAAACATGCACCATGATTGATAGGCCTGGTGGGAGGCAAAAACATAAACAGTCAGCTGTCGGTTGCGAGCGCATTAGTTAGCATGGGTTAGCTACCTATTGATTTATATATTGAATGTACATTAACCTATTGAACTTTGTTGTAAATTGAAACCCGTGAACTCACCAACCTTGTGTTGACACTTTTCTTGCATGTTTTCTCAGGATGCTACGCTAAGGCACAGGTGCACGTTAGGGCATACATGGTGTCAACATGATGTATTCAATAATTATCAATCTACTGAACACTTATTATTTTTCCGTTATTGTTAGACTTGGGCACGTTGTTGTGCGCATTTACTCTCTTGTTTAAAAGCTTCCGTATTTACTCTGAACTTTTATAATATTTCAATTTGAGTCTCATATAGTGTCGTTTGATGTAACTAATGACTGAGATCCTGGTTTGTCACTTCCCAAACGGAAAAACTCCGTTAGTTGAAATTGGGGGTGTGACATATTGGTATCAGAGACATCGGTTATAGAGAACTACGATTGCATACTAGACTATAACCTTACACATTAGTTACCCGGCACAGACACTCATACCTGATACATATAGCACCTATAAATACATTGCAGTGCAGGCATGTTAATACCATCCATATCACCCTCTGTTGACGAAAGACACATCATTTGCATTGCATCGTCATTCCAATTGGCGACACTCGAGGAATCACCAGAACAACATCCACTCCCGTCCGAGGGCAGCGAGACGGAGCCTTCAGAGGAGTCACTTACATCACCATCACCCGTTGGGTATGGTGGGCTTTCTCGGGTCCATGTTATGGATGACACTCAGCACTAACGCATATCTCTTTGGGAGTTAGGATCGTCGGAGGCGAGTCCCTACTGTACCCATTAACAACAATACGTCGACTGAAGGCAGACCGTTGCACGCATTATTGCAGAATCCATTCACATGTAGATGTCATCACTTTCTCGAGCCATGGGCTCGCGTCTTTGGACGATATTCTGTTGAGAATAGATTGACCACAAATTTGAGAACGCATTGCTCAATGCATACTCAAACCCTATTCTGACTCAGTGGGAAGAACAGCTACTTTTCTTCTTCCAGTAACCCATATCCTTGAACTAGTTTCACTTCTCTAAGTCGCATTTCATGTACATGTTTGCTTCATGTGCATGTTCCCATCTACAATCCACTGGATTGGACTCTCGTATTGTGTTTCAACTCGAGTGAATACTCGGATCAAACGATTCCTGACTACTCATCCTGATATGAGTCCTAGTTGATCAACTTAAGGTTGATGACTAATATTCTCAATGACTTATCATATCTGACAACACTCTGTACTCAGCAATACATGCTAAAGGACATTATGACACAGGACAGGGAGAACCAGGGTGAGCATGCAAAGCAAATTATCAATACGGGTGGACACGTAATAGTAATTTGAGGTACATGTAAATCCTGGTGAAACCTAGTGTGTGGATAAATGGTCCTAATCTGTGAATTACATACTTAAGTTTCCACTATCCTTAGAAATTCTCATAACCCGCTCAACGACCAGTTGGTATCATTAAACCTGTTCAATAGTTGAGAGATGCGACTATCAGGTTGAAGATGTTTACGGACACACTGAGTTATCATTAATGGAATCCATCATGTTATTTTGACTCGTGTAAGAGTCTTAGTGACCGTAAGACTCTCATTCAATCTTGATCAAGGAAACAATCTCGATTGAAACTTTAATAGAAACTCATGGTAAACCCACCGACTCCAACTTTGTAAGCATGAAATTTTGGAATTCTTTCTAAGCTAACACGATATCCCTTACGCTCCAACAATGAATCTCATTTTGATCCTATTGCCTTATCCGATGACTAATCCTTAGTCTAATATGAATTATACCCAGCATATTCAATCCAGTAAACGAATCTCTTTCTTCATGAAATGATCCAATGACATTAGAAAGCGAGGATATAATCTAACCAACCCCATCAACAACAACATAGGTTTAAGTCTACTAAGACTTTCAACCAGTCGACCTCTTCAAGTCAAAACCAGAGTGGTTATACGGGGAGGTAACCCAAGTGCAACAAGTGTAATTTCCACCATTTTGGTGCTTGTAATCGTTGCCAACAGTGTGGTAAGATTGGCCACGCTGCGAAAGACTGTAGGGTTGATCTTCTAAACAAGCAACCATTTTGGCCTCAAGGATTTACAAGGGGATGTTTTCAGTGTGGCAAGGAAGGACATGTTCAAAGGGATTGTCCCCGGTCGAAGAAGGGTGGAAATGGTAATGGAAACGGTAAAGGCAGCTGCAATAATCAGGGCCACAACGGTAACAACAATAACCAAGGTAACAACAACAATGGTAACAATAATGGCTACAATAGAGCAAATAGTGCGAAGGGGCGAGCCTTCATACTAGGATCTGGAGAAACTCGATATGATCATAATGTGGTCACCGATAAGTATCTCTTAAACAATTACTTCACTTCTGTTCTATTTGACACCGGTGCTGATAGGAGTTTTATATCTAAGAAGCTTAGTAATATGATAAAAGGAACCACAACTCTGTTAGAAGCTAAGTATATAATAGAGATAGCTGATGGCCAAATAATTGAAGCAACCCACATTCTTAAGGGTTGTAAGCTTGAGTTGGCTGGTCATAAACTTCATATCGACCTTATGCCGGTCACACTTGGTAGTTTTGATGTAATTGTCGGTATGGATTGGTTATGTAAAAACCAAGCCGAAATCATATGTAGTGAGAAAATCATTCGCATTCCTCTTCCGAGTGGAAAAACTCTTTCCGTTCAGGGCGAAAAGGTTGGTGCAGTCATGGGCATCATATCCTTCATGAAAGCCTAGAAATGTCTTCGTAAAGGTCATACTGCTATTCTGGCACTCGTTTCCGAGCAACCATCGGAAGAGAAGAAAATTGATCATATTCCCATCGTTCGTGATTTTCTGGAAGTGTTTCCCGAAGACTTGCCTAGTCTGCCACCTCACCGTCAAGTTGAATTTCAAATTGATCTAGCACCCGGAGCGGCACCGATCGCTCGGGCACCTTATAGACTAGCACCTAGTGAATTGCAAGAGCTATCTACTCAGTTATAGGAATTGTTGGATAAAGGTTTCATCCGACCTAGCTCATCGCCATGGGGACCTCCAGTTCTATTTATCAAGAAAAAGGATGGGACTTTCCGTATGTGTATCGACTACCGTGAACTGAATAAAGTGACAATCAAGAACCGTTATCCTCTGCCTCGTATAGATGATCTCTTTGATCAACCCCAAGGATCAAGCTTCTATTCCAAGATAGATCTTAGGTCCGGTTACCATCAATTGAGAGTCCGAGATGAAGATATCTCTAAGACTGCTTTCAGGACAAGGTACGACCACTATGAGTTTATGGTCATGCCTTTCGGATTAACCAATGCACCCGCGGTATTCATGGACCTCATGAACCGTGTGTGTAAGCCATACCTCGATCAATCCGTCAACGTTTTCATCAACAGCATCCTCATTTATTCCAAGAACAAGGAGGAACATAAGGAACATCTACGTTTAATCCTGGAATTACTTAAAAAGGAGCAGTTGTATGCTAAGTTTTCCAAGTGTGAATTCTGGATCCGAAAAGTTCAATTCTTATGACATGTGGTTAACGAGAAGGGAATACATGTCGATCCATCAAAGATAGAAGCCATCAAGAATTGGGCAGCACCGACGACTCCGACAGAGGGGTGACAATTTCTGGGATTTGCTGGTTATTATCGTCGATTCACTGAAGGATTTTCTAAATTTGCATAACCTCTAACTGTCTTAACTCAGAAGGGTAAAGCCTATAACTGGGGTGATAACCAGGAGTCAGCATTTCAACATCTTAAGCAGAAACTTTGCAGTGCACCTATTCTAGCTCTTCCGGAGGGAACGGATGATTTTGTGGTGTATTGTGACACATCCATTTAGGGTCTGGGTTGTATTCTAATGCAACGAGAAAAGGTGATCGCATATGCTTCGCGTCAACTAAAGATTCACGAGAAAAACTACACTACTCATGACCTAGAGCTGGGAGCCGTAGTTTTCGCACTTAAGATATGGAGACATTACTTGTACGGTTCACAAGAGTCTTCAGCATATCTTCAAGCAAAAAGAACTGAACATGAGACAGCGTCGTTGGGCCGAGCTCTTGAATGATTATGACTTTGCGATCTGGTATCATCTGGGTAAGTCTAATGTTGTAGCTGATGCCCTAAGCCATAAGGACACCAAACCCAAACGAGTTCGAGCATTACAGCTTACTATCCACCCCGGATTACCTGATAAAATTCGAAGTGCTCAACCGGAAGCCCTTAAAAAGGAAAACCTACCGCTGGAAGCGACACGCGGTATGGAAGAACAATTGGAGGTCAAATCAGATGGTATTCGCTACTTCGCCAAGCGAATATGGGTTCCAGTATTCGAAAACTTAAGGGAGCTAGTCATGGATGAGGCTCATAAATCTTGTTACTCTATTCATCCAGGTTCCGACAAGATGTATCATGACCTAAAGGTGCTGTATTGGTGGCCAAAGATGAAGGCCGATATAGCCACCTATGTGAGCAAGTGCCTGACTTGCGCGAAGGTCAAAGTTGAATATCTAAAGCCTTCTGGTCTTCTCTAACAACCAGATATTCCCATGTGGAAATGGGAGCAGATATCCATGGACTTTATCACAAAATTGCCATGAACTCCTACCGGATGTGATACCATTTGGGTAATCATTGATCGCTTGAAAAAATCTGTTCACTTCTTGGCAATAAAAGGAACTGACAAGATGGGGGGACTGACCCGTCTTTACTTAAAAGAAGTAGTCTCTCGACACGGAATGCCAATCTCTATCATTTCGGATCGTGACGTTCGATTCACATTGCATTTACGGTAATCACTACAAAAGGCTTTAGGTACGCGTCAAGATATGAGCACGACGTACCATCCTCAAACCGATGGCCAAACAGAGCATACCATTAAAACCTTAGAGGATATGCTACGAGCTTGTGTGATTAATTTCGGTAACAGTTGGGAAACTCACTTGCCGTTAGTGGAGTTCTCCTACGAAAGTAGTTATTACACTAGCATCAAAGCAACATCATTCGAGGCATTATATGGACGGAAATGCCGATCTCTTATTTGTTGGGCTGAAGTTAGGGATAGCCAACTTACAGGTCCTGAACTCATTTTAAAAACATTAGAAAGATCGTTCAAATTAGAAACCGTATGGCAGCAGCTCGTGATCGTCAAAAGAACTATGCCGATAAGCGTCGTAAACCGTTAGAATTTCAAGTAGGGGATATGGTCATGTTAAATGTCTCACATTGGAAGGGTGTTATTCGTTTTGGGAAACGAGGCAAGTTAAATCCTTGTTATGTTGGACCATTCAAGATAGTGAAGAGAATTGGTCCAGTAGCGTATCAACTGGACCTACCTGAAAGACTTAGTGGTGTACAAAACTTCTTTCACATCTCAAACTTGAAGAAATGTCTAGCAGACGAGTCACTCACGGTTCCTCTTGAGGAACTACACATTGATGAACAGTTGCGTTTCGTCGAAGAACCTGTGGAAATCATGGACATGGAAGTCAAAACGCTTAAGCGTAGTAAAATCCCTATTGTCAGAGTCCGTTGGAACTCGAAGCGCGGACCGGAATTCACGTGGGAGCGTGAGGATCGGATGATGCACAAGTATCCTCATCTATTCAAGCACTCCACGTCAAACTCTTAAGCTACTATTCTAATTTTCGGGACAAAAATTCTTTTAACTATGGGATGATGTGACATTCGAAATTTTTTTTTATTTTATTATTTTAATTTTCGGGACGAAAATTCTTTCAACTAGGGGATGATGTGACAATCCGACTTTTCACGCTAACTCCGTTAGCAATCCCGTTAGATTCTTTGTTAAATCCTAACCCTGTTAACTCTATTATAAACCTCAAGGATTAATTCTATCAATTCCCGAACTTAATTACATGAAATCACAGGGACTAATCCTGTAATTAATTCAAACTTAATTCTTTGACTTTTAAAAGTCAAAATCGCGAACTCTTGTTGCCAAATTCAAACCAAAAACTGATAATCAACTCGAATTAGTACCTGATTCGATCCTTAATGCCATTAACGACCATCAATGATACCTTAATCACAGCTTTAATCCGATATCAAACCCAATTATTACACATTAAGCCGTAACCGTCGACACCCACTATGTATCTATCAAATTCCGCAAATCCATGTATCATTCTCATGATCCCGCAACCTGCGCACTTTAGACGAACTCCCGTGAAGCTTTTACACAAGTTGAATTGGCTGGAGTTGCAACAAAAGTCATCGGAAACAAACCCGCATGCCGTCGGCACTCGTTTTAGTCGAATCCCATCAATCCGACATTCAATCTGGTAATCTCTTATACCTTTAGCTTCGTTTCACTATCTATATCAAAAGCCCTATGTTAATTAGGGCTTACAGCAATGATTTTAACATGAACCCGAATCTAGTGTTCATGCGTTTATAATTTAATCGATCACTATACTAGACCCGAAGATAATCCAATTAATCTATGTCATCAGTTTCGCAATCCTTTGTTCCTTAAAAGCCCTATGGTTCCAAGCACTTTTATTATCAAAATCAGTCGAATTAATCATATGTTCAAACCTAGGGTTCATACGTTTTTAGTTTAATCGAGAACCTATCTACACTCAACCAAAATGAAATTAAACTATACCATTAGACTCGTGATCATCTGTATAATGAAAGCCCCATGATTCTTCTGAGTTTCAACATCCAATTTTATCAAATTGATGCCATGTTCTAATCTAGGGTTTCGGTTTTAGTATTTTCAATTAAACGAACTTAAACTTGTTTTTTTTTTAAATTGATACACGTTCGTATGTACTCGATTAATAAAACCCCCATGTCATCTTGAGGAATCGATACCGAATCCAAGGGTTTTAGGGCTGGGGGATCGATCGTGGCTTGAATGGGGAGGGGGCTCTCGAGAGTTCCTGATTAAAACCCATCGATTCCAAATCATGTCGCGAATGAGTTGGTGGCTGTGTTGGCTAAGGCGTTTGACCGTGAGGGAGGGGACCCGGGTTCGAGTCCCCCTTCACTGTTTTAATTTTTGTTATTTTAAAAACCGTTATTTAATTAATCCCCATATTTCTATATTGATATTTTAAAGTTTTTTGAAACCCGGAAACAACCGAAGGCTCGGAATTCATTTTATAAAACACTTTAGAGAATGTTAGTGATATTAAAAATAATATATTAAATATATTGTTTCACAAAAGTTATATTTAATTTATGAAAACGCAAACAATTGTGTTTATATTAAGGCTCAGGTTTAGTTTTGTAAACCGTCTTAATATTATTTCCCATAATTAAAAATAATATGTTTATATATTATTTTCGTCGCTTCAACGAGCGTTGTGAAACACTTCGAATTTATAAATAATATAACAAGTTATATTATTACCTTCGTTTATATATTCTCAACAAAAATAATATAATTATTATTTTGTCACATAAATAAATACCGTATTAACTCTACGAGTTTAAAAATAATATAGTAATATTATTTTCTAAATAAATACTTAATGACGATGACGCTTGAACTTATTCATTTTATATTAACTAGTCATTCATCGCGTATCGTGTTCATCGTATTTATTAATTAGAAACTCTCATTCCCGTGGGCACGTTCGTCTACTCTTAATCATTAGAACGTTTCTTTGAGGACGTTCCTCTTTCTATGTCGTCGTCACAATATTCCCATTTTATCTCTAATTGTTATATGTAAAATTCTAGGGCATACGTAAGCCGTTGCAGGCTAACACTCGTGGTTTCATTCTTATTCTTGTGTGATACTACCTACTACGCAACGCAGGTGAGTTTTCACAGCCCCTTTTACTGTTTTACAATTTGGGGGGGGGGGGACATGTCGTAAACATTTTTGGTTATGTAATTCATATATGTTATCACTTGTTTAACTATGCGTACACATCTATCACTAAGTCCTCACATCGGACCGTTAATATGAACATAGCGAGGTAAGTTGAGTAGTACTACTGGGTTTGACAAACCTCACCCGCGTTAGTCGCGCTAACCCGAATGGATGTCAAACGGGTGTAGTCTTGACCTAAACATGCACCATGGTTGATAGACCTGGTGGGAGGCAAAAACATAAACAGTTAGCTGTCGGTTGCGAGCGCATTAGTTAGCATGCTTATGGGTTAGCAACCTATTGATTTATATATTGAATGTACATTAACCTATTGAACTTTGTTGTAAACTAAAACATGTGAACTCACCAACCTTATGTTGACACTTTTCTTACATGTTTTCTCAGGACGCTAAGCTAAGGCACAGGTGCACGTTAGGGCATACATGGTGTCAACATGATGTATTCAATAATTGTCAATCTACTGAACACTTATTATGTTTTCGTTATTGTTAGACTTGGGCGCGTTGTTGTGCGCATTTACTCTCTTGTTTAAACGCTTCCGCATTTACTCTGAACTTTTATAATATTTTAATTTGAGTCCCATATAGTGTCGTTTGATATAACTAATGACTGAGATCCTGGTTTGTCACTTCCCAAATAGTAAAACTCCGTTAGTTGAAATTGGGGGTGTGATAAAATCACTTAAGGAAACCATTGAGTGTTATGCCTATCAGTTACAAGGTTTGATTGTGCGCCCTAGTTTTAACTATAGTGGTTCTCCATAAATGCATCATTAAACCATGTTTCATATGAATTGTATACAAATTCTTGATAACACTTGTTGTGCCAAAACCTATGTATGCTCACCAACTATTTCTAGTTGACTTTGTTTTCATCATGTTTCAGGTGCTAATAATTGAGAATCATGTTCAAGATGCTTCACATAGGATTTGCAGACTTAGTTAAATAAGACAACTAAAATTTGTTGAAGTACTTTATTTCTTGTTTGTCTATGTTTTGATGAAACAATTGTTATGGAATTTGAATTTAATGATATATGAAACTTTAGTTTGATCATGTGCTTATGAACAATCTACGTGTCCCGCCTCGACGTTTTTCAACGTCGGTTAGGGTGTGACAAGTACGAGATGTGAGCACTACATACGTCAGACGAACATACGTTTAGAGAACTGCTTTTGAACAGGAATTGTCGATGCTTAACACAAACGCGATATGTTGAATAAACGATGGACTGCAGTCAAGTTATGCATGAGTATACAGGAGATAACCACACAAGTATGTAGGTCCACATAACTCATCTACAGATCGATCTCGTGACAGGACGTCTCGATAACATGGAGTGCGTAATCCTACCGTATTAACGTTTGTATACGAATTGACAATAGAAACAACATGTAAATAAACTTCTCTTTGTATTCCACAAAACACAGAGTTTACAAATTCACAGAATACAATCGTTCAAGCTCCCTAGAATAGAATCTGTAAACACCTATTTATAGACACAAACCTGCTATTGGCGAACTTAACAAGTTCGCCTCTAAGAGACTAGGCAAACTTAACAAGTTTGCTCCTAAAGATGTTCGCCTCTCTATGAACTTACACATAATTTTATCAACAGTTACAAAACATGTCCTAACAAAGTATATGTCCAAGAAATATATAAGTGCATGAATACAGGAATGACATCTCTCCATGCAAAAGACTATCCCAGATAAACTACTATGAGTATCCACTGAAATGAGAATATAGATATACCAACGACAACAAGTGACAGGAACCACGATATTAACTAAGACGTGCAAGAAAACGATCAAATGAAACTAGATCCAACCTAAGGATTGTTTGTTCAGGATGAATGTGAAAGGCAAGCCCAATGGTGTGAAGTAAGGCATGAGTACCAGCAAGGAAACAAGATGAGTCAGAAAACACACTGCAACAATTAATTCAAGTCAATAGCACATGAAACTGCTGAAGTTGAAAAGCAGATAAAGAACCCAATGAGGCTAGAAAGGAAAGGAATGATCGAGTATCACCGCACGTGTCATTTAGTTGTAACAAACCTATGAACGTAATTCTAAAAGAATCACATACAGAAAATGTTAACAATCACTAAAGGTTAGAAAATGTACATTTTGGTCTCAAGGGGTGCTAAACCCTAAGACCTGTCAATGATATGAAAAAAGAATGGTACGTAATAGACTAATGATTAGAAATGTGAAACCATGACGAGTATGTTTTAAAGAAAGACCAGAATGGAGTTACATGTACAAGAATATGAATGTAAAGATCGTATACCTAGTGTTCCATCTGAATGAATACCTTCCCGACAAGTTTGAGTATGATAGAGTAATGCTTAATATCACTACAAGAAATTGGAGTGTTTACCCTTACATAATTTACCTACACATGTAAATGTGTGGGTAAATACCTACACATGTTTGTATATGTGTGGGTAATGGTTGATGATATCTTTTAATAATAACTAACACTTAATATATGTTGGTAATACGTTTTAGCCACACTTGGGGTTGGTGGAAGAATTCCCCCCCAAAATTAACGATTCATTAAATGCTAAATTACCCTCACATGTGGCAAATTTTCTTTATGTGTAGATAAAATATCTAACATATGTAAAAACTAAACTATGTGTGGGTAATTGTTTATATTTTATCAACACATAATATTTGTAAATAAATATGTTGATAACTTAAGTAAATAATTTTTTATTTTATTTTTTGAAAATGATGTGGCAAAATAAATACCTACACATATTTAAAAATGTAGAATATGTGTAGCTATTTAATTCATATTACATACACAAAATATGTTAATTAAAATATGTAGGTAAAAGTAGAGTGACATAGAAATAAATATTTAAAACAAAAATTAAAACCAGATTAAAAAAATAAGTACCCACACATAATTTACACATGTAAATGTGTGGCTGAATACCTACACATGTTTCTATATGTGTGGGTAATGGTTAATGATATATTTTCATAATAACTAACACTTAATATATCTATACTCTATAATAAATAAAGGTTTTTGTGGGACACTTGTCACTATCATATGCATCCTCATTCTTTTTTCCCCGCCTCCCTCTCCTATTAATTATACAAAATTTCTTTATTTATTTTATAACTTTTTGTTTTTCGCCTATTTCTCCTATTAAATAATAATTATTTTTATAAAACATTTTTTATTTAAAAAAATAGGTTTGTTCATAAAACATTTTTAGAAATCGAACATTTCTTTCATTCTTTTTGTAAAACATTTTTAAAAAATAACTATATAAAGTTTCAAAAATTTGTATTAAAAACTATGTAATATGTCATAAATATGTAATATGTAAATCTTTATTACTAATTATATAACATTGCATTATTCAAGCCGTGTAATACACGGGGTTTATAACCTAGTGTTGGTAATACGTTTTAGCCACACTTGGCGTTGGTGGGAAAGTTTCACCCCAAAATTGACGATCAATTAAATGTTAAATTACCAACACATGTGGTAAATTTTTGTTACGTGTTGGTAAATTATCTACACATATGCAAAAACTAATATATGTGTGGGTAATTGATTATGTTTTACCAACATATAGTATTTGTAAATAAATATGTAGATAAATTAGTAAATAAATCTCTTTTTAACGTACCATATGTGTAGATATTGGATACATACTACATACATAAAATATGTTAATAAAAATGTAAAGATAAAAATATAATGACATGGAAATTAATACTTAAAACAAAATTAAAATAAATTGAAAGAAAAAGGAACACTATTAGGAATACTACAAAAAAGTGATCATCAAGGACTAAAGTATCAGAGACTGGTATATTAGTCTCAAATGCATAATACTGAGGACTGATTTGTCATTTGCTGATGATAATGGTGACTGCTTTTTATGACAATCATGTATGCGCCGTATAATGTTTTGGAGTGAAACTTATTGGATGTTGATGATCATTTAGGACCGTTGATGGTTACTTAAGAGCATGTTAATGATCAATTAACATTAGTATTGGTTAATTATGATCAAATAGTGACAATAAGGGAAATTAGCGCAAATTAGTGTTAGTTAGGACCAGGTAGGGAGTATTAAGGTCATTATTGGTTAGCTAATGGCGTTTAGGGTTAATTGGGGCCAATATTGGTCGATGATGGTAAATAATATTAAATGATGGTTTATGAGCAATTAGTGTCAATATTGGTTAATGATGATCAACTAGTGTCGATTAGTGCTAACTTAGGTTAATAAGGGCAGTCATGAGCATCTAGGGTCGATTACGATGGTCAATAGGGGCAATTAGGGTTGATAATGCTTAATAGCACTAATTACGATCAATGAGGGTAAATTAGGGCAAGGTAGTACCAATTAGGTTAATTAGGCTTAATAAATGTCAAAGAGGATAAGTATTAATCAATAATGGTTAGTTAGGGGCAATTATAGTCAACTAGTTTTAATTTGTGGCAATTACCGGCACTTAGCTTAAAGTAGAGGCATTTAGGACCAAATAAGGGTCAATATTGGTCAATTGTCACCTATTTAAATCAGTTAAGATCAATATCCGTCAACAATCACCAATTAGGATTATTTAGAGGCAGTTACAGATAATTATGGGTAATTTATAACAATTAGGGTTATTTAGGGTCAATTAGTGTCATTAATAGTAAACTAAGACACAAGGGGTCAATCATGGCCGCTTAGTACCGATTAGGGTCAAATATGGTCAATTAAGGGCAATTAGGGATAATTATAGGCATTTAGGGTCAATTAGGGCCAATATTGGTCAATGATACAGATTAGGATCATTTATGGGCAATTAGCGTTAGGGGTGTAAACGAGTCGAGCCCAAGCTCGTCTCATTTTAGCTTTTGAGAGCTCGAGCCCGAGATTCAATATTCGGGAATTAGGGGTAGTTATGGTCACTTATTTATGATTAGAGGCAATTAGGGTCACTTGTTATCATACCCCGAAAAAAAAGAATTTAATAAAATAAAATAATACTTATTGACCCTAAATTGCTACAACAAACTCATGGTGGATTTGGGATTTCAATCCCTTAAACACATGTTTTGAATAGTTGACTATACCTGCAAGGCCTCAAACCCGGGAGGCCTCACTTGTTGGATTTACTCATTCACAAACAGTTATTAAACTTGAATATCAAATAACGCAGCGAAAAATTTCATTAAAACATACTCATAACATCGTTCAACATGCGGAAGTGTAACATAGTCTAATACATAAACATAACATAAACTAATCATAACGGGATGCCAGTCTTCATGATCAATAGGGTAACTCTTCTCCCTTGCCAAGCATCACCGTCCATCATCCATACATGCCTTAACCTGAATGTGCATACTAAAAAGTCAGCTACGCTGGTAAGTTCCAGTTTTTCATTCAATTTATAAAATGGTTCGTCATTCAATAATCCATTAGGGTTTAACATCATGTATAAGAAAACAGGGCCTTTCGTTCATCATTAAAAACATTCAAACATTTATCATCATCATGAACACCATTGAACGGATCGTTCGTTTAAAACATTTAACATTCAATTAAGTCATACATTACTATCTAAATCTGTGTTACAATTCGTTCCGTCATTTAGTATTGTATTGCCCCTAAGGCTTAACTGCATGAAGACCGACAATATAATACATTCCGTCAACTCCCTATTGTATTGCCCCCAAGGCTTAACTGCACGAGGACCGACAATACAATACATTTCGTCAATTCTGTATTGCCCCAAAGGCTTAACTACACGAGGACCGACAATACCCATTTGGTTGCCCCTATGGCTCTCATGTCCATAAAACGAAAACTTCCATCGACGGCTATGGCTCACGGCCATAACACCATCGGATCATAATTTAACCTCCATAGGGTCACGTTAACCCCTGAGTAACCGTCGTTACTCCCATAACAGTTTTACAACATCATAACCATTGGCAGGCCACCAAGACACTGCCCCTGTTGTTCTTATGGCAACTATGGCTCGTTGTCCATAATCTACCACAAAGCTGGGAATTACATTCCCAGACTTCATTCGTCAATTCCATCCATTCGACAGATTAGATTTGTAATAACTTCTTTAAAACCTTTGCCCTTTTTTTTTTCTTTTCATAAAACCTTTCATTCATTTTCGAAACCCTTTACCTTTAGTTTAAACCATTTCTTTATAAACATTTCGTTCGTAAACATCCCATTCATAAAACTTTCTTTCCATAAACTATTCATTCCAAATCATTTCATTTCGTAAACATAGTTTCATAAGCATTATTTTGTAAACATCGTTTCGTAAACATCGTTTCGTAAAAAATCATTTCGTATGCATGCACACCAGCCCGAAAACATTATATAAAACATTTAAAAGAGGGCTTCTAGAACTCACCTGATAAGCTAATCTGGGTTGTCCTAAACAAAGGTCCCACAATGTCACTTCCGATCTGAATTGATTAGTTAAATACACATCAGACAAACTCCCGACTCTAACGGTTTAACCTTCTAAACATACTGACTTTACCTAAACAGCCTGATGCCTGCGCACTTAGCAAGTGCGCAGGGCCTTGCTCTTGCGTACTTAATAAGTGTGCAAACCTCGCTTCATGCGTACTTGATAAGTACGCATGATCCTCTTCCTGCGTACTTGATAAGTACGCAGGACCGTCTTCCTACGTACTTGATAAGTCGCAGGATCTGCTTCCCCACAAAAACCCTAACTTTCGCCTTCGGGTCTGATCACGTCAAGATCCCGAACTTGTTTACATTCAAAACGTTTGATTTTCATTAAGGAACTCAAAACTATGTTTTTCTTCCAGTTTCATCCATAAAAACGTCACATTTTCGTCCAAAACCCAAAAAACCCAAAAACGAACAAAAACTCAGATCTAGGTTGGATCGTTACCTGTATCGAGCTTCTGATTTGGAGGTTCCTCTCACGAGCTATGGAGCAATGCACTTCTTCAATCTCGGGTCGATCGGCCAACTTTCTCTCTCTACGGTTTCTCTCTCTAGAACTTACAAATGAGAGAAGTGTGGTGACTTAGGCTATTAATAGGGGAAGCTCCCCAATGTTCGCCCCCTTCAAGCCCGCCGTCCCATCCGGCCCGACCCGTCATGCCTCATTCGTTTATTTCGTTATTATAATTGTCGTTTTATATTTTAGGATGTTACAAGTCTACCCCCCTTACAATAGGTTTCGTCCCTAAAACCTATCATAAGTCAAATAGTTGAGGGTACGATTCCCTCATTTCCGTCTCCGTTTCCTAAGTAGATTCCGATCCCTTTTCGGTGCTTCCATTGGACTTTAACCAATGGAATAACTTTATTACGCAAACGCTTCTCCTTTCGGTCTAAGATAGCCACAGGTTCTTCGATGTAGTTCAGGCTGTTGTCGACCTCGATGTCAGTAAGTGATACGTGAGCCGATTCATCCGCCAAACACTTTCGCAAGTGTGATACATGGAATGTAGAATGAATCCCACTTAACTCGTTAGGCAACTCTAACCAATAAGCGACTTCACCAACCCGTGCCATTATCCTGAATGGTCCGACAAACCTCGGACTTAACTTTCCTCTCTTCCTGAATCGTATGATTCCCTTCCAGGGTGACACTTTCAACATTACTCTGTGCCCAACGTCAAACTCGATAGGCCTTCGTCGTTTATCCGCATAGGATTTCTGACGATCTTGTGCGGCCTTCATTCGTGCTTTGATTTGATCAAACCTTTCCGACGTTTCTCTTACTACTTCAAGACTCCCTAATTCCTTTTGTCCAATCTCACCCCAATAAACCGGGGTCCTGCATCTCCTCCCATACAACATTTCGTAAGGCGGCATGCCTATAGTCGTGTGATGACTATTGTTGTAGGAGAATTCGGCTAACGGCAGATAACTGTCCCAACTGCCGCCAAAATCGATAATACAAGCACGAAACATATCCTCCAATGTCTGAATGGTCCTTTCGGACTGACCATCCGTCTGTGGGTGGTATGTCGTGCTGATATTAAGCCTCGTGCCCATTGCTTCAGGAAATCTTTTCCAGAACCTCGACGTGAATCGTGTGTCCCGGTCAGATACGATCGTCAAAGGCATCCCATGCCATGCTACTATTTCATTAATAAATACTTCCGCTAACCTCTCCGACGAGAACGTCTCGCGAATAGGTAGGAAATGGGCACTCTTCGTTAAACGGTCCACAATTGCCCAAATGGTGTCATGACCTTTAGCTGTGCGAGGTAGCTTGGTTATGAAGTCCATGTTAATGTGTTCCCACTTCCATTCCGGTATATCAAGTGGTTGAATCTTTCCATACGGCTTCTGGTGTTCGGCCTTTACTTGTGAGCAAGTTAAGCACTTGCTTACATACTTTGTCACCTCATGTTTCATTCCAGGCCACCAGTATTCCTTCCTCAGATCTTGGTACATTTTGTTGGTACCAGGATGGATAGAGTACCGAGACTTATGAGCCTCATCCAAGATTTTGGTTCTAAGCTCGCCACCCATAGGTATCCATACCCGTCCAAAACGTGTCCTAACATCAAGGGTGTTATATTCCAACTTGTCCTGTTGGCCAACCATCCTCTCATTCTTTATGTTTTCTTCCTTAAGCGCTTCATCTTGAGCTCTTTCAATTTCCCTCATCACATCTGATGTCACCACCAACTGGCAAGCTTTCACTCTAATAGGAGCAGGCACATCCTTTCGGCTTAGAGCGTCTGCCACCACGTTTGCCTTTCCAGGATGGTATATGATTTCACAGTCATAGTCTTTTAATAGTTCCAACCATCGTCTCTGCCTCATATTATGTTTCCTTTGTTCGAAGAAGTACTTCAAACTTTTGTGGTCGGAGTAAATAGTAAACTTCACCCCGTACAAGTAGTGCCTCCATATTTTCAATGCGAATACAACAGCAGCAAGTTCCAAATCGTGAGTCGGATAATTAGCTTCGTGAATCTTCAACTGCAGTGACGCATACACGATCACTCTCCCGCGTTGCATCAACACGCATCCCAATCCCTGACCCGAAGCGTCAGAGTATACCACTAAGTCTTCATTGCCCTCGGGAAGGGCCAAGACTGGGGCTTTGGTTAACTTCTCCTTCAACTCCTTAAACGCCTCATCCTGGGTCGAACCCCATTCGTACTGTACCTCCTTCCGAGTCAACTTTGTCAATGGCGAAGCTATTTTTGAGAAATCCTGGATGAATCTCCGATAGTAGCCTGCCAATCCTAAGAAACTGCAGATTTCAGTTGGCGTCTTAGGAATATTCCATTCCCTTACTGTCATTATCCTTGCTGGGTCAATCATAATGCCATTCGGGTTAATTACGTGACCTAGGAATTGGACTTCCATAAGCCAGAATGCGCATTTGGAGAACTTAGCATACAACTTTTCCTTCTTCAGAGCCTCCAACACCTCCTTTAAGTGACACGCGTGATCACCCTCATTCTTGGAGTAGATGAGGATATCATCGATGAACACAATTACCGATCGGTCCAGCATCGGTCAACACACCCTATTCATCAAATCCATGAACGTTGCGGGGGCGTTCGTCAATCCGAAAGACATTACGCGGAACTCGAAATGTCCATAACGCGTGTGGAATGCAGTTTTCAGTATGTCTTCTTCCCTTACCTTCAACTGATGGTACCCGGATCGAAGGTCGATTTTTGAGAAGCAACTTGCGCCATGCAATTGATCGAACATGTCGTCGATCCTTGGTAAAGGGTACTTGTTCTTCACCGTTCGTTTGTTCAACTCGCGATAATCAATACACATTCTCTTCAAACCATCCTTCTTCTTCACAAACAACACCGGAGCACCCTAAGGCGAGATGCTCGGTTGTATAAATCCCTTCTCAAGTAGTTCATCTAATTGAGCCATAAGTTCTTTCATTTCCACTGGTGCTAGTCGATATGGAGCCTTAGCCACGGGCTGGGCATCTGGTACTAAGTCGATTCGAAATTCAATCTCTCTGTCTGGTGGTATCCCAGGCAAATCCTCTAGAAACACCTCCGGGTACTCGCGTACCACGGGTACACCATCTAGTTCCTTCACTTCCTTACACTTGTCAATTACGTACACCAGATAAGCCTCGCATCCGCACCTCAAGTAATTTGTTGCCTTAATCATCGAGATGACGTTTGGCATCGGGGCGTCACGATCTCCAAAAACCTTGACTTTGCTACCATCCGGAGCCTTGAGTCAGATTATCTTTCGTTTACATATGATTTGTGCTTCGTTGGAAGTTAACCAATCCATACCTAACACGACATCAAACCCTCCCAAAACCATAACAAACAATCAGACAGGGAACCTATGACCTTCTATTTTTTTCGTGGAGTTGTCAACTACATCGGTCACTCTCGCAGTTCTACCCTCAGCGGTTTCTACGCTAAAGGCCCTTTCTAGCTGACTGACAGTGCACTTCACTCGTTTACAAAAAGTCGCAGATATAAAACTCTTACTGGCACCCGAATCAAATAACACATAAACAAAAGTGTTGTCAAGGATAAACGTACCTGACGCCACATCGGGGTCTGCCCTGGCTTGGTCTTGCGTCAGTGCGTACGCACGAGTCTTTGCTCGGGGCCTCTCTTCTTTCTTATCCGAGCCTTTCCCTTTCCTGGCTTCACCCATTCTGGGCTTGGTACATTCCCGACCCATATGACCACTCTCCCCACAGTTGTAGCATTTGAATAGCTGGGGACATTCACGTGCGTAGTGTCCGGTTTTGCCGCATTTAAAGCATAGATTTTACCCTAACCGACATTCACCCGCATGACTTACCCCACATCTTCCACAGACTGTCGTCTCGCCTACCCTGGCCTGTTTGTCCCGAGCCCCAAACAACTTCCCAGCCGATCGCTTTGCGGGGAAACTCGGCTTCTTCTTAGGCTCTTCAATGGCAACGACATTCTGCGCCAGATCATCAAATACCACGCCACTCAGTTCTACTACCGAATCATAGGTCGTAGGGGCGTTTGCCTTAACATAGGTGCAAACCTGGTCCAGAAGCCCTTGAATGTAACAGGAAATCTTTCTTTCCTCAGTCGTGATAAGGTGTGGCACCAGACGTGCCAGTTCATTGAACCGTGTGGTGTACTGCCGATGCGTCATGCTCCCGGCCTTAATCCCCAGAAATTCCCTTTCTAGCTTTTCGATCTCATTCCTTCGACAAAAATTCTTGATCACCAAAGTTTTCAAATCAGACTACATCATTGCATCCACAGTCTCGTCCCCTTTGGCTTGACGTACACCTTCCCACCAATGGGATGCTTCCTCTCTCAAGGAGTTAGCAGAAAATTCACAACTTGATTTGCTCGACACTCGCTCAGACGGATGGCGGCTTCCATACGTATCACCCAGTCAAAAGTAGCCACCGCGTCCTTCTTCCCAGTCAGGACCGGTGGGTCACATGCCTTAAAGGACTTATAGTCGCAACCACGGTTAAGCGGTGCGTTGATTGCCTCAGTGTTCGGGGTACCAACCGCCGTGTTAGACCCACCCGTCTCACTAGCCTTCTTTAAAGCTTCTGCCAACAGTCCTGGCAGGGAAACCTTCATCAACTCAGTGAACTCGCGTGCCAGAGCCGCTCTCACTTCTGGTTCAAAAGTGAATTGTTGTTCTCCGACATGAGTCGGCTCAGTCCCGTGCACACTAACTTCTGGCTCAGTGTGAACCCTTCCTTCTTCACTGTACTCCTGGCGTGCAGGGGTCCTGCCGCGACCGCCGTTACGACCACCGGTACGGCCCCCACCACGCCTTCCGTTTCCTCTTCTTGCCATTTCGTTCTATAAGACAAGAATCCAATATCATCACGCTAGTTAACAAATAAAATTCAACAAGCACTGTAAGATGTTAATATACACTGGCCATCTGCAATTAACCATTACACTACCTTTCGATTTCTATTCGACCACCTTTGTGATTCCATCAGAACGCAAGTTCTTACCTAACCCCTTCTAAGGCGTACTATAAGTATGTAAACATACACTACCTTCATACCTGATGTTATGGGTCGAGTTACCCGTACTGGCATCCACTTTTAGTCCCATTCACAGTTTAAGTTTAGACAATGGGAGTGTCCAAATCTCTCAAACTATTGCTCTCATACCAACTTGTAAGGCCCCAAACCCGGGAGGCCTCACTTATTGGATTTACTCATTCACAAACAGTTATTAAACTTGAATATCAAATAACGCAGCGGAAAATTTCATTAAAACATACTCATAACATCGTTCAACATGCTGAAGCGTAACATAGTCTAATACATAAACATAACATAAACTAATCATAACGGGATGCCAGTCTTCATGATCAATCGGGTAACTCTTCTCGCTTGCCAAGCTTCACCGTCCATCATCCATACCTGCCTTAACCTGAATGTACATACTAAAAAGTCAGCTACGCTGGTGAGTTCCAGTTTTTCATTAAACTTATAAAATGGTTCGTCATTCAATAATCCATTAGGGTTTAACATCATGTATAATCATTAAAAACATTCAAACATTTATCATCATCTTGAACACCGTTGAACGGATCGTTCGTTTAAAACATTTAACATTTATTTAAGTCATACATTACTATCTAAATCTTTGTTACAATTCGTTCCGTCATTTAGGATTGTATTGCCCCTAAGGTTTAACTGCATGAAGACCGACAATACAATACATTCCGTCAACTCCCTATTGTATTGCCCCCAAGGCTTAACTGCACGAGGACCGACAATACAATACATTCCGTCAATTCCCTTTTGTATTGCATCCAAGGCTTAACTGCACGAGGACTGGCAATACCCATTTAGTTGCCCCTATGGCTCTCATGTCCATAAACCGACAACTTCCATCGACGGCTATGGCTCACGGCCATAACACCGTTGGATCATAATTTAACCTCTATAGGGTCACGTTAACCCCTGAGTAACCGTCGTTACTCACATACCAGTTGTACAACATCATAACAATTGGCAGGCCACCAAGACACTGCCCCTGTTGTTCTTATGGCAACTATGGCTCGCTGTCCATAATCTACCACAAGGTTGGGAATTACATTCCCAGACTTCATTCGTCAATTCCATCCATTCTACAGATTAGATTTGAAATGACTTCTATAAAACCTTTGCCCATTTTCTTTTCTTTTCATAAAACCTTTCATTCATTTTCGAAACCCTTTACCTTTAGTTTAAACCATTTCTTTATAAACATTTCTTTCGTAAACATCCCATTCATAAAACTTTCTTTCCATAAACCGTTCATTCCAAATCATTTCATTTCGTAAACATAGTTTCATAAGCATCATTTTGTAAACATCGTTTCGTAAACAGCGTTTCGTAAAACATCATTTCGTATGTATGCACACCGGCCCGAAAACATTATATAAAACATTTAAAAGAGGGCTTCTAGAACTCACCTGATAAGCTAATCTGGGTTGTCCTAAACAAAGGTCCTACAACGTCACTTCCGATATGAATTGATTAGTTAAATACACATCAGACCAACTCCCGACTCTAACGGTTTAACCTTCTAAACATACTGACTTTACCTAAACAGCCTGATGCCTGCGCACTTAGCAAGTGCGCAGGGCCTTGCCCTTGCGTACTTAATAAGTGCGCAAACCTCGCTTCATGCGTACTTGATAAGTACGCATGATTCTCTTCCTACGTACTTGATAAGTACGCAGGACCCTCTTTCTGCGTGCTTGATAAGTACGCAGGATCTGCTTACCCACAAAAACCCTAACTTTTGCCTTCGGGTCTGATCACGTCATGATCCCGAACTTGTTTACATTTAAAACGTTTGCTTTTCATTAAGGAACTCAAAACTATGTTTTTCTTCCAGTTTCATCCATAAAAACGTCACATTTTCGTCCAAAACATGAAAAACCCAAAAACGAACAAAAACTCAGATCTAGGTTGGATCGTTACCTGTATCGAGCTTCTGATTCGGAGGTTCCTCTCACGAGCTATGGAGCAACGCACTTCTTCAATCTCGGGTCGATCCGCCAACTTTCTCTCTCTAAGGTTTCTCTCTCTAGAACTTGCAAATGAGAGAAGTGTGGTGACTTAGGCTATTTATAGGGGAAGCTCCCCTATGTTCGCCCCCTTCAAGCCCGCCGGCCCATCCGGCCTGGTCCGTCATGCCTCATTCGTTTATTTCGTTATTATAATTGTCGTTTTATATTTTAGGATGTTACAATACCCCTCAACCGAGCTCACGAAATCTTTTCACACTACAAAAAAATTCCTTTAGTGGTACACGTTTTTAATGAAATTTAGTTTTTGTGACATTAATTTAGGTTTTTAATGTCATTTTGCATATGTCATATCTGTTTGACACATATTTAGTGGCATTTAATTTTTATGCCACTAATTTAGGTTTTTAATGGCACTTTACGTATGTCATATTTGATTAAAATACATTTTTAGTGACATTTAAGTTATAATACTCATAACTTTTTATATATTTATCTAAAATTTTTAATCTGCTCCAAATTTTTTGATTTCCCCCTTTTTTTTTTTTCTAAATTCCCTCTAAGAAATTTCCCTTCCCCTAAAACCTACTCCCACAAACTTTTGCCTCACATTCGTATCTATCTATCTGCCAACACATCGAAGCTATGAAATCGTCTAACATTGACGACCTCCACCGTCCCCTTCTTCTCCGATGACAACTCCACTTTCCAATTCCACCTTCCTCTGCTGCATGTTCTTCAACCCTAACCCTAGGCCATCCATTCTAAAGTTCAATTCAAGATCCACGTCAAAAGACCGCAACAATGTCATCGCCTTCGAGCAACCGCCATTGCTGCAACAATCGACTAAGTGGTCGTTTATGGGGCGACGGGGGAGATGTTTCTCGGGATAACATTGCTGATTATTAAGAGCGGTAATGTTTTGGATCTACGGTTGGATTCGGATTGAAGGTACTTTTGTTACTGTTCATGTATTATGTGACACCCACATTCCGGATCTCCCGGAATGCCGGTCACTTGTCGGATTTAATCATGAACATATAGAAATCAGGGAAACATACACAGCGGAAGACTTTTTAAAACTTCTTTTATTTATAAACGTGTCTTAGTACATTCTAAGGAAAATATATAGTTACATTAATGCCAATTTCTAGTTAGGATGCTAGACAGCCTGCTCAAGATGCTTCCTTTCCTTTCTTTACTTTAGGCCATACTCTTACCTGACACACATGCTTAAACACGGGTCAGCTTTACGCGGGTGAGTTCTAGATTTTTATCAAAATATCTTTGACATGTCATCTTTCCGTTTCACGTAAGCTTCATCCAAACATAACATTAATCTTGTACAACTTATATCTTATCGAGGTTCGTAAACCTCTCAAGTGATCGTCACCACTTACCATTCCATTTATATAAAGGCCATTCCCCAGTTACATACCACAAAGGAATGTAACGGTCCGCGTTCCATTCCATAAGTTGCAAGATATTATGTGGGATTTGGCCATACAAGGCAAAACATTCCTTTATAGACCAAAAATTCCCTCTAACAAACTTTTTCTAAATCACAATTTTGACGTATACTGCGATGCATCACACCAAGGACTGGGTTGTGTGTTAATGCAAAGAGACAAAGTCATCGCATATGCCTCACGACAACTAAAAGTGCACGAAAAGAATTATACGACCCACGACTTGGAATTGGGTGCAGTTGTGTTTGCGCTCAAAATTTGGAGACATTACCTTTACGGTACAAGATGTACTATCTTTACTGATCACAAGAGTCTCCAGCATATCTTTGATCAAAAGGAACTTAACATGAGACAACGTCGTTGGGTAGAACTACTAAACGATTATGATTGTGATATCAAGTACCATCCCGGGAAAGCCAATGTCGTAGCGGACGCTTTAAGTCGCAAAGAACGAGTTAAAACTCTTCGTGTTCGTGCCTTAGGATTGACAATTCATACGAATCTTACTACTCAAATTCGGATGGCACAACATGAGGCAATCAAAGAAGAAAACATTCAGAATGAAGCTTTACGAGGAATGATAAAGCAATTGGAGCCAAAGTCAGATGACACTTTATACTTCATGAATAGAATTTAGGTGACACGTTTTGGTAACTTACGGGAGTTAGTTATGGATGAAGCACACAAGTCCAGGTACTCCATTCACCCAGGTTCAGATAAGATGTATAAGGATCTAAAAGAATTATATTGGTGGCCTAATATGAAAGGAGATATTGCCACATATGTCAGTAAATGCCTAACGTGCTCAAAAGTAAAAGCCGAACATCAGAAACCGTCTGGTTTACTACAGCAACCTGAAATTCCCCAATGGAAATGGGAACAAATTTCTATGGATTTTATCACAAAATTACCCAAGACATCCAATGGTTATGATACCATATGGGTAATTGTCGATCGATTGACAAAATCAGCTCATTTCCTACCTATCAAAGAGACGGATAAAACCGAGAAACTTGCAAAGCTTTATATCAAGGAAATTGTGGCTAGGCATGGAGTGCCAATTTCTATTATCTCAGATAGAGATAGCAGATTCGTGTCTAGAATCTGGAAATCATTACAAGAAGCTATGGACACACGTCTTGACATGAGCACGGCATATCAGCCACAAACAGATGGTCAAAGTGAACGGACTATCCAGACACTAGAAGATATGCTCCGTGCGTGTGTAATTGATTTCGGAGGAAATTGGGATACTCATTTACCATTAGCTGAGTTTTCCTACAATAACAGTTACCATACGAGCATTAAGGCAGCTCCGTTTGAAGCTTTATATGGTCGTAAATGCCGCTCACCGTTATGTTGGGCGGAAGTCGGTGAAAAACATTTGACAGGCCCTGAGATTATCCAGGAAACCACTGATAAGATTTTCAAAATTAAGGACCGTTTGAAAGCGGCCCGAGATAGACAAAAGAGCTATGCTGACAACAGACGAAAACCATTAGAATTTCAAATTGGCGACCGAGTAATGTTAAAAGTCTCACCATGGAAAGGCGTTGCAAGGTTTGGTAACCGTGGTAAGCTCAACCCTAGATACGTTGGTCCGTTCGAAATACTGGCTAGGGTTGGCCCTGTAGCTTACAAACTCAAGCTACCACAAGAACTAAACAATGTACATGATACGTTTCATGTATCAAATCTCAAGAAGTGTTTATCAGACGAGACACTAATTATACCGTCTGACGAGATTCATATTGACGATAAACTTCATTTCATCGAGGAACCGATTGAGATTTCAGATTGGAAGGTTCAAAAGCTGAGACGTAGTCGAATCAAACTGGTTAAAGTACGTTGGAACTCAAAGCGTGGTCCTGAGTATACATGGGAACGAGAGGACCAAATGAAAACAAAATACCCATCCTTGTTCGAGGATGCACCAGTTCAAGAGGACACGAATTGAATTTCGGGACGAAATTCTTTTAACAAGGGGAGAATGTGACACCCGACATTTCAGGTCAATATCCGTACACATTATGAACAAGTTTACATTACAATAAACGAGTTTACATTATAATTATTTTTGTGATTTACGTAATTTCACAAACAAGGACATTAAGGTCCATCAAAAAAAACCGTACATGGTCTCACTTCATATTTGGTAATTCTAGGAGTTACCGGATCACGTGTTATATACACCGACAAATTCGAACACTAGTGGTTAATTTAAATAACCAGAGAAATATATATTTTATTTCCACAAACTTTGCGTAGAACAATAAATTATTTTCAGAATAAATTTATAATACCGTGGAGGATCTAAACCGGATTTATTTACCCCTTTAAAACTATAATTGATATTAATACCTAAATCTAATTGTTTTATTATTATAACCCAACCTACTCTTTGACTTCTCGGCCGGAAGCCAGAGAAAACCCACACCCCTCCCTTACTCGACCCATACTACACTGAGAAAACTCACATATAACCATACTCGCTTCAATCATTTTTCTCACAATTTCCATTCATCACACTCATTTTCATACGGCAAACATTCCAATTCTCTTCAATTCGAAGTCCAGTTTCAAGGCAAAATCCTACCACAAACCGGTATTTTAAGAAGAATTTCAAGTGTTTCTGCAAAAGAGTCGAGATCATCTCTGTTTTCTTCATCATTTTCATCTCGGTTTTAAGGTAAAAACTCGATATTTTTCATATTATGTTCTTTAAAACCGTAGCTAAACTTACATCTTATTTAAACGCAAGAAAGATAACAAGAAGAGTGTGTCGAATTCAAGTTTAAAACATAAAAATATGCAGGACTGATTCTGTCAAACAGAAGTCCAGTAATCGAAACTAGGAGTTTCGATACCAGTTAACTCAATCGAAACTAGGAGTTTCGATACTTGTTGATCCATCGAAACTAGGAGTTTTGATGTCTTTTACTCAATCGAAACTAGGTAGTGTCGATAGCAAATACTCAATCGAAACTAGGTAGTTTCGATACCTTTTCTCAATCGAAACTAGGTTGTTTCGACTCCTGACCACTCCATCGAAACTAAGTAGTTTCGACACACATATACTCCATCGAAACTAAGTAGTTTCGACACACATATGCCCAATCGAAACTAAGAAGTTTCGACACCTGTACAACAGTCCCAGTTGGGCAGTAACTCAAAACTATTTTATAACAAAACATGTGTTGGAAAACTAAAACGATATTTAAACAAACACAATCAGATTTACAAGGTCGGTGAACAATTTACAATTAAGACGTTGGTCTTAACAACAATTTACCCTTGGTATCTAGGGTACAAATAGTCAAGGTTGACTACAACAAGTATTATCACAAGTATATACACAAACTCAAGGTGAGTTTCACGGCCCCTTTCTTTTTACTGTTTTCTAATATTTGGGGGAAGAACATACTTCAACTATTTTATGGGATAACAAGAGAATAAGACACGACTTTATGTTTACATGGGATGAGAACAACACATTGGAGGCCGCTAAAGTCCCCTGGAACAACATAGTAACCATTAACTGTAGCCTAGGGTCCTATGAATAGTACTATGGAGAGTGACGTCTCCCGGTCATGGTTAGTCGCGCTAACCACAATCTGGAGGATTTATGGCCGCATAGAATCTGATAACGCTTAATAGGGGCTCACACATGTCATGGTTTGGTTACGCCTCATGTATGAACATATTATTTGTATTCCTTGCTAGTTTACAAATGGGTCAACAATTCTTATTCTGTTTATCACATACAACTGAAACGATTTATGAACAACTGAGTTTTACCAAGAACTATTTGATTAAACCTGTGAACTCACCAACCTCGTGTTGACGATTTTAAGTATGTTTTTCAGGTAATTGAACGTGATTTCAAGGTTAGCAATGTAGATTACATGCATGCACGATGGATACTACTCAAGGAGGATTTCCCTTGTATAACTCATTAAATTGAGTCATATTTGTGAAATCTTAATGTTTTGTAAACTCATTTTACATTTTGTAATGTAAAACTTTAAACTCATTTATGTATCCATTTATCATGTATGTGTTTGCGGTAATCATATGCTTTGTAAACCAGTGAACGTCGCGCCTCGCGTTTCCGCCTTGGCGGGGTGTGACAGAAATTGGTATCAGAGCCATTGATTATAGCGAATTAGGAATCTAAATTGGAACCTAGTCTATAATCTAAATGACTCACTAAAACGTTTTCATTGCATAAGCATTGTATAACCAGTCATTTTGTCATATGGATATTGTAGTCATAAGCATGTCGTCACATTCACATTCTGATCCCGTCTCTGACACTGAATCAAACGAGGAACGTTCCGCCTCACATCCCAAAAATCGAGTACAAATCCGTAGTTCCACGCCACCTAAAGTCGCCTTGGGAGAACCGCCTATTGTCTACCGAAAGAAAAGCGGAGGACCAGTGAAGGTACAAAGTGCTAGAAAGAAGTTTCGACTTCCGCACAAGAGGACTCTAGCAGCCCGTGACCCGAAAGCCTTGGAGACCGGTGAAGAACCACCTAAGCAACGACCCTGTTACCACCCTGCTGTGGGAACTATCCGTTGGATGCCACATACTCTGGCCCGATGGAGGGATATGGAGAGCATCCCATCTACCTTTGAGATTGGAGAGTCTTCTAACTCCCCAACACCCCTACCTCACACTGGGGAAGTCATGGAGCTCACAGTGCCTACACTAGTAGCACGCGTTCGTACGCATGAGGAGCGTCTTGACGATCTCCTAGATGACATCCGGGCACAGGGGGATGCAGCCACGCGACTTCATCAAGGACTCGGATCTCGAGTTCAGACTCTAGATGACCGCACCCGAAACATACAGGATGCCACTAACTATCTAGAGTTGAGAGCTGACATGGACTGGCAGTTCACAGTTACGGTCCGAGACATGGTGGAGGCGCTAGAAGAAAGGACGTTGGCTGCAGAATTTATGGCTAGAGCAAGCTTTGTTATGGCAGGACTTGCCATGATGATTGGATTGTACTCTCACTTCTTCTTCTAAACCTAATATGGGCGGGTTGTGCCCATAGTACATTATGTAGTTTAAAACTTTAGTACTGATGAGGTCATGAGAACCCATCACTTTTGTATCCGTTTCTTTTGGGAACAATGTACTATGAATGTTTTAACTATGTATATAAGGGTTTATGTTTTGATGTTGTCGTATCCTTATGCCATGTGCTATCATTATTGTCATATAATGTTATTTCTTTTTAATTGATGTGTTAGAAAGAACGTCATGGCACCAAAGCGTAGCACACCCCGTAACACTACTGGAGACAACAATGAGACGATTTCTCCAAATGTAGAACAACTCATAGCACAGCGAGTAGCTGCTGCCATGCAACAGTATGAGGCAAACCGAAATAGTGGAGGAGGAAACGCAGTGGTACCGACGGAGGAGGTGTAGGAGGTAGAGGTACAGCTGGAGGTTCCGGAGGTTCCGGAGGTAATAGAATAAATAAGTCGTAACACCTAGTCATGATCCGAATTAATGACGTTATGACTTGTAATTCTACAGATGCTCCAATTAGGAAGTGCTCTTACAAGACCTTTCTATCTTGCAAACCCCGTAACTTCAATGGCACCGAGGGTGCAGTTGGACTAATGAGATGGATAGAGAAGATGGAATCGGTGATTGATATTAGTGAATGCACTGCTGACTGCATGGTGAATTATTCTACATGCTCACTCACTGATAAAGCTTTAACTTGGTGGAATTCACAAGTAAAGACTTTGGGAAGGCAGACAGCATATGAGTTGTCATGGGAAGACCTGAAGGCCATGATGATCGAGGAATATTGTCCTCGAAATGAGTTGCAAAAGATCGAATCTGAAATGTGGAACTTGCAAATGACAGGAGATGATGTTGCTGGCTACACTGACCGATTCAATGAGTTAGCAATCTTGGTTCCACACATGGTTACCCCGGAATACAAGAAGGTTGAAAGATATTTGTGGGGTCTCGCACCTCAAATCCGAAGTCTGGTGACTTCATCGAACCCTATGGATGCCAAGAGCGCCATAACTTTAGCTTTCAAGCTAAGGGATAATGCTGTACGTGATGGTTTGTTTGAGAAGAAGGAGACCGAAGGAGGGAAATCTGGAGAAAAGAGGAAATGGTTTGGAAAACCAATTAATCAAAACAAGAATCAAATTTACAAGAGACCTGAGACTATGAAAGCCTTTGTCGCCAACACTGTGGAACAAAAAGGATACCTTGGAGCACGACCAAGGTGTGACAATTGTGGATATCATCACAGTGGGAAGTGTACCCAATGTGGAAAATGTAAAAAGTATGGACATCTAGCCCATGACTGTAGGAGCAATGCGAACCCTAACAAGATAAATCAAGTAGCAGGAAAAGTCAACCCAGGAACAGAAAGGATGAATCAATGATGCTTTGAGTGTGGAGATCCAAAGCACTTCAGAAAAGACTGTCCAAAGTTGAAGAACCGAAACGACAATCAGGCCCGTGGAAGAGCATTTGTGATGGGGGCTGGTGACGCACGACAAGATCCAAACATTGTCACGGGTACGTTCCCGATAAATAATCACTATGCCTCTATACTTTTCGATACGGGTGCTGATTTGAGTTTTGTGTCAAATGACTTTAACGGTATTAAGCCCAGTAAACTAGACCAAAAGTATACAATTGAATTAGCGAACGGAAAATTAATTAATACCGAAGAAGTCATTCAGGGTTGTACCTTATGTCTTAAAAACCACACATTTAGTATAGATCTGTTACCCGTTGATTTAGGAAGCTTTGACGTTGTTATTGGCATGGATTGGTTGTCAAAGAATCATGCCGAGATTGTTTGTTTTGAGAAGATTGTCCAAATCCCACTCTCAAACGGAGAAGTTCTTTCGATTCAAGGTGAGAAGAGTGGAGTAACGTTAAGGATGATAAACTGCATGAAAGCTCGTAAGTATCTACGTAAAGGCTATTGCGTATTCCTGGCTCACGTCGTCGAAAAGAAACCCAAGGAACATCGACTTGAAGATATTCCAATCATTAGGGATTACCCCGAAGTTTTTCCTAAAGACTTACCTGGATTACCACCACCGAGACAAGTCGAATTCCGAATCGATTTGGTACCAGGATCCGCACCAATTGCGCGATCGCCGTATCGATTAGCACCTTCTGAAATGCAAGAATTATCAAATCAACTACAAGAGTTGCTTGATAAAGGTTTCATAAGACCGAGTTTCTCACCTTGGGGAGCTCCGGTCTTATTCGTAAAGAAAAAGGATGGAACCTTTAGGATGTGTATAGATTACCGAGAATTAAACAAGCTTACAATCAAAAACCGATACCCACTACCTCGAATAGATGATTTGTTCGATCAACTACAAGGTTCTAGCTTCTACTCTAAGATCGATCTACGGTCAGGGTATCATCAACTAAGGATCCAAGAAGAAGATGTACCAAAGACAGCATTTAGGACTCGTTATGGTCACTACGAATTCCTAGTTATGCCATTTGGTTTGACAAACGCACCAGCTGTTTTCATGGATCTCATGAACCGCGTGTGCAAACCATACTTGGATAAATTCGTGATTGTGTTTATCGATGACATATTAATATATTCACGAACCAAGGAGGATCATGAACATCATCTTAAATTAATCTTAGAACTACTCAGAAACGAGAAACTTTACGCTAAATTCTCTAAGTGTGAGTTTTGGATCCAAGAAGTGCATTTTCTTGGACATGTCATCAACAAGGAAGGAATTCACGTTGATCCATCTAAAATTGAAGCGATCAAAAACTGGGAAGCACCAAAGACTCCGACAGAAGTACGTCAATTTTTAGGTTTGGCCGGCTATTACAAACGATTCATCGAGAATTTTTCAAAAATAGCCCTGCCTTTAACCAAATTAACCCAGAAAGAAAAGAAGTATGATTGGAATGACAAGCAAGAGTCAGCTTTTCAATTACTAAAGCAGAAGCTGTGTAGTGCACCAATTCTATCCCTTCCTGAGGGAATCGACAATTTTGTCGTATACTGCGATGCATCACACCAAGGAATGGGTTGTGTGTTAATGCAAAGAGACAAAGTCATCGCATATGCCTCACGACAACTAAAAGTGCACGAAAAGAATTATACGACCCACGACTTGGAATTGGGTGCAGTTGTGTTTGCGCTCAAAATTTGGAGACATTACCTTTAAGTTACAAGATGTACTATCTTTACTGATCACAAGAGTCTCCAGCATATCTTTGATCAAAAGGAACTTAACATGAGACAACGTCGTTGGGTAGAACTACTAAACGATTATGATTGTGATATCAAGTACCATCCCGGGAAAGCCAATGTCGTAGCAGACGCTTTAAGTCGCAAAGAACGAGTTAAAACTCTTCGTGTTCGTGCCTTAGGATTGACAATTCATACGAATCTTACTACTCAAATTCGGATGGCACAACATGAGGCAATCAAAGAAGAAAACATTCAGAATGAAGCTTTACGAGGAATAATAAAGCAATTGGAGCCAAAGTCAGATGACACTTTATACTTCATGAATAGAATTTGGGTGACACGTTTTGGTAACTTACGGGAGTTAGTTATGGACGAAGCACGCAAGTCCAGGTACTCCATTCACCCAGGTTCAGATAAGATGTATAAGGATCTAAAAGAATTATATTGGTGGCCCAATATGAAAGGAGATATTGCCACATATGTCAGTAAATGCCTAACGTGCTCAAAAGTAAAAGCCGAACATCAGAAACCGTCTGGTTTACTACAGCAACCTGAAATTCCCCAATGGAAATGGGAACAAATTTCTATGGATTTTATCACAAAATTACCCAAGACATCCAGTGGTTATGATACCATATGGGTAATTGTCGATCGATTGACAAAATCAGCTCATTTCCTACCTATCAAAGAGACGGATAAAACCGAGAAACTTGCAAAGCTTTATATCAAGGAAATTGTGGCTAGGCATGGAGTGCCAATTTCTATTATCTCGGATAGAGATAGCAGATTCGTGTCTAGAATCTGGAAATCATTACAAGAAGCTATGGACACACGTCTTGACATGAGCACGGCATATCACCCACAAACAGATGGTCAAAGTGAACGGACTATCCAGACACTAGAAGATATGCTCCGTGCGTGTGTAATTGATTTCGGAGGAAATTGGGATACTCATTTACCATTAGCTGAGTTTTCCTACAATAACAGTTACCATACGAGCATTAAGGCAGCTCCGTTTGAAGCTTTATATGGTCGTAAATGCCGCTCACCGTTATGTTGGGCGGAAGTCGGTGAAAAACATTTGACAGGCCCTGAGATTATCCAGGAAACCACTGATAAGATTTTCAAAATTAAGGACCGTTTGAAAGCGGCCCGAGATAGACAAAAGAGCTATGCTGACAACAGACGAAAACCATTAGAATTTCAAATTGGCGACCGAGTAATGTTAAAAGTCTCACCATGGAAAGGCGTTGCAAGGTTTGGTAACCGTGGTAAGCTCAACCCTAGATACGTTGGTCCGTTCGAAATACTGGCTAGGGTTGGCCCTGTAGCTTACAAACTCAAGCTACCACAAGAACTAAACAATGTACATGATACGTTTCATGTATCAAATCTCAAGAAGTGTTTATCAGACGAGACACTAATTATACCGTCTGACGAGATTCATATTGACGATAAACTTCATTTCATCGAGGAACCGATTGAGATTTCAGATTGGAAGGTTCAAAAGCTGAGACGTAGTCGAATCAAACTGGTTAAAGTACGTTGGAACTCAAAGCGTGGTCCTGAGTATACATGGGAATGAGAGGACCAAATGAAAACAAAATACCCATCCTTGTTCGAGGATGCACCAGTTCAAGAGGACACGAATTGAATTTCGGGACGAAATTCTTTTAACAAGGGGAGAATGTGACACCCGACATTTCAGGTCAATATCCGTACACATTATGAACAAGTTTACATTACAATAAACGAGTTTACATTATAATTATTTTTGTGATTTACGTAATTTCACAAACAAGGACATTAAGGTCCATCAAAAAAAACCGTACATGGTCTCACTTCATATTTGGTAATTCTAGGAGTTACCGGATCACGTGTTATATACACCGACAAATTCGAACACTAGTGGTTAATTTAAATAACCAGAGAAATATATATTTTATTTCCACAAACTTTGCGTAGAACAATAAATTATTTTCAGAATAAATTTATAATACCGTGGAGGATCTAAATCGGATTTATTTACCCCTTTAAAACTATAATTGATATTAATACCTAAATCTAATTGTTTTATTATTATAACCCAACCTACTCTTTGACTTCTCGGCCGGAAGCCAGAGAAAACCCACACCCCCTCCCTTACTCGACCCATACTACACTGAGAAAACTCACATATAACCATACTCGCTTCAATCATTTTTCTCACAATTTCCATTCATCACACTCATTTTCATACGGCAAACATTCCAATTCTCTTCAATTCGAAGTCCAGTTTCAAGGCAAAATCCTACCACAAACCAGTATTTTAAGAAGAATTTCAAGTGTTTCTGCAAAAGAATCGAGATCATCTCTGTTTTCTTCATCATTTTCATCTCGGTTTTAAGGTAAAAACTCGATATTTTTCATATTATGTTCTTTAAAACCGTAGCTAAACTTACATCTTATTTAAACGCAAGAAAGATAACAAGAAGAGTGTGTCGAGTTCAAGTTTAAAACATAAAAATATGCAGGACTGATTCTGTCAAACAGAAGTCCAGTAATCGAAACTAGGAGTTTCGATACCAGTTAACTCAATCGAAACTAGGAGTTTCGATACTTGTTGATCCATCGAAACTAGGAGTTTTGATGTCTTTTACTCAATCGAAACTAGGTAGTTTCGATAGCAAATACTCAATCGAAACTAGGTAGTTTCGATACCTTTTCTCAATCGAAACTAGGTTGTTTCGACTCCTGACCACTCCATCGAAACTAAGTAGTTTCGACACACATATACTCCATCAAAACTAAGTAGTTTCGACACACATATGCCCAATCGAAACTAAGAAGTTTCGACACCTGTACAACAGTCCCAGTTGGGCAGTAAATCAAAACTATTTTATAACAAAACATGTGTTGGAAAACTAAAACGATATTTAAACAAACACAATCAGATTTACAAGGACGGTGAACAATTTACAATTAAGACGTTGGTCTTAACAACAATTTACCCTTGGTATCTAGGGTACAAATAGTCAAGGTTGACTACAACAAGTATTATCACAAGTATATACACAAACTCAAGGTGAGTTTCACGGCCCCTTTCTTTTTACTGTTTTCTAATATTTGGGGGAAGAACATACTTCAACTATTTTATGGGATAACAAGAGAATAAGACACGACTTTATGTTTACATGGGATGAGAACAACACATTGGAGGCCGCTAAAGTCCCCTGGAACAACATAGTAACCATTAACTGTAGCCTAGGGTCCTATGAATAGTACTATGGAGAGTGACGTCTCCCGGTCATGGTTAGTCGCGCTAACCACAATCTGGAGGATTTATGGCCGCATAGAATCTGATAACGCTTAATAGGGGCTCACACATGTCATGGTTTGGTTACGCCTCATGTATGAACATATTATTTGTATTCCTAGCTAGTTTACAAATGGGTCAACAATTCTTATTCTGTTTATCACATACAACTGAAACGATTTATGAACAACTGAGTTTTACCAAGAACTATTTGATTAAACCTGTGAACTCACCAACCTCGTGTTGACGATTTTAAGTATGTTTTTCAGGTAATTGAACGTGATTTCAAGGTTAGCAATGTAGATTACATGCATGCACGATGGATACTACTCAAGGAGGATTTCCCTTGTATAACTCATTAAATTGAGTCATATTTATGAAATCTTAATGTTTTGTAAACTCATTTTACATTTTGTAATGTAAAACTTTAAACTCATTTATGTATCCATTTATCATGTATGTGTTTGCGGTAATCATATGCTTTGGAAACCAGTGAACGTCGCGCCTCGCGTTTCCGCCTTGGTGGGGTGTGACAAGTGGGCACATAACGGACCGTTATACTTCTCATGTCGGGCTACAATGAATGAATTGCGGCTAGCGGACTGCAATAGATCCCATGTCGGTCCGACATCGATCCTCCACGTGTCAGTCTTCAGTGATTAGTCACCCGACACGTGTCACTTCCCGGTTGATTCCTTGCCCATACATAGCGAACCGATGTCTCTACAGACGTCGGTCCGACATCTTTCCACTTTCATAAATTTTCACTTTTAGTCCTTGAACTTTGATTCAATAGCACTTTAACCCCTTGTACTTCAATATAATGTCTTTTAACCTCCTAGGGTTTTATAAAATGATTACTTTAGTCCCTCCACTTATATTTCTTTTAAAAATTGGGGTGTTACATATTATTTTTACAGAGTTGAAATTAAGTGGCTAGGGTTTCTTACTATTGTGAATTAGGGTTTCACGGATCTATGTTATCGGGATTTCTGTTTGATTCCGGCAAGTCTAAACGGAGACAACGGTGGTGTTTAACGATGAAGACGGTGCAGACTAGGGTTTGCAAACCACCCCCCCGGCGAAGACGAAGGCGGTGGCTAGGGTTCCAGCTTGGCTCGACTTTCCGGCGGTTTTGCAGATGTCCATGTCATATAAAATCTAACCGCGTTAAGTTTTTTTAATGGGTGTCCAATGTAAGAAAATAGTTTGAAAGTAGGGACCGGTGGTAAGAATATTCTCAGTTAGGATTATTATTGGCTAATTGTTAAAAGGTGAGATTATTAAAATCTAATAATCCTTATTTTTTGATAGTTAAATTCTAATTCACTTCAAGTCCAAGACCAAATTGTATATAGTTTAGTCCTATAACAGCACTTGAACACCCGTTGTGACAGTACCAAACATATTGTTCTTAATTGATGTGATCCTATTTTAAAATTTTCATATACCTGTTTTCTGTTGCAGTGTTATTTGGTTTGCATGGATGAGAATAGGACCTGGAGGTTAAATGAGCTAGAGAACGTAATAGTGATGATGATGACGACTCTTTTACATGATTTTCTTAATAATTTTTTTTTGTTAGTTTTGAGTAAAAGTCTTTTTGTTGTTATATTTCGTATTGTCTGGTAACTTATAAAATGCTTACTTTTTCATTATATTTTCAAAGAGCATAACGACAAGATGAGGTGGGCGAGGTAGACAAGGTGGACAACGTAGAGAAGATGGACGATGTACTGGTATGTGATGATTTTCTTTTTCTTATTGGGTACACTAGTTTTGCATATGTATAATGTTGCAACATATCCAATCCCTCAACTCTCAAGCCATGAAGCTGATCCAATTTCTCCAATCTCCTTGTGACTTGTGAAAAGTTTTTGTTTTGTTAGTTTAAGTATTTCAATTTCTATAACTATACTTTCCTTTTGTGGTTTGAATGATGATATTTTAACATTTTTAATTAAGAATAGTAATTTGGGTCACATATATTTCTATTTGCACATATATTTTGTATTTATTTGTATGTATTTGAAGATTATTACCTACATATATTGTGGTTAATGTCCACACATAAATATATTTTTACCAACACATTTATATTTTTTCTACAGATCTACCACTTATATCTACACATAATATTACTTGTACCCACACATAATTTATGGCACATGTAAACAACACTCTGTACGAAAATGCCATGTCATCATTATAGTCCACGTCAGCTACCACATCATATGCAACGTCAGCAACCACGTCATACGCCACGTCAGCTGTCACCCAAACAAATGGTTATACCTTTAACTACACATATTAATTAGTTTTAGCCACATATATATGTGTAGGTATAGCTTGCTATATACCTACACATAACTGATGTGTGGGTAATGATCTATATCTACTGTTGTAGGTTCAGATTTCAATCGGAAATCACACAGAAGATCGATTACACACACACACAAGCGGAATCTGTGTGTATGGTGGTGAAACAGAGGTTAGAAACAGAATTGGTGAAGATAAACAAGCAAACCACACATGAATCAACACAAGAACGATGTGAAATTGTAAGAACAACAAGTGAAAATAACTCCAAATGTGTATTGATTCAGAAAAAACTGTGAAAGAGAGAATTTCAGGGTTACAACCGCTATCCACACCCTAAACATTCTCAAACTAGGCTATTTATAGAAAGTTGACAGGCATCGAAACTATGCTCACCGAAACTAGTAGTTTTAGTTGAGCATTTACAAGTGAAAAACAAGCCTATCGAAACTTCCTATCTATCGAAACTATTAGTTTCGATTGAACAAACCTCAATCGAAGCTAAGTAGTTTCGATGGCCCAGACTTAGAATAAAAAACAGGAAATTATAAGTAAACAAAACTTAACTAAACATTGTTCAAAAATACATTGATGACAACAGCTTATACAAATATAAGACTCTACAATCTCCCCCTAAGCTGCTGCATCAATGTCTTCAACTCTCTCTAAGTAGTTGGCGCTTGACTTGGTTTCTGAAAGTGAGGTTTTGCATTAATAGTCATCACCCTTTGATATGCCTTGGCATCAGCTTCGTCATCTTCACTAAAGATCTTGATAAGGTTGTTGAATAACACTTCAAGATCCTCAGGTTGAAATTTTAGTAACTCCATGGGCTCAAAAATATGGATGTCTTCCATTCCTTTACACTCAATAAATACAATTCCAATGGTAGAGTTGTATAACCATTTTCTAAAATTCTGAAGCTGCACAGGTAAAGATCGTGGCAGTTTGATGGATTTGACAGTTTCTGTCGGCTTGTACCGAAGGCTTACCTAAGGCCTTTGAGTTCTAGGATGAATTCTAGTCTTATAGATAACTCTTCTTGGTTTAGCAGTGGTCATGGATCTGAAGTCATTGAAGGTCTGATTTCTCAAAAAGGTCTCAAAATCTCTTGCAATTCCCACATCTCCAGGGTTTTGTAGAGGTAGCTTGGCAAGGGCTCTTAAATCATATTTAGGGAGGGAGCTGAAGTCATGAGGAGACTTGAAGTGCTCCACTCCTCCTTTGTATCTTCTGATTATGAAAAGTGAGCGTTTTTTTTCGTACTTCCACCCGACTGGTGGCCTTTTTAACTCTTGATACTCAGCAAACCACTCATAGTGCTTTGGTGGTTCCTGAGCTTGCATCTCTTTGAACCAAGACCTTCTGGGATCTGAGGCCTGGACGGATGGAGTATCGGATCCTGTGACAGTTGGAGTTGAAATTTCTGTTGGAGCTTCTTTAGTTGTGACTGTTGGCCCAACAGTGTTTACAGGCTCAACAAAGGTTACTGTGACATTTTGATCCTCTAGCTCATTATTAGATGGAACATCAAACTCATTTCCTTCTTTAGTGAAATAATGGAGCTTATCTCACTGTTCTTCACCTAAGGTAACAATTTCAGGGTAATCTTCAATTGTTCCAAAGTCATCAACCTGTTTTAGTTGTTCATCCAACTCATGGTCCGATTCAACTTCATCTTCATCAAGAATAACAACATCAACACTCGATTCTTTTCCTTTTCCTCTTTCTCTAGTGGCTCTCCTTTCACTAGCTGATGGGAGATCATAATCAGTTTCTTCAATCTTGACTTCCACATATTCCTTTGTCTTGGCAACTGGGCCAGTGAAGATTGTCAGTGCAGGCTGAGGATTTGTAACAAAGGTAGGGGAAGAAGGTCCACCAGCAGAAGTGGTCTCCGTCTGAGCTGTGGAAGGGGTTCCTTGCTGAGAAGATTTAACCATTGAAGCCTTAAGTTACTCACTATATCAGATAAAGCCTTAAAATCTTGTTGTTGTTGAGAGATTATCTTCTGTTAGGTTTCAAGTTGAGTCTACTGAACATCAAGTTGGGTATGTAAGCCTCTAACTTCCAGCCTAAGATCTTTTACTTCTTCTTTGCACTCTCTTAGTTCAGACTTCATATCCTCTATCACTTTATCTTGTTTTGTTATTTTTTCCTATAACCTTTTTACCTCCAGGCTTAGGGTTTTGACTCTTGGAACTGATGGTGATAGGTCAGGGGCAGGGGATGCAGGTGGTGTAGAAACAGGTGTATGTTGTGGAGATGGTTGTGGTGAGGGTGGTGGAACATGAGTAGGTGCCTGAGTGGGTGTTAGATGTTCTGGAATGTCAAAAAGTGATTCTGAAGAAGAGCTTAAAGATTACAGTCCTGTCTTGATTTTCTTGGCTAGGGGTTCTTCCTTTTCAAAGTCAGAACTTGAGTCAGCTTGTCTCTTGGAGGAGGATGCAGGAGGCTCAGTCTGCTCCTCATCTTCGGACTCATAACCCGACTGATCATATTTTGTACCGTAAATCCCTTCATCCAAGGTTTCACTTGATTCAACTTCATCATGTGCTTCTGCTTCTATGTTTTTAACAGGTTGCTCTTTAATCACAGGCTCAAGATTCTCTATCAATTGATCAATGAAAGGAGCTTCCAAGATAGGTTGTTCAAACATATTTTGCTTCTTCTCTTGGTTCAGCTTCAACATCCGGCTCTTGGTTCCCTTGACCCTGTTCTGCTTCTTCTTCAGATGATGATGATGATTCAATGACTTCATCAGGATCGATATTAGGGACTACAGGTTCTACTTCTCCAATCACATGCCCAAAGAGTGGAATGTCCACAACTATCCTGTTCGATCTTGAACTAGAACTCTACATATAACTGAGGGTCTTGGCTATCATATGATAAAGAACAAGAACATGTCCTTCTTGTTGAAGATTTGGTAGAATGTGGTTAATTATCATTTGTAGAAATCTTGGGTACACGAGAAATTTGTCTCTTACTCTTCCAATGAGATTCTCTATAAGTTGTTTGAATACCAATCCAGAAAAATTATAATCCTTCCCTTTGATTAAGCCAAGAATAGCAGATTCCACCATGGCATTGGCAGAGTCAAATCCAACTTTTCTGATTGAGATGCAGTGAATGAACACATACACAATATACCTCCAGTGAGGGGCAAGGAAAGTCTTTGTGATCTGCCCACTTTTAAACTCATCTGGGTGACCCATTCTTCTGAAACATTCTCTGATGTAGAAACTAGGAAATTCCATAGGGGCTTCATGATTATCACCAAACTGTAGTACCTCTCTTATGGTGGCCTCAGAAAATAGAACTTCTTGGTTGTACACAGTTGATCTTATATGCTCCACATTGTTGATGGATACTCTTGCAGCAGTGGCCCAGAATTTCCTGATTGTGGCTTCAAAAATGGGCAAGTTGTGACTTATAGAAAAGCTCACATTAGAGTTAGCCAGAAAATTGAGCACATGTACAAATCCCTCACTCTTGGGATCAGCAACATTAAGAAAGGCACAGATATTGTGCTTTTTCACAAATAGAAGATCCATATCTGTCAGAAACAAAAATTATCAAACATCAGTCCAACACTTAGAAAATATTTTAGAAAAGCCTGACCGAAACTACTAGTTTCGGGTGAAGAAAACGTATCAAAACTACATAGTTTCGGGCAAAAGACTTGGTCAAAATTACAAAGTTTCGGGCAGCAATGGGTATTGAAACAACTAGTTTTGATAGAAACCTGTTCAAATTCTTGAAAACCAAAAAATTTTAAAACAAACCCTGAACAGGTATACAAGCAATCAAAATATAGAAAAAGCTAAGTTAAAACTATATTCAGATATAAACAGAAATAAAAGAATGGTAAAAGAATCCTGTGAGGTATCGAAACTCCTTTTTACCAAGAGTTTGAGGTAATCTGCAAAATTAAACAATAAACGAATGAGATATCAACAATGGTGAGTTGATAGACAGATTCTAAGCATGAAACAACCCTAAACATACGATTTCTGTCGTAACAAGGGTAAAAATGAAACCCTAGCCTTCGCTATATAAAACAGTAGCAAAAATTTTGAGTAATCAAACCTGATGAAGAAGACGACGGAGGAATCAGATAAGATATACTGATTTCGCAAACTTAGACCGATGAATCTCGAGCTTTTGTGTGTGAAAAAGAGGGTGAAAAGGGTTTCAGAGAGTGAGAGTGAGAATGAGCATGCGAAAGAGTCTGATTATGAAGTCATTTAATTTGAGCTTGACAAAAGACCAAAATGCCCCTATCGAAACTACTAGTTTCGATAGGGCAGAGTAGTTTCGGGTGGGAGATAGTTTCGGACGGCTTGAGTAGTTTCCGGTGTCATGAGATACTTGACCAGAAACAAAGGAAAACTCTCATATGTACACAATTTAAACAAGTTAATAAGGAAGATTAAGAAATTTATAATGAAAAATAAAAGTAAAAACAATAAAAGATATAAACATTTAGCCTTGGAAAAGATCCAACGTGAGATCATGTCTGGTCAAAATCCTTGAAACACTTCATTTTGCACTCAGCTACTGTGAATCCCTGAAGATAGCCGATATTTGTGCAAGATAAACCCGAACATTTGTTTGTACAATGATTTCATGTGATTAAGAGGTACCATTGAGCACGAAACATGGCGTACCCCACATTTTAAAATAAAATGGTTTTGAAAGCCTATCAATCTTCAAGAAATACCCGCATTCATCTTATCATCTCTTACAAGTTAACCAGGGTACCATATTGGTAATCCAAAATCAACGCCAAAAGTAAAATAAAATCCAACTGGATATCAGAAGTTGTAAAATGAAAAATATCCAAGTGGATATTAAAAAGGTACGAACATTCTAGATCTTTGCGTAAGCAAAACAGAAGAAGCCGTAAAATTATCCAAGCGGATAGAAAAAGGTTGAACACCCGAGATCTTTGCGTAAGCAAAACAGACGGGGTCAAATCATCCAAGTGGATGGGAAAAAAATGAGCTCCCGAGATCTTTACGTAAGCAAAACAGACGGGGTCATCGGTGGTAACTTTCGTTACTTTGACGGTCACCTGGAGCATGAATTAGAATCCAACACGTGAGCCTATATCTGATTGAATCAGTTTTCTTAGCTTAAAATGGGTTAGATGTTTCAAAAATGGGTTCAAACACACGTGCACGATTGAGAATTAGGTTTTCACACTACTAAAGAGTTATAACCATATGTCGGGCCTACCGGCTATACCTCAGTAAGCACCATCGCTTATGGTCCATTTTATGTTCAAGAAGTGTGATCAAACTCTATCATTTCTCACAAGGTCGGATCCGATTTTCCTGAAACAAAACATGATACTTACAGTGAGTTTTTCTTAAGCAAACAATAAACAAATCAAATATTTTCTTTTCTTTTTTACTATGCAAAGCAAATCTTTTTCTTACTAACTACAAATTCCAATTTCTATCCCAAAAGTTTTGCTTTCACAAACTAAAAAAAAGGAAACAACTATACAGAAAAATAAAATATTTTTGTAAATATTCCTGATTAACAAGTTTAAATAGAAGAGACAATATGCACAAGGGTTACTGAAAGTTGATCATGCCGAGCATCTCCACCAATTTTTCAAATCTGGCAGAATCAAATGCTTTTGTAAAGATGTCGACGGTTTGCTTGTCGGTTTTGACTTCAACAATTTTGATATGTTTCTTTTCGACACAGTCACGGATGAAGTGATGTTTGATCTCAATGTGTTTGGTTTTTGAATGCTGAACGGGATTTTTAGTGATATGGGGAACAACGGTGTTATCACACAGGATGGGGGTTTCATGGAAGGTGATTCCGTAATCAAGCTTTTGATGGTGGATCCACCTCACTTGGAAACAACAAAGAGCTGCGGCAATGTATTCGGCTTCGGCTGTGGATTGTGAAACGGTGGTCTGTTTCTTACATTGCCAGGAAATTAGGCGGTTGCCAAGGAACTAACAACCCCCAGAAGTGGATTTTTGGTCTAAGTTGCATCCCCCATAGTCTGAATCTGAATATGCCAAAAGATCAAACAAGTTATTTTTGGGATACCAAAGCCCAAGTTTTGGCTTGTACTTCAAATATCTTAAAATACGTTTGACAGAAATTAAATGAGAGAGTTTAGGATTAGCCTGAAAGCGTGCACACAAGCACACTGAGAACATGATGTCGGGTCTGCTAGCAGTGAGATACATGAGAGATCCTATCATTGAGCGATAGTGGTGCTGATCAACGCTTTTCACCATCCAAATCAGGAGACAGACAGTGTCGAACTTCCACGGGAGTCTTGTAAGGATGAGACTCAGTCATTTTGAACTTGGTCAGGATTTCTTTGACATATTTCTCTTGATGGATAAGAATTCCCGACTTAGACTGATCTACTTGCAAACCAAGAAAGAACTTCATTTCTCCCATAGAACTCGTTTCAAACTTAGAACGCATCACTTCCTCAAACTCTTTACATAACCGAGGATTTGTGGATCCAAAAATGATATCATCAACATAGATTTGTACCAAAATGGTATCCGCACCATCCTTTCGTTTGAACAAGGTTTGGTCAATTGCCCCTCGTGTGAAACCATTATCAAGCAGATGCTTAGATAACGTCTCATACCACGCACGAGGTGCTTGATGAAGACCGTACAATGCCTTGTCAAGTTTATAAACTCTGTCAGGATAACTTGGATCAATGAAACCCGGTGGCTGCTTGACATAAACTTCCTCTTGAACCTTTCCATACAGAAATGCGCTTTTGACATCCATCTGATGAACTGTGAAGTCCATATAGGCTTCATATGCGAGAAACATTCTGATGGCTTCCAAGCGAGCCAATGGTGCAAAGACTTCCTCAAAGTCAATCCCTTCTTCTTGATAAAACCCCTGAACCACCAAGCGAGCTTTGTTACGAATCACGATTCCCCCTTCGTCCTTCTTGTTACGAAATACCCAACGAGTGCCGATTGGGACTTTGTTCTTTAGAAGGTCTACCAGATTCCACACATGTAAGTTGTTGAACTGCTGCAATTCTTCCTGTATGGCCTCTACCCAACTGTTCTCAAGCAAAACAACTTTGATATTCTTAGGTTCAACTTGAGATATGAAGCAAGTGAAGAGACCGTCATTCATTGCTTTGGTGGCACTACGAGTTCGGACTCCACATTGAGTGGACCAATGATGTTTTCTGTAGGATGATCCTTGTGAATTCTCAACTGTGGAATCTCATCCTCTTCCAAATGGTCATCCAGATTGGTATGTTGTTGTCAGGAAGATCAGGTTCATCATCAATTGGACCTTCAACAGATTATTGTGGAGCAACATCCACTATTGGAGGAGTTTCTTCCTCAACAGTTTCACTTGTTGCCACAGAGTCCGAAGAATCCTGAGTGGATTCAGCATTTGCTATTGTAGGAGGAACATCTATATGCTGACTTGACGAAGAGGAGCTTGAGGCAGTATAGGTACTGATGCGTGTAAACTATATATATATTTTTATAAGTATTTTTCACACAATATGAGTTTTAAAAAGGGTTTTCAACAAAGACTAATCACACACACATCGGGCAGTGTACCCGTCGGATAGCAATATAGTAAAGGTAAGAACCGGATATCAATCCGTGGACACGGTGGAATGCAGTAATTAACCGGAACTAAGATTTAATCAAGTAAGGGTAAAAGATGTTTTGAAGAGTTTTTTTAATTAACTATCATGCAAATATAAACTAAGCTAAAATCACAAATCAAACAATCAAGGAGAAAATATCACTTTGGTGTCGAATCCATCTAGAATACATTCAATACACTCATAGAAACATGGCAAATACACGATACATAAACTGACTAAATTCTCGTCAAAGATATCTAATCAAATGACCATTCGGAAAGCTAGCATGAATTACACAAACCAACCACCTAAAGTCATACAATGAGGCTCACGTGTTTAATAATCATGTCAATGTTTATAAAGATTGAACTAGCTTCCGATTAAGGTACACTAATCCAACAACTAGTTGGAAAGATAATATGAACAACACACTATCCACCTCAAGTTGATTAAATTAGACAACAATATGCATTTCTTCAACATACAATGTTCATATAAAGGTTATATAAATTAGGAGGACGTGTCAACAATTACTAGATAAACATAATACTAAATATGACACATCATAACAAACACTTTGTCTTTCCAAACATAAGCATAAGGTTACACATACAAATATAATGGTTCATATACAAGACTTCATTCACCATTCCTAGTCAAATGCCATAAACTAGTATAAATACATACACCAATCCATGAATATAAGCATAAACCACAAGTTTTCTAACATAAAATGGCATGCACAAATACAAGTCTTGTAAACAACTCAAAATACTTGAATACATAATTTCATTAAAGAATAATCATACGGTTGTCATAACATTAACACAATAATTGTCAATAATCCATGAATGTTGTCAAATGTATCTAAACTTCATCTAAACCAAAGTGAACAAGAGTTTTAGCTCATCATGAGCACCAAAATTACAAATAAGCAGGGAAAAATAGTGAGAAACATGATATGAAAACAAGAATCAAACCACTCCTCCAAGCCGAGATGTTGTTGTTGATGTATGGTGATCCTCTTGATGTTGTATCCTCTCCAAGAATCTTGAAATATCGCTGGAACAAGGAAGACACGAGCTGGAACAGTAGGGTTTTTTCTCCTGGTTTGCTGAATATCTGAATGAGAATTAAGTTCTGTTTAAATAGAAAAGGGGAGGCACGACCGTGCCAGGAGAGAAGGCACGACCGTGCCTATTACAAAGACGCGGTCGTGTCTAGGTCTTGGCACGACCGTGTGACAGAGGTTTGACCGATCCGTAGCTTCCATTGGGTACCACTGATTGAGGACGTACGGCTGTTCAGACTCACGAGATGACACGCGACCGTGGGAGGCCAAGGCACGGTTGTGCCTTGGATTTTGGATTGGCGCGGTCGTGCAAGATGTGGGCGCGACCGTGCCTAGGGTTTGGGAGCTAGGCACGACCGTGCCTCCATCACAGAAACCCTAAAACTTCACTTTTTTATCCTGGAATCTTCTTGTTTATTCACCAAGCTTCACAAAAACCTACAAAACAGGAAATGAAGCAAATAAGTGTCTAAACATTGAATATAACCAAGAATTGATCATTAAGTGAGCGAAGTTTTGTGCCAAAAAGATGTGTAAATACTAGCACATCAGGTACCTAGGATATTCACAGACATGAGAGGATTAGCAGAGATAGATATGTTAGTGAAACCAGTAATATTAAATGATTTAAACAAAGAATCGACATCAAAAAGCCAATCAAGACCGTCCCCGGCGTCCGTATGATTGCTTTCATGCCAGTTGATATCAATGGACTCGAGCACAATCCTTCGTCTCTTGTTATAAACGCGAAAAGCTCTTTGGTTAGAGGAATAGCCCACGAAATAGTACTCATCCGCTTTGGCTTCAAACTTGTTCAGTTAATCAGAAGTATTCAACATTGTGCAAACACACCCAAACTTCCTGAAGAAATCAATAACAGGCTTGCGCTTGTACATAATTTCATAAGGTGTCTTGTTGCAACTTTTGGTTATGAGAACTCGATTTTGCACAAAACATGCGGTATTGACTGCCTCAGCCCAAAAAGTGACCGGAAGCTTTGAATCAACTCTCATTGTCCTTGCCGCTTCTATTAACATACAATTTCTTCGTTCAGCTACACCATTTTGTTATGGAGTACGAGGTGCACTGAATTGCTGAGAGATACCCTTACTTTCACAAAAAGAATCTAGAATGGCATTCTTGAATTCTGTTCCATGATCACTGCGGATAGTCTTCACATTTAGATTGAACAGATTCTTGATTTGTAGCAGATGAATCTTCAGAGTCTCTGGCGTCTCATCTTTCTTTGCTAGGAAGAATACCCAAGTAAACCGATAGAAGTCATTGGTTACCACTAAGCAGTAGGATTTCCTTCCATGGTTCATGACACTCACAGGACCGAAGAGATCCATGTGAAGCAATTGAAGAAGGGAGTCAATGGAATTGGTGGTTTTGGGCTTGTGAGTTGATTTGTGCTGCTTGCCCTTGGAACAGGAAAGGCAATGTTCCACGGGATAAAAATCCTTTAGAGGCAAACCGGTGACTAGATTTCCTCGAACGAGACGATTCATGGTCTTGAAGTTTACGTGCCCCAATCTTTTGTGCCAAAGAAAAGATTCATCTTCAGAGGCTTTTGAGAGAAAACATGATTCAATTCCAGATGGATTGTTCATGTCCAGACTGTAAGTATTGTATCTTCTAGGGGCACGTATAAGAATAAGCTCTTCTGGAATAACCACTCCAGGCTTTAGAATCAAACATTCTCTGGAGTTGAAGAGGGCACAAAAGTCGTTATCACAAATCTGGGACACACTCATCATATTATACTTCAGCTGTGGGACGAAGTTGACATTCTCCAAGCTATTTACACCGTTGGACACAGTTCCTTGTCCTTCAATCTTTCCTCCTCTTGGATTTCCTGTAAAGGCGACAAAATCTTCGTCTATTGGATGATACTTTTGTAATAAAGAAAAATGACCAGTCATATGTCTTGAGCAACCATTGTCGACATGCCAGATATTGTCTCCAGTCCTCCTTGATTGTCCCTACACAAAATGAATCATTTAGACATTGGTACCCAAGCCAATGCTAACTTGGAACTTCTTAATTTTGCAATAGGCATTTCAGAAATCATAGTCAGAATCCTCCTTTAATGTATTGTCAAAAAGATCATTATTCTTAATTTTCCAAATCCCTTTCGATCCATTTTTAGCATTTTTAATCCTTTTACGTCGCAAAGTTCTACTATGTTGTGATTTAGTAAAAACATTTGAAGCACAGTCAACTGAATTTTGAATAACATATGGTACGTTTTCTTCTTCAAAACGATATGTAGACAATTTACATGTCTTAAAAACATGATTGGATTCCCCACAACTAAAACAAACTTTATCACATGTCGGCTTAGCCTGATAATTGTCATCACAAGATGATGAAGATGATTGTGATGTTGAGACATCAGAACTAGAGGCAACTCGTTCTTCAGTATTTCTTTTATGAAGACTTTGATCTTCCTTTAATCTGAAAAATTCCAGATTGCTCATTGTTTCTTGTGGAATGTGAGTCACAACAACTCCTGCACTTTTAAAATTTGCAATACAACTCATAGCATTTATAGATTTTGGAACAAAAGGCAAAGCATTCTTAAACTTAGAAATATCATTTCTCAAACTGTCATGCTCAGAAGGCACAGAACCAAAATACAAATTTTCAATATGTTTACAAATATCTGGTTTTGATACGGACATATTATTACATTCATCCGACTCAAGTTCATTTAAAACATTATCTTCGGAACCTACACAACCTGACTCTGCGCAGGAAACAAAACTGTCAGAATCTGAAGTTTGAATATAATCATCAGCAGATAAATTGCAAACAAAGGGTGTGGGAACATGAGGAACTGGCATATCAGCAAATCTACCAGACTTGGAATACGGAGGAGGGTGAGAGTTATACCCGATGCCTTCTGTGACCTTTTTATGAATTTGGTTGTCAATGATTCCAAAAAGAATTTTCTGATCCATACCCATGTGTTCAACTTGAAAATTTGCCTTTTCAGCCTTTTGAAGTCTTTCAGTTAAAGTTTGATTATTATTCTTTTGTGTAGTAAGTTGTACAATCAAAGATCGATTTTCTCTAGAAATATCATGAATTTTCTTTAAGTAAAGTTTCTCATTTTTAGCCACAAAATCATACATAACCCATATGTGATCTCGTTCATTGACCAAGGCCTGGTTGATGAATCTATATTTTTGAATCTCATTTAAACAAGATTTAGCATTGCAAAGTTTAGACATTACCTCAGCTTGTACGGCGATGAGATTCTCAGCTGGTTCAATCATGACACATTTTTCTTTTTCTTCAATGTCTTCCATCAGTGCCTTGTCGGTTACTTCCCCTTCTTGATCTCCCCAATAATAGTGTCCATCGGCTTGACAAACCAGAGATGTGGAGCTAGAAGTTGTAGTGGATTTCAGAGAGACGACAGCTTGCTTTCCAGATGAGTTCTTCTTTTCATGCTGCTCCTTTGATGATGGCTCCTTGCAATTTCTTGTAAAATGACCCAGCTGGTCACAGTTGTAGCATCTCACCTTTTTGATGTCATACCCTAGAGTCTTTCCTTTCTTGAATCTATCCATCCCAGTTCTCTTGATGAATCTCTTGGCCCTCAGAGTCAACATATCCATGCAACAATCAATATCCATCTTCTCCAAATCATCCGGGTTGATCTGCTCCAAGTCATCAGGTTGAAAGCTGACCGGTGTCAGGTTTCCAGAAATCAGTGCATCATAGCACGACATGAAGGCAGTCATGATAGGCAGATACTCATCGGGGATCATAGTGGTAGGCTACTGAGAAGTGGATGAAACAGTAGGCTGAATTCTAGAAATTGAAGGTGGGACATCAGTTTGAAAGTATGCCATTGTTGTTTTGTTGGATGAAGTGGTGGAATTTTGACCTGCAAGAAGAGCTGTGTTTCCAAACTGATTAGTTGGAGTGACTGCACCCTTCTTTATTTCCAACTCATAAGACTCCAGTATGCCGTAGAGTTCTTGCTGTGACAAGTCACTTAGCTTCTCAGTTTTCTTGATCATAATTCGGTACATATTCCATTCCTCTGGTAGTGAATCAAGCAGCTTCTTGTTTAACTCAACAGTTGGATACTCAGTTCCCAAAACCTTTAACTTAGAGACAATACTTGAGAATCGGTTGATCAATTCAGACATGGGTTCTCCAGGGACGCTACTAAACATCTCATACTGCTTCTTGATCAAATCCCTCTTGCTTTCTCTAACCTCAGCACTTCCCTCATACCTTGTACATAAAGAAACCCAAAGATCTTTGGCAGTAGTATACTCAGTAAATATGTTGAACACATCCATAGGAAGAGCCATAGCAATAGATCCATGAGCCTTGTTATCTCTGGAAATAAAGGCAATGTCCTTTTCATCATATTCAGACACAAGCTTGCGACGCTGAACATCTGCAGTGGTAGTAACTGGCTTGTGTGGACCATCAGTGATTGACTGCAAAAGAGTGTGATCATGGAACTGAAAGAAAGTCTTCATTTTCTTGGTCTAATCATCAAAGTCTCTGGTGGAAACCAAGACAGGTGGTTTGTTTCCTCCAACATATTCATTGTTGCTTGAAGATGCCATAACTCGGACAATTTAAAATCAAACAGTAGGTAGTTTCGGGTGAACATGGTTGATTGAAACAACTAGTTTCGATAGAGAAAAAGCTGACAGAAACTCCTAGTTTCGATAGATCAAGGCTTGCCCGAAACTTCTAGTTTCGATAAAAGAAACAGAATCTAGAAACAACTAGTTTCAATGATGAAGACTTAGCAGAAAATCTAGCAACCTCAAAAGAAACTACAAGTTTCGAGTGAAACTAGTTTCGATAGTGCAGTAGTTTCGGGTGATCAATCTGCACAGGTTAGTTTTGATATAATAGGACAAATAACTAGTTTCGATGATACCTTCTCCATACAAGAGTACAGACAAGAAGTTTCGATGACCAACAGAGAGGCAGAAATTGTCTCCCAGTAGTTTCGATGTCTTCTTCCCAAACTCAGAAAATCTCCATTGATGGACACCTTCAAAAATCAAAAGCAAAGAAATAGCAATCCAGCGAAAAGCTTCTAACAATACTCCTGATCACGAAAATACCCTTTAATCCCGAAAACTTGAACAAATACGACCCGAAAATCGATGGAACAGTACTTCCAAAACCCAGATACATAAAACTTCAATAATATACCTAAAATCGATCACAAAAACCTGAATACACTCAAAAATCAAGAGCATAAAGCTCTGATACCAATTGTAGGTCCAGATTTCAATAGGAAATCACACAGAAGATTGATTACACACACACAAGCAGAATCTGTGTGTATGGTGGTGAAACAGAGGGTAGAAACAGAATTGGTGAAGATAAACAGGCAAACCACACAAGAATGATATGAAATTGTAAGAACAACAGATGAAAATAACTCCAAATGTGTATTGATTCAGAAAAACTTTGAAAGAGAGAATTTTAGAGTAACAGCCGCTATCCACACCCTAAACATTCTCAAACTAGGCTATTTATAGTAAGTGGACAACCATCGAAACTATGCTCACCGAAACTAGTAGTTTCGGTTGAGCATTTACAAGTGAAAAACAAGCCTATCGAAACTTCCTGTCTATCGAAACTATTAGTTTCGACTGAACAAACCTCAATCGAAACTAAGTAGTTTCGATGGCCCCGACTTAGAATAAAAAACAGAAAATTACAAGTAAACAAAACTTAACTAAACATTGTTCAAAAATACATTGATGACAACAGATTATACAAATATAAGACTCTACAACTGTCACGAGGCTACACATTGTGACACTTAATTTATGTGTAGGTAAAGACAACTATCAACACATAATATGCTTTTACCCACACATACTATATGTGGGTAAAGACCCAAATTTCTTGTAGTGTATGGTTCCTTCGGGAACGAAATGAAATGGTTCCTTCAGGAACGAACTGATATGGTTCCTTCGGGAACGAGATAGTAGAAGTCATTCGGGAACAATATGGCATGAAACATTTGGGAACGATATGGTATGACCCTTCGTGGGTGAATGCACCAAGGGTAATTTATGAGGTACAGGTAATAACCGAAGCGACTTAAGAAGAGAATGATAATAACTGCCTAGGAAACAAAGTAGACGATTTAAACAAGATACTAGGATACCAAAGAGACACTCCTAAGTGTTGAAAAGAGTTCATGGCCCGCTCAACATGGAAAATCAATACAAGTGTTTACTGGATTCTAGTTAAAACCACCCACGAGGCGTGCATAAGAGTAAAGTAGGTAATACTATTCAAGATAACATCTGAGGCGTTCGCTACAAGGAAGAAGAGGCAGTGCTGACATGTAAACCCTAACTTCGTACAGTCCATGAATGACGTCAAATGATCACCATTCAAATAACGCGATACCTACCAATTCAAAGGAACCTGAGAGGCAACCTAGTCATGACAAACAGAGTTTAGTCAGGAATAAGAAGCATCGAATTTCGAGGAGGAAATTCTTATAAGAAGGATAGACTTGTAACATCCCAAATTCTTTTTTACTTAAAACACGAGCTTCATGTAAGACTAAGGTTCACAAGAACGAAAATACGGTACGATAAATTAACAACTAAATTAAATTGAAAACTAAAAATGCAAATTCTACGAAGTTGAGGGGGAACAAATGAAATTTTCTTAAAACCTAAGTATCTTCCTTTTTGTATCAGCCGCCACCCCCCATTTCTTGTTTTCGTTTATCCTTTCCTTTCCTCGTCGATCAACAGCCAAACACCATCAAATCCACCCTAATCATCCTACTGACCTGCAATCTTCGCTTAGTTCCAATGGAGGCATCGTGCTCGGGATATCAGAAGGCGACCACGGGAAGGTCGGGTTAGACCTGTGTCGCGCGAAAGGAAGGAAGGGAATGACAAGGGCGGCAGACATGGTTGAACTCTGGCAGCGGGACGACGGGATAAACAACGGAAGGAGAGGCTCAACCCAGTCACTTGACACGGGCTCGTATGGTGGCAGGTCGTGGTGGTTTGAACGATGATGATGGTGGTTAACGATGGCGTGAAGGAAGAGAATGGTTAGTATGGTTGTACGGGTTTACCTGTGATTGGAGCTTAACGAGGTTATGGCAGCAGTGGTTTCACTTAGTGTTGGTTTGAAAGGTGGTGGTCGACCACAGCTTGGTGGTAGTGCTACGGACTCCCTGTGATTGCTGTTACGGGATGATTAAGGTAGACAATGGAGGATGGTGGTTGTGATTCACGTTTATGGTGACAGCCTGGTGGGAGAACAAACCCGAAGAGTCAAGGAGGTTCACGACGGTAGTGGTGGTGATTGTCTAAAGCTTCATGGCAATGATGCTGGCCGTTGCGGTTGTGACGGGTTGAAAGGTGAGTTTCATGGTGATACGATGGTTGTATCAAGCTCCATGTTGAAGGTTATGGTGGTCGGCAGCGGTTGTAGCTCGTTTGTCTCCGGTTACGAAGGTTCGCGGCGGTTCGGTGTTGTTACGGCACGCTACGGTGAAGGTGGTTGATAGTAGTTTTAGAGATGATGATGATTCTATGATGATGATATAATGATGATAGTGATGGTTACATAATGATGATGATATGATGATGATAATGATTCTATAATGATGACAATGATGGTCACATGATGGTGGTTCTATGAAAACGGAGATGATAACGGTTCCATGTAATGATGATAATAAGAAGGTTGACTACAACGAGTTCCATCTCGTGGTAACCTGCGCGTCGAGACGAGTTCGTGGACTTTTGAATCACCCATTCGGATTCCATACGGTCAAGTTACGGGTACGGTTCAGGTTCATATTCTAGACACCACATCGTGGAGGTACATTTCTTAAACCCCTGTTTAGCAAATGTTGAGTAAAAGTTAGGAACGCAAGTTTCGTCAGTAGCCGGGTCGACTGTTGACTTTCCGGGCCGACTATCCGGGTCGACTATCGACTGACCGGACCGATTGTCCGGGTCAACTAGGATCGAAAAAGGGGACACAAAGTGTAACACCCCAACCCGAGATAGGGCTGGCGTGTCACTATTACAGAGTCAGAGACAAAAGGACATATTACATAAATATTCGAAAAGAGTTTACAAAAGCTTTTAAGTCCTAATATTTGTTACAATACATTTATAACGATCAAAAGCTACACTGGTAACTGCATTGGTTTTTAGCTCTCTTCACACATCCCCTTTTAGCTCTGGAAACCTGTTACATAAAAAGAAATGCGAAGGAGCAACAGCAAGTGAACGTGTAACGATAGAGAGAGAAAACTGATAATTACAATAATGCATATACAGATACATGACAGATTTCAAGAATATATATATCATGTTATAAAGAAATACCCATCGAGCCCGATACATAATATAAACAGAAACAGGCGGAACAGGGTAGCTACCCCTGAACCGATGTGAGATGGTGTATGGGCATCATACAATCCAACCACCAGAAATAATAATATCCTAGGATCGATCCATACGCCTCGAAATATATAACCGGTATTTTCAGATAAACAGGCGAGACGCCGTGATCTCAGCTCACCGTCACGGATAGTGCCACGTCATCGATGCCGCAATAACGTGCTTGTGGTCACCCCCACAAGTAGGGGCGTGCTCGGGTATTAGAGTACAAAGATAATAACATACAATATATTAACGGTGTTCGGATAAAGTTTCTATCAGGAACATACGATAATGAGTACAATCTGATTAAATAATATCGCATGTAATAAGATTTCTAAACAGAGATTCAGATTCAAGATTATGATAATAATAAATTTAAAAAGATGAATGGCGAATATGATTTCGAATACGAACATGATGTCAATTGAATATGTATAATATCATGTGAATGAGATAATTTATAGAGCAGAGAACAATGAATGAGTTTAGAAACCCAACCATGGCAAATAGTAGGGTAAGAATTCGCACCTTAATTACTTGTAATGTTCCACAATAATATTAACTCGTTCACGCCCGTTTGTAAAAATCTACATTTAAATTATCTTTCAGTCAACTTATGCGTATTTTCCTGTGTCTATAATTATTATTTGTTTTGATGGGTTAAAATTTTCAAACTTGAATTAATCTTTTAAATCTAGAACCATTACAGTAGCTTTTTCCATAATTTATTACTTTTAGTATCAAGTAAATTAACACTTTTAATTTTATTTTTATCTTAAAACATAATTGATTGTTATTTCAAATATATATTATACTATAGTATACGATTTGCTTAAAACAATAGTCGTAAGAAATCTGACTGTAGTGGGTTTTAAATTTTTAAACAAGCTTTCATGGGAGCATGTAGCTTTATTTTCTTTATTATGTTTTTACTAATTTACAATAACCGATTATTGATAGTTGAAATAAATCTTTCTACAAAAATATTGAGTTCAAAGTTATACCTCAGTGTAGTCAGAAGCAAAGAAAATATGAGGATTTGAGAGAAACTGAAGAGTTTAATCTGGTACTGACCATTTATAGTAGCTAGGGTTTTCTTTGCCACCAAGGTAAAATAAGATATTTATTTAATTATTATTTTCTTTTTAATATGTTTTCAATGTTACAGGTGGTGATATTTTAAAGAGAGTGGTCAAGGTGATTTGATGACACATGTTTGAAGAAGATTCATTATTGATATCTATTTAAAATTCTATTACTTAATTAATTATTATTATTTTTTTCCGATTGTTTTGTTTTCTACTTTCATATAAGTATATTCTAATAATTTAGTTATTTTAATTACATGATTATTTATTTTATAAAAATGTTAAATATTTATAATTAATTTTAACTGGTTTATTTATTGCTATCATTAATTTATATATATATTTATATATACATTACTCTACGGGTATTACAATTATACATCCCCTTAAAATAAATTTCGTCCTCGAAATTTGAAGACAGATTTAACAACTAGAAGTAATAAGAAGAGGTACTTTTATAATTACGTTTGAAAACTGAACAAAAGATTATAATCACATAGAAACCTTAGGTGCTAAAAAGATTAGGGTATTGCGAACGAATTAATTCCTTTGTTTCCCACGTTGCTTCTTGTTCAGAATGATTCTTCCATAAAACCTTAACGAAATGTATCGTTTTTCGTCTTGTAACGTGTTCTTTACGATCAAGTATGGCTTCCGCTTCTTCTTCATACGTTAAATCTTCTTGAATCATATGCAACGGATAATTGATAACATGAACTGGGTGATAGTTGTATCCCCTTAGCAGAGATACGTGGAATACGTTATGGACATGTGAAAGCTGTGGGGGTAGAGCAAGGCGGTACGAAACTTCACCGATTCTTTCCAGAATTTCAAATGGACCGATATAACGAGGACTTAGTTTTCCTTTAATCCCGAATCTTCGAATACCTCGACAGGGTGACACTTTGAGAAAAACGTGATCTCCGATTTTGAATTCCAAGGTTCGTCGGTGTTGGTTGGCGTAACTTTTCTGTCGACTCTAAGCTTGTTTTAACCGTTCTCGAGCAATAGTGACCTTTTCGTTTGTGATCTGAACTAGTTCAGGTCCTTCAATAATCTTTTCTCCAACTTCCTCCCAACAGATAGGTGCTCGACACTTACGACCATATAATAATTCGAATGGAGCCATGCCAATACTTGCTTGCCAACTATTGTTGTAAGCGTATTCAACAAGGCATAGATACTCGTCCCAGTTACCACTCCACTCCAATGCACATGCTCTAAGCATATCTTCTAACGTTTGGATGGTTCGTTCTGATTGCCCATCTGTTTGAGGGTGAAAAGAAGTACTGAACTTCAGACGCGTATCCCATGCATTTTGGAAGCCTTTCCAAAATCGTGAAGTAAATCTAGGGTCTCTATCCGATACAATGGATGCTGGTGTGCCATGTAAACGAATGATTTCTTGAAGGAATAATTCGGACATTTTGCTGATTGAGTAGCCTTGTTGGATAGGTAAAAAGTGTGCTGACTTTGTCAATCTATCCACCACGACCCATATAGCATCATTCTTTTTTAACGTCTTTGGTAGGCCTATCACGAAATCCATAGAAATATCATCCCATTTCCAAACAGGGATCTCCAAAGGCTGCAATAATCCGCTTGCTCTTTGATGTTCGATCTTCACTTGTTGACATGTCAGACATTTAGCCACATATTGGGCAACATCTTCTTTCATTCCGTTCCACCAGAAACTTTGTCGCAGGTCCCGATACATCTTTGTTGATCCCGGATGAATAGAGAAAGGTGAACTATGTGCTTCAGATAATAATGATTCACGAAGGGCAGAGTTAGCCGGAACACATAACCTTTTTCCACACCAAATAACACCATGTTCATCTACACGGAACTCAGATTGTTTTCCTATCTCCAGATTCTGCGAGATTGCCCACAATTCTCCGTCTTGTTGTTGAGCTTCCTTGATTCGTGAGATAAGGTCAGGCTCAATTTTTAGTCTTGCTAAGTAACCATCAGACTTCTCGACCTGAATGCCGATCCCCATCTTGTTTAGATTATTCAACACTTGAGGTTGAATAGTAAGGCTTGCCACATTACATGAACTTTTTCGGCTCAAGGCGTCTGCAACAACATTTGCTTTGCCAAGATGATATTGAATATTGACATCATAGTCTTTGAGAAGTTCTAACCATCTTCTTTGTCTCATATTAATCTCTTTTTGTGTGAAAATATACTTGAGACTTTTATGGTCAGTAAAGATATCACACGTCTCTCCATATAGATAATGTCTCCAGATCTTAAGAGCGAAAACCACAGCTGCTAGCTCAAGATCGTGTGTTGGGTAGTTAACTTCGTACGGCTTTAGTTGTCGTGACGCATAGGCAATAACTTTCCCATGTTGCATGAGGACACATCCAAGGCCCTTTTTCGATGCGTCACTATAAACTTGGTACCCGCCAGAACCTGATGGAAGAGTGAGTATAGGAGCAGATACGAGTCTTTTCTTTAGTTCTTCAAAGCTCTTTTCTCGATCATAATTCCAAGTATACTTTACTCCTTTTCTTAGAAGTTGTGTAAGAGGTAATGCGATAATAGAAAATCCTTCAACGAAGCGTCGGTAATAGCCTGCTAGACCTAAAAAGCTTCGGATCTCGGTAACCGAGGTAGGTATAGGCCATTTCGTAATAGCTTCGATCTTTGCAGGGTCCATCATTATACCATTGGCAGATACAACATGACCCAAGAATGCAACTTGATTCAACCAAAACTCACATTTGGAAAACTTCGCGTACAACTTCTTTTGTCGCAATGTCTCCAGAACTGTACGTAGATGTGTCTCATGTTCCTCTTTACTCTTAGAGTAAATCAGAATGTCATCGATGAATACAATGACGAATTTATCCAGGAATTCATGAAAGACGCGGTTCATTAAATCCATGAATACCGCGGGAGCATTGGTTAATCCAAACGGCATAACCAAAAATTCATAATGGCCGTATCGGGTTTGGAAAGCAGTTTTAGGAACGTCAGCATCTTTTATTTTTAATTGATGATAACCAGACCTCAGGTCGATTTTTGAGAAGAACTTGGCACCATGAAGTTGGTCAAACAGATTATCAATTCGCGGCAAGGGATAACGATTTCGGATGGTGATCTTGTTCAATTCCCGATAATCTATGCATAACCGCATAGTCCCGTCTTTCTTCTTCACGAACAATACAGGTGCGCCCCAAGGCGAGACACTCGGTCGGATGAATCCCAGATTCAACAATTCTTGCAGTTGTTCCTTAAGTTCTTTTAGTTCTAGCGGAGCCATTCGGTAAGGTGCTTTCGATATTGGTTCTGCTCCAGGAATAAGATCAATGGTGAACTCTACTTCACGATCCGGTGGAATTCCAGGTAGTTCATTTGGAAATACATCTGGATACTCGCGGACAACTGGATGATCATCGACCGTTGGTTCTTTAGATGAAATAGATTTAATAGATGCCAGAAATCCTGCACAACCATGCGATAAACATTTTTGGGCTTTGAGGGCAGAGATAATCTTGAGTGGTTTTCGTGGTTGAGTCGCATGATAGACAAGTTCAGGAGATTGGGGGTTTCCAAAAAGTACGTGTCGGGTTTGACATTCAATCGTGATGTTATGTCTAGATAACCAATCCATTCCTAATATAATATCAAAATCTCCCATTTGCATTGGTAATAGGTCCGCTTTACGAATAAGTGATTCAATTTGTATGGGATAGTCTTTATAGATTTGTGAAATCATGATAGAATTACCTATAGGTGTTGTAATGGTGATATTGGGTTCTAACAAGGTGGGCATTATCATGAGATGTTTAACAAATGATTGTGAGACTATAGAGTGGGTTGCTCCCATATCAAATAAAACTTCAATATCACGTAAACCTAGACGAAGGGTGCCCGAGATGGTACCTGGTGCATCTGCAGCATCTGCGGCATTCAAAGCAAACACTCGTCCACCAACAGCAGGTCGAGCAACATTCCCACCGGTAGCTCTTCTAGGGTCAGGCTTCGGACAATCTTTAATCATATGCCCAGTTTGTCCACATCTGAAACAAGCTCCCAATGCCCGACGACATATACCCAGGTGACGATTGCCGCATGTGGTGCATATAGGGATTTGATTTTGATTTTGGGTTACCTGATGATTAGCAGATTGAGTTATAATAGGAGCTCGATAGACTTGGGCTTGGTATTGGGCTGGTCTAGGATTTTGGTACCTTGGTTGCCACTGACTAATGTGTTGGTTACGGTTACGGTTGAATTGGGTTCTATGGTCTCCGACATAGGCATTTTGGTTGGAGGATTGCCCAGTAGTTATGATGTGGTTCCTGTCATGGTTTCTCTTTCGGTTCTCTTCAGATTTGGCCAACCTTTTCTTATTTTCTATTTCTAGTGTTTTAACAGCGTCCGCAACTTCAGTAATGTTGTTGAACTTTTGTGTTGTTATCCATCTTCTATTTTTCTCACAAATCGCCCACTTCATATTTTCTGCCTGTACTTCTGGGGTTCCTGCAGCTGGGCCAAGAAAGCTAGCAAGTCTACAGAATCTAGCCATAAAGTCTGACCAAGGTTCATCATCACGTTGCTCGATAGATGCATATTCTCGAGCATACTCGTTTCGTTCCACTTCAGAGAAATACTGTCGGAAGAATATGGTACGGAAGTCGGCCCAAGGAAGAGTGGCAGCGTAATCATTTCCACCATAAGCAAGTTTGACCCCATCCCACCAGATACGAGCGTCATCTTCCAGTTTGTACGATGCAAGCCTTGTTTTAAATACATCATCAACCCCTATGACTTCAAATATCTTTTCCACGTGTGCTATCCAGTTACTTGCCTCCACGGGTGTTACTGCATTGCTGAATGATCTTGGTTTTTGCTTTTGAAATCTTTCATTTCAGGTGTGGATCCCTTCTGATGGTTTAGTATTAGTGTTCTCGACTTTGGCATTTTTAGGTGAAAGCGGATGAGGTGTAGAATTTGGAGTTTGTGGAGTTGATATAAGAGGTGATGGTGATGGAGGTTGTGTAGGAGGTGGAGGTACTGGATGTGTTGTGTTATTTTCCCCAATGTGATTGTTTTGAACGACTGTCTTCAGAATATTAGGAAGCATTCTTTCAACGGCTCGTTGGACAGCGTCGTCAAAGTTACGTCGTTTGGAACTTGGTTTCCGACGGATGTGTCTCAGAGGAGGCATCTAATAAGAAAAATAATATAAGGACTTGTTGATAAGAACTTTAACAGAATATTAATTTTCCTAACCCAGTGTCTACCCATTACCTCACAGGTCTTAACTTATGTTTAAGTTTTCTACAGGAAAGAGCCTTCGCTCTGATACCATAACTGTAACACCCCAACCCGAGATAGGGCTGACGTGTCACTATTACAGAGTCAGAGACAAAAGGACATATTACATAAATATTCGAAAAGAGTTTACAAAAGCTTTTAAGTCCTAATATTTGTTACAATACATTTATAACGATCAAAAGCTACACTGGTAACTACATTGGTTTTTAGCTCTCTTCACACATCCCCTTTTAGCCCTGGAAACCTGTTACATAAAAAGAAATGCGAAGGAGCAACAGCAAGTGAACGTGTAACGATAGAGAGAGAAAACGGATAATTACAATAATGCATATACAGATACATGACAGATTTTAAGAATATATATATCATGTTATAAAGAAATACCCATCGAGCCCGATACATAATATAAACAGAAACAGGCAGAACAGGGTAGTTACCCCTGAACCGATGTGAGATGGTGTATGGGCATCATACAATCCAACCACCAGAAATAATAATATCCTAGGATCGATCCATACGCCTCGAAATATATAACCGGTATTTTCAGATAAACAGGCGAGACCCCGTGATCTCAGCTCACCGTCACGGATAGTGCCACATCATCGATGCCGCAATAACGTGCTTGTGGTCACCCCCACAAGTAGGGGCATGCTCGGGTATTAGAGTACAAAGATAATAACATACAATATATTAACGGTGTTCGGATAAAGTTTCTATCAGGAACATACGATAATGAGTACAATCTGATTAAATAATATCGCATGTAATAAGATTTCTAAACAGAGATTCAGATTCAAGATTATGATAATAATAAATTTAAAAAGATGAATGGCGAATATGATTTCGAATACGAACATGATGTCAATTGAATATGTATAATATCATGTGAATGAGATAATTTATAGAGCAGAGAACAATGAATGAGTTTAGAAACCCAACCATGGCAAATAGTAGGGTAAGAATTCGCACCTTAATTACTTGTAATGTTCCACAATAATATTAACTCGTTCACGCCCGTTTGTAAAAATCTACATTTAAATTATCTTTCAGTCAACTTATGCGTATTTTCCTGTGTCTATAAATATTATTTGTTTTGATGGGTTAAGATTTTCAAACTTGAATTAATCTTTTAAATCTAGAACCATTACAGTAGCTTTTTCCATAATTTATTACTTTTAGTATCAAGTAAATTAACACTTTTAATTTTATTTTTATCTTAAAACATAATTGATTGTTATTTCAAATATATATTATACTATAGTATACGATTTGCTTAAAACAATAGTCGTGAGAAATCTGACTGTAGTGGGTTTTAAATTTTTAAACAAGCTTTCATGGGAGCATGTAGCTTTATTTTCTTTATTATGTTTTTACTAATTTACAATAACCGATTATTGATAGTTGAAATAAATCTTTCTACAAAAATATTGAGTTCAAAGTTATACCTCAGTGTAGTCAGAAGCAAAGAAAATATGAGGATTTGAGAGAAACTGAAGAGTTTAAACTGGTACTGGCCATTTATAGTAGCTAGGGTTTTCTTTGCCACCAAGGTAAAATAAGATATTTATTTATTTAATTATTATTTTCTTTTTAGTATGTTTTCAATGTTACAGGTGGTGATATTTTAAAGAGAGTGGTCAAGGTGATTTGATGACACATGTTTGAAGAAGATTCATTATTGATATCTATTTAAAATTCTATTACTTAATTAATTATTATTATTTTTTTCCGATTGTTTTGTTTTCTACTTTCATATAAGTATATTCTAATAATTTAGTTATTTTAATTACATGATTATTTATTTTATAAAAATGTTAAATATTTATAATTAATTTTAACTGGTTTATTTATTGCTATCATTAATTTATATATATATATATATATATATATATATATATATATATATATATATATACACATTACTCTACGGGTATTACACAAAGGGTGTTTAAAAACGCACAATACAACCTTGAATGGGACGAGAATTGTGGGATTGAACTTGCTTATGGGTTGAACAGGCAAGGCCGTAACCCCCCATTGAATGGGTTTTAAAAACCTTAAATGCCTTAATCAAATTCGATGGTTTTTAGTTCCAAACGGTCGTGAATGGATTGGGACTTGATATGGAAGGATCTAAGTTCGTAATTGCAGGAACTAATAAAAGATTTAAAGTGTTTTGACTTTCTGCAAGTCAAAATTGGTTGAATGCTTTTCAAGGGTCCAAAATTCTAAAGGAGTGGTTCAAAGGCTAAAAGAGAGGGTTCAAACTAATAAAGGGAGTTCATGGCATAACATATTTGATTTAATTCCTTTTTATTTGTTTTAAATTCATTTTATTTATTTATAAAATTATTTTTATAAAATTTCTAATATACTAATTGTTATTATAATTATTTGTATAGGAATAAATTTCATTTTTTTATAAAATTACAAATGGTTTGTTTAACAAAATCAAATGTGTATATATTTACATATTTATTTATAAATAAATTTATGTATATATTTAAAAAGATGTAAATACATGATTTAGGCTCATAAGTTTTATTTTTATAAAATTAATAGTTGTATACTTGATTTATTTAGGATAATCAAATACATACATATATATATATATATATATATATGTTTACATATATACTCACAATTAAATACATATGTATATGATAAAAAAATGAAGGATGTAGTTACATTGTTAAAACTCATAAGTTTTATTTTGATATATATATTTATTATAACAAAATGTTTACTTATATATATATAAATATACATACATGTGTTATATATAATAGAGAAATAATATGTAAATGAAAGGTTGAAAATTTGAATTGATGCATGAAAAAAATTATAATTAATGTGACATATTGTGCTTGAACAAGTACGGGATTGAAATGGAATGTCATTATTGTATAAAAATAATAAAATAATATTAGAAATTCATGGATGTTACAGTATCCCCAAGTTGAGTGAATTTTGTCCCGAAATTCAACTGGTGGAGACTACTGAAAACGGAAATGAGATGAGGGTACTTGAGGTTTATCTGATTCTCACATTCCCAAGTAAACTCTAGGCCACGTTTGGATTCTCACTGAACTTTGAAAATTGGAATACGGCTATGCTTGAGTTGCTAACTGTTACGTTCCATGATCTCTACGGGTCGTTCCACAAAGTTCAACTTGTCATCAATGCGGACTTCATCTAACGGGCTATGAGGAGTGTCGTCAGTAAGGCATTTCTTGAGACTGGACACATGAAAATTGGGCGATACACACTATAGTGTAACATCCCGAATAAATAGAAAACAAATAAAAGAAAATCAAGGTGGGCTTGGCCAAGGTTCGACCCATGGGCCCGAAATATGAAGGGAAACCCTTCTAATCAGCAGCCACCAACCCTTCCCCCTCATTTCCTTCCTGCGTAAGTTTCTAGAGAGAGAGAGAGAGACCGGATCTAGAGAGAAAGCAGGGAAAGAAGCTCAAAGGCTCGAGAATCGTTTATCTTCATCACAGCAACGTATAGCAACGGGAACCGAACTCCAAGAGGTAAGCACCACCTTTAAATATGAGTTTTTACCTATTTTGGGGTTTCGGGTTTAAGTCACATAAAGACATGCTTTTTACGTATGAAACCTTAAACAAAACACATATTTAAGCTCATGGATAAAAAGAAACGTTTTGAACGTAAAAAGTTCATGGCTTGATCGATTAGAAATAATTGGTCAGATCTAGGGTTTCTGGTTGGGGAAGAAGGCTGATGCATCAAAACTACTAGTTTCGATATAGGTAAATCCATCGAAACTACCTAGTTTTGATATATGCAGACCCATCGAAACTACCTAGTTTCGAAATAGACCCCGACCTGAAACTACAAAAAATTTACATAAGTTACTTATCGAAACTACCTACTTTCGATAGAAACCCATGACCCGAAACTACTACAGTTTCGATATGATTCACCCCCCCCGAAACTACTGGGTTCAAGCATAGTAATGTCTAGTGTAATTTAGGGCACTATCTTATGTATATGACTTCATTATACAGATTTTGAGTGACCTTAGTGACGCTCAGTAACCAGCTAAAAGTATTTCAGAAACCACTCATCGGGTGAGTTCTATGTGCCCCCTATGTGTTATGTGCAAATGAATTTTAAATATTTTCGGGCCGGAGTGTATACCTGATATGATATGAATGTTATGTGATTAGTCAATGTGTTATATGGTAATACATGATAATTATATGTATGACAAGTATGTTTATGAACGAACAAATATGACAAGTATGTTATGAATAAAGAAATGAAAGTATGACATAACATAGAAGAATGAAATCTTGCTTTATATATTATATATATTGCATGTTATGAATGTATGTGAATGTTATGGACGCTTCGATGCTAACGACTACTACGCTAGACGGACGACCACGCAACTATTTTGCAGCCGGGACATATACGTTCCTTCATCAGCTAGGACGTATGAAATGCATTAATGGACGGTAGAAGCAATTGCCTTATTATGATAACTAGAACGGTTGCTTAAACGATAGTTTGCATGGGAAAAGGATGCCTTAGGGCAAACGGGCGAAATGACGGACTACGACGGTAGGACGATTTAGGCGGACGGACAAAGGTTGCCGGACGGATTTATGAATGACGGACGGTTTCTAGCGTCGGACGGTTTACGAAATGGGCTATGACGGTACTTCTTATGGCGTTTGTCTTTGTGACTTACGCAACAATTATGACGGGTTGATCACCCATATGTGTATGACCAATGAATGTTCACCCAGAACTAAGCATGTATGTATTTATACGTACTCATTATGAATGTTATATGAAAGCAGTAAAGCTAAGAAGTACAAATATACGTATATATAAATATACTTATGAAGAAATAATGTTTTTACCTAATTTCTTTAAACTAGAACTCACCAGCGTTAGCTGACTTTTAGTATGCACTTCAGGTAAGAAGGGGAAAGGACGTGCGGAGGCGTGAAGGCTACCCCGATACAAGACCGACATCCCGTTTAAACTGCTTTCGTGCTAAAACAATGTTTATGTTAATGTTAAGACTTCCGCTGCTATGTTTGTATTTGACTTATTGTACGATTTCGCTATGTTGAATGATTTTAATTAAAAGTTCAGTATTGATGACTATGTTTATTAGTAAATCTAACGAGTGAGGTCACCCGGGCAGGGGGCCTTACAAGTTAGTATCAGAGCAATAGTTTGAGAGATTCAGACATCCCTAAGTGTCTAGACTCAAGCTGATAATGGGACCAACACACATATGTCATTCTGGGTAGCCAACGCCGACACAAGTACAGTAAGTAAGTAATAAAGTTAATGCTTGTAGATAGGAATAGATGCCTTAACTTAGAACACATAGATGTCAATGTCGCCACTGATGTGAAGAGTTTTGAACCCGAAAAGCAAAGCAAATTGTTAATCACAAACCGGTCAATGTAATTAAGAATTTACCTTGCTCGTACTGTTCTAAACTATGATCTGAAGGAATAACATTGATGTATACCCTTTTACTTATCAAGAAATCTAGAAAACTATGGCCGGTAGAGGAGGAACTGGACACCGTTGCGGTCGCACTGGCCGAGTCGGTGGACCACCACTGAATCGAAGACGTAACGATGAGGAAAGTGTGCATGTGGAATGGGAGGAAAGCGTGCATGAGGAACGTACTGAGAGTGTGCACGAAACTAATGTGACTCCACCGGGTAAAGGTAACGAAGGATCTCTATGACTGGAACCCGAAGTTAGGGATGCTATTGCCCGTGAGGTCGTACTGACTCTAAAAAACGTATTGCCTGATCTGTTATCTGAGGCACTTAAGAAGAGCAAGGAGGAGGAGGAAGAGAACCATGGGGAGAAAGTGTATGATAGTGATGGGGATGAGGTGACTGAGGTATTGAACATCCGAGGGTGTACCTACAAGGGATTCAAGGATGGTGACCCGCCCAAGTTTGATGGAAACAAGGATTCGGTGGCTACGTTTGAATGGATCGATAGGTTGAACGACGTAATAAACATAAGCGAGTGTTGACCCGACCAGGCTGTTAAGTATGTGGCACACTCTTTCACCAACGAGGCACTGAGTTGGTGGAGGAACATTCAGAGGACTAAGACGCCAAACGCTCTCAGCAGGATGACTTGGGAAGATCTGAAGAATTTAATAATCCAAAAGTTCTGCCCTCAGAACGAGATTGATCGTGTGGAGAACAAGTTCCTAAACTTCAAGGCTGGAAACAAGACTCGTCGCTAGTACACTTCAAGATTCAATGAGCTGCCTTTGATGCCGCGTGGACAGAAGGGCACCTCCAGCCTATCTTCTGTTGATGGGCCTTCGCAAGCTACACAGGCCCATATGGCCACCTTTGATGCACTCGAGCAGCCTACACAGTTGCAAGAGTCTTTTTCTGTTGTGACTATGGACCTCCTCAAGATTAGTGGATTATGGTTTCCGACGCCTCCTCTTATCTCACAACAAATCAAGTTACGCTTTCTCCACTTGTGAATTGTGAAGCTAAATATATTTACGTTGGTAATGGTCAAAGGGTACCAATTATTGGATCAGGTCACACCTTTTTTCCATCACATAACAAACCCCTTCACCTCAAAAATGTTTTATACACACCTAATATCATCAAAAACCTTTTCTAGGTTCGTTGTTTTACTATTGATAATCTTGTTTCGTGCGAATTTGATCCCTTTGGTTTTTATGTAAAAAGTTTGTGTTGGAAACTTTTGGACATAAATAATTATCTGTATTTGTTACTAATAAAATTATTAATTAGTGCGTATGTGTTCTACTATGTGAGAGGATCACAACGAACTAAACCATGTTCAAAACGGAGCCAACATGAATGAGACATTGATGCTCCAAGGTGTGTGTTTGAAACTTAATGTAATATGGAAATTAAAACGTGTGAACTTGTCCCACATAGGAAGAATGTAACATACTAAAATAATAGAAACGGATAAATGATGGTAAGAGCGGGATTAAGATAAAAGGAAGAGGGAACGGGCTTGGACTTGGCTCCAATGGGCCGATGGGGAGCCCAACTATATAAAGACCAACTAAGAAAACCCTCCTTCACTAGTCATCTTCTTCGCAAACTTAGAGAGAGAAAGGTGAAAAAGTGTTAGAGAGAGAAAGCTCGGGATCAAGCTCAAAGTCTCAAGAATCATCACTCCATATCCCAACAGCATCTAGCAACGAGAAGGAAATGAAAACAGGTAACCATTAGGCTCAAATCTGAGTTTTAGTTAAGAAATGGGTTTTAGGGTTTAAATGAGTTTTGAATCAAAAGACGAGATTTTTACGTATGGAATAGCATAAAAAGCATGTATCTAGCTTCATGGAAGCTAGATACAAGTTTTGGACGTAAAAAGATCGAAGCTTGGATCAAAAACGAAGAAGTTGATCAAAATTAGATGCATCGTCTGAAAAGTCGGATGAATGGTCCGAAAACTGTTTTCGGTTGAAAAGTGATTCTGACGTCAAAGATTTCGGACAAAACATTTCGATCGAAATAGTTTTTGGACAAGAAGTTTTCGAACAAAAGAATATGAGAATAAATAATTTTCAAGTGATTAGTTTACGGTCGGAAAAGATTTCGATTGAATTAGATTTCGGTCGAATTAGATTTCGGTCGAAATAGATTTCGACTGTAATAGATTTTGTGCATAGGATTTCGACCAAATGACTTGTTATTAATTTGACTAGTTGTAATCCTTAACAGATTCTTTAGCATCCACCTATCTTGAAGTTATTATCAAGTGAGCTAAACTTTAAGACAATCAGGTGAGTTCTATGTGCCCCCTTTATGTTATGTACAAATTATTTAAAAAGTTTTGGGGCTGAAGTGTATACACTAAATGAATAAGTGTTATGAATACCAATGTGATCATACGTGACATATATATATATATATATATATATATATGTGTGTGTGTGTGTGTGTGTGTGAAAATGAATTATGAACAAAGAATGAAACATATGTTTACCAAGAATGAATGAAAGAATGGCATAACGTAAATGAATTAAATCTTGCTTTATATTTTATATATTACATGTTACGAATATATGTAAACGTTATGGACGCTTCGATGATAACAGCTACATCGGTAGACGGACGACCACGTGACTATTTTGCAACCGGGACATATACGTTCCTTCATCAGCTAGGACGAATGAAAGGCATTAAAGGACGGTCGAAGCAATTGCCTTATAATAAGTAGAATGGTTGCATAAATAATAGTTCGCGTGGGAAACGGATGCCTTCAGGTAGACGGGCGAATTACGGACTACGACGGTAGGACGGTATGACGGACGACCGAAGGTTTGCCGGACGGTTTTAAGCTATTGACGGACGGTTTCTAGAGTCGGACGGTGAAGTAAATGAGCTACGATGGTAGTTTGAGAACGTTTGTTTTTGTGACTTACGTAAGACGGGTTGATCACCCCTATGTGTATGACCAATGAATGATTAATGAAAGAAAAGGTGAATACATATATAATGTACTCGCATATGGACGATAAAGGAAAGCAAAGAATGTGTTAAAGTGTATTTATATATGTACATATATATATATATATATATATACTTATAAAGAAATGATGTTTATACCTAATTGTTTTAAACTAGAACTCACCAGCGTTAGCTGACTTTTAGTATGCACTTCAGGTAAGAAGAAGAAAGGGCGTGCGAAGGCGTGAGGGCTACCCTGCTTAAAGACTGACATCCCACTTACTTGGATTTCATGTTAAAACAATGTTTATGTTTAATGTTAAGACTTCCTCTGCTATGTTATGTAATTGAATGTTGTATGCTTCCGCTACTTTGATTGTTTTAAATTTTAGGTTTGGCATTTGATGACTATGTTTATGAGTAAATCCAACAAGTGAGGTCTCCTGGGAAAAGGGGCCTTTTAAAGAAAGATAAATCACTAATGGATTTATAAGTGGGAGTCTCTACAGAATCTTGTTCACTTATCAAGAGTGACACCCAGTGGCACCCAACGCGCCCGGGACGAGGGCGCAAGCGATAGGGGTAATGTGGCGTTTTGATGGCGCACTTCGCACACTCGCATCACCGTGAGCCGCCTAAATGTTTTTTGACACGTGTCGCGTGGACAGTTAAACTTATGGCTATGTCTCTTGAAATTCCATCAGTTTACTGGAATTAATAGAGTATTAATTCAATTAAGTGATCAATTAAATCGAATTAATTAAGTATTAATTCTATTAAGTGAGACCCTTCATCTGGTCTAATTTTCATGTATAAATACAACGCTTTGAGCCTTGTAGAAATACATCGAAAAACTGATTGACATGTTTCAGAGATCGCACAAACAATCAGACTCATTTCCTTCAGTCGCGGACCTTTACACGCTTGTTTCAGGCATAGTTCGGGTTCTTGGTTAACTCCGACAGTGCATCTGCTCCGGCTGTTGTACACTGGGAGACAGACGAGTTTCACCTGGGTAGCCCGAAATCTGTTTTAAGGGACCTCTGTTCAACAGAAATCCTCAGCCATCTCAACTGTTTTCTCTTCTTCTGCTTTGCTTATTTTATTTCCTGTAATTTCTTTTCATTCTGTTTCTTTTTTTCTCTGTATTGTAATTCAGATTGTTGAATTAATAACACTGTTATTTTATTTCTGAACGGTTCTCCTACAAGCTTAAAACAGATTTTTAAAACACCGTTCTTTTCCTAGGTTTTTAAAATTCTCGAATTACAATTTTTTTTTGTTGGATTCTGTTTCATCAAACTGTTGTTTGGTTTTTTGTAAAACAAAACATCTTTTTTAAGGATTATTCCTTTATTTGGTTTTTTGTAAACCAACATTTATGAACTCTAACCTGTTGTGTATGCTTGTTTCAGAAATGGCATCAACAATTGCTGCTACTGCCTCTACCGTGGGACCATTGGTTGGTACCCAAGTGGCAACTGCCCTTGCTAATCATTCTGAAAAACCGGAAAAATTCTCTGGTTTAAACTTTAAAAGGTGGCAACAGAAGATGTTGTTTTACTTGGCTACCTTGAATCTTGGAAAGTTCTTGACTGAGTCCCATCTTATTCCCGTCGAAGGTGGTGATAATGTTCTATCTGTGAGCGCCGTTGAGGCTTGGAAACACTCTGAATACCTCTGCCGCAACTATGTGTTGAACGGCCTTGCGGATGCCTTGTACAATGTGTACTACAAAATAACGACTGCCAAAGAATTATGGGAGTCGTTGGAACGCAAGTACAAAACGGAAGATGCCAGGACTAAAAAATTCATTGTTAGCTGTGACATTCAGTAATTTAGGGTTAACCCCGTTAACCAATCTCAGTTAAAATTGACCTATTTAACCTCATCACAAACTCCAAGGACTACTTCTGTTATTTTCTCAAACCTTGATTCACATAAACTGCAAGGACTAATAGTGTAATTAGCCTAAGCTCTGTTCTATTTGACTTTGTGTAGTCAAAATTCAATATTTAAGGTTTCTGTTGACTTTGAAAGTCAAACGAACCAAATCCTTAACTTGGATACCCAAATCTAAACCCTAGGGATCACTTCTGCCATATTCCAAACTCTAAAGTATGAAACCATAGGGACTGGTTCTGTAATTTACCCATTCTCGATTTAGTTTACTTTCAAAAAGTCAAACTGGTGGTTCTTGAGGTTAATTCGCTAGCTTTGACCAATTTCTATTTGAAATTGTAACTGAAATATCACGTATTCGGTATTAACTGTCATAACTATCAGATTAAACATCCTTAATGCACGAATTAAACTCAATTATGAGTATTAAACAAAAAACCGTCGACCACATCGTCTTTTACCAATCAATTTCGACCAATTCGTTTATTAATCTCTCATTTGAGCACCTGCACACGCTATACGAGTTCCACAGAAACTTCTGTACGCGTCAATTTGGTTAGAATTGCAACAAAGAGCGCCAGAGATCAACACAGTCATCATCGGCACTTGTTTTAGTCGTTTTCTGTCAATCCGGTATCGTTACAGGTAATTGGATACATCTACAGCTTCGTTTTTATCTCTTAAATGAAAGCCCTAACTTAATTAGGGCTTACATTATCAATTCGATCAAGATCTTCATTCTAGGGTTCATCACAAACCAGTTTAATCGAACCCTAGTCTAGACTCAAACATAGATCAATTAATCTATATGGTTTGATTCGTGTAGGATCGTTGAATACAAGATGGTTCTATTCTAGTTGAGATTGGCGGAAACAATCACAACTAAGCAATGTAAACAAGTAAACAAGAAGAATACTGATAAATGCAATTTGTATTAAGCTTCAAAGATTACAAGATTACAGAGAAAACTCTTAAGCAAAAAGCACTTTTATACAATGACTCTAAGTACTACTTATATAGTAACTTAGAATCAAGACAGACCATTGATTCTAAGGATCAGTTCTAACACAAGCAGTTGATCTTGTATTGAAGCTATTCTACATGTAACGACAATAAAAACTACAAAAGTTATCTTTACTCAAACGTCTTCTTAGGCATCATTGCTTGAGTCCTTGGAAGAAGAGCGTCGTTGTCTTTTATTTTCTTGCACTAGTAACATTCTTTCTGCGTGAAGTGTGTCAGTGTTGCAGTAGAAAGTTGTCAGTGGTAATGGTAGCTTTATCGAAGCCAGTCAGCTGCAACGTTTGATCTTCAGTGGGAATGTCTATCAGCAGCAATGTTGTTGATCATCAGCAAGACACAACTATCCACAACTACTGATGATTTGCCTATCAGCAGCAACTTTGGTCTTCAGCAGATAAGGCTATCCACAGCAGATTTGTTCTTCAGCAGAAGAACAAGTATCCGCTGCTGTAAGGCCCCAAACCCGGGAGGCCTCACTTGTTGGATTTACTCATTCACAAACAGTTCTTAAACATGAATATCAAATAACGCAGCGGAAAATACTTCATTAAATCATAACTATTACATTGTTCATACTTGCGGAAGCGTAAACATTGTTTAAAACGTAAATACATCATAACTAAAACATAACAGGATGCCTGTCTTCATAGTCAGCCGGGTAACTCCTCTCGCTAGCCAAGCATCACAGTCCATCCTCATAACCTGCCTTAAACTGAATGTGCACACTAAAAAGTCAGGTACGCTGGTGAGTTCTAGTTTTCGTTCGATTTAAGAAATGGTTCGTCATTCAAAACATTCATTAGGGTTTAACATCACGTATAAGAAAACAGGGCCCTTCATTCATAAACCTTCACACATTTAAACACATTGAACGGATCATTTGTTTAAAACATTTAACATTCGTTTAAGTCATACATTACCATCTAAAATCTGTATCGTTACGCGTCTCTGTGTCCCGAAGGAACCCTGCATGTCGTGGTCAACCGTTACGTATTACCGTCGTTGCCACAACATTCCGTCAATTCTCTTCCTGGTATTGCCCCCAAGGCTAACTACACGAGGACCGACAATACCCATTCAGTTGCCCCTATGGCTCTCTTGTCCATAGACCGACAACTTCCATCGACGGTTATGACTCTCAGCCATAACATCGTCGGATCATAATTTAACCTCGCATAGGGTCACGTTAACCCCTGAGTAACCGTCGTTACTCCATACCAGTTGTACAACATCAAACCATTGGCAGGCCACTAAGACACTACCCTCGTTGTTCTTATGGTAACTATGGCTCGCTGTCCATAATCTACCACAAGGCTGGGAATCTCATTCCCAGACTTCGTTCGTCAATTCCCTTCATTCGACAGATTAGATTTGTAATGACTTCTTTAAAACCTTTGCCCTTTTTCTTTTATTTTCATAAAACCTTTCATTCACTTTCGAAACCCTTTACCTTTACTTTAAACCATTTCTTTATTATCATTCGTTCGTAAACATTCCGTTCATAAAACTTCCTTTCCATAAACCGTTCATTCCAAATCATTTCATTTCATAAACATAGTTTCATAAAACATCCTTTCATAAAACATCATTTCATATGTATACACACCAGCCCGAAAACAATATATAAAACATTTAAAAGAGGGCTTCTAGAACTCACCTGATAAGCAGTTTCTGAAATACTCTTAGCTGGCTACTAGGCGTCACTAATGTCACTCACGATCTGCTATAATAAAGCCATACATGTAAGGTAGTGATCCTAGATGACACTAGACATCCCTATGCTTAAACCTAGTAGTTTCGATAGATCTGCTTATACCGAAACTTGATAGTTTCGATGGATCTGCACATATCAAAACTAGGTAGTTTCGATGGAGTCTACACATATCGAAACTTGTAGTTTCGATGGACCTGCACATATAGAAACTTGTAGTTTCGATAGACCTGCACATATCAAAATTGTAGTTTCGATAGACCTGCACATATCGAAACTTGTAGTTTCGATAGACCTGCACATATCGAAACTTGTAGTTTCGATGGACCTGCACCTTTCGAAACTAGTAGTTTCGATGGGGTCTACACAGATTGTCTTCCCAAAATCCGAAGCTTTTGCATGCGAGTCTGATCGAATCAGTATCTCAACTTTTCTTAGGTCAAAACGTTCGGTTTTCATTCTAGATGTTATACCTAAGCTCATTTTCAAGTTCCATCCGCAAAATCGTTGTCTTTTTAGCCAAAACCCGAAAATCTCAAAAACGAACAAAAACTCAGATTTAGGCGAGATTATTACCTGTATCGAGATTCTGATCCGGAGGTTCTTCTCACGAGCTTGGCAGTAACGTGTTCCCTCAATTCCGGGATGATCCGTCAACCTTCTCTCTCTAGACCTGAGCTCTCCTTTCTCTCTCTAAAAGTTGCGTGAATGGGAAATGAGCAGAGAAGAGGGCTGCCCTGCCTCTTATATAACTGGGCTTCCCTCGGCCCATTGGAGCCGAGCCCAAGCCCGCTCCCTTTTGTTTAAATATTCCGACTAACTCGCCGGTCTCGCTATATTTATTCGTTTAATTATTTTTGGGATGTTACAAGTCTTCCCCCCTTACAATAGGTTTCGTCCCCGAAACCTATTATAAGTCAAATAGTTGAGGGTACGACTCCCTCATTTCTGTTTCCGTTTCCCAAGTGGCTTTCCATCCTTTTCGATGTTTCCATTGGACTTTAACCAATTGGATTACTTTATTACGTAAACGTCTCTCCTTTCGATCTAGGATGGCCACGGGTTCTTCAATGTAGTTAAGGCTATTGTCTACCTCGATGTCAGTAAGTGGTACGTGAGCCGATTCATCCACCAAACACTTTCGCAAGTGTGATACATGGAAGGTAGGATGAATTCCACTTAACTCATCAGGCAACTCTAACCGATAAGCGACTTCACCAACCCGTGCCATTATCCTGAACGGTCCGACAAACCTCGGACTTAACTTTCCTCTCTTCCTGAATCGTATGATCCCCTTCCAGGGCGATACCTTCAACATTACTCGATCCCCAACGCTGAACTCAATAGGCCTTCGTCGTTTATCCGCGTAGGATTTTTGACGATCTTGTGCGGCCTTCATTTGTGCTTTGACTTGATCAAACCTTTCTGATGTTTCCCTTATTACTTCCAGACTCCCTAATTCCTTCTGTCCAATCTCGCCCCAACAAACCGGGGTTCTGCATCTTCTCCCATACAACATTTCGTAAGGCGGCATGCCTATCGTCGTGTGATAACTATTGTTGTAGGAAAATTCGGCTAACGGCAGATGACTGTCCCAACTGCCACCGAAGTCGATAATACAAGCACGAAGCATATCCTCCAATGTCTGAATGGTCCTTTCGAACTGACCATCCGTTTGCGGGTGGTATGCCATGCTGATATTAAGCCTCGTGCCCATCGCCTCGTGAAATCTTTTCCAGAAACTTGATGTGAATCGTGTGTCCCGGTCAGATACGATTGTCAAAGGCATCCCATGCCGTGCTACTACTTCGTTAATAAATACTTCCGCTAACCTTTCCGACGAGAACCTCTCACGAATAGGTAGGAAATGAGCACTCTTCGTTAATCGGTCCACGATTACCCAGATGGTGTCATGACCTTTAGCTGTGCGAGGTAGCTTAGTTATGAAGTCCATGGTAATGTGTTCCCACTTCCATTCCGGTATATCAAGTGGTTGAATCTTTCCATACGGTTTCTGGTGCTCGGCCTTTACTTGCGAGCAAGTCAAGCACTTGCTTACATACTTCGTCACATCACGTTTCATTCCAGGCCACCAGTATTCCTTTCTCAGATCTTGGTACATTTTATTGGTGCCGGGATGGATAGAGTAACGAGACTTATGAGCCTCATCCAAGATTTTGGTCCTAAGTTTGCCACCCATAGGTATCCATATCCGTCCAAAACGTGTCCTAACACCAAGGGTGTTATATTCCAACTTGTCCTGTTGGCCAACCATCCTTTCCTTCTTCATGTTTTCCTCCTTAAGCGCCTCATCTTGAGCCTTTTCAATCTCTCTCATCACATCCGATGTTACAACCAACTGGCAAGCTTTCACTCTAATAGGAGTAGGTACAACCTTTCGGCTTAGAGCGTCAGCCACCACGTTTGCCTTTCCAGGATGGTACATGATCTCACAGTCATAGTCTTTCAACAGTTCCAACCATCGCCTCTGTCTCATATTAAGTTCCTTTTGTTCGAAGAAGTACTTCAAACTTTTGTGGTCGGAGTAAATAGTAAACTTCACCCCGTAAAGGTAATGCCTCCAGATTTTCAATGCAAATACGACAGCAGCAAGTTCCAAATCGTGAGTCGGATAGTTGACTTCGTGAACTTTCAACTGCCGCGACGCATATGCAATCACTCTACCGCGTTGCATCAACACACACCCTAATCCCTGACCCGACGCGTCAGAGTATACCACCAGGTCTTCACTGCCCTCGGGAAGGGCCAAGACTGGAGCTTGGGTTAGCCTCTTCTTCAATTCCTTAAACGCCTCATCTTGGGTCGAACCCCATTCATACTTGACCTCTTTCCGAGTCAACTTTGTCAACGGCGAAGCTATTTTTGAGAAATCCTGGATGAATCTCCGATAGTAGCCTGCCAATCCCAAGAAACTGCGGATTTCAGTTGGCGTCTTAGGAATATTCCATTCCTTTACCGTCACTATCTTTGCTGGGTCAACCATAATGCCGTTCGGGTTAATGACGTGACCTAGGAATTGGACTTCCCTAAGCCAGAACGCGCATTTGGAGAACTTAGCATACAACTTTTCCTTCTTCAGAGCTTCCAATACTTCCTTCAAGTGACACGCGTGATCACCCTCATTCTTGGAGTAGATGAGGATATCATCGATGAACACGATCACCGATCGATCCAGCATTGGTCGACAAACTCTATTCATCAAATCCATGAACGCTGCGGGGGCGTTCGTCAATCCAAAAGACATTACACGAAACTCAAAATGTCCATAACGTGTGCGAAATGCCGTTTTCGGTATGTCTTCTTCCCTCACCTTCAACTGATGGTACCCGGATCGAAGGTCGATCTTTGAGAACCAACTTGCGCCTTTCAATTGATCGAACAGGTCGTCGATCCTTGGTAACGGGTACTTGTTCTTCACGGTACGTTTGTTCAACTCGCGATAATCAATACACATTCTCATCGAACCATCTTTCTTCTTCACAAACAATACCGGAGCACCCCAAGGCGAGATGCTCGGTCGTATAAATCCTTTCTCAAGTAACTCGTCTAGTTGCGTCATTAGTTCCTTCATCTCTACTGATGCTAGTCGATATGGAGCCTTAGCCACGGGCTGGGCATCTGGTATTAAGTCAATTCGGAACTCAATTTCTCTATCGGGTGGTATCCCAGGCAAATCCTCTGGAAACACCTCCGGGTACTCGCGTACCACGGGTACATCGTCTAGTTCCTTCACTTCCTTACACTTGTCAATTACGTACACCAGATAAGCCTCGCATCCGCGCCTCAAGTAATTTGTTGCCTTAATCATCGAGATGACGTTTGGCATTGGGGCGTCACGATCTCCAAAGACCTCGACTTTGCTACCATCCGGAGCTTTGAGTTGGATTATCTTTCGTTTACATATGATTTGTGCTTCATTGGCAGTTAACCAATCCATACCCAACACAACGTCAAACCCTCCCAAAATCATAACAAACAATCTGACAGGGAATCTATGACCTTCTATCTTTATCGTGGAGTTGTCAACTACATCGGTTACTCTCGCGGTCCTACCCTCAGCGGTTTCTACGCTAAAGGCCCTTTCTAGCTTACTAACAGTGTACTTCACTTGTTTACAGAAAGTCGCAGATATAAAACTCTTACTGGCACCCGAATCAAATAGCACAGAAACAATAGTGTTGTCAAGGATGAACGTGCCTGACGCCACATCGGGGTCTGCCCTGGCTTGTTCTTGCGTCAGTGCGTACGCACGAGTCTTTGCTCGGGGCCTCTCTTCCTTCCTTTCCGGGCCTTTCCCTTTCCCGGCTTCACCCATTCTCGGTTTCGGGCATTCCCGACTCATGTGACCATTTTCCCCACAATTGTAGCATTTGTAGCCTTGCGTGCATTCACGGGAGTAATGTCCGGTCTTGCCGCATTTAAAGCACAGATTCGATCCTAACCGGCATTCACCCGCATGTCTTACTCCACATTTCCCACAGACTGTCGTCTCGCCTACCCTGGCCTGCTTGTCCCGAGCCCCAAACAACTTCCCACCCGATCGTTTAGCGGGAAAAATTGACTTTTTCTTAGGCTCTTCAATGGCAATGACATTCAGCGCCAGATCATCAAATACCACGCCACTTAGCTCTACTGCCGAATCATAGGTAGTAGGGGCGTTTGCCTTAACATAGGTGCGGACCTGGTCCGGCAACCCTTGAATATAGCAGGCAATCTTTCTCTCTTCAGTAGTGACAAGGTGTGGCACCAGACGTGCCAGTTCATTGAATCGGGTTGTGTATTGCCGATGCGTCATGTTCCCGGCCTTCAAACCCAGAAATTCCCTCTCTACCTTCTCAATCTCGTTCCTTGGGCAGAAATTTTTGATCACCAAAGTTTTCAAGTCAGCCCACATCATCGCATCCACAATCTCGCTCCCTTTTGCCTGACGTACACCTTCCCACCAATGGGATGCTTCCTCCCTCAAGGAGTTAGCAGCAAATTTCACAACTTGATCTGCTCGGCATTCGCTGAGACGGATGGCAGCCTCCATACGGATTATCCAGTCAAACGTAGCTACCGCGTCTTTCTTTCCTGTCAGGACTGGTGGGTCACATGCCTTGAAGGACTTATAGTCGCATCCGCGAGCAGGCGGTGCGTTGATTGCCTCAGTGTTCGGGGTATCAACCGTCGGGTTAGACCCACCTTCCCCATTGACCTGCTTCAATGCTTCTGCCAACAGACCTGGCAGAGAAGTCTTCATCAATTCTGTGAACTCTCGAGCTATAGCTGCTCTCACTTCTGGTTCAAAAGTGAAAGGTTGTTCTTCTACCAGTGTATGTTCAGTTCCATGCACACTAACTGCCGGTTCAGTGTGAACACTTCCTTCTTCACTATACTCTTGGCGCGCAGGGATCCTGCCACGCCCACCATTCCGACCGCCGGTACGACCACCGGTACGGCCACCACGCCTTCCGTTACCTCTCCTCGCCATTTCGTTCTATAAGACAAGAAATCCAATGTCATCACGCTAGTTAACAAATAAAATTCAATAAGTACTGTAAGATGTTAATATACACTGGCCATCTGCAATTAACCATTACACTACCTTTCGATTTCTATTTGACCACCTTTGCGGTTTCATCAGAACACAAGTCTTTTCCTAACCCTTTCTAAGGCATACTATATACGTAAATATATATACTACCTTCATACCTGATGCTGTGGCTCGAGTTACCCGTACTGTCATCCGCTTTCGGTCCCATTCAAAGTTTAAGTTCAGACACTGGGAGTGTCCGAATCTCTCAAACTATTGCTCTGATACCAACTTGTAAGGCCCCAAACCCGGGAGGCCTCACTTGTTGGATTTACTCATTCACAAACAGTTCTTAAACATGAATATCAAATAACGCAGCGGAAAATACTTCATTAAATCATAACTATTACATTATTCATACTTGCGGAAGCGTAAACATTGTTTAAAACGTAAATACATCATAACTAAAACATAACAGGATGCCAGTCTTCATAGTCAGCCGGGTAACTCCTCTCACTAGCCAAGCATCACAGTCCATCCTCATAACCTGCCTTAACCTGAATGTGCACACTAAAAAGTCAGGTACGCTGGTGAGTTCTAGTTTTCGTTCGATTTAAGAAATGGTTCGTCATTCAAAACATTCATTAGGGTTTAACATCACGTATAAGAAAACAAGGCCCTTCATTCATAAACCTTCACACATTTAAACACATTGAACGGATCATTTGTTTAAAACATTTAACATTCGTTTAAGTCATACATTACCATCTAAAATCTGTATCGTTACGCGTCTCTGTGTCCTGAAGGAACCCAGCATGTCGTGGTCAACCGTTACGTATTACCGTCGTTGCCACAACATTCCGTCAATTCTCTTCCTGGTATTGCCCCCAAGGCTAACTGCACGAGGACCGACAATACCCATTCAGTTGCCCCTATGGCTCTCTTGTCCATAGACCGACAGCTTCCATCGACGGTTATGACTCTCAGCCATAACATCGTCGAATCATAATTTAACCTCGCATAGGGTCACGTTAACCCCTGAGTAACCGTCGTTACTCCATACCAGTTGTACAACATCAAACCATTGGCAGGCCACTAAGACACTGCCCTCGTTGTTCTTATGGTAACTATAGCTCGCTGTCCATAATCTACCACAAGGCTGGGAATCTCATTCCCAGACTTCGTTCGTCAATTCCCTTCATTCGACAGATTAGATTTGTAATGACTTCTTTAAAACCTTTGCCCTTTTTCTTTTATTTTCATAAAACCTTTCATTCACTTTCGAAACCCTTTACCTTTACTTTAAACCATTTCTTTATAAACATTCGTTCGTAAACATTCCCTTCATAAAACTTTCTTTCCATAAACCGTTCATTCCAAATCATTTCATTTCATAAACATAGTTTCATAAAACATCCTTTCATAAAACATCATTTCATATGTATGCACACCAGCCCGAAAACAATATATAAAACATTTAAAAGAGGGCTTCTAGAACTCACCTGATAAGCAGTTTCTGAAATACTCTTAGCTGGCTACTGGGCGTCACTAATGTCACTCACGATCTGCTATAATAAAGCCATACATGTAAGGTAGTGATCCTAGATGACACTAGACATCCCTATGCTTAAACCTAGTAGTTTCGATAGATCTGCTTATACCGAAACTTGATAGTTTCGATGGATCTGCACATATCGAAACTAGGTAGTTTCGATGGAGTCTACACATATCGAAACTTGTAGTTTCGATGGACCTGCACATATCAAAACTTGTAGTTTCGATAGACCTGCACATATCGAAACTTGTAGTTTCGATGGACCTGCACATATCGAAACTAGTAGTTTCGATGGGGTCTGCACAGATTGTCTTCCCAAAATCCGAAGCTTTTGCATGCGAGTCTGATCGAGTCAGTATCTCAACTTTTCTTAGATCAAAACGTTCGGTTTTCATTCTAGATGTTATACCTAAGCTCATTTTCAAGTTCCATCCGCAAAATCGTTGTCTTTTTAGCCAAAACCCGAAAATCTCAAAAACGAACAAAAACTCAGATTTAGGCGAGATTATTACCTGTATCGAGATTCTGATCCGGAGGTTCTTCTCACGAGCTTGGCAGTAACGTGTTCCCTCAATTCCGGGATGATCCGTCAACCTTCTCTCTCTAGACCCGAGCTCTCCTTTCTCTCTCTAAAAGTTGCGTGAATGGGAAATGAGCAGAGAAGAGGGCTGCCCTGCCTCTTATATAACTGGGCTTCCCTCGACCCATTGGAGACGAGCCCAAGCCCGCTCCCTTTTGTTTAAATATTCCGACTAACTCGCCGGTCTCGCTATATTTATTCGTTTAATTATTTTTGGGATGTTATAGCTGCAGATAAGCTTATCCGTAGAAGTTTGTACTTAGAGAACTTTGTAGCCATCAGTCGTTATTTCTACAAACTCCCCCTTGACTGATGCTACCAAAACTCTCTTACTGCTTTTGCTGCTAAAGCTTTTCCATGTTGCAGACTATCCTTGCTACATCATAGCCTCTTGGGTCCTGACTGAGATTGTTTAGAGGAAGCTCAGATAGAGTCTTTATGTCTTTGCTTGGCATTTTGAAGATGGCCTTGCTTGAACATATCATCTTCTTTCCTTTAACATCAATCAGGATAAACTCGTTGGTATCAGCCTTGAAGGATCAACTAGTGAATGGAGAATGGGTTTGAAGAGGTTTGGCATCAATGATTACATCTTTACTAGGGTTGAAGTGATGTTTGATCACTAGCAAAAGATGTCTGCCACCTTCATTTTCTGGCTTATGGGCTTCACCCAACTCTAATATTCTTCTTAGATCTGAGTCTGGGAGTTGCAGTACCTCATCAACAAATTTATAGACTGATCTTTTCAGTTCTTCCTTTCCCCTGAAAACTTCAAACCATTTATCTTGACTGTTATAGAACAAGACAATTATTTCTCTTGAGTCTTCTGGTGTGATGGTAGGTTTGGTTTTCTTCTTGGAAAGCTGCTGATGAGGAGAAGCTGGGTGGAAGGATTTGGACTTTGTGGGTGGAGAGGAGGGAGGTCTAGGATTGAGAGTGGAAGGTTGTTGAATAGAGGAAGTGGTGGATGATGGAGAGGGCTTGGGTTTCTTTTGTTTCCTTTCATCTTCTTGATTAATTACCCTCTTATTTGAGCCTTTCTTCCCCAGTCTTTCTTCCTCTTCCTTCTTGACTTTAAAGTAAAGGGCTTGCAGGTTCATGAAACTCATAGGACCCAGACTTTTTCCACTCTCTCCTCTAGCCTTTAGGAAGTCAATCATGACCTTCCTTTCTTCATGGGTTCTTCTGCTAAAGGCAATGGTCTTCTTGGATTTATGTTTGGCTTTTTCTTCTTCTTCAGCCCTTTTCTTAGTTGCCAATTGACCTTGCTGACCCATGAAGGCTCTGTAGATTTTTTTATTTGATAGTTTCTCAAGGTAGTCTGCATCCTCACCTTGAGAAATCAGAGCCGCTATCCACTCCTCTCTCATTTCTTTGGCTAGTTCAGAATCAGTTATTCTGAACTTAGCCTCTTCCTTTTTCTTCTTCTCTCTTTCTTCTTCTTCTTTATTGAATTATTCCTGCAGTTGAAGAGCTAGAGCTTCATCTTCTAGAATTTGAGAAGCTACAGGAATCTTGACTTTCAAATCATCTAGCTGCTTAGCATAGAGCTGGATCTGTTGTTCTCTAAGGAGTATGGCGGTTTTTCTTTCTTGTGCTTTTCTTAATTCAGCCATCTCCTCTTCTTCTCTTCTTCTTCTTCTTTCCTCCCTTTCCTTTTTCTCATTCACTAACCTTTCTTCATCTTCTTATGTCATAGGTCTCTTCCCCTTGTTATTGCTGGATGCCTCTGCTTCAGCTTCATGGACCACAACAGTAGATGTAAGAGATGTTGTTGGGATCTCAGCATCAGCTTCATTGGCATTTTGTGGAATGGACAAGGGAAGGACACTTTCTTCATCTTCTTCCCATTCAAGACCTGTCACTGCTTTCCATTCTTTCTTCATCTTTTCCTTTTCTCTTCTTCTGGATTCTTCTGCTGTGTTTAATCTGACAGTTGGAGAGGAAAGAAATGATAGGTCTGAGTCAGAGTTGAAGTCATCCATTGCAAGTCGTCCTTCCTTTTCAAGCTTAGCTTTGATGGTTTTTATCATTGCTTGACTCTCTAAGGAATTTACATTGCATATGTGTGTTCTGAGCTCGAAGACCTTGTGCAGGAAGTCTGAATTTAAGAGTAGGATCTCATTGATGTTGATTGAGAGAGATGATCCATTACTCAGGAAGAATGTGAAGTCAGAAGACCCAGTGTTTGACCATCCTAGCACTTCTAATCTATGACCACTGTGTTGTAGAGAAATCTTCTCCAACATAGAACTTCTTCTTCTGTTAAAGCACTGCTCCTGATCAAGGCAAGTCTTAGAGCCAGTCTTTGTTCTGATGTTGTTGAAGATTCTGCATGGTGTTTAGGATAGGCCACCCTGTTTGCTTCTTCTAGGAGCCTTTCAAACCAGGGAAGATTATCCTCCATCAAGACGTAGAACCTGCCGATTGCAAGTTGTGTTGAGAGATCTGTAGAGTTGTTGGTGCAGCTGGATAGGTACAGTTCAAGCACTTGGAGTGGATTTAGTGCATTCCAGTTCAGCTCTTCTACCCCACTGAACTCCTTTCTGATCCAGAATCTCTCAGTTGAACCATCATACCCCCAAGCTAGTATGGAGTCAAATTCTAGCTTATTTAAAGACAGTGTGAATTGAGGGGCAATGGTCTGTCTTGATATGGCTGCAGCAGTGGGAAGTATGTTGAATGATGAAGGTGTGTCTTCACTTTAACTTTATTCTTTAACACCTCATCAACAGCTCGGACAACTAACTTCCAATCCTTAGTGATATCTTCCTCTTCATCTACTGAGTCTGGCAAGTCATGAACTTGAACGAAAGCAGGTCTGAATAGAGAACTTTGAAAGGCTGTCAGCATCGTCTTCCACAGCAACTATCTCCCCCTTTTTGGTTGCATCAGTGCACAGAGTCTGGTCAGTTTGAGTACCAACTGAGACAAGGGAGGGAGTAGTCACTGGAGGGCATTGATGGGCTTCATGCATAGAGACTTGGTGCCTTAGTTTTGACACTTCAGCCTCTAGAATTTCCACCCTTGCCGTCTATTCCAAGTTATGACGTTTTAGTATATCCTCATCCAAAGTTGTGGAATCCTTGGATCCAGATGGGGCCTTAGGCCTAGCCTCTGCATCCCCATCACCCTGGTTTTCTTGGCACCTGGGATTCCTCTCAGTGAAGAGTGCTTCAAAGGAAACATCCTCATTGTGAGTTGCTGTGGTTAGGGTCTTAATGATGTTATCACTGTCCTCCTGGTCAGTTGATGTACCAGGAGTAGTGACAGCCCTTTCCACATTCACTCTATCAGTAGTCCCAGAGTTAACCTTCTTGGGTAATGAACTTGGGATAGGTGCACTAGCAGCCAAGTCAATCACAACCTCCGAGATAGTAGTTGTTGGAGAAGGTATATCATCTTGACAAGGTGCCTCTTCACTTAAGTTCAGAGAAGAAAAATAATGGAATGGCTCAGTGGGTTGTTCTATGGATCCGGGATGTGATCTTGATCCTAATAGAGAGACTTCCAATGTGGCTATCCTTTTTGATATTCTCATCGGAATTTTGGGATTCTGAATGAGGGCTTTTAGGTTGGGATTGGGCCTTTGAGACAAGAAGAGAAGGAGTCTTCTTGCTCCTTTTTCTAGTATATTTTGCTGAATCTGGGGCCCTTTGTTCCAGTTGAACGATAACATCCAAAACAGGTGTAAGTAATTTCTGTGCCTGTGCATCCTTAGTAGTGTGCACAGGGGTTCAAACAGTGGAGGCAGATTGTTGTTCAGGATGTGAAGAGGAGGGTGTGGGATCAGTATCAGCTGGGATTACTGAACTGTCACCCTGGGTACTTTGCACGTTCAAGATTGTAGATAAAAATGGAACATTGACCCCTGAGAACTTTTTGGAAACATTTCTCATACTTTGAAAAATGTTACTTTTATGACCCAGCATAAGATAGATTTTTGCAGGTTTTGAAAGCTCTTTTAATTCATTGTTAAAAACCTCCTGCAAGAACCTTGGGTACATATAAAATTGCTGCTTTGCACCCTCTTGAAGGTTGTATCTTAAACCTTCAAAGATGAGATGTGCAAAGTTGAACCCTTGGCCAGTAACCATATAGTGAACAACAGAGGCAAGTGCAAAGCTCACTTGATGCCATCCACTTCTCTTATGAGATATGCATTGTAGAAGAGTGTGGCATAGATACTTCCATGGGGGGCCCATCAGTGCCTTCTCTATTGTGTACTCATTCTGATTTCCAGTGTACCCTATGGATACAAAGGTCCTCATATAGACTTATTTTGAGTATGAAATGGCGGCCCCTCATCTTGAAGCTTGAGGTGTTTGCGGAGAGTAGCTTCAGAGATGGTGATATCTTTGCCGTCTACCGTGGCTTGGATTTGGGGAATCCCCTGTTCGGTAGAGTATACGGCGGTGTTCCAAAAATCCTCCATATGAGGGATGTATATGGTAGGGTTGACGGTTAGGGCAAAATATATCTTTGATCGACAAAGAAAATCGATCATATCATCGAACCCCTCGGACTTCTTCCCTTTTATTAAGTATGTTGTGAGGTTGTGGTATGGAGAAAACTTATCATCGGGACGGTTTATGTCTACCTCTGCCATTTGTTGGATTTGGAGGGAAGGATGAAGGTTTTGAAAGGTGGTTAAGTATGGAAGGTTTTGAAAGGTGGTTAAGTATGGAAGGCTTTGAATGCTTATGGAGGTTTGAGAGAAAATGATGAGGGTTAGGTTGAAATTGATTGTCAAGAGGTTATGGAGAAATTGATTTGAGTTATAATGGCAGAGCAGGGAAAAAGCAAACTTACTTGTACAGTACAACCTCATTCACTTTTTTACTGTTACAGCTGTAATACACTATAGCAGTCATGGTAGAGACTGGAAGGAATTTTTACTGTGGGTAAAAGTTAATTTAGACTTATTTTTTGCCCATCAGCAGCAAACTTGGTTACTTTGGATGGTTAAGCCTATCCGCTGCAAGCTTGGTTGCCGCGGATGGTTAAGTCTGTCAGCAGCAAACTCAATTGCTGCTGATAGATGCAATGATCTGCAGCAAGGATGTTGCTGCTGACAGCCTTAAAGCTATCCGCAGGAAACTTGTTCATGCTGATAACTTAAAGCAGTTAGTGGCAAAATCTTTGCTGATGATGATTAAACCTGTCAGCAGCAAGAAATGGATGCTGCTGACTTATAACTTTTATTTATAACAAAAGACAAACATATTTACAAAAACAATTTTTTAGAGACCTGGCTGTTCCTGCACATGAGAAAGATCTAGTTAGTGGGAGGAATCCAAGAGCTTGCATCTTTGTAAAAAAGGGTTCTCGGATTATCAGATGCATGTGTGCATTCAACGGAACCAATGATGATTCTTTGATGAATTTTGGCTTTCCAATGCTGAATTGGTGGTTTTCTAGCTCTCTTTGCTTTGTCAGCAGCAGATGTTGATTTGGCTGCTGACAGATTTGCTTGATCAGCAGCAGATTTTGCTACTGAGGACTTTGGCTTATCAGTAGCAGATTTTGTTGCTGCTGATTGTTTTACTTGAGCAGCAGCAGACTTGGTTGCTGCTGAAGGCTTGTCCTTTGGTTTCTTGGGCTTTACTTGATCAACAACATTTTTGCTGGCTGCTGATGGTTTAACAACAGATGTATGCACATCCTTCTTTACCTTGTTACCAGATGGTTTCTCTGAAGAAGTTCTTTTGTCGATAGGCTTTTGGTTAATCTGGTTGAAGGGATTAAATTTATAATTTGCAGCAAAGTGGTCTGATTCACCACAGATGATGCAAGATTGTTGAGGTTTTGGCAGCTTCTTCCTTGGTGGGGAGAGGGAGTTTTTGAAATGAGTTGCCCTGGATTCAAAGCTTCTTACCTTTTTGTTCTTGTTCGTCTTTTCAAAAGCATGTTGCTTGAGGTTTATTTGTTGCTGAAGGTAGTAGAAGCAGGTGTTGGCAGTATGATTGTATTTCCCACACACAAAGCATGATTTAGCCAGTTTGTCCCTTTGAAAGTACACATAGTCCTTTCTTTTGAACAAGTCTTTGAAGTACCAGGGGTGAGCTTTGTTGTGCTCAAAGGTGGCTTTTTCCAATGTCTTTTGAACATATGGAGCGCTCTCTCCAGGCGCGTGAAAATATGTCAAACACCTTCCTTTGTTGGATTGAGGTTGAAGACTGTCCCCTTTCAACAATTAGCTTTCTTCCTTCTGGAGGATAGCTGATTCTGATTTGTTTGGTTGGTTGAGATACTGGTAGTGTTTTGAAGGGATGAAAGGGCTTGGATTGTTGGCTTTAATAGCTTCACAGGTAGGAGGTGATGAAACTTTATTGGTTTCAGTGGAGTCTGAGCATGTTGACTCAGACTCAGATGAAGTAGTGCATTCTTGCACAGGGGTTTCTTGGACAACAGGGTCAAGATTTCGGTTGGCCATGTCAAGGTTGGAAAGATTGAAACTTGGTTCATGGATGGCTACATAGTCAGCGGGTGGAGGAACAGTATTGTAGGGTTGTTCAGCTTGAAATCCAAGACCAACAGTTACCTTTTCATGAATTTGAGCATCCAAAAGTCTTTGCAGCTTTTTGGATGCAAATTCATATTTTTCCACATGGACCTTTTGGTATGCTAATTCGGCCCTTGTAGTTTTTAACTTAACCAGAAGGTCATCAATTTGAGTTTCAAGGTTTGTTTGTTCATGTTTTAATGATGAAATTTCTTTCTTTAAACAATCAATCTTTTCCTTGTAACAGTTTTCAACGTTTTGAAATTCAGATTTCATTTGGTGAAATTCTTCATTTTGATCTATGAGATTCTGGTTATGTTTCCTGTATCCAAGGACCTTATCAATACAAGCTTGAGTACAAAGATTTTCATATACCTGAGGTGGTACCTCTGATGTGTCTGCCATGAGAGCTTGATTGTTGGCAGGAATATCCTCATACTGGAAGCTCCAGTCAAAGTCAGCAGTTCCAACAGGTGCACAAGCTGCAGTTTATGCAGGAGGAGTGGCCTGTTGCTGTCGTGGCTGAGCTTGGTGAGCTTGTCGGGTATGAGCAGCAGTTGGGTTTGCCTTTGGCGCCTTGCATTCTCTAGCAAAATGACCAAGTTGGTTACAGTTGTAACACCTCAGTTTGCTTTTGTCCAAGCCAACCCTGGTGTTAGAGTTGTTGATTGGAACAGGTCTTCCTGTTCTTGAATAGAACCTTTTTGCTCTTAGAGAGAGCATGGCATAGGAATGCTGTATATCCATTTCTTCTAGATCATCTGGATGAAAACATTCCAGATCTTCCTTGATAAAGGACATATTGCATGAGCTTTCAGAGACAAAAGCAGCAGAGGTTGATGTTTGAGGTGGGGCTTCAAGAAGAAATGGTGAGTTGTTTGATTGAGAGGTTGGAGTTTTGGGATGAGTGACGATGGGAGAATAATAGTTGCTTGAACTAGGACCCGAGTGGTCAGAGTGGAGGGCAGAAGAGGTGGTGGTGGATGTTGATGTTGTTTGGTAACTTGAGCTTCTTTCCTTGGCCTGAATCATCTCTAATTCATAGATCTTTAGCATACCGAATAGCTCAGTCATCTGAAGAGTCTTCAGATTCTCAGTTCTTCTGATAGACACTGTGTAGAGTGTCCGGCAACTGGGTAGAGACCTAATGAACTTCTTGAGAATATCTTCATTCTCCAGCTTCACTTTTGAGCACTGCAGCTCACCTACAAGATAAGTATATATGTTAAATAAAACAGTTAGAGACTCACCTTCCTTCCAGACGAAGTTTTCATATTGCTGCTTCAGGATGTCTCTTCTGTTTTCTTTTACTTCCTCTGAACCAGCAAACATCTTCTCAAGAGTCTCACATAGCTCCTTTACAGTTTTGTATCCTCTGAAATTGTGAAAAAATTCATTTGGTAAGCACATTTGGATGGCTCCCAAGGCCTTGAAATCTACCTCCGTTTTCTTGATGTCTTCATCAGAGTATTTGGAGGAGTCTTTGGGAACCAGTGTACCTCCGGAATCAGCGGCGGCCACCATGGGTATGTATGGTCCATCTTTTATGGATTTCCACATCCCATATTCTTGATAGCAGAAGAAGATTTCCATTATGTTCTTCCACATATCATAGTCTTCTCCAGACACCAGTCTCGGCGGTCTGTTGATGCTTCCAGTGTCTTCAACTCCATTGTTTTGTGCTATTTTTTTTATTTGTGATAATGGGTGACTTTAGCAAAAAGATAGTTTTGAATAGAACCAGAGAATGATTAAACAAGTGTGAGTTTGTTTAATCTGTGAGCCAAATCTCTGATACCACTTCTAGGATCGGTGAATACAAGATGGTTCTATTTTAGTTGAGATTGGCGGAAACAATCACAAGTAAGCAATGTAAACAAGTAAACAAGAGGAATACTGATAAATGCAATTTGTATTAAGCTTCAAAGATTACAAGATTACAGAGAAAACTCTTAAGCAAAAAGCACTTTTATACAATGACTCTAAGTACTACTTATATAGTAACTTAGAATCAAGACAGACCATTGATTCTAATGATCAGATCTAACACAAGCCGTTGATCTTGTATTGAAGCTATTCTATATGTAACGACAATAAAAACTACAAAAGTTACCTTTACTCAAACGTCTTCTTAGGCATCATAGCTTGAGTCCTTGGAAGAAGAGCGTCGTTGTCTTTTATTGTCTTGCACCAGTAACATTCTTTCTGCGTGGAGTGTGTCAGTGTTGCAGCAGAAAGTTGTCAGTGGTAATTGTTGCTTTATCGAAGCCAGTCAGCTGCAACGTTTGATCTTCAGTAGGAATGGCTATCAGCAGCAATTCCGTCCTCTTTGAAAGCCCTCTGTTAATTCAACATTTTATTACCGAATTAAACTCAATACGTAATCTAGGGTTCGTTCTTATTCGATTTGGGAGTTTTGATCCTAGACTTAACCAAAATGGAATTAAATCATATGGGCAGATTCGCAAACAATTACACATTTATAGCCCTATGTTAGTTTGATCTCACAACATCAAATCCTTCAAGATCCAGAACCTAGGGTTCATACACTTCGGGTTTAATCGGATACTAGTCTAGACACTTTTTAAATCCAATTAATTTATATCATAAGAGTCGAAATCCTTGCCCCTTTGAAAGCCCTATGATTCCAAAAGCTATTACTATCAAAATCATTCAAATCGATTATGGTTTATTATCTAGGGTTTCGACATTAGATTCTGTAAATTAACCATTATAGGCTTGATGATTTTTCCAATTAAAACTGTAAACAAGTTCGCTTTTGCCTTGAAATCAAAACCCCTATGCTTTCAAATCCGATCATGGTCCAAATCATGAGTTTAGGGGCTGGGTTGGCTCGGCTCGCATGGGGAAGAAGAACCCACGAGACTTATTTGATAAAAGAATTTTGATCCGGGTTTGTGTGCGATGACCCTAGCGGGCGGGACTGGCTAATCATTTGTGCATATGGGGAGGAGACCCGGGTTTGAGTCTCCCTCCCCCTGTTTTTGGATATTTATCTTTTTAAGCTATTATTTTAATATTAAATCTATCCCTATATTATTATATTGATATATTAATATGTTTTGAACTTGGAAATCACTCGTGGGCTCGGTTTTGAAATTATAACTATTATTTAATATATTTTTCACTTTTAAAATAATATGTTTATATTGTTTTTCAAACCACCACTCCTAGTAAAATAATATATTTATATTATTTTCGACCCCGTAATCGCAATTAAAAATAATATACATTTCCATATTATTTTTACCACGTGAATAAACACTTTTGAAATGTTTCAAACCTATAAATGATATAATTATATTATATTATTTACCCACATTTTATCCTCGATTAAAAATAATATATTTATTATTTTTCCACGCAAACGTTTATTTTATTAACTCTATGAACTTAAAAACAATATATGATATATATTATTTTCTTACACCATTCTGAATGACACCAAAACACGAATATATATATTATTATTCGTAACGTTCGACGCGAATCTTAGCTATTCTTATTTTCTTATTAAAGAAATCCTTATCCCCGTGGACGCATTCGTCTACCCGTTAGTCCTATGAATATTTTAGGACGTTCAAACTTCTGTGTCGTCGTCACGAAATCCCATATGACCCTAATTTTATGTGTTTATAATTCTAGGGCATACATAAGTCGTCTGAGACTTACATTTGTGGTTCTAACCTTTCACTCGTGTAATCCAACCACTACTCAACTTAGGTGAGTTTCACGACCCATTTTTACTCGTTTTCCTGTTGGGGGAGAAACATGTACACAAACTATCATACTTTTACTTGTTTTCCCCCTGGGGAAGAAACAGATACGCAGATAAACATTATTTTACATGTTTTTCCCGTTGGGGGAGAAAACATGATGCAAACTATTTTGATTATGGTACTTCATATGATATCACTGTTGGGGCTAAGCGTATTGCAACTATCATTGAAAGTCCTCACACTCACATCGTACCGTTAATATGGATCTTAGCGTGGTAATGTTTAGTAGTACTACTGGGTTTGATAAGCCCCACCCGCGTTAGTCGCGCTAACTCGATTGGAGGTCGAACGAGTGAAATATTAGCCTAGTCACATTAGTCAGAATTGATAGACCTGGCTGGTGGCAAACAAACAATCACATGTCAGCTTCGGTTATGAACGGTTTAGCAAGAAAGGAACGTAAGTTAGCTACCTATAGATATGCATATTGGAATGTACATAATCTGCAAACGCTTTACTATGATATTGAAACCTGTGAACTCACCAACCTAGTGTTGACCCGTTTTCTTACATGTTTCTCAGGTCGCTTTGACACAGATTGCACGCTTAGGACATGCATGGAGTCCTACTGTCACGTCATTCATTTCAACATCTTAAACATTTCACTTACTTTTATTAACTAAACTTGGGCGCGTTTGTTTGCGCATTCACTTTCTTGTTTAAACGCTTCCGCATTAACTCTGAACTTTTATGTTACGACATTTTAAGTCCCATATAGTGTCATTTGAAGTAACTAATGTCTGAGATCCTGGTTTGTCACGCTCCTAACGGTAAAACTCCGCTAGTGGAATTTGGGGGTGTGACATGAGCTGTTTTTTGGATTTTTAAATGATTGATTCCAAGACGGTGATTAGTCAAGTTCAAGAATTGCAAGTTGTACTTAGTAACATTCACTCTAAGGGAATGACTCTTAGTGAGACATTTCAGGTGGCGGCTATGATTGAAAAGTTACCTCCTACTTGGATAGATTTCAAGAACTACCTTAAGCATAAGCGAAAGGAAATGACTATTGAGGACCTTTTTGTTCGTCTTCGAATTGAGGAAGACAACAGGTTGGCATTAAAGGGAAACCAAGTGGAAGTCTCTGCAAAAGCTAACATGGTAAAACATGGTCAACCCTCCAGGAGTAAAAAAGGCTAGAAAGGCAACAAACCTTTCGGGAAAGTAAAAGGTAAGTTTGTGGATCTTTGGCTAAAGAGTGGTGGTGTAAAGAAAAAGACTGCTCCCTTTAAAGGGAAATGCTACAACTTCCATGAACTTATGATTAATGATGACATGCCTCTTATGGCTATGATCTCGGACCTTACTGCCATGATAGAGGAGGTCAACTTGGTGTCTAACGACCCTAAGGGGTGGTGGGTTGACACCAGGGCTACACATCATGTTTGCCCGGACAAGACCCTCTTTAATACGTTTAAAGAAATTATGGGAGATGAGAAGATGTACATGGGGAATGCTGCTACAACGGATATCAAGGGTGAAGGCAATGTGATCTTGAAGTGGACTTCGGGAAAAGAGCTCACTCTAAGCAACGTGCTTTATGTTCCCAACCTACGCAAGAGCCTTGTGTCGGGATGGCTGCTTAAAAAATTTGGTTTTCGTTTAGTTTTTGAATGTGATAAGTTTGTCTTAAGTAAGCGTGTTATGTTTGTTGGAAAGGGCTATGCCCAAAATGGTATGTTTAAACTCAATGTAATGACTGTAAAAAAGAACACAAGTAAGATTGCTTCTACTTCTGCTTACTTGATTGAATCTTCTAATGTTTAGCATGGTCGTCTTGGTCATGTTAATTTTAATTCGATGAGTCATTTAATTAAATTAGACTACATACCTTCATTCACAATTAAGACTGATTCAAAATATAAACCTGTGTTGAAGCAAAACAAACAAGATCATCATTTAAGTCGGTTGAAAGAATAACCGAGACCCTTGATATGATACATACTGATGTATGTGACTGAAAGTCGATTCCCACCAGAGGTGACAACAAGTACTTCATCACATTTATTGATGATAGTATAAGATATTGCTATGTGTACTTACTTAAAAGTAAGAATGAAGCAATAGACAAGTTTATCTTGTACAAAACCGAGGTTGAAAATCAGCTACACAAAAAGATAAAAGTCCTAAGGAGCGATAGAGGAGGTAAACATGTCTCACCATTTGCTGATATTTGTGCACAAAGTGGTATCATTCATGAGTGCACCGCTCCATATTCTCCACAACAAAATGGCATTGCAGAACAAAAGAATCAAACATTAAAAGAAATGATGAATGCTATGTTGATAAGTTATGGGTTAAGCCAGAACATGTGGGGGGAAGCCATTTTATTGGCTAATTATCTTTTTAACAAGATACTTTTCAAGAAAAAGGATGTAACACCCTATGAGTTGTGGATGGGAAGGAAACCATCTTACAAATACTTGAATGTGTGGGGGTGCCTAGCCAAAGTGGTGGTGCCACCACCAAAGGTTCAAATATTAGGACCCAAAACCGTGGATTGTGTATTCATAAGTTATGCCCATCATAGTAGTGCATATCGGTTTCTTGTACATGAGTCAAAGAATCCAGAAATACACAATAATACTATAATGGAATTAAGGAATGCTTCATTCTTTGAAAATGTGTTTCCTTGTTTGGAAAAAGAGCACGCGAGTTCATCAACACAGGTTGATGAGATTGTTCAGGATGAAATTCAAGAACAATATGAGGCTGAAGAGGTTGAGCCAAGAAGAAGCAAAAGGCAAAGGATTGAGAAATCGTTTGGGCCGGATTTTCTTACTTATATGGTTGAGGGCGAGCCCAACACTTACCGTGAAGCAATCACCTCTTCAGAAGGACCTCAATGGAAAGAAGCCATCAAGAATGAAATTGATTCTATCTTACAGAATCATACTTGGGAGCTAGTAGATCTTCCAACAGGTTGTAAACCACTTGGATATCGCTGGATGTTCAAAAGGAAGATGAAAGCCAATGGCTCTATTGATAAATATAAGGCAAGGTTAGTTATCAAAGGGTATAGACAAAAGGAGGGTCTGGACTACTTTGATAAATACTCGCCTATCACACGAATAACCTCTATCAGGTTGGTGCTTGCAATTGCGGCTCTAAGAAACTTGGAAATACATCAAATGGATGTAAAGACCGCATTTCTAAATGGGGATTTAGATGAAGAAATATACATGGAGCAACCTGAGGGTTTCTCTGCTCTTGGTCAGGAAAACAAAGTGTGTAAACTAGTGAAGTCATTATATGGCTTGAAGCAAGCTCCAAAACAATGGCACCAACAGTTTGACCAAGTTATGTTTGATAATGGTTTCAAAATAAGTGAGTGCGACAAGTGTGTCTATGCGAAAGACACATCTAGAGGTTATGTGATTTGATGTCTCTATGTAGATGATATGCTCATCATCGGTAGTAATGATCAGATGATTAGATCTACTAAAGACATGTTGAAAGCAAGATTCGACATGAAAGACATGGGTCTATCCGATGTGATTCTTGGTGTGAAGATCATTAGAACCCAAAACAGTCTTGTGTTGAATCAAACACACTATGTGGATAAAATCCTTGAAAAGTTCAATGTAGAGGACACGTGTGTAGCTCAAACTCCCATTGATACTACCCACCGTCTGTCAAAGAACAGAGGCGACGATGTTGCTCAACTGGAGTATTCAAGGATAATTGGCAGTCTTATGTATCTCATGACTTGTACTCGGCCAGACTTAGCATATGCTATGAGCAGGCTAAGTAGATACATTAGTAATCCTAGTTCTAAGCACTGGAAGAGTATGACAAGACTACTAAGGTATTTTAGATAAACGAGGAATTATGGGCTGCATTATGGCCAAGATCCAGCTATTGTGGAAGGATACAGTGATGCCAACTAGATATCTGATATAAAAGATTCCAAATCCACAAGTGGCTATGTGTTTACCCTTGGAGGAGCAGCTATAGCTTGGAAATCATCTAAGCAAACTCTCATCGCTAGATCCACCATGGATTCTGAGTTTATCGCACTAGACAAAGCTGGAGAAGAGGCAGAATGGTTACGTCAATTCTTTGAGTATGTTCCTGGAAGTCCAAAGCTGGTGAAGACTATTTGCATACATTGTGATTCTCAATCGGCCATTGAAAGAGCTCAAAGTGCAAGGTACAATGGCAAATCAAGACATATACGACGTAGACACAATACGATACGACAACTGCTCTCAACTGGAGTTATCTCGATTGACTATGTGAAGTCAAAATATAACATTGTAGATCCGCTTACAAAAGGCTTAAGCGGAGAGGTAGTATATAAGTTGTCAAGAGGAATGGGACTAAAGCCCTTGGAGTAAATTGGTACAAAGGAAAACCTATCCTAGAAGATTGGATATCCCATGATCTAGGCTCAATAGGACAACCTAACTGTATAAACTATGGTCACTGTGGGGGAGTACCCCAACATACAAAGGGAGCTGCATACTTCCTAGTTCATTCCTATAGCAAATCAGTGATATCAAAGGATGCTAAGCTTATAGCTTTTAATGAATTGTGGAAATTCACCTATGTAAGAGAGAAGTGGGGTCGCTTCGAATGGAATTGTGGGGGAACAAATCCTAGAGTTCTCACAGAACCAGGCTAGTGTTCCATGACCATAACGGACATGACAATGAGGGGATAACTAGACCAGGAAGAGTATTGTGTGAAGTGTAAAACGTCTACGTAAAAAGGGGTTGGTTTAAGGACCTCGCGTCCACTAACCGATAGGAGACTAAGTATACTTCACAAAGGAGGGTTCAAAGGGAACACCTACTTCTCCTGCATTACTCAACCGCTGAAATTATATCATGGCACTTGAGTGTATAGGATCGATCTCCATTCATGTGGGGGATTTTTGGAAATTTTTGGACATAAATAATTATCTGTATTTGTTACTAATATAATTATTAATTACTACGTATGTGTTCTACTATGTGAGAGGATCACAACGAACTAAACCATGTCCAAAACGGAGCCAAGATGAATGAGACATCGATGCTCCAAGGTGTGTGTTTGAAACTTAATGTAATGTGGAAATTAAAACGTGTGAACTTGTCCCACATAGGAAGAAAGATAAATCACTGATGGATTTATAAGTGGGAGTCTCTACAGAATCTTGTTCACTTATCAAGAGTGACACCAGTGGCAGTCAGGGGGTGCAAAGCACCCAACGCGCCCAGGCCCGGGACGGGGAAGGGGCGAAGGCGATGGGCGTTTTGATGGCGCACTTCGCACATTCGTATCACCGCGAGCCGCCTAAATGTTTTTTGACACATGTCGCATGGACAGTCAAACATATGGCTATGTCTCTTGAAATTCAATCAGTTCACTCGAATTAATAGAGTATTAATTCAATTAAGTGATCAATTAAATCGAATTAATTAAGTATTAATTCTATTAAGTGAGACCCTTCATCAGGTCTAATTTTCGTGTATAAATATAACGCTTTGTGGATTGTAGAAATACACCAAAAAACTTATTCACATGTTTCAGATATCGCACAAACAATCAGATTCATTTCCTTCAGTCGTGGACCTTTACACGCTAGTTTCAGGTATAGTCCGGGTGCTTGGTTAAATCCGGCAGTGCATCTGCTCCGGCTGTTGTACACTGGGAGACAGGCGGGTTTCACCTGGGTGGCCCGAAATATGTTTTAAGGGACCTCTGTTCAATAGAAATCCTCAGCCATCTCACCTGTTTTCTCTTCTTCTGCTTTGCTTATTTTATATCTTGTAATTGCTTTTCATTCTGTTTCTTCTTTTCTCTGTATTGTAATTCAGATTGTTGAATTAATAAAACTGTTATTTTATTTCTGAACGGTTGTCCTACAGTTTGAAGAGTGGCCAGATATCGAGCCGACACAATAGCAACGGTGATCAATAACCCCTTCACTTACACTACATCGTCCTTGTTCCTTGCATCATTTTCACAAGATTTTTGGCATCACCGACTCGACCATTCAAGTCTTCCTGTCATGGACTATCTTCTTTCTAGTAATTTGATTTCTTGTAATAAGCGTAGTCGTACTATGGTTTGCAACTCATGTCAAATTTCTAAACATAAACGATTACGTTTTTATACTTCGTCATTTGTTACTTTGATGCCCTTTGATATTATTCATTGTGACACGTGGACTTCTTCAATTCATAGCAAATCAGGTTACAAATATTATATGGTGTTGGTAGATGATTTTACACATTACCGTGAGTATATCCTTTAAAATTCAAATCATAAACTTTCACAAAACTACACAATTTTACACCTTTATTAAAAACCAATTCCACATTTCCATTAAATTCTTTCAATATGACATGGGGTGAATTTGACAATCATAATTTCAAAAACATTTTCACCACCCATGGATTATATTTTTGCTTCTCATGCCCTCACACGTCGCAACAAAATGAGACATTAGAGCACATGATTCGTCGCCTAATTGGCATCATGTTCTCCCTCCTTACCCGCGCCTCTCTTCCCCCACAATATTGAGTGGAAGCACTCCACACCATACTTCCCACCATCGTTCTTCAAAATCTCACACCCATTGCCGTCCTTTTCCTTCATCACCCTACTTATGACCACCTTCATGTCTTCGGGTGTGCTTGTTACCCAAACCTCTCGGCCACCCAACCTCACAAGCTTGCCCCATGATCAACACGGTGCATCTTTCTCGGTTATCCCAAAAATTACCATGGATACCGTTGTCTAGACATCTCCATTGGTAAGGTCATACTTTCTTGACACGTCACCTTTGACGAGTCATCTTTCCCGTTTTCCACCACCACACCCTGTCTGCCTCACGACTACACCTTTCTCGATCACAATCCACCAGCCATTGTTTTCAACCCTTCACACCCTACCCCGCCCACACCAACATCATAACCTTCAACACCTCCTACTCATTCTCCATGTGCCGCCCATCCACCACAGTCCCAATACCATCAAACACCTCCCACCTACCCACTTACCTACTATTGTCGCAACCGCCACTCTCCACAGCCGCAAACCACCTCCACCGTCCCCACCACACAACCGTAAACCACCTCGTCCTCACCTACCTCCACGACCGCACCACCCACTCTGCCACCCTTACCATCCCACCTTGTTCAAACATGTTCTAAATTGGCATCACCAAACCTAAATCCCTTTTAACCTACATACATCCACCACACCATCCATCTCACATTTACCTAAATCCCACCTAACCGCCCTCACTGATCCAAATTGGCATGCCGTCATGAACGATGAATATAGAGCTCTGGTATCACATGTGGGAACTTGTACTCGGACTGCCAAATGTCAATATCATTCGATGTATGTGGCATGTTCTCCATAAATTTCATACAAATAGCACGTTACAGATATACAAAGCTCGATATTTGGTTGTTGATGGCAAAAGCCAACAGGTTGGTGTTGACTGTGATGAGACATTCAGCCTGGTTGTTAAACCACCACTATACAGACGGTCCTTAGCTTAGCAATTTCACGTTCTTGGCCAATCCATTAACTGGATGTTAAGAATGCGCTTTTACATGGAGATTTATAAGAAACGGTATATATGTTTCAACCACCTAGTTTTGTTGAGAAAAATAACCCGAACCATGTTTATTTGTTATGTAGATCACTATGTGGTTTAAAGCAGGCACGGAGGGCATGGTACCAACGGTTCGCAAATTACATCATCAAGTGCGGGTTTTGAAGTGCTCTTTGTGACAATTCCCTGTTTGTCTACAAAAATGGTTCCCATATGGCATACTTACTTTTATATGTAGATGACATCATACTTACGACCTCCGACCCATACTTATTGCAGCAGTTTAATATGGCCCTGTCATGGGAATTTGCCATGACCGATCTTGGTCAATTGCATCATTTATTTAGGGGTATCCGTCCATCAGAAAAATAATGGCCTTTTTCTCTCACAAGTGTAAATTTGAGAATTTAGAAATTTGCATAATAAGTTAAAAATGTATATTATATATATTACAGATGTAAGAGTTTAGAAATTTGAGGGGTTGTTACAATTTTTAGAAAGTTTAGGGGTATTATTTGAAAATGTAGAAAGTTGAGGAGTGTATATGAAAAAAAAAATGAAAAAAAATTCAAAAGAAAAAAAGGAAAAAAAAATCCTAGAGAGAGTAAATACATAATTGATACAATTCTTGCGTCTATCATTTTGTACTGGACCCCAAAGAACAAAACAAATATATACATAGTTGCAACTTCAACATCCTATTTCCAGACCTCATGAAAATCCTTTGAAGAAATATGAACACAGATGGAATCTCAATAAAGATCAAATCTTTAACTAGAAACTAGATCATTTACAGGTAAAGATCAAACCAATTTCATCTCAACAACTAGCCCAAGGTCCAACCAAGTAAAAATCCAGCACCCGCAAGAGTCGAACCCAAAATAGACCAGCCCCATTTGAGCCTTGGTGAGCCCCTGGCAGCCCTTTTGGTATCTTTGGTGGGGACAAAATCTGGAAAGTGTGTATACACGAGCTGATACCTGCGGCTTCTAAGCTGGAGACAAGTCGTTTCCAATTACAATATATATAGCCATTGTTTGTAAGCAAAGAGCTGTGAAGCTTGTTTTACAAAGTGGGTGATCATGTGTTCTTTTTCATTGTATGCTTGTTGTGCTACCTTTTCAGCCTCCCGTGCTCGTGTTTGAGAGTGGCAAAGTGCTTCCAACAGCTCAGCCTTGCTCAGTTCTTGCAGGTTTTTAGCCTCGTCGGATGTTGTACTGCTATAATAAGTTAGATGTTTGAAGTTGTTATAATCAGACAATCATATGTTTGAGTGTGTTAATATATCTGATTATTTAAGAAATTCATTGAATAAACAAACCAAAAACAACATTGTTGTGAAAATAAGGAGACATGTTATTAAATTGGCTCCAAATAAGTTAGAAAACTGGTAAACATGTAAATTAATGAGAAAATCAGTATCCAAACACCTCAGTTAGATTGGAAGTATTTATTACCTTAACGGGTTATCCAGCTTACAAGACGTGTGGGATTCTTTCATGCCGATTGAGGTGTTAAAGCTTGGCATGGAGTTGGTTAAATTGGAAACCTGATCTAAGGAATTCAAGAACAAACTGTTGAGGGTTAAATTTGTCAAAATGCTCTAGTGATTCATCAGAAACCAAGTCAGCCTTGCGCCACAATGGTTCAGTTTTGTTGATTCCAATCAATTGAGACTCCATTTTAGATGAAAGCTTTTCGGGGTTTTCAGATATAAGCAGATGATCATCTTGAGGCTTTTCTTGTGAAGTGTCATCAATTACTGAATTAAGTTTTTTCACTTTTGAATAATTTTCATCCAGTTGTAGGTGTAACCACCATTTTGTGTCAGCCAAGAACTCGTACGATTTGACTCCATCGTCAGGAGTTTCTGATTGGGATATAAATGAAGCCCGGGAGACGCTACCAGAAGCCATTATCGCCTTGATGCCCATGAAAAATTCACAGCAAAATAATCAAAGAAATGATATGATTTTGCTGTTTGTCAAGTATATAAATGCCCTTGAAGAAAATTGCAAGGGATAATGACCAAATAGGCAATTTCACATGAAAGCTTTCTGGAAAAGGAAATGTAGCAATTTTCTTTGAAAAAATATAGTGTTGCAATTATCATGTACATAATGAGTACAAAAGATATATCATTCACATCAAACCATTTTAGAACAATATATACAAAAAAATAAGTTATTTCATAACCAGCTATAAGAATTGGTATACTTGTATTTGGAGCAACCGAATAAAAGCAAGTGGGCTAGAAAAAAGGGTCCAACTTAAAACGGGCATAACTTTTGATCTGTCTAGAGTTACGGCCATTTGCCAAACTCTCGCAGCCGTTTGAACAAAAAGGCGATTTGCCAGACTCTCGGACACAAATTCCCTCGTCGGGAACCTTGATTTTGACTTTTACGGTTTCTCGTCAAGTTTCATGATTTTGATTAACTCCTTTTTGACAGTAAAAACGTGTGAATCATGGATTGTATTAATTCACGCATTTATTTAGTCATTTAGTTTATTTTGATTTCCTAGGGTTTGGCTATACCAATCAAATTTAGAATTCCCCTGCTTGAAAAGCAAACAGATAACAATATACTCTCACTTAAGCTTTCAAGTCATAAATCATAGCTACCCTATTACCAAAAAACCAAGATTATATGGGCAAAGAATGTATGCATATCATAGTTTCCGAGAGAAAAACCCTAAGCACAATAAAGGGGCATAAAAATTATTAGATGTAATTTTGTAATCTACAATAAACCCACCTCAATTACGCATCTGATAAGAACAGGGTATGAACTATTTTACGGTTTTTAGCAGTAGAACAATCAGAATATTGTTATCATGAACAACAAAACCTGCAAATTTTCTTTAGTTCAAGGCTTAAAGTTTTAACTCTTGTTACAGGAGAGGTTGAATCATGAGTTAGTGATGTGGGAGTAGTATGGATGGGTGATTGTTGTGGAGATGGTTGTGGAGTGGGTTGTGGAGTAGGTTGTGGAGATGGTTGTAGAGTAGCTAATAGAGAATCTGATGAGGATGACAAGTCTTCAAATCCAGTCTTGATTTTCTTTGCCTTAGGCTCTTCTTCCTCAAAATCAGAACCTGACTCAACTTGTCATTTGGAGGAAGATGCAAGATGCATTGTTCTATCATCTGAATCAGACTTGTAGTAGTCAGATCCATAAATTACTGCATCCAGAGTTCCACTTGATTCTGCAACTTCCTCCTCAGCTTCATGCATGCCAGCTTCAACATTAACTGCTGGCTCTTGAATTATTTGTATTTGTTCATCAAAATGAGCCTCTATCACAGGCTCAATTATGGGTTGTTCTTCTTTTTGAACAATAGGAATGTTTATCTCTATCTCAGCTTCATCAATAGGTGGATTACCTTAATCTTGTTCAACTTCCATTTCTTCTTCATCAGATGATAAGATCTCTTCTTCAAGATCAGGGTCAATATCAGGGATAAATTCTTCTTCTTCACCAATAATATGACCAAACAGGGGAACGTCAGCTATAGCCCTGTTGGTTCTATTGTTAATACTTCTCATATAGCTGAGATTCTTGGCAATCATATGGTCGAACACAAAGGTGTTCCCACCTTGTTGCAGCTCAGGATGAAGATGATTGATGATAATTTGTAAAAATCTAGGATATGCCAGAAATTTCTCCTTCACGGCTCCTGTTAGATTGTCCTTTAACTGTCTGAAGATGAAGCCAGAGAAATTGAAATCTCTTCCCTTGATTATCCCCAAAATAGCTGAGCCCAGAGTACTGTTTGCTGAATCAAACCCTCCTTTTCTGATTGATAGGCAGTGAATAAACACGTGCACTATGTATCTCCAGTGGCTTGGTAAGGAGTTCTTGATTATCTGGCCACTTTTGAATTCATCTGGATGACCCAATCTTCTGAAGCATTCTTTAACATAGAAGATTGGAAATTCAATGGGTGCATCTGGATTGTCATTAAACTACAGCACCTCTCTAACTGTAGCTTCAGAAAATAAGACTTCTTGGCCAAGCACAGTTGCTCTAATGTGCTCCAAATTTTCAACTGTGATGATTTCTGCAGTCTCCCAAAATTCTCTTATAGATGTCTCAAACACCGGCAGATTGTTGCTGATGGCAAAGCTGATGTTGGAGTTTGCCAGGAAGTTTAAGACAGGAATGAACTCTACAGCTTTTGGATCATTGGCATTTAGGAATGCACAGGCATTGTGTCTTTTTACAAATAAGTGGTCCATACCTGTAAAATTCATCAATTTTGCACAATAAGTAGGATTTCTGAAAATACTTAATCGAAACATGGTATATCAACACTTAGAAAAATTTTGAAGTTCTAACTGTTGAAACAACTAGTTTCGATTTGAGATGAACTTGGTTAATTTAACAAACAGCTTTATCGAAACAAGTAGTTTCGATGGAGATGAACTTATCGAAACTATCTAGTTTCGGTCAGAGATACTAGGGCAAGTTTGGGTGTCGAAACTAGTAGTTTCGATTGAAAACTTTTTAAAAATTTTTTTTTTTGAAAGTGTTGAACCCCTTTATCGAAACTACTTGGTTTTGAAACCAAACCCCTCTGATTCGGTATACTCAGACTAATATAAACAATTTAAAGTAGGGTTTAGAGTGGCCTGTAAGTGACGGAACTTCATCTTACCGAGTGTGAGACGTTATCTGCAAGAAAACACATTAAACGTGAGTTCAAAGATGATAGAGATGTATGCAAACACGGATAAGCACAAAACGACTGTTATTATGAAGATTTCGTCGAACAAATTTTAAACTTTGAAATCCTAGGTCTGCCGATATGCAAAAATCATCCAAAATGAAGTAGTGTGACGTTACCTGATGATGAAGACGATGGTGACAATGGGGAAATCAGGTGATTAATGCTGATATCTTGCAACTCAGACCGATGGTTTGAGAAATTTCACGAATGACAGAGAAGACGAAGAGGGTTTGAAAAAGACGAGTGAATGTCAGTATGAAGGGAGGGATTGCTTATGAAGGCTTTTAATTTTCGTGAGACAAAAGACAAAAATGTCGAAACAAGTAGTTTCGATAGGACAAACTAGTTTCGATATGCACAAAGTAGTTTCGATAGTTCAAATTAGTTTCGATATGTACAACTAGTTTCGATAGTTCAAAGTAGTTTCGATATGTACACCTAGTTTCGATAAGTCAAAGTAGTTTCGATATGCACAAAGTAGTTTCGATATGCACAAAGTAGTTTCGATATTTAATAAATAAAATTATACACAAGATATTTACACTTTTCTTCTTGAAAAAGATCCAACATGAGATCAGATCTGGTCAGTCTCTTGAAACACTTCCTTTTGCAATTCACTACTGTGAGTCCCTGAAGATAGCTGGTATTTGTGCAAAGTAAACCCGAACATTTGTTTGTACAAAGATTTCATGTGATTAGAAGATACCATTTAAGCAATATACAAGGTGTACCCCACATATTAAAATAAAATGATTTTGAAAACCTATCAATCCTCAAGAAGTACCCATCTTCATCCTATCATCTCTTTCTGATTAACCAAGGTACCGTCTTAGTAATGTCAAAGTACCACCAAAATAAAATAGGATATCTAAGTGGATTTAGAAAATTAAAATAAAATATATCCAAGTAGATATTAAAAAGGTACAAACATTCTAGATCTTTGCGTAAGCAAAACAGAAGAATGCGTAAAATTATCCAAGCGGATAGATAAATGTTGAACACCCGAGATCTTTGCGTAAGCAAAACAGACGGGGTCAAATCATCCAAGTGGATGGGAAAAGGATGAGCACCTGAGATATTTGCGTAAGCAAAACATACGGGGTCATCGGTGGTAAATATCGTTATATTGACGGTCACTTGGCGTATGAATAGGAATCCAATACGTAAGCCTGTATCTGATTGAATCAGTTTTCTTAGATATAAAAATGGGTTAGATGTTTCAATAATGGATTCAAACACACAAGTATGATATATATTAGGTTTTCACACTACTTACAAGTTTTAACCATTTGTCGGGCCTCCCAGCTATACCTCAGTAAACACCATCGCTTTTGGTCTATTCCATGTTCAAGAGATGAGATCAGACACTATCATTTCTCAAAGGTCAGATTCAATTTATTTTTTTTGCAGTTCAAAACCACTTGAAGATTATATACATAGCAATTCTTTTCAACATTAAAATATTATATTTCTCCCCCAAAAGATTTGCGTGGATACTGTACATAAAAATAAAATCTTTTTGGAATTTTCTTTGTTAATTAATCAAAATTTAGAAAATAAACTACTATTCACACAATTTACTGAAAGTTGATCATTCCCAGCATCTCCACCAGTTTGGCAAATCTGGTAGAGTCAAAAGCCTTTGTGAAGATGTCTGCGGTTTGTTTATTAGTTTTGACTTCAACAATTTGAATATGCTTCTTTTCAACACAGTCACGAATAAAATGATGTTTAATTTCAATGTGTTTTGTTTTGGAATGCTGAACGGGGTTTTTGGTGATATGGGGAACGGTAGTGTTGTCACACAGAATGGGTGTCTCATGGAATGTGATCCCATAGTTAAGCATCTGATGGTGTAACCATCTGACTTGGGAACAACAGAGGGCTGCGGCAATGTATTCGGCTTCGGCGGTGGATTGGGAAACGGTGGATTGTTTCTTACATTGCCATGAGACAAGGCGGTTGCCAAGGAATTGACAACCTCCAGAAGTGGATTTTCGGTCTAAGTTGCAACCCCCTTAGTCTGAATCTGAATAAGCCACAAGATCAAACAAGTCAGTTTTAGGATACCACAGACCCAATTTTGGCTTATACCTATAGTATCTTAAAATACGTTTGACAGCAGATAAATGAGAGAGTTTAGGATTAGCCTGAAAACGTGCATACAAGCACACTGCAAACATGATGTCGGGTCTGCTGGCCGTGAGATACATGAGAGATCCTATCATAGAGCGATAGAGATGCTGATCAACGCTTTCACCATCCATATCAGGAGTCAAGCAATGTCGAACTTCCACATGAGTTTTTACTGGATGGGAATCAGCCATTTTGAACTTGGTCAAGATATATTTTACGTATTTTTCTTGATGGAAAAGGATTCCCGACTCAGACTGATCTACTTGTAGTCCCAAAAAGAACTTCATTTCCCCCATGGAGCTCATTTCAAACTTAGATCGCATCACTTCTTCAAATTCTTTGCAGAGACGGGGATTTGTAGATCCAAAAATGATATCAACCACATAAATTTGCACCATGATTGTATCCTTTTCATCCTTCCGTTTGAACAAAGTTTGGTCAATTGCTCCTCGTGTGAAACCATTCTCAAGCAGATGCTTTAATAAAGTTTCATACCACGCACGAGGTGCTTGGGGAAGACCGTACAATGCTTTGTCTAACTTGTAAACACGGTCTGGAAAATTAGGATCAATGAAACCCGACGGCTGCTTGACATATACTTCCTCTTGAACTTTGCCTTACAAAAATGATCTTTTGACATCCATTTGATGGACAGTGAAGTCCATGTAGGCTGCATAGGCGAAAAACATTCGGATGGCTTCCAAGCGAGCCACTGGTGCAAAGACTTCCTCATAGTCAATCCCTTCTTCTTGATAGAAACCTTGAACCACCAGACGAGCTTTATTTCGAATCACAGTGCCGCCTTCATCCTTTTTGTTGCGAAAAACCCAACGAGTGCCGATTGGAACTTTGTTCTTGGGAAGATCTACCAAATTCCACACATGCAGGTTTGAGAATTGCTGTAGCTCTTCCTTCATCGCTTCCACCCAGCTGTTTTCTAGTAAAGCTGCTTTGATGTTCTTTGGTTCAGCTTGAGAAATGAAGCAAGAAAACATGATGTTTTCAAATGCTTCACAGGCACTTCGGGTACTAACACCCACATTGAGTGGTCCAATGATGTTAGTGGTGGGATGAATCTTGTGAATTCGTAGTTGAGGAATTTCATCTTCTTCCACGACTTCTTCCAAGTTGGTAAGATTTTCAGCAGGAGGATCGGCAATATCATTAATAGGATATTCAACAGGTGATTGTGGTGCAACATCTACTATTGGAATGGAGTTGTCTTCAACAGTTTCACTTGTTGCACCAGAACCGGAAGACTCCATATCAGATTCAGCATTAGCAACCACAGGAATTTCAACCTGAGCAGATGAGGAAGAGCCTTGATCATTTATGTTCCCTAGATTGGTCACAAAGAAGTAAGGATTAGCATGAGTTGATTCAATAGAGAAATCAGGAAGATTAAATGACTTAAAAACTGAATCAACATCAAAGAGCCAATTGGGACCGTCTCATGCGTCCGTATGATTGTTTTCATGCTAATTGATATCAATGGACTCCATCACTATCCTTTTCTTCTTATGGTAGACACGAAAAGCACGTTGATTGGATGAGTAACCAACAAAATAGCATTCATCAGCTTTGGCTTCAAACTTGTTGAGCTGATCTGAAGTGTTCAGCATTGTGCACACACACCCAAATTTTCTGAAGAAATCAATAACTGGCTTGCGCTTGTACATGATCTCATAAGGTGTCTTGTTGCAACTTTTAGTGATAAGAACCCGATTTTGCACAAAACATGCTGTGTTGACCGCCTCAGCCCAGAAAGTGATGGGAAGCTTAGAGTCAACAATCATAGTTCGTGCAGCTTCAATTAAAGTGCGGTTTCTTCTTTCAGCTACACCGTTTTGTTGAGGAGTACGAGGTGCACTAAATTGTCAAGAAATTCCTTTGCTTTCACAGAAGGAATCAAGAGTTGCATTTTTTAATTCTGTTCCATGATCGCTGCGGATAGTCTTCACACTTAGATTGAAGAGGTTCTCAATTTGAAGCAGATAGGTTTTTAAAATCTCTGGCGTCTCATCTTTCGTGGCTAAGAAAAACACCCAAGTGAATCGAGAAAAATCATCTGTTACCACCAGACAGTATGACTTTCGTCCAAGACTCATGACACTCACTGGACCAAAAAGATCCATGTGAAGCAATTGGAGAGGAGAGTCAATGGAATTGGTGGTTTTAGGCTTATGTGAAGATTTGTGTTGTTTTCCTTTGGAACATGAGATACAGTGTTCCATAGGAGTGAAATCTTTGAGAGGTAATCCAATGACTAGGTTGCCTCGAACCAGTCAATTCATTGTTTTGAAATTGACATGTCCCAACCTCTTATGCCACAGGAAAGATTCATCTTCAGAAGCCTTTGAGAGAAAACACGATTCAATGCCTGATGGGTTGTTCATATCCAAGCTATATGTGTTGTATCTTCTGGGAGCACGCATGAGAATAAGTTCTTCCGGAATCACCACTCCCGGCTTCAAGATGAGACATTCTTTTGAATTGAATAAGGCACAAAAGTCCTTGTCACAAATATGTGAAACACTCATCAGATTGTATTTCAACTGAGGAACAAAGTTGACAAATTCCAGACTATTTACTCCATTTGATACTGTTCCTTGTCCTTCAATCTTTCCTCCTCTTGGGTTTCCAGCAAAAGCAACATACTCTCCATCAATTTGATGATAATCTTGCAGCAAGTTAAAGTGCCCAGTCATATGTCTTGAACATCCACTATCTACATGCCAGATGTTATCGCCGGTTCTTCTTGATTGACCCTATACACAACGAACCATTTATACGATTTGACCAATATTGTTTCAGTCAAGAGATTTTAGTGTCAGGATATGACCTCTCATTGGAATCAGAATTACAACCATCCTTTGATGAAGCATGGTCATCAAATAGAACAGTATTTTTAATTTTCCAAGTTCGTTTTAAATAGTTTTTAGCATTTTTAATTCTTTTACGCCTAGATTTCCTACTGTGAGAAGACTTAGGCAACACATATGAATTTAATAAACTTTTGGAAGGTGACTCTTCATTAGAATTTGTGGTTGTCAATTTACAACTTTTTGAAACATGATTTGAGGCACCACAACTAAAACAAACGTTTTCACAAGATATCTTAGCCTGATAATAGTCATCACACGATGAAGATGATTGTGATGTTGAGGAGTCTGAACATGAGACGGTTCTCTCATCAATAACTTTGTCTTGAAGACGATGTGATTCCTTTAATCTGAAAAAGTCCATGTTGCTCATGGTTTCACGTGGTACATCATTCACAATAATTCCTGCACTTTTAAACTTGGTAACACATGGCATAACATTCAAAGATTTAGGAACAAAAGGCAAAGCATTTTTAAATTTAGAAACATCACATCCCAAACTCGTATGCTCAGCATGCATAGAATCAAAATACAAGTTTTCAACGTGTTCACAAATATTTAGTTTAGACACGGACATATTATTACATTCATCCGACTCAAGTTCTTTTAAAATAGTTCTGTCATTGGTACTCTCATCACAATCATCTTCGGAATTTACACAATTAGATTCTGCACAATAACCAAAACTGTCAGAATCAGAGGATGTAATATAATCATCAGGAGATAATGTGCAAACAAAAGGTGTGGAAACATGTGGAGTTGGCATATCAGCAAATCTCCCTGATTTAGAATAAGGAGGTGGATGAGAGTTATACCCAAGACCTTCTATGCCTTTTCTATTAAATTGTTTATCAATTATTCCAAACAGAATTTTCTGATCCATATCCATGTGGTCAACCTGTTATTTGGATTTTTCTGCATTTTGGACTCTTTCAGTTAAAATTGTATTATTAATGGTTTGAGTATTGAGTTGCACAATTAAAGAGCGATTTTCACCAGAAATATCATGAATTTTCTTTAAGTAAAGTTTCTCATTTTTGACCATAGAGTCATACATCACCTTAATGTGATTTCGTTCATCAATCAAGGCTTGATTGATGAATCTGTATTTTTGAATTTCATTCAAGCAAGATCTAGAATTACACAGTTTAGAAATAACCTCAGCAGGCACAGCAGTGAGATCCTCAGCAGGTTCAATCATGACACACTTGCCCATGACCTCCACATCAGCCATCAAGGCTTTATCAGCAGCTTCCTCAGCTTGGTCTCCCCAATGATAATGTCCATCAGCTTGACACACAAGAGCTGTGGAACTTGAAGATGTGTTTGTCTTTGGAGGATTGGCAGCTTGTTTTCCAGAGGAAATCTTCTTTTCTTGCTGATCCTTGGAGGACGGCTCCTTGCAGTTTCTGGCAAAGTGACCCAACTGATCACAATTGTAGCATCTCACATTCTTGATATCAAACCCAAGTGTCTTTCCCTGCTTGAATCTGTCTATGCCAGTTCTTTTGATGAATCTTTTGGCTCTTAAGGTCAACATGGCCATGCACCAATCAATGTCCATTTTCTCCAAATCATCAGGATTAATCTGCTCCAAGTCATCAGGTTGAAAGCTAACCGGTGTTAGATTTCCAAAAATCAGTGCATCATAGCATGACATGAAAGCAGTCATGATTGGGACATAATCATCAGGAATCATGGTGACAGTCTTTTGAGGAGCAGAGGAGCTGGTAGAATTAATTGCAGCAACTGAAGGAGGGACATCAGTCTGAAAGTATGGGCTACCGGATGAGCTTGATCCAGCAATAAGAGCTGTGTTTCCAGACTGATTTGACGGGGTGACTGCTCCCTTCTTAATCTCAATTTCATAAGATTCAAGAATGCTATAGATTTCCTGTTGAGACAGAGCACTCAGATTCTAAGTCTTTTTTATCATGATTCGATACATATTCCATTCCTCAAGAAGAGAATCTAGGAGTTTCTTGTTTAGATCAAGAGTAGGGTACTCAACTCCCATTACCTTCAATCTTGATACAATGCTTGAGAAACGGTTGATCAAATCAGATATTGATTCTCCCCTTACACTGCTGAACATCGCATATTGTTTCTTGATCAGATCCCTTTTGCTTTCCCTGACATCCTCACTTCCCTCATATCTTGTGCACAATGCAGCCCATAAGTCTTTGGCAGTTGTGTACTCGACAAAGATGTTGAAAATATCCATAGGAAGAGCCATGGCAATAGTCCCGTAGGCCTTGTTATCTTGGGCAATCAAGGCAAGATCTTTCTCATCATACTCAGATACTAACTTAGGACGTTGAACATCAGCAGTGGTAGTTACGGGCTTGTGGGGGCCATCGGTGATAGAACTCAACAATGTATAATCGTTAAATTGAAATAAAAGCTTCATCTTTTTAGTCCAGTCATCAAATTCTCTTGTGGACACAAGAGCAGGTGGTCTATTTTCCCCAGAATGTTCTGTTGAACTTGAAGTGGCCATGATATTCGGAATCAAAACTAAAACAGTAACTAGTTTCGATAGAACAACTTCTATCGAAACAACTAGTTTCGATAAGCCAACTTTTATCGAAACAACTAGTTTCGATACTGAAAAATTCACAGACAAGTTTCGATAACCACAGTTTCTATATAAGACAAAAATATAGTTTCGATAGTACATTCTCCCGACAAAACGTAGACAAGAAGTTGAAATCACTGGACTAATTGTAGGTCCAGATTTAACTTGAAATCACTTATTTGATCGATTACACACACACACACACAGGCGGAAACTGTGTGTATGGTGGTGAAACAGATGATAGAAACAGTGTTGGTGAAGATAACAGGCTAACCACACTATGAATCAACACGCGAATGGTTTGAAAATGTAAGAACATAGTGAATACACAACTGCAAATTGTATTGATTCAAGAACAATGTGAAAGAGAAGGTTCAGGGTTACAGTCGCTACTCACACCCTAAACATTCTCAAACTAGGCTATTTATAGTAGTGACAGGTATCGAAACTACTAGTTTCGATTGACCATTTACAAGTGATACACAGACTGTCAAAACTACCATCTATCGAAACTACTAGTTTCGGTTGAACAAACTTAATCGAAACTAAGTAGTTTCGATGGCCCAGACTTGGCTAATAAAGTAGTAAATTACAGAAAACTGAAATTACATTTAATGAAATGACATAGAGTAAACTAGTCTAAAATTGTTTAAACATACAATAAATGACAACAGCTTATACATAAGATATGACTCTACAAAATTTGACACATTTTAATCCCGTTTTATGTCAACCCATCCTTTGTGATTGGTTGAGTGCACTTGTCACAAAGTCGAGTTATAAGTCTTCCTACTTTAGAGACATGTGATATCCGGCCCAAAACTCTCGGGTATCGCGACGCATCACTATACCCCGTTACAAAGGAAGATCCAAATGATTGGTCGAGTGCACTTGTCATCAGAAATCCTTGGTAATGTGTAAGTGTTCTAAACATGATGACCTAGACTTATCGTTTTAAAATTGGGTATTTTACGTTTCAGGTAAGTGACTTTTACAAAACGTTTTATGTAACGAAATTGCATGAATTGAGACCGCTACATATTGAAATAAAACTGAGTTTTATTTATTGGTCATGCGTTTAATCGAAAATGGGACGAGGGTAAAACGAATGCCACCACGAGTAACCGAGAGCCAAGAGGTACATCTTTTAAGTTGAGCATTAATTGTTAAAGTATCACTTGTGTAGTGTAGCACTATGTGGAGTTGTTTGGTATGGTTATGTGGTTTAGTCATTCCGTGTGTGATTATGTTCTATAAGTTAAGTGTTGTGTAATCGTGATACGTATGACTTCGTGGTAGTATTGCATTGTATTGTGTGGGATGCATGTGCATCCGTTGGGTGGAAAATAGTAAGCTAATGTGAGTATAATGGGGAACGTTTAGAATTCAAGTAGCGACGTGGACAATCGATCACATTTGATCACCGTGATTCGGCGGTCTTATGTCACTCTTATATTTTGAATTTGTTACCTGTAATAATTGTATAAATGTTCTATCTTGTGTAGAAGCAGATGGCTAAGACGATTCGGATGAGGTGGATCAGACGAGGGGCCCTTGCCAGGAGACAGGCGAAGCGTCGGGCTAAAGGTACGGCTGTTGTTAGCACAGTTACTATTAAGGGATGATGAGCGAGAGTTGCCGGCACAGGAGGTGATTTTGGCACTTCGGCACCCAATGCCCCCGAGTACTTTCGGAGCAGCTATGAGAGGCAGAGTTTGTGGGTCCTTCTATAAGAGAGGCGGCTGGAGGGGGAGGAACACATTCGCAGTCAGACATCAGCCTCCGATATACAATTCAGGACCGGGGAACAGATGGCTAGAGGAGGAGTCCGATGAAGAGGAGCAAGTGGGAGACAACTTCGACTTGTTCGATGATTAGTTGTCATGATAGTTGCCACGAGAGAGTTTGGGTGATTTGACGTTGTGACTGTTTAGACGAGTACGTTAGGAGATTCTTACTTTGGTTTTCGATTATTTGACTGTGGCATTGATTTTGAGTTTTACCGCATGATGATTTGGACATGATTAATGATAATTGTGTTTGTGATGGTGAATGATTGTGTTACAGGAGTTGATTTTGTGTGGTAATGTGTGATTACACGATGGCATTTTGTATGACGTGGGGTTATGTTAAATATGATTCTTAGAGGGCATGGGTGAGTGGGTTGTACAGAAGAATTTTATAGACATAAATTTTAAATTGTTTGTGTCTACGATCATAGGGTAGTGTTCCCTATGTGTTAATGTTTAGGTGATGTTTGTAGTGCAACGGGTGTATTGCATTTTGTGTGAATGTTTTGGACGGAGTCCTGTGGGAGGAGATTGTCATACATCTTTTGTATGTTTGGGGTATCAGGACGTTGTCCTGCGTAGGGCACAGTGTTATATCTCATGTATGTATGAATATTTAGGAGAATGTCCAATGTGAGACATATGTGTTATAAATAGTGTGATGAGGTCTGTTTCTAGTATGAGTAGTGGGTTTTCTGGACCGTTGGTATGGCCCAGGTAGGGTACAACCGTGTAGACTCTACATGGGTATATGATGACGTGTGGCGGGAGTCACCGTCAAGATGAGTAGTTGCTAGGGTTCATAAGTATTGTGTATAATTACGAATGACGGTAGCTATGTCATATGGGTATGAATTTACTCAGGTCTAGCAACTTATGTGTGCACATTGTGCGAGTCGGGAGCTTGGGTTACTATGTATATATATACATTGATCATAGTAGGTCTTGTTATTATGACCTGACGTTAAGTGTCCTTTTGAGAAACTAATGATCGTGAGTAGGACGCGTAGGGTGTGCTCGAGTAGACTACTTCTTTCTTGAGGTTTTCTCGACGTTTGATGTGCCGAGGAGGTGCGAGGTGATCCGATGTTTTCCAAACGATCGGCGAGGTGCTCTTATGAGATGCCTATACTTATATCTCGGGACTTCAGAGCGCGAAGCCAATGGATGAAAACTTGGGAGTGTGATGCAGAACGCGTTTGCATGAACATTTGATAGGTAGATATTTATAGTGTGACCAGATTTACGACGCTGGAGACTTCAGCACAGAGTGACGACGTGAATTGATAGCGTTCGAGGATGCATTCCGTATGAAGGATTTGGTCGACGTGTGTTGAGAAAAGAGGGATGACGTTCTTTCAGAGCGAGACGATGGATAGATGAGGCTCATGCTAGGACAAACCCTATGTTCGCACCGGATGAATGAGACGCGGTCGGTGATCTAGTGACGATGATAGAGCAACGACGAGGAAAATGAAATGAAGAGAGGACAAGTGCAGGATTGCACATTAATTCTTGGAAAGGAAATGCCTACGTTGGTAAACATATCACTAGATTAAGGCAGGCTCCTATGAAGCATTGATTTAAAACAATTGTCTTGCTTTCGACACGACATGATGTTGATATGTGAGCTTTTGGAAATCATCGGGAGCCAATGGTTTTAACTACAATTTTGGTTAACGTGTGCTTATTTCTAGGGCACGTTGGACGCAAGATAATGAAGTAAGGAGATACTTTGGTAGGAGAATCTTGTAGAGACCATTATAGCTTTACACAAGCTCCTGGAGATCATCAGTAAAGGACAGACGAGGTACCATTATGGGTAGGGCAGTGGTGCTTGAGTTTGAGGAAGCATCGCAGGATGACAATCAGAGTATGAGGCGAGGAGTGTGGCGAATGCTTCTCTTCATGAAAGGCAAGAAGCCTCACTTTGGGAGATGATGGTCGGAGTGACGAGATCGTCAGGACTATACAAGGAATGGCGGTAAAGGTGCCCTTGAGAAAAATAGGAAATGTGATAAGTGAGCAGGAAAGTGACGATGTTGTGCCGTATGAGTAAAGGTTGGAAGGACGAATGATGAAAGAATGTGTAGGTGAAATCTACAAGTCCCAAAGTTGAATGCGGGCAATGGAGAAAATTTCTTTGAAAACCAAGGATGGTGCCCGAGTGTAAAGCATGGTGTTAGTGACGATAAGTACGGGGGAGAACGAAGGGCACCAAGGGATTTGGAGTGCACCGGTGGGAACAGAAGGATAAATGGCGTTGGACTGTACCGACACAGGATTCGAGGACGAATGCCCTTTTAAGGGGGTAGACTTGTAACATCCCGGAAATCTAATTAGTGGGGTGTGGACTAGCGGGTGACCCAACTCCCTATAAAATAAGAGAATTAGCTAGAGTTGTTGTCCGAAAGCGTTTAACTATAGAATGGAGACAGTTAGTCATCTAATGGGGGCCCAATTAGCCGTGTTATGCCTAATTTGTGATCAAAACACGCGTTAGAGGAAACACGAGGACCCGAACGTAACATACAAAGGTTTAAAAGCCTTGTTAAGGGAAAACCCTAGGCCATTCGGGCCTAGGGGAGCTCGCAACGTCATCAAGGGAGAGAGGAGGAGAGAGGGACGATCGGAGAAGGTGATTCCACGGCGGTTTCAAGCGGGGACTTCATGTCTAGCCAAGGTAATTGTAATAACCTAAATTTTTTTTATTGATAAAAATAAAACAAATAATTACAAAGTTAATTCTTATCTTAAATATAAATAACTTGGGGAGGCAAGCGATTTTTACGCATTCAAGCTGTGGAGTTGACCAAATCTCCCTCAATCAATTCCTTACGTGTACTGCAATAGACCTTCGAAGATTTGGGGATTTCATTTAGCAACTATTTTAAACCATTCAACCTTATCGCCATTCATTGCTCTTGTTCTTCCTAATCTCACAAAAACCCTCGGCTGCTTCACACCCTCGTTCGGCTTCTTTAGTTCTCTTCGAAATAGCCACCGACCCATCTCTGTAAAGGAACTCCGGCGATGCTGTAGAACAGTTCTTTTCAACCCAAGGTTTCGAAACAACATTTATAGTTTTCGTTGGTTGTCTCGCTTGAGACGACGACCATTTGATAACTATAATCACCCCTGTTGCCGACCGTCTAAAATGCCGCAGACCCGTCATCATGCTACCGAAGACCTCTAGTGAGACTGCACAACACCGATCTTCTACCATACTTTGACACAAGGTACCTGCACGCTCTATTTTATGGCTTCTTACCTTATACATGATGTATAGTATCTTGAAGTCTGATTTATATGTTGAGGAAAGCAATAATTCATTCTGATAACTTAAAAAGGAAACGAAGCAGATGGCGGGTAGCAGAAATAAAACTAAATAGCACACATCTGTACAAAAATTTCTCATGATTAAATAAAATGGATTTAGATAGGAAATTAATTAGAAATAATAAGTATATTTATTAGCTTATTCTTTCATTCTGTTCACGAATGAGTTACTAGCCATATTCAACCTTCTTGTTTGAAATCATGCGTTGCTTTACATGTTCTGAAATGGGTAATTATGGGTTAATCTTTTATAATAATGTTAATTGAATCATTGGGTTATATATTAACTAGAATAATAGTTAATAAAGTGAGGATCAATACAAAAGAATTTGTTATATAATGCTAGGTAAAGTAGTCAACCGTTTTACATCATTTATGCCTTAATGAGTTGGTAAGAATTTTAGATCAAGCATTAGTTGAATATGTTAATTCAAACGTATAAATGGCAAATTGACAAAGTGTATCTTTCAAATATGGTAATTTTATAAAATTGAATTTATATAACATTGGGGAAATAAATTTGATTTAAAAACGACATGTATGTAGGTTTTCATGATCGTTTGGAGAAGGATATAACTTTCTTATAATTATTGTAGCAGTTGCTTAAGGTACGGATAATCTAATCCATTCTACTAAAAGTAGTGGATCACACTGCAACCTCTGTTTTACATTCTTAAAATTCTGTGACAATGTGTTTAACCTTATGCGCTTGGTATGGTTAAATGCTTCCAATATAAATTTGTATCTGTGTATATCTGATACATGATCCGTATATCCTGTTCGTGATATTATTTGACCTACACTAGGAAATAGTTTTCTTATTCGTTACTTTTCTTGTATAATTTTGTATGATCAATAATTAGATTTAGTTGAATATGTGCTTGTTAAGGATTAAATCTCGTTACACCTATTTGTATTATTAAATAATCATTGATTAGACTTACTTGACTTTTAAGGATATTTTACTTTATATTAATTGTTCTAAATTATATTATATGATTTGTTATACGAAATTCTGATACCTGATTACACTTTCTATGGGGGTTCCATAGACTTGTCATTGCGGCATCGATGACATGGCACCATCCGTGGCGGTGTGATTAGACCACGACGTCTCTATTATGTCTGTTATATCTGTGTGCTCAGAGAAGCACTTGACCACATCTGTCATCTGTTAGGAGGCATATGGATCGATCCTAGGATATTTCTATATCTGGTGGATGGAGGGTGTATGCCAACACCCCCATCGCACACATCTGGTACTTAGGGTCTGCAGCCCTATGTACACCATGGCTACTATTACTGTTCTGTTATCTGCTCATTGGGTATTTCTGTTAACCCGTATGCACTGATCTGTCTGAAATATGATAATCTAAAGATTGTTAACTATGATATATGTTAACATTTAATATAAATTCGTTAATCTAGGATATGTTGAACAGTGTGACTCGTTAATCTGAATATGAAATCTGACATATGAAGTTGGTATTATATTGCTCTAGTAAATCCAAAATCTATAAGTCAGTAATATGTATATGTCATCCTAGTAATCCGTGTGTAGCTCTAAATTATGTTAATTAGTGTAATCTAGTTAGTCTGAATTCGGTTAATCTCCTCATTTGTAGTATGTTGATCTAGAATATGTTAGGAAGTTTGTTAATATGAGTTCTTTTGAGTAATCAATAATCTAAGATCTATTTGTAGGTCCCCGGGTGTCTCGGATCGTTACGTGTGGGTGTGTGACTAGTCGGACCTGGTGCGGAATGCCCGTGACTAGGTGGAGAATCATGCAACACATAGTAAACCGACAACGAAATCACTTTCAAACTCCGCCTATTATAAACTTGAAGATTACAGAGAGAATATACTGAGTGCAAATGTCTGCGTACATAAATTCTGTCAACCTATTCTATTTTATACTTGACCTGTTCTCTACGCACTTAACAAATGCGCAGGGCAAATTGTTCATGCGTACTTAGCAAGTACGCAGAGTGGCAAGTACGCAGGAAGTAATTCCTGCGCACATGCTAAGTGCGCAAAACACTTAGAGAAATTATACAACAATAACATGCATTAGAAATTACAACTCGATAACTAATACATACAGACACTAACATACAAAGACTAATACATACAAGACAAGTACAAAAGGTAAGACACTATCCAGTGTCTGTCACACAAAAGTGCTTCAACAAACTCCCCCTTGACAACAGCTCTGGATTGTCTTTGGTATTCACTGCTCCCCAGCTTTAGCTTCCATCTTCTTCTTGTAGTCAAGGCAGAACTTGATCACCTTGTCGTATTTAGAAGCAAGGAACTTTGTCCACTTGTCCGTGTACATGCAGTACTTGTCAGCTAGCGCCTCCAGATCTTTCATAGAGAAGTTTATGAAGCAGACTTCATCAAACACTCTGATTAGTTCCCTTGGCACTAAGCTTCCACTATCGGACCACACTTTTCCAATCACCACTGCCTCGCCCGATTTAGGATCTACGTACCAGTACCATATGTTACCGAGGATATCCTGAGATAACTTGCTCGGAGGAATCTTGGTTTCACACAGCACTGGCTTGTATACCAGTTTCTTTAAGCTTCTATTAGTCACAGGATGTCTAGCGTTGTTGTCCCTGACTCGCTTGGGCACTTGAGGCTTAAACATTTCGAATTTCCCAGATCTTACCTCTCGCTGTAGAACCTGCCACAAACCCATCGCTACTGCGTGATTTGAGTGACCCAGCAGCTCTCGGTTTACTAGGTTCACGAGGTCGTATCTTGGCAAGGAGTTGAAAGCTTCGCTGGTTGGTTTCAAGTATTGAACCCCCAGCTCGCTTGATTGCGAACAACTTCTTATCCTCGTCGAACTTCACAGCTAAGATCATCCCTGTCGCTCCGTGTTTGTCTATGATTGAAGTCTTTTTCCGGACAGGAGCCGGATCCTTTGATGAACTTGCATGCATATGTTTGTCTTTCTATGCCTCTGGATCCACAGGTGTAGGGTTGGCAGGGGAGGCTTCAGTCGAACCCTCAATAGTACTAGCAGGCTCGACTGAACCTGTGTCAAGATGAGTTTCAAATGATGGAACTTCGAAGATCTCTCCATCTTCAAACTCATACTCTCCTTCCCCGTCGCCCTTGGGAACTTCGATTATCACATCATCATCTTCCTCATCCTAGTCGTCACCAGAGTCGATCTCTCCCTCTTCCAGATTGCATAGAGCCTCGATCCGTGCTTCTTTGGAATAGTCTGGCTCTAAGAATAAGATCACATCATCCGACACGTCGTCAGATAGATCTTTCAGAACGTCAGCCACCGACTTTCCTTTATTGTCACCTGAAGCATCACCTCCACCTTCACTCTGAGTGGACTCCCCCTTAGCCATAGGCATGACAGAAATGGGAATAATCGCCCAAGCCGACGATTGCTGCTCACTTCCGCTCGGTCCGGCTTTAGGATCTTTGTCCTGATCATCACCCTTAGTCAGATCAACTAAGTAACAAGCCTCTTCACTGCTAAGCTTAGGTTGTTGCTTCTCCAACAGCTCCTTCAACTTCTCCCCCTGAGCAGCAAGCGTCTTGGCCATATCACAGACCAATTTCACCATAGTGTCATGCTCTAACTGCTGCTTGTCATCAGCAGCCTGCTGTTTCTTCAACGCGACTACTTCATCAATCAAAGAGTTTATCTGGCCCTGTTGCTTGTCAGATTCTTCTCTTGATTTCTGTACCGTTTCAAGAAGACTCGCGACTTGAGTTTCTAGGGTAGTGATCCGTGTATCACGAGGATCAGGTCCCCTTGAAGATGATGCTTCGGCTTGATGAGTTGGGAAGGTGAAGATTTCATTGAAATCAAATCCATGAGTAAAATCGAACTCATGAAATGGTTGATTGATGTGTTGAAGAGTGGTTGTGGGGATTGAGGTAGGGATTGTTGTCGTTTGAATGGTGGTAGGAGTGATAGTGAAAGACTCGGTTAAAATTGGAGTTGTCACCGCCACTTGGACAGATGGTACAGGGAGGGACACTATCACAGGAACCTCCTCTGTGATAGCAGTGATAGCCACATCAGGTGTTACACGTGGCCTCCTCCGCTGTCGCCTGTAAAGTTGTTGTGAAGGTGAGGTAGAAGTGGAATCAGTACTTGCAGCTGTTACATGTGCTTGCCTCTGAGCACTGACTTCTACCTCACTAAGGATAGCTTGTTACGGCCTATCCCCCCGTTGCTTGTTTATACACTCTCTTCTGTGTCTCTGTATAGCAGCGTCCGAATCAGAATCGGGCTCGTATTCACTCCTAGTCTCTTGTCGCTTTCTCTTGGAAGATGACTAGGGAAGGGTCACCTTTGTCAGTCTTCTTGGGTGTGCCTGGGACGGTGCATCATCAGAATCAGAGGAATCTGAATCAGTTGATTCAGAGTCGGAATCTTCAGCACCTCCAACTCCCTGTTCTTCATCTCCTTCTTCTTCAGACATTTCATTTTCAGATCCAACTTCCTCTTCTTCTTGTTGTTCATCACTGTGCTAACTGAGTTCTGGCTCAGACTCGGCACTAAACCATCTAAGGTCAGCAGGGGCCACATATGCTTCATTGATCAGGTGGCCAAAGAGTGGAGTATGCTCAGGGGTAAGTTCTACACTGCCTGGCGTTAAGAACTGTGAAAAAACTCTCTTGGCCACCCGTTTGACTTGAAGTCTCTCTCCAATTGCAGGTAGATTAGGTACAACATCATTAATCAACAGCTGCACGAACCGAGGGTATAATAGAAATCTAAACCTATCAGCAGCATTGATCTGATCGGTGATAGACTTGTAGATATATTTTGAAAAATTATAACCCTTGTTAAGAGAGAGGGCAACCATTTCAGCTGCCAAGTCATGTCCCATGGCATCCTTTCCCGCCTTTCTAGCAGACAGGCACATGATCATGAGGTGCGCGAAGTAACGCCAATGATCAAGTACCCACATCTTCTTGTACGAGGAGTAGTCCATGGTACCGACATACCCCATCCTTTGTCTCCAGCAACCATCAACGAAGTAGTCAGGGTAACTCACCAGATCAGTTGATAAGTCCCTAAACTGTAGCACGCGTCTGATGGTGTCTTTAGAAATAGCAATATCATGACCTTCTACAGTAGCCCTAATGACGTTTGGGCTTACTGTACAGTCGTGATCATCAGATTCCCAGAATTGTTCCAGATACGGTCTTGAGACAATAGGATCAGCAGAGATGGCATAGCTGATCTTCGATCGGTTCAGGAAGTTGACGATCTCCCTATATTGAAGGGCAGCACCCTTCCACTCGGGTTGTGTTAGAGCCAGTAGATTGAATTCGCTGGTAAATGCATGAGCCACCACTACAAAACAAACAATAAACACAATAAGAACAAGAAGCATCATTGGAAATGAATCAAACATGACTTGATATAGCAACTACACAATGAACTGAATATCAGACTTAGAAATTTTTCACAAGTGTTCTTCCTGCGTACTTAGCAAGTACGCAGGTGTTAGTTCTTGTGTACTTAGCAAGTACGCATGAATTACTTCTTGTGTACTTGTTAAATACGCAGGAACTTTCACTTATCCAAATTTCAAATTCCAAAATTCAACAGACGTGAGGCATTGCTGTGGATTAGGGTCACCAAAAGGTCGAAATAAATGATTAGGACCTATGGAACCACTATCAACAACAATGAGTTGCTAGACTCGTCCATTTTGACCTAGCCTTATCCGACGGTAGCCTACAGTCAAACAAGGGGTTAAAAGCAAAATCAAACCCTGATACAGATAGTTTCGGAGTCACTAAGTTTCGATTAGAGACTAATAACAATTTTTAGGTCTTAATTTTCATTTAGAACAACCAAAATCAGTCAAAGATTCACTAATAAGAACTTAGAGAGTCAGACAATAATCGGAGATGTAACAGGTGAAATGTACTGAGATTCTCACCAATGATTAGTAAGGAGAAGATGACACAAAGATTGGGAAGAAAAACGATTAGGAGCACATGAGAATCTTGAGAGAAAAAGAGCAGGAGGTATTACACAGTAAAAAGTTTGAAATGAGATGAAACCCAAGAAAAATGCTAACTGCTGTATATATACCTAACACAAACTAGTCGTGCGTACTTGTTAAGTACGCAGGGGTTACCTCATGCGCACTTAATAAGTACGCAGAGACCCTTGTGTGCTCAAACTTTCAACTCAAATTATGAATATTTCAAGTCAAATAACGGACAAGATAAACACATTCAATCAAGAGGATTCAAAGTCAATTCAAGAAGGTTAAACACAAATCTTTTTGGCTTTTCTAATTAAAATTGAACTGTACACAAACTTAGAATCTTTTTGATCTTTTCTAGATATAAATATACAAGTATATACACACACACTATTTTTGTTCAAATACACGAGCAGAGGATCATAGCAGGCTAAACTATATAAAAAACGATACAAGATAAACGTCAAAGAATATGGGATCATGTCATGGATTACAATTTATTCATACGTTACAATTTATTCATACGTAATAAGCACATAAACAAGTAATTCAAGTTGGCAATATTATAAGATTTGAAACCATAAGCATCTTTGTATCACGTTCTTGTGTGTTAAGGAATTAATTTTAAGATATACAACGTGTACCCCACTGATATGCTATAGAAATGTAAATTGCACCATCTCAAGGCATCTAAGATTTCCCCAAAGATTTTCAAATCTCCAGAATGAAGTTACATCGGTTAGCATAGAAAAAATAAAGCAGAATCCATAAGGATTATCAAGAATCATAAGATTCAGAATCGAGTGATTCAGATGTTTTGGTTTGATTGGATTTTATTCTTTGAATATCATATGATGATTCAGGGTAATAGATATGGAGTCTGAGGATTTAGGTAAGGGGATCCAACTTTTATCTGGATTTGATTTTAATGAATCAGGTATGATTCAAGGGTGAATACATGCTCAACGGTTGATGTAAAGACATGTCTTGATTCAATCTCTCATTGCATACTTGTGAGTACGGGCTGTGAGATGAACCGCAGTAATTGTGCTAAAGACATAACCCGAAACTGGTCTCTTAAGAAAATATTTGCTAAAATCTTACATCCTTTATCTGATAATGATCTTTTCGTATTCTTTTACACACGCACACAGGCATACATAGGTTCAGATCACAGTTGTAGTCTAGGTTTAGTTTCCACACTACTAGTGATTCAAAGATGCCTACAACCTACTGACAATTCAAATAACTTGTAAATAAGCAGATTAATAACACAACAATTTAAACAATCAAGTAAGCATGACCTAATCATTTCCCATATGAGCAGTCTATGGCGTTTAGATCATTACTGATGTGCTATCATTTCCTCTTTTCTCAAGATAACTTTGAAAATTTCTTCATTTTCTATTTTGTTTGGATTTTTGTAAAACATTTGAATAGTAAAAGAACTATACAGAAAGTTTTTAAAAAAATATAAACTTTAACTTTCATGAATTGAATTGATTTAAGAAAAACAAGTGTTCACTCTGGACTGAACATTCATATCAAGTTGACAAGATGTTCAAATCGGGTTCGATCAAACGCCTTAGTGAAAAGGTCAGCAAGATTGTCATCCGTGTGAACCTTTACAAGTTCAATGAGATGCTTTTCAGCACAATCACGGATGAAATGATGGCTAATTTCAATATGATTAGTTTTGGAATGTTTCACCGGGTTGTTTGTGATGGACATAGTGGCATTGTTGTCAATGAATAGTGGAGTTCCAGTGAAGTTTAAGCCGTAGTCTCTCAATTGCTGCTGAATCCACAATATCTGAAAACCACCGCTAGCTGCAGCAATGTACTCTGCTTCACATGTTGAGACAGAAACCGTTGACTGCTTCTTACACTGCCAGGAAACCAGTCTGTCTCCCAAGAATTGACATCCACCAGAAGTTGACTTTCTTTCAAGGTTACAACCGCCATAGTCTGAATCAGTATAAGCTTTGAAGTCAAATGACTGCTGCTTTGAGTACCAAAGACCCAATCGGGGTTTCTCTTTCAAGTATCTGAAAATTCTCTTGACAACTATCATATGAGACTCCTTCGGTTGTGACTGAAACCTTGAGCACAAACATACAGCCAACATTATGTCGGGCCTTGAAGATGTGATTTACATAAGAGATCCGATCATCCCACGATACAATTTGCAATCCACATCCTTTCCATCTTTGTCTGGATGCAGACCATGATTGAAGGGGATAGGTGTGCCATAAGTACTGCTATCATTCATCTTGTATTTTGACAAGATGTCCTGCACATACTTAGTTTGATGCAGATAAATGACATCCTCTCTTTGACTGACTTGCAGACCCAGGAAGAACGAAAATTCACCCATGTTACTCATCTCAAACTTGGACTTCATCACCTGTTCGAATTCCCTACACATCTCTTCATTTGTAGACCCAAAGATAATGTCGTCGACATACACTTGTACAAGAAGAATATCACCTTCTTCTTTCCGAATGAAGAGGGCCGAGTCAATCTGTCCACGATCGAAACCATTTGATAGTAGATGTTTTGATAATGTCTCATACCATGCCCGAGGTGCTTGATGAAAACCATAAAGTGCTTTGTCGAGCTTATACACTTTATTGATATTATGCGGATCTTCAAAGCCGGGAGGTTGAGTGACATAGACATCTTCATGAACTTTTCCATATAGGAAAGCACTCTTCACATCAAGTTGATAGACCTTGAAGCCGACATAGGAGGCATAAGCCAGAAACAGTCGAATGGCCTCAAGTCTAGCAAGTGGGGCATATACTTCTGTGTAATCCAAGCCTTGTTGTTGATAAAAACCCTAAACAACCAACCTTGCTTTGTTCTTCACTACAACATGAAGATCATCTGTCTTGCACTTGAACACCAATCTGGTTCCAATTGGTTGTACACCTCTTGGCAAGTCAACCAAATCCCACACATGCAACTTTTGGAATTGAGACAGTTCTTCTTGCATTGCCTCAATCCAACAGTTGTCAGCGAGAGCCTCCTTCACATTCTTCGGCACTAACTGGGACACGAATGCAGCATGCAAACATGTTTCCGTGACACCAGTGTCAAGTATCTCAGAGTACAAACTAGTGTTCTCAGCAATGGTTCTATGACGAGTTTAAACACCGGCATGAGGATCACCAATAATGTTGTCAATTGGATGATTCTTATGCACTCTCGTCTCTGGTACATTCGGTTCCTGAATTTCTGAATCGAGGTTCGTGCTCAACTCCCCCATATCCTGTGTTCCAGAAGAAGAAGATTCAATGTTGATTGGACCAGCTGGAGCTTCATTTCCTACACGAGTGTTAGGATTAGCTTGAGCGTCATTTTCGTCAACATGAACACCTTCATTGTTATCACTGTCATGAGTTCCAGATGCAGATGCAGATGCAACATTGGAATCGGGAGTTACAATCGGTACAGTAGCACGGGTTGAAAAACTGGAGTCATCACCGCCACCAAATAATTCATACACATTTGCGGCATCATCGGTAGGCAAATCAGGAAGGTTGAAAGATTTGAATAGCGCATCATAATCAAAACCCCAAGCTGGACCAGTTGGTTCTGGTGGAATGCTGTGTTTACTGCAATCCACTTCAAACCATTCCTCGACAGTACGAGTTCTTATATTGTACACTCTCTTGCAAGTCGAGTTGGCAACATATCCTAAGAAGATGCATTCCACCGCTTTTGCATGAAACTTATACTTTTGGTCTTTATATTGTAGCAATAAGGAACACGGACTACTAAAAGGAACTAGATAGTCAAGATTGGGAGGTCGATTGATGATCAACTCATAGCAAGTCTTGTTGTGACTCTTCACAACCAGAACACTGATTCGTAGTGTTCCACCACAAAGCGAGAATTTTTCAACTTCTTAATTTTACCATTTAACTACAAGACCTCATTCTGCAGCTTGGTAATTTCATTATTTCTCTTTTCTAACCCCTTGTATGCAACATCCAAATGGAACCGTTGTTCGCTGATTTTAAGTGAAAAATCACGTTTTTCGTTCTTTAAGGTTTCAATTTAATCTTTGTAACGTTTTTCATTTTCCTTGTAGCTTAACGCTGCAATACGAAGGGGTTCGACTTTGTCTTGAAGCTTAGAATTTTCTTCTTTCAAGCCAAGACATTTGGAACATGAAATAACAGCAAAAGAATTAGAGTCTACCTCAGTTGACGAACTTGATGCTTCCCCAATAGCCATGAGGGCAAATGCAGTTATAGACTCCTCTTGGTCAGCTACAGACGCTTCCCGTTCTTTTGCTTCCATCATCTCCATCATCTCAGCCATTAGCCCAACCTGTGTTTGTGCAATAAGGGCATCCTCCAAATGAACACCCAATCAAAGCTTTCATCCTGTTGAGCCACCAAAGCATTGGACGTTCCACCCTGACTTTGATTACAGTTGTTAGAGTTGTACCCTTGATTGTTTCCTTGGTTGTTTCCCTGGCTTGGTCTTGTGAATCCTGAGGCAGGTGCTTTGTCCTTCTGACATTCACGAGCAAAGTGTCCAAAGTTCTGACACTTGTAGCATTTGTCCTTGGATTTGTCAAAACCCACCTTGGCATTTGAATACCCACCAATAAACTTTCGGCCAGTTCTGTTCAAGAAACGCTTGACCCTTCTCAAGATCATGGCCATATTCCACTGAATATCCATGTCCTCCATGTCATCTGGATCCACCTGATTAAAATCTTCTTCAATTGTCTCAGGATCTGTAAGCTTGCCACCAATGAAGTTCTCATAGGCAAGCATACATGATGAAAATAATGCTACATGATCTTCAGCTATCTTCGCTATAGCAGTCTGGTTAGCTGAAGATGTAGATGGAGGATTCCTTGAGGGATGTTGGTGGTGAGAACCAGATCCAGATGCTGTAAAGCATGTATGACCACCACAACCATTCGAGTTATCTTCTTCATTAGAGTTCCCTGAGAATAAGGCTATACCAGAACCAGATGATTTAGCCGTGGAAGACGTCCCATAATACATAGAAGGGTCTTGGATTTGAGGTCTTCCCGAGCTTTCCTTTCTTTTCAGGTTCATATCGTGAGCTTGAACCTTACCAATTGCTTCTTCAATCTTCATCTCATAGAACTTCGGGTTCTCTCCCAGCAGAGTGGTATACATCTCAAACTTTGGTGATAAAGCATCCAGAAGTTTTTCAACTAATTCCTCATCAGGATACTTTAGCTCAAAAGCTTTTAACTCAGTTTGAAGATGATAGAATCTAGATATAAGTTCATCAGTAGATTCATTCTCCAGATATCTGAAACACTCATACTGCTTTCTCAGAAGATATCTCTTGCTCTTCTTAATGTCACTGTTCCCTTCAAATCTTTTCTTCAATGTCTTCCAGAGATCTTTCGAATTATCATAACCTCTGAAGCTGTGAAAGAGTTCTCTAGTTAGGACCATTGTGATAGATCCATGTGTTTTCTATTCTCTATCTTATACTTTCTTTTCTTCTTCGTCTAGCTTAGAAATAGGCTTGGGGACAACATCATCAAGATATGTATAAGTTTGATGCTTATACCCCTCAAGTATAGGTATCCACAAAGAGGAATCAGTATATGAGATATAATGTTCAAAGCGTGCTTTCCAATTTGAATAATCATTTACATTAAGCAGATTTGGCGGTTTTTGCGGGGTTCCAATTTCATTGTCATAATTAAGTAGGTTACCGAGGTTCTGAAGATTTGCCATAGTGTGACACTTAGTCAAATTTCAGAAAAGTCAAAACAACTTGCGCACTTAAAAAATCTGGTCTTACGTATTTAGAATTTGCTCTTGCGTACTTGACAAGTACGTATGAGAAAATGATAAGTACGCAAGAGATCACTTAAGTACGCAGCAAATATGGTCTTGCGTACTTGGTAAGTACGCAGCAAGACTGTACTTGTTGCCAAATATGGTAAGTACGCAGGTCACTTTTTCACCAACCCTCACCAACTTTTTCCGGTCACTGGAATCACACCGGAGACAGAAGAATTGAAGATATGACCAAAAAAAATGAGCCAAAGGGTCAAAAACTTGTTTCTAACCAACCTTTGATGCTCAAAATACTCAAATACACAACAAAAGTCGATTTTTGAGTGATTTTTGCTTCTAAAATAGTGCTCAAGAGCTACCCCTATTTTATCACAAAAATAACCACTTTTGCTTGCAAAATCTTTGTAGGATGTGTAGAAGATGCTCCTAACACACTCACAACACTCAAAATCAAGAGCAATGCTCTGATACCACTTGTAGGTCCCTGGGTGTCTCGGATCGTTACGTGTGGGTGTGTGACTAGTCAGACCGGGTGCAGAATGCCCGTGACTAGGTGGAGAATCAAGCAACACAGAGTAACCCAACAACGAAATCACTTTCAAACTCCGTAACTTGAAGATTACAGAGAGAATATACTGAGTGCAAATGTCTGCGTACATAAATTCTGTCAACCTATTATATTTATATTAGACCTGATCTCTGCGCACTTAACAAGTGCGCAGGGCAACGCCGAGTATTTTTGTGTACTTGCTAAGTACGCAGGAAGTAATTCATGCGCACATGCTAAGTGCGCAAAACACTTAGAGAAATTATACAACAATAACATGCATTAGAAATTACAACTCGATAACTAATACATATATACACTAGCATACAAAGACTAATACATACAAGACAAGTACAAAAGCTAAGACACTATCCATAGTGTCTATCACACAAAAGTGCTTCAACACTATTAAATCATCTGCTAACCTGATATATGTTCAGTGATATGCTAATATGACATCCGTTAAGTAATATGATAATCTAAGAGTTGCATAGTAATCCAATAATCAGAGATCTGTTAAATACTCTGTTAACCGGTGATCTGTTAAGTAATATGTTAATCTGAAATAGGGTAATCAACTAATATTGTACTCTGTTATTAGGTAATTTGTTAATCCATAATTAAAAGAAAGTATAAATAGGAATTTCGTAAACCTTTGTATCTAAAATATTCATTAATCCCTCAATATGTCTATATGTAATCTTTATTCAACAACTGTTGATCTATTTATATGTTCCTTTAAAAACTAATAATTTGTTATTATGAAATTGAAATATGAAATCCATAACTATGCAAGTCTGCTATTTGTTCATGTGTTTAAGTATTGTATTATATTATATACACGTGTGTATATATATATGTCGTAATAGTTGCATTCGTTACAGTATTTATGTCAGCTCCCTTTTATCTGTTCACTGAGCTCTCATTCAGCCGCATTGTTTCTTTCGCCGTAGGTACTCAAGGTTATCTCGGGATTCTTGGAAGAGTGCATTACAGGAGGGAACAAAAAGGAAGAAAAGAAGATGGAAGGTCAATATAGTAATAGACATATATGAGGATAATTAATAGGCTTTATATTTATATTTTTATTTAGTTAGAAATTGTATTTAATTAACATTTAATTGTCTTTGATTCTGTAAAGGTGACACATCAGCCCTATTTCAGGGGGGTGTTACAGTAATCCTCGTATATTCTTTTTACGCGTTTGTTTATGTGATTGGTAGGAAAACCCGGTTAGGGTTTTGGGTGCTTGGCCATAGACGACAGGGTGGGTTGGTGATAGTGGCTGATCATGGTGGTGGTTTAGGGTAATCGTGGTATACGATGGCGGCGCAAACAGAGAGGACGGTAGAGATGAAGGTGGTGGCGGTGCATGGTGACGGGTGACGTGGTGGTGCTACGAGGACGGATAACGATGACTGAGGCGGTGGTCTCGGGAGTAGCCGGGGACGACGGAGGCGGCTAGGAATGACGCAAGGGGGGAGACGGGATGCATGGTTGTGGTGAATGGTGGTGATCGGTGAACAATGCACGATGAAGGTGATGGCGGGGCACGGTAAGGGCGGCGGCACACATAAAGGTAACAATGGAGACGACACGGTGGTGTGCGGGGTTGAACACGGAGCCGGTGGTGTTAGCCGGGGGTTTTGCATGGAGTAAGACGACATGCATGCTTGGAAACCGGCTCAAATACGTACGTTTCGCGGAATTAAAGTTGTAATGGTGAGACTAGGGTTTGCATGGCGGCTTACGAAGATGTATGGAAACCAGGGTCGGATACATGGTTTCTGAATGAGTCAAGGACGATCTGATACGTGTACATGTGGAGCAAAAAGATTCGGTGAATTGGGTGGACGAACAGAAGAGACGAGTGTTGGAATTTATTTATGTTTATACGAATTTGATGTACGCTTAGAACGTGTTCTAATCTCGTAATATAACAATTGATAGGTTCGGGTTCTGAGGGCGAAGTGCGGGTTGCAGAACAAGGATTTGGATTCCTAGCAAGTGGTGAGTTTCTAATCCCCTCTTTACCAATTTTACTGTTTTGGGGCTATCGTACATACCCGCAAGAGTTGTTTTATAAATTCAACGCTTTACGACTGATGGTGTAATTTGAAGAGTTTATAAGTTAAATATTTTATAACAAACCTAAGGGTCTATGTGGTGACTTTTGGTCGTGTGGGCTCGAAGTCGGTACGATACTTGGGTATCTTGTAATGACTTATATGGGATAAGCAAGGTTATGAACTTAGACGTTTGGGGGTGTACCTAGGGTGTGTTAGCCTAAGAACCCATATGTGGTTCGTGTTTAGTTGACGAGTCATGGTAAATGCTAGTGTGCTGTTATATGTACTTGCTTCATGTTGTGAGTACTTGGGTCGTTGTCATCGTGACACGACAAATGATGATGTGAAGGAAGAGGTCCTTCGAGTAGTCTCTAAGGGTGACAATGCCAGTTAGGGGCAATGATGAGCTCAGAGTATGATAAAAAACCTGACGAGGGTGATCCTGACGAGGGCGGTTATGACGAGGCAGGTAAAATCCTTCTAAGGTAATTGTTGTGTGCACTTATGTTTGATTTAATTGCATGCAAGGGTTGATTGATATTTATTGTGTGGTGATGTTATTACTTCGGTGTTAAGCATTTGATCGGCTGTGGTGTTGGAACGATGTCGTGTTTACGACTAATGTGTAGTGGCCCTTGTGAGAGTCATTGTTAGGGCTATTCCGGTCTATGTCTAGAGGTTGGTTGATCTAATCTGATTTAGTGTTGATACGTGTGATGGTAAGTTCGGTCCATGTCGGGGAAACTTACGGGGTTATGGGTATAGGTTGAGTCTTGGGTGGTTGAACCCTTATGGGATATTGTAGGTAACATGGTTTATCAATATGTCAATAAACGACAAAACGTTTTATAAAGGATTGTAATGTCCTGAGTTCAATTAGATGATATTTATTGTGGAAATATTTCTTGTTAATATAAACTGTTAGAACTCATTCAGCGTAGCTGTCTTTGTATGTACGTTAGATGATTTTGCATGTGACTTTACGTGACGAGGTATTTTGGCCTGGGAACGGTGCTACTCAGTTTGGTGCGCATGCATTCGTAAGGTAAGGTTAAGGACGTTAATGAGTTAAAAGAGATAAAACTATTCAAATAAGACTTCCGTTGATGGTTTTTATAATAACACTTGTGTTTTTAAAGAGAATACCCAGTGATGAGACCCAACTGTAGGATGCCCGGTTTGGGGTCTTACATAACATTCCCAAATTTTTTGTTCCAAATTTATCACAAATAAAACCCCAAGAACTAAAAGTAAATATATAAAAGATCAACGACCAAAAAGTAAGAATTTGAATTTTTGGACAGTAAGGGACCGTCATGACCCGTAACGGTCCCTTACGGGTGCGACGATGGTGTGCAACGTATCCGGTGACTAATGGGTGTATTCTGACGCGTGGAAACCCTATGACGGACCGTCACCCACGCTAACGGTCTGTTTCGCCGCATATCAACTAGAGAGTCACACGTGTCTGATGACTAACGATCCAGATCTGACGGGTGTACACTCATGACGGACCGCCACCCGCTGTAACGGTCCATCACGCCGCAAAGTCACCAGAGGCTGACGCGTTTCAGCTGACTCGCAAACCCTAATATGGTGACGGCCCGTCACCAGGCATAACGATCCGTTATGACCTGGTGGTGACGGACCGTCACCCACCATAGCGGTTCGTCACTGCCGCCAAAATACTCTATAAATAGCAACTCAACTCTAGCGAATTCATAACACCTCAAACATGTTTTCAGAGCAAAATCACTATTTCCACACCCTCTTATATGAACATGTTCATACATTTAAGTTCTGAAGTTGCCGATTGAGCTAGGAGAATCTCGAGAAGCTAGGAAACTCCCATTTGAAGAAACCGAGGCTAGAAGAAGTAAGTGGAGACGCTGCCCACTAGAAACCACTACCCTAGAGACTCCCTAAGTCAGACTCTACAAAAGTGAATACTTGTATTTTTATAAAATGCTTTTAAAACCGTAAACAATTTTGATTTATGGTCTGACTAGAATGAACTAATAATACCATTAGTTGCATAAGGTGATTTACTATATAGCATTCAGACCATAGAGTCACTCATGATCATGTACGTATTACAGATGTAACGATGTAATGGGGCTAGGGCTATAGCTCGATTGTTAGAATCACATAAGACATACATCGCATGTGCGTAAGTTTGTGATTAACGTAAAACAGTGATCATCCGAGAAAGTACCTAGTGTGGCGATTGTTATACTTTTGGGCAGAAGGTAGGCCGCTGAGTGTGTAAATTGACCATTAAAATATGGGCAAATTGTTCTATTTATCCAGTCTTGTCAGATTATAAAAAGCATGCATGTATTCACCAGTTTATACTGATAAAATATTTTCAAACGTTTTACAGGTAACCAAGGATAAATATGATTGATTGATTAAAGACACAAAGGACGATGGATCCTTGATGTCATGAAAGGGAAAGTTCACCCTAGACATCCAGTGAAATGAATGGCTCTATGAAAACCTTGGTTTTGTATACAAGTTTTTGTAAAACATTCAGGGTGTTTCCCCTGTTTATATGAATGAAATAAATTGAGTTTTGTAAACACTTTGTCCATATTTCTGCTACGAAAATTATAACTCTGATGTTATATTAATAAAATAAAACATGTACCAACTGGTGGTTGCACACCTGGGTAGGCCAAACCCGGGGTGTGACAGAAGGGGAGAAAGATAATGTCAAATTAGAGGCAGGTACATTTCTTGTTAATAATATTTACGCCAAAGTACTATTTGATACATGGGCGAATAGAAGTTTTGTTTCATATACATTGACAACGTATTTAGGCATAAAACTCACTCCGCTCAATCATGCCTATGTAGTCGAAATGACAAGTGGAGAACAAATTAGGATAACCGAATTGTACCAGGATTGCATCTTCAATTTTGGTGACAAGGAGGTATTAGTCAAACTAGTGCATATGGGTATGAGTTAGTACTATGTTATCCTAGGAATGGATTAGTTGAACTGATATCAGTCACAAATCGATTGGGATCACGGGATTATTAAGATAAACAAACCAAATGGAGAATGTTTTGTGAGGCAAGGTGATAGCGATAACAATAAGATTAAAATTATTTCCGTAACAAAATCTAAGAAACATTTGATTAAGGGAGATAGCATTTTCATAGCATATGCACTAAATGTTAAACCCAAAAGACAGATTGCGGAAATAACCATAGTTTGTGATGACCCGGGTGTCTTTCCGAATGAATTACCCGGCCTTCCACTTGATCGTCAAATTGAATTCCGAAGTGAACTTATTCGTGGAGCAAACCCGTTAAAGATCCCCTTATCGTCTAGCTCCTTCGGAATTAAAGGAATTAATGAAACAAATCCAAGAACTCTTAGACAAAGGATTCATCCGTCCAAGTACCTCACCTTGGAGAGCACCAATGCTATTCGTGAAAAAGAAGGACGGGAGCATGAGAATGTATATCGACTATCGAGACTTGAATAAGCTGACTGTAAAGAACAGATATCCATTACCCAGAATAGATGATATGTTCAATCATTTACATGGAGCTAAATACTTCTCAAAGATCGATCTTAGATCGGGATATCATCAGTTAAAGGTACAGGAAGAAGATGTGCCTAAAATTGCTTCGAGGACCCGATACTGGCACTATAAATTCCTGGTCATGTCATTTGGTCTAACAAATGCCCCCGCAGCATTTATGGACCTAATGAATAGGGTTTGTAAACCTTTCCTCGATAAGTTTGTCATCGTATTCATCGAAGATATTCTTATTTATTTTCTAAATCAAGAAGAACATGCTGATTATCTCAGAATTATTTTGGAAACCCTGAGATGAGAAAAATTGTACGTGAAATTTTCCAAATGCGAGTTTTGGAAACAAGAAGTACAATTTCTCGTGCACGTAGTCAATGAAAAAGGGAAACAAGTAGATCTATGCAAAATTGAGGCTATTATGAAGTAGGAAACTCCTAGGACTCCAACTGAAGTCGGAAGCTTTCTCGGATTACTAGGATATTACCGAAGATTCATACAATACTTCTCAAAGATTGCTACACTATTAACTGCTTTAAATCAGAAAGCAGTAAAGTTTGAATGGGGACCAAAACAGGAGCAAGCATTCAACATTCTTAAGGAGAAGCTCAGTAATGCACCAATTTTGGTATTAACCGAGGGAACGATGATTTCGTAATCTACTGCAATGCTTCTCGAGTCGGTCTAGGTTGTGTGTTGATGCAACGAGATAAGGTTATTGCCTATGCACCACACCAACTAAGAATTCATATGAAGAACTATACCACGCATGCCTTAGAACTTGGTGCCATAGTATTTGCTCTAATGATCTGGAGCCACTATATATATGGTACCAAATGCATGATATATTCTGACCACAACATCCTCCAACATATTTTCATCAGAAGGATTTAAATATGAGGCAAAGGAGGTGGATGGAACTCATCAATGATTATGAGTGTGAAATTAAATACCATCCAAGGATGGCAAATGTAGTGGCAGTTTCCCTATGTCGGAAAGAAAGAAGTAAACCGATTAGGGTAAAAGCATTATGATTAGATATAAGGATGGATTAGATGGAGCAAATTAAGAAAATCCAATCTAAAGCATTAGAGGAAGAAAATATTAAGAATGAACGTATAGTTAGGAAACAAAGTTGCTTACTAAAGGAGAAGATGGGATCATGAGATTCGATCAAAGAATCTGGATTCCAAAATTTGGAGACATTCAAGAGAAAGTAATGGACAGAGAATACAAATCAAAATTTACAATGCATCCCAGAGAAAATAAAATGTATAAGTGCTTGAAACATCACTATTGTTGTGTAACACCCTAATTTTTAAGCCATATAGTAGAAGGACTGAAATGGTCAATGAGTGTAACCCTAAGGGGGTAGAATGTAAATAAATCAGAGTTCAAGGACCAAAACAATAAAAAAAAATATGGATTTTAGGGCTGCGGCGGGCCGTCACAGGTGATAACGGTCCGTTACGATTTGACCATGGAAATGATAAAGGGAATGACACATGTCTGCTGACTAGCGGTCCAACTCCGACGTGTGGAAACCCTATGACGGACCGTCACGGTGGGTAACAGTCCGTCAAGCCACAAATTTAAGCCGCTTATCCGGAAGACAACACGTGGCAGCTGACTCAGACTCGTGACGGACCGTCACGGTGTGTAACGGTCCAACGCCAAGACTTGGGTGACAGACTGTCACCCCTTGTAACGGTCCGTCACAACCCGAAAGATGGCCCTATAAATAGATGAACGATGGTTCTAGTTTTAGAGCATCCCACACACTGCCTCACACTCATAAACACACACTTAAGGATATGAGAAGTATTCCCGAGCCCCGGTTCGCGTAGAGAAGTCCGGTTTCCAGCTTTTCGGTCCCAATAAGCAGTAGATAGTACCAAGGTAAGGTTCTGACTCGTTTCCTATGACTTGGTTATTTCCACTAAGCTAGGAACATGTGTCTAAGTGATGTTATAATGGCTTAGGACTTTGAGCCAAGTAACTGTGCTATTCTTAATAGCCAAGTAAAGTTAACGGGAAGGAAATAGAGCTAGAGGTGAGTTCTTTCATGCCCACTTTTAATATTTTTAAATGTTTTAGGCATGATACACATGTTTTGGAAGATTTTACATGAATACTCTATGCCCTTGATTTAAATACTTTGGGGCTGGTATCCATGTTGTTTCAAGAGGTTATGGTTATAAACATTGTCTAAATCTTAAAACCATGTAACGGAGTATTCACGAAGTATCATAGGGGTGGTGCGAATGCTGCTGAGGACCCTATATATAAACCTCCTTGATACATCATGGAGAAACCTTTACAAGGATTTAAGGTAAGGACTGGTTTTGGGAACAATGGTTTAAAAGGAAACGTGCCTTTTGGCATGATTTCACATTGCAAAAGTTATAAAGAAAATGGTTTTGACACATAAAATATTTTAAGACTTGTCTTGGTTTACCATGATAAGTGATGATGAAAAATGTCATTGGAAGTGATTGCATTGACATATTTTGACCATGATGGTCTGTAAGGGAAATATTTTCCCATGATTGGCCAAATGCCACATAATATCTTGCAACTTAGGGGCAGTGATTGCTATATCCCTGAAAGGGGACGAATTGAATGCAGACTGTTACATTTCTTTGTGGGATGTAATGGGGGACCCTTTGTGCAAAGGTAAGGTTAAGTGGTGACGACCGCTTAGAGGTTAACAAGACCTCAAAGAATGATAAGTTGTGCAAGAATAAATATTATGTTTGGGCAAGGTTTATGTGCAAGGGAAAGGTGATGTTTTAAACGTGTCATATAAAACCATTTACGTATGAGGTAAAGGTCAAAGACACATTTTGACTAAAACTTAGAACTCACCAGTGTAAGCTGACATGTGTTTAAGCATGTGTATCAGGTAAAGATGTAGCCTCATGTAGCAACGGCAAGAGGCTAGAATAGAGGCATCATGTACAGACGATCTGGCATCCAAGGGAAAAGACTGGAATTAGTACACAGATGTACTTGTACTTTCTTTAGAATATACAAACCTTTATTATGAAATAAAATAGTATTTTAAAGACTTCCGCTGTGTATGATCTCTGTATACTATATGTTCATGAGTAAATCATACAAGTGATCGGAATTTCGGGTGGTCAGGGATGTGGGTGTCACATGGTAGCCTAACTTGAAGAAATCCATGGCCCAGTACATAGATAAATGCTTAACTTGCCTCAAAATTAAGATTGAGCATCAAAAGCCAACAAGTCAACTACAACAGTTGGAGATACCTGTTTGGAAATGGGATTGCATTACGATGAACTTTGTCACAAAATTGCCAAGAACGCAAAAAGGGGATAATGCTATATGGGTCATGATTGATAGACAAACCAAGTCAGCCCATTTCATACCCATTAACGAAAGTTAATCAATGTATAAGTTAGCCAAAAAGAATTAGGAACACGACTTAACATGCATATCATCCCCGCACGGATGGACATAGTGAACGAACGATTCAAACTCCGGAAGATATACTAAGAGCTTGTGTTATCGGTTTCAGCGGTAATTGGGGGATAATCACCTACCGTTAATCGAATTCTCCTACGACAACAGTTACCATTAAAGTATAAAGGCCGCACCATTTGAAGCATTATACGACACGAAGTGCAGAACTCCAGTTTGTTGGATGGAAGTAGGAGATAGCCATTTATCTAGACCCAAAGTAATACATGAAACGCCAGACAAAATAGTCCATATTAAGCAACGATTGAAAGCTGCCCAAGATAGGCAGAAAAGTTGTGTGGATAGACGACGAAGACCTTTAGAATTCCAAGTCGGGGATTATGTGATGCTAAAGGTCTCACCTTGGAAATGTGTTGTAAGGTTCAGAAAACGTGGAAAGTTAGGGCCAAGATACATTGGACCTTACAAAGTCACTGCAAGAGTTAGCGCAGTGGCATATAAGTTAGATCTGCCGGAAGCACTACAAGGAATCCATAATACATTTCATGTATCTTGCTTATGTGAATGTTTAGCAAACCCAACTCAAGCAATTGCACTGTATGATGTGCACGTGGATGATAAACTTTATTTTACAGAACAACCGATTAAGATTCTGGATACACAAGAACGGAAGTTAAGAAAGAAAATCATACCAATGGTGTTGGTCCAATGGCAAGGTCGGGTTGGACCAGACAAAACATGGGAGTTAACAGATCAGATGAAGGCCAAGTATCCTCATCTGTTCACATCCTAATTGCAAGGATGAAATTTCCTAAAGGAGGGGAGATTTGTAACATGTCAAAAAATACAGAACTTAAAAGTACAAAGGATTATATGGAAGTTGCTTCAATTTACAAGGGCTAAAAATAAATAATTCTGGTTTTTGGCCGGTATTGGACCGCTACCAAGGTCTTGATGGTCCGCTACGTATTGAGGAAAAGAGTAATGATGGGTTGCCACGTGTCGGGTGACTAACAACTGAAATTTGACGCGTGGAACCCATCGCGGACCGTCACGTGGTCCGTAACGGTTCGCTACGCTGCATTCAACTTAGCGGTCCGCTAAGCATAGGTTAACGGCCTGCTACTTGGGACCGAAGGAAAATTTTTACGGCTGGGGGCGGTAGTGGTCCGCTACCCCCTGGTTAGCGGTCCACTAAGGGTCCACTTTCAGCCTATAAACCGAAGCCAAGAGCTCGTCTATTTCACAACATCACACCTACTTCCACACTTCCCAAACTCACACTCAAGTCTCTGGTCTCGCATATTCCGAGCTCTGGTTCGCATCTGTAAGTGCGCTTTCTCGCGTTCGGCTTACAATTCACAGTAGATAGTTTGAGGTACGGTTCTGACTAACCATTTAAGATTCGGTTAATCACATTTAAGCTAGGCATGCTTGATTAAGCAATGTCATTATGAATCGAGGACCTTGTCCAAAATGTTTGTGCTATCTCAGATAAATTAAGCCGAGGTGCTGCAGTGGTGAGTTCCTAAACTATGATATGTACATCATTTAAAAACAACCATGGCCCTGTTATACTCCATTTTTGGCACGGTTGATTTGTGAAAACATACTGGGTATCTTGAAACATTGTACTCCATTGTTACATATGTGTATAACACATTATAAGCGCCTATTATGTTCCACGTTGGATGGTACCCCTGAAAAGGTCGCTAGTTATATATATGTGGGTATTCTATGGTACCTCATAGATGAGTTGTGAGAGGGGGCATTCCATTGTGTTACATTTGGGTTTCAAGATACCTTGACGTTTTGGAAAATGTTTTGTCTATGTACTCACCAACATTATGCTAACCTATTTTTCAAATTTTTTTGAGCACACATCCTAGGTAATTCATAGAGTGGCATTCCAAGACAAAAGGAGGAGATATTAAAGGAAGGTAAGTTGAAAAATAATAAGGCATGTGGTGTTATGTTCCTGATTAGGAACAGTGATGTAACATTTTGGTTAAAAGTTGTAAAACAATTTTGGTGTAAATAAAAATTTGAGGTTTTAGTTTCCGCTGTGTGTTCTATACCATTCGTCACGACTAACCAGTGTCTGGGACTTGGGTGTGACAAAGTTGGATTTAAAGGAAATCAAAAGCCATCATACTTTGACGACTTTCTTGTGTCACTAATTGATGATATAAATGCTTAGAACCGTTACCCGTGGGGCAGTTATTTGTAGGATCTTACATATCCAAGTCTTAGTAATTGTTTAGAGAGGAAAAAGAAAAAAAATAAAAGAGACTAAGTCGGGTAAAATGAACTACTCTGTGAAAATATGAGTAACAGTTCCTGGATTCGCCCTTTTTCAGATTATGGAAATAAGTTGGAAGTTCAGAAAATGAATCATTAGAAGTTCCCCTCAACATCTTCAACGCCCATGCTTTTCCTCGCCAGGCTTGAGGGTGTGTTATTTTGACTGAGAACATTGAATTAATATCTTTCATTATTTCTTTCCCTCTGTACACGCGTCCAACATCCTTTAGTTGATCTTTAATCAAGTCACCAATTACCTTTTTATTTACTTTTCGAATATGCGGTACGTCTGAGTACGTGAACACGTGTGGTGGTTTTTCAAATATCTAACATGAAACACACTAGATTCGCCATAGCTATATGCCCTGATATGCCACTCACAATTAGGCGCACGATATGATGCTTCATACCTATTCATTGAAGATATATTAACTTTGAAATCGAAACACTCTTTAACACACATTTTCCCAAGCTCCAACTATAAATGTTCTTTATCTTTGAAACACATACCTTCAGAAACATCATTAGATTTCCTCCCTCGACCACATTTAGTTTATGTACCAAAATGATCAAGGGTTGGGCCAGGAATTAGATTTGGCAATGGCTCTTAGCTTCCCACTTGGCTCCGGTGTTGCCTCTGGTGCCTCACGAATCAGGAACAAATTACTGCCTGGAAAATTTGCCTCACAAGGAACTGAATGAAACTTAGAATTATCTGGGGGTAAATTTAATTCAAACGGAAATAGAAACAAGTTTTTGATTCGACGAACCAAGACTATCTTCTTGGATAACATACGACTTATATATTTCAAACGGATTTTTTTCAGCTACATAAAAAGATGAAATATCACTGTCATCGTATATATCGATTGGATCAGTAAATATTGATATTTTATACGTTAATCTTGTAATCTTTTATGGACTACAAACTTTCGAAAGAAAAGATACTAAACCAGAGTAAGTAATATCTGTAGGTAAGCTTATACCACGCCTGGCACAATTAAAAGGAACATATTCAATATCACCGTTAAGGAAATCACATCTGTCACCACTAAATATTACAATGTTCACAGACATCGTAATAAAAACTTTCAACTTGAGAGCATATCTATTAAATGGCAACTCAAGTGCATATCTACTAAATAACAACTAACTTACAATATTATAAAAAAATAAAATGTTAAGATATGACGTGTGATGTGTGTTTTATGTATATGAAATATATATATATATATATATATATATATACATATATATATATATATATATCCATGGTAATGACACAAAAACTTGTTGTCAAATGTGAGTGATATAATATATATTTTTAATGTTCGGTTTATAGTTACACAAAATCAGGTTTTAAATTTATAAATTAAAATGATAATTACTTCAACTAAATACACACACAATATGCAAGTGAACCTATCGCAACGTAGTGTAGTCTGGGTAATAACCAAGTATCGAACCATGGATACGGATTCCTTACTCAACCCTCTCTATTGTCTGACTGGGATTGAAAAAGGGTTTCTATTTGAAAAGTCAAAAGTAAAAAGAAAATAAAAATGGAAATGGAAATGGATAATCATTCTTATTCGAGGTGTTAATTAGGCCGTTGTCATTTGTTAAATAATGTTGTAGGGTATTGTCTTTTGTAAGCTTGTTTCATCAATGTAACTTTTGAACAAATTATACTTTGTTTATTTCCTTGTATTTCTGTCATTTTAGTTTTATATATTTTACTGCTTTCATAGACTAAGTCTATCAAAACTACCTAGTTTCGGTTGAATTTGTTCAACCGAAACTAGTAGTTTTGATAAATGGGAAGTTTTGACATGTGGTTCATTATCATGTAAATGCTCAACTGAAACTAGTAGTTTCGGTGAGCATAGTTTTGATGCATGTTAGCTTACTATAAATAGCCTAGTTTGAGAATGTTTAGGGTGTGAGTGACGGTTGTAACCCTGCATTCTCTCTTTCATAGTTTTTTTCCTTGAATCAATACAAGCATTGCGTTTATTCATTGTGTTCTTGCAATTTCATATCATTGTGTATTGTTATTCAAGTGTGGTTATCCTGTTATCTTACCATCATACTGTTTTGCTTCTGTTTCACCACCACACATACCTATTCCGCAGGTTTTGTGTGTGTAGTCGATCATTCTGTGTGATTATGTAAAGAATCGGCACCTACAATTGGTATCAGAGCTTTATGCTCTTGATTTCTGAGTGTTATCAGGTTTTGTGATCGATTTTAGGTCATTTATAGTTTTCGATTGAAGTTTTTCTGTTGTTGAAAGTTTTGGGTAGTGTTCCATTGAGTTTCAGACACTGTTTCATCCTTTACGGGTTTATTTGTTCGAGATTCTCAATTTGATGTTTAGATTCGTGATCAGAAACACATTTGGAAGCATTTCGCTGGATCCGATTGCAGTTTTATTATCTTTGATCTTTGAAGCTGTTCATCCATAGAGTTTTTCTGAAGCTTGTGGAAGAATGTATCGAAACTACAGGGGACATATTCTGTTTTTAGTTGGTCATCGAAACTTCTTGTCTGTACTTGTTGTCTGATAAAAGGTATCATCGAAACTAGTGTTTTTGTCTTATCTATATCGAAACTAACCTTTGCAGCATTTCCATCGAAACTACTAAACCGAAACTTCTGTTCACCCAAAACTAGTTTCACTCGAAACTTGTAGTTTCTGTTGGTGTTCGTTGGTGTTTCATTCAAGTTTCTCATCATCGAAACTAGGAGTTTCGGGCAGTTTGTCTTCAATCGAAACTAGTAGTTTCGGTCAGTATTTTGTCACCCGAAACTAGTTTATTATTTTTGAGAAATGGCATCTTCAAGCAACAATGAGTATGCTGGGGGGAACAAACCACATGTCTTGGGGTCAACAAGAGACTTTGATGATTAGACCAAAAAGATGAAGACTCTCTTTCAGTTCCATGACCACACACTTCTACAGTCAATCATTGATGGTCCACATAAGCCAGTTGCTACTACTTCAGATGTTCAGCGTCCCAAGACTATTGCTGAATATGATGAGAAGGATATTGCTCTTATTGCAAGAGATAACAAAGCTTATGGATCTATTGCTATGGCTCTTCCTATGGATGTGTTCAACATATTTACTGAGTATACCACCGCCAAGGATCTTTGGGTGGCTTTATGTACTAGGTATGAAGGAAGTGCTGAGGTAAGAGAAAGTAAGAGAGATTTGATCAAGAAGCAGTATGAGATGTTTAGCAGTGTTCCTGGAGAGCCTATGTCTGAATTAATCAACCGGTTCTCAAGCATTGTGTCCAAGTTGAAGGCTTTAGGAACTGAGTATCTAACAGTTGAATTAAACAAGAAGCTGCTTGATTCACTGCCTGAGGAATGGAATATGTACAGGATCATGATCAAGAAAACTGATAAGCTAAGTGAGCTATCACAACAAGAACTCTACAACATTTTGGAATCTTATGGTTGGAGATAAAGAAAGGTGCAGTCACTCCAACAAATCAGTCAGGTCAAAGTTTTTCCACTCAGTCTAGCAAAACTACTATGGCATACTTTCAGACTGATGTTCCATCTTCTGCATCTGGGATCCAGCCTTCCAGCTCCTCTACCACACAGAAGTAGTCTCCTATGATCCCGGATGACTATCTACCTATTACGACTGCCTTCATGTCATGCTATAATTCATTGATTTCAGGAAACATGACACAGGTCATTTTCCAACCTGATGAATTGGAGCAGATCAATTCTGATGATTTTGAGAAGATGGACATTGACTGGTGTATGGCTATGCTGGCTTTAAGGACCAAGAGATTCATCAAAAGGACTGGGATAGATAGGTTCAGAATGGGAAAGACTTTGGGGTTTGACATCAAGAAAGTGAGATGTTATAACTGTGATAAGCTGGGTCATTTTGCAAGAAAATGCAAAGAGCCATCCTCTAAGGAGCATCAAGAGAAGAAGAACTCAAATGGGAAACAAGCTGTAAACTTTCCTAAATCCACCACAACTTCTAACTCTACAGCTCTGGTATGTTAAGCTGATGGGTACTATCACTGGGGTGGTCAGGAAGGGGAAGCAGCTGACAAGGCTTCGATGGCTGACATTGAGGAAAAGGATAAGCTTGTATTTATCCAACCAGTTGAGGATCTCACTGCTATTCCAGCTGAGGTAATGTCTAGAATTTGCAAAGCTCAATCCTGTTTAAATAAAATTCAAAAATATAGATTCATCAACCAGGCTTTAGTCGATGAACATGATCATTTAAAAGTGATGTATGATTTTGTGGCAAAAAATAAGAAACTGTATTTAAAGAAAATCCGTGACATTTCTGGTGAAAACGGATCTTTAATTATGCAACTTACCACCCAAACTAATAATAATCAAATTTTAACTGAACGACTTCAGAAGACTGAAAAGGAAAATTTTCAAGTTGAAAACATGGGCATGGATCAGAAAATTTTGTTTGGAATCATTGATAAGCTAATCCATAAGAAAGTCACAGAAGGTATTGGATATAACACACATCCTTCGCCTTATTCCAAGTCAGGTAGATTTACTGATATGCCAGCCCCTCATGTTCCCAAACTTTTTGTGTGTACTTTATCTGCTAATGATTATATCAAGACTTCAGATTCTGACAATTTTGCTTCTTGTGTAGAGTCAGATTGTGTAAGTTCTGAGGATGATTGTGATGAGAGTACCAGTAAGAGGACTAATTTAAATGAATTTGAGTCGGATGAATGTAATAATATGTCCGTGTCAAAACCAGATATTTGTGAACACGTTAAAAATTTGTATTTTGATTTCATGCCTTCTGAGCATGATTGTTTGAGAAATGACATTTCTAAGTTTAAGGATGCTTTACCTTTTGTTCCTAAATCTGTAAATTCAATGAGTTGTATTGCAAATTTTAAAAGTGCAGGAGTTGTTGTGACTGATCTTCCACAAGAAACAATGAGTAATCAGGAATTTTTCAGATTAAAGGAAGATCAAAGTCTTCAAGAAAGATCAGGAGTAGAAGGAGTTGCTTCTAATTCTGATGCCTCAACATCACAATCATCTTCATCATTCTGTGATGACAATTATCAGGCTAAGCCGTCATGTGATAAAGTTTGTTTTAGTTGTGGAGAATCCAGTCATGTTTTCAAAAGTTGTAATTTGTCTACAAATCAATTCAAAGAAGAATATGTGCCGTCTTTTGTTTTAAATTCAATTGAATGTGACTCAAATGTTTTACTGAATCATAATAATGTTTCTAAGTCACAACATAGAAGAGATTTGAGATGTAAAAGGATTAAAAATGCTAAAAATAGTTTGAAGAGAACATGGAAAATTAAGAATAATGATCTTTTTATGACCATACTTCATTAAAGGAGGATTCTAATTATGATTTCCGAGAAGTGTCTTGTGATGTTAAGAAGTTCCAAGTCAGCAATGGCTTGGGTACCAATCTCTTATTGACTTAGTCTGTGTAGGGGCAATCAAGGAGGACTGGAGACAATATCTGGCATGTCGACAGTGGTTCCTCAAGGCACATGACCAGCCAATTTTCATTACTGCAAGATTATCAACCAATAGACGAAAAATTTGTCGCCTTTGCAGGCAATCCAAGAGGCGGAAAGATAGAAGGACAAGGAACCGTGTCTAATGGTGTAATTAGCTTGGAAAATGTCAACTTTGTCCCGCAGCTGAAATACAACCTGATGAGTGTGTCCCAGATCTGTTACAAAGACTTTTGTGCTCTTTTCAATTCAAGGGAATGTTTGATTCTGAAGCCTGGTGTGGTTATTCCCTATTACTTAATCCTTATGCGTGCTCCTCAAAGATTCAACAGCTACAGTCTGGATATGAATAATCCATCGGGAATCGAATCCTGCTTTCTCTTAAAAGCATCAGAAAATGAGTCCTTCCTTTGGCATAGAAGATTGGGCCATGTTAACTACAAAACAATGAATCGTCTTGTTCGAGGAAACCTTGTCACTGGTTTGCCTCTCAAATATTTTTCTCCTATTGAACATTGCATTTCTTGTTCTAATAGGAAGCAAGACAAATCCTCTTACAAGCCTAAGACCATCAACTCTATCGACTCTCCTCTTCAACTGCTTCACATGGATCTCTTCGGTCTTGGGAGTGTTATGAGTCATGGAAGAAATTCCTACTGTTTGGTAGTAACCGATGACTTCTCTCGGTTTACATGGGTATTCTTTCTGGCAAGAAAAGATGAGACGCTAGAAACTCTGAAGATTCATTTGCTGTAGGTCAAAAATTTGTTCAATTTAAGAGTGAAGACTATCAGAAGTGATCATGACACTTACTTCAAGAATGCCATTCTTGATTCGTTTTGTGAAAGTAAAGGTATCTCCCGACAGTTCAGTGCACCTCGTACTCCATAGCAAAATGGTGTAGCTGAACGAAGAAATCGCATGTAGATAGAAGCAGCAAGAACCGTGATTGTTGATTATAAGTTTCCTGTCACGTTCTGGGCTAAGGCCGTCAATACCGCATGTTTTGTTCAAAATCGTATCCTCATTACTTCGCCCTACTACCACACCTTCCTACTACTGCACTTATTTGGGAGGGACATGCATCTGCATTACACTGAAGAAAAAGGTCCTTCCACCTCGTAAGAGGCAGACTTCCCCCTCCCCTGATGTTCCCAAGAGGGCTAGATCCACATCCCCTTCCCCGGCAGCCCCTGCACCGAGGAGACTTAGGTCCTCCTGAGGGAGACGGGGATGGGTAGCCCCCACCCTCCAAAGGTGGGTGGACGAGGAAGGAACTCCTTCCACTTATGAGGTGGGAGAGTCTTCCCGCATTCCAACTCCCCTACCTATCACTAGCTAGCCTATGGAGTTGCATGTCCCTCTTCTTGTGGCACGGAGCGTCCGCCAAGACATCCGACTAGATGACCTCTAGGTGGATGTCGAGCATCTACGGGTCCATGCAGAGAGACTAGATGAGCTTCAGAGGCTGATGGCCCGACTAGACCTGGTCCAGTACCATGAGGCCAGGGCCGTGCTCGATGTGAGCACACACCTTGACCGGCTGGAGGACAGCATAGAGGTCATCACGGTATGGGACACTGGACGATCAACGCTGACGAGAGGATCTTCGAGCTGCAGGAGAGCCTAGCTACGTTACACACGGCATGACAGCGGCAGAGTAGGAGACAGTAGCCCTACAGGAGGAGCTGCAGCAGACACGAGCCCTTGCCACCGTATGTGCTATTCTGGGTACCGCTGCTGCCTAGTCAGGTATATTCTCTCGCTTTGTCAGCGGATCTATGTGTACGGGTTGTGCTAACCTAGATTAGGATTTAAAACTTGTATCGACAGGACTTTGTACCCTTGTCCATTTTGTATTATTTTGCAATACTATGTATCAAGTTTAAATCCATCTATGTATTGTGTATGTTTCTTGTGGTTGTGATTGTTGTGATTGTTTACATTCCTTGTTCATGTGATGACAATTATTTATGCATATTGTCTTATTTTCTTTTCTTGTCATACATACTAGAAAGAAAAACATGATGCCCAAAGGAATACCCCGACGTAACACACGACAGAACATTGAAAGCACAGAGACAACACAACCCATCATGGCTGCAGAGATATCATAAATGATAGCTCAACAAGTAGTCGCAGCACTAGCACAAAACGAAGCCAACTGGCACACTGGACGGATCAGGAAACCTGGGGAGTGGCTACAATGGAACTGACGAAGATAACAGCGGAGCTAGGAATACCAACATCGGTAGCGGTACCAACGAGACCGAAGTTAGATCTGGAGCTACCTTGGGTAACACAAACAGTAACAATATATCAAGGCTTAGAGGTCACTGCTTATGATTATTATCCTAACTTGATAACACTATCAATTCAGGAAACAACAACGATCCAAGAGGTTGCACCTATAAGGACTTTATGAACTACAAACCTCTCCATTTCAATGCATCTGAAGGGTCAATTGGTCTCATGCGTTGGATTGAGAAGATGGAGTCGGTTATCAATATAAGCAATTGTACCAATGACTGCAAGGTCAAGTGTGCTACTTGCACCTTCCAAGACCAAGCACTCACTTAGTGAAACGCCTAAGTTTAGACATTGGGCATGAATGTTTCTTACCAGATGACATGGGACGACTTCAAGCATATGGTGAAAGAGGAATACTGTCCCCGAAATGAGGTTTAGAAGTTAGAGAATGAATTCTGGAATTTGGCCATGATTGGAGCTGAAGTGGCAACCTGCACCACTTGGTTTCATGAACTAGCCCGACTAGTTCCACACATGGTTACCCTAGAACTCAAGAGAATTGAGATGTACATTTGGGGCCTTGCACCCCAGATTCAGAGTTGTTGGTGTAGATTTGTGACTGGTGATTTATCAAAGATTGTTAGAATTGAGAGCATCTTCAAGGGGGAGTATGTTGGTGCAATTCCTGAGAATGAAGGTGCAATTCTATAGGCGAAGCTAGAGGTAGTCTCGCTGAGATTAGCTAGGGAAAAACTAATCAGTTTCGCTATAGCATGTCTAGCGAAACTATATGTTCAGTTTCGCTAGGTCAGACTCACGTGTGTAACTATAAATAGATGTTTTTCATTTCTTTTGTAGTTAGAGCACAAAGTTTAGAACTAGATCTAGTTGAGAGCTTAGTTATGGTGTGAGTTACCACCCCTAGGTAAAGCTCACCTAGGCGTTGGACATGAGCTTAAACGAGACAGATGTGAACTCCTTCGGTATTGTAATGAATATCAATATCGTTTTTGTTTCATCTTCTATGTTTATGCTTTTGTTTCATGTTTGTGTTATTATTGACTCGACACGTGCTTAAGTCTGTACATTATGAATCAGGAATGATTGTTATCGATCCGAGCAGTGTAGACGCTCACGTTCTTTCAAGAGTATGGTGACTTCATCTAAACCAACCACCATTGAGAGTGCCATAATATTGGCATACAATTTGACTGACCAAGCGGTTCGTTCTGGAGTTCTGGTTAAGAAAGGTTTAGTCTCTATTGAGAAGAGTTTCAGTGGAAAAAGGAAATGGGATGGAAAGAACTCTGGACATCAGACTCCTAAGAAGCCTGCAACTGTGAAAGCTTATGTTGCAGCACCAACTGAGAAAAATCAATATGCAGGGAAGCAGCCAAAGTGCAACAAGTGCGGTCTCCATCGCCTGGGTACTTGTGAAAGTTTTACTTGTACCAAATGCAAGAAACTAGGCCATATATCCAAATACTGTAAAGTTTCTAAACAAGCAGTCAACACCGGGGTAAACCGAGCTTGTTTTGAATGTGGCATTACTGGGCACTTTAAGAAGGACTGCCCAAATCTAAGGAACCAGGGTAACGACCAAGCCCGTGGTAGAGCATTTTTTATAGGAGCAGGGGACGCTCGCCAAGATCCCAACATTGTTATGGGTACATTCCTTGTTAATCATGACTATGCTTCCATACTATTTGATACGAGTGCCGATAGAAGTTTTGTCTCTAGTGACTTTAGTCCTTTACTTGGTATAACACCCACTGCACTAGATGAGTCTTATATAATAGAATTAGCCGGCGGTAAATTGATCGAAACGGGATAAATAATCAAAGGATGCTCTTTAAACCTGGGCAATCATACGTTTAGCATAGACGTGATGCATGTGAAGGTTGGAAGCTTCGACGTTGTCATCAGTGTCACACCTCCAAATTTCCACTTCGGGGCTATACCCGTGGGGCTTGACCCGAGAGGATCTTTACCACTGAATTACTTTGAACGATCACTAAATGGTTTTCAAAATACCTGTTTTAATGCATGGATCGAACGAGCCCAAAATAAGTTTTACATAGTTCAATGTAAATGTGCAGAAGCAATGTTTAAAAAGTTTATAACGCTTAAACAAATGAGTAAAAAGCGTTTGTCAAAACAAAATGCCCACGCTTGATGAGTGTGTGACTCCTGTGAGTGCATCCTAGCCACATATCCTATGCATTCAACGACCTGAGATAAACATGCTAAAATGGGTCAACATAATGTTGGTGAGTTCACAGGTTTAATGTAATGGAAATAATATTTATAAAATGTATGGAAAACATATGTACTCTACACAGTTATTGCTGATCAGACAAAACCAAAAATTATCATAAGTCCATCAACTGATGCTCAACTGTAGCCACTGAAAAAGGAAAAGTATGTGGTTCACCTCTTTCTGCCATGCACATAAATGGATTAGGTCAATAATGTACACGTTCGACCTCCAGTCGAAGTTAGCGCTACTAACCCGAGTAGGGGTTGTTAAACCCAACAGTACTGTTAATGATCACCTCGCTTGTGGAAAAATTAACGGTTGACTCTGAGAGGACTTAGTACATACCAGTACAACTTATATAATTAATATAACTGTGTAACATGGAAAATATGATTTTTGAAAATGTATACTTGAGCATGTATCTCACCCCAAAAGGAAAATGAGTAAAACGGGGCTGTGAGAACTCACCTGATAAAGCGGTAAATGATATGCAAGTCTTATCAAATCCGGCTAAATGAAACGACCTACTCGTTCCCTATGAAACATTTAGGACTTTAAAGTCTAAGTATTGTAAATGTTTGACTATGAACTCTACGCATCGAAATGAGTTGTTTGAAAAGTGAGTTTGACATTTCAAAGATGTTTTGACTTGACCCGTTGGTGACACGTTGGACTTAAACATTCAAATCCTAACATAGAATTCAAACCTCATATAGAAATTAGGCATGTTATTGTTCACACATGAAATTAGGCATGTTATAACACATATAGAACATTTGAATGTTTACTTTCTAAAAATAGACAAAAATACGAGTTTCGGATAATTGAAGTTTCCTATTATAGCAAGATCATGTCAAATTGTCAAGTTTATGGATAAACATCATGTATTATCACACAATGCACTTAATTAAGTGTTACTAGGTCATTTAAACCTTCTAATCATGTTAACAACTTGTAAACATATCTTTTCGACAATTAAAGTTTCCTTATATAGAAACTGGGCTCTAGAACTTATACACATGCATTTTAACTCTTCATTTTTGTCAATCATTCTTTCATAATGTTCACTACACTAGTTTCATGCTTTGAATACACCCAAACATCAAGTTTTCATATATGTCAAGAAATAAAGTTTTCTAAAAATAGAAAACTAGCCTAAAAGCATCATGGACAAGTGATTTTACAGAAAAAAAAATCATACAATCTCTATATCTTGTGTTTATGCATGATTTCCACCAAACAAATCACATCATAACCTCTTCTAACAAAAACCCAAAAATTAAAGTTACTATAATTAGAACCGAGCATTAAATCTCATATGACCAAAAGTTCTAGCTAGCAAATCTACACATATTATCCATTCTTTATGCATATCCAACCATTTTTCATCATCAAATCACCCTAAACATGGAATCTAACATGAAACCCAAAATTAAAGTTTCCTAAAATAGCAAAACTAAGCATGCATGTATCATCCAACACTTTTGACAACAAAATTTGCACATATTATTCATCTACAACTATTACTACAAGATAATTCATCATCAAATCATCAAGAACACATCATCTAACATATGCTCATACAATAAAATTTCCTTATATGGAAACCGAGCCTAAGAACAAAACCCGAGTCCAAAACCACCAATAATATGTACCATTTTAGTTATAAAACTCTTTTTATTCAAGAATCCATGGTTAAACTTTCATAAAATCAAGTTTTCTTTGGATGCATGTTCATAAGAACATGAAGATTAAAATGGAGAAAAAGGTGGGTTTTGATCTTATCAAACTTAAAATTGGATGGAATGGTGGATGAATCTTCTTGCAAATGCTTGATATCACCTTGAATGCTTGGATTTAGATGGAAGAACAAGATCAACAACAACAAAAATGGTGGAAGGTGGTGGTGGTGGTGGGTTTCAGCCGAAAAAAGGGAGAGAGAGAGAGTGTGATGAAGTGGTGAAAATGTGGATTGGTGGGGGTATTTATAGGGCCTCTTGACACCAGGTGGTGGGAAACGAATAGTCACCGATTTATTAACGGAAGTCCCGAACTGGTATGAATGAAATTATTTAAAAATATTTTGACTCACAATGGTATGTTTAACATATAAAATTTTCAGATTTTTATTTGAAACTGTCGGTACATACTCCGGACTGGCTGGACGGCGTTAAAACAGAAAGTTTCTCCGAAAATTCTGGAAAAATTCACAGAGACTTAAAATATCATATCATAGTATTACATGTAATTTGTGCACGCTAATTATGTGTCTAGGTGTCTGCTTAGAATTATTCATCTAGCTAGTGCACACTTCGTGTCTATCGGACTGTGCTAAAAATAAAAATATTTCTATAAATCACCGAAGAATTCATATAGGCATGATTAATTAAATAACAGTGTTGCATATAATTTACACACACAGATTATATGTCTAGGTATTTGTTTTAAATTATCACCAACGGTCGTGCTGCAGGACGCGTGCTTTACCTGGTAATCTTCTGGATTACCGACACGTGTGAACGGATTGACTTGCTAAGTGTGAAATGGACTTAATTACTATAAAATTAAGTGTGATGCATGTCATATATTATAACAAATTTTTTAGTCGGGTACGGATATTAACCTAAATTTGTCGGGTGTCACAATATCCCCCGGTTGAAAGGAATTTCGTCCTGAAATTTAGCTTGTGGTAATAGCGGATGGTGTGGTCTCAAATTAGCGTGGGTACTTGCGCTTCATCTGATCTTCGCGCTACCATGTGAATTCTGGTCCGCGTCTGGAATTACATCGGACCTTGACTATCGGAATGCGACTTTGCTTCAGTTGCTTAACCTCGCGGTCCATTATTTCCATAGGTTCTTCGACGAAATGTAGCTGTTCGTTGATTTGTACCTCCTCGAGTGGTACCGTCAGTGTCTAATCATGTAGACACTTCTTTAGGTTAGACACATGGAATACATTGTGGATATTCTACAGTTCCACAGGTAAGTTGAGTCGGTAGGCAACAGGACCAATCCTTTGAAAGATCTCAAATGGTCCTACGTAGCGGGGGCTCAGTTTCCCTTGTTTGCCAAAACGGATTACGCCTTTCCAAGGTGCAACTTTCAGTAACACTTTGTCACCTACTTGGAACTCCACTGGTTTACGTTTTTGGCTTGCGTAGCTTTTCTGTCGGTTTTGAGTGGATTCAGTCTATCTCGGATTTTGAAAATTTTCTCGGTGGTCTCGGGGACAAGCTCTGGTCCAGTGAGATGACTATCTCCTACTTCAGCCCAAGAGAGTGGTAACATGCACTTTCTTCCATAAAGTACTTCAAATGGTGCTCCCTTGATACTCGTGTGGTAACTATTGTTATAAGAAAACTCGACCAATGGCAAGTGAGTATCCCAACTGTTACCAAAATCTATCACACAAGCTCTTAGTAGATCTTCTAGGGTTTGGATGGTTCGTTCACTTTGACCATCTTTTTGTGGGTGATAGGCAGTGCTCAAATCTAAGCGTGTTCCCATCGCTTTTTGTAGTGATTTCTAGAATCGGAAAGTAAAACGACTATCCCTATCTGATGTCACACCCCCAAATTCCCCTTCCGGGATATACCCGAGGGGCGTGACTTGAGAGGATCTTTATCATTATATTACTTTGAACTACCACTAAATGGTTTTCAAAATACCTGTTTTAATGCATGGCTTGAACAAGCCCAAAATAAGTTTGTAGCAAAGTTCAAAGTAAATGTGCGAAAGCAATGTTTAAAAGTTTACAACGCTTAACAAATGAAATAAAAGCGTTTGTCAAAATAGGATGCCATGCATGAATACTGTGTGACTCCTGTGGGTGCATCCTAACCACATATCCTAAGCATTCAACGACCTGAGATAAACATGCTAAAATGGGTCAACATAATGTTGGTGAGTTCACAGGTTAAATGTAATGGAATTCATATCATGAAATGTATTGGAAAATCATATATTGACAATGCATGGAAAAACATATGTTGAAAATGCATGGAAAATCATATGTTGAAAATGCATGGAAAAATATATGTACTCTACACAATCATTGTTGATCAGACAAAACCAAAAATTATCATAAGTCCACCAACCGAAGCTCAACTGTAGCCACTGAAAAAAGAAAAGGATGTGGTTAGCCTCTTTGTGCCATGCACATGAATGGAATAGGTCAATTATGTACCCGTTCGACCTCCAGTCGTACTTAGCGCTACTAACCTGCGCAGGGGTTGTTAAACCCAACAGTACTGTTCATGATCACCTCGCTATGGAAAAATTAACGGTTGAATCTGAGAGGACTTAGTACACACCAGTACAACTTATATAATTAATGTAACCGTGTAAGCATGGAAATATGATTTTTGAAAAATGTACTTGAGCATGTATATCACCCCAAAATGGAAAATGAGTAAAACGGGACTGTAAGAACTCACCTGATAAAGCGGTAATGATATGCAAGTCTTAGCCAATCCGGCTAAATGAGACGACCTACTCATGCCCTAGGAAACATTTAGGACTTTAAGGTCTAAGTATTGTAAATGCTTGACTATGAACTCTATGCATCCAAAGAGTTGTTTGAAAAGTGACTTTGACATTTCAAAGATGTTTTGACTCGACGACCCGTTAGTGACACGTTCGACTTAAACATTCAAATCCTAATATGGAATTCAAACCTCCTTTGAAATAGTCTATTATCGTCTAATAACACATTAGCACATTCGATTGGAATTTTGAACTTGAAACATAACTTTTGGATACATTGAAAGTTTCCTTAATTGGAAAGTCAAGTGTTGAGTCAAAAACATGACAACTATGCAAAGTTAATGTTCATACATGGAACTAGGCATGTTATAACACATATAGAACATCCAACGGTTTACTTGCTAATAATAGACAAACATGCGAGTTTCGGATAATTAAAGTTTCCTATTATAGCAAGAGCATGTCAAATTGTCAAGTTTATGGATAATCATCTTCTATTATCATACAATGCACTTAGTTAAGTGTTACTAATTCATTTAAACATTCCAATCATGTCAACAATTTGCAAACACATCTTGTGGAAAAATAAAGTTTCCTTATTTAGAAACCGGGCTCTAAAACTCATACACATGCATTTTAATCCATCATTTTGGTTAATCATTCTTCCACAATGTTTACTATACTAGTTTCATGCTTTGAATACACCCAAACACCAAGTTTTCATATATGTCAAGAAATAAAGTTTCTATAAATAGAAAACGAGCTTAAAAGCATCATGGACATGTCACTTTACCGAACAAAAATCATACAATCTCTATATCTAGTGTTTATGCATCATTTCCATCAAACAAATCACATCATAACTTTTTTTAATGAAAACCCGAAAATAAAAGTTACTATAAATAAAACCGAGCATGAAATCTTATATGACCAAAAGTTCTAGATAGCAAGTCTACACATATTATCCATTACTTATACATATCTAACCATTTTTCATCATCAAATCACCCTAAACATGGCATCTATCATGAAACCCAAAATTAAAGTTTCCTAAAATAGCAAAACCGGGCATTCATGTATCATCCAACACTTTTGATAACAAAGTTTGCACATATTCTCCATCTACAACTATTATTACAACATAATCCATCATCAAATCAACAAAATCTCATCACCTAACACATGCACATATAATAAAGTTTCCTTAAATGGAAACCGAGCCTATGAACAAAATCCGGGTTCAAAATCACCAACAATATGTGTGACACCCAGCATTTCAAGTCAATATCCGTACCTATTAAAAACGCGTTCACATTGCATGGTTCCGGGTCTGTTTAGTTTCAAGCTAAAAATATTATAAGTCTAGCAAAAATCATGTGTTACACAATTTACATTTTAGTAATTATGAGAATTACTAGTACACGTATACTTACGACACGCAAATACGAACGTTGGTGATTGACTAAAAATTAACCATACGATATTTAGAAACAATAAGTTATGAACCTTGTATTTATAAAATAAATAATTGTGAATTGAATATTTATTTTGACCATCCCATGACATTGCAACAAATAGATAAGTTTAAACATTTTATATACGAACGATCACCTTTACGCTTGAGACAACACAAGAACTAAATATATGTGACCATATTAATTATCAACTAGTCATATATATTTTGTCGCACTACATTAATATAACACCGGAACCAAATCACCATGTACCACCGTATGTAAAACCGAGTCACCTAACAATCTAACTATCTACTAGTTAATCCTAACTAGCACTTGAGCTAAATCAACCACCCCATCCCCTTTGATCCATTCGGCCGAAACTTAAAAGTGGGGGCCACCCACGTTAATATTCTTTACCACATTAAAGATTCATGTCATACAACCATGCTTCTTCAACCCATGTGCAATCCACCATAAAATTCATGACATGTATGACAACCTAGTCATCATTATGTTTAAGTCAACACACAATCTCTTCTCTCTTTTTCATTTTGAACGTCAACACCTCCTTATCATCTATCATTTTTCAACTACTACCTCCATAATTCAATTAAATAATGACTAGGTATGGAGCATTTATTGTTACTCATCACCACACTCAATCATCCATATGTATGTAAGTATACAAGCATCAAAAACTAAAAATCTATATCTTGTTCTCTCTTTCTCGGTTATATCTAAAAACACACACTCTCAAGTCTTGAAACACCTACTAAATATCGAGCAAGAATCCTTCTCGTTTGGTGTCCCAAGGAAGAATACAAGAATTTTCGGAGGATTCTAGTCACAAACCGAAGATCTCTCACCATTTCTACTTCAAACCCGTCATCTATACTTCTAGTGGGTAAAATACTTTACAAACCCTCTTTTCTTTAAATCCAAGGTTAAAGTGCACGATTGTTCATCTAAAAACGAAATGATTTTTTATGAAAACTTTGTTATTAAATAAACTAACAAAATAATTTTTGTCTAACACTTTAAATATAGAAAAATGTGTGCATATATATATATATATATATACATATATATCGTATATATATGCATGTATGAATATATACATATATATGAACATGATTATAAGTTGATGGATAAAGAAAGTTTATGGTTATGAAAAGTGTTTTTATAAAACTTTAATGAGATGTTTAAGAAATATAAAAGTAGTTGGGATATTTAATCTAAACAAAAATATGGTCATATATGTGTGTGTGTGTGTACCGTGTGTGTGTATATATCGTGTATGTGTATGCATAACATGTATATATATATCGCATGTGTGTGTATGTATATATATGTTTGTTGATGATAAATAAACGCATATAATTATTAACTTGCATGTTTGTGGTAAATATATAAATATTGGAACTTATATGAGTATGTGAACATAAACAGCTTGATAAGTGTGTATATTTATAAATACATATTACCAACAATTTGAAAAAAAAAATTAAAAAAAAATAAAATAAAAACGATTGAATTATTATTATATTTAAAATTATTGTATAAATATAAAGCGTAACTATTATTATGTAAAATGACTTTTATTAAAATGACGGTTTGACGACTTAAAATAGATTATTAATAAAAATTAATAATGTATAACTTATAAGGACGTTTTGAAAAGAATCAAGAGTAGGATCTATTATATTTGGTCAAACACCGGTGGACATATTAAAACAAATTATCCCGAACGACATTACTCATATGATATTTTGAGAAATTGTGACAACATAACATGTTTATTGGAACGACTATATGTATATGTACATATTTTAAGAAAACATATTTATACAAGACTTAAATAATAATCACCAACGGGTCGCAACTCGAAACACCTTATTTAAAAATGAACACATCTTTAACGACATTATTATGTCGGGTGAACAATTTGCACATAAGACGTTCGGTCTTAACACGAATTACCCTTTTGTAATTAGGGTACGAGTAGTCAAGTTTGACTAGAACCATTATCGTTTGCTAGCATACACAAACTCGAGGTGAGTTTCATGGCCCCTTTTTACTATTTTCTATATTTGGGGGAAAAGCATACTTACAACTATTTTTCATGTGATAACAAGAGAATAAGACTCGACCTTTATGTTTGCTTGAGTTGAACACAATTTAGGCCGCTAAAGTCCCCTGGAACAACTTAGTAACCATTAATTGTATCCTAGGGTCCTATGAATAGTACTATGGGGTGTGACCTCCCCCGGTCATGGTTAGTCGCGCTAACCGCAATCTGGAGGATTTATGGCCGCATAGCATCTGATAACAAATGAGAGGGGCAAAGGAACAATTGTCATGGTTTGGTTACGCCTCATGTATGAACATATTATTTGTATTCCTAGCTAGTTTACAAATGGGCACGCATTACTTATTCTGATTATCACATGCACCTGGAACTATTTACGAACAATCGAATTTACAAAGAACTATTTTATTAAAACCTGTGAACTCACCAACCTAGTGTTGACTTTTTAAGTATGTTTTTCAGGAAATTGAACGTGGTCGCAAGGTTAGCAATGTAGGTTACATGCATGCACGATGGATACGACTTTTGGGGGATTTCTCTTGTATAACTCATTGTATTTGAGTCATATTTGCGAAATCTTAACTTTTTGTAAACTCAAATGACATTTTGGGATGTAAAACTTAAAGCTTGTTTATGTATCCATTTATCATGTATGTGTTTGCGGTAATCATATGCTTTGGAAACCATGAACGTTACGCATCGCGTTTCCGCCTTGGCGAGGTGTGACAGATTGGTATCAGAGCCATTGATTATAGCGAACTAGGAGTCAAAAAAAATTGAACCTAGTCTATAATTCAAATGACTCACAAAAACGTTTTCATTGCATAAGCATTGCATGACCATTCATCATGTCACATGGATATTGTCGTCACATCATGTCACACGCTAACCCCCACCCTAACTTCAGTCTACTGTTCGAGGCGACCGCGTATTGCCTAGACACAACAGTAGTTCACAAGATGCCAGAATCTTCAGGCGTACCCACACCCAGAGCACCTAGAGTGTGCACGTCTGATTGGGATTGGTTGATTTGGGATATTCTGTGACACCCGACATTTCCAAAACATCATCCGAACACCACTTAAACGTGTTTAATTTAATATGTTTCCTGAATCACTCAAAATCATACACTCGAACGATAAAAGTCTAGCGAACATAATGCATCAATCGTTCATATCATAATAATTATAAGGATTCCCGGTTCATACGAACGTAAAGTCCGTATAACACAAACAATTGCAATTATTTATTACAACAGAAGAAGATTTAGAAATTTTCCTAAATAAACGATCATGCTCCGAAGACTAAACCTTTAATATATATAAATATGATGGGATGGCAACTCCGAGAATTTTATATATTAAAGCGGTTATCAATTTCGGGTAGTATACCGCGTCTAAATCAATCACATCATCATGATGACTTCCTTGCTTACACTTCACTCAAGTGTCATAATCGTAATGATTATGACCAAGAGTGCAAGCAACCTCAAAGATCACATCATCATCATTATATCTTTTCTTACACTCCACTCCAACACCAAGTCAAAGTGATGATGACTTGTTGAGATCTACACTCAACCCCCGTCTCATTTAATAAATATATATATAGAAATATATATATAACCCGCAAGGTACAGTCATTGGTGATTACCAAATAATATACAAGTAAAGTCTAGAATCACGTTTTGATGTAAAAACAAATATATAGGTGACCAAACCTTTAAAAGTTGACATAAAAATACTTGTTACATGGTGTTAAGTTATTTTTATGTGTAAATATATACAATATAGTTAAGGTGATAACTATGTCAGGATGCACTAGTAAGCTATTGAAACTAGTTAAATTGCATAAAATACATAAAGATATTTGATCATTAAAAGTTCTACACTTGGATTATATCACGGGATCACCTACCGGGTTACACCACCTAAAAACTACCTAACTTATAGTTAGAATGTGACTAGCAAGTGGAACAAGACCCAACCATTCTCATCCGAATGGTGTGGGACCACTCACATATCACTACCAATCTCATCATCCATGCCTTGTGTCATATTGAAACCATGCTCCTTCAAGTAAAAATTAAGATAAGGTCACATCCTATCTTTCACCCTTACCTTGTGATGATTAGGGAAGCTCAAACACTCCAACTCCTTTCTTTCTCTCCATATATATATCGACACATACATGCACACACACTTTGCCATTTTGAAATCAAGAACAAAATCCTCTAGAGGTTTAGCTAGAGCTTTGAAGCTTCAAGGTGTTTCAAGGGTGTTTTAAAGAGTTCAAGCTTCCTACACAATTCCATCCTTCTCCTTGCCTGCTTTAAGTGAGTGTTCATATCCTAAGTCTTGATTTCATTAAGTACACTAGTTGTTTTGTGTGTAAGTTCACCCAAGTAGTGTTTATTTCAAAAGAAAAGGCACCATTCAAAACAAAAACGTGCTGGCAGAATTTTTATTCCACTTTGGAGGGTCGTATCCTAGTCAAAACTAAACCAAAATGGACGTTTATTGAGTCTAAAATTAAGTTTAAAGAGTCCTCTATCCATCCGAATTGATTTCGTGATTTTTGGTGAAGTTTTGATACCCCAAAAGGTTGATACAAGAAAACGGGTCAAAGCTGAAATGTTTGGACAGATTCATAGGGTTAACTTGTATAGGTCATAACTCACTCAAAAATGGTCCAAATGATTTGATTCTTTTTCCTAAAACTAGAATTTTGTGTTGATAATAAAACTCATATGGCCTCTTATGATGAACTTAACATTTTGACCCCCAACTGTCAAGATTCCCGAGACCTATCCGATAAAACCGAAGCTGTTAACCTATTTGTCTTATGATTTTTGTTTGAAACCCTTAAACCCCTTTATAAATTATGATCCATACATTTCTATACAGTCAATACACTTAGTTGAGTGCGGTAAAAGTTCCATAAATTATTGAGTTCGATAAATTAACTAAAAACACGACACAAGTTGACTTAAAAACCCGAATACATTACTAAAGGCTATTTTGATGTAAAGGTTTTACCTTCCATACTATATATTTATTTTCAACCCCAACCATGATGTGGTTGCGAAACGTAACGACACGTCTTGAAATACACAACTTATTTATATAAGTATATATAAATGTATCTTATTGTCACGACTCGTCACCAACGGTCGTCATGTCAAAACTGTCGGAAACATAAACTAGTATTCATGTCGAGTCTAATTGGGTGACCCGTATACACGATCAACTTACACATTAGAAACATTGTTTAGACCTAAAAGTGTCTTAATTTACCATAGGGAATGGTTAGGTCGGGCCACGTGTTCATGGACTTTGCTAGTTCCTACTAATTTTGCTTTGCTTCATTGTTTGCTCATCAGGTGAGTTCACGGCCCCCTTTTAACTCTTTACTGTTTTGTAAACATCGGGGGAGAAACATACTTACTTGTTATGTTTTGACAACATGAATTACATTTGCTTACACGTTTGACATCATGAACATTCGGGTTTAACTCCTTGTGAGTTTCACTAACCCCTTTTTCTAAGTTTTTGAAATATTTTGTGGTGGAAACATACTTGTAAAGAATTTTCGTATGTAAATGAATGAACTAATGATCTGACCGTATGTGTGTGTTGAGGGAAAAATAAAGCGCTTAAAGTCCTCGGAATAAATTAGTAACCATTAGCTATGGACTTAGCCCAGGATTTTATGGATAGTACTATTGGGGGTGACGCCTCCGGTCATGATTAGTCGCGCTAATCAGGGGTCCAAATGGCCGAATGACCGCATATTGTCTTAACTCGCAGAAAGGCGAGGGGAGGCACAGAAAGTTGGGGTTTGGTTACGGTCTCGTACATTAAATACTGTTTTGTATTCCTTGCAAGTTTACAAATGGGGTCAATTGATCGGATTAGTATTCGGATTCATTGGTAATACATACAAAGAGTTTTGATCGGTAAATGATCAGGTTTAAACAATGTATATGTTTTCAAAGGAAAACTACTTATTTGATGACAGTTAAGTCATGTATATATTTTCAAAGGAAAACTACTTATTTAATGACGGTTAAGTCATGGACATGTTTTCAAAGGAAAACTACATATTTTATGACGGTTAAGTCATGGACATGTTTTCAAAGGAAAACTACTTATTTCATGACGGTAAAGTCATGGGCATGTTTTCAAAGGAAAACTATTTATTTTATGACGGTAAAGTCATGGGCATGTTTTCAAAGGAAAACTACTTATTTTATGACGATAAAGTCATGGGCATGTTTTCAAAGGAAAACTACTTATTTTATGACGGTAAAGTCATGGGCATGTTTTCAAAGGAAAACTACTTATTTTATGACGATTAAGTCATGTATACGTTTTCGGGGAAAACTAACTGTACTAAATGAACAAACTCTGTGAACTCACCAACCTTTGTGTTGACACTTTCAAGTATGTTTCTCAGGTAACCTTTAGCCATGGCGCGGTTGGAATAGGCTAGCTATGTTGGAACAAGTCCTAGTAACCGGACGGGCATAGATTATCAAGTCTCAAGTCGACCATTGAACTAGCAGGACTTAGATCATTGTATTTATTTAGTTTTAGTAATCGTATATGTAATCAAGTCTTAGAAATCACCATTACAGCTTCCGCTATCGTGTAATGAACCAATCGTTGCAACCTATATTTATTTATTAAGTAAATAAATTTGGGGTGTGACATATTCGGATGTGGATGGTTGAGGGGGACCTTCCGACGACATGCGACCCAGTTGGACTATCCTACTTGCTACCACCCGTGCCACTCACAGGAGAGTGCGTAGGATGCACCATCCCTGTGCTAGTTTCTCATAGCTACACTAATTGGGAGCAAATCGGCTATTTAGAGACCGACGTTGGATATCTCCAGGAGGATTTAGCATGTATACATCAGCTGAAGATGAATGTTCTGGGAGTGATGGAGGATCAGGAGCTGTACGACCGGTCCCTTGAGCAAGCAGCTAACTGTCTGGTGGAGGTCGAGAGGAAACTAGCAGAGATGGAGTCGAGGACCACTGCTGCCGAGCAGAGAGCGGAGGCTGCTGAGCAGAGAACGGAGGCTGCCGAGCAGAGGGCGACTGAGGCTGAGCTCCGGGCCACCTTCGCTGAGGCACGTGTAGAGGCTATGATCACTGCAACTGCTGCCCCACCGAGGGTACCTTCCTACTTCTAGACCTATTACGGGAGGGTTGTGCCCGTAACACATTATGTAGTTCAAAATTTTGGTACTGATGGGGTCATATGAACCCATCTCTTTTGTATCCTGATCTTTTGGAACAATGTACTGTGTATGTTTTAACTATTTATGTGTTGGTTTATGTTGTGATGATGGTTGTTTACGTTTGATGTTGTTGTATCCATATGTCATGTTATATCATTATTATTATATAATGTTGTTTCTTTTTAAATGTTATGTTAGAAAGAACACCATGGAGCCTAAACGAAGGATGCCCCGTGACACCACTGGTGAAAACAACACAACGATTTCCGCAGAAGTGGAGCAACTCATATCACAACGTGTAGCAGCCGCCTTGGAACAATATGAAGCAAATCGTAATAATGGCGGAGGAAATGGAAGTGGCACAGCGGAGGTTCCGGAGATACTTCGAATAAGAAATGCACTTATAAGGCATTCTTGTCATGCAACCCCCGTAGCTTCAATGGCACTGAGGGTGCAGTTGGTCTTATGCGCTGGATCGAAAAGATGGAGTCGGTACTAGATATCAGCGAATGCACGGCTGACTGCATGGTAAAGTACACTACCTGCACGCTTATTGACAAAGCGTTAACTTGGTGGAATTCACAGATGAAAACCCTTGGAAGGCAGATTGCATACCAGCTGACTTGGGAGGAGCTGAAAGCCATGATGATCGAGGAGTACTGTCCTCGAAATGAAGATCGAATCTGAAATGTGGAATTTACAGATGATAGGAGATGATGTGGCTGGTTACACTGACCAATTCAATGAGTTAGCAATCTTGGTTGCACACATGGTTACCCCAGAATACAAGAGGGTTGAAAGATATTTGTGGGGTCTTGCACCTCAAATCCGAAGCATGGTGACTTCATCGAACCCTATGGATGCCAAGAGCGCTATAATTCTAGCTTTCAAGCTAAGGGATAATGCTGTACATGATGATTTGTTTGGGAAGAAGGAGACCGAAGAAGGGAAGTCTGGGGAAAAGAGGAAATGGTTGGGAAAACCAAGTAATCAAATCAAGAATCAAGCTTACAAGAAACCTGAAACTATGAAAGCCTTTGCCGCCAACACTGTGGAACAAAATGGATATCTTGGGACACGATCGAGGTGTGACAAGTGTGGATATCATCACGGTGGAAGGTGTACCCAATGTGGAAAGTGTAAAAAGTTTGGGCATCTAGCCCATAATTGTTGGAGCAATGCGAACCCTAATAAGATCAATCAAGTAGCAGGAAAGGTCAACCCAGGAGTAGAAACGATGAATCAGGGATGCTTTGAGTGTGGAGATCCAAAACACTTCAGGAAAGATTATCCAAATTTGAAGATCCAAAACAACAATCAGGCCCGTGGAAGAGAATTCGTGATGGGAGCAGGGAATGCACGCCGGGACCCCAACATCGTCACTGGTACGTTCCCGATAAATAATCGATATGCCTCTATACTTTTTGATATGGGTGCTGATATGAGTTTTGTGTCAAATGACCTTAAGTCCTTACTTTCTATTAAGGCTAGCAAACTAAATCAAGTTACACAATCGATTTAGCAAATGAAAAATTAATTAAAACCAGATACGTTATTCAAGGTTGTACCTTAGACTTAGGAAACAATACTTCTCGTATAGACCCTCTACCTGTTGAGCTGGGAAGTTTTGATGTCGGTGTTGGTATGGATTGGTTATCAAAGAACTACGCTGAAATCGTCTGTTTTGAAAAGATTGTACGCATTCGACTCCCGAATGGAGAAGTTCTTTCGATTCAAGGAGAAAAGAGAGGAACGACACTGAGAATGATTAACTGCAAGAAAGCCCACAAGTACCTACGCAAGGGTTATTGAGCATTTCTGGCTCACATTGTCGAGAAGAAAACGAAGGAGTGTCTACTCGAGGATATACATGTCGTTAGGGATTATCTCGAAGTGTTTCCTGAAGACCTGCCTGGATTACCGCCACTAGGACGAGTTGAATTCTGAATCGACTTGGTACCCGGAGCCGCGCCGGTTGCGCAATCACCGTATCGATTAGCACCTTCTGAGTTACAGGAACCGTCAAGCCAACTGCAAGAGTTGCTTGACAAAGGCTTCATAAGACCAGGTTTCTCATCTTGGGGAGCTCCGATCTTATTCAAATATCACCCTGGAAAGGCCAATGTGGTAGCAGACGCCTTAAGTCGCAAAGAACGACTTAAAACTCTTGGTGATTGTGCGCTAGGATTAACAATTCATATGAGTCTCACTACTCAAATACGATTGGCATAACAATAGGCGTTTCAGGAAGAAAACATACAGAAAGAAGCACTGCGTGGGATGATTAAACAACTGGATCCTAAGTCGGATGACACGTTATAATTCATGAACAGAGTTTGGGTACAGAGTACTAGTAAACTACGCGAGTTGGTCATGGACGAAGCACATAAGTCCAAATACTCGATAAATCCATGTTCAAACAAAATGTATAAGGACCTCAAAGAATTCTATTGGTGGCCAAATATGAAAGGAGATATTGCCACATATGTGGGTAAATGCTTAACATGCTCAAAAGTGAAGGCAGAATATCAGAAACTGTCTTGTTTATTTCAACAACCAGAGATTCCGCAATGGAAATGGGAACAAATCTCCATGGATTTCATCACAAAGTTACCCAAGATGTCGAGCGGGTATGACACTATATGGGTAATCGTCGATCGTTTTACTAAATCAGCTCATTTTCTGCCCATCAAAGAGACGGATAAAACTGAGAAACGTGCAAGGTTATCAAGGAAATTGTGGCTAGGCATGGAGTGCCAATTTCTATTATCTCTGATAGAGACAGCAGATTCATGTCTAGAATCTGGCAATCATTACAAGAAGCCTTGAGCACACGTCTTGACATGAGCACGACATATCACCCACAAACAGATGGTCAAAGTGAAAGGACCATTCAAACTATAGAGGATATGCTCCGTGTGTGTGAAATTGATTTTGGAGGAAATTGGAATACTCATTTTCCATTAGCTGAGTTTTCTTATAACAACAACTATCACACCAGCATTAGAATCGCTCCGTTTGAAGCCTTATATGGCCGTAAATGTCGTTCACCGCTATGCTTGGCAGAGATCGGTGACAAACACTTGACTGGTCCTGAGATTATTCAGGAAACCACCGATAAGATCTTCAAGATTAAAGATCGTCTGAAAGCAGTCCGAGATAGACAAAAGAGTTATGCTGATAACAGACGTAAACCATTAGAATTCCAAGTGGGAGACCGAGTGTTGTTGAAAGTCTCACCTTGGAAAGGTGTTGCAAGGTTTGGAAACCGTGGCAAACTTAACCCTAGATACATTGGACCATTTGAGATAGTGGCTAGAGTTGGTCCTATAGCATACAAACTCAAATTACCTAAAGAGCTAAGCAACGTACATGACACGTTTCACGTGTCGAATCTCAAGAAATGCTTAGCGGACGAAGCATTGATTATATCACCTGATGAGATTCATCTTGATGACAAACTTCGTTTCATCGAGGAACCAATCAAGGTCACAGATTGGAAAGTCCAAGAGATAAGACGTAGTCGGGTCAAACTAGTTAAATTGCATTGGAATTCAAAGCGTGGCCCCGAGTACACATGGGAACGCGAAGACCACATGAAAACCAAAAACCCTTCTTTGTTTGAGAATGCACCGGTTCAAAATAGCACAAACTGAATTTCGGGACGAAATTCTTCTAACACGGGGAGAATGTGACACCCAGCATTTCAAGTCAATATCCGTACCTATTAAAAACGCGTTCACATTGCACGGTTCCTGGTCTATTTAGTTTCAAGCTAAAAATATTATAAGTCTAGCAAAAATCATGTGTTACACAATTTACATTTTAGTAATTATGAGAATTACTAGTACATGTATACTTATGACCCGCAAATACGAACGTTGGTGATTGAATAAAAATTAACCATACGATATTTAGAAACAATAAGTTATGAACCTTGTATTTATAAAATAAATAATTGTGAATTGAATATTTATTTTGACCATCCCATGACATTGCAACAAATAGATAAGTTTAAACATTTTATATACGAACGATCACCTTTACACTCGAGACAACACGAGAACTAAATATATGTGACCATATTAATTATCAACTAGTTATATATATTTTGTCGCACTACATTAATATAACACCGGAACCAAATCACCATGTACCACCGTATGTAAAACTGAGTCACCTAACAATCTAACTATCTACTAGTTAATCCTAACTAGCACTTGAGCCAAACCAACCACCTCATCCCCTTTGATCCATTCGGCCAAAACTTAAAAGTGGGGGCCACCCACATTAATATTCTTTACCACATTAAAGATTCATGTCATACAACCATGCTTCTTCAACCCATGTGCAATCCACCATAAAATTCATGACATGTATGACAACCTAGTCATCATTATGTTTAAGTCAACACACAATCTCTTCTCTCTTTTTCATTTTGAACGACAACACCTCCTTATCATCCATCATTTTTCAACTACTACCTCCATAATTCAATTAAATAATGACTAGGTATGGAGCATTTATTATTACTCATCACCACACTCAATCATCCATATGTATGTAAGTATACAAGCATCAAAAACTAAAAATCTATATCTTGTTCTCTTTTTCTCGGTTATATCTAAAAACACACACACTCTCAAGTCTTGAAACACCTACTAAATTTCGAGCAAGAATCCTTCTCGTTTGGTGTCCCAAGGAAGAATACAAGAATTTTCGAAGGATTCTAGTCACAAACCGAAGATCTCTCACCATTTCTACTTCAAACCCGTCATCTATACTTCTAGTGGGTAAAATACTTTACAAACCCTCTTTTCTTTAAATCCAAGGTTAAAGTGCACGATTGTTCATCTAAAAACGAAATGATTTTTATGAAAACTTTCTTATTAAATAAACTAACAAAATAATTTTTGTCTAACACTTTAAATATTGAAAAATGTGTGCATATATATATATACATATATATCATATATATATGCATGTATGAATATATACATATATATGAACATGATTATAAGTTGATGGATAAAGAAAGTTCGTGGTTATGAAAAGTGTTTTTATAAAACTTTAATGAGATGTTTAAGAAATATAAAAGTAGTTGGGATATTTAATCTAAACAAAAATATGGTCATATATGTGTGTGTGTACCGTGTGTGTGTATATATTGTGTATGTGTGTGCATAACATGTATATATATATATCGTATGTGTGTGTATATGTATATATATGTTTGTTGATGATAAATAAACGCATATAATTATTAACTTGCTTGTTTGTGGTAAATATATAAATATTGGAACTTATATGAGTATGTGAATATAAACACCTTGATAAGTGTGTATATTTATACATACATATTACCAACAATTTGAAAAAAAAATAAAAACGATTGAATTATTATTATATTTAAAATGATTGTATAAATATAAAGCGTAACTATTATTATGTAAAATAACTTTTATTAAAATGACGGTTTGACGACTTAAAATAGATTATTAATAAAAATTAATAATGTATAAATTATAAGGACGTTTTGAAAAGAATCAAGAGTAGGATCTATTATATTTGGTCAAACACCGGTGGACATATTAAAACAAATAATCCTGAATGACATTACTCGTATGATATTTTAAGAAATTGTGACAACATAACATGTTTATTGGAACGACTATATGTATATGTACATATTTTAAGAAAACATATTTATACAAGACTTAAATAATAATCACCAACGGGTCGCAACTCGAAACACCTTATTTAAAAATGAACACATCTTTAACGACATTATTATGTCGGGTGAACAATTTGCACATAAGACGTTCGGTCTTAACACAAATTACCCTTTTGTAATTAGGGTACGAGTAGTCAAGTTTGACTAGAACCATTATCGTTTGCTAGCATACACAAACTCAAGGTGAGTTTCACGATCCCTTTTTACTGTTTTCTATATTTGGGGGAAAAGCATACTTACAACTATTTTTCATGTGATAACAAGAGAATAAGACTAGACCTTTATGTTTGCATGAGTTGAACACAATTTAGGCCGCTAAAGTCCCCTGGAACAACTTAGTAACCATTAACTGTAGTCTAGGGTCCTATGAATAGTACTATGGGGAGTGACGTCCCCCGGTCATGGTTAGTCGCGCTAACCGCAATTTGGAGGATTTTTGGCCGCATAGCATCTGATAACAAATGAGAGGGGCAAAGGAACAATTGTCATGGTTTGGTTACGCCTCATGTATGAACATATTATTTGTATTCCTAGCTACTTTACAAATGGGTCACACATTACTTATTCTGATTATCACATGCACCTGGAACTATTTACGAACAATCGATTTTACAAAGAACTATTTTATTAAAACCTATGAACTCACCAACCTAGTGTTGACTTTTTAAGTATGTTTTTCAGGAAATTGAACGTGGTCGCAAGGTTAGCAATGTAGGTTACATGCATGCATGATGGATACGACTTTTGGGGGATTTCTCTTGTATAACTCATTGTATTTGAGTCATATTTGCGAAATCTTAACTTTTTGTAAACTCAAATGACATTTTGGGATGTAAAACTTAAAACTTGTTTATGTATCCATTTATCATGTATGTGTTTGCGGTAATCATATGCTTTGGAAACCATGAACGTTACGCCTCGCGTTTCCGCCTTGGCGGGGTGTGACAATATGTACCATTTGAGTTTTAAAACACATTTTCTTTAAGAATCCATGGCTAATCTTTCATAAAAATGAGTTTTCTTTGGATGCATGTTCATATGAACACGAAGAAAAAATGGTGAAAAGTGGGTTTTGATCTTACCAAACTTTAAGGTTATGATGAAGTGATGGATGAATCTTCTTGCAAACTTGATAATCTTCACTTGGAGCTTGGATTTGGATGGATGAATAGATCAAAGAATCAAAAATGAAGAAAAATGGTGATGGTGGGGGTATTCATAGGGTCATTTGACTCCGGATGGTGGAAAACGGGTGGATTGGTGGGGGTATTTATAGGGTCATTTGACTCCGGATGGTGGAAAACGAATAGTCACCGATTTATTGACGAAAATACCGAACAAGTATTAATGAAATTATTTAAAAATAATTTGACTCATATTGGTATGTTTAACATATAAAAGTTTTAGATTTTTATTTGGAAATGTCGGTACATACTGCAGACTGGCCGGACAACGTTAAAACTTAAAGTTTCTCAGAAAATTCCTGAAAAATTCACAGAGTCTTGGAATAACATATCACAGTACTACATGTAATTTGTGCACACCAAATATATGTCTAAGTGTCTGCTTAGAATTATGGACCTTACTAGTGCACACTGCGTGTCTACAGGACTGTGCTGAAAATAAAAGTATTTCCATAAATCACAGAAAAATTCATATAGGCATGATTAATTAAATCACAATGTTACATTGAATTTTCACACACAGATTATATGTCTAGTTATTTGTTTTAAATTATCACCAACGGTCGTGGTGAAGGACGCGTGTTTGATCGGGTGATCTTCCGGATTACCGACACGTGTAAACGGAATGACTTGCTAAGTGTGAAATGGACTTACTTACTATAAAATTAAGTGTGCTGCATGTCTAATAAGGTAACAAGTATCTCAGTCAAGTATGGATATCAACCTGAAATTTACCGCGTGTCACATTTGAGATGATGGAGATTGGCATCCCATGCCTTGAAACTATTTCCTTTAGATAAAGTCAGGTCAACTTATCCATTTTGTCATTTTCTTTTATTGGAAGGAAGTGTGCGGTTTAGTTAAACGATCAAGATGGTGTCGTATCCGCTCGGGGTTTTGGGTAACTTTGTAACGAAGTCCATTGAAATTTGTTCCCACATTCCTTTGTGGAATTTCTGGCTGCTGTAGTAACCCTGATGGTTTCTAGTATTTCGTCTTAACCTTGGCGCAGGTTAAACATTTTTCGACGTATGTGGCAATCTCGGCTTTCATATTTGGCCACCAGTAGTTTGTCTTGAAATCTTGGTACATTTTGTCAGAACAAGTGTGGATTGAATACCTCGACTTATGTGCCTCATCCATCACTAAGTCTCGGAAGTTCCCATGGTTCGGTACCCATATCGGATACATGTAGTAACCACATCATCGGATTTGATCTCAAATAGTTTCTCCATGCCTCTAAAGGCTTCATCCTTCAGATTTTCTTCCTTTAGAGCCTCGGGTTTAGCGTCACGTATCTGGATAGGTAGATTGTGTGGATTGTTAAGGTTAAAACTCGAACTCGACACGGTTTAAGTTTCTCTTTACTACTCAAGGCATCACCAATGACGTTTGCCTTTCCCGGATGGTAGCAGATTGCGCAGTCGTAATCATTAAGCAATTCGACCCATCTGCGCTGGCGCATATTCAACTCCTTTTGATAAAATATGTGTTGGAGACTTTTGTGGTCAGTGAAAATCGTACATTTGGTACCGTACAAATAATGTCTCCAAATTTTGAGTGCAAAAACAACAGCTCCCAGTTCCAGGTCATGGGTAGTGTAGTTCTTCTCGTGCACCTTGAGTTGTCGTGAAGCATATGCGATAACCTTCTCTATTTTCTTCAATACACAACCGAGTCCTTGGTGTGACGCATCGCAGTAGACTGTGAAGTCGTCGTTTCCTTTAGGTAGTGCTAGGATCGGTGCGCTGTAAAGTTTTTGCTTGAGTAACTGAAATGCTTCTTCAGTTCTTTCATCCCAATTATACTTCGCATCCTTCTGTGTCAAAGTAGTCAATGGTTTCGCAATTTTTGAGAATTTTCTGATAAACCGTCTGTAATATCTGGCAAGACCAAAAAATTATCGTATTTCGGTTGCGGTTTTGGGAGTTCGCCGGTTTCTGATTGCTTCGATCTTGGTTGGGTCAACATGTAAGCCTATCTCGTTTACCACGTGACCTAGGAAATGCAGTTCTCTGATCCAGAAGTCGCACTTGGAAAACTTAGCATACAACTTCTCGGTTTTCTATAACTCTAGAATAAGCCTTAGATGTTCAGGGTGTTCCTCCTCGCTACGAGAATAGATCAAGATGTCATAAATGAACACAATTACAAACTTGTCTAGATAAGGTTTACACACACGGTTCATAAGATACATAAACACCGCGGGTGCATTGGTCAAACCGAATGGCATAACCAAAAACTCGTAGTGTCCATATCGAGTTCGGAATGCCGTCTTATGTATGTCCTCCTCTAGGATTCTCAGCTGATGATATCCTGATTGCAAGTCAATTTTGGAATAATAACTTGATCCCTGTAGTTGGTTGAACAAATCATCGACTCTCGGTAGTGGATATCGGTTCTTGATGGTTACCTTGTTCATTTCCATGTAGTATATGCACATACGAAATGATCTGTCTTTCTTTTTGACAAATAAGACAGGCGCTCCCCATGGGCGAGTGACTTGGTCGGATGAATCCTTTATCTAGCAACTCCTGTAGTTGGTTTGATAGTTCTTGCATTTCCGACGGCGCCAGCCGGTAGGGTGACCGCGCTATCGGAGTAGCTCCTAGGGTAAGGTGGATTCCGAACTCGACTTGTCGCTGTGGTGGGAGTCCGGGCAAGTCTTCGGGAAATACTTCAGGAAAATCACAAACAACTGGTATGTCCTCGACCTTCCTTTCTTCTGTCCGGTTCTTCGTTACATGAGCTAAGATGGTATACATGAGATGATATTAAGAGGAATCCCTCTCTTTTCTCCTTGAATTGCAATGTTTCTCCATCTGGTAGGGGAAGTCTGACAACCTTTTCGCGGCATACAATCTCTGCTCCATTCTTGGACATCCAGTCCATACCGATAATCACGTCGAAACTTCCTAGTTTAACGGGTAGTAGATCTATTTCGAAGGAATGATTGGCTAATTCTAGGATACAGCTCAGAATAATGTGGTTGGTTTTGATTAATTTACCGTCGGCTAGTTCTACGGTAAACTCGTTATCTAGCATAGTAGGTTTGATACCAAGTAATGGATGAAACTCACTAGACACGAAACTTCTTTCAGCACCAGTATCAAACAAGATAGATGCATAATGGTTGTTTAGAAGAAATGTACCTGTAACGGTATCGGGGTTTTGTTTGGCTTCTCCTGCTCTAATCACAAAGGTTCGCCATTTGGCGTTGTTGTTGTTGTTTCCTGGCTTCCTGTTCTTTGGGCAATCCTTTGAAAAATGTCCAATCTGCCCACAAGTGTAACAAGCACGGGTTGCTCCTGTGTTTGGACCTGGTCGTCTCATCCTAAAATCCTTGGCCGAGTGGCCAATCCTCTTGCACTTTTGACACCTCGCCTCTTCGCACGTGCCATTGTGGTGAAAATTGCATCGATTGCACGTTGGTAGGTTTCCCGTGTAAGCTTTCCTTGGCTTATTGTCAGCTTGACCTGCGATGTAGGCTCGGGTAGTCTCTTGCCTTTTCGGTGGTGGTGGCAGATTAAATAACCTTGAAGAACTACCTTCACACTTTCTCTTGTTGTCAACAGGTTTGTCAAAGAGTCCCTAACGAACGGCCTGGGACGTTAGGTTGTGTGCCAATCAAATTGCTTGCTGGATTGTTGTAGGTTCAGAAGATGATACCAAACCCTAGACTTGCAGGGCTAGTCCCCACAAATAACATTCAATACGCTTCTCTTCAGGTGTCACCTTGTGAGGACACAATCCTGCCAAATCATGAAATTTCGATGTGTAATCTACCACATCTGGTCCATTCATTTCCAGGTTCCAAAACTTTTCTTCAAGATCCTGGATCTCGTTTCGTGTACAATACTCATCCCTCAATAGCTTCTTGAAGTCTGCCTATGGCATAGCATTCGCTGCTTCCAAACCCATCGCTTGGACATTGGATTTCCACCAGGTGAGGGCTTGTCCCTGAAAGGTTCCAGTAGCAAATTTTACCTTTGAAGTTTCTGGAAAGTTGCACATCTCGAAAGTAGACTCTACTTTCTCGATCCACCATACAAGGTTAACTGATCCATCCCGCCCATTGAAAGAGAGCGGTTTGAAGTCGAGGAAAAGCTTGTAGGTGCATACTGGGGGATTTTTCCTTGTCCTCCTGCATTCTGATTGTTTGGCAAGGGTGCAACAGCTGCAGCTACTCTTTGATTAATTAGGGTCTCCATCTGTGCTGCCATCATTGTTGCTTGGCGGGGCGGCATGTCTCTTCATATCATAATGTTAGCAAGAGTTAGATTATATGTAACATACAACCAACACATGTACACAAAATAACACATCACATCACCAATCAACCACAAAATATAAAAAGATAATAAACTTGACAAAATATTCTAGGAGTCTCCACCCCTTCACAAAAGAGAACAAGTTTAAAACCTCAAATATCTTGTCGGCACAGCTCGCCCACAATAGGCTTAATAGTAAATCAAATAGATCATGTAAATGTGCCGTTCCGCACAGCGGCCAAGAGCACAGCAGTGCAGAACACAGCAAGAGCCCTAGTAGCCTCTAGTCGTTCCCCTACTGTGTTTGCCCTGAGCTCCGCTACAACGGATCTCTAGGTAGCAAGTGTAGCTCTCTGCTCCGTCATGGTGGTCATCTGTCTCTCGAGGCTCATGTGCCCCTCAGCCTCAGAAACTCGGTCAGATAAAATGGTAATCCTGGCAGCATCCCTCTGGCGATCCTCTGTCAGTCGGGACACCTGCTCCTGTAGAGTCTGCAGTGCGGTCTCAGACACTTGCGTAGGCAAATGCTCAATCCTCTGCTCAGTCTCCTTCCCTAGACCCTCTAGGGACAGAACCTTTTCCTTAAGGCGTTTAACTTGCTTCAGATTACCACGTATCCTCTTATGACCCCTCCGTAGATCGTCTAGTAGATCATCGTAACGGCTGCATCGGGTTACCAGAGTCGGGATCGTATGCTCGATCGGCTCCCTAGTAATCGGCAAAGCACGTGGTCCATGAGAGGAATCCCCAATCTCTGTCATAGGAGGTATTCCTTCCTCCTTAGCCCAGTCCCGCAATGTATCAGAAACGAACGTCCACCTTCTCGCGTCAACCCTAGCCTTCTTGCGCTTAGGCTCAAGGGCAAGCGTGCTCGAATGAGAGGGTGGTGTCCTCTTCTTCGGGGTATGCTGGAATAGTAGGCCATAGGGGCGATGTCACAAGTGGCTATCTCGTGGGTCTCCTCAGCTGTCGGGGCCTCATGCTCCGTCTTTGACTCAGTGTCATCATCCTCAGTCGGTTCTTCTTTCGACACCTCAGCAGTAGTGTCCTCGGAGACAGGGTCCTTCAATACTGTCTCATCATATGAGGTGTCCACTGGTGTCGATGGAGTGTACTTATACTCGTCCTCGGAGTCTGAAATCTCAATTGGCTGGTTCGCAGCTGACATGTTCCTCTAACGAGTTAACCACCAATTTTGTAACGAGTTAACCACCAATTTCTATCTTACATGAGTATTCTAAGTGGTGTGAGGATACTAAGTGTACGTGCGGATGTGAAATGCAAATGAGGCATCAGTTACAGTCTAAGTTCACTATATGTAACCTAGTTTGCTACAACCAATGGCTCTGATACCAGTCTGTCACACCCCCAAATTTCCACTTCGGGCTATACCCGTGGGGCGTGACCCGAGAGGATCTTTACCATTGAATTACTTTGAACGACCACTAAATGGTTTTTAAAATACCTGTTTTAATGCATGGCTCGAACGAGCCCAAAATAAGTTTGACATACTTCAAAGTAAATGTGCGGAAGCAATATTTAAAAATTTTACAACGCTTAAACAAATGATTAAAAAGCGTTTGTCAAAATAAAATTCCCATGCATGATGAGTGTGTGACTCCGGTGAGTGCATCCTAGACACATATCATATGCATTCAAAGAACTGAGATAAACATGCTAAAATGGGTCAACATAATGTTGGTGAGTTCACAGGTTTAATGTAATGGGAATCATATTTATAAAATGTATGGAAAACATATGTACTCTACACAATCATTGTTGATCAGACAAAACCTAAAATTATCATAAGTCCATCAACCGACGCTCAACTGTAGCCATTGAAAAAGGAAAAGGATGTGGTTAGCCATTTTGTGCCTTGCACGTGAATGGATTAGCTCAATAATGTACCCGTTCGACCTGCAGTCGAAGTTAGCGCTATTAACCTACGTAGGGGTTGTTAAACTCAACAGTACTGTTCATGATCACCTCGCTTGTGCAAAAATTAACGGTTGACTCTGAGAGGACTTTGTACACACCAGTACAACTTATATAATTAATGTAAATGTGTAAGCATGGAAAATATGATTTTTGAAAATGTATACATGAGCATGTATCTCACCCCAAAAGGAAAATGAGTATAACGGGGCTGTGAGAACTACCTGATAAAGCGGTAAATGATATGCAAGTCTTAGCTAATCCGGCTAAATGAGATGACCTACTCGTGCCCTAGGAAACATTCAACACTTTAAGGTCTAAGTATTGTAAATGTTCGACTATGAAATCTATGCATCCAAATGAGTTGTTTGAAAAGTGACTTTGATGTTTCAAAGAGGTTTTAACTTGACGACCCATTGGTGACACGTTGGACTTAAACATTCAAATCCTAACATAGAATTCAAACCTCCTTTGAAATAGTCTATTATCATTCTAATAAACACATTAGCACATTCGATTGGTATTTAGAACTTGAAACACAACTTTTGATACATAAAAGTTTCCTTAATTGGAAAGTCAAGTTTTGAGTCCTAAACATGGCAACTATACAAAGTTAATGTTCACACATGAAATTAGGCATTTTATAACACCTATAGAACATTTCAATGTTTACTTGCTAAAAATAGACAAACATGCGAGTTTCAGATAATTAAAGTTTCCTATTATAGCAAAATCATGTCAAATTGTCAAGTTTATGGATAAACATCATATATTATCACACAATGCACTTAATTAAGTGTTACTAGGTCATTTAAACCTTCTAATCATGTTAACAACTTGTAAACACATCTTTTGGACAATTAAAGTTTCCTTATTTAGAAACCAGGCTCTACAACTCATACACATGTATTTTAACTCATCATTACTATCAATCATTCTTCCATAATGTGCACGACACTAGTTTCATGCTTTGAATACACCCCAACATCAAGTTTTCATATATGTCAAGAAATAAAGTTTCTAAAAATAGAAAACTAGCCTAAAAGCATCATGGACAAGTGATTTTACCGAAAAAAAATCATACAATCTCTATATCTAGTGTTTATGCATCATTTCCACCAAACAAATCACATCATAACCTCTTCTAACAAAAACCCAAAAATTAAAGTTACTATAAATAGAACCGAGCATGAAATCTCATATGACCAAAAGTTCTAGCTAGCAAATCTACACATATTATCCATTCTTTATCCATATCCAACCATTTTCCATCATCAAATCACCCTAAACAAGACATCTAACAAGAAACCCAAAATTAAAGTTTCCTAAAATAGCAAAATGCATGTATCATCCAACATTTTTTATAACAAAATTTGCACATATTATTCATCTACAACTATTACTACAACATAATCCATCATCAAATCATCAAGAACACATCATCTAACATATACTCATACAATAAAGTTTCCTTATATGAAAACCGAGCCTAAGAACAAAACCCGAGTCCAAAACCACCAACAATATTTACCATTTTAGTTATAAAACTCTTTTTATTCAAGAATCCATGGTTAAACTTTCATAAAATCAAGTTTTCTTTGGATGCATGTTCATAAGAACATGAAGATGAAAATGGAGAAAAAAGTGGGTTTTGATCTTACCAAACTTGAAAATGTATGGAATGGTGGATGAATCTTCTGGCAAATACTTCATATCACCTTGAATGCTTGGATTTGGAAGGAAGAACAAGATCAACAACAACAAAAATGGTGAAAAATGGTGGTGGTGGTGGGTTTCGGCCAAAAAAAGGGAGAGGGAGAGAGAGTGTGGTGAAGTGGTGAAAATGGGGATTGGTAGGGGTATTTATAGGGCCTCTTGACACAGGGTGGTGGAAAACGAATAGTCACCGATTTATTAACGAAAGTCCCGAACTGGTATGAACGAAATTATTTAAAAATATTTTGACTAATAATGGTATGTTTATCATATAAAATTTTCAGATTTTTATTTGAAACTGTCGGTACATACTCCGGATTGGCTGGACTGCGTTAAAACAGAAAGTTTCTTCGAAAATTCTCGAAAGGTTCATAGAGACTTAAAATAACATATTACATTATTACATGTAATTTGTTTACACCAAATATGTATCTAGGTGTCTACTTAGAATTATTCATCAAGCTAGTGCACACTGCGTGTCTACCGGACTGCGCTGAAAATAAAAGTATTTCTTAAATCACCGAAAGATTCATAAAGGCATGATTAATTAAATCAAAGTGTTACATATAATTTACACGTATAGATTATATGTCTAGATATTTGTTTTAAATTATCACCAACGGTCGTGCTATATGACGCGTGCTTGACCTGGTAATCTTCTGGATTACCGACACGTGTGAACGGATTGACTTGCTAAGTGTGAAATTGACTTAATTACTATAAAATTAAGTGTGATGCATGTCATATACTATAACCTATGTTTTAGCCGGGTACGAATATTAACCTGAATTTGTCGGGTGTCACATTATCCCCCGATTAAAAGGAATTTCGTCCCGAAATTCAGCTTGCGGTAATAGCGGATGGTGTGGTCTCAAATAAGTGTGGGTACTTGCGCTTCATCTGATCTTTGCACTCCCATGTGAATTCTGGTCCGCGTCTGGAATTCCATCGGACCTTGACTACCGGAATGCCACTTTGCTTCAGTTCCTTAACCTCGTGGTCCATTATTTCCACGGTTTCTTCGACTTTACTGCGAAACAGCACCGATTAAACGATCACCACACTGACTTGCCCCATCTGAGATGCAAGAACTATCCAGTCAATTGCAAGAATTATTGGATAAAGGGTTTATCATACCGAGTTTCTCACCATGGGGAGCTCAGGTTTTGTTCGTGAAGAAGAAAGATGGAACATTCAGGATGTGTATCGATTATCGAGAATTAAACAAATTAATGATAAAGAATCAGTATCCACTTCAAGGATAGATGACTTGTTCGATCAGTTACAAGGTTCTAGCTTCTATTCTAAGATCGACTTAAATTCAGGATACCATCAATTGAGAATCCAAGAGGAAGACATCCCCAAGACTGCATTTAGGACTCGTTACGACCATTACGAGTTCCTAGTCATGCCTTTTGGTTTAAACAACGCACCAACAGTATTCATGGACCTCATGAATAGGGTCTGAAAACCTTATTTAGATAAGTTCGTGATTGTCTTCATTGATGGCATTTTTATATACTCACAAAGCAAAGAGGAACAAGAAAATCACTTAAAGCTTGTCTTAGAACTGCTTAGAAATGAGAAACTATATGTCAAGTTCTCGAAATGCGAATTCTGGATTTAAGAAGTGCATTTCCTCGGTCACGTGATCATTGACAAGGGCATACATGTGGATCCATCTAATATTGAAGCCATCAAGAATTGGGAAGCACCAAGGACTCCAACCGAGGTGCGACAATTCTTAGGTCTAGCTGGCTATTATAAACGCTTTATCGATAACTTTTCCAAAATAGCCCAGCCTTTGACGACCTTGACTCAAAAAGAAAAGAAGTTCAACTCGAACGACAAACAGGAAGTGGCATTCCGGTTATTGAAACAGAAATTATGTTGTGCACCTATCGTATCTCTCCCAGAAGGAACCGATGACTTTATAGTATACTACGACGCGTCATACCAAGGACTAGGTGTGTCTTGAAGCAAAAGGATAAAGTCATCGCCTACGCATCCCGACAACTCAAAATACATGAGAAGAACTACACTACCCACGATCTGGAATTAGGTGCACTCATTTTTGCTCTTAAAATCTGGAGACATTATCTCTACAGTACAAAATGCACCATTTTTACCGATCATAAGAGTCTCCAGCACATCTTCGATCAGAAAGAGTTAAACATGAGACAACGAAGATGGGTAGAATTATTGAATGACTACGATTGTGACATTCATTACCACCCTGGGAAAACAAACGTCGTAGCTGATGCTTTAAGAAGGAAAGAGAGAACCAAAACTCTTCGAATGCAAGCATTGGGAATGATGATTCATTCGAACCTTACCGCTCAAATACATAATGCCCAACAGGAAGCACTCATGGAAGAAAACCTAAAAGATGAATCCCTACGAGGTATGGATCAGCAGCTAGAGACCAAATCCGATGAAGTCCGTTACTGCATGAATTGAATTTGGGTACTACGTTTTGGGAATCTACGGGATTTAGTGTTAGATGAAGCACACAAATCCAGGTATTCAATTCACCCAGGATCCGACAATATGTATAAGGATGTCAAGGAGTTGTACTCGTGGCCCAACATGAAGGCAGACATTGCCACCTATGTAAGTAAATGCTTAACTTGTTCCAAAGTTAAAGTCGAATACCAAAAGCCATCAGGACTCCTGCAAAAACCTGAGATACACCAGCGGAAATGGGAACAAATCTCTATGGATTTCATCATGAAACTGCCCAAAACATCAAGTGGTTATCATAGTATTTGGGTAATTGTCGATCGCTTGACAAAATCTGCACACTTTGTACCAATCAAAGAAACAGATAAGATGGAAAGATTGACAAGAATCTATTTAAATGAAGTTGTCTCGAGGCACGGAGTGCCAATCTCTATCATCTCAGATAGAGATAGTGGTTTCACCTCAAGGTTTTGGCAATCATTACAGAAAGCATTGGGTACACGCTTAGACATGAGCACCGCCTATCATCCTCAGTCGGATGGTCAAAGTGAAAGACCATCCAAACCTTAGAAGAAATGCTCAGGGCATGTGCCATAGACTTCGAAAAGAATTGGGATACTCACCTACCCTTACCTGAATTTTCTTACAACAACAGCTATCACACCAATATCCAAGCTGCACCTTTTGAAGCACTTTATGGTCGAAAGTGTCGATCACCATTGTGCTGGGCAGAAGTTGGACACACTGGCCCTGAAATCATTCAAGAAACAACTGATAAGATTTTAAGATCAGAGAAAGAATCAAAGAGGCCAGGGATCGTCAAAAGAGCTATGCTGATATAAGACGCAAACCCTTGGAATTCCAGCTGGGAGACAATGTGTTGTTGAAAGTCTCGCCCCGGAAAGGGGTCATTAGATTTGAGAAACGAGGTAAACTCAATCCCCGATACATCAGACCTTTTGAAATCTTAGCAAGAACAGGTCCAGTGGCTTACAAACCTAAACTGCCTCAAGAACTCAAAGGTGTACACGACACGTTCCACGTGTCGAATCTAAAGAAGTGTTTATCAGACGAAACCCTTGTTATACCACTTGAGGAGATTCAAAGCGACGATAAACTCCACTTTGTGGAACAACCAGTAGAGATCATGGATCGGGAAATCAAGAAACTGAAACGAAGTAGCATTCCCATAGTGAAGGTCAGATGGAATTCTAAACGAGGACCAGAATTCACTTGGGAACGCGAAGATCAAATGAGACTTAAGTATCCCGAGTTGTTCGACAATTCACCAGTTGCAGACAACACCAACTTAATTTCGGGACAAAATTCTTCTATCTGGGGAGGATGTGACAACTAGTAATTTTAACAAACAATTATTTAAATATAATTACACGAGACTATGCATATTAAACTAATTATTAATTAATTATGTCTAACCGGGTCTAGTAAAGTCCACCCACTATACAACTATAAAGGAAATATTAGGGATTTCCGAGACACATCGAACCTCGTATCGCGTTGGTGATAAACTTAAAATAAAATAAACTCCTCGAAACATTCTCTTTATTTTTAATAGTAAAGAATGCCTACCAGTATGTAAATAAATTCCAAACATGTGTCGCGGTCATGTATTATGTCCGAAACTGCTAAACTTATATATTTTTTTATAAATACCCGACTCATCCCGACACGTAACGACAAATGGAAAAGAAGACACACAGGTAGTATACCGGACTTGGAACGAGCGGCTAACGCACCACACCACCTACCCTACCCCCTACCGCCCCCTGCTGTGCGCCTCCTTCTTTTCTTCTCAGTCGAATACCCCTATGGGGGTCCTCCCCATTTGTGTCACCCTTGAGCCAAAAAGAGTGTCACACCCCGCCTAGGGCGGAAACACGGGGCGTGGTGATCCACGGTGTTCATAGCCTTTCATTACATCGAACGACTTCTAATAACATTTATAACCAAAGATTCTAAGTTATTACAAGGAAACACAAATTGTTTCCAAGATGTTACATGTCAAAAGTATCGTACTTAAAATCCAAAGCATACAGTTTTTCACACAACAAACTAGATGTCCCTAGGTTACACCGAGATGTCTCTAGAAGATGTTCTACGTGAGTGCATGCCCATGCATCATGATTCTAGTTACCTGAGAAATATATGCTAAAATGTCAACATAAAGTTGGTGAGTTCACAGGTTTAGGTAAGCAGAAAAATATGTTTCCTTTGGACTACGAGATTTCCTAATGTGTAAAGCATTGTTGATCAAACAATACTTATGTATGTGCATCGTTACCATGAGCTACCATAACCGACACTTGGACACACTGGCCCTGAAATCATTCAAGAAACAACTGATAAGATTTTAAGATCAGAGAAAGAATCAAAGTGGCCAGGGATCGTCAAAAGAGCTATGCTGATATAAGACGCAAACCCTTGGAATTCCAGCTGGGAGACAATGTGTTGTTGAAAGTCTCGCCCCGGAAAGGGGTCATTAGATTTGAGAAACGAGGTAAACTCAATCCCCGATACATCAGACCTTTTGAAATCTTAGCAAGAACAGGTCCAGTGGCTTACAAACCTAAACTGCCTCAAGAACTCAAAGGTGTACACGACACGTTCCACGTGTCGAATCTAAAGAAGTGTTTATCAGACGAAACCCTTGTTATACCACTTGAGGAGATTCAAAGCGACGATAAACTCCACTTTGTGGAACAACCAGTAGAGATCATGGATCGGGAAATCAAGAAACTGAAACGAAGTAGCATTCCCATAGTGAAGGTCAGATGGAATTCTAAACGAGGACCAGAATTCACTTGGGAACGCGAAGATCAAATGAGACTTAAGTATCCCGAGTTGTTCGACAATTCACCAGTTGCAGACAACACCAACTTAATTTTGGGACAAAATTCTTCTATCTGGGGAGGATGTGACAACTAGTAATTTTAACAAACAATTATTTAAATATAATTACACGAGACTATGCATATTAAACTAATTATTAATTAATTATGTCTAACCGGGTCTAGTAAAGTCCACCCACTATACAACTATAAAGGAAATATTAGGGATTTCCGAGACACATCGAACCTCGTATCGCGTTGGTGATAAACTTAAAATAAAATAAACTCCTCGAAACATTCTCTTTATTTTTAATAGTAAAGAATGCCTACCAGTATGTAAATAAATTCCAAACATGTGTCGCGGTCATGTATTATGTCCGAAACTGCTAAACTTATATATTTTTTTATAAATACCCGACTCATCCCGACACGTAACGACAAATGGAAAAGAAGACACACAGGTAGTATACCGGACTTGGAACGAGCGGCTAACGCACCACACCACCTACCCTACCCCCTACCGCCCCCTGCTGTGCGCCTCCTTCTTTTCTTCTCAGTCGAATACCCCTATGGGGGTCCTCCCCATTTGTGTCACCCTTGAGCCAACAAGAGTGTCACACCCCGCCTAGGGCGGAAACACGGGGCGTGGTGATCCACGGTGTTCATAGCCTTTCATTACATCGAACGACTTCTAATAACATTTATAACCAAAGATTCTAAGTTATTACAAGGAAACACAAATTGTTTCCAAGATGTTACATGTCAAAAGTATCGTACTTAAAATCCAAAGCATACAGTTTTTCACACAACAAACTAGATGTCCCTAGGTTACACCGAGATGTCTCTAGAAGATGTTCTACGTGAGTGCATGCCCATGCATCATGATTCTAGTTACCTGAGAAATATATGCTAAAATGTCAACATAAAGTTGGTGAGTTCACAGGTTTAGGTAAGCAGAAAAATATGTTTCCTTTGGACTACGAGATTTCCCAATGTGTAAAGCATTGTTGATCAAACAATACTTATGTATGTGCATCGTTACCATGAGCTACCATAACCGACACTTGGACACACTGGCCCTGAAATCATTCAAGAAACAACTGATAAGATTTTAAGATCAGAGAAAGAATCAAAGTGGCCAGGGATCGTCAAAAGAGCTATGCTGATATAAGACGCAAACCCTTGGAATTCCAGCTGGGAGACAATGTGTTGTTGAAAGTCTCGCCCCGGAAAGGGGTCATTAGATTTGAGAAACGAGGTAAACTCAATCCCCGATACATCAGACCTTTTGAAATCTTAGCAAGAACAGGTCCAGTGGCTTACAAACCTAAACTGCCTCAAGAACTCAAAGGTGTACACGACACGTTCCACGTGTCGAATCTAAAGAAGTGTTTATCAGACGAAACCCTTGTTATACCACTTGAGGAGATTCAAAGCGACGATAAACTCCACTTTGTGGAACAACCAGTAGAGATCATGGATCGGGAAATCAAGAAACTGAAACGAAGTAGCATTCCCATAGTGAAGGTCAGATGGAATTCTAAACGAGGACCAGAATTCACTTGGGAACGCGAAGATCAAATGAGACTTAAGTATCCCGAGTTGTTCGACAATTCACCAGTTGCAGACAACACCAACTTAATTTTGGGACAAAATTCTTCTATCTGGGGAGGATGTGACAACTAGTAATTTTAACAAACAATTATTTAAATATAATTACACGAGACTATGCATATTAAACTAATTATTAATTAATTATGTCTAACCGGGTCTAGTAAAGTCCACCCACTATACAACTATAAAGGAAATATTAGGGATTTCCGAGACACATCGAACCTCGTATCGCGTTGGTGATAAACTTAAAATAAAATAAACTCCTCGAAACATTCTCTTTATTTTTAATAGTAAAGAATGCCTACCAGTATGTAAATAAATTCCAAACATGTGTCGCGGTCATGTATTATGTCCGAAACTGCTAAACTTATATATTTTTTTATAAATACCCGACTCATCCCGACACGTAACGACAAATGGAAAAGAAGACACACAGGTAGTATACCGGACTTGGAACGAGCGGCTAACGCACCACACCACCTACCCTACCCCCTACCGCCCCCTGCTGTGCGCCTCCTTCTTTTCTTCTCAGTCGAATACCCCTATGGGGGTCCTCCCCATTTGTGTCACCCTTGAGCCAACAAGAGTGTCACACCCCGCCTAGGGCGGAAACACGGGGCGTGGTGATCCACGGTGTTCATAGCCTTTCATTACATCGAACGACTTCTAATAACATTTATAACCAAAGATTCTAAGTTATTACAAGGAAACACAAATTGTTTCCAAGATGTTACATGTCAAAAGTATCGTACTTAAAATCCAAAGCATACAGTTTTTCACACAACAAACTAGATGTCCCTAGGTTACACCGAGATGTCTCTAGAAGATGTTCTACGTGAGTGCATGCCCATGCATCATGATTCTAGTTACCTGAGAAATATATGCTAAAATGTCAACATAAAGTTGGTGAGTTCACAGGTTTAGGTAAGCAGAAAAATATGTTTCCTTTGGACTACGAGATTTCCCAATGTGTAAAGCATTGTTGATCAAACAATACTTATGTATGTGCATCGTTACCATGAGCTACCATAACCGACACTTGGACACACTGGCCCTGAAATCATTCAAGAAACAACTGATAAGATTTTAAGATCAGAGAAAGAATCAAAGTGGCCAGGGATCGTCAAAAGAGCTATGCTGATATAAGACGCAAACCCTTGGAATTCCAGCTGGGAGACAATGTGTTGTTGAAAGTCTCGCCCCGGAAAGGGGTCATTAGATTTGAGAAACGAGGTAAACTCAATCCCCGATACATCAGACCTTTTGAAATCTTAGCAAGAACAGGTCCAGTGGCTTACAAACCTAAACTGCCTCAAGAACTCAAAGGTGTACACGACACGTTCCACGTGTCGAATCTAAAGAAGTGTTTATCAGACGAAACCCTTGTTATACCACTTGAGGAGATTCAAAGCGACGATAAACTCCACTTTGTGGAACAACCAGTAGAGATCATGGATCGGGAAATCAAGAAACTGAAACGAAGTAGCATTCCCATAGTGAAGGTCAGATGGAATTCTAAACGAGGACCAGAATTCACTTGGGAACGCGAAGATCAAATGAGACTTAAGTATCCCGAGTTGTTCGACAATTCACCAGTTGCAGACAACACCAACTTAATTTTGGGACAAAATTCTTCTATCTGGGGAGGATGTGACAACTAGTAATTTTAACAAACAATTATTTAAATATAATTACACGAGACTATGCATATTAAACTAATTATTAATTAATTATGTCTAACCGGGTCTAGTAAAGTCCACCCACTATACAACTATAAAGGAAATATTAGGGATTTCCGAGACACATCGAACCTCGTATCGCGTTGGTGATAAACTTAAAATAAAATAAACTCCTCGAAACATTCTCTTTATTTTTAATAGTAAAGAATGCCTACCAGTATGTAAATAAATTCCAAACATGTGTCGCGGTCATGTATTATGTCCGAAACTGCTAAACTTATATATTTTTTTATAAATACCCGACTCATCCCGACACGTAACGACAAATGGAAAAGAAGACACACAGGTAGTATACCGGACTTGGAACGAGCGGCTAACGCACCACACCACCTACCCTACCCCCTACCGCCCCCTGCTGTGCGCCTCCTTCTTTTCTTCTCAGTCGAATACCCCTATGGGGGTCCTCCCCATTTGTGTCACCCTTGAGCCAACAAGAGTGTCACACCCCGCCTAGGGCGGAAACACGGGGCGTGGTGATCCACGGTGTTCATAGCCTTTCATTACATCGAACGACTTCTAATAACATTTATAACCAAAGATTCTAAGTTATTACAAGGAAACACAAATTGTTTCCAAGATGTTACATGTCAAAAGTATCGTACTTAAAATCCAAAGCATACAGTTTTTCACACAACAAACTAGATGTCCCTAGGTTACACCGAGATGTCTCTAGAAGATGTTCTACGTGAGTGCATGCCCATGCATCATGATTCTAGTTACCTGAGAAATATATGCTAAAATGTCAACATAAAGTTGGTGAGTTCACAGGTTTAGGTAAGCAGAAAAATATGTTTCCTTTGGACTACGAGATTTCCCAATGTGTAAAGCATTGTTGATCAAACAATACTTATGTATGTGCATCGTTACCATGAGCTACCATAACCGACACTTGGACACACTGGCCCTGAAATCATTCAAGAAACAACTGATAAGATTTTAAGATCAGAGAAAGAATCAAAGTGGCCAGGGATCGTCAAAAGAGCTATGCTGATATAAGACGCAAACCCTTGGAATTCCAGCTGGGAGACAATGTGTTGTTGAAAGTCTCGCCCCGGAAAGGGGTCATTAGATTTGAGAAACGAGGTAAACTCAATCCCCGATACATCAGACCTTTTGAAATCTTAGCAAGAACAGGTCCAGTGGCTTACAAACCTAAACTGCCTCAAGAACTCAAAGGTGTACACGACACGTTCCACGTGTCGAATCTAAAGAAGTGTTTATCAGACGAAACCCTTGTTATACCACTTGAGGAGATTCAAAGCGACGATAAACTCCACTTTGTGGAACAACCAGTAGAGATCATGGATCGGGAAATCAAGAAACTGAAACGAAGTAGCATTCCCATAGTGAAGGTCAGATGGAATTCTAAACGAGGACCAGAATTCACTTGGGAACGCGAAGATCAAATGAGACTTAAGTATCCCGAGTTGTTCGACAATTCACCAGTTGCAGACAACACCAACTTAATTTTGGGACAAAATTCTTCTATCTGGGGAGGATGTGACAACTAGTAATTTTAACAAACAATTATTTAAATATAATTACACGAGACTATGCATATTAAACTAATTATTAATTAATTATGTCTAACCGGGTCTAGTAAAGTCCACCCACTATACAACTATAAAGGAAATATTAGGGATTTCCGAGACACATCGAACCTCGTATCGCGTTGGTGATAAACTTAAAATAAAATAAACTCCTCGAAACATTCTCTTTATTTTTAATAGTAAAGAATGCCTACCAGTATGTAAATAAATTCCAAACATGTGTCGCGGTCATGTATTATGTCCGAAACTGCTAAACTTATATATTTTTTTATAAATACCCGACTCATCCCGACACGTAACGACAAATGGAAAAGAAGACACACAGGTAGTATACCGGACTTGGAACGAGCGGCTAACGCACCACACCACCTACCCTACCCCCTACCGCCCCCTGCTGTGCGCCTCCTTCTTTTCTTCTCAGTCGAATACCCCTATGGGGGTCCTCCCCATTTGTGTCACCCTTGAGCCAACAAGAGTGTCACACCCCGCCTAGGGCGGAAACACGGGGCGTGGTGATCCACGGTGTTCATAGCCTTTCATTACATCGAACGACTTCTAATAACATTTATAACCAAAGATTCTAAGTTATTACAAGGAAACACAAATTGTTTCCAAGATGTTACATGTCAAAAGTATCGTACTTAAAATCCAAAGCATACAGTTTTTCACACAACAAACTAGATGTCCCTAGGTTACACCGAGATGTCTCTAGAAGATGTTCTACGTGAGTGCATGCCCATGCATCATGATTCTAGTTACCTGAGAAATATATGCTAAAATGTCAACATAAAGTTGGTGAGTTCACAGGTTTAGGTAAGCAGAAAAATATGTTTCCTTTGGACTACGAGATTTCCCAATGTGTAAAGCATTGTTGATCAAACAATACTTATGTATGTGCATCGTTACCATGAGCTACCATAACCGACACTTGGACACACTGGCCCTGAAATCATTCAAGAAACAACTGATAAGATTTTAAGATCAGAGAAAGAATCAAAGTGGCCAGGGATCGTCAAAAGAGCTATGCTGATATAAGACGCAAACCCTTGGAATTCCAGCTGGGAGACAATGTGTTGTTGAAAGTCTCGCCCCGGAAAGGGGTCATTAGATTTGAGAAACGAGGTAAACTCAATCCCCGATACATCAGACCTTTTGAAATCTTAGCAAGAACAGGTCCAGTGGCTTACAAACCTAAACTGCCTCAAGAACTCAAAGGTGTACACGACACGTTCCACGTGTCGAATCTAAAGAAGTGTTTATCAGACGAAACCCTTGTTATACCACTTGAGGAGATTCAAAGCGACGATAAACTCCACTTTGTGGAACAACCAGTAGAGATCATGGATCGGGAAATCAAGAAACTGAAACGAAGTAGCATTCCCATAGTGAAGGTCAGATGGAATTCTAAACGAGGACCAGAATTCACTTGGGAACGCGAAGATCAAATGAGACTTAAGTATCCTGAGTTGTTCGACAATTCACCAGTTGCAGACAACACCAACTTAATTTTGGGACAAAATTCTTCTATCTGGGGAGGATGTGACAACTAGTAATTTTAACAAACAATTATTTAAATATAATTACACGAGACTATGCATATTAAACTAATTATTAATTAATTATGTCTAACCGGGTCTAGTAAAGTCCACCCACTATACAACTATAAAGGAAATATTAGGGATTTCCGAGACACATCGAACCTCGTATCGCGTTGGTGATAAACTTAAAATAAAATAAACTCCTCGAAACATTCTCTTTATTTTTAATAGTAAAGAATGCCTACCAGTATGTAAATAAATTCCAAACATGTGTCGCGGTCATGTATTATGTCCGAAACTGCTAAACTTATATATTTTTTTATAAATACCCGACTCATCCCGACACGTAACGACAAATGGAAAAGAAGACACACAGGTAGTATACCGGACTTGGAACGAGCGGCTAACGCACCACACCACCTACCCTACCCCCTACCGCCCCCTGCTGTGCGCCTCCTTCTTTTCTTCTCAGTCGAATACCCCTATGGGGGTCCTCCCCATTTGTGTCACCCTTGAGCCAACAAGAGTGTCACACCCCGCCTAGGGCGGAAACACGGGGCGTGGTGATCCACGGTGTTCATAGCCTTTCATTACATCGAACGACTTCTAATAACATTTATAACCAAAGATTCTAAGTTATTACAAGGAAACACAAATTGTTTCCAAGATGTTACATGTCAAAAGTATCGTACTTAAAATCCAAAGCATACAGTTTTTCACACAACAAACTAGATGTCCCTAGGTTACACCGAGATGTCTCTAGAAGATGTTCTACGTGAGTGCATGCCCATGCATCATGATTCTAGTTACCTGAGAAATATATGCTAAAATGTCAACATAAAGTTGGTGAGTTCACAGGTTTAGGTAAGCAGAAAAATATGTTTCCTTTGGACTACGAGATTTCCCAATGTGTAAAGCATTGTTGATCAAACAATACTTATGTATGTGCATCGTTACCATGAGCTACCATAACCAACACTTGACTTTTGTGTGTGTACCCGTCATCTGACTGACTAACTGATGTGAGCCCCGCCCAATGTTCTGTCATGAAACATTGTATGTGTGTTTATGGACAGTATGCACCCGCTTTGACCTCCAATCAAGGTTAGCGCGACTAACCACGGGTGGGAGTGTCAACCCAAATAGATCTATTCATGTGTTCCACGTCTGAATCAGCTAACGATTATAGTATTCCCGGGGACTTAGTATGACAGTTGCGTACTCATGTAACAATCAGTTTGTGTACTCGTATACAAATATGAGCTATGTATTCTTCCCTGTATGTTTAAAAATCATTTAAATTATAGTAAAAGTGGGGCCGTGACACTCACCGTATCAACTGAAGTGGTGAGTGATGAAGTATGCTGTGAGTCCAACGAGTGTCCGACCTATCCGTGCCCTAAATTATTTAAGACACCTTAGGTCCTATGCAGTTGTTTAAGTGTGGATTGGTCACCTGACCAATACCCTGAAGTCTTGACCCTTGCCTTCTAATAACATAAAAGGGTCCGACACGGTCGCCGTTGGTGATACGACTTGTTGTTCAAGTTATTATATTTATTAAGTTCATTAATAAATATTGTAGATTCTTATGATAAAATATATTTAACATACATATTTATTAAAATAACTCATCAATTAATAAGTTGTTATAAAATAATAATTTTATTATTTTATTATTTAAACTTTTTATGTCCATATGTATACATATAATTATTCCTTGTAATTATATATTGTGTATATATATTTTTGAAAATAGATTAATATGTCTTAAAATAATTATATTATTTTATATTTATTTTTAACCCAATAATCTACACACATATATATTTATGTATATATATATATATATACACACACATATATATATATATATAATTATGATTTTTACAAACTATTATATATTGTCATATGGAGATATGCTTATAAATATAATTTCATAAAAATCTCCTTTTTACATGCAAAATCATTTATATTCATACTAATTATAATTATTATTTGTCATTGCTGACTTTAAAGGTTATAAAAAAATGTGTTTTTATGACTAATAAAAATAACCATTTAAACTATTATTATAATGAAAAGATAGGGTTTTTAACTTTATTATTTATTATTTTCGAAACCCGTCTTTTATATATTTAAAAATACGAACCGACTCCTATACGTTTAAAACTCGGTATTTAAATTCTAATCCTTGTTATAACGTAATATATCACCAACTATAATAACGTTAAAATCAACGAATCGAAAGCTCACGTAAATAGTCAGGAGAAGGTGACGGTGTTTAAGCGAGACCCGGTTCCTTCCCGTAACGTCCCGTATGGCTCGAAAAACTTCCGTAGTGACCCGTAAGCTTCGCGTGTACGTAGTGCGGTGACCGTAGGAGAGAAACTGAGGCTCAAAAAGGTCGGTTCTTGTCCCGAAAGAACCCGTAAAAGGTGGCGGAGGCTGTGACGGGTGGAAGCGGTGTACGGCGGTGGTTGCGGGGATTGAGGTGGGGCTGTCGAGGGGCTGTGGAGGGACTGTGGTGGCTTGGACAGGTGGTGTTGTTTGTTATTTTGTGAAACCAAGAGGGTGGTGAAGGTGGCTGGTGGTGATGGGAAGGTGTTTGGTGGTGGTGAGGGAGTCCGATGGAGGGGGTGTTGTTGCTGTTTTTGTGGAGTCGAAAGGGAATCAAGGAGTGAAGGTGGTAGTTTACGGTGGAGGGTGATCGGTGGTGGTGAAGTGGGGTGGTGTTGTTGTTGTCGTGAACCACCAAGGAAAAGTGGTGTGGTGGTGCTTGGTGATGCTTGGTGGTGCCGAGAAGAGAGCAAGAGAGGGTGGTCGGGTGAGGTGCCGAGGGAGGGAGGGAAATGGGTGTGTGTTGTGGTGGAGGAGGAATCGAGAGGGAGAGAGAGCTAGTGAAGTTGGTGTGGGCTTGAGATGAGGTGCTTGCATGTATTTATATAGCTTTCATGTTGGTTAATACCTTGGGGTTAACATGTCTCCATGGGACATGTTTAGACACGTGTTGGGAAATAAGAGACAAAGGTGTCACTCTTTGTTCTGGTCGGCCGAGAACCAATATCACGAGGGGGGTAGGGGGTTAGGTGTTACTCGCTAGTTCAAATCCGGTATAATACCGGCGAGATACTCGGTTTTTCATTTGTTGTAACGTGTCGGGAATGAGTCGGGTATTACTAAAAATAATATAAGTTTAGTAGTTCGGGTATAATACATGACCGTGTCATAAGTTTAGATTTTATTTCCGTCCGGGTGGGTATTTTCTACCATTAGGAATAAAGAGAATGTTTCGAGGTGTTTAAGTTTTTATTTTTAGTTTATCACCAACGCGACATGGGGTTCGATGTGTCTCGGAAATCTCTAATATTTCCTGTGTAGTTGGGTAGTGGTTGGACTATACTGGACCGGGTTAGACCTAATTAATACAAATTAGTCTAATATGCGCAGTCTTGTGTAATTATATTTAAATAATTACGTGGTAAAATTTCCAGTTGTCACATCCTCCCATAGTTAGAAGAATTTCGTCCCGAAATTAAGTTGGTGTCGTCTGTAGTTGATGTCTTGTTGAACAGTTGGGGATACTTAGGTCTCATCTGGTCTTTGCGTTCCCAGGTGAATTCTGGTCCTCGTTTACAGTTCCCTCAGACTTTCACTATGGGGATGTGACCTCGTTTCAGTTTCTTAATTTCTCGATCCATTATTTCTACTAGTTGTCCCACAAAGTGGAGTTTGTCGTTGATTTATATCTCCTCAAGTGGTATAACAAGAGTTTCATCTAATAAGCACTTCACATGGAATGTGTCATGCACACCACTGAGTTGTTGGGGTGGCTTAAGTCGGTAAGTGTCACACCCCGACCGATGGCGGAATCATCGAGGCGGACAATGTGATGATTGTTCATAAGCACATGATCTACTAAGGTTGCATAATTCATTAATGGGATTTAAATACCAAATATCCAAATACAATTCAAGTTACAACACCCTATTCTAGAATATTACACATAATTATTTTACTAGGTCCAAAAGCCTTATGTGTAGCACCTTCAACACATAGTCACAAAATCACATATCTTCACCTGAAACGTAATCCAAAACAAGTGTCAACTACGAGAGTTGGTGAGTTTACATATGTTTAAATGAAGTAAAAGTTTAGTTAAAAACGTTTATACAATTCATAGTTTGACATGGTATGATATGGCATAATGTGGAGAATTCACTATATGTATACCAATTGTAAGCATGTAATTATGTATATGAGCACAAAGGTTTAACGTGATAGGCATAGCATACCGCTACCCTAAAAGTGATAGGCATGGAATCAAGACTATGTGGGTTACACATAATTTAAACCATCCTAAAAGTATTCATAGCATAACAAGTGATCAAGCACAAAAGCACAATGATCTACACATGTAAACACAAGTTGAATTGTATGTAAGTATGCACAGATTACGTTTCACCCCAAAATGTATAAAAATGTAAATAGGGGATATGTAACTCACCTGGCTAGCGGATGTTTCAATCCACGAGTGCGGGTGATAAGGGTGTTGAAAACTAAGCACGATGAAATCCTATGTAGATAAATATGTATTATTGTATGTTTGTATGAGCGTATTCGTATCTAATGAGTATAGGTTTTATAATAATATCCTTAATATTTATTTGTATAAAATAGAGTAGAAGATAATAACGGTTTTGTAAAACTTTAACTCATAAATATATATATATTGTTTTAAACAAGTATTTATTATGTTTAATGTATTTATGTATAACAAATAAAAGAAAATTCTTTATTTGACTAATCATATTATATGTATTAAAATTTGTTTTTAATAAGTTTATTAAAAATATTACAAGATTTATAAAGGTGGGACATTGTTTATATTAAAAGGGTATTTTGATAAGTTTTATAAAAATATTACAAGATTTAGAAATGGGACATTATATATATTAAAAGGTATTTTGATAAGTTTATAAAAATATTACACGGTTTAAAAAAAAAGATCATTTTATATACTAAAACGTATTTTAATAAGTTTATAAAATAATACAAAAAAAATGGGATGGTTTATAAAAATTTGTTTAATCGGTTTCAAAATAAACGAACGAGTAACCGACTCGTTTTAGCATTTATTGTGTAAAAAGAATATTAAAATAAGTTAAAATAATCAAATGGATTTTAAAACAATTTAAATAAGTAAAAATAAGGAAATACAATTGATTTTAAATTGTTTATTTTAATATATTTATAATAAAATAAGATTAAATTAGTAAAATGGGTCGGACCGGGTCGGCCCAGACCCGAATCCGGGTTCAGAAACGGGTCCAGAAGGTTTAAAATGAGAAAACGGGGGTTGGGCCGGAGGCCATAGGTTTCGAACCCGGGACAATTCGTTCATCGCACACGACACTGACCAGCCGGGCTATAGCCCATCGCTGGTCAGGTATACGTTAAATAAATTATAACTTATAAGCGGATTGACCACTGGTTCTCGGCAACGACCGGGACTCGTGTCCGGGCATCCTCGTTTGGCCGGGAATCAGTGGGATATGGTCTAGATGATGCTCTAAATCGTTAGCATCCAGTTAAACGAAGGTTAAGAGATGAAAATCAATGGTAAACCTGAACCGATGTGGCCTGCGAAGTCGCGAACGAAGCCGAAAATACTCAAAGTTGGAACCAGGCCTTGGGGTCGAATTGGAACACCAATTTAGGAGTGGGGCTTCGGAAGGAGGGTACGAGTCTGAGGGTGATGGCAATTTAGAGAGAGAGGGCGATACGAGGGAGAATGGGGTTTGAGAGGGACCGGCAATGGTTTTTATACCCGAAGGAAATCCGTATGATGGAACCAGAAATTGGCTCCACAATTGGGTTCGGACAGGTCTTATGAAACTAACGAGACCGTTTTTAATCGTGGAGGTACTGCGTGTCGGTCGAATTTCATAGGTTTGTCTTCGGAGGATTTATGGTGTCGTGGGATTTTGATGATGAAAAGGTAAATTGGTCGGGGGAACAAGATCGCACGAGGAAGGCGAGTACGATGGTGTAGGTTTTAGGTGTGGAGGTGCAGAGGGACAAGGCTGTCGGGGCTCGCCGGAAAGCTCTTGGTCCGCCGGACAAAGGAAAAAGGTGACCGGCAAAACGAAATGTAACTTGGCAACTTTGATCCCTGGGATTTGAAAACGTTTTAAACAGACCCTGCGAATATTACTGATAAGTCCCTGAGGTTTGATTTGTCCCTTAATAGTCCCTTAACTTAGTTTCTTTACAAACCTTTAAGTTTGATTAGTTACAAAATGACCCCTAAACTTTTTATTAAACAAATTAATTTAATTTCTTTTAAATCAATTTAATTTAATATTAAGTTTTAAATGTGTTTTTTTTTTTTATAAACTTATTTTATTAAAATAAATTATTTTATATAAATCAACTTATTATTATATATATATATTTTTTTTTTATTATTATTATTATTATTATTTTTTTTTTATCAAATCATTTCATTTGTTTACAAAGTCATTTATTTTAAATTAATAAATTTATAGTATTTTATAAAACTCAAATATTTTTAATATTTAAATTAAAAATACATAATTTATATATTATTAACACATTAAATTGAACAAATACACTTGTATATTATTGAATCTAAATTGTTTACAAATACAGGATAAATTTATACCATTATTTTAATTTATTAAAATTAATTGATATACTTTTTCATATATTTTTAAGACTTTAATTAAAAAAAATACATATGTTGAAATTTGTAAACACCCTTTTGTATAATCTTGGTTAAATACACGTGTGCGTATTTGGAATAAAATGTTAAAATTTTTACGTGTTAAAATATTATAACTGAAATTTTGAAATGTCACAGTCTCCCCATGTTAAAAGAATTTCGTCCCGAAATTTGATTTGAAAAAGGGATGCCAAGACTTAGAATGGAATTACTCACCAGAGAAAGATTTAGCGGGGAAATAACGTATGATAACGGATGACGATGTTAATTTGAGTCGAGTTGTCGACTAAATGATCTAATAGCACAATGAGATTTATGCATACGATTGTTCATACAACGCATGAATGTAAACTACTAGCACCTACACTTAGCAATATTGGTGTCAATCATCTTGTGACATGGCATTTTCCTTTAAAAAAAAAAAACTCCACCCCACGGGTGTTCATATTTTCAAAATTTGCAAAAACATTTTCAAAAACCGGTCCTCCTCCTAGTACTTATGCATGGTTTATACTTGTTATATCAAGTGGGTTTATGTATAGGGTGTACCAGCGGCTAACCCACCACCCCTTTGATATACCGGGGATTCCCCGCGCATAAATACTAAGATTTAGACTTCAACAATTTAAGTAAACTTTGGCAGAGCTAGTAAGTTGAATGACTGAATAATGGATTTGTTTAACAAAAGTATAGGAATGAGATGAATGGTGATAGCATAGTTGTTATGTGCAATCACGGGTTATAATGATTTCTCATTCGCTATTTCTATGATATACGAGTTATCAAAATTGGTTGGTTGTTTAGCAAATAGTTGGTTAACAACAAGAGACACAATTTTGAATAATGAATAAAACGGATGTATAAAGATAGTGAACAAAGGAACGTACCGTTGACAGTGTCGTCATTGGCCGGAACCTCGTTAGCATTTATATTAAAGGCTCGTCCACGAGGACCACCTTGATTTTGAAGTTTTGGACATTGGTTTCGAAAGTGGTTTGGGTCTCCACATTCGTAACAGGCCCGTCCATAGGTGACAGTGAGTGGCACTGGATGATTGCCTTGAGTAGCTTGATTGACGATAGTGCGAGCATGACAAGTAGTAACAACGTGTCCATAGCGTCCACATTTTGAGCATAGACGACATGTAGCATGCGGGGCATGGTGATACTTGCAAGTAGGGCATTGGGGAAATGAACCTACATAATTCCTCAGAATTTGACCCGCAGGAGTAACTTGGGTCACAGGTATGGCAGGAGTGATGGTCGCAAAGTTTTGGGCCTTGCGCTTCCTATCATGATGGGAAGATTTGGGCTCTTCGTCTTTGACGGGCACGGAAGTAGCAGTTTTGTTGACCACTTTCTCGGCACCCTTCCTAAATAAGGTACCCGCTTTGACGTGATTGTCAGTCAACACAGCAGACAAACGGATAGCGTCTTCGAGAGTGGAGGGATTACTTCCCAATACGGTGTCTTGGAGCGGCATAGGCAGTCCACCTATGTATTTCTCAATTCCCCGCGCTAAGGGAGTAACCATGTGGGGCACGAGCAGACTTAGTTCTTGAAAACGAGTGGTGTAAGCCAAATTCTCTCCGCTATCTTGGGTGAGATCCCAAAATTCAGCTTCGAGCTTCCTTATTTCGTTGCGAGGACAGAACTCGTCAGTCATAAGTCGTTTCATTTCGTCCCAAGACAAGGACATAGCAGATTCGTTGCCTCGAGTACGTTTCTCACCGTTCCACCAGGTGAGTGCTCGTTTTTGGAAGACGCTGGCAGCATAACGGACTTTGAGGTTGTCGGGACAATCGCTGTTTAGGAAAGTACTCTCCATACTTTCAAACCATTGAAGAAGGCCAGTAGCACCTTCTGTCCCGAAGAATTTGGTGGGGTTGCAAGAATTGAAGTGCTTGAATGTGCAGTACGGTGGGTTTGCACCATTCCCTTGCGTATTAGACCCATCACTGTTGTTGTTAGCTTGGATCATTTGGCCTATTAGTTGAGTAAGTAGCGCAGCAAGGTCAACGTTGGAGTTGCTAGAGTTAGCATTAACCGCGCGACGGGGAGGCATTCTATAAGTATCATAAGAAAAGACAAGAACTTATGAGACTTCGGATAAAATAGGCATGTATATGCCACAGTTGGTAGGCTGTTCACAATAATGCAAGTAGGAACGCGAGATGACACTCATCAAGTCGCGTGATAATGTATGTATGTTTTGACTAAAACTATCACATAATTCATTCAAAATTTATAACACTAAGGGTAGGGGAAATAAGTCGTGAAATCTATTCCTGGGAGGATATGATAACATAGATCATTATTCGCGCAATAGGAATGGCCGGGATTCGCATGCACTACAAATCGTTATTACGTGTGCACCCGTAGTAATGATTTGTTTTGCATGTTCGTCTAGTTCTTCCTATCTTGCTATAATGTCCCCAAATTTGAGTTTAAGTTCGGATTGTATCCTTGCGAATACATTGACTTATCAACGTTAATTAATTTCCCGAAACTTTCAAAGAGACATGCTTTAGCCTATAGATAAACACTCACTTCAGGAATTCCCAGGAAAGCATACGGGTCCGTTTATTTGGATTTATACGAAATGCTTTCCTAGACAGAAAACCCAATGTACAGGTGTCACCCTTCCAGATTGCACGTGTCTTTTACTGGTTTCAGGAGATTAAGTCATTGACGAGATTTTCGAGATTTTAATAGATTTGAGAGTCTATGAATATAAAATGTGTAGGAATGTTGCAATTTATAAGGATTACGAAAGAGTATGGATAAGGATGAGTAGTGTATTTGTTGGCATAAGTTTGTTTGTCAAATGTGTATGTAAAGTATGTATCATGTATTTAAGCCTTGTATGTATGTGTATAAGTCTCATATACCAAACTTGGGAAAATTCAAATAATATCTAACTACAAATAATTCACATAGCAAATAATCATTTAGCATGTAACACATAAAAAGGGAGTCCTAAGGTTATAGTCTAGGTCATCGTGTCTAATAACCTAATTCCCTATAACCTGGCTCTGATACCAATCTGTCACACCCCGACCGATGGCGGAATCATCGAGGCGGACAATGTGATGATTGTTCATAAGCACATGATCTACTAAGGTTGCATAATTCATTAATGGGATTTAAATACCAAATATCCAAATACAATTCAAGTTACAACACCCTATTCTAGAATATTACACATAATTATTTTACTAGGTCCAAAAGCCTTATGTGTAGCACCTTCAACACATAGTCACAAAATCACATATCTTCACCTGAAACGTAATCCAAAACAAGTGTCAACTACGAGAGTTGGTGAGTTTACATATGTTTAAATGAAGTAAAAGTTTAGTTAAAAACGTTTATACAATTCATAGTTTGACATGGTATGATATGGCATAATGTGGAGAATTCACTATATGTATACCAATTGTAAGCATGTAATTATGTATATGAGCACAAAGGTTTAACGTGATAGGCATAGCATACCGCTACCCTAAAAGTGATAGGCATGGAATCAAGACTATGTGGGTTACACATAATTTAAACCATCCTAAAAGTATTCATAGCATAACAAGTGATCAAGCACAAAAGCACAATGATCTACACATGTAAACACAAGTTGAATTGTATGTAAGTATGCACAGATTACGTTTCACCCCAAAATGTATAAAAATGTAAATAGGGGATATGTAACTCACCTGGCTAGCGGATGTTTCAATCCACGAGTGCGGGTGATAAGGGTGTTGAAAACTAAGCACGATGAAATCCTATGTAGATAAATATGTATTATTGTATGTTTGTATGAGCGTATTCGTATCTAATGAGTATAGGTTTTATAATAATATCCTTAATATTTATTTGTATAAAATAGAGTAGAAGATAATAACGGTTTTGTAAAACTTTAACTCATAAATATATATATATTGTTTTAAACAAGTATTTATTATGTTTAATGTATTTATGTATAACAAATAAAAGAAAATTCTTTATTTGACTAATCATATTATATGTATTAAAATTTGTTTTTAATAAGTTTATTAAAAATATTACAAGATTTATAAAGGTGGGACATTGTTTATATTAAAAGGGTATTTTGATAAGTTTTATAAAAATATTACAAGATTTAGAAATGGGACATTATATATATTAAAAGGTATTTTGATAAGTTTATAAAAATATTACACGGTTTAAAAAAAAAGATCATTTTATATACTAAAACGTATTTTAATAAGTTTATAAAATAATACAAAAAAAATGGGATGGTTTATAAAAATTTGTTTAATCGGTTTCAAAATAAACGAACGAGTAACCGACTCGTTTTAGCATTTATTGTGTAAAAAGAATATTAAAATAAGTTAAAATAATCAAATGGATTTTAAAACAATTTAAATAAGTAAAAATAAGGAAATACAATTGATTTTAAATTGTTTATTTTAATATATTTATAATAAAATAAGATTAAATTAGTAAAATGGGTCGGACCGGGTCGGCCCAGACCCGAATCCGGGTTCAGAAACGGGTCCAGAAGGTTTAAAATGAGAAAACGGGGGTTGGGCCGGAGGCCATAGGTTTCGAACCCGGGACAATTCGTTCATCGCACACGACACTGACCAGCCGGGCTATAGCCCATCGCTGGTCAGGTATACGTTAAATAAATTATAACTTATAAGCGGATTGACCACTGGTTCTCGGCAACGACCGGGACTCGTGTCCGGGCATCCTCGTTTGGCCGGGAATCAGTGGGATATGGTCTAGATGATGCTCTAAATCGTTAGCATCCAGTTAAACGAAGGTTAAGAGATGAAAATCAATGGTAAACCTGAACCGATGTGGCCTGCGAAGTCGCGAACGAAGCCGAAAATACTCAAAGTTGGAACCAGGCCTTGGGGTCGAATTGGAACACCAATTTAGGAGTGGGGCTTCGGAAGGAGGGTACGAGTCTGAGGGTGATGGCAATTTAGAGAGAGAGGGCGATACGAGGGAGAATGGGGTTTGAGAGGGACCGGCAATGGTTTTTATACCCGAAGGAAATCCGTATGATGGAACCAGAAATTGGCTCCACAATTGGGTTCGGACAGGTCTTATGAAACTAACGAGACCGTTTTTAATCGTGGAGGTACTGCGTGTCGGTCGAATTTCATAGGTTTGTCTTCGGAGGATTTATGGTGTCGTGGGATTTTGATGATGAAAAGGTAAATTGGTCGGGGGAACAAGATCGCACGAGGAAGGCGAGTACGATGGTGTAGGTTTTAGGTGTGGAGGTGCAGAGGGACAAGGCTGTCGGGGCTCGCCGGAAAGCTCTTGGTCCGCCGGACAAAGGAAAAAGGTGACCGGCAAAACGAAATGTAACTTGGCAACTTTGATCCCTGGGATTTGAAAACGTTTTAAACAGACCCTGCGAATATTACTGATAAGTCCCTGAGGTTTGATTTGTCCCTTAATAGTCCCTTAACTTAGTTTCTTTACAAACCTTTAAGTTTGATTAGTTACAAAATGACCCCTAAACTTTTTATTAAACAAATTAATTTAATTTCTTTTAAATCAATTTAATTTAATATTAAGTTTTAAATGTGTTTTTTTTTTTTATAAACTTATTTTATTAAAATAAATTATTTTATATAAATCAACTTATTATTATATATATATATATTTTTTTTTTATTATTATTATTATTATTATTTTTTTTTATCAAATCATTTCATTTGTTTACAAAGTCATTTATTTTAAATTAATAAATTTATAGTATTTTATAAAACTCAAATATTTTTAATATTTAAATTAAAAATACATAATTTATATATTATTAACACATTAAATTGAACAAATACACTTGTATATTATTGAATCTAAATTGTTTACAAATACAGGATAAATTTATACCATCATTTTAATTTATTAAAATTAATTGATATACTTTTTCATATATTTTTAAGACTTTAATTAAAAAAAATACATATGTTGAAATTTGTAAACACCCTTTTGTATAATCTTGGTTAAATACACGTGTGCGTATTTGGAATAAAATGTTAAAATTTTTACGTGTTAAAATATTATAACTGAAATTTTGAAATGTCACAGTAAGCCACAGGACCTATTCTTTGCTAAGATTTCAAACGGTCCGATGTATCGGGGATTGAGTTTACCTTGTTTCCCAAATCTAACGACCCCTTTCCAAGGAGAGACTTTTAATAGTATGTTGTCTCCAACTTGGAATTCCCAGGGTTAGCGTTCTTACTTCTGAAATTCACTTTTCTACATTAATTCCCTTAATGTCTTAATAGCTATCATTGACTTCATTGTCAATGTGAAACTGGCCGTTGAAGTGAATATCCTTTGGTAGTATATGTAACGAGTCTTTAGACAAACATTCCTTGCACTATGCATAATTTATATCATGCAAGATGCCGAGTTTCCTGAGGTAACTTGAGTTTATACGTCACGAAACCGATTCTATCCAGAATCATAATTGTTTCAACGTATCCTAGAGTGAGTCTTTCGTTCTTTCTAAAAGAACTATACTCTTTTTGAGAAAATATTGTCATCAACTTGAAGTTACAGAGGTTTCCTCATCGTAGTCAGCATGATATCCCTGACTACCTTAAACCGTGTCTCCTACTCCAGGAGTTTCATTAATCAACTCGCAATGATTTCTGAAATGTTAAGTTGTCTATTTCTAACTTCGTCCATCATGCGAGGATTGACGTTTTCGTCAATATAGCTTTGCATAGTGTGTAATTTTCTATTGCATGATATTCAATTTCGCGGTAGCCGAGCATTCTTGCTCCTATTATGATCATCTTCATAAGTCCTATGTGTATCCTCAACGGTTTGAATCGTGCTTTCTCTTTGGCCATTTGGTAGAGAATATTTAGAGATGTTCACTCACAAGCTTGTTCTTCTGACTTTCTTCCATCTCTTGGAAGTAAGGTGTCTATCATTATCAGGGATAATGAACATGTACTTTAGGTTTGGCTAATACTTTGACATACAATCTAGTCGACTTTTCTAGCTTTGAAGTCTTCCTTGTAAGATAACAGTATATCGATTTCTGGTTCATCGATTCATGATAACCCACATGGTGTCTGATGTTTTGATGTGCCTTTAACACCGATTAGGCAAATCTCGACGTATAAAGCAATTACTTTCTTTATACTTAGTAGAATTCGTTAAAAGTCCTTTGTACATTTCGTTCGTTTCTATAGGTACGGAGTACTTAGACTCGAGCTATATCCAAACTTGATTTTTCTATAATGCTTGTGTCATGAATCCTTGTCCTGATCTTGAGTTAGAGAACTTGAGTACTTAAGTTCCCATTTTGATTCTTCTCCACCCAGAATCCATTCTTAGTATCCTTTGTTATTCCTTTGGTGCATTCATATTTTGGGACTAATATCTCTAACGTATGCCCTTAGATGGCGTTTGACTATTTCCCTAACCGCTTAATGTGTTAGGTACTATATCGGTTTTATTTCAGATGATAATGAATTTCCCATTCATATTCTCAGAATGATTTTTCCTTTCCTATTCTGACGTGTAATGAGTATTCCCTACTCGGAACTATATTGGTGACTCCCGTGGTCGGTGATAATGAGACTTTCAACAATCTCTCTAAATCTCAAGTGCATAACGCTATGGTTCTAAGTTTTTCAACTAAATCTACTATGACTTGACGAAGCACAATGGCAATGTCAGTGTACTTTTGTCTTAACACATAATCGATACCTTAACGTGATCCGTCTTATTACGCGATGTAGTCAGTTGTTTTCCATTAGGCAGAGGTGAATCTTGTGCATGGGATTACTTCCATTTTAGTAAGCTGTATTGCTATCTCTTGATCTTCTTACTACTTAATCGCTATGAGTGATGCCTAAACTCTGAAAATTTCTCATGCATTGTTGGTAAAAGCCAACAAACTTAAGAATTTTTTTCATTCTACGTGGGTGTCTTAAACGTTCTTCACTATTTTTATGGGTTTACGTGAGTATCTCTTGTTCACATATTAAGAAAATGCATTTCTGAAGTCGAGGTTCGCACTTAGAGAATTTAGCGCAAAATTTCTCCTTTGCGAAAACTTCTAAGACTAATTTACGAAGGTGTTCAAGATCTTCCTGTCTTGAATAGTTTAAGATGTCATAACGTCATCGACTTATCTAAATAGGGTTTACAACTTGATCCCTTAAAGTATGTAAACACTGCAAGTGCGTTGACTAATTCAAACGTCACTAGAAATTTGTAGTTTCAATATCGAGTCCTAAGGACTGTCTTGGTTATGATGTTCTACTCAATTCTCAATTGATGGCTAAACGCTAGGGGAAAGTTTTAGAAATTCTTAAAGAACACCTCTAGTTAATCTGGCGTAACGGGAATGTCGTGTACGTGCTTTTCCTTGAGTCACTACCTAGTCATAACGATTTTTAAAACTTGCCTCTGCTTCCTTAAGCATTTTGGAGTCTCTACACAAAGTGATTCTTCAACTTGCTATGAATCCTTTCGTTTAGTCTCTAGTTTCTCACCGTTCGATAGAGGGTTCGGCTGATCCTTTCATGACATGTGACTTTGATTCATCTCCCAGGTTTGTCAATCCTTAGTTTGTCAATTGTAGGTGTCCTTCAGACTACTAGATTCTTGACTGATCAAAATTCAACTTGGTTGAATATATTTATCGATTCTAGTGTCAAATGATTCAGGTGCAAACTGAGAGTACTAAACATTTCATTCATTCAAGTACTTAAGGTTCATAGCCCTAATACATAGTCTCCAACATAAGATATATTTCATATTTCTAAGATGTAACAAAAGTCTTCATGCTAGCCAATGGTTTTTGTTCTTAGCATACTTGGTAATCTATTGTTCTTAGTTTAACCTCGGGCACATGTGCTTGAGATGATCGGTGATGTCACACTCGAAGCATGCTCTCTTGCACTGTCCCTTCACGTGCTCTGCCTTCTGGCATAGTTGGTGCAATTTTTGCATTTGTTGTACTTTGCCCATGGCCTCGCGTGTTGTTTTATCTTGTGTATAGCAGTCTCGTAATTCTAGGTTGTCTTTTGCTTCTCTTCATTCCAAATCTTCATCATTGACAAGTCCTTTTTGCTTACCCCATCCTTAACTAAAGCTCTAGTTTTCAACAACTCACTTGTTAGGGTTCATGCCTTTAGAATGGCATCTTCCCGAGTGGTAGAATACTGAGAATCTAAGGATTTAGTTCCATGATATACTGATTATCCTTCCTGGTTTCCGAGGTCACCATGCGTGGTATTAAACCTGATAGTTTGTGGAATCGGTTTGCGTATGCTTGATGTTCGGCATCAAACAATGTTAGATTTCATAACTCTGGCTGTAGTTCCTGTATTTCTCTCTCACGGTAGTATTCCTTAACGGGTAGAGTATTGATCTCATCCTAAGACATCAAATTTATAATATTGCTGCCTCGAGTTTGTACTTGAGCATTCCCCCATGTTAATGCTTCATCTTGAAGGGTACATCACTTATTGGTTGTTAGAAAATCCACTGATGTTGCTAATCGTATTCGTCCTTTTTACCCATTTGAGGGTATTAGTGATTCCTTTCATTGCATGAAAGTCCTTGGGTTTATAGGATAGAAAGTTTCGATAGGAACAAACTTTCTCGTACGTATGAGTAGGGGGTTTACTAGTCACCATTTGCTGTCGTTCTGATACTTCGGATGGCCTTAATGATTTGTGTACCAAGGGTAGCAAGCTCATCTACCATTCCGTGTATGACAAGTTGATCTACGGGTGACAATTCGTCCTCTGAGTTATTTGTATTATGTTGATTTGTTCCTTGGGGTGACATATTTTCTAGGTATGTCACTGTAATGGTGCCCGTGTCGTACCGAGCATCGGGATGATGTAGTAATAGATTTAAGTCTATTATATTCCCGTTAGTACTTCGAATATCCTTTGCTTCAATGCTTTCAACTGTCAACACGACTAGTCTGGTACAAGGCTTCTTGGTAACCATGGCATAAGACTATCATAGTTGAATAGAAGTGTAACCCTATTGTCTAGACTCTATAGGGTGCAATAGGATAGGCACAAGCCTAATGATGAGTGTCTGGCCTATAGATACGTCGAGTGTCCATGCTAATCCCGATAGCATATAGCATTGCTCTGGGTCACTAGGTTGTATAGGACCAAGTCCTTACTCCATTATGTGTTTCATTTTCCTATCTAAAGACCATATATCGAGTTGCCAATAACTCATGGTCGGTCGTGTCCCTCTTGTTGGTCGTGCGTTCCATCACTTCCCAATGATAGTAGAGATGAGTATGATGTATGCGTGTTTTAACTTGTATGTATTTCCAAACGTGTCACCATTTCCGTTCCACGTATGAAACTGTGGTGGTAGTGTTGTCTTATCAAAGACGCGTTTGGATGGTGTGACACCTGTAAAATTTCAGAATCTAAAACCTAGTTGTTGAGCTAAACCTAAGTAGGCCCAATAGAAATCCAAGCCTATTTGAGGCCCAAATTTGCATAATCCAAACATCATAATAGTCACATGGTTTCATCTAATGACTCGTTACGCGATTCTGAGAATTTAAGAAAAGATACAAGAACGTACGCGATTCGGTAATTTTAAGCTATTAACGCGTCAGACATCGGTTTAATACCAAATATCCGGCATTAAAATTATTCAAGACAACGAATATTTAATATTATATATTAGTATTTATCTTGAAAGTATGTTCAGATAATTACACGCGAAGAGCGCGTACGTAAACGTTAAACCACGTAAAACACGCGGTAAAGAAACGTTAATGCCACAGATGTTATCGATTTGTAAATCCGTATAGTAGGTATTATAGATATTTATTTTTATAATACTAGAAAAGAATAAAAACCGTAGTGTTAAACGTTAAACCTATTAAACGGATTTAGACGAACATCGTCAACTTGTGCCGACATGGATACGTCATGGTGTCAAGAAAAAGTCTCGCGAGATAAATATTTAGGAATAATATTTTAGTATTAACATTTATTGTGAACAAAACTTAAAGGTTCGGAAACGAGAACGTGAGACGTTAATCTTACTGAAAGCGTTAGAGACGCGGCTACGGCGTGTACCGACTACGTCTACTGTTAAACGCGAGATTTAAATAATAAATGTCTTAAAAATATATATTTATAATAAATCTCCTGTTTATTTTAATTACGAAGTAATGTTTTAAATTTATAAAGACGCAATGAGGAGCCGGGCCGAGATATAAGACGGGACACAACGTTAACACGCGATACTGTTAAGAGATGCACCCACTCTCAAAACCCTAACTATATAAGCATCATATCCCCACTTCCACTCTTTTACAAACCCTGGCTCTACACAAAACACACACTGAGTGTAAATCAGTCAAGAGAGAGAGAGGGAGCAGCTGAGATCGGGAGAGGGAAGGAGGAGTGCAGGCGGCGGCTCCTCCGGCAGCCACTCCATGGCGGCATCACGATAGGTCACGTGGCGGAGAACTTCAGACACAAGCACCACCACCACTCAACTTTCAAACACGTCGATCTAGGGTTCTGGCCAACATCACCCTCCCATCTTCGCTCTGACGGCTGTGTTTTACAGTGGGCTAGACCAAACGACAGGAGGATCTACGGTGAGCATGACGACCACGGTGGACGGCGGCTCTGGTGGTCTTTGAACCGTGCAGCGGCAGCGGCGTCAGAGTTCTGACCTAACAGCCGCGTGACGGGGGCAACAACAGCAAGAACACTTGAGTGAGACGAGGACTCCAAGTGCTCTAATCGGCGTCGAAAAAAAGGGAAAAGCCGTTGTGGCGGCTGGATCGAAATTCCGGCGAACCCGGTTTTCCGGCGAATAACAAAAACGGACGTTTGGTACTGGTATGTTCCCCTCTTGACCCGATCCATGTTATTCCAGGTTAAATCGTTCCCCTGTTCGATTCTTTAACTAGTCGCTTTCGTTACCCACCATCTTGTTTGACTCACGACATTTTCAAGTATTCCGGCGAGCAAATTAGGGTTCAGATACCAACCCGACTCTCCGGCAAGCCCAAACGGACAGATCTGGGATTATTAGTTGTCTACCGTCCCGATCTATAACTTTAAAGGTTCGTTTTGAAATGTTGAGATAGTTTTAAAGATTTATCATTTTCTGTGTAGATCTAGTAACTTGGTGGCCGGGTTCCATTCCCGAGTATAAAACATGTGTTTTTGGACAGGATACAACACCCCGAGCCTTGGTCAAACCTGGTCAAACTCAGTCAACGTTGGTCAACAAAAGTCATCTGCGGTCAACACAAGTCAATGGGTTCGTATACGCAAAACCGAGTGAGCAGAAAAGGTATAAATCACGCGGTAAATAAATATATTTATTTACACGGAAATAAACGCATGTGCGGTTAAGTCACGTTGAGCCTAAACCAGTCAACAATGAAAACAAATATTAAACTAACGATAAACATTAATGATTCGAGTCGCATTAACGTATTATTAGCGAGAGGCTTCCTACAAACTGTTTATATTAACTAAACGATAAATACGAATGCAAACGAGTAATTGGTAAAATGGATCTTTAATGCGACTAACAACCCTTAGATATACGAATGGTAATTATAACTTTCGTCGTATAAATATTTACAAGTATTTGTTATGTATAAGACGTTAGCATGTCATGAATAAATAGTATTAATACATATGTAATTATATACTTTTAATACTTGTCTTAAACGATATTTCACATAATTGTACATAAAATATAAACATATGTTTTTTGGGAAAATAAATGAGTATATGATTACATTAAGGATCAAGTTAAATATATTTATATCTTCGGTTATGACTCGAGTAAACAAAATATGATAAATGAATATATTAAGGTAGGTGTATTATGTGTATTTGTTTACATAAAGACGAGCAAATCCTATTAAGGAACGTTTATTCCAACAACAATAGGATACAACTATATTTCATGGTTTTTGAAACTATATAAATATACGAGGAAGTATATATTTATATTTATGAATACGCGTATAAATATACTATAAGTCCTGAAATAGTTTCATTAAATCATAAAATCACATATATTTTGTGACATGACACACGAACGTGAATTATCACTACTAATTATACGTGCACCCAACTATATACGTTCGTGTACACAACAGAGTAATATTTTGGAATGCAACTATTGAAACATATTCGAATTGAGAAACATCGATCTAACTAAGCAAATAATATTACCGAATGTTAAACCAATATCGTATATCGAATCGGTAATACCATTAAGGATCAGCAGAGCTCAACCGCACACGTGATAACTCAACACGAGTTTAGACTCGTTTTACATTATTAGGGTTAGCATACGAATATCATAAAGTACTTATAGATGTCGTAGGACTCATGTAGGACATACATATGTGACGGTTACATCATGTTAACACTGGTTTTCATTACTATCAGAAGGACATTAGTATTCTTGACACGTCTTCAGGTGAGTTCACTGCCCCTCTTTACTTTTAAATGTTTTAGAAACATCGGGGGAGAAACATACTTATTAACACGTTTCACAAACACGAAGCATCTTTGTTTGATACATTTGGAAACGTATTTACTTGATACATTTGAGAAAACATAGAACGCATTTATGAACATTTTTATATGATGACAAGAAAACAAGACCCGACCTTTATGTTTGTATGAGTTAACACATATAGAGCGCTGGAAGTCCCCTGACCATCATATTTATAATCATTAGCTATAGATTAGCCTGAGATTCTATGGATAGTACTATTGGGATTGACACCCCCGGTCATGGTTAGTCGCGCTAACCATGGGTCCCTCTGGCCAAATGACCGCATAGTGTTCAAACATTTGCTTGTGAGGTACGAGTGAGGGGCGAAACACCTGTGTCATGGTTTGATTATGCCTCATGTATGTACATATTATTTGTACTCTTAGCTAGTTTACAAATGGGTCAACATTATTTGTTTTGTTTATCATATATACATTGAATCATTTTCGTGCAGATGATCTGCCAATCATTTCGTGCAAATTGGTTTTGCTAATCGTTTACATACAAATGGTTTTACCATTCGTTTACGTGCAAATGCCTTTGTCAACGTTTTCAAGGAAAACAATTTTATATCATGACCACGTATACATTATCAGTGTTTTCAAGGAAAACTACTTTATATTGAGACTATTAAACCTGTGAACTCACCAACCTTTGTTTTGACATTTTTAAGTATGTTTTTCAGGAAACAAATAGCTATGGCACAGTTGGAATAGGTTAACTACTCGGATTAAAACCCTAGAAGCCGAAGAAGCATAATTGTCAAACCTCAAGTAGGTTCTGACCTATATAGTTCTAGGTCAATGCACTACTTCAATTTAATATTTGTAATGGTGTTCAACACCTTAGAAGTCATTATTTTAGCTTTCGCTGTTGTGTAATGTTACCAATCGTTGCAACCTTGATTTATTTTTTTATTTATTAAGTGAATAAATTTGGGGGTGTGACAGATTGGTATCAGAGCCAATGGTTTTAGCGAATTAGGTTATTTTAGGGTTCCTAGACTCTAACCAGACTTGTATTGACCTAGATTTCAAGAGTTTACACTAATAACACCCAAGACCTTGAGTATAGAAATTCCAACCGTTGCCGAACAACTTGAATTGACCATTAGTGTATGTAATGTAGGTACACTAGCGTATCATTAACTATAATTATATTAAATAAAATTACGTGGTATACGTGACTAACATCTAATACCTGTAACAATGTGGAAACAATAAACACCTACAATGTCACCCATTAGAGTATCGTTGTTCGGACTAAGAATCCAGGATGACGGATATTCAACACACTGTAACCCTAGAAGATCGAGTTATGAGCTGATCTCGGGTAGCGACGGTAGTAATCACCGATTACCGACCTGTGTATCACAACAGGCCGAACCCGTACTCGAACTTGTACCTGTACCAAACCTACATCTACTCCCGATGTGGAGTCAATTTTATTTTCTGATATATGTTGTCTTCATTCGGTGTGAAATATATAAACTCTCTTTCATGATTTGCTGGATGGAATGACAAAAACATTCACCATGAGTTATGACAGACGGGACTGCCCAAGCAGAAGGGAACTCGACGTGGATAAGCAGGACTAGACGGGAGAGAACTCCATGGGCCAGGAGACCCATCGACTCATTGGGATCATGAGGATCCACACGTATATACAAACTTGGAGCATGAATTGCTCGACGTAAATTTGAGGATCTCTTCCCTAACATAGTGCCTGACTTCCACCGCACACTTCCTAAAGGACACCGATTGTGTCTCTCTGCTATAAGCCCCATCCAACAACAACCTTAGTCAGCAGATCTAGGGGTATTGATACGCATGACTAATAGCAGTTCAATAAAACATATACATTGTACACGAAAGTGCAACGCAATTACACTCCCTAATGAACATTCCAGTTCTTTTTTTTAGCTAAGAGCTTGTGATAGAGGAAACACTAGAAAGACCATGCGAAATAAATTATCATTACGGGTGCACACGTAATCATAAATTACAGCGCATGAGAAGTCTGGCGAGTCCAAATGTCTGAGCTAATGTTCATGATTACTCTGTATTCCTAATCTCAATTCTCAATCGCTCGATTAATGATCGAAATTTCCATAACCAAAAGGTTGAGCCAAATGAGCATCGGATGATATGACGGGCTATCACAAATGACGTGGAAATGTACATCATCACTTTCATCGTTGAAACCTAATGGATCCAAAACCTTAAACGAGACTTCCTTGGCGCGAATATTTTAAGCAAAACTTTAAAGAAATCTATTCTTGATAATTTAACCTCAGTATTTAGACCGAATTAGGAAAACTCCTTGTAAAGAATTATTTCACCTCTTGAGATTCAACCATAGATCATATCTTTTCGATTTTGTTATCTATCAATCAACGCATTTGAGTGATCTTCGGTCTAACTTGAATCAGACCTTAACATTTCTGATTCCTTATTAGAATTTCGTGCAATGTTCTCGCGGTTCAGAAGGAACGAGAGAAGTTCGAATTGGATTGTAACCAACCCTTTAATGGATCTTGAACAACGAAGATTTTCCCTAATCCATTTGTATTTCCTAAACCAGGTCTCTTGAAACTTTGCTTGCCATGTAAACTCCATGTTAATCTTTGCAACGATCTACGCTCGAAGTAATTGTACGAATATTATCAGAAATCATAGCATAATCTCGAATTATACCGTATAATCCATCACCACACTTACTTAAAATTTACATCGCTCGTGCTCTACACTAATTTTATAATGGGATGGAAATTTATTCTGATTCTCTTACACATGACACCTATGGGGTATTGTGGAAACCCGACCTAAGACAAGTAGGTAATTCGACTTTTCAGAATAGTTGTCAAATGGGGTTGTTCTCAGAACTTTTGACATTCATTTCATCATCAAATTCAAATGTTCTTCCGATGAAAAATAAGCCACGATTCATGCTCAAGCGGATATCCAAGGAAACCTAAGTGTGAACTTTCAGCGGTTGTCGGGCAAGTATGAGACCGACATACAAAATTCTTAAAGGTGTCCCAAATGCGTGTTCTCCTGCTAATATCATTAGTCCACATTATACATAAGGCGCGTAAGCATAAGTGGTTTCCAACACCTATGTAATGAGAAGTCAAGCCTTTGACAAGACTGACCATAATATCTAGCCGTAAATGCTAGACTGCAGTAGAGGTACGGTGCAAACAGTGATTAATGGAGTATAGAACTCAATCTTCGCCAACGAAAGCTAGACTATTCTCAAACACCATTCTCTGAACTACATGAAGATTCATTTACCTTTAGTAATTGTTTAGCCAAATCAATTCGACGATTTTCCAATCCTTTAGCATTTATTCCTTCTTCATCTAGATTCACCCTCATTTTTAGATAAATCATAGGAATTTGGACGATTCAAAAATCTGGATGATTCAATGTTACTAGAAAATAATTTATTTCTTCGAGCTTATTGTTCGACATCTATTTCGTTAAGATCCCTATCCAGATCGGGTTATGAAGGACATGCGTGATGATGTCACTAGTAATGAACTTGGATGAAACCAAGATCATCCACCTCATATAATCAATTGCCCATAAAAATCTTATTCCATATCATAGCTGTCTAATTCGATACCTAGACAACTAACTAACGGTCCCTCTAAACCGTTCCAGCCCCCTGGGAGAAATTACATACGCTGATATTATTCCCTAGAACTAAATCTAATCAGCCTAACCCATATACTGGTCAGACAAACGAGAGGTCGATTAAAATCTTTTGTCCTAGAAAGAGTGAATGCGCCGAGGCATCGACACGACGCGATGAGTGGTCAATTACCGGGTTATGAACTGACATGTGAACATTTCATTAAACTATGTGACATACCTTTACATTTCCTTTTAGATTCGATCACGATGTGATTTTCATGAGAGAAAATCAAGCATGAATATAGTATATGTACTCTTATACTTTCGTAAATCCGTCTGCATGAATGCACTTTTGCTTTCCTTATCAAAGATGGTGATCATACAGTTACACTCTGACGAGAATGATCACATAACGAAATTCTTCAACATATAATATTTGACTATTTACTTTGATGTATGTGATGTTCACTTGACTTGTGGAAAACTCACCATCTTAATTTACATTGAGTAAATATTATTTTAATAACTTACTCATTATACGAAAAGGGCCTCACCGGTTGTAATCTATTTTGTTTATGGGACTCTAGTAGTGACGTTATCGCCTCGTGGTATAGCTAACGTTATTCGCATGGCGACATTGTCAAAGGATTTCCTAAATCTACTCATGTGATATAATATCTGCTCAACGGTAGCGTACTACTACATGATACGATGATATCTCAATCTTTAGACATCCAATATCTTTAGTTGATGAGATATCCGCTTTATCTACATTACCGACTGCTATTTGGAATGAGTCAACATTCTCCCTCAGAATCCGAAAATGGAGCAAGGATACAAACCCTAATCTATGTACGTATAACAAATTTCGAGGACGAAATTTCTTTAAGGAGGGGAGAATGTGACACCTGTAAAATTCCAGAATCTAAAACCTAGTTGTTGAGCTAAACCCAAGTAGGCCCAATAGAAATCCAAGCCTATTTGAGGCCCAAATTTTCATAATCCAAACATCATAATAGTCACATGGTTTCATCTAATGACTCGTTAGGCGATTCTGAGAATTTAAGAAAAGATACAAGAACGTACGCGATTCAGTAATTTTAAGCTATTAACATGTCAGACATCGGTTTAATACCAAATATCCGGCATTAAAATTATTCAAGACAACGAATATTTAATATTATATATTAGTATTTATATTGAAAGACTGTTCAGATAATTACACACGAAGAGCGCGTACGTAAACGTTAAACCACGTAAAACACGCGGTAAAGAAACGTTAATGCCACAGATGTTATCGATTTGTAAATCCGTATAGTAGGTATTATAGATATTTATTTTTATAATACTTGAAAAGAATAAAAACCGTAGTGTTAAAAGTTAAACCTATTAAACGGATTTAGACGAACATCGTCAACTTGTGCCGACTTGGATACGTCATGGTGTCAAGAAAAAGTCTCGCGAGATAAATATTTAGGAATAATATTTTAGTATTAACATTTATTGTGAACAAAACTTAAAGGTTCGGAAACGAGAACGTGAGACGTTAATCTTACTGAAAGCGTTAGAGATGCGACTACGACGTGTACCGACTACGTCTACTGTTAAACGCGAGATTTAAATAATAAATGTCTTAAAAATATATATTTATAATAAAAATCCTATTTATTTTAATTACGAAGTTATGTTTTAAATTTATAAACACGCAATGAGGAGCCGGGCCGAGATATAAGACGGGACACAACGTTAACACGCGATACTGTTAAGAGATGCACCCACTCTCAAAACCCTAATTATATAAGCATCATATCCCCACTTCCACTCTTTTACAAACCCTGGATCTACACAAAACACACACTATGTGTAAATCGGTCAAGAGAGAGAGAGGGAGAACCTGAGATCGGGAGAGGGAAGGAGGAGTGCAGGCGGCGGCTCCTCCGGCAGCCACTCCATGGCGGCATCACGATGGGTCACGCGGCGGAGAACTTAAGACACAAGCACCACCACCACTCGACTTTCAAACACGTCGATCTAGGGTTCTGGCCAACATCACCCTCCCATCTTCGCTGTGACGGCTATGTTTTACAGTGGGCTAGACCAAACGACAGGAGGATCTACGGTGAGCATGACGACCACGGTGGACAACGGCTCTGGTGGTCTTTGAACCGTGCAGCGGCAGCGGCGTTAGGGTTCCGACCTAACAGCCGCATGACAGGGGCAACAACAGCAAGAACACTTGAGGGAGACGAGGACTCCAAGTGCTCTAATCGGCGTCGAAAAAAAGGGAAAAGCCGTTGTGGCGGCTGGATCGAAATTCCGGCGAACCCGGTTTTCCGGCGAATAACAAAAACGGACGTTTGGTACTGGTATGTTCCCCTCTTGACCCGATCCATGTTATTCCAGGTTAAATCGTTCCCCTGTTCGATTCTTTAACTAGTCGCTTTCGTTACCCACCATCTTGTTTGACTCACGGCATTTTCAAGGATTCCGGCAAGCAAATTAGGGTTCCGATACCAACCCGACTCTTCGGCAAGCTCAAACGGACAGATCTGGGATTATTAGTTGTCTACCGTCCCGATCTATAACTTTAAAGGTTCGTTTTGAAATGTTGAGATAGTTTTAAAGATTTATCATTTTCTGTATAGATCTAGTAACTTGGTGGCCGGGTTCCATTCCCGAGTATAAAACACGTGTTTTTAGACTGGATACAACACCCCGAGCCTTGGTCAAACCTGGTCAAACTCAGTCAACGTTGGTCAACGAAAGTCAACTGCGGTCAACACAAGTCAATGGGTTCGTATACGCAAAACCGAGTGAGCAGAAAAGGTATAAATCATGCGGTAAATAAATTTATTTATTTACACAGAAATAAACGCATGTGCGGTTAAGTCGCGTTGAGCCTAAACCAGTCAACAGTGAAAACAAATATTAAACTAACGATAAACATTAATAATTCGAGTCGCATTAACGTATTATTAGCGAGAGGCTTCCTACAAACTGTATATATTAACTAAACGATAAATACGAATGCAAACGAGTAATTGGTAAAATGGATCTTTAATGCGACTAACAACCCTTAGGTATACGAATGGTAATTATAACTTTCGTCGTATAAATATTTACAAGTATTTGTTATGTATAAGACGTTAGCATGTCATGAATAAATAGTATTAATACATATGTAATTATATACTTTTAATACTTGTCTTAAACGATATTTCACATAATTGTACATAAAATATAAACATATGTTTTATGGGAAAATAAATGAGTATATGATTACATTAAGGATCAAGTTAAATATATTTATATCTTCGGTTATGACTCGAGTAAACAAAATATGATAAATGAATATATTAAGGTAGGTGTATTATGTGTATTTGTTTACATAAAGACGAGCAAATCCTATTAAGGAACGTTTATTCCAACAACAATACGATACAACTATATTTCATGGTTTTTGAAACTATATAAATATACGAGAAAGTATATATTTATATTTATGAATACGCGTATAAATATACTATAAGTCCTGAAATAGTTTCATTAAATCATAAAATCACATATATTTTGTCACATGACACACGAACGTGAATTATCACTACTAATTATACGTGCACCCAACTATATACGTTCGTGTACACGACAGAGTAATATTTTGGAATGCAACTATTGAAACATATTCGAATTGAGAAACCTAGATCTAACTAAGCAACTAATATTACCGAATGTTAAACCAATATCGTATATCGAATCGGTAATACCATTAAGGATTAGCAGAGCTCAACCGTACAAGTGATAACTCAACACGAGTTTAGACTCCTTTTACATTATTAGGGTTAGCATACGAATCTCATAAAGTACTTACAGGTGTCGTAGGACTCATGTAGGACATACATATGTGACGGTTACATCATGTGAACACTGGTTTTCATTACTATCAGAAGGATATTAGTATTCTTGACACGTCATCAGGTGAGTTCACTGCCCCTCTTTACTTTTAAATGTTTTAGAAACATCGGGGGAGAAACATACTTTTTAACACGTTTCACAAACATGAAGCATCTTTGTTTGATACATTTGGAAATGTATTTACTTGATACATTTGAGAAAACATAGAACGCATTTTTGAACAATTTTATATGATAACAAGAAAACAAGACCCGACCTTTATGTTTGCATGAGTTAACACATATAGAGCGCTGGAAGTCCCCTGACCATCATATTTATAATCATTAGCTATAGTTTACCCTGGGATTCTATGGATAGTACTATTGGGATTGACACCCCCGGTCATGGTTAGTCGCGCTAACCATGGGTCCCTCTGGCCAAATGACCGCATAGTGTTCAAACATTTGCTTGTGAGGTACGAGTGAGGGGCGAAACACCTGTGTCATGGTTTGATTATGCCTCATGTATGTACATATTATTTGTACTCTTAGCTAGTTTACAAATGGGTCAACATTATTTGTTTTGTTTATCATATATACATTGAATCATTTTCGTGCAGATGATCTGCCAATCATTTCGTGCAAATTGGTTTTGCTAATCGTTTACATACAAATGGTTTTACCATTCGTTTACGTGCAAATGCCTTTGTCAACGTTTTCAAGGAAAACAGTTTTATATCATGACCACGTATACATTATCAGTGTTTTCAAGGAAAACTACTTTATATTGAGACTATTAAACCTGTGAACTCACCAACCTTTGTTTTGACATTTTTAAGTATGTTTTTCAGGAAACAAATAGCTATGGCACAGTTGGAATAGGCTAACTACTCGGATTAAAACCCTAGAAGCCGAAGAAGCATAATTGTCAAACCTCAAGTAGGTTCTGACCTATATAGTTCTAGGTCAATGCACTACTTCAATTTAATATTTGTAATGGTGTTCAACACCTTAGAAGTCTTTATTTTAGCTTCCGCTGTTGTGTAATGTTACCAATCGTTGCAACCTTGATTTATTTATTTATTTATTAAGTTAATAAATTTGGGGGTGTGACAGATGGTATGTTGGTTTACTCTATAAACCTTATCTACTTTACTAGTATGGCTTTCCAGTTGTATTATCCTTTCAGGTATGGAGGGTTAGAAGTCAGAGTTTGACTCGTACTACTATCGGGAAAGGAACTGTTACCAAAGAGTTCTGTTGTGTCTTGAGAAGTGGATCAATCGCGAAGTTGACGATGACATAACATAGGTAGATACGTTAAGTACCTAAGTATATAGGTATAATAAATATATATATATATATATATATATATATATGTATATATATCCATAGTTCCTGTATGTTAAGTCTAAATGCATGGTATGATATGTAATGCACTTAGCTTCCTACGGTTCACTGACTTGAACTTAATACTGTGCCGACTGTCCTATCTTAGATGTAGCTCAGACAACAGGATCATCCAGAAATCATGTGTATTTAAATTTACCCTTACGTTGCGCACCCGTAAGTGTAAATTTACTTACATAATCATTCTAGCTTTTCCTATAATGTGTTTCCTAAAGTTCCAAGGGTTCAAGCTTAAGGTTATAGTCTTGGCCCACTAATGCAACCTAGTTCGCTATAACCAAGGCTCTGATACTAATCTCTCACACCCCGCCTAGGGCGAAAACATGGGGCGTAGTGATCCACGATGTTCATAGCCTTAAATTACATGGAACGACTTGTAATAACATTCATAATCAAAGATTCTAAGTTGTTACAAAAAAAACACAAATTGTTTCCAAGATATTTCATGTCAAAAGTATCGTACTTAAAATCCAAAGCATATAGTTTTTCATACAACAAGTTTGTCGGCTAAGACCTAGATGTCCCTAGGTTACACCGAGATGTCTCCAAAAGATGTTCTACGTGCGTGCATGCCCATGCACCATGATTCTAGTTACTTGAGAAATACATGCTAAAATGTCAACATAAAGTCGGTGAGTTCACATGCTTAGGTAAGAAGAAAAATATATTTCCTTTGGAATACGAGATTTCCCAGTGTGTAAAGCATTGTTGATAAAACAATACTTATGTATGTGCATCATTACCATGAGCTACCATAACCGACACTTGACGTTTGTGTGTGTACCCGTCACCTGACTGAGTAACTGATGTCAGCCCCGCCCAATGTTCTGTCATGAAACATTCTATGTGTGTGTATGGACAATATGCACCCGCTTTGACCTCTAGTCAAGGTTAGAGCGACTAACCACGGGTGGGGGTGTCAACTCAAATAGATCTATTCATGCGTTCCATGTCTGAATCAGCTAATGGTTATAGTATTCCCAGGGACTTAGTATGACAGTTGCGTACTCATGTAACAATCAGTTTGTGTACTCGTATCCAAATATGAGCTATGTATTAACCCCTGTATGTTTAAAAATCATTTAAATTATAGTAAAAGTGGGGCCGTGAGACTCACCGTATCAACTGAAGTGGTGAGTGATGAAGTATGCTGTGAGTCCAACGAGTGTCCGACTTATCCGTGACCTAAATTATTTAAGACACCTTAGGTCTTATGCAGTTATTTAAGTGTGGATTGGTCACCTGACCAATACCCTGAAGTCTCGACCCTTGCCTTGTAAATAACCTACAAGGGTCCGAACCGAACGCCGTTGGTGATACGACTTGTTGTTCAAGTTATTATATTTATTAAGTTCATTAATAAATATTGTAGCTTAGTCTTTTGTTTATCCAAAACCTTGTTCAAATTGATTATTATGATAAAATATATTTAACATATATATTTATTAAAATAACTCATCAATTAATAAGTTGTCATAAAATAATAATTTTGTTATTTTATTATTTAAACATTTTATGTCCTTATGTATACATATAATTATTCCTTGTAATTATATATTGTATATATATATTTATGAAAATAGATTAATATATCTTAAAAATAATTATATTATTTTATATTTCTTTTTAACCCAATAATCCACATACTTATATATATTTATGTATACATATGAATAGATATCTATATCTATACTATATAATAAATAAAAGTTTTTCATGCCACGTGTCGTCTCCATATTTATTCTCATCATTTTTTTCCCGCCTCTCTTTCTTATTAAATACACTTCTATCTTTTAATAATAATATATTTTTAAATAAAATACTAATATTTATATTAATAAATCTCCTGACATATTTTGACGAGTGTATGTGTTAACATGTTATATTGTATTCTACGTGTTTATTCAACCAGTGTAAAATACGAGTTTTTAAAAAATAAATTTTTTATTACTTAATATATAATATTATATTTATTCAGCGCGTGTAATACACATGATTTTAACCTAGTGTGTGTATATATATATATATATATATATATATATATACATAATTATGATTTTTACAAACTATTATATATTGTCATATGGAGATATGCTTATAAATATAATTTTATAAAAATTTCCTTTTGCATGCAAAATCATTTATATTCATACTAATTATAATTATAATTATTATTTGTCATTGATGACTTTAAAGGTTATAAAAAAATGTGCTTTTATGACTAATAGAAATAAGCATTTATACTATTATTATAATGAAAAGATTGGGTTTTTAACTTCATTATTTATTATTTTCGAAACTCGTCTTTTATATATTTAAAAATACGAACCGACTCCTATACGTTTAAAACTCGGTATTTAAATTCTAATCCCGGTTATAACTTAATATATCATTAACTATAATAATGTTAAAATAAACGAATCGAAAGCTCACGTAAATAGTCGGGAGAAGGTGACGGTGTTTACGCGAGACCCGGTTCCTTTTCGTAACGTCCCGTATGGCTCGAAAAACTTCCGTAGTGACCCGTAAGCTTTGCGTGTACATAGTACGGTGACCGTAGGCGAGAAACGGAGGTACAAAAGGGTCGGTTCTTGTCCCGAAAGAATCCGTAAAAGGTGGCGGAGGCTGTGACGGGTGGAAGCGGTGTACGACGATAGTTGCGGGGAATGAGGTGGGGCTGTAGAGGGACTGTGGTGGCTGGGACAGGTGGAGGAGGTGGTGTTGTTTGTTATTTCGTGGAACCAAGGGGGTGGTGAAGGTGGCGGGTGGTGAGGGTGGTGATGGGAAGGTGTTTGGTGGTGGTAAGGGAGTCTGATGGAGGGGGTGTTGCTTCTGTTTTTGTGGAGTCGAAAGGGAATCAAGGAGTGAAGGTGGTGGTTTACGGTGGAGGGTGATTGGTGCTAGTGAGGTGGGGTGGTGTTGTTGTTGCCGTGAACCACCAAGGAGAAGTGATGTGGTGGTGCTTGGTGATGTTTGGTGGTGCCGAGAAGAGAGCAATGGGTGTGTGTTGTGGTGGAGGAGGAACCGAGAGGGAGAGAGAGCTAGTGAAGTTGGTGTGGGCTTGAGATGAGGTGCTTGCATGTATTTACATAGCTTTCATGTTGGTTAATACCTTGGGGTTAACATGTCTCCATGGGACATGTTTAGACACATGTGTTGAAAAATAAGAGATAAAGGTGTCTCTCTTTGTTTTGGTCGGCCGAGAAACAATATCACGAGGGGGGGTAGGGAGTAGTGGGTAGGGTGTTAGGTGTTACCCTCTAGTTCAAATCCGGTATAATACCCGCGAGATACTCGGTTTTTCATTTGTTGTAACGTGTCGGGAATGAGTCGGGTATTACTAAAAATAATATAAGTTTAGTAGTTCGGGTATAATACATGACCGTGTCATAAGTTCAGATTTTATTTCCGTCCAGGTGGGTATTTTCTACCATTAGCAATAAAGAGAATGTTTCGAGGTGTTTAAGTTTTTATTTTTAGTTTATCACCAATGCGATATGGGGTTCGATGTGTCTTGAAAATCTCTAATATTTTCTATGTAGTTGGGTAGTGGTTGGACTCTACTGGATTGGGTTAGACCTACATAATACAAATTAGTCTAATATGCGAAGTCTTATGTAATTATATTTAAATAATTACGTGGTAAAATTACCAGTTGTCACAAAAAGACTAAGTGGTCTCCTAAGAGACAAGAATGTTTCCTTCCAACACAAGAACTAAGAGTTATTAACCTTGAGAAGCCCTATATATAAATGCATGCAAACAACCTCAAGCCCACACCAACACCTTCACTCCTTCTTGATCTTCTCCCTCTCTCGGCTACCCACACCCGAAACCACCCTCCCCTCCTTCTTCTTGGCTCTTAGCAGCCACAACAACACCGTAACACCACCATCGATCACCACCAATCACCCCCTTCCACCATTTAACTGATAACCACCATCACTCACCCTCACCTCCCTCTATCAGCAACAACCAAGCACCACCACCTCCCTCTCCCGGTTTACGACCACCACAGGCCTACACCACACAAACGCACACTTCCACCCCCTTCACGGCAGTCCTGAGCCCCTTACCACCTTTACGGTTTGCGGAACAAAAACCAAGCTCTACCACCTTGTGCGGGTTCACGAGTTCAAGTTTGTGGACTCCGGATCTCAAGAATTCAAGACTCTCTAGCGGCCTCGGGTGATATTATGGTGATATGGGACGTCAATCGGTGCAACCGGGTATCGCGTTAACTCCACCTCCTTCTCTCTCGACTATTTACGTGAGCACCTCGACCTATTTTTATTATTGTTAACTTAGTTGGTTATATATTTATAAAATGGTTATACCCGGTTCGTATTTTAAATAACGTATAAAGGCGGGTTTGTAATATAAAAGGTGACGGTTAGAAAAATAATAACTTACAAACTCTATTCGTTATTATCCTAAATATAATGGTTATTTTATTAATTATTAAACTCATATTTTTGACACATATAATTTATTAGTAACAAATAATAATTATGATTTATTTTATAATTATTATAAATATAAAGGAATTAAATTTACATGTAAAAAGAAATTTTATAAAAATTATTCCATGTAGTTATATATATATATATATATTAATTTTCATAAAAATTATTAATTATATATTTATATATATATATATAGTTATATAAATATAAAATTATTGAGACAACTAGAAATGAGTTTGAAAAATAAAACAACTTAATAATTATTTTATAACACTTTAAAAGCACCCATTTATAATAAATATATATTATATATTTATTAATCATAAGGAATGACTTAAACCGAAAACAAGATTTGGATAAATAAAAGTCTAATTTATAATATTTATTAAAGGAATTTTAATAAATATAACTACTTTAACAACAAGTTGTATCACCAACGGCGGTCAAATCGGACCCTTGTAAATTATTACAAGGCAAGGGTCAAGACTTCGGGATATTGCTCGTGTTACCAACCCACACTTTTACAACTACTTAGACCTTAAGGTGTCTTAATTTATTTAGGGCACGGATAGGTCGGAACTTATTTGGACTTGCTACTTACATCATCACTCACCACCCTGTTAGCTAAGGTGAGTCTTCACGACCCTAGTTTTACTTGTTTTTAATTGATTTTTAAACATATGGGGGAGAAAACTTGCTCAACTTGAAACTGGACACAAGTACTTACATTATTACATGAGTCAACTCGTTTAACACATCAAAGTCCCCTCTTATTATGTAACCGTTAGTTATGATATAAACATGAAAAACATGAATAGATCTATTTGGGTTGACACCTCCACCCGTGGTTAGTCGCTCTAACCTTGATTGGAGGTCAAAGCGGGTGCATAATTTTTATCAACTATACAATGTTTATCGTTAAGGACATTGGGTTAGGGGCACAACTACAACGCCGGGTTTCGGTTACGGGAGCTCATGGTAATAATAATAGACTTACATTATTGTTTTAATTAATGATAGTGGTATAACATTGTTCGAGTGAACAATACACAACTTGAAATCCTGTGGTCCAACAGAAAACTATTCAACTAAACCTGTGAACTCACGAACTTTATGTTGGCTTTTTAAGCTTGTTTTCTCAGGTAACAAGAAACATGGGAGAAAGGGCATGCATGCACGTGGATAATCTTTTGGAGTTTTCCTGTTATAACCTAGGAGCATCTAGGTCATAGCCGACAAACTCGTTGTTTAAAAAGCCGTACACTTTGGTTTTAAGTGCGGTACTTTTGTATGCAATGTCACAAAACAATTTGTGTTTTCTTGTAGTGACTTAACCCTTTGATTACGAATGCATTTAGAAGTCGTTTGTTGTAATCTAAGGCTATGAACACCATGAATCTTCACGTCCCGTGTTTCTGCCCCTAGGAGGGGTGTGACACATTGGTATCAGAGCCATTGGTTATAGCGAACTAGGTTGCATTAGTGAGCCTAGACTATAGCCATAGAAATAGGACACGAACATTTGCATTGCACAACTTATATGAACTATACTGTCACACCCCGCCAAGGCGGAAACGCGAGGCGCGATGTTTATGGTTTCCAAAGCATATGATTACCGCAAACACATACATGATAAATGGATACATAAACAAATTTAAAGTTTTACATTACAAAAATGTAATCCGAGTTTACAAAAAGTTAAGATTTCACAAATATGACTCAATTTAATGAGTTATACAGGGGAAATCCTCCTCGAGTAGTATCCATCGTGCATGCATGTAATCTACATTGCTAACCTTGAAATCACGTTCAGTCACCTGAAAAACATACTTAAAATCGTCAACACGAGGTTGGTGAGTTCACAGGTTTAATCAAATAGTTCTTTGCAAAATTTCATCGTTCGTAAATAGTTTCAGTTGTATGTGATAAACAGAATAAGAATTGTTGACTCATTTGTAAACTAGCTAGGAATACAAATAATATGTTCATACATGAGGCGTAACCAAACCATGACATGTGTGAGCCCCTATTAAGCGTTATCAGATTCTATGCGGCCATAAATCCTCCAGATTGTGGTTAGCGCGACTAACCATGACCGGGAGACGTCACTCTCCATAGTACTATTCATAGGACCCTAGGCTACAGTTAATGGTTACTATGTTGTTCCAGGGGACTTTAGCGGCCTCCAATGTGTTGTTCTCATCCCATGTAAACATAAAGTCGTGTCTTATTCTCTTGTTATCCCATAAAATAGTTGAAGTATGTTTCTCCCCCAAATATTTGAAAACAGTAAAAAGAAAGGGGCCGTGAAACTCACCTTGAGTTTGTGTATATACTTGTGATAATACTTGTTGTAGTCAACCTTGACTATTTGTACCCTAGATACCAAGGGTAAATTGTTGTTAAGACCAACGTCTTAATTGTAAATTGTTCACCGACCTTGTAAATCTGATTGTGTTTGTTTCAATATCGTTTTAGTTTTCCCATCACATGTTTTTTTTGTAAAATAGTTTTGAGTTACTGCCCAACTGGGACTGTTGTACAGGTGTCGAAACTTCTTAGTTTCGATTGGGCATATGTGTCGAAACTACTTAGTTTCGATGGAGTGGTCAGGAGTCGAAACAACCTAGTTTCGATTGAGAAAAAGGTATCGAAACTACCTAGTTTCGATTGAGTATTTGCTATCGAAACTACCTAGTTTCGATTGAGTAAAAGGCATCAAAACTCCTAGTTTCGATGGATCAACAGGTATCGAAACTCCTAGTTTCGATTGAGTTAACTGGTATCGAAACTCCTAGTTTCGATTACTGGACTTCTGTTTGACAGAATCAGTCCTGCATATTTTTTTGTTTTAAACTTGAATTCGACACATTCTTCTTGTTATCTTTCTTGCGTTTAAATAAGATGTAGGTTTAGCTATGGTTTTAAAGAACATAATATGAAAAATATCGAGTTTTTACCTTAAAACCGAGATGAAAATGATGAAGAAAACAGAGAAGTGATCTTGAATCTTTTGCTAAACTCTTTTCAGAAACACTTGAAATTCTTCTTAAAACACTGGATTATGGTAGGATTTCGCCTTAAAACTTGGCTTCGGTTTGAAGAGGAATGAAAACTTTGCCGTATGAAAATGTGAAAGATGAAAGGGTTGTGAGAGTTTTGAATGTAGGGTATGGTTTTATCTGGGTTTTCACAAGTGGGAGTATGGGTCAATTTGAAAATACGTGAGATTGAGGATGGTTTCCCCTGCACTTCGGCCGAGAAGTCAAGGGTGGGTTAGGGGGTTTGGGTTATAATAATAAAACAATTAGATTTTTGGTATTAATATCAATTAGAGTTTTAAAGGGGTAGTTTAATTCGGTTTATTTTCCCCACGGTATTATAATTTTATTCTAAATATAATTTATGGTTCCACGTAAAGTTTGTGTAAATAATATATATATGTATATATATTTTTCTGGTTATTTATTTCAACCAATAGTGTTCGAATTAAGTCGGGTTATAAGTGTATGTGAACCGGTAATTCCCAGAATTACCAAAAATATAAAATGAGACAATGTTCGGTTTTTGTTAGACCTTCATGTCCTTGTTTGTGAAATTAAGTAAATCACAAAAATGATTATAATGTAAACTTGTTTATAATGTGTACGGATATTGACCTGAAATGTCGGGTGTCACATTCTCCCCTTGTTAAAAGAATTTCGTCCCGAAATTCAATTTGTGTCCTCTTGAACTGGTGCATCCTCAAACAAGGATGGGTATTTTGTTTTCATTTGGTCCTCTCGCTCCCATGTATACTCAGGACCACGCTTTGAGTTCCAACGTACTTTAACCAGTTTGATCCGACTACGTCTCAACTTTTGAACCTTCCAATCTGATATCTCAATTGGTTGCTCGATGAAATGAAGTTTATCGTCAATGTGAATTTCATCGGGCGGTATGATCAAAGTCTCGTCTGATAGACACTTTTTGAGATTTGACACATGAAATGTATTGTGTACGTTGCTTAGTTCCTGTGGTAGCTTGAGTTTGTAGGCTACAGGGCCAACCCTAGCCAGTATTTCAAACGGTCCAACGTATCTAGGGTTAAGCTTACCACGGTTACCAAACCTCGCAACGCCTTTCCATGGTGAGACTTTTAACATTACTCGGTCACCAATTTGAAATTCTAATGGTTTTCGTCTGTTGTCAGCATAGCTCTTTTGTCTATCTCGGGCCGCTTTCAGACGGTCCTTAATTTTGAAAATCTTATCAGTGGTTTCCTGGACAATCTCAGGGCCTGTCAAATGTTTTTCACCAACTTCCGCCCAACATAACGGTGAGCGGCATTTACGACCATATAAAGCTTCAAACGGAGCTGCCTTAATGCTCGTATGGTAGCTGTTATTGTAGGAAAACTCCGCTAACGGTAAATGAGTATCCCAATTTCCTCCGAAATCAATTACACACGCACGGAGCATATCTTCTAGTGTCTGGATAGTCCGTTCACTTTGACCATCTGTTTGTGGGTGATATGCCGTGCTCATGTCAAGACGTGTGCCCATGGCTTCTTGTAATGATTTCCAGATTCTAGACACAAATCTGCTGTCTCTATCAGAGATAATAGAAATCGGCACTCCATGCCTAGTCACAATTTCCTTGATATAAAGCTTTGCAAGTTTCTCGGTTTTGTCAGTTTCTTTCATTGGCAGAAAGTGAGCAGATTTCGTTAATCGGTCGACAATTACCCATATGGTATCATAACCACGGGAAGTCCTGGGTAATTTTGTGATGAAATCCATAGCAATTTGTTCCCATTTCCATTGGGGAATTTCAGGTTGCTGTAATAAGCCAGACGGTTTCTGATGTTCTGCTTTTACTTTTGAACACGTTATGCATTTACTGACATATGTGGCAATATCTCCTTTCATATTGGGCCACCAATATAATTCTTTTAGATCTTTATACATTTTATCTGAACCCGGGTGAATGGAGTACCTAGACTTGTGGGCTTCGTCCATAACAAACATTCGTAAGTTACCGTTACTCGGCACCCAGATTCTGTCCATGAAGTAAAATGTATCATCCGACTTAGACTCCAATTGTTTGATCATCCCACGTAGTGCTTCATTTTGGATGTTATTTTCTTTAAGTGCCTCTTGTTGTGCCATCCGAATTTGAGTAGTAAGATTCGTATGAATTGTCAATCCTAAGGCACGAACACGAAGAGTTTTAACTCGTTCTTTGCGACTTAAAGCGTCCGCTACGACATTGGCTTTCCCGGGATGGTACTTGATATCACAATCATAATCGTTTAGTAGTTCTACCCAACGACGTTGTCTCATGTTAAGTTCCTTTTGATCAAAGATATGTTGGAGACTCTTGTGATCAGTAAAGATAGTACATCTTGTACCGTAAAGATAATGTCTCCAAATCTTGAGCGCAAACACAACTGCACCCAATTCCAAGTCATGGGTCGTATAATTCTTTTCGTGCACTTTTAGTTGTCGTGAGGCATATGCGATGACTTTGTCTCTTTGCATTAACACACAACCAAGTCCTTGGTGTGATGCATCGTAGTATACGACAAAATTATCGATTCCCTCAGGAAGGGATAGGATTGGTGCACTACACAGCTTCTGCTTTAGTAATTGGAAAGCTGACTCTTGCTTGTCATTCCAATCATACTTCTTTTCTTTCTGAGTTAATGTGGTCAAAGGCAAGGCTATTTTTGAAAAATTCTCGATGAATCGTCTGTAATAACCGGCCAAACCCAAAAATTGACGTACTTCTGTCGGAGTCCTTGGTGCTTCCCAGTTTTTGATTACTTCAATTTTAGATGGATCAACGTGAATTCCTTCCTTGTTGATAACATGCCCAAGAAAATGCACTTCTCGGATCCAAAACTCACACTTTGAGAATTTAGCATAAAGCTTCTCATTCCTGAGTAGTTCTAAGATTAATTTCAGATGATGTTCATGATCCTCCTTGGTTCATGAATATATTAATATGTCATCGATAAACACAATCACGAATTTATCCAAGTATGGTTTGCACACGCGGTTCATGAGATCCATGAAAACAGCTGGTGCGTTTGTCAAACCAAACGGCATAACTAGGAATTCGTAGTGACCATAACGAGTCCTAAATGCTGTCTTTGGTACATCTTCTTCTTGGATTCTTAGTTGATGATACCCTGAACGTAGATTAATTTTTGAATAGAAGCTAGAACCTTGTAGTTGATCGAACAAATCATCTATTCGAGGAAGTGGGTATCGGTTTTTGATTGTAAGCTTGTTTAATTCTCGGTAATCTATACACATCCTAAAGGTTCCATCCTTTTTCTTTACGAATAAGACCGGAGCTCCCCAAGGTGAGAAACTTGGTCTTATGAAACCTTTATCAAGCAACTCTTGGAGTTGATTTGATAATTCCTGCATTTCAGAAGGTGCTAATCGATATGGTGATCGCGCAACCGGGGCGGCTCCTGGTACCAAATCGATTCGGAATTCGACTTGCCTCGGTGGTGGTAAACCAGGTAAGTCTTCAGGAAAAACTTCGGGGTAATCCCTAACGATTGGAATATCTTCAAGTCGACGTTCCTTGGGTTTCTTTTCGACGACGTGAGCCAGGAATACGCAATAGCCTTTACGTAGATACTTACGAGCTTTCATGCAGTTTATCATCCTTAACGTTACTCCACTCTTCTCACCTTGAATCGAAAGAATTTCTCCGTTTGAGAGTGGGATTTGGACAATCTTCTCTAAACAAACAATCTCGGCATGATTCTTTGACAACCAATCCATGCCAATAACAACGTCAAATCTTCCTAAATCAACAGGTAACAGATCTATACTAAATGTGTGGTTTTTAAGACATAAGGTACAATTCTGAATGACTTCTTCGGTTTTAATTAATTTCCCGTTTGCTAATTCAATTGTATAATTTTGATCTAGTTTGCAGGGCTTAATACCGAGTAGGGACTTAAAGTCATTTGACACAAAACTCAAATCAGCACCCGTATCGAAAAGTATAGAGGCATAGTGATTATTTATCGGGAACGTACCAGTGACAATGTTTGGATCTTGTCGTGGGTCACCAGCCCCCATCACAAATGCTCTTCCACGGGCCTGATTGTCGTTTCGGTTCTTCAACTTTGGATAGTCTTTTCTGAAGTGCTTTGGATCTCCACACTCAAAGCATCCCTGATTCATCCTTTCTGTGCCTGGGTTGACTTTTCCTACTACTTGATTTATCTTATTAGGGTTCGCATTGCTCCTACAGTTATGGGCTAGGTGTCCATACTTTTTACATTTTTCACATTGGGTACACTTTCCACTGTGATGATATCCACACTTGTCACACCTTGGTCGTGCTCCAAGGTATCCTTTTTGTTCCACAGTGTTGGCAACAAAGGATTTTATAGTTTCAGGTCTCTTGTAAATCTGATTCTTGTTTTGATTAATTGGTTTTCCAAACCATTTCCTCTTTTCCCTAGACCTCCCTTCTTCGGTCTCCTTCTTCTCAAACAAACCATCACGCACAGCATTATCCCTCAGCTTGAAAGCTAGAGTTATGGCGCTCTTGGCATCCATAGGGTTCGATGAAGTCACCAGACTTCGGATTTGAGGTGCGAGACCCCACAAATATCTTTCAACCTTCTTGTATTCCGGGGTGACCATGTGTGGAACCAAGATTGCTAACTCATTGAATCGGTCAGTGTAGCCAGCAACATCATCTCCTGTCATTTGTAAATTCCACATTTCAGATTCGATCTTTTGCAACTCATTTCGAGGACAATATTCCTCGATCATCATGGCCTTCAGGTCTTCCCATGACAACTCATATGCTGTCTGCCTTCCCAAAGTCTTTACATGTGAATTCCACCAGGTTAAAGCTTTATCAGTGAGTGAGCATGTAGAATACTTCACCATGCAGTCAGCGGTGCATTCGCTAATATCAATCACCGATTCCATCTTTTCTATCCATCTCATTAGTCCGACTGCACCCTCGGTGCCATTGAAGTTGCGGGGTTTGCAAGATAGAAAGGCCTTGTAGGAGCACTTTCTATTTGGAGCATCTGTAGAATTACAAGTCATAACGTCAATAATTCGGATCATGACCATGTGTTACGGCTTATTTATTCTATTACCTCCGGAACCTCCAGCTGTACCGCTTCCTCCTGCACCTCCCGCACCGGTACCACTGCCGTTTCCTCCTCCACTATTTCGATTCGTCTCATACTGTTGCATGGCAGCAGCTACTCGCTGTGCTATGAGTTGTTCTACATTTGGAGAAATCGTCTCATTGTTGTCTCCAGTAGTGTTACGGGGTGTGCTACGCTTTGGTGCCATGACGTTCTTTCTAACACATCAATTAAAAAGAAATAACATTATATGACAATAATGATAGCACATGGCATAAGGATACGACAACATCAAAACATAAACCATTATATACATAGTTAAAACATTCATAGTACATTGTTCCCAAAAGAAACGGATACAAAAGTGATGGGTTCTCATGACCACATCAGTACTAAAGTTTTTAAACTACATAATGTACCATGGGCACAACCCGCCCATAATAGGTTTAGAAGAAGAAGTGAGAGTACAATCCAATCATCATGGCAAGTCCTGCCATAACAAAGCTTGCTCTAGCCACAAATTCTGCAGCCAACGTCCTTTCTTCCAGCGCCTCCACCATGTCTCGGACAGTGACAGTGAACTGCCAGTCCATGTCAGCTCTCAACTCTAGATAGTTTGTGGTACCCTGTATGTCTCGGGTGTGGTCTTCCAGAGTCTGAACTCGAGATCCAAGCCCTTGACGAAGTCGCGTGGCTGCATCCCCCTGTGCCCGGATGTCATCTAGGAGATCATCAAGACGCTCTTCGTGCGTACGAACTCGAGCTACCAAGGTAGGCACAGTGAGCTCTATGGCTTCCCCAGTGTAGGGTAGGGGTGTTGGGGAGTTAGAAGACTCTCCAAGCTCAAAGGTAGATGTGATGCTCTCCATCTCCCTCCATCGTGCCAGGGTACGTGGCATCCAACGGATAGTTCCCACAGTCGGGTGGTAGCAGGGTCGTTTCCTAGATGGCTCTTCATCAGTCTCTAAGTCCTTCGGGTCACGGGCTGCCAGTTTTCTTTTGTGCGGAAGTCTAACACTCTTCCTAGCACTTTGTACCCTAATGGGTCCTCCGTTTTTCTTTCGGTAGACTATAGGTGGTTCTCCTAAAGCAACATTGGGTGGTGTGGAGCTGCGGGTTTGCACTCGATTTTTGGAGCGTGCGGCGAAAAGTTCCTCGTTTGATTCAGTATCAGAGACGGGATCAGAATGTGAATGTGACGACATGCTTGTGACTACAATATCCATATGACAAAATGACTGGTTATACAATGCTTATGCAGTGAAAACGTTTTAGTGAGTCATTTAGATTATAGACTAGGTTCCAATTTAGATTCCTAGTTCGCTATAATCAATGGCTCTGATACCAAGTTCTGTCACACCCCGCCAAGGCGGAAACGCGAGGCGCGATGTTTATGGTTTCCAAAGCATATGATTACCGCAAACACATACATGATAAATGGATACATAAACAAATTTAAAGTTTTACATTACAAAAATGTAATCCGAGTTTACAAAAAGTTAAGATTTCACAAATATGACTCAATTTAATGAGTTATACAGGGGAAATCCTCCTCGAGTAGTATCCATCGTGCATGCATGTAATCTACATTGCTAACCTTGAAATCACGTTCAGTCACCTGAAAAACATACTTAAAATTGTCAACACGAGGTTGGTGAGTTCACAGGTTTAATCAAATAGTTCTTTGCAAAATTTCATCGTTCGTAAATAGTTTCAGTTGTATGTGATAAACAGAATAAGAATTGTTGACTCATTTGTAAACTAGCTAGGAATACAAATAATATGTTCATACATGAGGCGTAACCAAACCATGACATGTGTGAGCCCCTATTAAGCGTTATCAGATTCTATGCGGCCATAAATCCTCCAGATTGTGGTTAGCGCGACTAACCATGACCGGGAGACGTCACTCTCCATAGTACTATTCATAGGACCCTAGGCTACAGTTAATGGTTACTATGTTGTTCCAGGGGACTTTAGCGGCCTCCAATGTGTTGTTCTCATCCCATGTAAACATAAAGTCGTGTCTTATTCTCTTGTTATCCCATAAAATAGTTGAAGTATGTTTCTCCCCCAAATATTTGAAAACAGTAAAAAGAAAGGGGCCGTGAAACTCACCTTGAGTTTGTGTATATACTTGTGATAATACTTGTTGTAGTCAACCTTGACTATTTGTACCCTAGATACCAAGGGTAAATTGTTGTTAAGACCAACGTCTTAATTGTAAATTGTTCACCGACCTTGTAAATCTGATTGTGTTTGTTTCAATATCGTTTTAGTTTTCCCATCACATGTTTTTTTTGTAAAATAGTTTTGAGTTACTGCCCAACTGGGACTGTTGTACAGGTGTCGAACTTCTTAGTTTCGATTGGGTATATGTGTGTCGAAACTACTTAGTTTCGATGGAGTGGTCAGGAGTCGAAACAACCTAGTTTCGATTGAGAAAAAGGTATCGAAACTACCTAGTTTCGATTGAGTATTTGCTATCGAAACTACCTAGTTTCGATTGAGTAAAAGGCATCAAAACTCCTAGTTTCGATGGATCAACAGGTATCGAAACTCCTAGTTTCGATTGAGTTAACTGGTATCGAAACTCCTAGTTTCGATTACTGGACTTCTGTTTGACAGAATCAGTCCTGCATATTTTTTTGTTTTAAACTTGAATTCAACACATTCTTCTTGTTATCTTTCTTGCGTTTAAATAAGATGTAGGTTTAGCTACGGTTTTAAAGAACATAATTTGAAAAATATCGAGTTTTTACCTTAAAACCGAGATGAAAATGATGAAGAAAACAGAGAAGTGATCTTGAATCTTTTGCTAAACTCTTTTCAGAAACACTTGAAATTCTTCTTAAAACACTGGATTATGGTAGGATTTCGCCTTAAAACTTGGCTTCGGTTTGAAGAGGAATGGAAACTTTGCCGTATGAAAATGTGAAAGATGAAAGGGTTGTGAGAGTTTTGAATGTAGGGTATGGTTTTATCTGGGTTTTCACAAGTGGGAGTATGGGTCAATTTGAAAATACGTGAGATTGGGGATGGTTTCCCCTGCACTTCGGCCGAGAAGTCAAGGGTGGGTTAGGGGGTTTGGGTTATAATAATAAAACAATTAGATTTTTGGTATTAATATCAATTAGAGTTTTAAAGGGGTAGTTTAATTCGGTTTATTTTCCCCACGGTATTATAATTTTATTCTAAATATAATTTATGGTTCCACGTAAAGTTTGTGTAAATAATATATATATGTATATATATTTTTCTGGTTATTTATTTCAACCAATAGTGTTCGAATTAAGTCGGGTTATAAGTGTATGTGAACCGGTAATTCCCAGAATTACCAAAAATATAAAATGAGACAATGTTCGGTTTTTGTTAGACCTTCATGTCCTTGTTTGTGAAATTAAGTAAATCACAAAAATGATTATAATGTAAACTTGTTTATAATGTGTACGGATATTGACCTGAAATGTCGGGTGTCACATATACTAGCGTTGAAATATCACATCCATGTCTCATAACGGATGGATATCCGTGCCCGACTCTGACGAGGATCCGACATCACCCACATCCTCGGTAGCATCATCACTGGCACCACCAGCACCCCTACTACCTCATGGCCCCGAGGATGAGGCCATGATAGAGGACCCTGATACAGAGCCTGAGGAGGTTCTCGAGCCTACAGGAGCAGACACCTTGGCGGCACCGGCTGAGCCTATAGGACCTACCCTCGAGGAGATTCCATCTACTGTAGGGACTATCTGCCCTACCACCACACCTTCCTACTGCTGCACTCTTTTGGGAGGGACCCGTATCAGCATTATGCCACGGAAAAAGGTCCTTCCGCCCCATAAGAGGCCAACTTCCCCCTCCCCTAATGTTCCCAAGCCTGAGCCCAAGAGGGCTAGATCCACTTCCCTTCCCCTCGCAGCCCCTGCACCGAGGAGACTTAGGTCCTCCTCTAGGAGATGAGGATGGGTAGCCCCCACCATCCAGAGGTGGGTGGACGAGGAGGGAACTCCCTCCACTTACGAGGTGGGAGAGTCTTCCCGAATTCCCACTCCCCTACCCATCACTAGCTAGTCTATGGAGTTGACTGTCCCTCTTCTTATGGCACGGATAGTCCGCCACGACAACCGACTAGATGACCTCCAGATGGATATCGAGCATCTACAGGTCCATGCAGAGAGACTAGAGGAGCTTCAGAGGCTGATGGCCAGACTGGACCAGGTCTAGTACCATGAGGCTAGGGCCGAGCTCGATGTGAGCACACGCCTTGACCGCGTGGAGGGCATCACAAAGGTCATCACTGGTATGGGAGACTAGACGATCGATGTTGACAAGAGGATCTTTGAGCTACATGAGAGCCTAGCTACGGTTACACACCACGTGACAGTGGCAGAGCAGGAGACAGCAGTCCTACGGGAGGAGCTGCAGCAGACATGAGCCCCTGCCACCGTATGTGCCATTCTGGCTACCGCTGCTGCCCAGTCAGGTCTATTCTCTATTTGTTAGCGGACCTATGTGAGTGGGTTGTGCTAACCTAGATTAGGATTTAAAACTTGTATCGACAGGGCTTTGTACCCTTGTCCATTTTGTATTATTTTGCAATACTATGTATCAAGTTTAAATCCATCTATGTATTGTGTATGTTTTCTTGTGTTAGTGATTGTTGTGGTTGTTTACATTCCTTGTTCATGTGATGACAACTATTTATGCATATTTTCTTATTTTCTTTTCTTGGCATACATATTAGAAAGAAAAACATGGTGCCCAAAGGAATACCTCGACGTAACACACGGCAGAACACTGAAAGCAAAAAGACAACACAACCCATCACGGCTGTAGAGATATCACAAATGATAGCTCAACAAGTAGCCGCAGCACTAGCACAGAACGAAGCCAACCGGAACACTGGATCCGAAGGTGGATCAGGAAACCCGGAGAGTGGAAATAATGGAACTAACGGAGATAACAGCGGAGCTAGGAATACCAGCATCGGTAGCGGTACCAACGGGACCGAAGTTGGATCTGGAGCTACCTTGGGTAATACAAATAGTAACAATATATCAAGGCTTAGAGGTCACTGTTTATGATTATTATCCTAACTTGATAACCCTATCAATTCAGGAAACAACAACGCTCCAAGTGGTTGCACCTGTAAGGACTTTATTAACTGCAAACCTCGCTGTAGAGTCTTATTATTGTATAAGTTGTTGTCATCAATGTATTTCTTTTGAACATTGTTTAGTTAGTTTATTTACTTGTATTTTCGTTTTAATGTAATTTCCTGTTTTATTTCTAAGTCTGGGCCATCGAAACTACCTAGTTTCGATTGAGGTTTGTTCAATCGAAACTATTAGTTTTGATAGATAGTTTTGTTTCGACAGGCTTATCTCTCATGTAAATGATTCACCGAAACTAGTAGTTTCGGTAAGCATAGTTTCGATGCCTGTCAACTTGCTATAAATAGCCTAGTTCGAGAATTTCTAGGGTGTGGATAGCGGCTGTAATGCTGAAATTCTCTCTTTCACCGTTTTCTAAATCCATACACCTTTGGAGTTATTTCATCTGTTGTTATTACAATTTCATATCTTATTTGTGTTGATTCCTGTGTGGTTTGCCTGTTTATCTTCACAAGTTTTGTTTATACCCTCTGTTTCACCACCATACAAACAGATTCCGCCTGTGTGTGTAATTGATCTGTTTAGTGATTACCGATTGAAATCTGGACCTACAATTGGTATCAGAGCTACATGCTCTTGATTTCTGAATATTTTCAGGTTGTTTTGATTGATTTTAGGTGACTTTTAGTTGGAATTTGAAGGTTTTCTGGGTTTGCACTGTTTTGGCACTGTTTCATCGATTTTGGCACTATTTCTTTGAGTTTTTCGGATCTGAAGATTGACTTGTGTTCAGAAGCTTATTTGGATCCTTTTCGCTGAATCAGATTGGGAGTTTATCATCTTTGATTTTTGAAGATTTTCATCAATGGAGTTTGCTGAAGCTTGAAGAAGGAGGTATCGAAACTACTGGGAGACAATTTCTGCTTTTGGTTGGTCATCGAAACTTCTTGTCTGTACTGTTGTCTGGAGAAGGTATCATCGAAACTAGTTATTTGTCTTGTTATATCGAAACTAACCTTTGCAGATTGATCACCCGAAACTTCTGCACTATCGAAACTAGTTTCAATCAAAACTTGTAGTTTCTACTGAGTCTGCCGGATTTTCCGCTAAGTCTTCTTTATCGAAACTTGTTGTTTCTGGATTCTGTTTCTTCTATCGAAACTAGTAGTTTCAATCAGCTTTTTCATTATCGAAACTAGTTGTTTCAATCATCTCTGTTCACCCGAAACTAGCTACTGTTTGTTCTTTTAACTTCTCTGAGTTATGACATCTTCAAGCAACAGTGAATATGCTGGAGGAAACAAACCACCTGTCTTGGTGTCCACTAGAGACTTTGATGATTGGACCAAGAAGATGAAAACTTTCTTTCAGTTCCATGACCATACTCTGTTGCAGTCAATCACTGATGGTCCACACAAGCCAGTTACTACCACTGCAGATGTTCAACGTCCCAAGCTTGTGTCTGAATATGATGAAAAGGATATTGCCTTAATTGCTAGAGATAACAAGTCTTATGGATCTATTGTTATGGCTCTTCCTATGGATGTTTTCAACATATTTGCTGAGTATACAACTGCCAAAGATCTTTGGGTTGCTTTATGTACAAGGTATGAGGGAAGTGTTGAGGTTAGAAAAAGCAAGAGGGATTTGATCAAGAAGCAATATGAAATGTTTAGCAGTGTCCCTGTAGAACCCATGTCTGAACTAATCAACCGATTATCAAGCATTATCTCTAAGTTGAAGGTTTTGGGAACCGAGTATCCCACTGTTGAGTTAAATAAGAAGTTGCTTGATTCACTGCCCGAGGAATGTAATATGTACCAGAATATGATCAAGAAAACTGAAAAACTGACTTGTCACAGCAAGAACTCTTCAGCATTCTAGAGTCTTATGAGTTGGAGATAAAGAAGGGTGCATTCACTCCAACTAATCAGTCTGGAAACACAGCTCTTCTTGCGGGTCAAGGTTCCTCCACTTCATCCAACAAAACTACAATGGCTTATTTTCAAACTGATGTCCCACCTTCGATTTCTGGAGTTCAGCCTACTACTTCATCCAACTCTCAAAAGCCAACAACTCTGATTCCTGATGAGTATCTGCCTATCATGACTGCCTTCATGTCGTGCTATGATGCACTGATTTCTAGAAACCTGACACCAGTCAGCTTTCAACCTGATGACTTGGAGCAGATCAACACGGATGATTTGGAAAAGATGGATATTGATTGGTGTATGGCTATGCTGACTCTGAGAGCCAAAAGATTCATCAAAAGGACTGGGATGGATAGATTCAAGCAAAGAAAGACTCTAGGGTTTGATATCAAAAGGATGAGATGCTACAACTATGACCAACTAGGTCATTTTGCAAGGAACTGCAAGGAGCCATCATCAAAGGAGCAGCATGAGAAGAAGAATTCATCTGGAAAGCAAGCTGCCATCTTTCCCAAATCCACTACAACCTCCAGCTCAACAGCTCTGGTTTGTTAAGCTGATAGCCACTATCATTGGGGAGATCAAGAAGGGGAAGCAGCTGACAAGGCACTGATGGCAGACAATGAAGAAAAGGAGAAATGTGTCATGATTGAACCAGCTAAGGATCTCACTGATGTACCAGCTGAGGTAATGTCTAGAATTTGCAGTGCTAAATCCTATTTAAATAAGATTCAGAAATATAGATTCATCAACCAGGCTTTGGTCGATGAACGGGATCATATAAAGGTGATGTATGATTCTGTGGCTAAAAATGAGAAACTTTACTTAAAGAAAATTCTTGATATTTCTGGAGAAAACCGATCTTTGATTGTACAACTTAATACAAAAAAGAATAATAATCAAATTTTAACTGAAAGACTTCAAAAGGCTGAAAAGGAAAATTTTCAAGTTGAACACATGGGTATGAATCAGAAAATTCTTTTTGGAATCATTTACAACCAAATTCATAAAAAGGTCACAGAAGGCATCAGGTATAACACTCACCCACCTCCAAATTCCAAGTCTGGAAGATTTGCTGATATGCTAGTTCCTCATGTTCCCACACCTTTTGTTTGCAATTTATCTGCTGATGATTATATCCAAAATTCAGATTCTGACAGTTTTGCTTCCTGTGCAGAGTCAGATTAGGTTTCGAAGATGATTGTGATGAGAGTTCTAGTAAGCGAAATGTTTTAAATGAAGTTTAGTCAGATGAATGTAATAATATGTCTGTGTCAAAAGCAGATATTTGTGAACACATTGAAAATTTGTATTTTGGTTCTTTGCCTTCTAAGCATGATAGTTTGAGAAATGCTATTTCTAAGTTTAAGAATGCTTTACCTTTTGTTACTAAATCTGTAAATGCTATGAGTTGTATTGCAAATTTTAAAAGTGTAGGAGTTGTTGTGACTGACATTCCACAAGAAACAATGTGCAATCTAGAATTTTTCAGATTAAAGGAAGATCAAAGTCTTAAAGAAAGAAATATTGAAGAACGAGTTGCTTCTAGTTATGATGTCTCAACATCACAATCATCTTCATCATCTTGTGATGACAATTATCAGGCTAAGCCAACATGTGATAAAGTTTGTTTTAGTTGTGGGGAATCCTATCATGTTTTCAAGACATGTTAACTGTCTACATATCATTTCAAAGAAGAAAACGTACCATCTGTTATTCAAAATTTAGTTGATGGTGTTTCAAATGTTTTGTCTAAATCACAACATAATAGAACTTTGCGACGTAAAAGGATTAAAAATGCTAAAAATTGGTCGAAAAGGATTTGGAAAATTAAGAATAATGATCTTTTTGAGAACATATTAAAGGAGGATTCTGACTATGATTTCTGAAATGCATCTTGTAAAATTAAGAAGTTCCAAGTTAGCAATGGCTTGGGTACAAATGTCTAAATGATTCATTTTGTGTAGGGACAATTGAGGAGGACTAGAGACAATATCTGGCATGTCGACAGTGGTTGTTCAAGACATATGACTGGTCATTTTTCTTTATTGCAAGATTATCATCCAATGGACGGAGATTTTGTCGCCTTTGCAGGAAATCCAAGAGGTGGAAAGATTGAAGGTCAAGGAACTGTGTCTAACGGTGTAAATAGCTTGGAGAATGTCAATTTCATCCCACAGCTGAAGTACAATATGATGAGTGTGTCCCAGATTTGTGATAAAGACTTTTGTGCCCTCTTCAACTCTAAGGAATGTTTGATTCTGAAGCCTAGAGTGGTTATTCCCAAAGACCTAATCCTCATACGTGCTCCTCAAAGATCTAATACTTACAGTCTGGATATGAATAACCCATCAGGAATTGAATCCTGCTTTCTTTCAAAAGCTTCAGAGGATGAGTCCTTTCTTTGGCATAAGAGTTTAGGACATGTGAATTTCAAGACAATGAACCGCCTTGTTCGAGGAAAACTTGTCACCGGTTTGCATTTGAAAGATTTCTCGCCCATGGAACATTGTCTCTCTTGTTCCAAGGGCAAGCAACACAAATCTTCTCACAAACCCAAAACAACTAATACCATTGACTTTCCCATTCAATTGCTTCGCATGGATCTCTTCGGTCCTGTGAGTGTCATGAGTCATGGACGGAAATCCTACTGTTTGGTGGTAACCAATGACTTCTCTCGGTTTACTTGGGTATTCTTCCTGCCAAAGAAAGATGAGACGCCAGAGACTCTGAAGATTCATCTGCTACAAATCGAGAATTTGTTCAATCTAAGTGTGAAGTCTATTCGCAGTGATCATGTCACAGAGTTTAAGAATGCCATTCTAGATTCTTTCTGTGAAAGTAAGGGTATCTCTCGGCAATTCAGTGCACTTCGCGCTCCACAACAAAATGGTGTAGCTAAACGAAGAAATCGCCCGTTGATAGAAGCAACAAGAACTATGATCGTTTATTCTAAGCTTCCTGTCACGTTTTGGGCCGAGGCAGTCAATACCACATGTTTTGTGCAAAATCGAGTTCTCATCACCAAAAGTTGCAACAAGACTCCTTATGAAATTATGTACAAGCGCAAGCATGTTATTGATTTCTTCAGGAAATTTGGGTGTGTTTGCAAAATGCTGAATACTTCTGATCAGCTGAACAAATTTGAAGCCAAAGCGGATGAGTGCTATTTGGTGGGCTATTCCTCTAACCAAAGAGCTTTTCGTTTTTACAACAAGAGACGAAGGATTGTGCTGGAGTTCATTGATATCAACTAGCATGAAAGCAATCATACGGACGCTGGGGACAGTCCTGATTGGCTTTTTGATGTTGATTCTTTGTTTAAATCATTTAATCTTCCTAATTTCACTAACATATCTATCTCAGCTAATCCCCTCATGTCTGTGAATATTTTAGGTACCTCTACTGCTTCAAGCTCGTCTTCGTCAAGTCAGCATATAGATGATCCTCATATTACAGCTAATGCTGAATCTACTCAGGATCCTTCGGATTCTATGGCAACAAGTGAAACTGTTAAGGAAGAAACTCCTCAAATAGTGGATGTTGCTCCACAATCATCTAATGAAGGTCCTATCAATAAGGAAGCTGTTATTCCTGACATCAACGTTACCAATCTGGATGACCACTTGGAAGAGGATGAGATTCTATAGTTGAGAATTCACAAAAATCATCCTACAGAAAACATCATTGGTCCACTCAATATGGGAGTCCGAACTCGTAGTTCCACCGAAGCAATGAATTATGGTCTCTCCACTTGTTTCATATCTCAAGTTGAACCTAAAAATATCAAAGCTGCTTTGCTTGAGAACAGTTGGGTAGAGGCCATGCAGGAAGAATTGCAACAGTTCAGCAAGTTACATGTGTGGAATCTGGTAGACCTTCCAAAGAAAAAGTTCCAATCGGCACTCATTGGGTATTTCGTAACAAAAAGGACGAAGGGGGAATCGTGATTCGAAACAAAGCCCGCTTGGTGGTTCAGGGGTTTTATCAAGAAGAAGGAATTGACTTTGATGATGTCTTTGCACCAGTGGCTCGCTTGGAAGCCATCAGAATGTTTCTCGCATACGCAGCCTATATGGACTTCACAGTTCATCAGATGGATGTCAAAAGCGCATTTCTGTATGGAAAATTTCAAGAGGAAGTTTATGTCAAGCAGCCACCGGGTTTCATTGATCCAAGCTATCCTGACATAGTTTACAAACATGGCAAGGCATTGTACGGTCTTCATCAAGCACCTCGTGCATGGTATGAGACGTTATCTACGCATCTGCTTGATAATGGTTTCACACGAGGGGCAATTGACTAAACATTGTTCAAATGAAAGGATGGTGCGGATACCATTTTGGTGCAAATCTACGTTGATGACATCATTTTCGGATCCACAAATCCTCGGTTGTGTAAAGAGTTTGAGTATGTGACGTGTTCTAAGTTTGAAATAAGTTCTATGGGAGAAATGAAGTTCTTTCTTGGTTTGCAAGTAGATCAGTCTGAGTAGGGAATTCTTATCCATCAAGAGAAGTATGTCAAAGAAATCCTGACCAAGTTCAAAATGACTGAGTCTCATCCTTACAAGACTCCCGTGGAAGTTCGACACTGTCTGTCTCCTGATTTGGATGGTGAAAGCGTTGATCAGCACCTCTATCGCTCGATGATAGGATCTTTTATGTATCTCACTGCTAGCAGACCAGGCATCATGTTTGTAGTGTGCTTGTGTGTATGCTTTTAGATTCAGACAACGGGGGATGCAACTTAGATCGAAAATCCACTTCTGGGGGTTGTCAGTTCCTTGATAACCGCCTCGTCTCCTTGCAATGTAAGAAACAAACCACCGTTTCCCAATCCACAGCCGAAGCCGAATACATTGTCGCAGCCCTTTGTTGTTCCCAAGTAAGGTGGATCCACCATCAAATGCTTGATTACGGGATCACCTTCCATGAAACTCCCATCCTGTGTGATAACACCGTTGTTCTGCATATCACCAAAAATCCCGTTCAACATTCTAAAACCAAACACATTGAGATCAAACACCACTTCATCCGTGATTGTGTCGAAAAGAAACACATCAAAATTGTTGAAGTTAAAACCGACAAGCAAACCGCCGACATCTTTACAAAAGCATTTGATTTTGCCAGATTTGAGAAATTGGTGGAGATGCTCGGCATGATTAACTTTCAGTAACCTATGTGCATATTGTCTTTTCTATTTAAACTTGTTAATCGGGAAGATTTCCAAAAAGATTTTATTTTTCTGTATAGTTGTTTTCTTTATTTACCTTTGAAAGCAAAACTTTTGGGGGAGAAATTGGAATGTGCAGTTAGAAAGAAAAAGATTTGTTGTGTTTAGTCAAAAAGAAAAGAAAAATTTTGTTTTTTGTGCTTAAGAAAAACTCATTATAAGTATCATGTTTTGTTTCAGGAAAATCGGATCTGACCTTGTGAGAAATGATAGAGTCTGATCACACTTCTTGAACATGGAATGGACCATAAGCGATGGTGCTTACTGAGGTATAGCCGGTAGGCCCAACATAAGGTTATAACTCTTTAATAGTGTGAAAACCTAATTCTCTATCATACACATGTGTTTGAACCCATTTTTGAAACATCTAACCCTTTTTAAAGCTTAGAAAACCGATTCAATCAGTTCTAGCTTACGTGTTGGATTTTGATTCATGCGCCAGGTGACCGTCAAAGTAACGAGAGTTACCGCCGATGACCCCATCTGTTTTGCCTACACAAAGATCTCGGGATTTCATATTTTTCCCATCCACTTGGATGATTTGACCCCGTCTATTTTTCTTACGCAAAGATCTCCGGTGTTCAAACTTTTCCTATCAGCTTTGATAATTTTACGACTTCTTCTGTTTTGCTTACGCAAAGATCTAGAATGTTCGTACCTTTTAATATCCACTTGGATATTTTTCATTTTACAACTTCTCATATCCAGTTTGATTTTATTTTACTTTTGGCGGTAATTTTGACTTACCTAGATGGTACCCTGGTTAACCTGTAAGAGATGATCAGATGAATGCATGTATTTCTTGAAGATTGATAGGCTTTCAAAATCATTTTATTTCAAAATGTGTAGGCCATGTTTCGTGATCAAATGGTACCTCTTAATCACATGAAAACACTGTACAAGCAAATGTTTGGGTTTATCTTGCACAAATATCAGCTATCAGGGATTCACAGTAGCTGAGTGCAAAATGAAGTGTTTCAAGGGTTTGACCAGACATGATCTCACGTTGGATCTTTTCCATGGCTAAGTGTTTATATCTTTTACTGTTTTTATTTTTATTTTTCTATATAAATTTCTTATCTTCCTTAATAGCTTGTTTAAATTTTGTACATATGAGTGTTTTTCCTCTGTTTCTGATCAAGTATCTCCTGTTCACCCGAAACAACATTATCATCGAAACTACTCCTCCCACCCGAAACTACTTTGTTTCAAAAGCCCTGGGTAAGCCTTCGGTACAAGCCTGCTGAAACTGTCAAATCCATAGTTCTGCCACGATCAGTACTTGTATAGCTACAAAATTTCAGAAAATAGTTTTACAACTCAACCATCGGAAGTGCTGTGATCAAGTGTGAAGGCAAGGAAGATATTGTGATCTTTGAGCCCAAGGAGCTTCTAAAGTTTCAACCTGAAGATCTTGAAGTTTTGTTCAAAAACCCCATCAAGCTCTTTCGTGCAGATGATTAAGCTGATGCTAAGGCATATCAGAGAGTGGTGTCGCTGAATGTCAAGCCATTTTTCCAGAAACCAAATCAAGGGCCAACTGCTTAGAGAAGAGTTAAAGACATTGATGCAGCAACTAAGAGGGAGATTGTAGAGTCTTATTATTGTATAAGTTGTTGTCATCAATGTATTTCTTTTGAACATTTTTTAGTTAGTTTATTTACTTGTATTTTCATTATAATGTAATTTCCTGTTTTATTTCTAACTCTGGGCCATCGAAACTACTTAGTTTCGATTGAGATTTGTTCAATCGAAACTAGTAGTTTCGATAGATAGTTTAGTTTTGACAGGCTTATCTCTCTTGTAAATGCCTCACCAAAACTAGTAGTTTCAGTAAGCATGATTTTGATGCCTTTCAACTTGCTATAAATATCCTAGTTTGAGAATTTCTAGGGTGTGGATAGCGGCTGTAACCCTGAAATTCTCTCTTTCACGGTTTTCTGAATCAATACACATTTTGAGTTATTTCATCTGTTTTTCTTACAATTTCATATCTTATTTGTGTCGATTCCTGTGTGGTTTGCCTGTTTATCTTCACCAATTCTATTTCTACCATCTGTTTCACCACCATACGCACAGATTCCGCTTGTGTGTGTCTGTAATCGATCTGTTGAGTGATTTTTGATTGAAATATGGACCTACACTCGCCATTTCAATGGATATGAAGGGGCAATTGGTCTCATTCGTTGGATTGAGAAGATGGAGTCGGTTATCAATATAAGTAATTGTGCCAATGACTGCAAGGTCAAGTATGCCACTTGCACCTTCCAAGACCAAGCACTCACTTGGTGGAACGCCCAAGTTCAGACATTGGGCATGGATGTTGTTTACCAGATGACATGGGACGACTTCAAGCATATGGTGAAAGAGGAATACTCTCCCCAAAATGAGGTTCAGAAATTGGAGAATGAATTCTGGAATTTGGCCATTATTGGAGCTGAAGTGGCAACTTGCACCACTCAGTTTCATGAACTAGCCTGACTAGTTCCACACATGGTTACCCCAGAACTCAAGATAATTGAGAGGTACATTTAGGGCCTTGCACCCCGGATTCAGAGTTGTTGGTGTAGATTTGTGACTGATGATTTATCAAAGATTGTTAGAATTGAGAGCATCATTCAAGGGGGGAGTTTGTTGGTGCAATTCCTGTGAATGAAGTTGCAATTCTATAGGCGAAGCTAGAGGTAGTCTCACTGAGATTAGCTAGGGCGAAACTAAACAGTTTCGCTATAACATGTCTAGCGAAACTATATGTTCAGTTTCACTAAGACAGAGTCATATGTGTAACTATAAATAGATGTTTGTCATTTCATTTGTAGTTAGAGCACAAAGTTTAGAACTAGAGCTGGTTGAGAGCTTAGTTATGGTGTGAGTTACCACCCCTAGGTAGAGCTCACCTAGGGGTTGGACATGAGCTTAAACAAGACATATGTGAACTCCTTCGGTATTGTACTCGTATGACGGGATGATTGATTTATATTGAATATCAATATCGTTTCTGTTTCATCTCTATGTTTATGCTTTTGTTTCATGTTTGTGTTATGATTGACTCGACACGTGCTTACGTCTCTACACTATGAATCAAGAGTGATTGTTATCGATCCGAGCAGTGTAGACGCTCACGTTCTTTCAAAAGTATGGTGACTTCATCTAAACCAACCACCATTGACAATGCCATAAGATTGGCACACAATTTGACTGACCAAGTGGTTCGTTCTGGAGTTCTGCTTAAGAAAGGTTCAGTCTCTGTTGGGAAGAGTTTCAGTGGAAAAAGGAAATGGGATGGAAAGAACTTTGGACATCAGACTCCCAAGAAGCCTGAAACTGTGAAAGCTTATGTTGCAGTACCAACTGAGAAAAATCATTATGCAGGGAAGCAGCCAAAGTTCAACAAGTGCGGTCTCCATCACCTGGGTACTTGTGAAAGTTTTACTTGTACCAAATGCAAGAAACTAGGCCATATAGCCAAATACTGTAAAGTCCCTGAACAAGCAGTCAACATAGGGCAAACTGAGCTTGCTTTGAATGTGGCATTACTGGGCACTTTAAGAAGGACTGCCCAAAACAAAGGAACCAGGGTAACAACCAAGCCAGTGGTAGAGCATTTGTGATTGGAGTTGGGGACGCTCGTCAAGAACCCAACATTATTATGGGTATGTTCCTTGTTAATCATCATTATGCTTCCATACTATTTGATACGAGTGTCGATAGAAGTTTTGTCTCTACCGAATTTAGTCCTTTACTTGGTATAACACCCACTGCACTAGATGAGACTTATATAATAGAATTAGCCGATGATAAATTGATCGAAACGGGAGAAATAATCAAAGGATTCTCTTTAAACCTGGGCAATCATACATTTAGCATATACGTGATGCCTGTAAAAGTTTGAAGCTTCGATGTTGTCATCGGCATGGATTTGCTATCCAAGAACCATGCGGAGATTGTCTGTCACGAGAAGGTAGTTCACATTACGCTCCCGGACAGTGAAACCCTGACCATTCAGGGAGAAAGAAAAAAAAAGAATTATCACATGCATGGAGGCCTGGAAGTACTTAAAAAAGGGATATCATGCTATTCTAGCTCATGTGACAGAAAAGAAGCCAAAGGAGAAACAACTTGCTGACATACCGATCGTACAAGACTACCCAAAAGTCTTCCTTGAAGACTTGCCTGGACTTCTACCACCAAGACAAGTTGAGTTTTGTATCGATCTGGTACCTGGAGCAGCACTGATTAAACGATCACCATACCGACTTGCACCATCGGAGATGCAAGAACTATCCAGTCAATTGCAAGAATTATTGGATAAAGGGTTTATCAGACCGAGTTTCTCACCATGGGGAGCTCCGGTTTTGTTCGTGAAGAAGAAAGATGGAACATTCAGGATGTGTATCGACTATCAGGAATTAAACAAATTAACGGTAAAGAATCGGTATCCACTTCCAAGGATAGATTACTTGTTCGATCAGTTACAAGGTTCTAGTTTCTATTCTAAGATCGACTTACGTTCAGGATACCATCAACTGAGAATCCAAGAGGTAGACATCCCCAAGACTGCATTTAGGACTCATTACGGCCACTACGAGTTCCTAGTCATGCCTTTTTGTTTAACCAACGCACCAGCAGTATTCATGGACCTCGTGAATAGGGTCTGCAAACCTTATTTAGATAAGTTCATGATTGTGTTCATCGATGACATTTTGATATACTCACAAAGCAAAGAGGAACATGAACATCACTTAAAGCTTGTCTTAGAACTTCTTAGAAATGAGAAACTATATGCCAAGTTCCCGAAATGCAAATTCTGGATTCAAGATGTGCATTTACTCGGTCACGTGATCAATGACAAGGGCATACATGTGGATCCATCTAATATTGAAGCCTTAAAGAATTGGGAAGCACCAAGGACTCCAACCGAGGTGCGACAATTCTTAGGTCTAGCTGGCTATTATAGATGCTTTATCAAGTACTTTTCTAAAATAGCCCAACCTTTGACGACCTTGACTCAAAAAGAAAAAAAGTTCAACTGGAACAACAAACAAGAAGTGGCATTTCAGTTATTGAAACAGAAATTGTGTTGTGCACCTATTCTATCTCTCCCGGAAGGAACCGATGACTTTATAGTATATTGCGACGCATCATACCAAGTGTGACACATGGAAAATTCAGGTTAATATCCGTACCCAGCTAAAACATAGGTTATAGTATATGATATGCATCACACTTAATTTTATAGTAATTAAGTCCATTTCACACTTAGCAAGTCAATCCGTTCACACGTGTCGATAATCCAGAAGATTACCAGGTCAGACACGCGTCCTGCAACACGACCGTCGGTGATAATTTAAAACAAATACCTAGACATATAATCTGTGTGTGTAAATTATATGTAACACTGTGATTTAATTAATCACACCTATATGAATTTTCCGGTGATTTATAGAAATAATTTTATTTTCAGCATAGTCTGGTAGACATGTAGTGTGCACTAGCTAGATGAATAATTCTAAGCAGACACCTAGACACATATTTGGTGTGCAAAAATTTCATGTAATACTGTGATATGTTATTTTAAGTGTCTGTGAATTTTTCGGGAATTTGATGACAAACTTTCTATTTTAACGCAGTCCAGCCAGTCCGGAGTATGTAGCGGCAGTTTCAAATAAAAATCTAAAAATTTTTGTAGGTCCTCGGGTGTCTTGGATCATTACGTGTGGGTGTGTGACTAGTCTGACCGGGTGCGGAATACCCGTGACTAGGTGGAGAATCAAGTAACACAAAGTAAATTAACAACGAAAACACTTTCAAACTTCATCTATTATAAAACTTCTAGGTTACAGAGATGTTACAAATGAGTGCGTAATGTCTGCGTACATAACTTCTATTAACATAGCCTATTTATACTAGACCTGATCTCTACGCACTTAACAAGTGCGCTGGGCAAATTGTTCCAGCGTACTTAACAAGTACGCAGAGTATTCTTGCGTACTTGCTAAGAACGTAGGAAGTAATTCCTGCGCACATGCTAAGTACGCAAAACACTTAGAGAAAACAGACGACTAGTACATACATTAGTAATTACAACTCGATAACTAATACGTACAGACACTGACATACAAAGACTAATACATACAAGACAAGTACAAAAGCTAAGACATTATCCAGATTGTTTGTCACACAAAAGTGCTTCAACAAACTCCCCCTTGACAACAGCTCTGGATTGTCTTTGGTCTTCACTGCTCCCCAGCTTTAGCTTCCATCTTCTTCTTGTAATCAATGCATAACTTGATCACCTTGTCGTATTTAGAAGCAAGGAACTTTGTCCACTAGCCCGTGTACATGCAGTACCTGTCAGCTAGCACCTCCAGATCTTTCACAGAAAAGTTTATGAAGCAGACTTCATCAAAAACTCTTATCAGTTCCCTTGTCACTAAGCTTCCACTCTCGGACCACATCTTTCCAATCACCACTGCCTCGCCCAATTTAGGATCTACATACCACTACCATATGTTACCGAGGATATCCTGAGATAACTTGCTCAAGGGAATTTTGGTTTCACACAGCACTGGCTTGTATACCAGTTTCTTTAATCTTTTATGAGTCAAGGGATGTCTAACATTCTTGTCCCTGACTCGCTTGGGCACTTGAGGCTTAAACATTTCGAACTTCCCAAATCTTACCTCTCGTTGTAGAACCTGCCACAAACCCATCGCTACTGCGTGATTTGAGTGACCCAACAGCTCTCGGTTTGCTAGGTTCACAAGGTCGTATCTTGGCAAGGAGTTGAAAGCTTCGCTGGTTGGTTTCAAGTATTGAACCCCCCCAGCTCGCTTGATTGCAATCAACTTCTTATCCTCCTCGAACCTCACAGCTAAGATCATCCATGTCGCTCCATGTTTGTCTATGATTGATGTCTTTTACCAGACATGAGTTGGATCCTTCGATGAACTTGCAGGCATATGTTTGTCTTTCTGTGCCTCTAGATCCACAGGTGTAGGGTCGGCAGGGGAGGCTTCAGTCGACGCCTCAACAGTACTAGCAGGCTCGACTGAACCTGTATCATAATGCGTTTCAAAGGATGGAACTTCGAAAATCTCTCCATCTTCAAACTCATACTCTCCTTCCCCGTCGCCCTTGGGAACTTCGATTACAACATCATCATCCTCCTCATCCCAGTTGTCACCAGAGTCGATCTCTCCCTCTTCCAAATTGCAAAGAGCATCGATCTATGCTTCCTGGGAATACTCCGGCTCTAGTAGTAAGATAACATCATCCGACACGTCGTTAGATAGATCTTTCAAAACGTAAGCCACCGACTTTCCTTTATTACCACCTGAAGCATCACATCCACCTTCACAATGAGTAGACTCCCCCTCAGCCATAGACACGACATAAATGGGAACAATCGCCAAAGCCAACGATTGCTGCTCACTTCCACTCAGTTCGGCTTCAGGATCCTTGTCCTGATCATCACCATCAGTTAGATCAACTAAGTGACAAGCCTCTTCATTGCTAGGCTTAGGTGGTTGCTTCTCCAACAATTCCTTTAATCTCTCCCCCTGAGCAGCAAGCGTCTTGGCCATATCACAGACCAGTTTCACTATAGTGTCATGCTCTAAACGCTGCTTGTCATCAATCGCCCTCTGTTTCTTTAGTGCGGTTACCTCATCAATCAAAGAGTTAATCTGCCCCTGTTGTTTGTCAGATTCTTCTCTCGATTTTTGTAGCATTTCAAGAAGACTAGCGATTTGAGTCTCTAGGGTAGTGATCTGGGTATCACGAGGATCAGGTCCCCTGGAAGACGATGCTTCTGCGTGATGAGTTGGGAATGTGAAGATTTCATCAAAATCAAATCCATGAGTAAAATCTAACTTAGGAAATGGTTCACTGATGTGTTGAAGAGTGGTTGTGGGAATTGTTTAGATGGTGGTAGGGGTGATGGTGACAGACTCGGTTAGAATAGGAGTTGTCACCGCCACTTGAACAGATTGCACAGGGAGGGACACTATTACAGGAACCTCCTTTGTGATAGCAGTGGTAGCCACATCAGATGTTACACGTGGCCTCCTCCGCTGTCGCCTATAAAGCTATTGTGAAGGTGAGGTAGAAGTGGAATCAGCACTCGCAGCCGTGACACATGCTTGCCTCTGAGCACTGACTTCTACCTCACGAAGGATAGCTTGGTGTGGCCTATCCCCCCATTGCTTGTTTATACTTTCTCTTCTGCGTCTCTGTATAGCAGCGTCTGAATCAGACTCGGGCTCGTATTCACTGCTAGTCGCTTGTCTCTTTCTCTTGGAAGATGACTCGGGAAGGGTCACCTTCGTCAATCTTCTTGGGTGTGCCTGGGATGGTGCATCATCAGAATCACAGGAATCTGACTCGGTCGTTTCTGAGTCGGAATCTTCAGCACCTCCAACTCCCTGTTCTTCGTCTCCTTCGTCTTCAGAAGTATCATCTCCAGATTCAACTTCCTCTTCTTCCTGTTGTTCATTACTGTGTTCACTGAGTTCAGGCTCAGACTCTGCACTATACCATCTGAAGTCAGCAGGGGCCACATATGCTTCATTAATTAGGTGGCCAAAGAGAGGAGTGTGCTCAGGGATAGGTTCTACACTGGTTGGCTTTAGAAATTGTGCAAACACTCTCTTGTCCACCCGTTTGACTTGTAGTCTCTCTCCAATCTGAGGTAGATTGGGTACAACATCATTAATCAACAGCTGCACGAACCATGGGTATAATAGAAATCTAAACCTCTCAGCAGCATTGATCTGATCGATGATAGACTTGTAGATATACTTTGAAAAGTTGTAACCCTTGTTAAGAGAGAGGACAACCATTGCAGCTTCCAAGTCATGCCCCATGGCATACTTTCCCGCCTCCCTAGCAGACAGGCACATGATCATGATGTGCACGAAGTAACGCCACTGATCAAGTACCCACATATTCTTATACGAGGAGTAGTCCATGGTACCAGCATACCCCATCCTTTGCCTACAGCATCCATCAACGAAGTAGTCAGGGTAAGTCATCGGATCGGTTGATAAGTCCATAAACTGTAGTACTTGTCTGATGGTGTCTTCAGAAATAGCAATATCATGACCTGCTACAGTTGCCCTAATGACGTTTGGGGTTACTGTACAGTCGTGATCAGTCGTTTCCCAGGATTGCTCCAGATATGGTCTTGAGACAATAGGATCAGCAGAGATGGTATAGCTGATCTTCGAGCAGTTAAGGAAATCGACTATCTCCCTATATTGAAGTGCAGCACCCTTCCACTCGGGTTGTGTTAGAGCCAGCAGATTGAATTCGCTGGTAAATGCACGAGCCATCACTGCAAAAACAAACCATAAACACAATAAGAACAAGAAGCATCATTGGAATGGATCAAACATGACTTGATATAGCAATTACACAATGAACTGAATTTTAGACTTAGAAATTTTTCAGAAGTGCCCTTCTTGCGTACTTAGCAAGTACGCATGAATTACTTCTTGCGTACTTGTTAAGTGCGCAGGAACCTGCATTTAGCCAAATTTCAAAATCCAAAAATTCAATAGCTGCATTCTATTGCTGTGGAATAGGGTCACCACAAGGTCGAAATACATGATTATGACACATGGAACCACTATCAACAGCAATGAGTTGCTAAACCAGTCGATTTTGACCTAGCCTTGGTCCGACGGTAACCTACGGTCAAACAAGGGGTCAAAATTAAAATCAAACCATGTTAAAGACAATTTAGGTGTCAAGAAGCTTCGATTAGTGACTTATAACTAGTTTTATGTCTTAATTTTCATCAAGAACATCCAAAATCGGTCAAAGTTTCACTATCAAGACCCTAGGCTCGAGAGTTCAAAGAATATGTCAATAACTAGAGATTTAATGGATGGAATGGACTGAGATTCTCACCAAATGATTGTTAAATGAAGATGGAACAATGAACGGGATGATAAAGAAGTTTGGAATCGCACAAAGATTCGAGGAAATATGAAGCGGGTATACAACAGTGTCAAAGAGGTTTGAAAGGAGATAAAATCCGGAAATAATTCTAAGTCTTGTATAGATACCCCACACAATTTGGTCTTGCGTACTTAACAAGTGCGCAAGACTTACTCTTGCGTACTTAGCAAGTACGCATGACTTAAGTCTTGCGTACTTACAAGTACGCAAGGTTTAATTCCTACGCACTTGACAAGTACGCAGAAACCCTTGTGTTGCACAAATTTCAATTCAAATTATGAAGATTGTCAAGTCAAATAACGAACATTATAAGCACATTCAATCAAGAGGATTCAAAGTCAATTCATGAAGGTTAAACACAATTAACGATATACACATATTCACACACACTATTTTGGTTCAAAGACACTAGCAGATGATCATATCAGGCTAAACTATAGCAAAAACGATACAAGATAAACATCAAAGAATATGGGATCATGTCATGGATTACTATTTATTCATACGTAATAAGCACATTAACAAGTAATTCAAGTTGGCAATATTATAAGATTTGAAACCATAAGCATCTTTGTATCACGTTCTTGTGTGTTAATGTATTAATTTTAAGATATACAACGTTTACCCCATTGTTATGCTACAGGAATGTAAATTGCACTATCTCAAGGTATCTATGATTTTTCCAATGATTTTCTAAATTTCCAGAATGAGGCTACATCAATAGCATAGGAAAAATCAAACAGAATCCATAAGGATTATCAGGAATCATAAGATTCAGAATCGAGTGATTCATTTGTCTTGGTTTCATGTGATTTCTTCAGTGAATAATGATATGATGATTCAGGATAATGAATATGGTGTTTGAGTATTTAGGTAAGGGAATACAACTTTTATCTGGATTTGAATTCAATGAATCAGGAGTGATTAAAAGGTGAATACACGCTCAACGGTTGATGTAAAGACATGTCTTGATTCAATCTCTGATTGCATACTTGTGAGTATGGGCAGTGAGATAAACATCATTAATTGTGCTAACGACCTATCCCGAAACTGGTCTCAGAAGAAAATAATTGCCAAAATCTAACATCCTGTATCCGATAGTGATCTTTTGCATTCTTTTACGCACACACACTAGCAAACATGGGTTCAAATCACAGTTGTAGTATTGATTTAATTTCCACATTACTAATGATTCAAAGATGCTTACAGCCTACTGAAAATTCAAATTACTTGTAAATAAGCAGATTAAGAACACAACAATTTAAACGATCAAGTAAGCATGACGCAATCATTTCCCATATGTGCAGTCTATGACGTTTAAACATTACTGATGTACTATCATTTCCTTTTTTCTCAAATAACTTTAAAATTTTCTCCATTGTCTATTTTGTTTGGATTTTTTTTTTTTTTTTTTTGTGAAATATTTGAAAACTAAAAGAACTATACAGAAAACTTAAAAGAAATAAAATTTAACATTCATGAATTGATTTGATTAAAGAAAAACAAGTTTTCACTATGGATTGAACATTCCTATCATGTTGGCAAGATGTTCAAAACGGGTTCGATCAAACGCCATAGTGAAAAGGTCAGCAAAGTTGTCATCCGTGTGAATCTTTACAAGTTCAATGAGATGCTTTTCAGCACAATCATGGATGAAATGGTGGCAAATTTCAATATGTTTAGTTTTGGAATGTTTCACCGGGTTGTTTGTGATGGACATGGTGGCATTGTTGTCAATGAACAGTGGAGTTCCAGTGAAGTTTAAGCCGTAGTCTCTCAATTGTTGCTAAATCCAAAATATATGAGAACAACCGCTCGCTGCAGCAATGTACTCTGCCTCACATGTTGAGACAGAAACCGTTGACTGCTTCTTACACTGCCAGGAAACCAGCCTTTCTCCCAAGAATTGACATCCACCTGAAGTTGACTTTCTATCAAGGTTACAACCGCCATATTCTGAATCAGTATAGGCTTTGAGGTCAAATGATTGATGCTTTGAGTACCAAAGACTCAATCGGGGTTTCCCCTTCAAGTATCTAAATATTCTCTTGACAGTTATCATATGAGACTCCTTCAGTTGTGACTGAAACCTTGAGCACAAGCATACAGCAAACATTATATCGGGCTTTGAAGCTGTGAGATACATAAGAGATCCGATCATCCCACGGTACAATTTGCAATCCACATCCTTTCCATCTTTGTCTGGATGCAGAACATGATTGACGGGGATAGGTGTGCCATAAGTACTGCTATCATTCATCTTGTATTTTAACAAGATGTCCTGCACATACTTAGTTTGATGTAGATAGGTGCCATCCTCTCTTTGACTGACTTGCAGACCCAGGAAGAATGCCAATTCACCCATGTTACTCATCTCAAACTTGGACTTCATCACCTGTTCGAATTCCCTACACATCTATTCATTTGTAGACCCAAAGATAATGTCGTCGACATACACTTGTATAAGAAGAATATCACCTCCTGCTTTCCGAATGTAGATGGTCGAGTAAATCTGTCAACGATCGAAACCATTTGACAGTAGATGTTTTGATAACGTCTCATACCATGCCCGAGGTGCTTGATGAAGACCATAAACTGCTTTTTCAAGCTTATACACTTTATTGATATTATGCGGATCTTCAAAGCCGAAAGGTTGAGTGATATAGACCTCTTCATGAACTTTTCCATACAGGAAAGCACTCTTCACATCAAGTTGATAGACCTTGAAGCCGACATAGGAGGCATAAGCCAGAAACAGTCGAATGGCCTCAATTCTAGCAACTGGGGCATATACTTCAGTGTAATCCAGGCCCTCTTGTTGATAAAATCCTTGAACAACCAACCTTACTTTATTCATCACTAGGACATGACGACCATCCGTTTTGCACCTGAACACCCATCTGGTTCCAATTGGTTGTACGCCTCTTGGCAAGTCAACCAAATCCCACACATACAACTTTTGGAATTGAGACAATTCATCTTGCATCGCCTCAATCTAGCAGTTGTCAGCGAGAGCCTTCTTCACATTCTTTAGCTCTAACTGGGACACGAATGCAGCATGCAAACGTGTTTCCATGACACCAGTGTCAAGTGTCTCAAAGTACAAACTAGTGTTCTCAGCAATGGTTCTATGACGAATCTGAACACCGGCATGAGGATCACCAATAATGTTATCAATTGGATGATTCTTATGCACTCTCGTCTCTGGTATTTGCGGTTCTTGAATTTCTGAATCTAGGTTCATGCTCAACTCCCCCATATCCTGTGATCTAGAAGACAATGATTCAATGTTGATTGGATCAGCTGGAGCTTCATTTCCTACACGAGTGTTAGGATTAGCTTGAGTGTCATTTCCGTCAACATGAACAACTTTAACTTCATCACTGTCATGAGTTCCAGATAAAGATGCAGCTTTGGAATCAGGAGGTCGATTGTTAATAAACTCATAGAAAGTCTTGTTGTGCCTCTTCACAACCAGAACTCTGTTCAAAACGTGACAAGCTTTATTTACTGCTTCTACCCAGAAAGTTACAGGAAGCTTTGCATCTGACAGCATTGTCCTTGCAGTCTCAATTAGGGTTCTGTTCTTCCGTTCTGCAACTCCATTCTGCTGAGGTGTGTATGGGGCACTAAATTCGTGACGAATACCCTTCTTTAGAAAGAAAAGTTCCATAAAATTATTCTTGAATTCAGTTCCGTTATCACTCCTTATTCTTCTAACCTTAAACATGCATAGAGATTCCAAGCTCAGGATCAGGTATTGAAGAATGTCAGCAGTCTCGTCCTTTGTACCTAAAAAATGCACCTAAGAAAAACGTGAGAAATCATCAGTTATAACTAGACAGTATGACTTACCTTCTATACTCCGGATACTTATGGGGCCAAACAGATCCATATGTAATAGCTCCAAAGGGGTATCGATAGAGTTTTGGAGCTTGGGCTTGTGAGACTTCCGTTGCTGTTTGCCCTTTTTACAAGGCATACAGTCATCTGTAACGGTAAATCTCAGCTTAGGAACACCGGTTACTAAACCGTTTCAGACAAGATGATTCATTTTTCGATAAGAAATGTGTCCGAGTTTCCTATGCCACAAGATAGAATCAAGCTCTGTCGCTTTGGTAAGCAAACAAGTAGCAACTGATGAGGTGGTTGTTGCCACGCTCATATCAATCTGATAAGTTTCGTTTGTCCTTGGTGCTCGCATCAGAATCCAGTCTTCAGGAACTTCAAAACCAGGTTTGAGAATCATGCATTCAGATTTGTCAAACATAACGGAGTACTCCTTGTCGCACATCTGAGAAACACTCAACGGGTTATTCTTTAGCTGCTCGTAGTAGTTGACATTGTCAAAGCTGACACAACCATTTGAAGCTACGCCTTGACATGTAATACTACCGCCCTTCTCACCTGCAAAGGCCACATAGCCGCCTCTGAATGGTTTTACATCTTGAAGCAGGGCCATGTTACCTGTCATGTGCTAGGAGCATCCACTATCTACATACCAACGATTAGAGATAATTCACTTCGGATGTCCCTGCACGAGTCACAAAAAATTAATTAGATTTGGAGACCCAAGCCATAGTGGTCTTGGGTCGTTCGTCTTTCTCAAAATAAACACCCTCAATTAGATCACAGTCGTGACTGTCAAAAATGGATTTATCTTTAGAAGACTTGGGACCAGGAGATTGAGAACTTTTAGATTTCATGTTCCAGGACCTTTTCTTTTGTTTTACTAGAACAGTCGGCTTGCATTCAGAAGCACCAGGTGAACTAGTAGAAGCTTCACCTGATTGAATTCCAGCCAGCTGTTCCAGCTTCCTCAATCTCTTGTTCCTTCTTCTCCTCTATGGCTTAGAAAGCTTAACCACATGTTTCTCACCAGTAGGTGCACTACCAGAGGTAGAAGCACAAGGTTTAGCAAATAGCTTTTCCTTTTTTGGAACATATGGTTTAGCCTCATATGTGATCTTTGGCTTTACCATAGCTTTTACTGGTGGCTTCACCACAATTTCTTTTGGACTCTTGGAATGCTTCACTGGTGGTGACTTAGTGATAACAGCCGGCTGTGAAACAATTGGTCGTTTCCCTTGGTTCTTAGCAGGGCAGTTCACAAGGATGTGACCAACCATACCACATTGAAAGCAAGTTCTCTTTTCTTTGTAAGTCCTCCTGTAAGGCTCATTAGATCTGGCATTAGATGACTCAGCATGATGAGCAGGAGAAGTTGTTTGGTGAACAGTAGTTTGACTCGATGATGATTGTTTCTTGGGAATATAATACTTTTGAATATTTTCTTGATAGCCAAGCCCATAATGAGCTGAAAAAGCTTCTTTCTTAACTTGATTAATGTTTTTATATCCCTCATAAAGCATCACTTTTAATTTTTCATTTGATTCAACAATATCGGGTTCAGTCAAAATACAATTATCGCTATCAGTGATAATGTTTTTCTTAACTTTCTGTTCACCGAGCAACTCCTCAGAGACTACTCCTTCAGGGCAGGTGTTCTCAGACCCATCATCAGAAGCAGTAAGGAACTCTTCATCAGATGCAGAGTCAGCCTTACTTGAGGAATCATCCTGACTCAAGGACTCATCAAGGCAAGACAAATCAATGTCAATTAAGCCGTTGACAAATTTCCCGCTTACTGGTGGAGGAATGGCATTAGTACCCAGCCCTAAGCCATTCACTTGTCTCACTACAGACTCGTAGTGTTCCTCCACAAAATGAGAATTTTTCAACTTCTCAATATTACCTTTCAACTACAAGATCTCATTTTGCAGCTTGTTGATCTCATTGTTCCTTTTCTCTAACCCCTTGTACGCAACATCCAAATGAAACTGTTGATCGCTGATTTTAAGTGAATAATCAAGTTTTTCTTTCTTTAATGTTTCAATTGAATCTTTGTATCATTTTTCGTTTTCTTTGTAGCTTAAATCTGCAATACGAAGGGGTTCGACTTTGTCTTGAAGCTTAGAATTTTCAACCTTTAAGCTTAGACATTTGGAACAAGAAATGACAACAAAAGAGTTAGAATCTACCTCATTAGATGATCATGATGCCTCTCCAATAGCCGTGAAGGCAACTGCAGTTGTAGACTCTTCTTGGTCAGCCACCGAAGTTTCCCGTTCCTCTACTTCCATCATCTCCATAATCTTAGCCATGAGACCAACTTGCGTTTGAGCAATAAGGGCATCCTCCAGATGAACACCCCAATCAAAGTTGTCGTCTTGTTGTGCTACCAAAGCATTGGACGTTCCACCTTGACCTTGATTGCGGTTGTTGGAGTTGTTGTTCCCTTGACTGTTTCCTTGGCTAGGTCTGGTGAACCCCGAGGCCGGTGCTTTGTCCTTTTGAAATTCTCTTGCAAAATGCCCAAAGTTATTGCATTTGTAGCACTTGGCCTTGGATTTATCAAATCCCACCTTGGCATTTGAATGTCCACCAATAAACTTCCTGTCAGTCTATTCAAGAAACGCTTCGCCCTTCTCAAGATCATGGCCATATTCCATTGAATATCCATGTCCTCCATATCATCCGGATCCACCTGATTGAAGTCTTCTTCTATGGTTTCAGGATCCGTGAGCTTACCGCCAATGAAGTTCTCATAGGAAAGCATGCATGATGAGAATAAAGCCACATGATCTTCAGCTATCTTGGCTATTGCTGATTGGTTAACTGAAGATGTGGGAGAAGGATTTCTTGAGGAATTCTGGTGATGAGATCCAGAATCAGAACCAGATCCTAATGCTGCATAGCAAGCATGACCACCACAGACATTTGAGTTATCCACCTCATGAGAGTTTCCTGAGAAAAGGGAAATTCGAGAACCCGATGATTTGGCTGTGGAAGACGTCCCAAAATACATAGAAGGGTCTTGTATTTGAGGTCTCCCTGAGCTCTCTTTTCGTTTTAGGTTCATATCATGTGCTTGAACCTTTCCGATTGCTTCATCAATAGTCATCTCATAAAACTTTGAGTTCTCTTTCATCAGAGTGGTGTACATCTCAAATTTTGGTGGTAGGGCATCCATAAATTTCTCAACTAACTCCTCATTTGGATAGATCGGGTCATAAGCTTTCATCTCAGTTTGCAGATGATAGAATCTAGAGATAAGCTCATCTATAGATTCATTCTCCGGATATCTGAAGCACTCATACTGCTTCCTAAGAAGATCCCTCTTACTCTTCTTGATGTCACAGTTTCCCTCGAATCTCTTCTGCAAAGCCTTCCAGATATCCTTGGAGTTATCGTATCCTCTAAAGCTGTGAAATAACTCCCTGGTCAAGGCCATTGTAATAGATCCGTGTGCTTTCTTCTCTCTGTCATAAACTTTCTTTTCTTCTTCATCAAGTTTGGAGATAGGCTTGGGAACTTTCTCATCAAGATATGTATAGGTGGGATCTTATAACCCTCTAGAATGGGTATCCAAAGTGAGGACTCAGTGTATGAGATATAATGCTCAAAGCGTGCTTTCCAGTTTGAGTAATCATTTACGTTAAGCAGCTTTGGTGGTTTCTGTGGGGTTCCAATCTCATTGTCATAATTTAACAAGTCACCGAGATTCTGAAGATTTGCCATGGTCAAATTTCAGAAAAGTCAAAGTAATGTGCGCACTTAGGTTCTGACCTTGCGCACTTAAGAACTTGGTCTTGTGCACTTTAGATTTGCTCTTGCGTACTTAACAAGTACACAGGAGTAAATGACAAGTACGTAGGAAGGAGTTATGTACGCAACATGAAATGGTCTTGCGTAAGTACGCAGGAAGACTATCCTTTTAGCCAGAAAGGGTAAGTACGCAGGTCACTTTTTCACCAACCCTCACTAACTTTTTCTGGTCACTGGAATCTCACCGGAGATAGAAAAAATTGAAGATGTGACTAAACAAAATGAGCCAAAGGGTCAGAAAGTCGTTTCTAACCAACCTTTGATGCTCAAAACACTCGAATACACAACAACTCGTTTTTTTGAGTGATTTTTGCTTCTAAAATAGTGCTCAAGAGCTACCCCTATTTTATCACAAAAATCAACAAAAACACACACTTTTGCTTGCAAAAACTCTATAGGATGTGTAGAAGATGCTTCTAACACACTCACAACACTCGAAATCAAGAGCTAAGCTCTGATACCACTTGTAGGTCCCCGGGTGTCTCGGATCGTTACGTGTGGGTGTGTGACTAATCTGAAAGTGTGCAGAATACCCGTGAATACGTGGAGAATCAAGTAACACAAAGTAAACCGACAGCGAAAACACTTTCAAACTTCGTCTATTATAAAACTTGTAGTTTACAGAGATGTTACAAATGAGTGCGTAATGTCTGCGTACATAACTTCTGTTAACCTAGCCTATTTATACTAGACCTGATCTCTTCGCACTTAACAAGTGCGCAGGGCAAATTTTTCCTGCGTACTTAACAAGTACACAGGGTATTCTTGTGTACTAGCAAAGTACGCAGTAAGTAATTCCTGCGCACATGCTAAGTGCGCAAAACACTTAGAGAAAACAGACGACTAGTACATACATTAGTAATTACAACTTGATAACTAATACGTACAGACACTAACATACAAAGACTAATACATACAAGACATGTTTAAAAGCTTAGACAATATCCAGAGTGTTTGTCACACAAAAGTGCTTCAACAATTTTATATGTTAAACATACCATTATGAGGCAAAATATTTTTAAATAATTTCATTCATACCAGTTCGGGACTTCCGTTAATAAATCGATGACTATTTGTTTACCACCACCCGGTGTCAAGAGGCCCTATAAATACCCACCAATCCCCATTTTCACCAGTTCACCACACTCTCTCTCCCTCTCCCTTTTTCAGTCGAAACCCACCACCACCACCATTTTCCACCATTTTTGTTGTTGTTGATCTTGTTCTTCCATCCAAATCCAAGCATTCAAGGTGATATTAAGCAATTGTAAGAAGATTCATCCACCATTCCATCCATTTTCAAGTTTAGTAAGATCAAAACCCACCTTTTTCTCCATTTTCATCTTCATGTTCTTATGAACATGCATCCAAAGAAAACTTGATTTTATGAAAGTTTAACCATGGATTCTTGAATAAAAATAGTTTTATAACTAAAATGGTATATTTTATTGGTGGTTTTGGACTCGGGTTTTGTTCTTAGGCTTGGTTTCTATATAAGGAAATTTTATTATATGAGCATATGTTAGATGATGTGTTCTTGATGATTTGATGATGGATTATGTTGTAGTAATAGTTGTAGATGAATAATATGGGCAAACCTTGTTGTCAAAAGTGTTAGATGATACATGCATGCTCGGTTTTGCTATTTTAGGAAACTTTAATTTTGGGTTTCATGTTAGATGCCATGTTTAGGGTGATTTGATGATGGAAAATGGTTGGATATGCATAAAGAATGGTAATATGTGTAGACTTGCTAGCTAGAACTTTTGGTCATATGAGATTTCATGCTCGGTTCTATTTATAGTAACTTTAATTTTTTGGTTTTTGTTATAAGAGGTTATAATGTTATTTGTTTGGTGGAAATGATGCATAAACACTAGATATAGAGATTGTATGATTTTTTCTGGTAAAATCACTTGTCCATGATGCTTTTAGGCACGGTTTCTATTTTTAGAAACTTTATTTCTTGACATGTATGAAAACTTGATGTTTGGGTGTATTCAAAGCATGAAATTAGTGTAGTGAACATTATGGAAGAATGATTGATAAAAATGATGAGTTAAAATGCGTGTGTATGAGTTCTAAATAAGGAAACTTTAATTGTCCAAAAGATGTGTTTACAAGTTGTTAACATGATTAGAAGGTTTAAATGACCTGGTAACACTTAAATAAGTGCATTGTGTGATAGTATATGATGTTTATCCATCAACTTGACAATTTGACATGATCTTGCTATAATAGGAAACTTTAATTATCCGAAACTCGCATGTTTGTCTATTTTTAGCAAGTAAACATTGAAATGTTCTATATGTGTTATAACATGACTAATTTCATGTGTGAACATTAACTTTGCATAGTTGCCATGTTTAGGACTCAAAACTTGACTTTCCAATTAAGGAAACTTTTATGTATCAAAAGTTGTGTTTCATGTTCTAAATACCAATTGAATGTGCTATTGTGTTTATTAGAATGATAATAGACTATTTCAAAGGAGGTTTGAATTCTATGTTAGGATTTGAATGTTTAAATCCAACGTGTCACCAATGGGTCGTCAAGTCAAAACATCTTTGAAACGTCAAAGTCACTTTTCAAACAACTCATTTGGATGCATAGAGTTCATAGTCAAACATTTACAATACTTAGACCTTAAGCCCCAAAATGTTTCCTAGGGCATGAGTAGGTCGTCTCATTTAGCCGGATTTGCTACGACTTACATATCATTTACCGCTTTATCAGGTGAGTTCTCACAGCCCCGTTTTACTAATTTTCCTTTTGGGGTGAGATAAATGCTCAAGTATACATTTTCAAAATCATATTTTCCATGCTTACATAGTTACATTAATTATATAAGTTGTACTGGTGTGTACAAAGTCCTCTCAGAGTCAACCCTTAATTTTTCCACAAGCGAGGTGATCATGAACAGTACTGTTGGGTTTAACAACCCCTACCCGGGTTAGTAGCGCTAACTTCGACTGGAGGTCGAACGGGTACATTATTGACCTAATCCATTCATGTGCAAGGCACAAAGAGGCGAACCACATCCTTTTCCTTTTTCAGTGGCTACAGTTGAGCGTCGGTTGATGGACTTATGATAATTTTAGGTTTTGTCTGATCAACAATGATTGTGTAGAGTACATATGTTTTCCATACATTTTATAAATATGATTTCCATTACATTAAACATGTTAACTCACCAACATTATGTTGACCCATTTTAGTATGTTTATCTCAGGTCATTGAATGCATAGGATATGTGGCTAGGATGCACCCACAGGATTCACACACTCATCATGCATGGGCATTTTGTTTTGACAAACGCTTTTTAATCATTAGTTTAGGAGTTGTAAACTTTTTAAACATTACTTCCACACATTAATTTGAATTATGTCAAACTTATTTTGGGCTCGTTCGAGCCATGCACTAAAACATGTATTTTGAAAACCATTTAGTGGTCGTTCAAAGTAATTCGATGGTAAAGATCCTCTAGGGTCACGCCCCATGGGTATAGCCCGAAGTGGAAATTTGGTGGTGTGACAGACTAGTATCAGAGCCATTGGTTGCAGCGAACTAGGTTTCACGTAGTGAACTTAGACTGTAACCGATGTCTCATTTGCATTTCACTTTCGCATGTACACTTAGTATCCTCACATACACTTAGAATGCTCGCGTAAGATAGATATTGGTAGTTGACATGTTACAGGAACATGTCAGATGTGAACCATCCGATTGAGATTTCAGACTCCGAGGACGAGTATAAGTACACGCCATCGACACTAGTGGACACTTCATCTGATGAGACAGTATCGGAGGACCGTATCTCCGACGACACTACTACTGAGGAGTCAGAAGAAGAACCGACTGAGGACGATGACGCTGAGTCAAATACAGAGCGTGAGGCCCCGGCAGTTTGAGGAGACCCATGAGATAGCCACTTGTGACATCACCTACCCACACCGACATCGCCCCTATGGCCCACTATCCCAGCATACCCCAAAGAAGAGGACACCACCCACTCATTCAAGCACGCTTGCCCCTGAGCCTAAGCACAAGACGGCTAGGGTTGACGCGAGAAGGTGGACGTTCGTTTCTGATACATTGCGGGACTGGGCTAAGGAGGAAAGAATACCTCATGTGACAGAGATCAGGGAGTCGTCTCATGGACCACGTGCTTTGCCGATTACCAGGGAGCCGATCGAGCGTACGATCTCGACTTTGGTAGCCCGATGCAGCCGTTACGATGATCTACGAAATGATCTACGGAGGGGTCAGAAGAGGATACACGGCAATCTGAAGCAAGTGAAACACCTTAAGGAAAAGGTTCTGTCCCTAGAGGGTCTTGGGAAGGAGAATGATCAGAGGATTGAGCATGTGCCTACACAAGTGTCCAAGACTGCACTGCAGACTCTACAAGAGCAGGTGTCCTAACTGACGGAGGATCACCAGAGGGATGATGCCAAAATTACCGTTCTATCTGACTGAGTGTCTGAGGATGAGAGGCACCTGAGCCTCGAGAGACATTGGACCACCGTGACGGAGCAGAGTGCTACACTTGCTACCCAGAGAGCCGTTGCAGCGGAGCTCAGGCAAACGCAGTAGGGGAACGGTTAGAGGCTACTAGGGCTTTTGCTGTGTTCTGCGCTACTTTGCTCTTGGCCGCTATGCGGAACGACACATTTACATGATCTATTTGAATTACTATTCAGCCTATTGTGGGCGGGCTGTGCCCACAGGATATTGTAGGAGCGGAGACTCCTACAATATTTTGTACTTCATACAATCTATTTTATCAAGTTTATTATCTTTTTTATATTTTGTGGTTGAGTGGTGATGTGATGAGTTATTTTGTGTACATGTGTTGGTTGTATGTTACACATAATCTAACTCTTGCTACGATATGAAGAGACATGCCGCCCCGCCAAGCAACAATGACGGCAGCACAGATGGAGGCCCTGATTAATCAAAGAGTAGTTGCAGCTGTTGTAGCCTTGCCAAACAATCAGAATGCAGGAGGACAAGGACAAAATCCCCCAGTATGCACCTACAAGCTTTTCCTCGACTGCAAACCGCTCTCTTTCAATGGGAGGGATGGAGCAGTTAACCTACTACGGTGGATAGAGAAAGTGGAGTCTACTTTCGAGATGTGCAACTGTCCAGAAACTTCAAAGGAAAAATTTACTACTGGAACCTTTGAGGGACAAGCCCTCACCTGGTGGAAATCCAATGTCCAAGCGATGGGTTTGGAAGTAGCGAATGCTATGCCATGTGCAGACTTCAAGAAGTTGTTGAGGGATGAGTACTATACAAGAAAGGAGATCTAGGATCTTGAGGAAAATTTTTGGAACCTAAAAATGAATGGACCAGATATGGTGGATTACATATCGAAATTTCATGATTTAGAAGGATTGTGTCCTCACATGGTGACACCTGAAGAGAAGCGTATTGAGCGTTATTTATGGGGACTAGCCCCGCAAGTCCAGGGTATGGTATCATTTTCTGAACCTACAACAATCCAGCAAGCAATCTGATGGGCACACAACCTGACGTCCCAGGCCATTCGTCAGGGACTCTTTAACAAACCCGCTGACAACAAGAGAAAGTGTGAAGGTAATTCTTCAAGGTCATTTAATCTGCCACCACCACCGAAAAGGCAAGAGACTACCCAAGCCTACACCGTAGGTTAAGATGACAATAAGCAAAGGAGAGTCTACACGGGAAACCTACCAAAGTGCAATCGATGTAAGTCTCACCACAATGGCACGTGCGAAGAGACAAGGTGCCAAAAGTGCAAGAGGATTGGCCATGCTGCCAAGGATTGTAGAATGAGATGACCAGGTCCAAACACTGGAGCAACCCGTGCTTGTTACACTTGTGGGCAGAATGGACATTTTTCAAAGGATTACCCAAAGAACAGGAAGCCAGGAAACAACAACAACAACGCCAAACGGCGAGCCTTTGTGATTGGAGCAGGAGAAGCCAAACAGAACCCCGACACCGTCACGAGTACATTTCTTCTAAACAACCATTATGCATCTATCTTGTTTGATACTAGTGCTGAAAGAAGTTTCGTGTCTAGTGAGTTTAGTCCATTACTTGGTATCGAATCTACTGTGCTAGATAATGAGTATACTGTAGAACTAGCCGACGGTAAATTAATCAAAACCAACCACATTATTCCGAGATGTGTCCTAGAATTAGCCAATCATTCCTTCAAAATAGATCTACTACCCGTTAAACTAGGAACTTTCGACGTGATTATCGGTATGGACTAGATGTCCAAAAATGGAGCGGAGATTGTATGCCGTGAAAAGATGTTAGATTACCCCTACCAAATGGAGAAGCACTTGCAATTCAAGGAGAAAAGAGCGGGATTCCTCTGAATATCATCTCATGTATGAAAGCCCGGAAGTATCTACGGAAAGGATACTATGCGATATTAGCTCATGTAACGGAGATCCGGACAGAAGAAAGGAAGGTCGAGTACATACCAGTTGTTCGTGATTTTCCTGGAGTATTTACCGAATACTTGCCCGGACTCCCACCACCGCGACAAGTCGAGTTCCGAATCGACCTTACCCTAGGAGCTACTCCGATAGCGCGGTCACTGTTCCGAATGGTACCGTCAGAAATGCAAGAACTATCGAACTAACTACAGGAGTTGCTAGATAAAGGATTCATCCGACCAAGTCATTCGCCATGGGGAGCGCCTGTCTTATTTGTCCAAAAGAAAGACGGATCATTTTGTATGTGCATCGACTACAGGGAATTGAAGAAGGTAACTATAAAGAACCGATATCCACTACCCAGAATCAACGATTTATTCGACCAACTAAAGGGATCAAGTTATTATTCCAAGATCGACTTGCGATCAGGATATCATCAGCTGAGAATCCAAGAGGAGGACATACACAAGACTGCATTCCGAACTCGATATGGACACTATGAGTTTTTGGTTATGCCATTCGGTTTGACCAATGCACCCGTGGTGTTTATGGATCTTATGAACCGTGTGTGTAAACCTTATCTAGACAAGTTTGTCATTGTGTTCATTGACGACATCTTGATCTATTCTCGTAGCGAGGAGGAACACGCTGAACATCTAAGGCTTATTATAGAGTTATTGAAAACCAAGAAGTTGTATGCTAAGTTTTCAAAGTGCGACTTTTAGATCAGAGAAGTGCATTTCCTAGGTCACGTGGTAAAGGAGATGGGCTTACACGTTGACCCAACCAAGATCTAAGCAATCAGAAACGGGCAAACACCCAAAACCGCAACCGAAATACAACAACTTTTGGGTCTTGCCGGATATTACAGACGGTTTATCAAAAACTTCTCAAAAATTGTGAAACCATTGACTACTTTGACATAGAAGGATGCGAAGTATAACAGGGATGAAAGAACTGAAGAAGCATTTCAGTTACTCAAGCAAAAACTTTGCAGCGCACCGATCCTAGCACTACCTGAAGGAAACGATGACTTCGTAGTCTACTACGATGCATCACACCAAGGACTCGGTTGTGTACTGATGCAAAGAGAGAAGGTTATCGCATATGCTTCATGATAACTCAAGGTACACGAGAAGAACTACACTACCCATGACCTGGAATTGGGAGCTGTTGTTTTTGCACTCAATATTTGGAGACATTATTTGTACGGTACCAAATCTACGATTTTCACTGACCACAAAAGTCTCCAGCACATATGTGATCAAAAGGAGTTGAATATGCACCAGCGCAGATGGGTCGAATTGCTTAATGATTACGACTGTGCAATCCGCTACCATCCGAGAAAGGCAAACGTCGTTGCTGATGCCTTGAGTAGGAAAAAGAAACTTAAACCACGTCGAGTTCGAGCGTTAACCTTGACAATCCACACGAATCTACCTATCCATATACGTGACGCCCAGCTCGAGGCTCTCAAGGGGGAAAATTTAGAAAATGAAGGCCTACGAGGCATGGAGAAACTGTTTGAGATTAAATCTGATGATGTGCGTTACTACATGGATCGGATATGGGTAACGAACTATGGGAACTTATGAGACTTAGTGATGGATGAGGCACATAAAGAAACTCTATTCACCCTGGTTCTGACAAAATGTATCAAGGCCTTAAGACAAACTACTGGTGGCCAAACATGAAAGCTGAAATTGCCACATACGTCGGTAAATGTTTAACATGCGCCAAGGTTAAGACGGAATACTAGAAACCATCAGGGTTACTACAGCAGCCATAAATTCCACAATGGAAGTGGGAACAAATTTCAATAGACTTCGTCACAAAGCTACCCGAAACCCCGGGCGGATACGACACCATTTGGGTGATGGTTGTTCGTTTAACCAAATCCGCACACTTTCTTCCAATAAAAGAAATTGACAAAATGGAGAAGTTGACCCGGCTTTATCTAAAGGAAGTAGTTTCAAGGCATGGAGTGCCAATCTCCATCATCTCAGATAGGGATAGTCGTTTTACTTCCCGATTCTGGCAATCATGACAAAAAGCGTTAGGAACACGCTTAGATTTGAGCACTGCCTGTCACCCATAGACAGATGGTCAAAGTGAATGAACCATCCAAACCCTAGAAGATCTACTAAGAGCTTGTGTGATAGATTTTGGAAACAGTTGGGATACTCACTTGCCATTGGTCGAGTTTTCTTACAATAATAGTTACCACACGAGTATCAAGGCAGCACCATTTGAAGCACTTTATGGAAGAAAGTGCAGGTCACTACTCTGTTGGGCTGAAGTAGGAGATAGTCAGCTCACTAGACCAGAGCTTGTCCACCAGACTACCGAGAAAATTTTCAAAATCTAAGATGGACTGAAATCCACTCAAGACCGACAGAAAAGCTACGCAAACCGAAAGCGTAAACCAGTGGAGTTCCAAGTAAGTGACAAAGTGTTACTGAAAGTTGCGCCTTGGAAAGGTCTAATCCGTTTTGGCAAATGAGGGAAACTGAACCCCCGCTACGTAGAACCATTTGAGATCTTGCAAAGGATTGGTCCTGTTGCCTACCGACTCAACTTACCGGTGGAACTGCAGAATATCCATAATGTATTCCATGTATCCAACCTAAAGAAGTGTCTACACAATGAGAAACTAACGGTACCACTCGAGGAGGTACAAATCGACGAACAACTACATTTCATCGAAGAACCTATAGAAATAATGGACCGCGAGGTTAAGCAACTGAAGCAAAGTCACATTCCGATAGTCAAGGTCCGATGGAATTCCAAACGCGGACCAGAATTCACGTGGGAGCGCGAAGATCATATGAAGGGCAAGTACCCACACTCATTTGAGACCACACCATCCGCTATTACCACAAGCTGAATTTCGGGATGAAATTCCTTTCAACCAGGGGATATTGTGTCATCCGACATATTCAGGTTAATATCCGTACCCGGCTAAAACATAGGTTATAGTATATAACATGCATCACACTTAATTTTATAGTAAGTAAGTCCATTTCACACTTAGCAAGTCAATCCGTTCACACGGGTCGGTAATCCAGAAGATTACCAGGTCAAACGCGTGTCCTGTAACACGACCGTTGGTTATAATTTAAAACAAATACCTACACATATAATCTGTGTGTATAAATTATATGTAACATTGTAATTTAATTAATCATGCCTATATGAATTTTTTGATGATTTATAGAAATACTTTTATTTTCAGCACAGTCCGGTAGACACGCAGTGTGCACTAGCTAGATAAATAACTCTAAGCAGACACCTAAACACATATTTGGTGTGCACAAATTTCATGTAATATTGTGATATGTTATTTTAAGTCTGTGAATTTTTTAGGAATTTTTGGAGAAACTTTCTGTTTTAACGCAGTCCAGCCAGTCCGGAGTATGTACCGACAGTTTCAAATAAAAATATGAAAATTTTATATGTTAAGGATACCATTATAAGTCAAAATATTTTTAAATAATTTCGTTCATACCAGTTCGGGACTTCCGTTAATAAATTGATGATATTCGTTTCCCACCACCCGGTGTCAAGAGGCCCTATAAATACCCCCACCAATCCCCATTTTCACCAGTTCACCACACTATCTCCCCCTCTCGCTTTTTTCGGCCAAGACCCACCACCACCATTTTTTTGTTGTTGATCTTGTTCTTCCATCCAAATCCAAGCATTCAAGGTGATATGAAGCATTTGCAAGAACATTCATCCACCATTCCATCTATTTTCAAGTTTGGTAAGATCAAAACCCACCTTTTTCTCCATTTTCATATTCATGTTCTTATGAACATGCATCCAAAGAAAACTTGATTTTTTGAAAGTTTAATCATGAATTCTTGAATAAAAAGAGTTTTATAACAAAAATGGCACATATTGTTGGTGGTTTTAGACTCAGGTTTTGTTCTTAGGCTCGGTTTCCATATAAGGAAACTTTATTGTATGAGCATATGTTAGATGATGTGTTCTTAACGAATTGATGATGGATTATGTTGTAGTAATAGTTGTAGATGAATAATATGTGCAAACCTTATTGTCAAAAGTGTTGGATGATACATGCATGCTTGGTTTTGCTATTTTAGGAAACTTTAGTTTTGGGTTTCATGATAGATGCCATGTTTAGGGTGATTTGATGATGGAAAATGGTTGGATATGCATAAAGAATGGATAATATGTGTATATTTGCTAGCTAGAACTTTTGGTCATATGAGATTTCATGCTCGGTTCTATTTATAGTAACTTTAATTTTTAGGTTTTTGTTAGAAGAGGTTATGATGTGATTTGTTTGGTGAAAATGATGCATAAACACTAGATATAGAGATTGTATGATTTTTTTTTGGTAAAATCACTTGTCCATGATGCTTTTAGGCTCGTTGTCTATTTTTAGAAACTTTATTTCTTGACATGTATGAAAACTTGATGTTTGGGTGTATTCAAAGCATGAAACTAGTGTAGTGAACATTATGGAAGAATGATTGACAGAAATGATGAGTTAAAATGCATGTGTATGAGTTCTATAGCCCGGTTTCTAAATAAGGAAATTGTTGAAGCACGATTGTGTGACAAACACTCTGGATGTTGTCTTTGCTTTTGTAACTGTTCCTTGTATTTGTACTTGTATTTCTTACTTTGTATTTATTGTTTTATCGAGTTGTAATCATGTATGTAAGTACTCGTCTTGTGTTCGTCTTTGTATGTGTTGTGCGCACCTAGCAAGTGTGCAAGTTGTATAACCTGTGTACTTAGCAAGTACGCATGAACAAGTCTCCGTACTTGCTAAGTACGCAGGAACAAAGCCATGCGCACTTGCTAAGTGCGTAGGCATCAGGTATGTTGCTATATATACCTGATTGTAGAAGTTGACATGTACGCTCTCATTGTAACTCTTGTAATCGGCTGATATTGATAATAGATTAAGTTTTAAAGTGACTCTTGTTTTTTGTTGGTTTACTTGTTGTTGATACTCCATCTAGTCACGGGCATTCCGCACACTGTTCGACTAGCCACACACTTGCATGTGACGATCCGAGACACTCGGGGACCTACAAGTGGTATCAGAGCGATTGCTTTTGATTTCAAGTATTGTGAGTGTGTTAGGAGCATTTTCGACACATTTTGTAGCCTTGTTACAAGAAGAAGAGACCGATTTTGTGGATTTTTGTGATAAAATAGAGGTAGCTCTTGAGCGCTGTTTTAAAAGCACAAATCCTTCAAAATTCGACTCCTTTGTTGTTTGTTTGAGAGTTTTGATCATCAAGGGTTTGTTAGAAACAAGTTTTTAACCTTTTGGCTTGATTAATTCGTTCATAACATCAATATTTGAAGATTTGAGCATTTTCCGGCGATCGGAAAAAGTTGGTGGAGCAGGTGGAAAAAGTGTTCTGCGCACTTACCTGACTTGGCAAAATTCTTTCTGTTCCTGCGTACTTGTTAAGTATGCAAGACCAAATTTGTGCATACTTAACTTTTGTGCCTGCGTACTTGTCATTTTTTCTTGCGTACTTACTAAGTATGCAAGAGCATTTCATAAGTACGCAAGACCAGTTCCTAAGTACGCAAGTTGGACTAGATTCCTGATTTTTTACTAAGTTTAACACCATGTCGAACATTCAGAACATTAGTAGTATGTTGAACTATGACAACGAGATAGGGACTCCACAGAAACCACCAAAGCTGCTTAATGTAAATGATTATTCTAACTGGAAAGCATGTTTTGAGGAGTATGTCTCATACACCGACTCTACCATGTGGATACCCATCCTTGAAGGGTATAAACATCCTACCTATCTATATCTTGAGGAAACTGTTCCCAAACCTATCTCCAGACTCATTGAAGAAGAAAAGAAAGCTTATGACCTGGACAAGAAGGCACATGGTTTTATAACTATGACATTGACTAGAGATTTATTTCATAGCTTCAGAGGTTATGATACCTCTAAAGATCTTTGGAAGGATCTGCAGAAGAGGTTCGAGGGTAACAGTGACGTCAAGAAGAGCAAGAGAGAGCTACTGAGGAAACAGTATGAATACTTCAGATACTTAGAGAATGAATCTATTGATTAACTTATTTCAAGATTCTATCACTTGAAGACTGAGCTGAAATCTTATGAATTGAAGTATCTTGGTGATGAGTTGGTGGAAAAGTTTCTTGATTCATTGTCACTAAAGTTTGACATGTATACTACCTTACTGAGAGAGAACCCCAAGTTTTATGAGATGACGATTGATGAAGCGATAAGAAAAGTTCAAGCCCATGACATGAACCTGAAGAAGAAAGAAACCTCTGGAAGACTTCAGATTCAAGATCCATCTATGTACTATGGGGGTTCTTCCACAACAAAGTCATCGGGTTCTGGAATTGCTTTATTCTCAGGGAATCCTACTCAGGATGAAGAAAACTCTAATGGTTGTGGTGGTCGTACCTGTTTTGCTGCATCGGGATCTGGTTTATACCATCAACATTCTTCAAGAGGTCCTACATCTACATCTTCAACTCACCAAACTGCTATTGCCAAGTTAGCTGAAGATCATGTGGCATTATTCTCATCATGTATGCTTGCCTACGAGAACTTCATCGGTGGGAAGCTGACTGGTCCCGAAACTATCAAAGAAGATTTCAACCAAGTGGATCCAGACGACATGGAGGATATAGATAGTCAATGGAATATGGCCATGATTTTAAGAAGGGCGGAGCGGTTTTTGAACAGAACTGGTAGGAAATTTATCGGTGGGCACTCAATACCTAAGGTGGGATTTGATAAGTCAAAGGAAAAATGCTACAAATGTCAGAACTTTGGACACTTTGCAAGAGAATGTCAAAAGGATAAAGGACTAGCTTTAGGTTTCACTCGACCGATTCAGGGAAATAACCAGAACTTCAACAATCAACACAACCGCAGTCAGACTCAAGTAGCATCGTCCAACGCATTGGTGGTTCAGCAGGATGATAACTTTTACTGGGGAGTACACTTGGAAGATGCCATTATTTCACAAACCCAGCTCGGGTTAATGGTAGAAATTGTTGAAATGATGAAACCTGAGGAACGGGAAGCAGCCACTGCTGATCAACCCGAATCTGCACTTGCTCTAATGGCCATTGTAGAAGCATCCAGTTCATCAACTAAGGTAGACTCTAATTATTTTGCTGTTGTTTCTTGTTCTAAATGTTTAATCTTGAAGGACGAGAATGATCGAATACATGATCAACTCGAACCTCTACGTATGGCAGCTCTAAATTACAAAGAGAATGAAAAACGTTTCAAAGATTCAATTGAAAACCTTAAGAAAGAAAGACATGAGTTTTCAATAAAAATCAGTGAACAACAGTTTCATTTAGACGTTGCCTACAAGGGATTAGAGAAAAGAAATGTTGAGATCGCCCGACTGCAAAATGAGATCTTGCAGTTAAGTGGCAAACTTGAGAAGTTAAACAACTCTCGTTTTGTGGTGGAACACTACGAATCCGTGGTACGAAAAGTGAATGGAAAAGGTTTAGGTACTAATGCCATTCCTCCACCACTGAGCGACAAGTTTGTCAACGGGCCAGTCGACATTGACTTGTCATGTTTAGATGAATCCTCAAGCAAGGCTGATTCTACTTCTGATGAGGAGTTCTATTCTGATGAAGGTTCTGAGGACACCAAAGTCGAGGGTGTTGTCTCAGAGGAGTTGATTGTTGAACATAAAATTGAGAAAAAAACGTTGTCACTGATCGTGATAATTGCATTTTAACTGAACCTGATACAATAGAGTCAAATAATAAACTGAAAATGATGCTTTATGGAGGTTTCAAATCCATTCAGCAAACAAAGAAATAATTGTTTGCAAACAAACTGGGAAAGAATTTTCAAGAAAATACTGAAAAACAGTACACCCCCAAAAGTCAATTAACATCGGGTCAAGCACAAGATGTTTTTCATGTTCACCAAAAAACTCCTATTACTCATCAAGCTGAATCATCTACATCCAAAATCAGAGAGCCTTATAGGAGGGTTTACAAAGAAAGAAGAGCTTGCTTTCACTGTGGTACAGTCGGTCACATCATGGTGAACTGTCCTGAAAAGAATAAAGGGAAACGGCCAGTTGTCCCACAACAGGCCGACCTCCCTAAGACACCACCAGTGAAGCAACCCAAAAGCCCAAGATCAAAAGTGGTGAAACCACTAGTGAAGCAAATGGTTAAGCCTCCAGCAAAACATGTGGCTGAACCATCTGTTCCAAAACGGGAAAAGCAAAATGCTAATCCCATTGTATCTACCTCCGATAGTGAACAAATTGGTGAGAAGCATGTGGTGAAACTCTCTAAGCCACAAAGGAGAAGAAGGAATAAGAGATTAAGGGAACTTGAACAACAGCTAGCTGGTTGTGGACCAGGTGAGGCCTCTACTAACTCACCTGTGGTTGACTATAGCAATCCCGCAGTTCAAAAGAAAAAAAATGAAAGGATCCTAGAGACTGAAAAATAAAAGTTCTCAATCCTCTGATTCCAAATCTCCAAAAGATTCACCAATTTTTGTAAATCATGATTGCGAGTTAATTGAGGTTGTATATTTTGAGAAAAACGGACGACCCAAGACCACAATGGCTTAGGTCTCCAAAACTAATTAATTTCTTTTGACTCGTGCAGGGACATCCGAAGGGAACTACTGCTAACCGTTGGTATGTAGATAGTGGATGCTCCCGGCACATGACAGGCAACATGGCCCTGCTTCAAGATGTTAAACCATTCAGAGGCGGCTATGTGACCTTTGCAGGCGAGAAGGGCGGCAATATAACTTGCCAAGGAGTGGTTTCTAATGGATGTATTAGCTTCGACAACGTCAACTTTTGCGAGCAGCTGAAGCATAACTCGTTGAGTGTCTCTCAAATGTGCGACAAGGAGTACTCGGTTATGTTTGACAAGTCTGAATGCTTGGTTCTCAAGCCTGGTTTTGAGGTTCCGGAAGATTGGATTCTGATGCGAGCGCCAAGAACAAACGACACCTATCAGATCGATATGAGCGTGGCTACAACCACCTCATCTGTTGCTACCTGTTTACTTACAAAAGCGACAGAACTTGACTCAATCTTGTGGCATAGGAAACTGGACACATTTCCTATCGAAAAATTAATCATCTTGTCCGAAACGGTTTGGTAACCAGAGTTCCTAATCTGAGATTTGTAGTTGCAGATGACTGTATGCCTTGTAAAAAGGGTAAGCAGCAACGAAAATACCACAAGCCCAAGACCCAAAACTCCATCGATACCCCTTTGGAGCTCCTATATATGGATTTATTCGGGCCCATAAGTATCAGGAGTATTGGAGGTAACTCATACTGTCTGGTTGTAACTGATGATTTCTCACATTTTTCTTGGGTGCATTTTTTTGGTACAAATGATGAGACTGCTAAAATTCTTCAATACCTGATCTTAAGTCTGGAATCGTTATGCAAGCTGAAGGTTAGAAGAATAAGGAGTGCCAACGGCACAGAGTTCAAGAACAACATGATGGAGCTTTTCTGTCTCAAGAAGGGTATTCGTCATGAATTCAGTGCTTCGTACATGCCTCAGTAGAACGGAGTTGCAGAAAGGACGAACAGAACTGCAAGGACGATGCTATCAGATGCCAAGCTTCCAATCACATTCTGGGCGGAGGCAATTAATACAGCGTGTCACGTTTTGAATAGAAATCTGGTGCTGAAAAGACACAACAAAACATGTTATGAGTTGATCAATAATCGACCTCCCAATCTTGACTACCTAGTCCCATTCGGTAGTCCCTGTTCATTATTGTTACAGTACAAGGATCGCAAGTCCAAATTTCATGAAAAAGCGGTGGAAGGCATCTTCTTAGGATATGTTGCCAATTCACCATGCAAAAGGGTGTACAATATTGAAATTCATTCGGTTGAAGAGTGGTTTGAAGTGGATTGCAGTAAACACAGCGTTCCACCAGAACCAACAGGTCCAGCTTGGGGATTGTGTTATGATGCTCTCTTCAAGTCTTTCAACCTTCCTGATTTATCTGCTGAAGATGCTGCCAACCTATACAATCACTGTAGGGGCAGCGATGACTCCAATTTCTCAACAAGATCTACTGTACCAATCCCCACTCCTGATCCTAAAGTTGCATCTGCATCTGGGACTCATGACAATGACGATGAAGAGGATACAAAAGTTGAAGGAAATGATGCTCAGGCTGATCCTAACTCTACGGTAGGAAATGAAGCTCCAGTTGATCCTATCATTATTGCATCTTCTTATGGTACACATGATGTGGGGGAGTTGAGCACAAACCTTGAATCAGATATCCATGAACCAATTGTACCAGAGACGAGAGTGCATAAGAATCATCCAATCGACAACATCATTGGTGATCCTAATGCAGGTGTTCAAACTCGTCACAGAACCGTTACTGAGAACACCAGCTTGTACATTGAGATACTTAACACATGTATCATGGAAACATGTTTGCATGCTGCATTTGTATCCCAATTAGAGCCGAAGAATGTGAAGGAGGCTCACGCTGACAACTGCTGGATAGAGGCTATAAAGATGAATTGTCTCAGTTCCAAAAGTTTCATGTGTGGGATCTAGTTGACCTGCCAAAAGGTGTACATCCAATAGGTACCAGATGGGTGTTCAAGTGTAAAACGGACGATCGACATGTTGTGGTGAAAAATAAGGAAAGATTGGTTGTGCAAGGGTTTTCTCAGCAAGAGGGCCTGGATTACACTAAGATGTATGCCCCTGTTGCTAGACGTGAAGCCATCCGACTGTTTCTGGCTTGTGCCTCCTTTGTTGGTTTCAAGGTTTATCAACTAGACGTGAAGAGGGCTTTCTTATATGGAAAGGTACATGAAGAAGTCTATGTCACTCAACCACCTGGTTTTGAAGACCCGCTTAATCCTCATAAAGTATATAAGCTCGACAAAGCACTTTATCGTCTTCATCAAGCACCAAGGGCGTAGTATGAGACTATTTTAAAGCATTTACTATCCAATGGTTTTGACCGAGGGCAAATTGACTCGACTCTCTTCATAAGGAAAGCAGGAGGTGATATTCTACTTGTGCAAGTGTACGTCGATGACATTATCTTTAGGTCTACAAATGAAGAGATGTGTAGGGAATTCGAGCAGGTGATGAAGTCCAAGTTTGAAATGAGCAACATGGGTGAACTGTCATTTTTTCTGGGTCTGCAAGTCAGTCAAAGGGAGGATGGCATTTATCTACATCAGCCTAAGTATGTACAGGACATTTTGTCAAAGTACAAATTGAATGATTGTACTACTTATGGCACACCAATCCCAGTCAATCATGGTCTGCATCCAGAAAAAGATGGAAAGGATGTGGATTGTAAATTGTACAGTGGGATGATCGGATCTCTTATGTATCTCACAGCTTCAAGACCTGACATAATGTTTGCATTCTGCTTGTCGGAAACTCATCTGATAGCTGTAAAGAGAATCTTCAGATACCTGAAAGGGAAACCCCGATTGGGTCTTTGGTACTCCAAGCAGCAATCTTTTGACTTCAAAACATATACCGATTCTGACTATGGTGGTTGTAACCTCGATAGAAAATCAACCTCGGGTGGATATCAGTTCTTGGGAGACAGACTGGTCTCCTGGCAGTGTAAGAAGCAGTTAACAGTTTCTGTGTCAACATGTGAAGCAGGGTACATTGCTGCCGCTAGCTGCTGTTCTCAGATATTATGGATTCAACAACAATTGAGAGACTATGGCTTGAACTACACTGGAACTCCACTGTTCATTGACAACAATGCCACAATGTCCATCACGAACAACCCGATGAAACATTCCAAAATGAAACATATTGAAATTCGTCATCACTTCATCCGTGATTGTGCTAAAAAGCACCTTGTTGAACTTGTAAAAGTTCACACGGATGACAATTTTGTCGATCTTTTCACCAAGGTGTTTGATCGTACCCGTTTTGAACATCTTGTCAACTTGATAGGAATGTTCAATCCTGAGTGAGAAAACTTTTTCAAACAAAGACATTTCATGGAAGTTAAACTTTATTTCTCTTAAATCTTTCATGTATAGTGTCACACCCCCAATTTCAACTAACGGAGTTTTACCGTTTGGGAGGTGACGAACCAGGATCTCAGACATTAGTTACTTTGAACGACTCTACGTGGGACTCAAAATGAAAATACCATTCAAATCAGAGTATCAATGCGGAAGCGTAAAGAAAGTAAATGCGCAAAATACACACGCCCAAAACCAAAGTCCAAAAGTCCAAAAAGTCCAAACGTCCAAACAAAAGCAAGTATAATAGAACAATTTAAACAAACATAAATAGTTATAATCAAGCAGTTGAATCCCATGCATGCCCTAACGTGCACCTGTGTCTTAGCTTAGCGACCTGAGAAAACATGTAAAAATATGTCAACACGAGGTTGGTGAGTCCACAGGTTTCAATATAAGTAAATAAGCGTTTACCGGATTTATGTTCATTCAGTACGTATCTATAGGTAGCTAACCTATGTTCATGTTCAGCTCAAGCGCTCGCAACCGAAGCTGACTGTTTGTTTATTGCCTCCTGCCAGGTCTATCAAGACTGGCGGTGTGAGTAGGCTAACATTTCACCCATCCGATATCTAATCGAGTTAGTGCGACTAACTCGGGTGGGATTTGTCAAACCCAGTAGTACTACTAAATATTACCTCGCTAAGATCCATATTAACGGTCCGATATTAGTTGAGGACTTTCTGTGATAGCGTGTTACGCTTAGCATTTAACATTGACAACATACGAATTAAAAATCCGAAAATCGTTTGGTCATGTTTCCTCCCCCAAGTTAAAACAGTAAAAGGATCCGTGAAAACTCACCTGAACGGCGTAGGTAGTAATCACACAAGAACGAGGTTGGAATTTCAAGTGTTAGTCTGACACGGCTCACAGATGTCCTAGAATTACAACATAAACAATTAGGGACTCATTTGGGATTTGTAACGACACACAGAAGATTAGAACACCCTTAAACATTCTAAGGATTAACGGGTAAACGAACGAGTGTACGGGATTTCGGATTCCCTAATTAGGATAAATGCGTTTTGCGATGAATGACAAATAGTATATATTAAAATATATTCGAGCGATTTTTCATTAAATAATGGTTTAAGAAAAATGATATAATATATATATATATATTATTTTTAATTTTAACAAAACAGAATCATAAACAATTGTGACAATAAAATAATAAGTCCATTACTTTAATCGGGGTCACGGATTGAAAAATAATATAATTATATCATTTTGGAAATACATGTTTAATAATAATATATAATATATTATTATAATAGTGCGAATATTAATAGAAATGCGTTAAAATTTCCAAACCCGAGCCAACGGGTATTTTCAGATGTTATAACATATTAATATATTATTATAATAATATAGGACTTAATTGTATATCTTTAAATCAATGAAAAAGTCCCTAAAAATAAAATTGCAGGAGACCGGAATCGAGCCCGGGTCTCCTGCGCACAAGTCCAACGCTTTAACCAACTGATCTGCTAGGATAATCGCAACAGAGACCCAAATCGAAATGTTTTAATCAGAAACTTCCTGCGTTCCTCCTCCCCTTTCGATCGCGATTAAGTCCAGACCCAAATCCACCTAATTCGATCGTGATCGACTGAGAGGTTATAGGGGTTTTGTTAGACGCTGAATTTTGAATCGATTGGTGTGTTTAATTTCAAAACCAACTAGTTTAAGTGTGTTTAATCTCTGATTCAAGGTCCGAAAACCGTAGTTTAAAACTTGAAATAAAATTGAATAAATCTTATAATGATTGTGGTTGAATTCATGGGGCTTTATTTTGATTGAAACCTTACGAATCTAAGGTCAAAAGCCCCAAAACGTTTTTATTATGAACCCTAGTTTACGGTTTATAATCGATTCGATGTTATTTGATTCAATTGATATGGGGCTTTCAAAGAGTAGTTGATCGTGAGTCTAACCATATGAGTTAATTGGATTAAGACCAAGTTATAATCAAAAGCCCATAGTTTGATTACGTATGAACCCTAGGTTACAGGTGGAGTTTGATTCGATGATATTTGATAAAATAAACATAGGGCTTTCATAGTAATGAGAATTTCGAAACTAGTGGTACCAGAAATTACCAGAATGAAGTCCGAATTGATAGAGTTCGGTCAATCGGGTTTCCGACTTCGAGTGGTTTACTCCCCCGCGACTCCGGCTTCGTTCCTGCTCGAATTGACATGAGAAAAAATTTCTGGTATATTCGACTAAGGTGTTTAGGACGTTTGATTTCAAAAATAATTAAACGAATGATCGGATTTGATAGATTAGACATAGAAGTCGACGGCTTCGGTTTAATTCCCATTATTGGGTTTAATTTCAAATCAGTGCGTGCGGTTATTGTGATAATGTTGATCTATAATGATTTGAACGTGCATAACAGTCGTAGTATTGAACGGATTTCAGTTACAATTCGCGAATTGAATCAATGATTAACGGATTTTGACTTTTTAAAGTCAACAAAAACAATTCAAATGAATTTTGACTTTTGGAAAGTCAATAAGGACAAGGATATGCTAATTTTGACTTTACAAAGTCAATAGAATTAATTTAGAGTAATTACATAACTAGTCCCTGCAGTTCCAGATCAGTTAATGACAGAAACAGTCCCTGAGATTTAATTTAAGTTATTTAGGTTAACTTTTAACTTGGTTTATTAACGAGGTTAATTCTAAAGTCCGGGTTGTCATATCATCCCCTAGTTGAAAGAATTTTCGTCCCGAAAATTAAATAAATAAATAAAATTTCCCGGGATATCACATCATCCCCTAGTTGAAAGAATGTTCATCCCGAAAATTAAAATAGTACCTTAAGAATTTGACACGGAGTGCTTGAACAGATTAGGGTATTTGCGCATCATCTGATCCTCGCGCTCCCACGTGAATTCCGGTCCGCGTTTCGAGTTCCAACGAACTCTGACAATAGGGATTTTACTGTGCTTTAACGTTTTGACTTCCCTATCCATAATTTCCACAGGTTCTTCGATGAAACGTAACTGTTCATCAATGTGTAGTTCCTCAAGAGGAACTGCGAGTGATTTGTCTGCCAGGAATTTCTTTAAATTTGAGACGTGGAAGACGTTGTGCACACCACTAAGTCTTTCAGGTAGGTCCAGTTGATACGCTACTGGTCCGATTCTCTTCATTATTTTGAATGGTCCAACATAACGAGGATTCAGTTTGCCTCGTTTCCCGAAATGAATGACACCTTTCCAAGGTGAGACTTTGAGTAATACCATGTCACCTATTTGAAACTCTAAAGGTTTACGACGTTTGTCGGCATAGCTCTTTTGACGATCACGAGCTGCTGCCATACGGTTTCTAATTTGAACGATCTTTTCGGAAGTTTCAAATACCAGTTCAGGACGTGTGAGTTGGCCATCTCCAACCTCGGTCCAACAAATGGGAGAACGGCATTTCCTTCCATAAAGTGCTTCAAATGGAGCTGCCTTGATGCTAGTGTGATAGCTGTTGTTGTAGAAGAACTCCACCAACGGTAGGTGAAACTCCCAAGTGTTACCGAAATCAATCACACAAGCTCGTAGCATGTCCTCCAGAATTTGGATTATACGTTCCGTTTGGCCATCAGTTTGAGGATGGTATGCTGTGCTCATATCTAGACGTGTGCCTAAGGCCTTATGTAACGACTGCCAGAAACAAAAAGTGAATCGTGCATCACGATCCGAAATAATAGAAATTGGCACCCCATGCCGAGAGACTATTTCTTTCAGGTAAGTACGAGTAAGTTTATCCATTTTTTCGGTCTCTTTGATTGCTAAGAAGTGAGCGGACTTTGTTAATCGATCAACGATTACCCATATGGTATCACATCCGGTAGGGGTTCGTGGTAATTTGGTGATGAAGTCCATGGATATTTGTTCCCATTTCCACATGAGAATTTCTGGTTGTTGCAGAAGACCGGATGGTTTTTGATATTCAACTTTGACCTTCGGAGAAATCAGACACTTACTAACATAGGTGGCTATATCGGCCTTCATCTTCGGCCACCAATATAGTACTTTTAGATCATGGTACATTTTGTCGAAACCTGGATGAATAGAGTAACGAGATTTATGAGACGCATCCATGACTAGTTCCCTTAAGTTCCCGAATACTGGAATCCATATTCGCTCGGCAAAGTAGCGAATACCGTCAGATTTGACTTCAAGTTGTGCTTCCAGACCGCGCGTACTTTCCAACGGTAGATTTTCTTCTTTTAGGGCTTCGAGTTGAGCACTACGGATTTTGTCAGGTAATCTGGGGTGAATAGTAAGCTGTAATGCTCGAACTCGTTTGGGTTTTGTTTCTTTTCGACTTAAGGCATCAGCTACAACATTAGCTTTACCCGGGTGGTATCGGATCGCACAATCATAATCGTTTAAGAGTTCGACCCAAAGACGTTGTCGCATGTTCAACTCTTTGTGCTCGAAGATGTGCTGAAGACTCTTGTGATCGGTGTAGATGGTGCATTTGGTACCGTACAAGTAATGTCTCCATATCTTAAGAGCGAAGACTACTGCTCCCAACTCTAAGTCATGAGTGGTGTAGTTTCTCTCATGGACCTTTAGTTGTCGTGAAGCATATGCGATCACCTTTTCGCGTTGCATTAAGACACAACCCAGACCTTGAATAGATGCATCACAATACACTACAAAATCATCGATTCCTTCCGGAAGAGCTAGAATAGGTGCATTGCAAAGTTTCTATTTGAGGTGTTGGAATGCTGACTCTTGGTTGTCGCCCCAATTATAGGCTTTACCCTTTAGAGTTAAAGTAGTGAGGGGTTGAGCAATTTTGGGAAATCCTTCGATGAATTGACGGTAATATCCAGCCAATCCCAGAAATTGTCGCACCTCAGTCGGAGTCGTCGGTACTGCCCAATTCTTGATGGCTTCTATTTTGGATGGGTCGACATGTATCCCTTTCTCGTTAACCACATGTCCTAGAAACTGAACTTCCCGGATCCAAAATTCACACTTGGAAAACTAGGCATACAATTGTTCTTGCTTAAGTAGTTCCAAAATTAGGCATAGATGTTCCTCATGTTCTTCCTTGTTCTTGGAATAAATGAGAATGTCGTCGATGAAAACGATAACGAATTGGTCAAGGTAAGGCTTACACACACGGTTCATGAGATCCATGAATACCGCAGGTGCGTTGGTTAACCCGAAATGCATGACCATAAATTCGTAATGATCGTACCTTGTTCTGAATGCAGTCTTTGAGATATCCTCTTCTCGGACTCTCAACTGATGGTAGCCGGACCTAAGATCTATCTTGGAATAGAAACTTGATCGTTGGAGTTGATCAAAGAGTTCATCTATGCGGGGTAAAGGGTAGCGGTTCTTAATTGTGACTTTATTCAGCTCCCGGTAGTCAATACACATACGGAAAGTTCCATCCTTCTTCTTGACAAATAGTACCGGAGCTCCCCACGGCGATGAACTAGGTCGGATGAAAACTTTATCCAACAAATCTTGTAATTGAGTGGACAGTTCCTGCAATTCACTGGGTGCCAGTCTGTAAGGTGCCCGAGCAATCGGTGCTGCTCCGGGTGCTAAATCAATTTGGAATTCAACTTGACGGTGCGGTGGCAGACCGGGCAGATCCTCGGGAAATACTTCCAAAAATTCACGCACGATGGGAATATCTTCAATTTTCTTCTCTTCGGAGGGCTGCTCAGCAACGAGAGCCAAAATAGATGTATGCCCCTTTCGAAGGCATTTTTGTGCTTTCATGAAAGATATGATGCCCATGACTGCACCAACTCTTTCGCCTTGGACGGAAAGGGTTTCTCCATTCGGGAGAGGTATACGAACAATCTTCTCATGACAGATAATTTCGGCTTGGTTTTTAGATAACCAGTCCATACCGACAATTATATCAAAACTACCAAGTATGACCGGCATAAGGTCGATATCAAATATATGTGTAGCTAGCTCAAGTTTACATCCCCTAAGAATGTGAGTTGCCTCAATTATTTGGCCGTCAGCTATCTCTATTGTATACTTAGTTTCTAATAGTGATGAAGTTCCTTTTATCATATTACTAAATTTCTTAGATATAAAACTCCTATCAGCACCGGTGTCAAAAAGGACAGAAGCAAAGTAATTATTTACGAGGAACTTACCGGTGACCACATTATGGTCGTAACGGGCTTCTCCAGATCCTAGTACGAAGGCTCGTCCCTTCGCACCATTTCCTCCACCATTTCCATTGTTACCACCATTACCATTGTTATTCTGGTTAGGGTTGTGATTTCCATTACCCCTTTCTTCAACTGAGGACAGTTCTTCCGAATATGCCCTTCCTTTCCGCACTCAAAGCAGCACCTTGTGGATCCCATTTGTTGGAAATATTGTTTAGTTTGTAACTCACCCCTGCAGTCCTTAGCAGCATGACCTATTTTTCCGCACCTCTGGCAACGATTACAGAACCCAAAGTGGTGGAAGTTACACTTGTTACACTTCGGAGACTTCCCCGCATAACCACCCTGGTTTTGACCTGAAGAGGTCGACTGGTTGAAGTTTTTAGTAGGCTCAAACCTACGCTGTTGTTGCTGCTGCGGTTGGTTAAACTGGGGTTGGTTTGGTTAAGGTCCTTTGGAGTGGGAGTTGGAGTGGTTGTGGGTGTTGGAATGATGATCAAACTTGCGTTTGTGATTGTCGGTGGGTTTAGCAACTGAACCTCTCGGAGGTAGGGTTCCTTGTGTCACCGCGTTGTCGGTTAACTTATGTGCAAGTCGAATGGTTTGTTGGATAGTGGCAGGATTGGATGAAGTAACCAGGCTTTGTATTTGAGGCACTAAACCTCCAATGTAAAGCTCAATTCTTTTGTAATCAGGAGTTACCATATGCGGGCACATAGTAGCCAGCTCATGGGAACGTGTAGTGTAGAGTTCAATCTCAGAACCCTCCATCTTTAGGTTCCAAAATTCTCCCTCTAACTTCTGGATCTCATCGCGAGGACAGTATTCCTCCTTCATCATTGCTTTGAATTCCTCCCACGGGAGTCCATTCGCCATGGCCAGACCCAACATTTGGACCTGGGTATTTCACCATGTGAATGCCGGGCCTTCTAAAGTTCTGGCGGCAAACTTCACTTGATTAGCCACGGGGCAGTTACACATGGCAATTACTGATTCAACCTTATCAAACCAACGAAGTAGTCCAACGGCTCCTTCAGCTCCACTAAAGGCGTGGGGATTGCAATCCATGAGCACCTTGAAAGTGCAGGCTGGTTGTTGGTTTTGCTGATTTTGCTAGCCTGGATTTAGAGATACAATAGAATTGGAATTATAGAGTTTAGGGCAGGCTTTTTAAGAGATGGATTGACATCATTAGTCAATAGCTAAAGCAGTTACCTGCATCATTCTGTGCTGCCAGAGCCTCCGCCACGCTATCATTTATCAGTGCTGCTAGTTCTGCTGCCGTCATGTTAATGGTACCACGACCACAGGTACGGCCTCCGCGTCCTCTCCCTGACATGATTCTTCACAATCACAAATGAAAACAATGAGAAATATATCGCATATTAAACATCATTCATGTATGAGTAAGGAGATTACAACATCTAATATTTTGAAAATTAAATAAATTGTAAGGCTACAAAATAATTAACTCAAATATTAAATTTCTCATGCTTTTATTGGATGGGAACAACCTTACCCATCTAGGTTTGAAAAGAGAAATAACATAGGCAAAAGCAAACATGAAAAGGAAGATAGAATAGGAAGATCATCAAGCATCTTCGTCATCGGAAGAAATATACGATTGTGCATCGTCTATCTCTACTGGTTCCTCCTCCACGGGCTCCTCCTCAAAAGGCTCTTCTTCGAAAGGTTCCTCCTCAAAAGGTTCCTCTCCAAAAGGTTCCTCCTCGCCATCAGAATGTGGAATCTCTTCAGGAACTAGAGCGGCTTGTAGTTGGGCTTCCAAGTGGGTCACCCTCTCTTGAAGACCTTCAGCAGTGTGGTTTGCTACATGTAGCTGAGCTTCCATAGTAGCCAATCTCTCCAGTACTCCTTCCATATCATCATCCATAGTGTTGGCCCTCGTCTCCAGATGTGCCACACGATCCACTAAAAGGTTATGGACATGGTCAGTTGTAGCTAGTTTGGTAGTCAAGAGTTCTATTCCTACTTTATTCTCCTCTATTTGGGGTCTATTTTTCAGAAGGTTAGGTATCTCCTCGGTAGCATCTTGTACAATACTCAATTCCTTTGACATATAAGATACGAAGGCTGCGAAAGCTTGTTCCATAGTGCATGGTAAGCTAGGTAGTAGGGATGATGAGGATGTAGAACCAAAGTAGGGTGATGGGACATTTCCCATTTCGATCCACCTTTGGATCATTTGCGGGTATACGTTCCAATTGAGAGTATAATCCATTACTCGTGTGTTACTCGGTTCACCTTGGTCAACTGATTGGTCACTGGAAGTAGTCCGGCGCCTTTTGGGCTCCGGGGATGATAGGATAGGTGCCTTATGTCCTAGTGCCTTAGGTGATGGAGGTGGAGTTGACGACATGTTCCTGTAATAATATATGTAAGTGCCAAACATTCAAATTACATGTAACTAATGTGTGAGGCTATAGTCTAGTATGCAATCCTAGTTCTCTATAACCAATGGCTCTGATACCAATCTGTCACACCCCTAATTTCAACTAACGGAGTTTTACCGTTTGGGAGGTGACGAACCAGGATCTCAGACATTAGTTACTTTGAACGACTCTACATGGGACTCAAAATTAAAATACCATTCAAATCAGAGTATCAATGCGGAAGCGTAAAGAAAGTAAATGCGCAAAATACACACGCCCAAAACCAAAGTCCAAAAGTCAAAAAAGTCCAAACGTCCAAACAAAAGCAAGTACAATAGAACAATTTAAACAAAAATAAATAGTTATAATCAAGCAGTTGAATCCCATGCACGCCCTAACGTGCACCTGTGTCTTAGCTTAGCGACCTGAGAAAACATGTAAAAATATGTCAACACGAGATTGGTGAGTCCACAGGTTTCAATATAAGTAAATAAGCGTTTACCGGATTTATGTTCATTCAGTACGTATCTATAGGTAGCTAACCTATGTTCATGTTCAGCTCAAGCGCTCGCAACCAAAGCTGACTGTTTGATTATCGCCTCCTGTCGGTCTATCAAGGCTGGCGCTGTGAGTAGGCTAACATTTCACCCGTTCGATATCTAATCGAGTTAGCGCGACTAACGCGGGTGGGATTTGTCAAACCCAGTAGTACTACTAAATATTACCTCGCTAAGATCCATATTAACGGTCCGATATTAGTTGAGGACTTTCTGTGATAGCGAGTTAAGCTTAGCATTTAACATTGATAACATACGAATTAAAAATCCGAAAGTCGTTTGGTCATGTTTCCTCCCCCAAGTTAAAACAGTAAAAGGGGCCGTGAAAACTCACCTGAACGGCGTAGGTAGTAATCACATAAGAACAAGGTTGGAATTTCAAGTGTTAGCCTAACACGGCTCACAGATGTCCTATAATTACAACATAAACAATTAGGGACTCATTTGGGATTTGTAACGACACACGGAAGATTAGAACGCCCTTAAACATTCTAAGGATTAACGGGTAAACGAACGAGTGTACGGGAATTCGGATTCCCTAATTAGGATAAATGCGTTTTGCGATGAATGACAAATAGTATATATTAAAATATATTCGAGCGATTTGTCATTAAATAATGGTTTAAGAAAAATGATATAATATATATATATATATATATATATATATTATTTTTAATTTTAACAAAACAGAATCATAAACAATTGTGACAATAAAATAATAAGTCCATTACTTTAATCGGGGTCACGGATTGAAAAATAATATAATTATATCATTTTGGAAATACGGGTTTAATAATAATATATAATATATTATTATAATAGTGCGAATATTAATAGAAATGCGTTAAAATTTCCAAACCCGAGCCTATAGGTATTTTCAGATGTTATAACATATTAATATATTATTATTATTATAATATAGGACTTAATTGTATATATTTAAATCAATGAAAAAGTCCCTAAAAATAAAATTGCAGGAGACCGGAATCGAGCCCGGGTCTCCTGCGCACAAGTCCAACGCTTTAACCAACTGATCAGCTAGGATAATCGCAACAGAGACCCAAATCGAAATGCTTTAATCAGAAACTTCCTGTGTTCCTCCTCCCATTTCGATCGCGATTAAGTCCAGACCCAAATCCACCTAATTCGATCGTGATAGACTGAGAGGTTATAGGGGTTTTGTTAGACGCTGAATTTCGAATCGATTGGTGTGTTTAATTTCAAAACCAACTAGTTTAAGTGTGTTTAATCTCTGATTCAAGGTCCGAAAACCATAGTTTAAAACTTGAAATCAAATTGAATAAATCTTATAATGATTGGGGTTGAATTCATGGGGCTTTTACAGATTGAAACCTTACGAATCTAACCTCGAGGTTTAATTTGATTAACAATGGGTCTAAGGTCAAAAGCCCCAAAACGTTTTTATTATGAACCCTAGTTTACGGTTTATAATCGATTCGATGTTATTTGATTCAATTGATATGGGGCTTTCAAAGAGTAGTTGATCGTGAGTCTAACCATATGAGTTAATTGGATTAAGACCAAGTTTATAATCAAAAGCCCCAAGTTTGATTACGTATGAACCCTAGGTTACAGGTGGAGTTTGATTAAATGATATTTGATAAAATAAACATAGGGCTTTCATAGTAATGAGAATTTCGAAACTAGTGGTACCAGAAATTACTAGAATGAAGTCCGAATTAATAAAGTTCGGTCAATTGGGTTTCCGACTTCGAGTGGTTTACTCCCCGGCGACTCCGGCTTCGTTCCTGCTTGAATTGACGTGAGAAAAAGCTTCTAGGATATTCGACTAAGGTGTTAAGGACGTTTGATTTCGAAAATAATTAACCGAATGATCGGATTTGATAGATTAGACATAGAAGTCGACGGTTTCGGTTTAATTCCCATTATTGGGTTTAATTTCGAATCAATGCGTGCGGTTATTGCGATAATGATGATCTATAACGATTTGAACGTGCATCACAGTCGTAGTATTGAACGGATTTCAGTTACAATTCGCGAATTGAATCAAGGATTAATGGATTTTGACTTTTTGAAGTCAACAAAAACAATTCAAACGAATTTTGACTTTTGGAAAGTCAACAAGGACAAGGATATGCTAATTTTGACTTTATAAAGTCAATAGAATTAATTTAGAGTAATTACATAACTAGTCCCTGCAATTCCAGATCAGTTAATGACAGAAACAGTCCCTGAGATTTAATTTAAGTTATTTAGGTTAACTTTTAACTTGGTTTATTAACGAAGTTAATTCTAAAGTCCGGGTTGTCACATATAGTTCGTTTCACTTTGATATATTTTCAACAAAATAAAAAAAAGAAGGGAAAATTTTCAAAGGCATTTGAGGATAAGAGGAAATGATAGCATATCAGTAAATGATCTAAACGTCCTGGACTACACGTATGGGAAATGATTGCGTCATGATTACTTGAGTTTTAATATTTTGATTTTAATTTGAATACTTTCAAGTAATTTGGATTGTCAGTAGGCTATAAGCATTTTTGGATCATTAGTAGCGTAAAAACTAAATTTAAACGACTACAACTGTGATTTGAACCCATGTTCTGCACGTGTGTGTATGTAAAAGAATGCAAAAAGATCATTATCAGATAAAGGATGTAAGATTTTGGCAAGTATTTTCTTATGAGACTAGTTTCGGGTTATGTATTTAGCATAATTTTTCGGTTCTCTTCACTGCCCGTACTCACAAGTATGCAATGAGAAGTTGAGCCAAGATATGTCTTGACAGCAACCGTCAAGCATATGCTACCCCTTGGATCACACCTGATTCATTGAAGACATATCCAGATAATAGTTGGATCCCCTTACCCAAATCCACAGACTCCATATCTATTAACCTGAATCATCATCTGATATTCACAGAAGAAAAACCTATCAAACCAAGAAAAATGAATCACTAGATTCTAAATCTTATGATTCTTGATAATCCTTATGGATTCTGCTTGATTTTTTTCTGTGCTAAACGATGTAACTTCATTCTGGAAATTTTGATAATCCTTGGGAAAATCTTAGATGCCTTGAGATATTGCAATTTAATTTCAGTAGCATAATTGTGGGGTACACGTTGGATGTCTATATATATTATCTTAACTCACAAGAATATGATACAAAAATGCTCGTAGTTTCAAATCTTATAATACTGACAACTTAAATTGATTTGCTTGTGTTACAAGTTAGGTATGAATAAATAATAATCCATGACATGATCCCATATTACTTGATGTTTATATTGTATCTTTTTGCTAACTATTAGCCTGATATGATCCTCTGCTCATGACGTTGATCAAAAAGAGTTTGTGTATATTCCTGTATATCTGGATCTGTATCTTGTGCATATTATATTTATTCAGAAAAGAACAAAAAGTTTTAGGTTTTTGTACAGTTCAATCATTATCAAAAATGACTAAAAGGTTTTAACTACAGTTTATCAAACTTTAAGAAAAACCAAAAATATTTGTGTTTAACTTCCCTAAATTGTTTTTGAATACCTCGTGATTGAACGTTCATATCCGGTTTGGTATTTGACATGACAATTTTCTTATTTTGAGTTGGCGTACTTACTAAGTACGCACGACATTGGTCATGCGTACTTGTCAAGTACGCAGGAGTTAAATCCTGCGCACTTACTAAGTACGCAAGACCTCTGTGTGTGGGGTTTATATACGGGTGTTAGCATATTTCATTAGTTCAAACACTCAAACACTGTTGTATACCTCCTGTTCAAAATTACTCAAAATTTTCAGGTGTTCCTAAGAGATTTTTCACCCCGATCATAGTTTTATCTTCACCTAACTAACATTTGGTGAGAATATCAGACCATTCCAACCCTTTAAATCACGTGTTTTTGACCGATTCTTTGATCGTATGAACTAGGATTTTTTATGATGAAATTTGGACCGATTTTGGATGTTCTTGACTCAAATTAAGACCTAAAACTAGTTTAATATCATCATTCGAAGCTCTTGTATACCAAATATGTCCTTAACATGGTTTGATTTTGGTTTTGACCCCTTGAGGTACCGTGTCATTGCGTCGGACCAGGGCTAGGTCAAAATGACCATGTTTTAGCAAGATGTTGGTGTTGGGTTAGGTTCCATTTGTCTTAAACAAGCTTTTCGACTAAGTGATAACCAACATCCTCGGCAATATCACACAATTTTAGGTTTTGGATTTTGAAAAACTTCTAAGTGCAGGACTGCGTACTTAGTAAGTACGCAAGAATTAATTCATGCGTAATTACTAAGTACGCAAGACCTAAATCTTGCGTACTTGCTAAGTACGCAGGAGATGCAACTTCGAAATTTTTCTAAGTCTGAATTCAACTCTCTTGAAATGCTATAACAAGTCATGTTTGTTCCATTCCAATGATTCTATTTGTTCTAATGTTGTTTATCTTGTGTTTTTACAGTGATGGCTCATGCATTTACCAATGAATTCAGTCAGATAGCACTCACTCACCCAGAGTGGAAGGGTGTTGCCCTTGAGTACCGACAGATTGTGGACTTTCTAAACATATCCAAGATAAGCTACGCTATCTCTGCTGATCTGATTGTCTCTAGACCCTACATGGAGCAATTTTGGGATTCTGTTGATCCTGACTGCACGGTAACGCCAAACGTCATAAGAGATAATGTGGCAACTCATGAGATTTCAATTTCAGATGACACTATACAAAGAGTTATACAGTTCAGGGATCTACCTACTGATCCGGTGGCTTACACTGACTACTTTGTTGATGGCTGCTGGAGACAAAGGATGGGATATGTTGGCACAACAAATTGTGCCTCCTACAAGAAGATGTGGGTACTTGATCAGTGGCGTTACTTTGCACATGTCATGATCATGTGCCTGTCTGCAAGGAAGGCGGGGAAGGATGCAATGGGTCACGACTTGGCAGCCACAATGGTTGGCCTATCTATGAACAAGGGCTATAACTTCTCCAAATACATCTACAAGTCTATGACCGATTAGATCAATGCGGCAGAGAGGTTCAGGTTCTTATTGTACCCAAGGTTCATGCAGCTGTTGCTTATTGATGTTGTGCCCAATCTACCTCAGATTGGAGACAGATTACAGGTGAAAAGAGTGGACAAGAGGGTATTCGTCCAATTTCTGAAGCCAGGCAGTGTAGAACCTACCCCTGAGCACACACCCCTTTTTGGCCACCTCATAAACAAAGCATACGTGGCCCCTCCCAACCTCCGATGGTATAGTGCTAATTCTGAACCATAACTTAGCGAACACTTTGATGAACAACAAGAAGAACAGTAAGAGGAGAAAGAGGAAGAAGTGAGTGAGTCTGATGGTGATGAATCTGGAAATGGAGGTGATGAAGAAGAAGGAGGTGCTGGTGCTGAAGAGTCAGATTCTGAAGCAACTGAATCTGATTCATCTGACTCTGATGATGCACCAGACCAAACACACCCAAGTAGAACGACGAAGGTTTCCCTTCCTGGGTCGTCCTCCAAACGACGACGATAGGACAGTTCTGACAGTGAATACGAACCAGAGTCAGCAACTGAAGTACAAAGACAGAGAGCTGAAAGAAGAGTAAAGCAGAAAAACGATAGACCTTTTGATGCTATCATGAGAGATCTTGAGTCTCGTGCTCAACGACAATCGAGTACTACTCAAACTCCCACTCAGCTGTACCAAAGGAGGAGGCAGCCACGGGTAACAAGTGATGTGGCAGCTACTACTATCTCAGAGGAGGTGCCTGAGATAGTGTCCCTCACGATTGAAAATGTTCATCAAATACTGGCGACTTCTCCCATACTCACGAAGTCTGTCACCATTACACCAACCACCATTGAAACATCAACCATCCCATCCACAATCCCAACTACCACCATTCAGCCCATCAGTCAACCCTACACCTTTAGAGAATTTACTCAAGGGTTTGAATTTGATCAACTGTTCTCCTTTCCCACCCATACTGCTGAAGCCTCTACATCCAGGGATCCTGATCCCCGTGATGCAAGGATCACTCAACTGGAGACTCGGGTGGCCAGTTTGCTTGAAACGGTTCAGAAATCAAGGAATGAGTCCGATGCTAAACAGGCTCATATAAATTCTTTTGTGGATGAAGTGAACAGACTAAGACACCAAGGTGAGGGAACCTAGGAGCGGCTTAAAAGCTTAATGTCCCTGAATGAGTTGCTGGGTTCCCTCACCTTAATGTCCCTCACTCGGCAACAACCAAGCACCACCACCTCCCTCTCCCTAACCCGGTTTACGACCACCACAAGCCCACACCACACCACCCTTCACCACCGCACACCACCACCCCCTTCACGGCATTCCCGAGCCCCTACCACCTTTACGGTTTGCGGAACAAAAACCAAGCTCCATCACCTTGTGCGGGTTCACGAGTTCGAGTTTGTGGACTCCGGGTCTCGAGAATTCAAGACTCTCTAGCGGCCTCGAGTGATATTACGGTGATACGGGACGTCAAGCGGTGCAACCGGGTTAACTCCGCAACCTTCTCTCTCGACTATTTACGTGAGCACCTCGACCTATTTTTATTATTGTTAACTTAGTTGGTGATATATTTATAGAACGGTTATACCCGGTTCGTATTTTAAAAAACGTATAAAATGCGGGTTTGTAATATAAAAGGTGACGGTTAGAAAAATAATAACTTACAAACTCTATTCGTTATTATCCTAAGTATAATGGTTATTTTATTAATCATTATACTCATATTTTTGACACATATAATTTATTAGTAACAAATAATAATTATGTTTTATTTTATAATTATTATAAATATAAAGGAATTAAATTTACATGCAAAAAAAATTTTAAAAAAATTATTTCATGTAGTTATATATATATATATATATTAATTTTCTTAAAAATTAATAATTATATATATTTATATATATATATATACTTATATAAATATAAAATTGTTGAGACAACAAGAAATGATTTTGGAAAATAAAATAATAAAATAATTATTCTATGACACTTTAATTGCACCCATTTATAATAAATATATATTATATATTTATTAATTATAAGGAATGACTTAAACCGAAAACAAGATTTGGACAAATAAAAGTCTAAGTTATAATATTTATTAAAAGAATTTTAATAAATATAACAACTTTAATGACAAGTTGTATCACCAACGGGGGTCGAGTCGGACGCTTCTAAATTATTACAAGGCAAGTGTCAAGACTTCGGGATATTGGTCGTGTGACCAACCCACACTTTAATAACTACTTAGACCTTAAGGTGTCTTAATTAATTTAGGGCAGAGATAGGTCGGAACTTATTTGGACTTGCTACTTACATCATCACTCACCACCCTGTTAGCTACGGTGAGTCTTCACGGCCTCAGTTTTACTTGTTTTAAATTGATTTTTAAACATACGGGGGAGAAAACTTGCTCAACTTGAAAGTTGACACAAGTACCTACATTATTACATGAGTCAACTCGTTTAACGCATCAAAGTCCTCTCTTATTCTGTAACCGTTAGTTATGATATAAACGTGGAATGCATGAATAGATCTATTTGGGTTAACACCCCCACCCGTGGTTAGTCGCTCTAAAGTTGATTGGAGGTCAAAGCGAGTGCATAATTTTCATCTACTATATAATGTTTAGTGTTAAGGACATTGGGTTAGGGGCACAACTACAACGTCGAGTTTCAGTTACGGGAGCTCATGGTAATAATAATAGACTTACACTATTGTTTTAATTAATGATAGTGGTACACCATTGTTCTGGTGAACAATACACAACTTGAAATCTTGTGGTCCAACAGAAAACTATTCAACTAAACCTGTGAACTCACTAACTTTATGTTGACTTTTTTAGCTTTTTTTCTCAGGTAACTAGAAACATGGAAGAAACGGCATGCATGCATGTAGATCATCTTTTGGAGTTTTCCTGTTATAACCTAGGAGCATCTAGGTCATAACCGACAAACTCGTTGTTTAAAAAGCTGTACACTTTGGTTTTAAGTACGGTACTTTTGTATGTAATGTCCCAAAACAATTTATGTTTTCTTGTAATGACTTAACCCTTTGATTATGAATGCATTTAGAAGTCGTTTGTTGTAATCAAAGGCTATGAACATCATGAATCGTCACACCCCGCGTTTCCGCCCTAGGCGGGGTGTGACAAAAATTTTAAAATGACTTTTTTTAGTCCAAAAGTTTTATTTTTGTAACAATTTTCATCGAATTTGTTAACACCTTTAGTGCCCCTGGTAGCATAACAAACATTACACACACACCCCACCCACCCCTCTCTATCTCTCTTCACATTTTCTATCTTCTCTCTATCCTAACCATCATGTAAGGCCTCAAAACCGGGCACCCTACAGTAGGGTCTTATTACTGGGTATTCCCTTATCAAAACACTTATCTTATTTCATGAACAAACAGCGGAAGTCTTCTTAAAAATAGTTTTAGCTTTTAACTCATTATCGTTATAATCATTACCTTACGAATGCCTGCACACCGACCCCGGTAGCACCGCTCCTAATCCAAGATACGTCGTCCACGAAACTCACCTGCAAAACAACCTAACGTACATACAAAGTTAGCTACGCTGAGTGAGTTGTAACAGTTTATTTTAATTAGAAACATTCACATCACCAATAATATTTAATTCAACTCAAAACATTACTGTCCTTAATGAAATAGTTCGTCATTTATTTACATGTTGATAACTCCTGTCATCAACAATACCCCATAAGGTCTCACCGACCCTAGACTCCACTATACCCATAATCCCGTAAGTTCTTCGAAACAGACCGAACTCATTGTTCTGCTAACTTGTAATTCACCACGCACATTGACACGATATCTGGTAAAAACAACCAACTCCGAATCATAGACCCGAATAGCCCTAACAATGACTCTTATAAGGGCTACTACACAGTAGACGTAAACACGACCTTGTTCCCACACCATAGTCAATCTATTGCTTAACATCAAAGCAATAACATCACAACACATTAATTATCAATAAACATTTGCATGCAATATAAATCAAATATAAATGCACACAACAATCACCTCGTCACAATCGACCTCATCAGGGCTTTCATCATACTCCGAGCTCATCACTGCCCCTAAAAGCATTGTCACTCTTGGTGGCTTCCCAAAGGACCTCGTCCTTCACATCATTACCCGTCGTGTCACAAGGACAACGACACAAACACGCACAACATCAAGCATATAACGCATAACACCGTACTAGCATTTACATAACTCGTTAACTAAACATGAACCCTGCACACATTCTCATGATAACATATCCCAGATGTACTCATAAAACGTCTAAACCCGTTTCCTGACTCACCCTGAATAACTCATGGCACGACACACCCAAATCATCACAACTCCTAGTTCACACATCCTAAGGACGTCACATCGACCCTTAGTTTCATTATTACAGATTTATCTCGAAAAACACTTCTGCTTTAATCGTTACTCATAATGCATTTGGTTAATAGGATAAAACACGCGAGTATGTACGATAGCCTCCAAAATAGTAAAACAATAAAAAGGGGAATTAGAAACTCATTGGTTATGCTGAGCCTCAATCCCTGCTCTGCAACTAGTCCGTTCATGCTCGAAACCCGAACCTGACAATGCATGATCACATGATCAGACATGTTCTAATCATACATTGAATAACTTATAACCATATAATTAAACCTCCAACACTCTTCTTCAATAACCCACTGTTCGTTCTCCACAAAACCCTAACTATACAAGTTCCCACGGATCGGGTCATCCTTGACTCGTTTGGAATCCTAATACCCGAACTGGGCCCCATGCACGCATGCAAACCATGCTATAAAAAAGTAAACCCTAACAACGCAAAACGTATGATCTCACGTCAGTTTCCCATGCATGCACGACATGCAAAAACCCTAGTCGAGTCCACCGTCGTTATCGAATGAGTGCACCCTGTACCATCCCTATCGTCTTCGCCTTCTTCATCGTGCACCATCATTCATCACCAACATTCCTTTCGTCCTTGTCGCCTTGTATTGTTGACCGGTCGCCACCGAGCACCACCACCATGCGCTACCATCGTCTTCCTAGTCGGCAAGCCCTAGCCGGCCTTCCGCCATGCCTCCTTCGCCTTAAGCCACTCCTGCGCGCCACCCCGGTTACGGTCTCAGCAGTCCCCGTTGTCTCCATCCTCTCCGTGTACCACCACTTGCCTCCCTTGCTCGGCCACGTTCTGCCGTTGGACGTCAACCCAATGGGTAACCCGCTTCTCCCTCTGTTGGTCGTCCAGTCGCATGTCATCACCACCTACGACTGCCTCTCTCTCCGACTAGCACCATCGCTCATCTCAATCTAGTCGTTGCCGCCTCCTGCTACCCATGTGACCACCGCTACAGCCAATCATCACCATTTCCCTCGTCTCCTCTCCGAATGTCGGCCACAAGTGTCACACCCCGGCCGACCGCGGATTATACGCCGGGGCTGACGCGGTTGTTCAAAGCACACGATCAACTATAATTTCATATGTTCATTAAATCAAGATTTTATTACATAAGTTCAATCAATGACTAAAAATCCAATACATCAACATGTCCAAATTCTTTGTTCATTAAGTCCAAACCCTATATGTAGTATCTTGCATATGATCTCAAAGACTAGTACCTAAAACATGTTCAAAACAGGGTCAACTAAAAATAGTTGGTGAGCATACATAGGTTTCGACACCACAGGTAATATCAAGAGTTTGTGTACAATTCATATGATGCATGTTTTAATAAGGTAATTATGGAGAATCACTATAGTTTAAACAGGGGTGTACAATCAAACCTTGTGACTGATAGGCACAACACAACAGCTATCCTTAAATGTTAGGCATAACACAACAGTTATCCTTAAATGTTTGGCATAACACAATAGTTATCCTTAAGTGTTTTCGGCAACAATCACCCTAACCGGGTGGGTTGGTCAGACTCAATAGATATATCATTGTATACCGTCGGCTTGTACAAAGTTAATGATTACACTTGCACTATGCACAAAAAGTTGGTAAATGTTGTTTGCATAAATAGTGTTCAAGCATAAGGCACAAATTGCACACATGATCATAATGTTGAATTGTATAAATTGCAAATTGTTTGAATGTAATCATGTTCCACCCCAAAAGTGTAAAAATGTAAAAGGGGTTATGTAAACTCAGCTGAGTTGTGTACGAGTAGTGGATAGCACTACACAAGGATGAAGGTAGAAAACACGAGAGTTTTCCTGTGAATTGCTTACGTATGCCCTAGAATTATATGCATAATAATTAGGGACACATGGGATTTTGAAACGATGACACGGAAGGTTGAATGTCCTATGACGCACTAATGATTAACGAGTATACGAACTTATCCACAGGGAAAGGGTTTTCCTAAATATAATAATTAAGATAGGCACGTTTCGAATTGAGAGTTTGTTGAAGCACTTTTGTGTGACAGACACTCTGGATAGTGTCTTAGCTTTAGTACTTGTCTTGTATGTATTAGTCTTTGTATGTTAGTGTCTGTATGTATTAGTTATCGAGTTGTAATTTCTAATGCATGTTATTGTTGTATTATTTCTCTAAGTGTTTTGCGCACTTAGCATGTGCGCAGGAATTACTTCCTGCGTACTTAGCAAGTACGCAGGAATACTCTGCGTACTTGCTAAGTACGCATGAACAATTTGCCCTGCGTACTTGTTAAGTGCGCAGAGATCAAGTCTAGTATAAATAGAATAGGTTGACAGAAGTTATGTACGCAGACATTTGCACTCAGTATATTCTCTTTATAACCCTTCAAATTTATAATAGACGGATTTTGAAAGTGATTTCGTTATCAGTTTACTTTGTGTTGCTTGATTCTCCACCTAGTCACGGGCATTCCGCACCCGGTCCGACTAGTCACACACCCACACGTAACGATCCGAGACACCGGGGACCAACAAGTGGTATCAGAGCATAGCTCTTGATTTCGAGTGTTGTGAGTGTGCTAGGAGCATCTTCTACACATCCTACAGATATTTTGCAAGCAAAAGTGGGTGTTTTTGTTTATTTTTATGATAAAATAGGGGTGGCTCTTGAGCACTATTTTAGAAGCAAAAATCACTCAAAAATCAACTTTTGTTATGTATTTGAGTGTTTTGAACATCAAAGGTTGGTTAGAAACGAGTTTCTGACCCTTTGGCTCATTTTGTTTGGTCATATCTTTGATTTCTTCTGTCTCTGAAGAGATTCCAGTGACCGGAAAAAGTTGGTAAGGGTTGGTGAAAAAGTGACCTGCGTACTTACCTTATTTGGCAACAAGTACAGTCTTGTTGCGTACTTACCAAGTACGCAAGACCATATTTTCTGCGTACTTAAGTCATCTCCTGCGTACTTATCATTTTCTCTTACATACTTAACAAGTACGCAAGAGAAAATTCTAAATACGGAAGACCAGATTTTTTAAGTGCGCAAGGCCAGAGTCAAGTGCGCAAGTTGTTTTGACTTTTCTGAAACTTGACTAAGTGTCACACTATGGCAAATCTTCAGAACCTTGGTAACCTACTTAATTATGACAATGAGATTGGAACCCCACAGAAACCACCAAAGCTGCTTAATGTAAATGATTATTCAAACTGGAAAGCACGCTTTGAGCACTATATCTCATATACCGATTCTTCACTTTGGATACCCATTCGAGAGGGTTATAAGCATCCCATATATACATATCTTGATGAGGAAGTTCCCAAGCCTATCTCCAAACTTGATGAAGAAAAAAGAAAGTTTATGACAGAGAGAAGAAGGCACACGGATCTATTACTATGGCCTTGACCAGGGAGTTATTCCACAGCTTTAGAGGATATGATAACTCCAAGGATCTCTGGAAGGCTTTGCAGAAGAGATTCGAGGGAAACAGCAACATCAAGAAGAGTAAGAGGGATCTTCTTAGGAAGCAGTATGAGTGCTTCAGATATCTGGAGAATGAATCTACTGATGAACTTATATCTAGATTCTTTCATCTTCAAACTGAGCTAAAAGCTTTTGAGCTAAAGTATCCTGATGAGGAATTAGTTGAAAATTTTCTGGATGCTTTACCACCAAAGTTTGAGATGTATACCACTTTGCTGAGAGAGAACCCGAAGTTCTATGAGATGACGATTGAAGAAGCAATCGGTAAGGTTCAAGCTCACGATATGAACCTGAAAAGAAAGGAAAGCTCAGGAAGACCTCAAATCCAAGACCCTTCTATGTATTATGGGACGTCTTCCACAGCTAAATCTTATGGTTCTGGTATCGCCTTATTCTTAGGGAACTCTAATGAAGAAGATAACTCGAATGGTTGTGGTGGTCATACATGCTTTATAGCATCTTGATCTGGTTCTCACCACCAACATCCCTCAAGAAATCCTCCCTCTACATCTTCAGCTAACCAGACTGCTATAGCCAAGATAGCTGAAGATCATGTAGCATTATTTTCATCGTGTATGCTTGCTTATGAGAACTTCATTGGTGGCAAGCTTACAGATCCTGAGACAATTGAAGAAGATTTTAATCAGGTGGATCCAGATGACATGGAGGACATGGATATTCAGTGGAATATGGCCATGATCTTAAGAAGGGCCAAGCGTTTCTTGAACATACTTGGATGAAATTTTATTGGTGGGCATTCAAATGCCAAGGTGGGTTTTGACAAAACCAAGGCCAAGTGCTACAAGTGTCAGAACTAAGGACACTTTGCTCGTGAATGTCAGAAGGACAAAGCACCTGCCTCAGGATTCACAAGACCAAGCCAGGGAAACAACCAAGGAAACAATCAAGGGTACAACTCTAACAACCGCAATCAAAATCAAGGTGGAACGTCCAATGCTTTGGTGGCTCAACAGAACGAAAGCTTTGATTGGGGTGTTCATCTGGAGGATGCCCTTATTGCACAAACACAAGTTGGTCTCATGGCTGAGATTATGGAGATGATGGAAGCAGAGGAACGGGAAGCGTCTGTGGCTGATCAAGTAGAGTCTACAACTGCAATTGCCCTCATGGCTATTGGAAAGGCATCATGTTCATCGAATGAGGTAGATTCTAATCCTTTTGCTGTCATTTCTTGTTCCAAATGTCTAAGCTTAAAGGTTGAAAATTCTAAGCTTCAAGACAAAGTCGAACCCCTTCGTATTGCAGCGTTAAGCTACAAGGAAAATGAAAAACGTTACAAAGATTCAATTGAAACTTTAAAGAAAGAAAAACGTGATTATTCACTTAAAATCAGCGATCAATAGTTTCATTTGGATGTTGCGTACAAGGGGTTAGAGAAAAGGAACAATGAGATCAACAACCTGCAAAATGAGATCTTGCAGTTGAAAGGTAATATTGAGAAGTTGAAAAATTCTCTCTTTGTGGTGGAACACTACGAGTCTGTAGTGAGACAAGTGAATGGCTTAGGGTTGGGTACTAATGACATTCCTCCACCAGTTAGCGGGAAATTTGTCAACGGCTTAATTGACATTGATTTGTCATGCCTTGATTAGTCCTCAAGTCAGGATGATTCCTCTAACAAGGATGATTCCTCAAGTAAAGTTGACTCTGCATCTAATGAAGAGTTCTATACTGCTTCTGATGATGGGTCTGAGAACACCTGCCCTGAAGGAGTAGTCTCTGAGGAGTTGCTATGTGAACAGAAAGTTAAGAAAAACATTATCACTGATAGTGATAATTGTATTTTTACTGAACCCAATATCATTGAATCAAATGAAAAATTAAAAGTGATGCTTTATGGGGGATATAAAAAAATTAATCAAGTTAAGAAAGAAGCTTTTTCAGCTCATTTTAGGCTTGGTTATCAAGAAAATTTGCAAAAATTTTATATTCCCAAAAACCAATCATCATCGGGTCAAACTGCTGTTCACCAAACAACTTCTCCTTCTCATCATGCCGAGTCATCTAATGTCAGATCTAATGAGCCTTACAGGAGGACTTAAAAAGAAAAGAGAACTTGCTTTCACTGTGGTATGGTTGGTCACATTCGTGTGAACTGTCCTGCTAAGAACCACGGGAAACGGCCAATTGTTTCACAACCGGCTGTTATCCCTAAGTCACCACTAGTGAAGCATTCCAAAAGTCCAAAAGCAAATGTGGTGAAACCACCAGTAAAACCTATGGTAAGGCCAAAGATTACATCTGAGGCTAAACCATCTGTTTCAAAAAAAGGGAAAGCTACCTGCTAAACCTAGTGCATCTACCTCTGGTAGTGCACCAACTGGTGAGAAACCTGTGGTGAAACTCTCTAAGCCACAGAGGAGAAGAAGGAACAAGAGATTGAGAAAGCTGGCTAGAATTCAATCAGGTGAAGCTTCCACTAGTTCACATGCTGCTGTTGAATCTAAGTCTACTGATCCAGTTAAGAAAAAGAAGAGGTCCTGGAATAACAAATCCAAAAGTTCTCAATCTCCTGGTCCCAAATATTCTAAAGATTCATCCATTTTTTACAGTCACGACTGTGAATTAATTGAGGTTGTTTATTTTAAGAAAGACGGACGACCCAAGACCACTATGGCTTGGGTCTCCAAATCTAATTATTTTCTTGTGACTCGTGCAGGGACATCTGAAGGGTACTATCTCTAATCGTTGGTATGTAGATAGTGGATGTTTCCGGCACATGACAGGTAACATGGCCCTGCTTCAAGATGTGAAACCATTCAGAGGCGGCTATGTGGCCTTTGCTGGAGAGAAAGGTGGTAGTATCACGTGTCAAGGCTTGGTTTCAAATGGTTGTGTCAGCTTCGACAACGTCAACTACTGCGAGCAGCTGAAGCATAACCTGTTGAGTGTCTCCCAGATGTGCGACAAGGAGTACTCAGTTATGTTTGACAAGACTGAATGCATGATTCTCAAACCTGGTTTTGAGGTTCCTGAAGACTGGATTCTGATGCGACTGCCAAGGACAAACGACATCTATCAGATCGACATGAGCGTGGCGAAAACCACCTCATCAGTTGCTACTTGTTTGCTTACCAAAGCGACAGAGCTTGACTCAATCTTGTGGCATAGGAAACTCGGACACATTTCTTATCGAAAAATGAATCATCTTGTCCGAAACGGTTTGGTAACCGGTGTTCCTAAGCTGAGATTCACCGTTGCAGATGATTGTATGCCTTGTAAAAAGGGCAAACAGCAACGGAAGTCTCACAAGCCCAAGCTCCAAAACTCCATCGATACCCCTTTGGAGCTATTACATATGGATCTGTTTGGCCCCATAAGTATCAGGAGTATTGGAGGTAAGTCATACTGTCTGGTTGTAACTGATGATTTCTCACGTTTTTCTTGGGTACATTTTTTAGGTAAAAGGATGAAACTACTGTCATTCTTCAATACTTGATCCTGAGCTTGGAATCTCTTTGCAAGTTGAAGGTAAGAAGAATAAGGAGTGATAACGGAACTGAATTCAAGAATAATTTGATGGAACTTTTCTGCCTCAAGAAGGGGATCCGTCACGAATTTAGTGCCCCGTACACACCTCAGCAGAATGGAGTCGCAGAACGGAAGAACAGAACCTTGATTGAGACTGCAAGGACAATGCTATCAGATGCAAAGCTTCCAATCACTTTCTGGGCAGAAGCATTTAATACAGCTTGTCACGTCTTGAACAGAGTTCTGGTTGTGAAGAGGCACAACAAGACTTGCTATGAGTTGATCAATAATCGACCTCCCAATCTTAACTATCTAGTTCCTTTTGGTAGTCCATGTTCCTTATTGCTACAATACAAAGACTGAAGGTCTAAGTTTTATGCAAAAGCGGTGGAAGGCAGACCGAAGGTCTAAGTTTTATGCAAAAGCGGTGGAAGGCATCTTCTTAAGATATGTTGCCAACTCGCCTTGCAAGAGAGTGTACAATATAGGAACTCGTACTGTCGAGGAATGGTTTGAAGTGGATTGTAGTAAACACAGCATTCCACCAGGACCAACTGGTCCAGCTTGGGGTTTTGATTATGATGCGCTATTCAAATCTTTCAACCTTCCTGATCTGTCTGCCGATGATGCGGCAAATGTGTATGAATTATTTGGTGGCGGTGATGACTCCAGTTTCTTAACACGTGCTATTGTATCGATTGTAACTCCTGATTCCAATGCTGCATCTGCATCTGGAACACATGGCAATGATAACATTGAAGATGTTCATGTTGACGGAAATGACGCTCAAGCTAATCCTAACACTCGTATAGGAAATGAAGCTCCAGCTGATCCAATCAACATTGAATCTTCTTCTTCTGGAACATAGGATATGGGAGAGTTGAGCATAAACCTCGATTCAGAAATTTAGGAACCGGAAATACCAGAGACGAGAGTGCATAAGAATCATTCAGAAATTTAGGAACCGGAAATACAAGAAGAACTGTCTCAATTCCAAAAGTTGCATGTGTGGGATTTGGTTGACTTGCCAAGAGGCGCACAACCAATTGGAACCAGATGGGTGTTCAAGTGCAAGACGGATGATCGTCATCTTGTAGTGAAGAATAAAGCAAGGTTGGTTGTTCAGGGTTTTTATCAACAAGAGGGCTTAGATTACACAGAAGTATATGCCCCAGTTGCTAGACTTGAGGCCATTCGACTGTTTCTGGCTTATGCCTCCTATGTCGGCTTCAAGATCTATCAACTTGATGTGAAGAGTGCTTTCCTGAATGGAAAAGTTCATGAAGAGGTCTATGTTACTCAACCTCCCGGCTTTGAAGATCCGCATAATATCAATAAAGTGTTTAAGCTCGACAGAGCACTTTATGGTCTTCATCAAGCACCTAGGGCATGGTATGAGACATTATCAAAACATCTACTGTCAAATGGTTTCGATCGTGGACAGATTGACTCGACCCTCTTCATACGGAAAGCAGGGGGTGATATTCTTCTTGTACAAGTGTATGTCGATGACATTATCTTTGGGTCTACAAATGAAGAGATGTGTAGGGAATTCGAATAGGTGATGAAGTCTAAGTTTGAGATGAGTAACATGGGTGAATTGTCGTTCTTCTTGGGTATGCAAGTCAGTCAAAGAGAGGATGGCATTTATCTGCATCAAACCAAGTATGTGCAGGACATCTTGTCAAAATACAAGATGAATGATAGCAGTACTTATGGCACACCTATCCCCGTCAATCATGGTCTGCATCCAGACAAAGATGGAAAGGATGTGGATTACAAATTGTACCGTGGGATGATCGGATCTCTTATGTATCTCACAGCTTTAAGGCTCGACATAATGTTTGTTGTATGCTTGTGCTCAAGGTTTCAGTCACAACTGAAGGAGTCTCATATGATAGCTGTCAAGAGGATTTTCAGATACTTGAAAGGGAAACCCCGATTGGGTCTTTGGTACTCAAACCAGCAGTCATTTGACTTCAAAGCCTATACTGATTCAGACTATGGCGGTTGTAACCTTGATAGAAAGTCAACTTCTGGTGGATGTCAATTCTTGGGAGACAGACTGGTTTCCTGGCAGTGTAAGAAGCAATCAACAGTTTCTGTCTCAACAGTGAAGCAGAGTACATTGCTGCAGCTAGCGGTTGTTCTCAGATATTGTGGATTCAGCAGCAATTGAGAGACAACAATGCCACCGTGTCCATCACAAACAACCCGGTGAAACATTCCAAAACTAAACATATTGAAATTCGCCATCATTTCATCCGTGATTGTGCTGAAAAGCATCTCATTGAACTTGTAAAGGTTCACACGGATGACAAATTTGCTGACCTTTTCACTAAGGCGTTTGATCGAACCCGTTTTGAGCATGTTGTCAACTTGATAGGAATGTTCAATCCAGAGTGAAAACCTGTTTTTCTTAAATCAATTCAATTCATGAAAGTTAAAGTTTATATCTTTTAAGTTTCTGTATAGTTCTTTTAATTTTTCAAATATTTTACAAAAATCCAAACAAAATAGAAAATGGATAAAATTTCAAAGTTATCTTGAGAAAAGAGGAAATGATAGTACATCAGTAATGATCTAAACGCCATAGACTGCTCATATGGGAAATGATTGCGTCATGCTTACTTGATTGTTTAAATTGTTATGTTTTTAATCTGCTTATTTACAAGTAATTTGAATTGTCAGTAGGTTGTAGGCGTCTTTGAATCATTAGTAGTGTGGAAACTAAATCTAGACTACAACTGTGATTTGAACCCATGTATGCATGTGTGCGTGTGTAAAAGAATACAAAAAGATCATTATCAGATAAAGGATGTAAGAATTTAGCAAATATTTTCTTAAGATACCAGTTTCGGGTTATGTCTTTAGCACAATTTATCGGTTCACTTCACTACCCATACTCACAAGTATGCAATGGGAAATTGGGCCAAGATATGTCTTAACATCAACCGTTAAGCTTATATTCACCCTTGAATCATACCTGATTCATTGAAATCAAATCTAGATAAAAGTTGGATCACCTTACCTAAATCCTCAGACTCCATATCTATTAACATGAATCATCATATGATATTCGTAGAAGAAAATCAAATCAAACCAAGACATCTGAATCACTCGATTCTGAATCTTATGATTCTTGATAATCCTTATGGATTCTGCTTGATTTTTTCTGTGCTAAACGATGTAACTTCATTCTAGAGATTTGAAAATGTTTGGGAAAATCTTAGATGCCTTGAGATAGTGCAAGTTACATTTCTGTAGCATATCAGTGGGGTACACGCAGTAGCGATGGGTTTGTGGCAGGTTCTACAGCGAGAGGTAAGATCTGGGAAATTTGAAATGTTTAAGCCTCAAGTGCCCAAGCGAGTCAGGGACAAGAATGCTAGACATCTTGTGACTAAGAGAAGCTTAAAGAAACTGATATACAAGCCAGTGCTGTATGAAACCAAGATTCCCCTGAGCAAGTTATCTCAGGATATCCTCGGTAACATATGGTACTGGTACGTAGATCCTAAATCGGGCGAGGTAGTGGTGATTGGAGAGGTGTAGTCCGATAGTGGAAGCTTAGTGCCAAGGGAACTGATCAGAGTGTTTGATGAAGTCTGCTTCATAAACTTCTCTGTGAAAGATCTGGAGGCACTAGCTGACAAGTACTGCATGTACACGGACGAGTGGACAAAGTTCCTTGCTTCTAAATATGACAAGGTGATCAAGTTCTGCCTTGACTACAAGAAGAAGATGGAAGCTAAAGTTGGGGAGCAGTGAAGACCGAAGACATATCAGAGCTGTTGTCAAGGGGGAGTTTGTTGAAGCACTTTTGTGTGACAGACACTCTGGATAGTGTCTTAGCTTTAGTACTTTTCTTGTATGTATTAGTCTTTGTATGTTAGTGTCTGTATGTATTAGTTATCGAGTTGTAATTTCTAATGCATGTTATTGTTGTATTATTTCTCTAAGTGTTTTGCGCACTTAGCATGTGCGCAGGAATTACTTCCTGTGTACTTAGCAAGTACGCAAGAATACTCTGCGTACTTGCTAAGTACGCATGAACAATTTGCCCTGCGCACTTGTTAAGTGCGCAGAGATCAGGTCTAGTATAAATAGAATAGGTTGAAAGAAGTTATGTACGCAGACATTTGCACTCATTATATTCTCTTTGTAACCCTTCAAGTTTATAATAGACGGAGTTTGAAAGTCATTTCGTTGTCAGTTTACTTTGTGTTGCTTGATTCTCCACCTAGTCACGGGCATTCCGCACCCGGTCCGACTAGTCACACACCCACACGTAACGATCCGAGACACCCGGGGACCTACAGAGTTTATAATTGCACATAATAATATTTAATAAATATTCGTGTGTTTGTATCATTAAATAATGGTTTAAGAAAATAATATAATTTATTATATTATTTTTAAGTTAGAGAAATAACACGATAATTATATTCATGACAAAAATAATAAATATATTATTTTTATTCGGAAACGTGAGTTTGGGTGATAATATAAATAATTATATTATTTTTAAATGTGAGAATAATAACTAAAAACTAGATATAAATCTAAACCCGAGCCTACGGGTGTTTCTCGGTTTCAAAACATATTAATATATTATTATAATAATAATGGGTTAGTTTTTATATAAAAATATAATGTAAAAAGTGGCCAAATAAAAAGATGGGGTATAGAGACTCGAACCCGGGTCTCCTCCCCATCAGCACAACATACTAACCACTCCGGCCCGCTAGGGTTTCGCATTCAAAGTTGGTTCTGAAATGTTTTTAATCATGAACACTTAGGTGTTCATCCCTCATGCGAGCCGAACCCGATCCCAGCCCCAAATCCAACCAAAACGATCCTTATTAGCCAAAATATCAAAGGGGTTTTGTGCATAAGTGAATGGCGAATCTGAGGATGTATTTATTTGTAGAAATCATCGGTTTTAGGGTCGTTAATTTTTGTTAAAAGGGCCGAAAACCCTAGGTTTGAATCATGAATCAATTGATCGATTTTGATAAGATTAATGGTTAAAATCATGGGGCTTTTAACAAGTTGATGATGTCGAATTTGTTGATAAGGTTTAATTGGATTGAGGTTGAGTCTAAGAGCAAAACCCCCAAATCATTTTATGAACAAACCCTAGGTTTTAGATCACGATTAATTCGATGTTATATGATAGAATTAACATGGGGCTTTTACAGAGCAAAAGACAGCGAAACTACCCATACCAATTAATTGGATTTAGATCGTGTTTAGGTTAGAGTTCGATTAAACCCGAATGGGTATGAACCCTAGAATCCAATCGTGTTAAATTCGATAATGTAAGCCTCAATTAGCATAGGGCTTTTGATATAGACATAGAAACGAAGCTAGGGATGTGTTTAATTACCAGAATGAGAATGGAATTGAGGGTGCTCAACTAGAAAGGACTTCAAGTTGCATGACTCGATCTTCGATGGTACAGGCTGTGCTTTCGATCGAATTGGATGATGTAACAGGTTCTGTGGGACTCGATTTAGGTGCGCAGGTGATCAATTTCAGTGTGAATGGTTGAATTGATGCGAATTGGTGAGGAATAGGGATGAGTTCCACGGTTACGGGTTTGGTATTCATAATGGGATTAATTTGTGATCATTATGGGTTACTAATGGACGTAAATGATTCAATTATGATCGCCATAATCATCACCATGCATTACATCCTTCAATTTGAATGGATTTGAGTTTGTTGTTGCGAATTTGGATTCAAGGGGCTACGGTTTGACTTTTAAAAGTCAACAGGAACCAAAATCACTCAATTTTGACTTTCAAAGTCAACAGAATTGGGTTTAGGGTAATTACAACTTTAATCCCTGTAGTTTTAAGTGTATTAGAGTTTGAAAAGTGACAGGCATAGTCCCTGAGGTTTCTAACTGAGTTAACTAAGTTAACTGGAATTTGCCGGGTGTCACAATACATGTCAAAATAATAATTAATGTGGTAAGTACGGGGTTGAAATGAAGTATTATTATTGTATAAAATACAATAAAATAAAACCAGAAAATCCTGGATGTTAAAGTATCCCCTAGTTGAGGGAATTTCGTCCTGAAATTCAACTGATGGAGACTATTGAATCAGGAAGAAAATGAGGGTTTTGGATTCTCAATGAGTTTTGACTGTTGGTTTGGGGAGTACGATTGATAATAAGATTTAGGTCTGATACACAAAGTCAGGCATGAATGATGGTAGTGGATTTAGTTTGAATAGAATTGAGGAGAAAACTGTCGAAGAACATTTTGGATTTCAAAGATGGAATGCATCACTTGAAATGAGAATGATGAGAATTTGATGATCAAAACTTGTTTAGGATGTAGTCTAATATGCTCAAGAAATGTCACTGGATAAGAGGTTTCACAAACATTGGTCAAGGTCAAAATAACATAAAACGTCACGTGACACGAACAACTCTACTTCTGACGATATGACAGGAACACTTATATATAGGAAGTACCAGTGGCGTATCCATAGTGCCCTTATCATATCACATCAGTTTCATTGTTATATATCACGATAGGTTTTATGTCATAACGCATGACAGAATTCACTATGTTTTCCATGCGCTGACTTTTATAATTACGTGTGCACCCATAATTACTCAATTCATCGCATGGTCCATATAGATCATCCCGTTGTGTGTGGGTCAAGAGAGGACACAAAATTACTTAGTTCACAATTATTGTTTTCACGTATGAGTTGCCAATAAATAACTGTGCCCCTAGATAGTAAGGTCAATCAGAAAACTAAAGAGTAATAATGTGGCATAACTTAGAGTTCCATAGCTTCCTCATGTTTGAACAAGAATACGTCAAACCCTGAGTAGCTTAAAAGTTTGTAGTTTTCAACCTTTATGGATAAAGTGAATTATCATGCCTTGTGATCCATCAATTGCAACAATTGTACCCAATCTAGTTCTGTGTATAATGTAAACACCCAAGTTTCATGTTTAATCTAGTATTATGTACATTGCATTCAACCATGTATCATGTATTACGTGATCAATCTAGTATTATGTATATTGTATTCAACCAAGTATCATGTATCATGTGAACAATCTAGTATTGTGTATCGTGTGCTAAATCTAGTATTATGTATATTGCAAACAAACAGGTTTCATGTATCATGTGATAAATCTAGTGTTATGTATCATGTGAATGCTCATATGTAAGTTACTGAATCTCATGAGTAACGTAAACTATCAAATTTTGTGGGTGGTCGAGTGTTGCGGACAAGCGTGTTGCTTGACATTCATGTATAATGTGGGTAGTTGGGTTTTAAATTCTCAATCTTCTTGAGGTTTATATGGATGGTTAACGCCTACGCGAAATGATTCATCTCCTTGAAGTGCCTAGTATGTTCGTATATTTTCGAAGGTTTTGTAGGTGTTTAGAGTGATGTGCTTACGAATAATTGATTTATGCTTTTTGTTTGTAAATAGACGAGTAATTGTGACTTATTATTGTTTGCAATTTAATAAAATAGTGAAAATAATAAGTTGAATAATTAGATAAATAGATGAATAAATAAAACCTTTTAATTTTTAATTATCATAAGGAGAATGTTTCAAAGGAAAATAATGGCTAAATCATTTAATAATTGAGCCAAGATTTAATAATAATTAATTTAGCGAAGTAAAAGTCATAATTAGTTATTAATTAAGATAGTTTTTTATAAATCAAGTTATATCAAGTCTCTTTACAAGGTGAAAAGGTTTATAGAAAATTTATATTCCTGATAATATTTATAAACTAAGGGTTTGATAAAGGTTTTGCTTTGTTTGAACAAAATAACGTTGTTGTTTAAATTAGATAATAAAATGATTTATCTACAAAGAAGGCTTAGGTACGTGTACTAAATTGCAATGAATGAAAAGATGATGTTTGGGTGATCTTTGATGAAAATATAACGGATGTATTTTATACTCGTAATATTAAATCAACGAATAATGGCATTTAAGTTGTAAGATAAAAATTATAATTGAATGATGAAATGTTGAATACTTATTCCAAACATAAAGAAGTGGTTCTTAAACTGAAATTTTAAAGACAAGAAGTAGAAAAATCCAGCTAACGCCTCAGGTAGCTTTCCACTAGGAAGCAGATGAGCACCAAGATGAACATCGCAATGGTTACTCGAATAGCAAACCGGGCCTCAGCTCTAGTTGCTTCTGTGCGTGCGTCAAATATCTCTTGGTCTCCTTCCATCTTGTCAATGTGGGTACCTAGATTTGAAATCAGGTCTTCCTGGTACCGTACTTGACCGAAAAGGCTGTCTATTCGCTGCCCTAGCAGGTCGTGTCTTATCCCTTGCTCCATCCCTTGTCTCATGAATTCTGCAGTCCTCACATACTGGTGGGTGGCATCAACTAGGAGTCCTATAGCACTGGTGGGTGCCATTGTCTTGCTCTTGGGTTCGGGTGGTATGGGTCAGGTGCTAAGTAGGGGTCTCTCAGGGGGGATGGTAGCTGATTGTGTTGGTGAGGTGCCTGATAAGGGTATGTTGATGGGGGTGGTTCAGATGCCCGGAGTCTTTGGTCGTTGCTCCTAAACCAATCCGCTCTCATGTTAAACATGGATCTAGCAGCTGGGGGTGTCGGTGTCTGATGGTCTGGTGATGGTGACCCGATGTCTTCTTCATGTTCAGACTCTGTCTCAGGATAGTATACTGGGGAGGGAGGAGAGTATGAGTCCATGTCTAGCAGAAAAGAAAGATATTGTAAGTGATAAAACATACTATATGTTAGGTACAGAAGTTTTCATGAGTTCAAAGTTTGACTAGTCATAACACCGAGTTATCACAATAGTACGTTAGAAGTTACATTTGACCTATAAGTAGTGTACCCACGAAGAGAATTCCCAAGAAAGAGGGGTGAGTCACAAAGGACACACTAAAGTACTAGTCTTTCCTTAGTCAGAATCTCTTATGGGTCCACTCTCACTCTTCCAGCCATTATGTACTAATAACACTATTTTTTGGGCTCATGGTCATGATGAGAATCATTTCGGATTGGGCTTCGAGGCCCAAGGGTTTAAATCTTGTTCACAATTGATGATGGTGACATAATTCCTAGTGTGTAAGAATGAGGGTGTATGAAGTGTTTGAATAGAATAAGTGTATGGTAAAGCTTAGAATGAGATTTAATGGAGTCAAATAGATAGCATGTAATCAAACAGTGTGACAAACAAGGTATTACATGAATAGCAATTCCTTTGTTAACATGTAAGTTATCAAGTAGCGTAGCACATAAAATAACATGTATTGCGTCATGCATTGCAATACCTAAGATAACATGTAGGATGATCACATGAGGGGGTATCCTAAGGTTATAGACTAGGTCATTTCTTTCTAATAACCTAATTCCCTATAACCATGGCTCTGATACCAATCTGTCACAACCCGGTCGACGACGGATTATACGCGGGGGCTGACGCGGTTGTTCAAAGCACATGATCAACTATAATTTCATATGTTCATTAAATCATGATTTCATTACATAAGTTCAATCAACAACCAAAAATCCAATACATCAACATGTTCAAATTCTTTATTCACTAAGTCCAAACCCTATATGTAGTATCTTACATATGATCTCAAACACTAGTACCTGAAATGATGAAAACAGAGTCAACTAAAAATAGTTGGTGAGCATACATAGGTTTTGACACCACAAGTAATATCAAGAGTTTGTGTACAATTAATATGATGCATGGTTTAATAAGGCAATTATGGAGAATCACTATAGTTTTAATAGGGGCGTACAATCAAACCTTGTGACTGATAGGCATAACACAACACTTATCCTTAAATGTTAGGCATAACACAACAGTTATCCTTAAATGTTAGGCATAACACAACAGTTATCCTTAAGTGTTTTCGGCAACAATCACCCTAACCGGGTGGGTTGGTCAGACTCAATAAATCTATCATTGTATACCGTCGGCTTGTACAGAGTTAATGATTGCACTTGCACTATGCACAAAAAGTAGGTAAATGTTGTTTGCACAAATAATGTTCAAGCATAAGGCACAAATTGCACACATGATCATAATGTTGAATTGTATAAATTGCAAATTGTTTGAATGTAATCATGTTCCACCCCAAAAGTGTAAAAATAAAAAAGGGGCTATGTAAACTCACCTGAGTTATGTACGAGTAGTGGATAGCACCACAAAAGGATGCAAGTAGAAAACACGAGAGTTTGCCTGTGAACTGCATACGTACGCCCTAGAATTATAAGCATAATAATTAGGGACACATGGGATTTTGTGACGATGACACGGAAGGCTGAACGTCCTATGACGCACTAATGATTAACGAGTAGACGAACTTCTCCACGGGGAAAGGGTTTTCCTTAATATAATAATTAAGATAGGCGCGTTTCGAATCGAGAGTTTCTAATTACGAATAATATTATTTAATAAATATTCATGTGTTTGTACCATTAAATAATGGTTTAGGAAAATAATATAATTTATTATATTATTTTTAAGTTAGAGAAATAACACGATAATTATATTCATGACAATAATAATAAATATATTATTTTTATTCAGAAACGTGAGCTTGAGTGATAATATAAATAATTATATTATTTTTAAATGTGGGAATAATAATTAAAAACTAGATATAAATCCAAACCCGAGCCTACAGGTGTTTCCCGGTTTCAAAACATATTAATATATTATTATAATAATAATGGGTTAGTTTTTATATAAAAATATAATGTAAAAAGTGGCCAAATAAAAAGATGGGGGTATAGAGAATCGAATCCGGGTCTCCTCCCCATCAGCGCAACATACTAACCACTCCAGCCCGCTAGGGTTTCGCATTCAAAGTTGGTTCTGAAATGTTTTTAATCATGAACACTTCTGTGTTCATTGTAATATCCCACATCGGTTGAGGGGGAGAACGAAGCCTTACTTATAAGGGGGTTGATACCTTCTCTACCAAGATACGTTTTGCGTGGGCGAGCAACTCGTCAGGTGAAAACAAAACCGTGAGTTCATGGATGAGCAACCCATCGGGGGCAAAGCGGACACCACGCGTTTTTGATTTGAACTGTTTATTAAATGGCTAATCGGGCCCTTTACTCCCGTTACACCACGCTTCACGGGTCAATCTACTAACGACTTCATCCACTAGATATTCGGGTTACCCATTAACCCGAACCGTCAATTTATAGATTTTCGGGATGTTACACACCGTCGAATAAAACCACCCTCACTGCTACTTGAAGCCACTGGCACTTGAGCAACCGCCACTGACCTCTCCTCTCTCTTATACTCTCCCTCTCTTCTCCTCTCTCCCTCCTCTCTCCCTCCCTCTCTCTCTCATATCGCATACCACCACCGCTTATGAATCGCTCACCATCGCAACACCGCCATCACCAATGAACTCCCCTTGCCGCTGATTCAGACTAAGATGCCATCGACCGCCTCCCTTCGGTTTAAAGCTTATATTTAAAGTTTCTGTTCATGTAAAGTTTTTTAGTTTAGATTTGGGGTTTCGGTCTAGGTAAAGCTTTGATTTAAAGCTTCAATTGTGTTGCCGCCATCTCCATTACACCTTTAAATGGTGGTGGGTTAAATTGTTGTGCTGATGATGGTTAGTTATGTAGATTTCATTTTAGGGTGTATGTAACCCATGTCGACTGTGTTCCTGCCATCGATTTCAGTTTAGGCAATTTGTGGTTCTTCGTGGGTGGCTGAAAACATAGGTGGTGGTTTAGGGTGTTGATGATGGATGATGATGACTTGATGAGAGAGAGAGAGATTTATTTGAAATATATATATATATATATATATATATATATATATTATTTTTTGTTGTTGTATGCTATCGGGGGCACTATAGTCCTTTTACATTGATTTAACGAACAAAACTAACGATGTTAATGGACTGGATGAAAATGGTTACAAAAATGAAACTATTGGACTAAAAAACCATTTTTAAACTTTTCGACTAGAGTAGTTATTTTGACCAAACCTCAGGGGCTAAAACAATAATTTACTCTTTTTTTTAACATACCCATTGCAACTCTTGGTTTTGATCTAGCATCTTGCTAGGTCGTTATTAATTACATCGTCTTCGTTCTATAAAAAAATAAAAACTGATTATCAATGATTCTTTATCCTTAGAACTTTTTAAAAATTATAGTTTCCTAAAAAATCTACTTTTGTTAGTGAAGTTTCTAACTGTTAGATTTATACCCTCAAGACACAACATATGATAACATTTTTACTAATATATACTTTTACTAGATCACACCGAGCAATTTTAAGTTTTTGGTTCAACTAGTTACAAGTAAATGATTAGTTTGTAAAATGAACTAGATGTACAAGAAACTACATAAAACAATCGAAGCAAAAGGACACCACAATACTTAAGCATAAACAATTGGGATTTCATCCCTTCTTTGGGTTATGGCCGAAGACAAGCATGGGTCTTCCCATGCTTGTTTGATTTGTTTAATTTGTTGTTATACTCTCCAAAGTTTGTTTATTATAAAGTATCAGATAAATCTCTATCCACAAGGTCTTCTTATCTCCTTTTTGTCGCTCACCTTGTTTAAGGGTGAGAGAATTCATTTTTCGAATAAGTTAAGTGAAGGAAGAAATACTAAAAAGAAAGAACTATTGCAGGATTAGGACCTTTGTGTTGGTTCTTTGAGGTATTACATCCATAATTACATACATAGTGTAACATTAAAGAAAGATTCTTGCATACAACAATATATATTTTGACAAAGGGCGTCGAATATGTTCTAAAGGTTACAACTCTTATTGATAAGAGAGTTTGAGATGTTTTAAATTATTTGGGTGGAGGGGTGAAACCCTTCAACCGCTAAGAATCTAAGGATTAGCGAATAAAAACACATTATGTAATGTCACGTCATTTTTACTCTAAACTACTTAAACACAAGGGGTGGTGAACTCCTAACTATCCTAGCATTTTTTAAATAAAATTCAAAAATATAAAAATACATTAAAGATAAAATTAAAATTAATTAAAAAAATACAACATACAAAATAAAAATAAAAATAAAATTAACTAAAAAATAAACTAGCTTTTTTTAAATAAAATTTGAAAACACAATTTAAAAAAACAAAATACATTAACGTTGAAACTAAAATTAACTTAAAGAAAAAACTAAAACATAAAAATTATAACTTAATTAAGAATTATTAATATAAAATAATAAATAATAATAAAAGTAAAATTAACTAATAAACTAGCTTCCTTCCACCCTCACCTGCAACTCACCTCCTCCGCCAATTCAATTACCCAATCGAACCCCTCACGGTTGCGGCGGTGTTACCTCCCATCCTTGACAACCCGAGCTCGACCCCTTCCACCCTTATATATCTTTGTTGTTTCTGTTATTGAACATTCTAAATCCATCAAGTCCAACACCATTAAACACCATTTTGCATTTCCCATTGAACTATGAACAACCAATTTTGATAAAAACAAATTAAAATGTAAAAGAGTATAAAAATCAAGGTAATAGTTCTGTATATTGATTCAACTGTTACATACAAAATAACAATTTGGCCATTGAAGTCGACCATACGGATCAAGAAAATAATGAAAAAGAAAACAATTACACGATAAAGCTATGCTTTACAAAATAAAACACCCATCTCCAACCGGCAACCATCCTTCAAACCCTATTTCTATATCATCATCACAAGTTGTGACACTACTTCAACACCTTTAACTTGAAAAACAATGTGGCTGGACCCTTTTTATATATGAAACAAGAACAAGATTGCGACCCGACTTTGGTGGTAACAAGACACTCATGCATGACTCAAAATTGCTCCCTCCAAATGAGAGAATTCAAAAAATATATAAAAAATTTGGACAACAGAATGCTGCGGAAAAAATGAAGACACAATATGAATGACGCGGTAAAATGTTTGTAAGCCCCAGCCCAACTTGAGTAGTAACAGAACAAAAAAAATGAACCCAGTACCAGCTGTCACCAACATGACAGTTGACTTGGACTAATGCAAGACTCAAAATTGACCGACTTTATGTGGGCCACCAGGATGAAATTGACAAACCGACTCGACTCACTCATATGCAGGGACGTCTAATTTGAAAGGGTAAAAAGTATGTACCAAAAGGCAGGAGGCTTAAACAGAAATAGCCCGACTGATGGCCAGCTTGGCCCACTCAGCAGATTCCTTGATCAAATGATCACCTGAGGACAAACATTCGTTCAGGAAGTCTTTGCTTGAAAGAGATTGCTGAATCAATGACCCGGCATTACTTCCAAGAGTATCAGCTAGATCTCCAAGGACTCCAATCGCAGTTTTCATCACCACATCGTCCCTGAAACCATGTCAATAAAGAATAAAGTCAGAAACCAAATAAATTAAGGTACCACCTAAATCGCTTCTGCAACCATATTTGGCACACTGATTGTTTATTAAAAAAACGATTTGAAAGCGTTTGCCAACCCTCCTGAACTGTAGAAAAATACCCATTTTAACCCGCATATTTTCCTTAATAAGGGAATATGATAGATGAAGCATCAAACTTAAAGGCAAATACTCACATGTCTTTCTCCATATACATGAGATCTAGGAACTGAATGATGTGTTGGGCGTAAGGAATCAACAACTGAGTTTTAGGGGAGTTCTTAAAACCCTGAAAAATCCCTGAATATGCCTCCAATATGCCATTTCTCAAAAGATTGGTGTACTCTATTATTTCATCATCAGCACCTGTTGTATGGGCGGATAATTCCGCTACACTCTGGAGCATAGGCATAGCATACATCAAATACTTCTCAAAGTTCTCTCCAATTGCCATTGCAATATCACCAAAACATGAAAAGATAGGTGGTTTCACTGATCTGTGCAACTGGTTGCTTGAAAGATCTTTAAGAAGTTGAGTCATGATCCCATCACACCATGGCAACATCTTGTCTTCCAAAGCCCTGCGTATGTCACCTACCACACCCACAGTCACTGCACACACTTGGTACTCTTCAAAGTTCTGAAGACCCATTTCCAGATACTTGTAAAACTCAGGCATATACTTTGCAAAATCTGAGCCCATTGAATAGGCTAGGGCTCCTATGGCGAGCATTGCTTCTTCATGAACGGTTGCACTTCGACAAGCAAAAACTCTAAGGAAAAGGTTCATGATTTGATCAGCATATTGCATGAAGGCATACTTAGATGGCTCTGATGATCCTAACTTCTGAATAATCACCTGTAAACACCCACACAGAAGGCCTTGTAACTCATTCTGCTTTTGTCTTTCATCAGAAGAAAGGTTATGCTCTTCTAGGGTTTTATGAAGTGACATCATGATAACAGGAACAAGATGTAACACCATGGAAGTTGTTTCATCTGTAGAACACCTCACAACTTCATTTAAGGTCTCATAAGCAGCAGTCCTTAGTCTAGACTCTCCAGCATCATCTCTGTGAGTAACTGTTAACAAAGAGTGGACGATTTCTTGAAAATAGGGCGTCAGGGGGGATGTTTGACCAACATCCTCATAACCTTGTGCAAGAAAATAGAGGGCCCCACATGCTTTCTCAGCAACGTTTGGAACATCCCTCATGATCTGAAGAAGAACTGTGATGATCTGTTGAGAGTTAGCTGGGGTAATGATGGGTGTCTCCATGGCTGAACCATGAAGAAACTCAAATATTCTTCCAAGGGTCCACGCTGTTGTGTCTTTTACATGGTTGTTTGGGTCTTTAGTTAAAGCTGTAAGCATGAAATTAAGAGCAACATTGACTAGTGGAGCTAACTTATCAGATGATCTCTTTGTCTCCAATCAGGCTTTGTTATATTCTCTTCAATAAAAGGCATCACAAGTGGAACAATATCATCTCCAACTGTTCTTGCAACCAAACCAAGACATGTGCCCCTACATCTTGATCTTGATTTTCTTCTTGCTTCAACAATGTCTCCAACAACATTGGCACAAGTGCAGGAAGAGCTTGTTTTATGAAATAAAAGAAAGGAATATCAGAATCACCAGTAAGATCACCACCATAATCGTCTAAAATATCTATCTCTTCATCACATATCGAGCTCCAAAATTCAATAGCTTGTAGAGCAACAGGCTCTTCATCTTCTTTCACTGCCTTAGCAGTAATGTTGAAGATATCCTGCATGTATGGAGCTATTTTCTCATAGTAACTTGATGAGATGGACACCAAACACTCAAAAGCCGCCTGCCTAATTTTCAATTCTGGTGATAATGTTGCCTCACAAACAACTTTCATGATATAATCTTGTTCCATATCATTAGAGAAATTTACCTGAGCAAAACTAAGAGCATTATACGATGCCCGTGTAGCAGCAAGCTTGACATCATTACTACCCTCAGATGGATTCATACCTTGAACTAGAGCTGTAAGTATTTTATTCACATGATCTTGTTCAACAACTTCTGGAGACACTTCTTCACACAGATATCCAAGTGTTTCTTAAGTGGCTTGCTTGACATGAACCGGAACTTGGTGAATTTTGATAAAAGTGAACCAATAAGCTCAGGCCATTGTTTCTGTGGCAACTCTATACCAGCAATTTTAGCTATCACTTGTGAAGCAGTTGACCGTGCCACGTAAACAGGAGAAGATAGAGTCTGCAACAAACACGCTTTTATCTGTGTCTTAGCACCCACATCTAGTGATAACCATCTCTGAACAAGCTCAAACTTTCTATGTTCTTCTTTTGCATCCAAAGCATTCTTGAGAACTAAACCAGACAATTTTCGACTGTCAACAGGCTTCTCCTCACTAGCAAGTTCTCCAGAAAGAGATAACAGAAAACCAGCTAGGTTTTGCTCCTGAAATTGCTTTAAACTTTCTTCAGCATGATTCCGAACAGATCCATCAACTGATTGTGCATTCAACAAAATTTGGGTAACTTCCATTGCCATATTTTCTTGGCAATCACCCTTTCGGAGAACTGTTTCATCACAGAATCAACAAGTGATTGTTTAAAACAGAGAACCCAAGTATGCATAACAACAGATAATTCAAATTTGAGGAACTGTCAAAAGAGATGAAATTGAAGAAACATCACAAAACTTCTGAAAACAAAAGCCAAAACTATTCAATGTTTTAACCTAGGTAGTCAAAGGCGGCGCTAGGCGCACTCAAGACGCAAGGCGCTTAAAAAAAATGAGGGCCCAAGACAAGCAAGAGGCACAGTGTAAACAGGCCACTTTTAGTTGTTTTAGATATCTTTTAGGCTAGTTTAGACTGTTGTTTGGTTTGTTTAGACTATTTTAAACTAATTTATGCCAGTTCAGACAGGTTTTTTGCATACTAAAGCCTGTTCATCACAAAAACTTTGCGCCTAGGAGCGCGCCTTTGAATAAGGTTTCAACTTCACAGCTTGAAACAGGTTCTATACAAAAACCTTTTAGAAGTTGGATTCAGAAACCAATTAAACGTAGGTATCAGGCTCCAATACATAAATTAATTTAACATACGGTCTATTTATATGAGCAAGAAGTAACACAAATAATCAATCCAACTTGAAAACTTCTGAAAACCTAAAAGTCTCCATGTCCCTATCGGATCGAATCTACTGTAGCTGACGATGGTCCAATACAAACATCAACTGCACATATAACCGACCTAATGGATTTGAACAACTATACGGCAACTGAAATAGTGACTAACGGCGATTCAAGACTGTTACAGCAGTTGTATCGCAAAGTACACAAAGATCAAGAATAGATCGTATCTACAGATGTAAAAACTGAAACAGAAATCGAGTATAAACGAACACCTACCAAAACACATTAAAAAAAAGAAAAAAAGTAAGAACGTGAATTACCAGAGCAATTAGCGATAAACACTCTCCCCGATATGCGAACAAACGACCAAAAACGGCGCTTCTGGAAACCCTAGAGAGAGGGAGAGAGGGAGAGAGAAGATTGGAACTACAAATGCATACCTGTCTCTATAATTATTTATATAGGTATATATATATATATATATTTTTTTTGAACCGCGTAGGCTTAACCGTCACGTCTCAGCAGGGGAGGCTCGTACATCAGTCTATTTAAACAACCCCCAAGGAATTCAAAATCTGCAGAGGATGTTTCTAGTTTTTATGAAATACACCTTACAAGATTCGAACCCATACCCTTCACAGAGGGGAAACCCTTTGAAAAAACCTTTCTGACCACCAAGACAGAACCTTGATGCCATTTATATACATATATAATAGAATTCGTTTTGAAGTAGCTCCTATTCAAAATTTTAACCTAAACATGAATATAAAATCAATATCTATAAGATATAATAGAGTTAACTACATAGAAAGTCTTTTGTGGTATGTTTATATTGCAAGTTTGGTATCTAATTTTGAATTATACTCTCGGTTTAGCAGTTTGCTCGAACATAACATGAGGGATCCCTAGAGTGGATGATCGTTGGTTTTTTGTGTTAAAATTTTTTAAATGATCATTATACCCCTTATAATATTAAAAAAATAACACTAAATTAGTTAATAAATCCTCTTGGACCCGCTTACCCCACCTCATTTAAAATAAAAAAAACAATTAATTAAATAAAATGTGGGCCCCACCTCTCACGCACCTCATCTCCCCATTTTTCCTTTGGTAATGCCGACCACCACCTTTTTCGGCTCGTTTTTTTCCGGTGACGTCGTACCGACAACCTTCGATAACAAATCCTTGTCTATCATTTCATGTCTCAGCCTTGAACCCTCTTCTCCGCTCCCTCCACTACCTAATTCATTTATCTCGTTGAATAGAAACCAAGATTAGGAATTTGAACACGGTGGCTACATCTTTTGATCAAACAGAGAAATCCATTACATAACTAGCATGTTCATTTATGGAATAATTTGAAAACTAGAGAAAAAAAAACATAATGTGGTTATATCCTTTGATCCGGATCGAGCTACAGGTTCATTTAGAGTAGCTTCTAAGTCAAAATTTTTGTTTTCTTTGATTTTCTGGATACCATCTTCCATATGAATATCTACTACACCTACATTTGCACCTTCAAAAACATCCATTCCCTGCAAGTTCTTGTCACCATCATCAAAAGATAAGGGTATATTGGTAGTTCATCTCAAATCAGGGTAAATCATTAAGAACAACCTCTCATTCAACATCAACAGATAAACGTCGTTGCTTCGGTAAATCATCTCAAATATGATTAAATCATGGTCCAATCTCCTCTCTACCACTAAATGTTCCTCTACATCGCTCTCACTTGATCCACCCTCTTCATCTTCATCCTTTCCAGGAGATATTATTTGAGATCGGCCCCAAATCGGCTCCTCAAAAACAATTTGTGATGGTGAGGATGGTGATGGTCGCCCCATTTCCACCCTGTTATGTAGATTGATTCACGGGAAGAAGGAAGTTTCCAACGTGGTGCCACGATTACAAAGAGTAGAGAGGTCGAGGGAGCAATGGTGCAAGTGACTAAGAGAAAAGAGGAGACGACCTGTTCTGGCGACCTGATAGATCTGCCAGACGGGAAGAACTGTCGGAGGGGGCACTAGGGCTGGGTTGTAGCGTGTCAGGTCTATGGCGGGTTTCAAGCGAGTAGGTAGTCACTGGCGGTACTCTTCTTTGATCGCCGGTGGGAATGAAGGGAGGAGGTGAGGAAAGAAGATAAAGATGGTGAGAAAAAATATGAAGACGGTGTGTGTGGAATCTAGAGTTTTATTTTTTTTATATTTTATTTTTCAAATTTTATTTTATTTTTATTAAATTGGCCCCACATGTATTTTTATATTTTGTATTTTAGTAAGGGGTAAAAAAGACATTCACACCGACTTAATAGAAAAACTTAACGTCTGTCTATTCTAGAGGTCACCGGTGTTTATTTCAAGCAAACTATTAGACCAAAAGTGTAATTTCTTAAAATTAAGATACCAAACTTACAATATGAACGTACCACTGGGACATCCGTGCAATTAACTCAATATAATATTAGGTTGGTATCACATATAACGAATTTCTAAAGGTAGAATTCTGAGTTGTCAGTGACATGATTAGCTTTTGATTCTTTAATAATTTTAGATATAATTGAAAATTTTAATGAACTAAATTATTAAATTTTAATAATAAACAAAGTACGTCATGAAAATCAGTATTTTATGTTTTTTTAGATTACTTTCAATTCTAAAGTGGGTAACTCTTTATCCATAACTTACAATTCCATATTCCATGCTTGTGCCACCATTTTATATTTTTTTATAATGATTATTTTATTATTATATTTAATTTTAAATAGATTTTAAAATATAATATTTTATAAAATGTCGAAAAATATAACGTTGCGACGTGCTTATTTTTATCTACGTTTTGGTGTAAGTTTCATTCGAAACGGAGTTTGACGTAATAATGTACAAGTCATCAAATCACAAACGTTAAACGTACGAGTTATCAAAACTGCTTCAAGGTTTCAAATTTTTCATAGTTTTTTTTGTTTTCCACTTACAACTTTTAAAATATGATGTTTTATAAAATTTCGAATTTGACATTGTGACGTGGCTACTTTTATCTACGTTTCTACGTGAATTTTCGTAACGTCATTTTTAATCCGATCATTTGTTTTAAACGTTTTTTAAACCATTTGTTTTTTAAACAATTCAATGCTCATTTCCAAATATACCGTTGCGGGATTCCTCTTTTTTATTTTATCTACGTTATCCGCCGCAACGTGGGCCGTATGAACAGTAACTTGAATTTTTTATTCTACTTTTTATTTTTAGTTAAATACAAGTTCTTTCATAAAAAGAAACAAATAGCGTCCCTGGCCCAGTGATTCACGTACGTATACGTACTACAACCCCATCAGTATCCACATTTCGAACTCGCAGCGGAATACGCCATTTAATAAAAAAAATGAAATGATGTATTCTTACAACTTTTAAACTATGGTGTTTTCTAAAATTTCGAAATTGACATTGCGACGTACCTATTTTTATTTACGTTTCGACGTGAATTTTCGTAACATTATTTTTAAACCAACCGGTTGTTTTAAACGTTTTTTTAAACCTTCTAGCGCCCATCTCAGACACGCCATTACGACGTTTTTCATCTATGTTTAAACCGACCCACCATAATGCGCCGCCGGCGTGCTTATTTTTATCCACGTTTTGATGTATAAAAAATTCAAATAACTTCACTTTCGTATACAACGAGGTAACTTTTTCATTACTATCGAATATACCGCTACGTGTTTTTTTTAACGTCACGTAGAATGTATCGTCACGATTTTGCTATTTTTATCAACGTTTCGAACCCGCCACGGAGCGCGGGTGGTAACCGACTAGTTTATTTTATTTTCAATCAATGTTTCTAGTACAAGCTAACAATTCAACGACTTGGTATTAATAACTTGAGGGTAAAGATTAGACCATAATATACATATTTGTGACCAATTTAGGGGTATAAACAAAGCGAGAGGCTCGTGAGTTACTTAAAAATTGATCAATAAAAGCTTAAAATAAGCCGAACTTAAATGAGCCCCGAGCTCAGGCTTCAAATATGACTCATTTATTAGACAAGCCCGAGCCTTATGTACAAAGAGCGTTTAGGTTCATGAGCCTAAACGAACTTAACAAGATACATACACACACATATATATTAGGGTTCATGAGATAAATCCCTATAAATGAGAAAACTTATAAAACTCATATGGACCAATCATATTAATTTTAAATAATTTTCTATTTTATTATTTATAAGGGTAAAATAGGAGTAATCAATATTGTTTATTTTTTGTCAAGTCCTCCTCCCTTTTAAAAAAATGTTAATAACTTTTTTATATATTATTATTATTTTTTAAATTACATCAAAAAATCAAGCATGTTTTGACAACTCTTGATTTATCAACAACATGAATCTGGATTGAGAATTCAACAAGTTCTTGATCTAAGTGGTAGAGACGGGTTGTTATGGTCAAGATCGTCAACAATTAAAAAGTCATAAACAATTGTAGAAAATTAACAATAAAAAATAGATAATGCAATGAAATTGTATTGATAAAATAATCACAAATTATATCACAAATCTTTAAAACCTAAGAACACAGAAAGCGTGTTTTTAGTGTGGTTATAAAAATATATATATACATGTTCCTGGTAATGGGTCCAAAGACTTGACGCCAAATACGAGAGACATAATATATATCTTTAGTAATGTTCGGTTTAGAGTTACACAAAACCATGTTTTAAATTTATAAATTAAAATGATAATTTGTAGAACCAAAGACTGATTTTTACCAAATTATTCTAAGTACAAATGCTGCTGATAGGCTTATCAGCAGCATTCAGCACATGTTGCTACTGATAGGCTTATCAGCAGCATTCAACACTTGTTGCTGCTGATAGGCTTATCAGTAGCGTTCAACACAAGTTGCTGCTGATAGGCTTATCAGCAGCATAATTCTCATCTCTGCTGCTGATAGCTTTATTATCTGAAGACCAAACGTTGCAGCTGACTATCCATGCGAAGCGCCTCTGACACCTTTCTGCAAAAGCAACTGCCACACTCCAAGCAGAAGGAACCTCACTGGTGCAACCAATAAAGGACAATGGCGCGCTTCTCCAAGCATGCAAACAATGATGCCTAAGAAGACGTTTCAGTAAAGTTATCTAGATTAGCCTTTGCGTGTAATTTAGATTAATAAACAAGATCAACGGCTTGTGTTAGATCTGATCCTTAGAATCAAGGGTCTGTCTTGATTCTAAGTTACTATATATATCTTGTAAACACTTCAAACAAAGTGTGCCTTAATAGTGATCTTTAATAGTGTCTTGAGAGAGTTTTACTTGTAATCTTGTAATCTCAGAAGTATAATACAACAGTGCATTTATCAGTATTCTTGTTGTTTACTTGTTTACTTTGTTGGTTGCTATTGTTTCCGCCAATATCAACTAGAATAGAATCACCTTGTAATCTTACGATCCTACAAGTGGTATCAGAGCTTTGGCTCAAGATTAAACAAACTAACATTTGTTAAATCACTTTCTGATTCTATTCAAAACTCTATTCTTTATCAAGTCACACAAAACAAAATGGCACAAAGTCATGGATCTGAAGACATCGGCAGTATCAACCGACCACCGAGGTTGGTGTCTGGGGAGGACTATGATATGTGGAAGAACCGTATGGAAAGCTTCTTCTGCTACCATGAATACGGAATGTGGAAATCCATAAGGGATGGACCTTATGTTCCCATGGTGGCCTCTGCTGACTCCGGAGGACCACTAGTTCCGAAGGAACCCTCCAAGTATTCTGAAGAAGACATCAAGAAAATGGAGGTGGACTTCAAGGCATTAGGAGCTATCCAAATGTGCCTTTCAAATGAAGTTTTTCACAACTTCAAGGCTCACAAAACTGCAAAGGAGTTATGGGGAGCCTTGGAAAAAATGTTTGCTGGATCTGAGGAGGTCAAGGAGAACAGACGTGACATTCTCAAGCAACAGTATGAAAACTTCTTCTGGAAGGAAGGTGAGTCACTAACAGTTTTATATAACAGGTACACGTACCTGGTTGGAGAACTGCAATGCTCCAAGGTAAAGCTGGAGAATGAAGACATTCTCAAGAAGTTCATAAGATCTCTTCCTAGTTGTTGGACATTATATACAGTGTCCATCAGAAGAACAGAGAATCTGAAGACTCTTCAGATGACTGAGCTCTTTGGTATGCTCAAAACCTATGAATTAGAAATGATTCAAGCTAAAGAAAGGAGCACCAGTTATCAATCAACTACCACTTCCTCCACCACCACCTCAGCGCTTCACTCTGATCATTCTGGTCCTAGTGCAAGCAACTACTCTCCTCCCATTGTTACTCATCCTCAAACACCAACTGCTTCACAATCCAACTCATCACCATTTCTTCTTGAGGCACCTCCTCAACAGCCAACCTCTACTGCTTTTGTCTCTGACAACTCAAGCAGCATGCACTTCATAAAGGAGGATCTGGAATGCTTTCATCCAGATGATCTTGAAGAAATGGATATTCAGCACTCATATGCCATGCTTTCCCTCAGAGCAAAAAGTTTTTATTCTAGAACCGTGAGATCAGTTCCAAGCAACAACTCAAACACCAGAGTTGGGCTTGATAAAAGCAAGATCCGATGTTACAACTGTAACCAAATGGGTCACTTTGCTAGGGAGTGCAAGGCACCCAAAGCCAATCAGGGTGCCAGCTATAAAAGACAAGGTTACGAAGGTCAGCCCAGGCAGCAGCAGCAGCAGCAAGGAACTCCTCCAGCACAAACTGCAGCCTGTGCAAATGTTGGAACTACAGAATTTGACTGGAGTTTTCAATATGAAGATGTTCCTGCCTCCAACCAAGCACTTATGGCAGACAACGCAGAGATACCACCTCAGGTATTTGAACATCTTTGCTCTCAAGCTTGCATTGAAAAAGTTTTAGGTTATAGAAAGCATAACCAAAATCTAATAGATCAAAATGAAGAGTTTCACCAAATGAAATCTGAATTCAAAAAGGTCGAAGACAGTTACAAAGAAAAGATTAACTGCCTTAAGAAAGAGATTTCTTCATTAAAACATGAACAAACCAATCTTGAAACTCAGATTGATGATCTATTAGTAAAACTTAAAGCTACCAGAGCTGAACTGGCTGAACAGAAAGTTCATGTTGAAAAATATGAATTTTCATCTAAAAAATTACAAAGATTGTTAGATATTCAAGTCCATGAAAGGGTAAAAACTGGACTTGGATATCATAATGACGAGTACAAGACATTTCCTCCTCCTACTGACTATGTTGCCATTCACGAACCAAGCTTCAATACTGCAAATCTTGACACGGCAAACCGAAACCTTGATCCTTCAATGGATGCATGTTTTGTGGAAGACTGCTCCACCTCTTCAGAACCTGAGTCAACCTACTCAGACCACTGTGAAACTAGTACAGTCCCATCTGCTCCTATCTCTGAAGCTGTTCTGAACAAAACTGAATGTCCTGTTGTTACTCCAACTATTCCAGCTCCTATCCCATTCAAACAGATCAAGATCAGCTATCCTCCAGGTGGAAGAAAGCTAAACATTGAAAAGGGAGAGACATCACGTTTCACCAACCCCAAGTCTCAGTCAAAGCCAAAGGTGTTTGATATTTTTCATACACCTGGAGAAAAAGGTCCATATGTTCAAAGGACACTAGAAGAAGCCACCTTTGAACATAACAAAGCTCATCCCTGGAACTTTAAAGATTTGTTTCAAAGTAAGAACTATGTGGACTTTCACAGGGACAAGATAGCACTATCCTGCTTTGTGTGTGGCAAATACAATCACACTGCCAGCACCTGCTTTCACTACCGTGAACACCAAAGAAACTCAAAGCAGCATGCCTTTGAGAAAACAAACAGAAACAAACAGGTGAGAAGCTATGATGCAAAGGCAACAAAGTTCAGAGAATCTCTATCCCCTCAAAGAGTGAAGATGCAGAAACCTCAACAAACTTGCATCATATGTGGGGAATCAAGCCACTTTGCTGCAACATGCAAGTTCAACCCTTTTAACCAGATTGCAAATCGTTCATCTGTGCTCAACCCATCAGCAGCAAACAAAATCGCCGCTGATAGAGTAAAGTCCAGGAAACCAAAGGCAAAGCCTTCAGCATCAAAAGTATCTGCTGCTGACAAAGCAAAATCCAAAATAAAGCTTCCAGCAGCAAAAACTGCTACTGCTCCAGCAAAGCCTTCAGCAGCAAAATCGGCTGCGGATAAGCCAGAATTGTCAGCAACAATAGCTTCTATCGACAATGTAAAGAAAGCTAGAAAACCACCAACACAGCAATGGAAGGCCAAACAATCTCCAAGCATAACTATTAGTTCCATTGACTGCAAGCATGCTGACAACGGCAAATCAGCAACGATTTCCTACAATGCTGCATGCTATAATGTTCCTCCCACTAATTAGATATCTTCCATGTGCAGGGACAGCTAGGCAATAAACACAATACTTGGGTGGTAGATAGCGGCTGTTCCAGGCACATGACAGGCAACAGGTCCATCCTCTCTAACTTCAGACATTTCAATTGAGGATATGTTGCCTTTGGGAGTGACTCAAAGGGTGGATCTATCACTGGACAAGGAACTGTGTCCAATGAAAGGATGAGTATTGAAAGAGTCAACTATGTTAAAGAACTTGACTTCAATCTCATGAGTGTTTCCCAAGTATGTGATCAAAAGCATTGGATGCTCTTCACTGACAAAGAATGTTTCGTGTTAGCTCCTGGCCTATCTAAACCCCCACTAGAGAAGATTCTCCTAACTACTCATAGAAAGGACAACTTATATGTGCTTGACATGAATGAAGTCACTCCATCTGGTAGTGTTTTATGTTTTCTGTCAAAGCCATCAGTTGATGAATCCGCTCTCTGGCACAGGAGGTTAAGCCATGTTAACATCAAGACAATAAATAAATTAGTGAAGGACAATCTTGTCAGAGGGCTTCCTGACAAAGAATTCCAGCTAGACGATCACTGCATTGCCTGCTTGAAGGGAAAACAACACAAGAGTTCCCATAAGCCCAAGACATTGAACATTAATGACACCCCTCTCCAGCTACTGCATATGGATCTCTTTGGTCCTACGAATGTCATGTCAATGGGCAAAAAGTCCTACTGTCTGGTGATAACTGATGACTTCTCCAGATTCTCATGGGTATTCTTCCTAAGAACAAAAGATGAAGCTGCTGAGATTCTCAAATCCTATATTCTTAGGGTAGAGAATCAAAGCAATCTGAAGGTAAAGATCATAAGGTGTGATCAGGGAACAGAGTTCAAAAATCACACTTTGAACAGTTTCTGTGAGAGCAAGGGCATTGAAAGGCAATATAGTGCTCCAAGAACCCCTCAACAAAATGGGGTTGCTGAAAGAAGAAATAGGACTCTGATTGAATCAGCAAGATCTATGCTGGCTGACTCAATGCTGCCCCTTACTTTCTAGGCAGAAGCAGTAAGCACAGCTTGTTATGTGCAGAATAGAGTCCTTATTGTTAAGCCTCTCCAGAAAACACCCTATGAACTATGGCTCAAAAGGGTCCCATACATTGGATTCCTGAAGCCCTTTGGATGTCCATGTACCATCCTCATCACACATGGAGTTCTTCCTAAATTCGGTGCAAAGTCTGATGAAGGTTACTTTGTGGGTTACTCCTCTCAATCAAAGGCCTACCGAGTGTTCAATTCTAGGACTCAGATTGTGGAAGAATCTGCTAATGTGGAATGCAGGGAACACGTTGTCTGTGAACAAGGCAAAGGTCCTAACTGGCTCTTTGATATAGACTCCTTCACCTAGATATTTGAGCCTCTCATATTCTCAAATATGGAGTTTTCTTCTTCAAAATCAACATCTTCTGCCTCAACCTCTTCTACTGACTACAGACTGGACTTTACATCAGGATGAAAAGACCATCCATTGATCCTCCATCAGTGGCAGAAGCTATTGAAGCCAGTACAGGTGAAGCCGGTACTTCCAACACCACAAGCAGCAATCTCTCTGACCAAGAAATCTTTAATGAAGCCTCCTCAATCCATGCTGAAGAGGCCTCTGATGCTAATACAGCTGATAATGTGGAACACAATGATCAGAACCTCCAAGCTCCTCTCCTCACAACTGAAGACAATCCTGATCTAAACCAAAGTAATCTTGAAGAGGGAATACGGCTGGATGTGATACCAGCACAGAGAATAAACAAAGAACATCCTCTGGAAAACATCATTGGCCAAGTCCACACAGGTATCCAGACAAGAAGTAAGTCTCATGAAGCCAACATTTTCTTGTTCTCTTGCTTTCTATCTCAGGTGGAACCCAAGAAGATTGATGAAGCTCTCAAGCACAACAGCTGGATTGAAGCAATTCAGGAAGAACTGCTGCAATTCAAAAGACAAGATGTTTGGAAGCTTGTTGATCTTCCACCTGGTCAAACAGCCATTGGAACAAGATGGGTCTTCAGAAACAAGCAAGATGAAAGGGGCATCGTGGTCAAGAACAAAGCCAGACTGGTAGCTCAAGGTTACACTCAAGAAGAAGGCATTGACTATGATGAAGTCTTTGCTCCTGTTTCCCGTCTGGAAGCCATCAGAATCTTTCTAGCATATGCAGCATCCAAAAACTTTATGGTCTATCAAATGGATGTGAAGAGTGCCTTTTTGTATGGCAAGATTGGTGAAGAAGTCTATGTCAAACAGCCTCTAGGCTTTGTGGATCCTACACATCCAAATAAGGTCTTAAAACTGGACAAAGCTCTCTATGGCTTACACCAAGCCCCAAGAGCCTGGTATGAAACTTTATCTGGATATCTACTTAGCAACAACTTCAGAAGGGGGGCCATTGATCTGACACTTTTCATCAAAGATGAAGGGGGAGAAATTTTGTTGGTCCAGATTTATGTTGATGACATTATCTTTGGATCTACAAGAAAGAAGCTCTGCAAAGACTTTGAAGTTCTGATGCATTCCAAATTTGAAATGAGTTCGATGGGTGAACTAAATTTCTTTTTAGGACTTCAAGTCAAACAGGTACCAAATGGAATCTTCATAAGTTAATCCAAGTATGTCAAAAGCATCTTGGAGAGGTTCAAAATGGCTGACTGCTCTGCTGCAAGAACTCCTATGCAAGTGCACCATCAATTATCTCCGGATAAAGAAGGACAAGACACTGATCAACATCAGTACCAAGCAATGATAGGGTCTCTCATGTATCTCACTGCCTCAAGACCAGATATCATGTTTGCAGTTTGTCTCTGTGCAAGATTTCAAGCAGCTCCAAAAGTGTCTCATCTTCAAGCTGTCAAAAGGATCCTTAGATACCTAAAGGGAGCTCTAAAACTTGGGCTATGGTATCCAAAGAATGGAAATGTCAATCTCTATGCCTACACTGACAGTGACTATGGGGGTTGTAACTTGGACAAAAAGTCCACATCTGGGGGATGTTAATTTCTTGGAGGAAGGCTCATCTCATGGCAATGCAAAAAGCAAACATGTGTCTCTACTTCAACAGCTGAAGCAGAATACATTGCAGCTTCAAGCTGCTGTGCACAGGTCATCTGGATCCAAAATCAAATGCTTGACTATGGAATGACCTTCATGCAGACTCCAATTCACATTGACAACATGAGTGCTATCTCTATCACGAATAATCCAGTGCATCATTCCAAGACTAAGCACATCGACATCAGGTATCACTTTATCATGGATCAAGCTGAGAAAAAGAGAATTGTCCTATCCAAGGTTCACACAAATGAGCAATATGCTGATTTGTTCACTAAACCTTTTGATGAAGCAAGATTTCGATATCTAGTTGAATCAATTGGCATGATGAACTTTGAATAAGACATGTCTTTAATTTTTATCTTTCCTTGTAAATATGTCTATGTTTATGTTCTTAATAAAAGGTTATAGTCAGCAGCACTTTTTTCACTGCTGACAGATTTACTCTTCAGCAGCAAAGCCTTTGCCACTGATCGCTTTAAGTTATCAGCAGGAACAAGTTTCCTGCGGACAGCTTTAAGGCGGTCAGCAGCAACCTTTTTGCTGCGGAATGAATACAACAGTCAGCAGCACCCAAATCTGATGCTGAAAGACTTCACTATCCGCAGCAACCAAGTTTGCAGCGGATAGCTCACCATCGGCAGCAACCAAGTTTGCTGCTAATGGGTAAAACAAGTCTACATTAACTTTTACCCGAGGTAAAAACTACTCTCAGTCTCTACCATGACTGCTCGAGTGCTTTACAGCTGTAACAATGAAAAGTGAAACAGGTTGTACTGTACAAGTAAAGTTGCTTTTTCTTCGCCTGCCGTTATATCACAATCTCAAACGTTCCCACAACCTCTTCATATTCAATTTCAAACCCTAACCTCCCATCACTTTCTCTCCCGTCCCCACAACATTCAAAGCCCTAAATAATTAACCACCATTCAAACACCCCTCTCTCTTCCCTCCAAATCCATAACAATGGCAGGCGCAGACATAAACAACCCCAACGACAAATTTTCCCCATATCACAACCTCACTGCATGCCTAATAAAGGGCAAGAAATCCGAAGGTTTCGATGATATGATCGACTTCCTTTGTCGGTCCAAAATCCACCATGCCCTAACAGTCAACCCAACCATCTATACTTCCCACATGGAAGATTTTTGGAGCTCAGCCGTGTATTCTACTGAATAGGGCACCCCAAATCAGAGGTACAGTAGACGGCAAGGAGATGATTATCACTGAAGCAAAGCTCCGCCAACACCTCAAGCTTCAAGATGAAGGGGACGCCATCTCTTACCCAAGAGACGTATACATGAGGACCTTTGTATCCATAGGGTACACTAGGAATCAAACAGAGTATACGATAGAGAAGACACTCATGGGTCCCAAATGGAAGTATCTCTGCCACACTCTTCTCCAATGCATATCCCAGAAGAGGAGTGGCTGGAACCAACTTATCTCCGGACTTGCGTCGGCAATTCATGGTATGATAACTGGGGAGGGTTTCAATTTTTCCCACCTCATTCTTGAAGGTTTGAGATACAACCTTCAAGAAGGGGTGAAATCACAGTTCTTCATGTTCCCAAGATTCTTGCAGGAAGTGTTCAACATTGAGCACCAAGATCTTTCAAAAACTGCAAGAATCAACGTAATGCTGGGACATAAGAACAGCATTTTTCAAAGCATGAGAACAGTTTCATCAAAGTTCTCAGGGGCCGATGTTCCATTATTGTCTACATTGTTGAACACGCAAAGTGCCCAGGATGACAGTTCAGCAAACCCAACTGATACTGATCCCATACCCTCCACCTCACTGATACAAACTCAAACTGCTGCTTCCTTTGATTGAACCCCTGTGCATTCTACTGAGGATGTACAGGCACATAATTTACTCACCCACAGTTTGATTGCTTAACCGGAACACAGGACCCCGGTTGCAGCCAAATATACAAGGAAGAGGGGCAAGAGAACTCCTTCTTCTCTTGCCTCCAAGGCCCAAACCCAAGCCAACATCCCTCACTCAGAATCACAACATTCTAGTGAGAATATCATAAGGAAAGCCACACTGTTAGGGAGACTCCTTCGGAAGTCTCTCTATTAGGATTAGGATCACTTCCCGGATCCATAGAACAGCCCTTTGAGCCATTCCTATCTTCTTTGAACTTAAGTGTTGAGGAACCTGACCAAAGTGATGTACCTTCTCCAACTACCACTATCAAGGAGGTACTGATTGGTCTTGCTTCCGAAACACCCGACCCAAGTTCTTCACCCTTGAAGGTCCACACTAGGAGTAATGAAAGAGTGGATATGGAAGAGGCTGTCACTACTGCTGGTCCATCAAATGACCAGGAGGACAGTGACAACATCTTTAAGACCTCAACCACGACAACTCATGGTGAGGGTGTTTCCTTGGAAACTCCCCTCACTGAGAGGAATCCCAGGCGCCAAGAAACCACGGGTGATGGGGATGCTGAGGCTCGGCCTATGGCCCCATCTGGGTCCAAGGATTCCACAACTGTGGATGAGGACAGACTGAAACTTCATAACTTGGAATTGACGGCCAGGGTGGCTATGCTAGAGGCTGAAGTGTCCAAACTAAGACACCAAGTCGCTATGCATGAAGCCCATCAATGCCCAACTTTAGCCACTCCCTCTCTTGTATCAGTAGGCACCCAAACTGATGCTTACCTGTCTACTGATGCAACCAAAAAGGTGGAGATGGTCTCTATGGAAGAAGATACAGACAGTCTTGACGACTGGATTCAAGAGCAGGTTGTACTTCAAAGCTCACTATTCAAGCCAACTTTTGTCCAAGTTCATGACTTGCCAGTCCCAGATAACGAAGACGAAGAGACATCTGAAGACTGGAAGTTGGTCGTCAGGGCTGTCGATGAAATGCTGAATGATGTTGAAAACACAGAACAAACAAATACATCATTTAGCATCCTTCCTGAAGCAGCAGCCATCATTGGTCAATCCTCAACCCCCCAACTATTCAGATCATCAAAGAAGCTAGAATTTGACTCCATTCTAGCTTGGGGGTATGATGGATCAGCTGAGACGTTTTGGATTGGATGGGAGTTCAGCGGAGTAGAAGAGCTGAACTGGAACTCTCTCAATGCCCTCCAAGTCCTACAGCTATACGTATCAAACTGCATCAACAACTCAGCAGATCTCTCAGCAGAACTTGCCATTGGCAGGTTCTATGACCAGATGGAGGATAATCTACCCAGGCTCCAAAGATTCCTACAAGCAGCACATCGGGTAGCTTATCCTGAATCCTCAGCGGCCGCAGAAAGGAGACTGACTCCTAGCAATCTTGAAATAACAAGGAGCAGTCTTCTCACTGAAGAAGAAGTTCTGGGCCTTCGAAGATTCCTGTATGCCTTCCTGGTCATGGACTTGGACGTGCTAGGTTAGGTGAGCACTAAGTCTCTTGACCACACTCTTCTGCTCAGTAACGGCTCCTCTCTCATCATCAACACCAGGAACATCCTTCATCTTCCCTCAGACTTCCTATTCAAGATTTTTCAGCTCAGAGCCAACATCTGCAATATTAACTCATTAGAGAGCCAGGAAATGATGGTCACCATCAAAGCCCATCTTGAAAAAGAAGGACTGATTCCTCAAGAAGAGTCTGTGTCAACTTCAGATACTGACTCCAACTCTGATACTCCACAAGTTGAAGCCACATCAGTAGCATTTGGCACAAGGTCTACACTTAGGGATCAACTGAGAGAAATAGAAGGTCCTGAGTACCAACTTGATGAAAACAGTGACCGTCCCTTGTCAATTTCTCAACTTGCCAATGAAGCCGAGGCAGAGATCCCAATAGCAGCATCATCATCTGCTGTTGTGATCAGTGAAGCTGAAGCAGAGGCATCCAATGTAAACAAAGGAAAGGGAATCATGACTGATGAAGACGAAGAGAGGTTGCTAAAAGAGAAAAGAGAGAGGGAAGAGAAAAGAAGAAGAAGAGAAGAAGAGGAGATGGCTGACATGAAAAAGGCTCAAGAAAGAAAAACAGCCATTCTCCTAAGAGAACAAACCATCCAGCTGTATGCTAAACAGCTGGATGAACTGAAAAGAAAGATTCATGCAGTTGACCGGATTGAAGAAGATGCAGCTCTTGCTCTTCAACTGCAGGAACAATTCAATAGAGAAGAGGAAGAATTAGAGAAGAAGAAGAAAGAAGAAGCTAAGTTCAGAATAACCGATTCTGAACTAGCTAAAGAAATTAGGGAGGAGTGGGTAAAGACTCTAGTCTCTCAAGGTGAGGATGCAGACTACCTTGAGAAACTATCAACTAAAGAAGTCTACAGAGCCTTCATGGGTCAGCAAGGTCAGTTGGCAAAGAAGAAAAAGGCTGAAGAAGAAGAAAAAGCCAAACAACAGTCCAAAAAGACCATTGCATTTAATAAACGGACCCATGAAGAAAGGAAGGTCATGATTGACTTCCTTAAGGCTAGAGGAGATAGTGGAAAGAGGCTAGGTCCCTTGAATTTAATGAACCTGCAAGCCCTCTACTTCAAAGTTAAAAAGGATGAGGAAGAAAGACTAGGGAAGAAGGGCTCCAAGAAAAGGGTACTTATCAAAGAAGAAGAAAAACCAAAGACAAAGAAATCCAAGCTTTCTCCCTCACCTACCTCTTCCTCAGTCCATCATCCTTCCACTCTCCTCCACAAACCTTCCACTCCTCCACCCAATAAGTCCAAATCATCCCACCCAGCTCCCACTCATCAACAGCCTCCCCTGAAGAAATCCAAATCCTCATCTGAACCTGAAGACTCAAGAGACATAGTTGAATGGGTCTACAATCCACAGGATCAAAGGTTTGAGATCTTCAGGGGGAGAACTGAAAGAAGAAGATCTACATACAGGTCTGTTGATGAGGTTCTGCAGCTACCAGATTCAGATCTTGGCAGAATTCTGGAGCTCGGTAAAGTTCATGAGCCTGCAAACGAGAGTGGGAAACGTCTTGTGCTAGCAATCAAACACTACTTCAACCCTAGCAAAGATGTGATCATTAACATCAAACCACTCAAGTCCCACTCTCCATTTGTATCTTGGTCCTACAATGCTGATGTGGATGAGTTCACTCTGATTGATGTAAAGAAGCAGCAGATGAGATGTTCAAGCAAAGCAATCTACAAAATGCCACACAAAGACATCAAGACTCTGTCTGAACTTCCACTGAACAATCCCAAAAAGGATCCAAGAGGCTATGAGGTTGAAAGGATAGTCAGCCACATGCAAAAGCTTCAGCAGCAAAGTGATTAGAAGAATTTTGGTTGCATCAGTCTAGGGGGAGTTTGTAGAACCAAAGACTGATTGCTACCAAATTATTCTAAGTACAAATGCTGCTGATAGGCTTATCAGCAACATTCAGCACATGTTGCTGCTGATAGGCTTATCAGCAGCATTCAACACTTGTTGCTGCTGATAGGCTTATCAGCAGCGTTCAACACAAGTTGCTGCTGATAGGCTTATCAGCAACATAATTCTCATCTCTGCTGCTGATAGCTTTATTCTCTGAAGACCAAACGTTGCAGCTGACTATCCATGCGAAGCACCTCTGACACCTTTCTGCAAAAGCAACTGCCACACTCCAAGTAGAATGAACCTCACTGGTGCAACTAATAAAGGACAATGACGCGCTTCTCCAAGCATGCAAACAATGATGCCTAAGAAGACGTTTCAGTAAAGTTATCTAGATTAGCCTTTGCGTGTAATTTAGATTAATAAACAAGATCAACGGCTTGTGTTAGATCTGATCCTTAGAATCAAGGGTCTGTCTTGATTCTAAGTTACTATATATATCTTGTAAACACTTCAAACAAAGTGTGCCTTAATAGTGATCTTTAATAGTGTCTTGAGAGAGTTTTACTTGTAATCTTGTAATCTCAGAAGTATAATACAATAGTGCATTTATCAGTATTCTTGCTGTTTACTTGTTTACTTTGTTGGTTGCTATTGTTTCCGCCAATATCAACTAGAATAGAATCACCTTGTAATCTTACGATCCTACATAATTACTTCAACTTAAAATACACACAATAGGCAAGTGTACCTATCGCAACGTAGTATAGTCTGGGCAAGAACCAAGTATCGAACCATGGACATGGATTCCTTACTCAACCCTCGCTATTGTCTGACTAGGATAATAAGTTAGAAAATGGGGTTCTGTTTAAAAGAAAGGAAAAGAAAAGTAATTAGGAATATTATCTCATTTAAGGTGTTACTTCGGTTGTTATCAATTGTTAATTAATGTTGTATTTTAGTAAGGTTGGTCATAGTTACTAGTACTAACCCTTTCGATAGGGGAGTTAGTATTTTGTAACGCAACAGTGGATACGGTCGGCCAATTGTTCCTAATAATTCTCGGGATCCTAACGGGGTCTCAAGTCCGTCGGCTGTCCCGTGAATTATTATTCCGACTAAGTTTATCCTGTCGACTGGTGTAAGGCCCCTCACCAGGCACCCTACAGTTGGTCCTCATAACTGGTTATTCTCTTTAAAATACTAGTGTGATTTATCAAACTGAAACGGAAGTCTTTCTAAAACCTTAATATTTATATAAGCTAGTTATCGTCATTAAATTTACCTCACGAATGCCTGCACACCAATCCGAGTAGCACCGCTCCCAAGCCAAGATACGCCAACCCCAAGCTTACCTGCAACACAATCTAACATATACACAAAGTCAGCTACGCTTAATTTAAATAAAAGCCAACTCGTCTCATTTAGTATTTATATATACTCAAGACCCTCTGGTCTTTATAAAATAATTATCATTTAATAATAGATAGATAACCCCTGTTATCCTATAATTATCCCAAAGGATTCACCACCCCAGACTCACCCCACCATTTAACCCAGTAAGTTTCTCCGACATGGATCGAAATTACCACTCTGACAACTCAAAGTTTACCACACCTATTATCCACACACTGGTTATCTCAACCACCCTCTAGACACCGGCTTAACCAGCCCTAACTAAGATTCTCACAAAACCAACTGACATAACAGTTGTAAACACCACATCACAATCCTGACACAACGGTCAATCTAACTCTACTCACCACATTAATACTATCTCATGCACAATAAATATAACTCAACGCTTGTATGCAATTTAACACACATATATAAGCACATAAATACATGCCTCATCACTGCACCCTCGTCAGGGCTACCCTCGACAGGGCATTCGACACACCCCGAGCTCATCGTTAACCTGCTCAAAACTTGCCACCTTTGGTGACCTCCCAAAGGACTTAGTCCTCCACAATCCCTTTTTCCGTGTCATAAAGACAACCATGCAAACACAATCCCCGCCGTGTCACAAGGACGACGACACCGTACACACAACACATGTATAGACACATAACACCATACTCTATGTATTAGCTGCACCTGCACCTCACACATAGCACTAGGATAAGGTATCCTACACGTATTCATATGCCTCTAGCTTATATCCCGACTCACCATGACTAACTCATAACGTAATCTATTTCAATATAGCAACACTCATACAAATATTAAGTCTCATTATCTAAGCACATACCACGTACATGCACACCCTGGGACACCTCCTAGTCATACCCGTACGACCTGTAAATACAATCCCGACTCACCCCTATTAGGTCATTATACGACCCACGACCATATACCCACCTTTAACCTACACCTCTTAAGGACAACACATAGTCCCTTAGCCCCGTATTTAAATAGTTAAATTCGTAAACTCATCGGTTTAGACACCAAAGCTTGATATACATTTAATGTAATAAAACACGTCTTAAAAGTATGTACGATAGCCCCAAAACGTTAAAACATTTAAAAGAGGGGGATTAGAAACTCACCGGTTACGCTGAGTCTCGGTCCTTGCTCTGCAACTCTTCCTTTCTCTCAAAAACCGAACCTGTTAAACATTGAATCACGTGATTAGACACATCCGACACACACGTTGAATAACGCATAACATAACAGGACCCCGACTATTGTCTCATCCGCTCGTCATTCTTTTTCCGCTAAAACCCTAATCTCACGGGTTTACGTACTACATTGATCTTCCATGCATGAACGTACACGTGCCCATGCAAGTCTTCTCTCAAGAAACCCGTGTGCGCGAGCCGGGTTCTTCATACGTACGCATGCCATGTAAACGGAACCCTAATCCGGGCATCACTCCGGTTTCTCTCTTCCCACCGTACACCGGCACCGCCACGCACCACCATCATCCTTATCGGGCCAAGCCCTAACCGGGCCCCTCACTGCCTTCGTACCCGACCACCACCGTACTCCATCATGTTCCTCGTCTTTGTCCTCTTTGTCTTGGTTAACCCCAGCCGGAGTTAACACCGTCGCCGCCACCTGACGCCTTTCGCCGTGGTGTACCACAACAGCAACCACCGTCATCAACCTCCACCGGGTGCACCACCGTTGGTCTCCTCCACACGTGTGGATGCTACCGGGTTTAAAGCCCTAGCCGTTCATCACCTCATACCACTCTATCACCCTTATGTCGCTTCACAATCACCGGAACCCACACCCAGGCCACCGCGTCCATGCCGTGGACACCACCACCATTTGCCACCCTTTCCTCTTGTCCCCACCGATGATTGTGACCACTGTCGCGAACCCTTGTCGGGTTTTCGTGCTAATTGGAAACGGGAAACAAAAAGATAGGGTTTCGAGGATTACCTTAACGTGTAGTGAAGTCTCGTGCTCCAAACCACCACGATCCACCGTCGCCAGTTTCCCGGTTTCGCCGGCTTCCTGCCTCTCTCCCTTGCGGCTGCCGTGAATCCAAGCCTAGGCCAAATGGACTAGGGTTTGCTCAAATGTTGGTGTTTAAACTTCCGTAGTTTACATTCGGGTCCTCGTAGTTCTTTTATCGTACCCTTCGATCTCAATTAGCGCGTTACCCTGCTAGTCGACTCCTCAAATCTTAGTAACTATTGTTTTGCATGAAATTTCATGCTACCTGTGACACGATATAAGAATTCGGGGTGTTCACTAACCCGAACCATTAGAGCTTGAAATTCTGGTATGTTACAACTGGCGTACACCAAGTCATGTAACTTCTTTTGGAAAGTCGGAATGCGCAACATTCTCCGAAGTTACTTTATGAACACTCGGACCTAACAATTTATATTCTTAAAATTGTTGCCATTATTTATAATATTATTTTAAATAAATATAACTTTCATTCTCAAGATCAAGCCTCATGGCTCCCGTTAGAAGTCCTCTACAAGCTAACACAAGAAAAGTAAAGAAATACCGACACGCTTTATAAGGTCCAGTTAGGACTCGAACAACTTGTTGAATACCCAAACCTCCAATCAACCCATAAGATTAAACCTATACTAACTCGGTCGTTGCCAGCACCAAGATTTGTATATAGACCGTACAAACTCGAATAATCTTCCAAACAAGAAGTCTTGCTTAAGAAACTCATAGGATTTAAGATTATTAAGTTGGTTTAAAGATGACTTATTCTTGTCTTTTTAAAATATATTAAAAGAAAGACGTTAAGAACATAACATACTAAAAATAATTTATTAATTAAACAAAGATCAACCAACCCAAGTAACTCAAGAAGACTAGCCACGAATTACCAAACAAGTGACTCCACTAACCTTTAGATCATGTGTAGGAGTTATCCAACACCAAGGGAGATTGGGTATATGTTTCTTCTTGCTTACATGAATAAGAAGAATCATTACATATTACAATACTATAAACATAAAATAAACAAAGAAAAGCTAAAACGGATCAAAACCGAGAGAGTTCCGGCTCTAGCAGAGCACTAGGACCTTCACAACCCTTGGTCTTGGACACCTAAAACACTAGAATGTTCTTGCTATTTATAGGCTAAGATTTTGGCAATGCACGACCGTGCATTGGATTGCACGGGCGTGCAAAATACCCTTTTGTTTCACGTGCAGAATCTGGCAGCTTTAAGGAGTACAGGGGAGCAGGAATGGCTTTGCACGGCCATGCAAGGTAATGCATGGTCGTGCATTGCCTATTCCAGCCCCCTGTTGACTTTTTGACTTCTTTGTTTGACTTCTTGGGTCCAGGTTCGTTCAATTGACTTCCGGATGCTGATTTCTCCTTGATTTTGAGTGATTTCTTCATGTTTTTACACAAGGGTAATTATCCTGTTGTATCACAATTGAATAGATTATACATCAATTCTCTTCATATTTTTCTATAATTGTGATGAATATGAGGGTAGTTATACATGCAAAATATGTATAATTTACGACATATCAAACACTCATGGCCAACCCTAGGAGAGCTCTTCCTAGGGTTGTTAACTTACAAAGAACACACACTCAACTCTCTATTTATAGAGTCTTCGGGTCTTCACATTAGCCGCCTCTAAATGAAACCCTCTATGACTTTGTCACCTTCTCCATGACAAAAGTCAATGATTCACTCTAGAATCATTAATAAGAAGTTTAACATTGACTTGGAAATAAACGTTAACTTGTCACTTCAATGTTGACTTTGACTTTGACCAAGCAAGTAAACATCTTTTCATTTCGACAATGCTTTGATTATCTCAAATGATCTTCAACACCAAATAAACGTGTAAGAACTTGATTTGGTAAGTATTAGCCTATAAAGACCAACATGTTTTTTATCTTTAATTTGAGTAAAATATTGTTATATTAAAAAAAATCAAACATGTTGAAGCTAGGAAATCTGCGAGATTACACATGTGTAATATTTACCTAAGTTCCAAAAAGCTATATAATATGTCATATTACACATACGTAATCTTCCATGTTACATATATGTAATTTTTGAGATAATTTGTAATATGACAAATTACCCATGTTCCGAAACACTTATACAATATGCGAAATTATGCATGTAATGCGCAAGATTATCTAACAGGTTTGGAGTTTTGACATACGTTTCTTATTTACGTGGCCAAGTCTACAATACCCTAAATGTGATTTGTTAAAGTTCATTTTTGATCTTTTAGTGTTGAGAGTGTAAATAGAGTTATCACTACATGAGCCATGAATATCAACTTCATAAATTCTATTATGAGGCCTAGCCTCAAATTAGTTTTAAAAGTTAATATGTTTCCTTTATGAAAACCAAAAGTAAACCTTGTTCATATAGTTGAGGAGCTGAGATAATATTCCTAGTTAGACTAGTTATATAACAAACATTGTTCGAATTTAGATATAGGCCATTTGGTAACAAAATGGAGTACTCTCATACGACTTCAACTGCTATATTTGCTCCGTTTCCGACGTTGAGCACCAATTAGCCTTCTATCAGTTGTCTAACCTTCTTTAACCCCTACAAATCATTGCAAATGTGAGTACCACAACCTGTATCAAATACCCACGAGTTACTAGTGAAGGCATATAACTCTATTACAAATATACCTAGAGTAGAAGCCCCATTGGGATTCTTCTTCTTCATCTCAGCTTGAAACTTAGGGCAATCCCTCCTCCAATGACTTGCATCCCCATAATGGAAACAATTGGGGTTGTTTGGAGGCTTGGCAAGGGCCTTTGTTGTTGGTTTTGGGGGGCCAAATTCTTGAATCTTATAACAGCCTTTGGCTTTGCCCTTGGACTCACTGATGTGCACAACACTATACATATATTTCAACATCAAATTTATTCCAATTATGTGTTGTTTTCTTGAAATTCTTGTAGATTAGACTCTTATTTAGTTTACTTTGAGTTTTCACGAATAAAAGACCGCTAATTGATCAAACAAGCAAAAACTCTGCACAAAGACAAATATGGTAAAGACAACAAGAGAAGCACGAGGCATGCCTCATCAAGCACGCCCCCATTCCACAGATCAGTAGAAAAACAAACATATGGGACCCACTGTCCCTTGTTCAAGCCAACATACCCCCATGCCTAGGGTCCAGCACGCCCCTGTGCACACTACCATTCTGATTCTATTACGACCAACTTAGTGGAGCAGAGTTTTGGTACACATGGGGTCGTGCCTCATCAGGCATGAGCCATGCTTCATTAGGCACGAGCCATGCCTCATCCTGCAGACAACCTATAAATAGGCCCTTATACACCATTTCAAGGAAAAAAAATAAGAGCCAACAAGAAGAATTCTCCACACTTTCTTACTCTATAGTTTTAGTAGTTTAGCTTCATTTCTAAGGTTCTAGAACACTACAACAAATTTGAAATCTTGTAATGATGCATGTTTGTGTTTATACAAGTTTAATCTTTGTTGTTTGCATGGCCATCCTTGGCTAAGTTATTTGAATCACTTTGGGAAGATGGACCTCCAATGAGTGGTTAACATCTATCATGGATTCAATATTTGTAACACCCTGAGAATTCCTATAGAATATAAGGGCGAAAGAAGTTAGACATTAAAGTCCAGGGGTTGAATTGCAAATATACTAAAGACCAAGGGTTAAAAATGGAGAATTATGGAATTTGGTTGATATCAGACCGATATCTCAGACCATGTCGGCCTGACATGTGCAGACGAAGGAAATCATGAGAGTAAGACACGTGTCTGATGACTCAGCCCCAATTCGGACCGATATGCTTTTACATGTCGGTGCGATATGTAGATGTCAGACCGATATGCTTTTCATGTCGGTCGGATATGTGGAAGTCGGACCCAGATGCTTTTCATGTCGGTCCGACGTGTGTGCGCTACGTCAAATAAGCCGCCATAAGGGATGTCGGACCGTGATGGTCCTACATGTCGGTCTGACATGACCTACATGTCGGTCTGACATGACCTACATGTCGGTCTGACATGAGTCTAAATTTGCACTATAAATAGATTTCGATGACCAGGGCTGTTGAGACACAAACCACACAAAAAAACACACTCAAACACACACACTTAGCCTAGGAATCTGTGCCAAAGTATCGATACGTGTTTGGAAGTCTAGTTTCTATCTTTTCATCCGTAATAAGCCGTAGATATCTCCGAGGTAAGGTTCTGACTAGTTCACTACGACTTGGTTATTCACCATTGAGCTAGATATGTTTATTTAAGTAAGGTTATTATGATCTAGGATATTGTACAAGGTATTGATTTCAGATATACGAATTGAGATACTATCAAGGTGAGTTCAGCTATACTGGGAAATGTTTTATAAATGGTTTTGATATGAACTGAGATTGATTTTATAAAGATGATTTCCATAAGATGTTATGATACCCGATATTGAATACGATTTGTGGAAACGATATTTTGAGATCAAGTACCTAGAATTATTATCAATGCGTCAGATAAAAGCTTTCATGTGGTGGGATGTATCATGATTATAATTCCTGTGTCGACCAAGCTTTCAGTTTCAGGGCAGTCTACTGTTCAGTTTCGGCAGTAGACTATTGTCTAGTGTGGACAATATGGTCAGATTGCCATCTGTTTCAGTTATAGGACAGATGATGGATATACTTTTTATCTAGCTATAATATAGATTAATTCAAGATATTGTGAACCCTGAAATGTTTATGAAATCCAATAGTCGTCGCTATTGGAAGAAGATTGTTAGTTACGACTAACAGATATTATTTTGAACCCTGATTTCGAAACGAAAGGATTTTAAAAGTGAACTCACCAACATATGTTGACCCAGTTATTTTCTAATCTTTTTAGATAAGTTAGTAGAGGGCATTCCAGATAGATAATAGTTATAGATGGTTGTGATTGAAAAATCTGATAAGTGAAGGCATGCTTGGAAGAGCTATAAGTCCTGACAGATAGTAATAGACATTTTGTTTATATTGTAAACATTATAGTTATTAATGAAAGAGGTTTTTATGGTTTAGCTTTTGCTGTGTGTTTTAGTATCAACGTCACAATAACTAGAAGGCGACCTTCTAACTGGTATGTAGTTATCTGACAAACAAAATGTTCTGTCTAAGGAAAGAGCGGGGTATAAATCCCTCCTGGACCCGTCGTTCTTTCCTGGGAACATATCTGTTGGAGGTACTACTCTGGTTAGATAACTGTCCTGTGTTATGGGTGTGACAATATTAGTTTGTGTTAGTGATTTTAAAATGTGATCTTTTGCATTAAAAGTGAATCTTTGCAACCTTTGAAGCAATTCACCAAATTCATGCTTTGTTGATTCAAGCATTCATACTTCTATGTCTATGTAGAGTCGGTATGTTAGCATACTGACAGGGTTGCTAGAAGTTGTGAATCAGGTTTGTAAAGATTCTTGCTTTTTAATATACTATGACTTGGTATTTTAAGGACTTGACTTTGCACATTTGTAACACCAGAAAACCTGACACTTTGGGTTGGGCCGAAATAAAAAGGAACAAAGGAAAGAAGAATGATTATGGGCTTAGGAAAACGTGGGCTCGGCCCACTAGGGTTTCCCCTACACCTAACTTAGAGGCTTGATCAACCCCAACAACCCTCATTCCATCTTCATTATTCCAAAACGTAAAGAAAGAAAGAGAAAGCTTGTAGAAAGAAAAAGTTGCAAAACTCATTTTTGAGCTTCAAGACCAGCCACAAGCTTCTTCTCCACCGAAATCGAGCAAGAAAACACCAAGAAACGCCAAATTTGAGGTATGGATCCAACCTGAAATCTCTGTTTTGGTTTAAAATGGGTTTTCGGGGGTAAAACTAGGGTTTTCACCTTAAAGGTCGAATCTTTACGTGTTAAAACATGAACAAAGCTTTGATCTAGCTTCATGGAAGCTAGATAATCGATTTGGACGTAAAAATTTATGATGGATAAAAAAATGGGCCTGAAAATGAAGATCTTCAAGTGATGACACTATTAGGCGACACTATTTCTTGGGGCAACACTAGTCGCGGCCACTTGAAGATGATGATCCTCAATAGACGACACTAAGTCGGTGATACTAAACAGTTTCACGATGCACGTAAACGACACTAAGGAGTGTCGCTAATATCACTCGGCGACACTGCAAGAACGACACTAATGGACGACATTAAGTCCAGAACGAAAGTTCTGGTGACACTGATCAGACGACACTGATCCCTAGCGACACTACCACTAGGCGACATTGTCGGATGACTCTTGTGTTGGCGACACTAATGCTCAGGCGACACTGCCTGTGGCGACACTATAGGTGACACTAATAAATGTTAACCGATTTCATGTATTGAATTCGTACAGATCACGTAGCACTTGCCTAGCCAAAGTTAGTAAGTACAAATAGTATACCGACCACCAGGTGAGTTCTAAGTCCCCCTTTGTCTATGATTTTGGGCTGGGGTGCATACTTTAATGAAGTAAATGTTTTTTTATGGCTAAACGTGCTAAACAATAAAGTTTGATAACTAGGCTAAGTATAAATTACGTGCCTAAATGTATGATGATGTGTGTCAATGTGCCAACATGAATGACATAGTATACAAAAAGTTTACGTATAACGTGCCAACATAGATAGAGTATGAAAGGGGCAATACGTGTAAACGTGCCAACAAAGTAAATGACGAAACGGTTGCTGATATGTCATAATTTATACATGTTTTGCATGCATAATAATCCCCATATTATGGTACTAACTAAACAAAAGTCCTATAATTGATACTTAAAACATTTATATTTCACAATTGTAGGTTAAATGGTGTTCCAAGAGAAACAAAGCAAAAACAACTAAAAACATCTAGAAATCAAGCTTTTGGAAGTAGCATACCCGAACTTTGACCCCCCAAGAATGTTGAAGCATTTTTGTGTGACAGGCACTCTGGAGATTGTCCCTACTTGTAATAGTCTTTTGTATTATCTGTATTCAGTCTTGTATGTATTTGGCTGATCGAGTTGTAATCTTGTTTTGTTTGAACTTGTACTTGTAATTGTTGTTTCAGTTCGTTTGTAAGTGTTGGGTATAGTTCAAATACGCACAGGAGGTTGTTCCAGCGTATTTGATATGTATACACATTTGTTCTTACGTACTTGAAAAGTACACATGAGGAATTGTTCCTGCGCACTTGTTGAGTACGCATGAGTCAAGTCTGGTATAAGTAGCTGATTGTAAGGACTTGTTAAGTACGCTATCATATTTCACTCTGTTCCAGAACTCTTGGAGAGCTAAACTTGTAATCGGTTTACTTTGATAATAGACCACGCATTTTGTTACATGTGTTTGTTGTCTTGATTACCTTTTTCGTATTGCATTCCGTCTAGTCTCGAGGATTCCGCACCTTGGTGGACTAGATCAACACATGCACATGAGTACGATCCGAGACACCCGAGGACCTACAAGTGGTATCAGAGCACCTTGCTCTTGATTTTGAGTGTTGTGAGTGTGTTAGGAGCATTTTTCGACAATGTTTTACATCGACTTACTTGTTTTTGAACCTACATATGGTGATTTTCAGTCAAGAAAATTCTCTGCTGAGTTGTACTTGTTCAACCCTGAAAATCCCAAAATTCATCCTTGTTGTTGTTATTTGAGTGATCCGTTCATCAAGGATTGTTTAGAATCAAGGTTCTAAGCTTTTGGCTGGATCAATTTCATCATTACAACAAGATTTGAAGATTTCAGAATTCTCAGGTGACCTGAGATTGACCGAAAAAAGTGGGTGAATCAAAGTTCAAAAGGTGATTTGGCGTACTTACCCGATTTGTATTGGTTCCTGCGTACTTATTCAAGCCCTGTGTACTTATCAAGTACACAAGACCATATTTCCTACGTAGTTATTTTGTTCATGCGTAGTTAACAAATACGCAAGACCATTTATGTTCATGCATATTTAACAAGTACGTAAGAGTTAATATAAATACGCAAGTCATTATTTAAATACGCAAGACCATCACAAGTACGCAAGTTGGATTGTTTTTCTGAATTTTGACTAAGTCTTCCACTATTTCGAACATTCAGAATATTAGCAACTTGTTGAATTATGATAACAAGATAGGGACTCGCAGAAACCACAAAAGTTAATAAATGTGAATGACTATTCCAACTGGAAAGAACGGTTTAATGAGTACGTCTCGTATAGTGATTCCAACATGTGGATACCCATTCTAGAAGGTTATAAGCATCCTACACATGAGTTTTTAGGTGAAACTGTTCCGAAGCCAATTTCTAGACTCTCAGAAGAAGAGAAGAAGGCATACGACCTTGAAAAGAAAGCACATGGTTCTATTACCATGGCATTGACTAGAGATTTATTTCGCAACTTTTGTGGGTATGACACTTCTAAGGATCTCTGGGAGGCTATTAAGAAGAGATTCGAGGGTAACAACGAGGTGAAGAAAAGTAAAAGAGAATTATCGAGGAAATAATACGAATGTTTTAGATACCTGGAGAATGAATCTACTGATGAGTTGATCTCTAGATTCTATCATTTATAGACTGAGCTAAAAGTGTATGAACTAAAGTATCCTGATGATGAGTTAGTTGAAAATTTTCTCGAAGCACTACCTCCAAAGTTTGACATGTACACAACAATGCTCAGGGAAAGTAGCAAGTTCTATGAGATGACCATTGATACTGCAATTGGGAAGATTCAGGCCCATGACATGAACTTGAGAAAGAAAGAAACTGGAACTAGACCTCAAGTTCAAGACCCTTCACTTTACTTTGGGAAATCTTCCACTTTAAAGTCATCCAATCCAGGAATTGCTCTATTCTATGGGAATACTAATCAAGATTATGACAATTCCGATGGTTGTGGAAACTCTACATGTTTTGCTGCTTCAGGATCCAGTTCATTTAATCAAAATTCCTCAAGAAGTCCTACATCTTCATCGTCTACTCACCAAAATGCTATTGTTAAGATTGCTGAATATCATATCGCGTAACCTCATCTTGTATGCTTGCCTACGAGAACTTCATTGGTGGGAAGCTTACGGATTCGGACACCTTTGATGAAGATTTTAATCAAGTTGATCCTGGTGATATGGAGGATATTGACATTCAATGGAATATGGCTATGATCTTGAGTAGGGCTAAGCATTTTGTAGCTAGAACTTGAAGCAAGTTTACAGGTGGACATTCTAATGCGTGAGTCGGGTTTGACAAGTCCAAGGCTAAGTGTTATAAATGTCAGAACTTTGGGCACTTTGCAAGGGAATGTCAGAAAGATAAAGCACCAGCTTCTGGTTTTACTAGACCGAGTCCGGGAAACAACCAAAGTTACAACAATCAGAACAACCGAAGTCAGAACCAAGGAACTACATCAAATGCTTTGGTAGTTCAGCAGGATGAAAGCTTTGACTGGGGTGTTCATCTGTAGGATGCTATTATTGCACAAACTCAACTAGGATTGATGGCAGAGATTCTTGAGATGATGGAAGCAGAAGAGAGGGAAGCAGCAGCTGCTGTCCAACCGGAATCTGCACTTGCACTTATGGCTATTGGAGAATCTTCAAGCACCAGTGAGGTAGATTTTAACTCTTTTTCTACTGTTTCTTGTTCAAATTGTATGATTTTTAAAAATGAGAATGGTCGTATCCATGATCAACTTGAACCTCTTCCTAGTGCTGCACTAAATTATAAAGAAAATGAAAAACGTTTCAAGGATTCAATTGAAAATCTTAAGAAAGATTGACATGACTTTTCAACTAAAATCAGTGAACAACAATTTCACTTAGATGTAGCATACAAAGAGTTAGAGAAGAAAAATGTTGAACTAGCCAGACTACAAAATGAAATCCTGAAGTTGAGTGGCAAACTTGAGAAGTTGAAAAACTCTCGTTTTGTGGTGGAACACTACGGATATGTAGTGAGACAAATAAATGAACAAGGCTTAGGTACCAACGCCATTACTCTACCAGTTAACGGCATATTTGTCAACGGGCCAGTTGATATCGATATATCTTGTTTCGATGAGTCTTCAAGTAAGGTTGATTCAGTTTCTGAGAGAAATGAGGAGGGGGACTTTGGTGAATAAAATGATAACAACAAAGTTGATGGAATTGTCTCAGAAGAGATGTTTGATGAACCAAAGATACATAAAGTCATTATTACTGATCGTGATAACTGTATCTTGATTGAACCTGATGTGATTGAGTCTAATAATAAACTAAAAAATTTGCTCTATGGCTGTTTCAAAACCATTAAACAGTCAAAGAAAGAAAAATTTGCTAATTAACTTGGAAAGAATTTTCATGAAAATATTAAAAAGAATTATATGTCCAAGAGTCAAGCAGCACCAGTTCAAGCACATGCTGCTATTCCTCAAACACCTCCAACTGTTCATACTCGATATGTTTAGTTGCCTGTCAGCGCGGTTTAGTTCAAATGTATTCCTTTTATTACTTAGGAGTCTAGTTAAGGTTTTGTATATATTTTTATAGACCGTATAGACGACATCACTCTTCCTATGGATATTTTCAACACTTTTGCTGAGTATACCACAGCCAAAGATCTATGGGTAGCCTTGTGTACCAGATTTGAAGGAAGTGCTGAAGTTAGAGAGATCAAGAGAGATCTCATCAAGAAGCAATATGAGATGTTCAACAGTGTTCGTGGAGAGTCTATGTCTGATATGATAAACAGGTTTTCAAGGATTGTGTCAAGACTAAAGGTTGTGGGAGTTGAGTATCCCACTGTTGAGTTAAACAAGAAACTACTTGATGCACTCCCCGAAGAATGGAACATGTAGCGTATCATGATCAAGAAGACGGAGAAGCTGAGTAATTTGTCCCAATAGGAACTCTACAGTTCTAGAGTCTTATGAGCTTAGGATTAAGAAAGGAGCCATCACTCCCACCAATCAGTCTAGAAACACCGCCCTCATTGCTGGATCAATCTCTTCCAGTTCTAACATGTCATACTTCCAGACTCATGTTCCACCTTCTGCCTCTGGAATTCAACCTACCAGTTCCTCCACCTCTCAGAAGCCAACCACTATGATCCCTGATGAGTACTTGCCAATTATGACTGCCTTCATGTCATGCTATGATGCCCTAATTTCTAGAAACTTGACGCCGGTTAGTTTTCAACCTGATGACTTGGAGCAGATCAACCCGAATGATTTAGACACAACATATGTAAAGCCTACCAGCATATCAAAAATTATAACTGATGTCACCATCATATCCAATTCATGCATAAGCTTAGCACACACTTAGACACACAAATTTTCTTTTTCTTTTATTCTCCCCCTAAAATTGTGATGTGACTTTATTTACTAATTATATCACGTATGAGAACAAACATTCATTAAGCTAACACACATATAAAGCGTACACAACACAATTTTAACACTTAAAAGAAAATCGTTTTGAGGAACAGATATCTAAGGTCTTTCAGTTCAAAAATGGACTATTTATTATTCAAATTTTTTTATAAAAAAAAAGAAATCATCCCCAACATCTCAACCAAAGAGTTAAACCGATCCGTTGAAAAAGCTCTTGTAAAAATATCGGCTTTTTGCTCTAAGGTATCGACATGGACCACTTTAATCAGCCCATTCTCAAAACAGTCACGAATGAAATGTAACCTGATCGCAATGTGCTTTGTTTTGGAATGCTGAATAGGATTTTTTACTATTCCGAGCACTGCCTCGTTTTCACAATAAATCGGAGTTTCGAGGAAATTTACTCCAAAATCTAGCATTTGATGTTGAATCCAGATAACTTGTGAACAACAGATCGAGGCAACAGTATACTTAGCTTCAACAGTTGATGTGGATACATTCGTTTGTTTCTTACACTGCCAAGACACCAGTCTCTCCCCCAAAAATTGACATCCACCTGAAGTTGACTTCCTGTCCAAATTACAACCTCCATAATCGCTGTCAGTGTAAGCAAAGAAATTAATTTCAGAATCAGAAGGATACCATAAACCTAAATTTACTCGACCCTTAAGATATCAGAAAATTCTTTTAACATCTGATTCATGAGATTCTTTTGGAGCTGCCTGATATCTGGCACAAGAGCAACTAGCAAACATGATGTCTGGTCGACTAGCAGTCAAATATATCAACGAGCCAATTATTGACCTGTATATCTTTTGATTTACTCCAACTCCAGACACATCGACAGTTAAAGGTTCATAAGGAGCAATTGGTGTTGAAGCTGATTTGCAATCAGCTATTTTAAATTTTGTAAGAATATCTTTCACATATTTGGCCTGATAAATAAGAATTCCTGATTCAGACTGCTCAACTTGTAACCCCAGAAAAAACTGCATTTTTCCCATCAAGCTCACTTCAAACTTTAATTTCATAACTTGTTCAAATTCTTTGTAAAGAGCTTCATTTGTTAATCCATAGATAATATCATCGACATAAACTTGTACAATTAACAAATCAGCATCAAATTTCTTCAGGAATAAGGTCTTGTCAATTGTTCCACGAACGAAGCCATTTGATGTAAGATGTATTGACAAGGTTTCATACCACGCACGAGGCGTTTGATGTAACCCGTACAATGCTTTATCAAACTTATACACTTGAAATGGATGAGCTGGATCTTCAAAACCTGGTGGTTGATTCACGTAAACTTCTTCCTTTACCACCCCATACAGAAAAGCTTTTTTTACATCAATTTGATATACAGTAAATTTCTTGTACGATGCATAGGCCAAAAAGATTTGTATGGCTTCAATTCGTGCAACATGAGCAAAGACATCATCATAATCTAGTCCTTCCTCTTGATAAAAACCTTGTATAACCAAACAAGCTTTGTTCCGAACTACAATCCCACGATCATCCTTTTTGTTTCTGAAGACCCACTTCGTTCCAATTGGATATTTTCCCTTAGGTAAGTCCACAAGATGCCACACGTTTAACTTCTTAAACTGAAGCAATTATTCTTGCATAGCTTCAATCCAACTTGGATCTTGTAAAGCAATAGTAACATTCTTTGGTTCCTCTTGAGATAAGAAACAGGAGTACAAACAAACATTTATATTTCCAGTTTAACTTCTTGTCTTTACTCCATCTTCAAGAGATCCAATAATATTCTCAACTAGATGAGCAGAATGGATTTGATGATTTTGAATATGCTTAACTTCCACAGACTCTGGCATGTTTGTATCATTCAACTCTGGTAATTTATCATTTGAATCTTCAACATTAGAAGAACTTGACTGAATTACATCCTCAGTCTGATCATTTACAAGATCCAACTGAAATTCATTAACTATTGGTTCATCATTTGTACTTGGAATTTCTTATACTTCAGAATCAACATTAGTGACATAGTTATCAACAAGATCTTCTTGTGTTTGAGTTGATGTAGTAACATTCTCAGACATCTTATTTTGAATCATCAAATTCTGTGGCCCAACCAAAAAATTTCCAACATATAGATCACTACTTGTAGAAGACTCAGTTACAGTACTCGAAGTACTTGCTTCATTAGAATCCATTTGAAGTTGTTGATCAAAAGTTTTGAAGATTACTCCAGCATCAAAGAACCAGTCAGGCCCATTTTGATCTATAGGAGTATTTAGTTCTTGCCACTCCACATAAAACGATTCTTGAACAATTTTGGTTCTTTTGTTGTACACTCTATAAGCTTTCTGATATGAAGAATAACCCAAAAAATAGCATTCATCACCGACAGCTGCAAATTTTGGCAATGAATCTTATGTATTCAACAATGTACAAGAACAACCAAATGCTCTGAAGAACTTGATATATGGCTTTCGTTTATAGAATAGTTCATACGAAGTCTTTGTAAGTTGCTTCACCATAAGAACTTTGTTTAAAACATAACATGCAGTGTTTACTGCTTCGGCCCAGAAGATAATGGGCAACTTGGAATCGACAAACATTGTTTGAGCAACTTCTATTAAAGTTCTGTTCTTCCTTTCAGCTACTCCATTCTGTTGTGGTGTTCTTGCAGCACTATACCGATGTGTTATTCCTTTTTCTACACAAAACAAACTTATCAGTTTATTTTTAAATTCTGTTCCATTGTCACTGCAAATGGTTGAAACTTTGCTATCACAGATGTTTTCTATTCGTTTGACAAAATCAATAATTGTTTCAGGTGTTTCATCCTTTGTTGCAAGGAAAAACACCCATGAAAATCTTGAAAAATCATCTGTGATAACAAGACAATATGACTTTTTCGCAATACTTTTAACTCGAACTGGACCAAACAAATCCATATGAATAAGAAATAAAGGTCTAGTAAAAGTTGTTATGGTTTTTCTTGGATGAGACTTCTTATGCTGTTTTCCCTTCGCACATGACATGCAATTTTCTTCAATTATGAATTCTTTCTTTGGCAATCCTCGCACCAAATCTTTATGCACCAAGTTATTCATGTTCTTTAAATTCACATGACCCATTCTTCGATGCCATAAATAAGATTCTGAACCAGTTGCCTTTGATAATAAACATGAAACGTTTACTGGTGTAGTATGATCATTCATGTCAACCACATATGTGTTGAATTTCCTTGGAGCACGCATCAGAATCATTTCTTCTGGAATAACCAATCCAGGCTTTAAGAACAAGCATTCCTTTGCAGTAAAATGAACTGGTATGCCTTTATCACAAACTTGAGAAACACTAAAGTTTTTCAAATAGATCATCAATCTTGGGAAGTGGATAACGGTTCTTAATCGTGACTTTATTCAGTTCCCAATAATCGATGCACATGCGCATTGAACCATCTTTCTTTTTAATGAATAAGATCGAAACTCCCAAAGGCGACGAGCTTGGTCTAATGAATCCTTTCTCGAGTAATTCATCCAACTGTTTCTTTAATTCAGCCATTTTCGTTGGAGCCAATTTGTACGGGGCTTTGGCAATCGGTGCCGTACCTGGTACGAGATTAATTCCGAACTCTACTTCTCTTTCGGGTGGAATTCCTGGCAGTTTGTTAAGGAATATATTAGGAAATTCAGCCACAACCGGCACATCTTTAATCTTCTTTTTAGTGTCGGTAGTTATAGATACAAGGTATGCTAAGCATTCCTTTCGTAAATATTTCGTGGCTTTTAACATAGAAATTATTCCAACAGAGTTGGATAATTTATCACCATTTACAGCGATGGTGTTGCCTTGCTGTGAATGAAGTTCTATAGCTTTCTTATCACATAGGATACGGGCTTGGTTAGAGGCTAACCAATCCATTCCTAGAACAATGTCAAAACCTACCAAAGTCATTGGCAACAGTTGTGCAGGAATAACATGTCCTGATAATGTGATATTACAGTCATTTAAGATTTCTGGGATTTGGACGAGGTCTCCGTTGGTAGTTTCTACCATGTCTTTTGATATGTCATAAATTGTACATATTTTACATGCATAACTATCCCCATATTCGTCCCAATTGTAGACAAAATGATGAGAATTGATACTTAATCTATTCAATTATGCTACAACAGGATAATTGACCTTGGTTTGTAAAAACATGAAGAAATCACTCAAAATCAAGAAGAAATCAACATTCGGAAGTCAATTGAAAGAACCTGGACCAAGGTAGTCAAAGCAGAAGATCAAAAGTCAACAGGGAGCAGAAACTGGCCAATGCACGGGAGTGCATCCCAATGCATGGCCGTGCAAAGGCCAAAATCTGCCCATGTACTCCCTAAGGCTGCCAGATTCCTTCACGTGCAAGAAAAGGGTACTTTGCACGCCCGTGTAATCCAATGCATGGCCGTGCATTGCCAAAATCTTAGCCTATAAATAGTAAGCTCATTCTAGTGTTTTAGATGTCCAGATTTGAGGGGTGTGAAGGCCCTAGTGCTGTGCTAGGGCCGGAACTCTCTCGATCTTGGTCCGTTTTTAGCTTTTCTTTGTTTATTTTCCTTTTCTAAGTCTTGTAATATAAAATGATTCTTCTCGTTCAAGTAAACAAGATGCAACCTATACCTACTCTCCCTTGGTGTTGGAACACTTCCACACATTGTCTAAGGGTTAGTGGAGTCACTTGTATGGTCATTCGTTGCTAGTCTTCTTGCTTTGATTGGGATGGTTGAACTTTAATTAATTAATGAAGTATTTTTAGTATGTTATGTTCTTAAAGTCTTTCTTCTAATTTATCTTAAAAAGACACGAATAAGTGATCTTTAAACCAACTTAATAATCTTAAATCTTGTAAGTCACTTAAGCAAGAATTCTTGTTTGGGAAGCTTATTCGAGTTTGTACGGTTTATATACAAATCTTGGTGCTACCAAGGGCCCGATTAGTATAGATTTAACATTATGTGTTGATTGGAGGTTTGAGTATTCAATGAGTCATTCGATTCCTATCTGGACCTTGTCGTTCGTGTCGGTATTTATTTGTTTCTCTTGTGTTAGCTTGCAAAGGACTTCTACTGAGAGCCATGAGGCTTGATCTTGAGAAAGAAAGTTATATTTAATTAAAATATTATTATAAGTAAAGACAACTAATTAAAGAATATAATTTTTTAGGTCGGAGCATTCATAAAGTAGCTTTGGAGGGAGTTGCGCATTCCGACTTTCCAAAAGAAGCTACACAACATGGCGTACACCAGTCGACAGGATAATCTTAGTCCGAATAATAATTCATGGGACAGCCGATGGACTTATGACCCTGTTAGGATCCCGGGAATTATTAGGAGCAATTGGCCGCCCGTATCCACTGTTCCGTTACGAAACAATAACTTTCCTATCGAAAGGGTTAGTGCTAGTAACTATGACCAACCTTACTAAAATTATAACGTTAATTAACAAGTGATAACAGCCGGAGTAACATCTTAAATGAGATAGTATTTCTATTTACTTTTCTTATCCTTTTTCCTTTCCTATAAACAAAATCCCTTTTCCAACTTATTATCTTAGTCAGACAACAGCGAGGGTTGAGTAAGGAATTCGTGTCCATGGTTCGATACTTGGTTCTTACCCATACTATATTACGTTGCGATAGGTACACTTGCCTATTGTGTGTGTTTTAAGTTAAAGTAATTATCATTTTAATTTATAAATTTAAAACCTGATTTTGTGTAACTCTAAATTGAACATCAAGAATTGTATATGTATAGGTATAAATTATATCTCTTGTATTTTCCATCAAGTTTTTGGTGCCATTACCAAGGGGTGTATATATATATATATATGTGTGTGTGTGTATATATTTTATACACATAACACATGACATCATATTTCTTGTCTAATTTAGCCAGTGTTTTATTTAACAACTTACAAAATTTCTGATTTATAAAACTTTGGTTTGCACAAGAGTCAAATAAAACTCGAGCATAAACATTATTGACAAGAAATGTACCCGTAATTACGTCAGGCATACCTGTTGCATCATGAGTATTGAGAACGAATGCTCGTGCATTCTTCTTTACTACATCAACAGGCTTAGGACCTATCCCTTAAGGTTTCTTCAGTTTAGGACAATAGCTTTTGATGTGGCCAGCCTCACCACATTAATAGCAGGTGATGGGTTTCTTCTTATAACAATCCTCCGTTTTGTGTCCAGACATCTTGCAGAAGCTGCAATAAAGTCCTAAGTGACACTATCCCAAGTGCTTTTTCTTACACTTTAGACACTCAGGTATGGAAGAATTGTTATTTGTAGAAGTGAAGCCTGATCCCGACTTCTTAGAACCACTCGGGCCTTGCCCAGGTGTTTCCTTCTTCTTCTTCTTCTTCTTCTTCTTTTTCTTCTTCTTCTTCTTCTTCTACCTCTCTTCTTGATTTCTGATCAAGCTATCGGTTAGAGAGGCTCCCAGATCCATATCATCATCAAGGGTGTCGCACTTAGTAACCTTGACCATGTCACATATTTCTCCGATTAGTCCCCAAATGTATCTCTTTATCAGATTAGATTCAGGGGGCAGCAAGATGAGGAACCATTCAAGCATACTCAAGGAGTTTAGTCGAATACTCTTGATGGTTTGTTCCAACCATCTTCAGACTAAGAAATTTTCCTTCATTTTGTTCCCTTTCATTCTAGGGAACAAACTTTTTCTCCACCCTTGCCTTGAAGGCACTCCAGCCTATAGCATAGGCTGCATCTATGCCCTTGGCAGCAATGATATTATTCCACCATTATAAGGCCTGATCTTTAAATAGATTTGAGGCATAAAGAACTTTATCCTCCTCAACACACTTGCTTATATCAAGCACAAATTCAGTCTTCTCGATCCACCTCAACGTGGCTATTCCTCCTTATCTTCCAGAAAAGTTGTAAGGTTTGTAGTCTTGGAACATTTTGTATATACAACCAACAATCTTCCTCTTCTTTTCTAGATGGCCATAGTTATTACCCACACCTTTGCCTTCAGAAGAGTTATGATAATATTCTTGTCTCTCTGTTTTCTTTGTCCTGGATCCTTGATGAGTAGCGAATCCCTCCAGTTGAGAGTAGAAGGTTTGCATTGAGTAATGATTTAGTATTTTGAGTTATGGGTTGAGAATGTAAGGATTTTGGATTTGATGGCTGAGCAGATAATTTATCGGCCTGCCTCTTTTCCATTTCCGTGAATATCATTGGAAGAAAATCCTTGATTCCTTCCGCAATCAATTTCTAAAGTTCATTGCGGGGAGTGGTAATTTCGGCCGTGTTTTCGACTACCGATTGCTTGTTTTTACCCCTTGTGTTTTGAGAGGGTCCGGTTTGTTTAGACATGCCATATAAGAAATAAGATTGGCATCAAAACGGAACATTTTATTTATGAAATATATACAAAAGAAAATATACATATAGAAATCATTGTTCCTAAAAATTCTTAAAATTCTTTTCTTCAATAGATTGAACTAACAAAACATTCCGAGCTCCGACTTCAACGTTTTCTCATTCCAGCTTAGTTATTTGGTTCAATAACATTTGTTCTCTTTCAGTTCCCGATACATTCTCATTTATATGAGGAGTAGGGAGAGGAACAGTCTCATAGTAAGGAATGTAGGTTTTATTAGAATCAATTCATTCTTCTTCTTCGGGAACACATATATTTGTTGGATATATAATGTCCAATCGTCAATTAAATCAACGTTACTAACGAGGTACGATCCAAAGAGTTTCACCTTAGGCAACGAACAATTATATAATATTTATTGTTAAATATTATAGTTCACGAAAGACGGATTAATTAAAGGGCGAATTAATATTTAGAGAAATATTTATCAGTGATTGAGTTGGTTAATTATTTAGTGAACTAATTATATACGAAGGAATTAATGATTAAGTGTTAAACATTAAATGATTTTGTTTTTGCTAATAAATTGTTATTAGTAAACTACAAGGGTTAAAAATAATTAAATGTTAATTACTAGGAATTAAATGTTAAGTTACAAGGGTGTGGTTTGTAATTAAGGGGATTATAAATATAACCTTATTTCACAAACCCTACTCACTCCATAACCTCAAAAGCCGCCACCCCCTCTCACTGCACAACCACCGCCGTCGGTCACCGGCCACCGCCCCACGCCGCCGCCACCGTAGACGGAACCACCCCTCGCCATCGCACGCCACCGCCGCTATGACCGGGTTTCCTCTTGCGCAACCGTGTGACGTTTTGCTGCAGTTTTCATGTATATGTCAACTAGCGTGACGTTCGTTGTACTAAGGTGTTTCAGATCTGGTTATCCTCAAAGGTATAATATCTGAACACCGTATGGTTCGTTAATATAATATTGTTTATATGCGTGTAATCGGATCACTGAAAGGAATCTAGATCTGATCTGTTTGTTGTACCATAAATTGCTTCCGCTAAAATATATCTGATTTATTTATTTAAAAGATTTAAATAATTATTGTTTTTAAAAGTTAAAAACTGGTGCATGATTCCCAACAGTGGTATCAAAGCCACCTTTATCCGCGTTTAGAAGTATTTTTTTTATCGATATATTGTTTTATTTGTCAAAACTTTTGTTTGACAAAAGATCGAGCCTTTTTCGTTTATTGTTATTGTGTTGAATGAATCGAGCACTAGAGACCTGTGGTTGTATTGTTTATGTTGGTTGTTTTTCTTTGTATTTTTATGGGTTATTTGGAACCCCGTTGTAATAGTTATGTTTATTTTTATTTATTTATTTTTAGTGTATTTATAAATAAATATTGTAATCCTAAAGAGATGAAGACTAGAAGACCAAGGCGGACAATGACAGGATTAAAAATGAAGATCTTGGACTAAGTGGGAGATAGCAAATTTGTTTATTTTGTTATCCCTTAGACCAATCAGGTTATTCGTTTTGATGGCTCGAACGAAACCGAACAATTTTTTCCTAGTTGCTCGGTTCTATGTTTTATTTATTTTGTGGTTATGATATAATTTTTTAGGATAATAATTAAACCACAAATTTTTTTATAAAACTTCTGACATAATTTAAAAACGACGAGATAATTAAATTGTTTATTTTTCTCGGAAAGGTAATTAAATAAAAAGGTGTTTTATTTATAAGTAAAAACAAGTTTTAAATTTAATAGTTTTATTTAAAACAATTTTAAATTAATTAAAGAGTTGATTAGTTTAAAATCGATTCGTGACGAATGACCAATTTAGATTAATTAAGGTATTTGAAATTGAATCGTGTCGAGTGTTGAAAGTTGTTTCACGAACTAAGAAACTAGTAAAATTGGTTTACTAAAATTGCCCGACTTGTATCATGCTACTCGTCGACCAAAATGTTTTTGACCCAAAACGGTAATGTTAAAAAACATTAATGAAATCCCAAATATATAAAATCGATATTTCTGTGCCACCCTTAATTGTAACACTTCAACTAATCTATCCGAACATCCGATGTTAGTGAATTACCCTGCATCCGGCCCTACGATTTTGGTTGGAGGTAGAACCGCGATGCCTGAGTCACTTAGGCCGGGTCTACAGTTTTAATTGATGGACCTATAGCGCTTAAGTAGTTTAAGTGGGCGTAGTTGAGGGAAACGTATCCAAGCTTGACAATACTCGTCATTCCCCTCAAACCGATAGTTGTATAATCGATACAATTGGTAATCGTTACCTACATGTCTAGCTATGCCAGTGAAGAGTGCTCAACAATTCACTGAGACATGGGGAACCAAGATCTCATTCCTAATTATATAATTTTGCAATTGGGTCATAAAATTTTATTTAGGAAATTATGCATGAAAATACTAAAACATTTATTTTGAATTTTGTAGATGTCTAATGAATCTAAAACAAATTCCTCATTCTCCCTGAAATCTATCCTTGAGAAGGATAAGCTTGACAATTCCAAATTCATGGACTGGTATCGAAACTTGAAAATAGTCATCAAGGCTAAGAACAAACTATATGTTCTCGAGGAACCAATCCTAGAAGAACCAGCTGCTACGGGCCAAGCCCGTAAGACCTGAGATAAGCATGTTGATGACTCTATCAAGGTCTCTTGCTTGATGCTGGCGTCTATGATACCAGAACTTCAGAAGAATCTGGTGGACATGCCAGCATACAACATGATTAGGCAACTGCAAGGAATGTTTCAGCAGCATGCCCGTCATGAACGCTTCGAGGTGATAAGATCACTAATAAGCTGCGTATGCAAGAAGGTTCTTCAGTCAGCACACATTTGTTGAAGATGAAGGGATACATTGGTCATCTAGCACGTCTTGACTCCCCTTTAAGCAATGAATTGGCAGGGGATATAATCCTCAACTCATTGCCAAAGTCATATGATCATTTCACGTTGAATTACATTATGAATGCTTGGGGCAAGACCATCCCGGAGTTGTATATGATGTTAAAAACTGCTGAGATGAACATACCAGCTCCTGCTAAGTCTGGTCCAGTGCTAATGATCAAGGAAGGTCGGGTCAAGAAATTTCAATCCAAGGGAAAAGGAAAGAAAAGCTTCAAGAGCAAGGGCAAAGGCAAAGTTGTTCCCAAGAAACCTCTAAAGGATGTCAAGTGTTTTCATTGTGATGAAGTTGGACACTGGAGGAGGAACTGTCCAAAGTATCTAGCCGAGTTGAAGCAGAAGAAGTCTGCTAGAGGACAGTCCTCAAGTATATTCGTTATTGAGATCTTCTCTCTGTCTAGCAAATCTTGGGTGTTTGGCACTGGATGTGGTTATCACGTTTGTAATGATTTGCATGGACTAAAGAAGGGTACGAGGCTAAAGCAAGGTGACCTAGTGCTCCATATGGGAAATGGACAAAAGGTTGTTATGAAGGCTATTGGAGAATACACTCTTTTTTACTTCCTTCTGGTTTAGAACTTGTTTTGAAAAATGTTTATTTCATTCCTATTAATATTGTTTCAGTATCCGCTTTGCGGGAACAAGGATTTAATTATTCTTTTGAAAATGATTTCATTTCTGAATATTTGAATGGTTTGTTTTATTTTTCTACAAAGCCTCACAATGGAATCTATGAGATAGAATTCCATGATAATAACGTTTTATTTAATATCTCCTCCAAATGTACGAAATATGATTTCAATGATACGTATCTATGGCATTGTAGACTTGGACACGTAAACAAGAACCGCCTGAAGAAACTCCAGACCGCCGGAGTTCTGAATTCTACTGGTCAAGAGTCATTTGATGATTGCGAATCATGTTTAAGTGGAAAGCTAACCAAGGCTCCTTTTACCGGTATCGGTCAAAGGGCTAAGGATCTTTTAGGACTTGTACATACTGATGTATGTGGTCCATTCAGAACAATGTCTAGAAGTGGAGAGAGATACTTCATGACATTTACTGATGAATTCAGTAGATATGGTTATGTTTATCTTATGAAGCATAAACATGAAACGTTTGAAATATTCAAACAGTACCAGAACGAAGTACAAAATAAACTTGGTAAGACGATTAAGATGCTTCGATCTGATCGAGGTGGTGAATATCTTAGTCAAGAGTTTGACGAACATCTAAAGAAATGTGGGATCATTTCTCAGCTTACTCCACTAGGAACACCTCAGCTTAACGGTGTATCCGAAAGGAGAAATCGAACTCTATTAGATATGGTTCAATCAATGATGTGTCGTACAAACCTCCCACACTCCTTCTGGAGTTTTGCTCTCGAAACTGCCACAAGAATCATAAATCTACCTCCTACAAAGAAGGTGGACAAGACGCCTTATGAGATATGGCATGGGGAGAAACCCAAAGTGTCATACCTTAGGGTTTGGGGATGTAACACATATGTTACAAGTGAATCTACGGATAAGCTAAATCCTCATGGCGATAAAGTTGTTGTTGTCGGATACCCTAAAACAATCGGTTACTACTTCTACAATCCTACTGCAAACCGAGTTTTCATTAAACGCATAGCTACTTTCTTAGAGAAAGAACTTCTCGCGGGAAGGATTGGAGATAACCCTGTGGATATGGATAAGATCTAAGAACCACAAACTGAACCTGCCATTCAGCATGAGACTGCTGAAACTAAATCTAGAAATGTTCAAGATTCAACTGTGACACAAGCTTTTCGCCGAAGTGCTATGGATCACCATGAAATATGCAGTATTAGATTATGAATCTTGATAGTTGATCAGGCTGAGCCCACTAGTTACAAATATGCAATCTTAGATTCTGAATCTAAGAAATGGCTTGAAGCCATGGATGTTGAAATCCAATCCATGTACGACAACCATGTATGGGAGTTGGTTGATCTTCCTCCTGAAAGTCAGACCGTAGGAAGCAAGTGGATTTTCAAGATGAAAATCGACATGGATGGGAATGTGTAAACCTTCAAAGCAAGGCTGGTAGCAAAAGGTTTTACTCAGACTCAAGGAAATGATTATGATGAAACCTTCTCACCAGTAGCCATGTTTAAGTCTATTAGGATCTTGCTTGCCATTGCAGCGTTTTATGTCTATGAGATATGGCAAATGGATGTCAAAACTGCATTCCTAAATGGACATCTTACTGAAGATGTCTATATGGTTCAACCAGAAGGTTTTGAAGATCCAGAGAATCCTAATATGATATGCAAGTTAAACAAATCCATTTATGGATTAAAACAGGCATCCAGAAGTTGGAATCTTCGCTTTGACCAGAAAATCAAAGAGTTTAGCTTTTGTAGGATCGTGAAATTACAAGATGGTTCTGTTCTTAGTTGAGATTGGCGGAAACAATATCAACTGCATAATTTCAATCGAGCAAACAGAAAGAATACTGATAAGAACACTGTTGTATTAAGCTTTGTGAATAAACGATTACAAATGAAAACTCAGTGAAGAAGCACACTTACAATGAAGTGTTTACACGGTATTTATACTAACTTAGAATCAAGACAGACCCTTGATTCTAAGGATCAGATCGAACACAGACCGTTGATCTTTTATACAAAAGCTAATAATACACGTTAAAGCTAAACTAGCTAACTTTATTGAAGCGTTTACTTTATTCATCATTGTTTGCATGCTCGGGGAAGAGCATTGTTGTCCGTCATTGGTTGCACCATTGAGGTTCCTTCTGCTTTGAGTGTGTCAGTTGCTTTTGCAGAAAGTTGTCAGTGACGCTTGGCATGGATAGTCAGCTGCAACGATTTGTCTTCAAGGAACATAGCTATCAGCAGTAAGAATGAGAAAAATGCTGCTGATAAGCCTATCAGCAGCAACTTGTGTTGAACGCTGCTGATAAGCCTATCAGCAACAACAAGTGTTGAATGTTGCTGATAAGCCTATCAGCAGCAACATGTGTTGAATGCTGCTAATAAGCCTATCAGCAGCCATATGTGTTGAATGCTGCTGATAAGCCTATCAGTAGCATTTGTACTTAGAATAATTTGGTAGCAATCAGTCTTTGGTTCTACAAACTCCCCCTAGACTGATGCAACCAAAATTCTTCTAATCACTTTGCTGCTGAAGCTTTTGCATGTGGCTGACTATCCTTTCAACCACATAGCCTCTTGGATCCTTGCTGGGATTGTTCAGTGGAAGTGCAGACAGAGTCTTGATGTCTTTATTTGGCATTTTGTAGATTGTTTTGCTAGAACATCTCATCTTCTGCTTCCTTACATCAGTTAAGGTGAACTCGTCCAAATCAGCATTATAGGACCAACTTACAAATGGAGAGTGGGACTTGAGTGGTTTGATGTCAATGATCACATCTTTGCTAGGGTTGAAGTAGTGTTTGATTGCTAGCACAAGACGTTTCCCACTCTCGTTTGCAGGCTTATGAGCTTCACCTAGCTCCAGAATTCTGCCAAGATCTGAATCTGGCAATTGCAGAATTTCATCAACAGATCTGTAGTTAGATCTTCTTCTTTCAGTTCTCCCCCTGAAGATCTCAAACCTTTGATCCTGTGGATTATAGACCCAATCAACTATGTCTCTTGAGTCTTCTGGTTTAGGTGTGGGTTTGGATTTCTTCAAGGGAGGCTGTTGATGAGTGGGGGCTTGGTGAGATGGTTTGGACTTTTTGGGTGGAGGAGTGGAAGTTTTGGGGAGGAGAGTGGAAGGTTGTTGGACTGAGGAAGAGGTAGGTGAGGAAGAAGGCTTGGGTTTCTTTGATTTTGTTTCTCCTTCTTCTTGAATAGGTACCCTTTTCTTGGATCCCTTCTTGCCCACTCTTTCTTCCTCATCCTTCTTGACTTTGAAGTAGAGGGCTTGCAGGTTCATGAAGTTCATAGGACCTAGCCTCTTTCCATTCTCTCCTCTAGCCTTAAGGAAGTCAATCATGGCCTTCCTTTCTTCATGGGTCCGTTTATTAAAGGCAATGGTCTTTTTGGACTGTTGTTTGGCTTTTTCTTCTTCTTCAGCATGTTTCTTCTTTGCCAACTGACCTTGCTGACCCATGAAGGCTCTGTAGACTTCTTTAGTTGATAGTTTCTCAAGGTAGTCTGCATCCTCACTTTGAGAGACTAGAGTCTTTACCCACTCCTCCCTCATTTCTTTAGCTAGTTCAGAATCGGTTATTCTGAACTTAGCTTCTTCTTTCTTCTTCTTCTCCAATTCTTCCTCTTCTCTATTGAATAGTTCCTGCAGTTGAAGAGCAAGAGCTGCATCTTCTTCAATCCGGTCAACTGCAGGAATCTTTCTTTTCAGTTCATCTTGCTGTTTAGCATACAGCTAGATGGTTTGTTCTCTTAGGAGAATGGCTGTTTTTCTTTCTTGAGCCTTTTTCATGTCAGTCATCTCCTCTTCTTCTCTTCTTCTTCTTTTCTCTTCCCTCTCTCTTTTCTCTTTTAGCAACCTCTCTTCATCTTCATCTGTCATGATTCCCTTTCCTTTGTTTACATTGGATGCCTCTGCTTCAGCTTCACTAATCACAACAGCAGATGATGATGCTGCTATTGGGATCTCTGCCTCAGCTTCATTGGCAATTTGGGATGTGAACATGGGAAGGTCATTGGCCTCGTTCGATTTTCACTAAGGACTTGTGACTTCTTTCAGCATTTCTTTGATAGTTGATCTTGACCCATATGCTGCAGTGCAGATGTCTACTCGAGGGGAAGCTGAGTCAGTGTCAGTGTCAGAGTTTGACACATATATTGCCTCAATAATTCTTCCTACTTGTTCAAGTTTGGCTCTGATAGTAGCTATCATTGCCTGGCTTTCAAGTGAGTTGACATTGCAGATGTTTGCCCTGAGTTGAAAGATCTTGTAGAGAAAGTCTGTAGGAAGTGACAAGATGTTCCTGGTGTTGATGGTGAGAGAGGAGCCGTTGCTTAGTAAGAAGGTGTGGTCAAAAGACTTAGTGCTTGTCCATCCCAGCACATCTAAGTCTTTGACAATGAAGGAGTACAGAAATCTTCTAAAGCAGCAAATTTCTTCGTTAGTGAGAAGACTGCTCCTTATAATGTCAAGTCTTCTAAGAGTCAGTCTTCTTGCTGCTGCTGTCGAAGATTCAGGATAAGCTACCCGTTTTGCTGTTTGAATTAGTCTTTCGAAGTGGGGTAGATTATCCTCCATCAAGTCCTGGAACCTGCCGATGGCAAGTTCTGCTGAGAGATCTGATGAAGTGTTGATGCAGTTAGTTAAATGCAGTTGTAGGACTTGGAGGGCATTGAGAGAGTTCCAGTTTAGCTCTTTTACACCACTAAACTCCCATCCAATCCAAAATCTCTCAGCTGATCCATCATACCCCCAAGCTAGAATGGAGTCAAATTCTAGCTTCTATGTAGTTTGAAAGAGTTGGGGGGTAATGGATTGACTTATGATGGCTGCTGCTTCAGGGAAGATGCTGAATGGTGTTTTTGTTTGTTCTGTGTCTTCAGTACCATTCAGCATTTCATCGACACCCCTGACGACCAACTTCCAGTCTTCAGATGTCTCTTCTTCTTCGTTATCTGAGACTGGCAAGTCATGAACTTGTACAAAAGCCGGCTTGAATAGTGAGCTTTGAAGTACAACCTGCTCTTGAATCCAGTCATCAAGATATGCAAGTTAAACAAATCCATTTATGGATTAAAACAGGCATCCAGAAGTTGGAATCTTCGCTTTGACCAGAAAATCAAAGAGTTTGGTTTTGTCAAGAACGAAGATGAACTGTGTGTCTACAAGAAGGCAAGTGGGAGCCATGTGACTTTTCTGATTTTGTATGTAGATGACATACTGCTCATTGGAAACCATATCCCTTTGCTAAAAGACGTAAAGTCTTGGTTAGGAAAATGTTTCTCAATGAAAGATCTTGGTGAAGCTGCTTAAATTCTGGGAATAAACATCTATGGAGATATATCAAAGCGTCTTATAGGTTTAAGTCAAAGTACATACATTGATAAAGTCGTTTGACCCTTTTTCATGAAAGAATCTAAGAGAGGGTCTTTACCTATGGCACATGGAACCATACTGAATAACAAACAATGCCCTCAGTCTGACAAGAACAAGAAGAAAATGGAAAAGGTTTCATATGCTTCTGCAATTGGTTCCATCATGTATGATATGCTATGTACTAGAGCTGACGTATCGTACTCTTTAAGCATGACAAGCAGATATCAACAAAATCCTGGTGAGAGTCACTGGATAGCTGTAAAGAACATTCTAAAGTACTTAAGAAGAACTAAGGATATGTTCTGGATATATGGAGGACTGGAAGAAGAACTAGCTGTTAAATGTTACAATGATGCTAGCTTCCAGACTGATCGAGATGATTCTCGATCACAAGTGGGATTTGTGTTTGTTCTGAACGGTGGTGCCATCACTTAGAAAAGCATTAAGCAAAGTGTGGTTGCTCAATCCACCACCAAGTTAGAATACATTACCGCTTCGGAAGCTGCAAAGGAGGCTGCTTGGATTAAGAAGTTCATTGCTGATCTTGGAGTAATGCCTATCATTCAGAAACCGATCGAGATACTGTGTGACAATACTGGTGCCATTGCTCAAGCTAAGGAACCAAGGTCAAACCACAACATGAAGCACATACTCAGAAGATTTCATTATATCCGAGATATATTAGAATGGGGAGACATCGTGTTAAACAAAGTTAACACATATCATAATCTAGCCGACCCGTTCACTAAGCCTATGCCTCATTTGAAACATGAGGAACATGCTGACAAGATAGGCCTTAGATTTGCTAGATAGTGGGTTTGATCTGTATTTAGTATTTGATGTTTTCGAACTATACATTTACATTATTTTTAATATTTGATTTAATGGTTAAATGCATTATTATTAGATGTTACTGTGTTAGATAGTTTATACGTTTTAGAAATCCTTGAATATATTTTATTCTAAATGTCCGTAGTCGATCAGATTCATGGGAATCAATCTGAACGTAAGACTACTGTGAATCAGATGGTTGGTTCATTATGAATGAAAGACCAAGAAGTTGGAAACCATATTCATGGATAATTATTAGAGAATAATTATTGGACGTAACTCACTTCAAAAATATCTTCATGGATCAATGTCTTCATGGATCATTTTGAATACACCCGAGGCACATACTAGAACTAACTCTGACTAAAGGTTGTTCTTTGATTTTATCTAATGTTGTACCTTAACATGCAGTAATAAGGGTATGATCAGGAGTAATCTGAAGTTTAGTGGGAGTTGTACGTGGCCAAGGGAATTCTGTTCTACTTTAATTAGGTGTTGGACATTCTGGCACCCTCGTTGATTCAAGCTGGTGTAAAACGCATGGCCATGCTCAAACTAAAAAGTAGTTTTTTGAATTGGAGAACGAGAACAAGAATAGTTGAACCACATATGAGAAGTGAATTGTATCCATGTCTCATGTTCAACGGATGCCCTAAACAGAAAGAATATATAGATATGCTACTAGGACTGTTAGACTTGGTAAAGTATGTCTATTTGTACACAAGGAAATAGTTTGAAGATTGTAACTACGTCATACCTTGCTAGGGGCAGTGAGATACAACTAGGCGTCCACCACTGTCTACGTTGAACCAATTAATTGAAGAATCGACCAAGTGGGAGATTGTTAGATATATGATGTCCGATCGTCAATTAAATCAATGTTACTAACGATGTACGATCCAAAGAGTTAAACCTTAGGCAACGAACAATTATATAATATTTATTGTTAAATATTATAGTTCACGAAAGATGGATTAATTAAACGGCGAATTAATATTTAGAGAAATATTTATCGGTGATTGAGTTGATTAATTATTTAGTGAAATAATTATATACGAGGGAATTAATGATTAAGTGTTAACATTAAATGATCTAGTTTTTGCTAAGAAATTGTTAATAGTAAACTACAAGGGTTAAAAGTAATTAAATGTTAATTACTAGGAATTAAATCTTAATTCACAAGGGTGTGGTTTGTAATTAGAGGGATTATAAATATAACCTTAATTCACAAACCCTACTCACTCCATAACCTCAAAAGCCGCCACCCCCTCTCCCTACGCAACCTGCACCGTCGGCCACCGGCCACCGCCCCACGCCGACGCCACCGTAGTCAGAACCATCTCTTGTCGTCGCACGCCATCGCCGCCGTGACCGGGTTTCCTCCTACGAAACCGTGTGACTTTTTGCTACAGTTTTCGTGTACGTGTCAACTAGCGTGACGTTCGTTGTACTAAGATGTTTCAGATTTGGTTATCGTCAAAGGTATAATATCTGAACACCCTATGGTTGGTTAATATGATATTGTTTATACGCGTGTAATCGAATCATTGAAAGGAATCCAAATCTGATCTATTTGTTGTACCATAAATCGCTTCCGCTAAAATATATCTGATTTATTTATTTAAAAGGTTTAAATAATTATTATTTTTAAAAGTTAAAAACTAGTGCATGATTCCCAACAGTGGTATTAGAGCCATCTTTACGCGCGTTTAGACTTTATCAATCTATTGTTTTATTTGTCAAAACTTTTGTTTGACAAAAGATCGAGCCTTTTTCGTTTATTGTTATTGTGTTGAATGAATCGAGCACTAGACATGTTTCTTCAGAAGGATCTTATTCTACAGACATGTTCGGATGAGTTTGGCTAGATTCGGCCTCATCATTTCATTGGTGTGGTACAACATTGGTATTCCAATTACTGAAATTAGATCCAACTTCCATCTTTTGACTTAAGGTGTCATTGGATTGGGGATGATATTTAGGAGTAACATCATCAGAAATAATGGTAAACGGATCGTCATAGTAAGGAGATGCAATGGGATTCATCTAAGATCCCAATGGGTGATACTCAGGAGATTCTTGCTTAATTGGTCGATTAGGATCATAGTAAGTAGGAACATAATTATTTCCAGACATCCTGTAACTTAAAGCATTAGAATTTATTCAATTCTTTTGGTTAAGACCTAGATACTAAGGCCAGTATCCTTATCTTAAATAAAGTTCTACAAGGATAGTTATCTTCCCAGAGTAGTACCTCCAACAGAGATGTTCCTAGGAAAGAATGACAGGTCTAGGAGAGATTTATATACCACTATTTCCTTAGACAGAACATTATGTTTGTTAGATAACTACATACCGGTCAGAAGGTTACCTTGTTTCCTTATCTTAACTTGAGGCATGTTACAAACTTATGGCAAAAGCTTAGATACTAGATCCAAGTATCTAATTTGCTAAAACCTGTGGCTTTGATAACAACCTGTCACACCCCGCCTCAAGCACCCCCTGGACGTGTGTGAGCACGATTGGTACCTGTTTTGATTTAAGAGTTTTTATAAAACACAGCGAAAGTCTTTTGATAAGGATCGTTTCCTCACTTTTCTCAACATCAAGGATTGCTTTTGTAAATATCAAAACCCAGTTGGAAAACAAAAGCCTTGTATTTATTTTATAAACACAGGGATTTAAATACCCTTTTTATGTTGATTACAAACAGTGTTTGAAATCAAATACATCTGTTGTCTCTTATGTACAAGTTTCAAGCCACTGGAAATAGTACTATCTAAGGTTGATCAATCCCTAGGTTGTATCTCCCTTTTCTTCTTTTTAGGATTTCCTATACACGAGGCCTGAGAATCTAACATGCATGTTATCCTGTTCACTTTTCATGGACCAGATCTTAGTCTACCCGTAATCCTCTTTCCTTTATATATTATTCATTACCTAAAAACATTTAAAAATGAAACGTCAGCGCGAACGCTGGTGAATACGATTATCTTGACAGTAAAATCATTTGGCACAAACAAGTATTAATTTCATAATCACAACTTTATGTTCAATCTACACATTCAGCAGGCCTTTTTCTCATGATCATATGCACCACTGTATACATTGGTATCATGCCCTATAACAATGGCCAGGTCTACGCCTCCGAAATTGTTATAAGGAAAGTACCAACCACAAACCGGGATATAAGAACGTGAGCATCTACTCTGCTCGGATCGATAACAATTACTCTTGATTCATAGCTTAGAGACGTAGTGTCAAGTCAATCATAACAAACATGAAACATAAACATAAACATAGATAAGATGAAACATAAACGATAATGATTTTCATTACAAATCAGCCATCCCGCCATACGAGTACAATACCGAAGGAGTTCACATCTATCTCGTTTAAGCTCATGTCCAACCCCTAGGTGAGCTCTACCTAGGGGTGGTGACTCACACCATAACTAAGCTCTCAACTATCTCTAGTTGTATGAACTTTGTGCGCTCTCTAACTACAAATGAAATGACAAACATCTATTTATAGTTACACACGTGAGTCTGTTCCTAGCCAAATTAACCATGTAATTTCGCTAGATATGCTATAGCGAAACTAACTCGTTTCGCCCTAACTAGTCTCAGGGAAACTACCTCTAGATTCGCCTATAGAATTGCAGCTTCATTCACAGGAATTGCACCAACACGGGACTTTCACCCAAGACCCGTGTATCCCTGCCAAGTTTTACGTATACCCATGACTTGATGCTTTGTTCGTAGAAGAACGTTATGCATCATTCCTTAAACCTTTATTTGTCCATTTTCGTAAATGTAAATGTTTGACATCAAGTTTAAAAGGGATAAAAGTATTCACCTACAAAATGTAGTAGAGAAATAATCGAGAATGAGCCTTTTAAGTTGGAAATTATAGAGCTAGCCTCCAAACTTAGTTTCTCTAGCGTTTCTGCACTTGTATGAGCGTTTTCTTCTTAGAACAAGCACTACAACGAGCGGGACTTGACCCGAATCATTGGGAATGGCTTGTAACAGCTCTAGAACGAAATTTGTGAGTAAAGGACGAGTTGGGATGGTTTGAAAATGTTAGAATCCACCAACTATTTATAGGGGCGAAACTGGACCCGTTGCGGACCGTTACCTAGTCGGGTGGCGGCCCGCTACAGCCTAATATTGCGTCAACCCTAAATGTCAATAACTAATTGGACCGTTCATAGCTTTTCGGCTAGCGGACTGTTACCCAGGGGCATAGCGGTCCGCCACATGACTACGTGGCAGATTCTCAATGTTTTGCGGCTGGCGGACCGTTACCACCTTGCGTGGCGGTCCGCCACAAGTACACATGTCAAAATTTTATGACCATTTATCAATATACACGTGTCACGTGCAAATTGTTTCCTTAATGAGAACGTAGCAGACCGTTACCAAGAGTAGTGGATTTCCGCCACCTATGGATCTCAGAGTGGGGGCTTCCTTAGCGGACCTCCACTGAACACAAGCCCTTAGCGGACCGTTAGGGTTAAGCTTAGCGGTCCGCTAAGCTTTGAAATTTCCAAAATTTCATTTTGAACCCTAGGCTATTGGTATTGTAAATACACAAGCCCTTTTAGGTTCTAACCTAGGCATTTCTTGGACATTTTTGTGGCAGGTGTTACAGGGAGCCTACGAAACTTAGCATTATGCTAGTTTGTATGGCCATTCGTGGCTAAACCCTTTGTATTGCTTGGGTGAAGATGATGTTTGGTGTATGTTAATGTTTAACTTATTAGTCTAATGGTATGTTTACGTTCTTTAGTAATTCGCTCTTAAAACCATCTATGATGGACTTTTTTATTATTATTATTATTATTATTATCTAAATTTGTCTTTACACTTGTGAGTGTTCTTGGTTTTAAAGTGTAAGACCGTAAAACCTTTCCAATAAAACTTCTATTGAAACTTGTACGTCTTTATACAAGCGGATCTTGATAAGCCAAAACTTGGTTAATATCGATAAGATCATGTCTTTATACGAACTTTTTATGAAACCAAGAGTTGTTTAACTCACGTTGGTAACGGTACGTCTTTATACATGGTCCCATTGTTGCACCACCTCCCGGTGAACAAAGTTTAATCACTCTTTTAAATAAAAATAAAGGTGTTTAAGTTTGATGTCTTAAACCAACTCAGAGATATAATCAAAGAGTTGAGGGTAATGATGTACCTAGCTGGGAGTCCTACCACTTTATTCTAAAGAACATAATTCGTGAACCAAATGTTATGAGAATGAGGCTCTAGCGGTGTACCGTTCACTCATTTGTATTAGTCATACCATCGGAGTAGTTAACATAACATTATCATATACCAAGCAGATTTGGAACCCAAAGCAATACTTGTTGTGATCTGATTATTCTCGAGCTATTTACTTTTCGGTTATTTACTATTCTGCTATTTACATTTCTGTTACACACTTCACGCACATTTTACATTTTATGCTACTTACTTTACCGTCATTTACTTTTTTATGATTTACTTTTCTGCTTCACAAGCACATAACATCCACTCACTAATTACACCGGCTAAACGATAACAAACGTTGAGTATAGGAACTCGACCGTGTCCATTGGTTCGATACTTGGTTCTTACCTAAACTATATTACACTGCGATAGGTGCACTTGCCTATTGTGTGTGTTTTAAGTTTGAGTATTTATCATTTTATAAATTTAAAACCTGATCTCATGAAACCTTTCTGTAAATATATTATTATCTATTTTTATATACAAACACGACACGTCAGTTGCCCATGTGGAAAACGGATGTAAAGATCAAAAGGTATTAATCATATAAATATGTTAATTCAATGAATGATGAAACGGGTGTCTAAGTGACAAATGGATGTTAATGACTAAAAGAACGATGTGTGTAATTGGTGATAATTTGACAGCTACTTTGTTAGACAAACGTAATGGCTACTTCGGTAGACGGACAAAACGGCTAATCCGGTAGACGGGCGAAATGGACTACGACGGTAGGACGGATGAAACGGTTACTTTGGCAAACAGATGTAAAACAGACTACTATGGTAGGACGGATGAAACGGCTATGACGGTAGATGGATGTACGGACAGTTACACCGCATGTGGCAGACGGATGTTAGATAGCTACGACGGTAGACATGTATGTAAACGGATCTACGACGGCAGGACGGATGAAACGGTTACTTCGGGAAATGGATGATGTAACGGCTACTTTGGTAGACGGATGAAACGATCTATGACGATAGACGAAAGTTATGACGGCTATATCGGTAGACGGACGATGTAACAGCTACTTCGGTAGACGGATGTATGAAAATTATGTGCTTAAACAATATGAATACGCTCTATGTTTAATATAGTACTTAAATTAAAGATGATGATGTATGAAACCTATGTGCTTAAACAATATGAATACACTCTATGTTTATATAAGTACATTATGTAAAGATGATAAATGAACGAAAATGGATGGTTATTTCCTAAATGATAAAACTAGAACTCAACAGCGTTAGTTGACTTTTAGTATGTATCTTAGGTGATAAAGGAAAGAAACAGATATGATGATTGTCGGCTGTCTGGATAGGCGATTGGCTGATTGACTCAAGACTGACTTCCCAATCCATGTTTATGTGACACCCACATCCCGGCTCAACCGAGATGCCGGCCACTTGTCGGATTTACTCATGAACATGTAGTAAACGGAGATCATACACAGCGGAAGACTTTAAAATACTATATTTATTTCATCAAACTTGTCTTAATGTACATTCTAAAGAAAGTACAAACATTTCTATTCTAATGCCAGCTTGCTAGAGAATGCCAGATAGCCCACCAGATGCCTCTACTCTAGCCTCGTGCCTTTACTGCAAGAAGCTACATCTTTACCTGATACACATGCTTAAATATTTTTCAGCTTATGCTGGTGAGTTCTAAGTGTTTAGTCAAAAATATCTCTGACCTATGTCTCATTAATAAATGGATTTATATGACATGCATTTTAAACATCACATTAACTTCTTGCCCAAACATAATACTTTAAACTTGCACACTTGTCTTTCCGAGGTCACGTTAACCTCTAAGCGGTCGTCACCACTTATACATACCCTTGCACAAGGTGTCTATACTACATTACACAAAGGAATGCAGTACTTCTCTGCGTCTATCTAAGTTGTAAGATATTATGTGGCATTTAGCCGGACGTCGCAAAATCTTTCGTTTCTTTCAGACCAATATGGTCAAAATATTTGACATGGCAAAACATGCCAAAAACTTTATCTCTTTCTCTCTACTCTTTGTCAAGACAATAATTATCAAGACCTCTGCTAGTCAAGGTAAAACCCTGACTTTTCTATCATTACTTATCTAGGTACACATGATAAGTTCTAAAATGTTTACGTGTCAAAACCATTTTCTTTCTTAAAATCTTTGTAATGTGAAATCATGCCAAAAGGCAAGTTTCCATTCTAACCATTCCTTTCAAAACCAGTCCTTATCCTAAATCCTCGTAAAGGTATCCCCATGGTATATCAAAGAAGACAAGGTGGTTATCCTCCTAGAGTCGTACCTCCAACAGAGATGTTCCCGGGAAAGAATGACGGGTCAAGGAGGGATTTATACACCACCCTTTCCTTAGACAGAACATTCTGTTTGCCAGATAACTACACACCGGTCGGATGGTTACCCAACATTTCTTTGATATCTCATGAATACTCCGTTATTTAGCTCTAAGATTTAGACAACTTTTATACATAACCTCTTGCAAATGCTATCCCAAACATTTAAATCAAGGTATATAGCATTTATGTAAATCTTTCTAGCATGCATACCATAGAACTCACTTCTAACTTCCTTCTCTTTCAAACAATCCTTTCGTGCTTTAGCACAATGACTTGGATCAAGATCCTAAGCCATTATAACATTACTTCTTCACAAGTCCCTAGCTTAGTGGGAATAACCATGTAGAACCAAAGACTGATTGCTACTAAATTATTCTAAGTACAAATGTTGCTGATAGGCTTATCAGCAGCATTCAACACATGTTGCTGCAGATAGGCTTATCAGCAGCATTCAACACAAGTTGCTGCTGATAGGCTTATCAGCAGCATTCAACACTTGTTGCTGCTGATAGGCTTATCAGCAGCGTTCAAACACAAGTTGCTACTGATAGACTTATCAGCAGCATCATTCTCATTCTTGCTGCTGATAGCTGTGTTCCTTGAAGACAAATCGTTGCAGCTGACTATCCATGCCAAGCGTCACTGACAACTTTCTGCAAAAGCGACTGACACACTCAAAGCAGAAGGAACCTCAATGGTGCAACCAATGACGGACGACAATGCTCTTCTCCAAGCATGCAAACAATGATGAATAAAGAAAACGCTTCAATAAAGTTAGCTAGTTTAGCTTTAACGTGTATTATTAGCTTTTGTATAAAAGATCAACAGTCTGTGTTAGATCTGATCCTTAGAATCAAGGGTCTGTCTTGATTCTAAGTTAGTATAAATACTGTGTAAACACTTCATTGTAAGTGTGCTTCTTCACTGAGTTTTCAATTGTAATCGTTTATCTGCAAAAGCTTAATACAACAGTGTTCTTAAAAGGATTCTTTCTGCCTGTTCGATTACATTTGTGTAGTTGTTATTGTTTCCGCCAATTTCAACTAAGAACAGAACCATCTTGTACTTTCACGATCCTACAAGTGGTATCAGAGCTTTGGCTCAGATTAAACAAACTCACACTGGTTTAATCACTTCTGGTTCTATTATAAAATTTCTCTTTGATCAAGTCACCCAAAATCACAAAACAAAAATGGCACAAAGCAATGGTTTTGAAGACATCGGCAACATCAACCGGCCACCAAGGTTGGTATCTGGGGAAGACTACGACATGTGGAAAAATCGCATGGAAAGCTTCTTCTGTTATCAGGAGTATGAAATGTGGAAATCCATCAAGGATGGACCATACACTCCCATGGTAGCCTCTGCTGACTCTAGAGGACCATCAGTCTCGAAGGAGCCCTCCAAGTACTCAGAAGATGACATAAAGAAGATGGAGGTGGACTTCAAGGCACTAGGAGCTATCCAAATGTGCCTTCCAAATGAAGTTTTTCATAACTTCAGAAGTTACAAAACTGCTAAGGAGTTATGGGAGGCTCTTGAGAAGACGTTTGCTGGCTCAGAAGAAGTCAAAGAAAACAGAAGGGACATCCTGAAGCAGCAGTACGAAAACTTCACCTGGAAGGAAGGTGAGTCCCTAACTGTTTTATATAACAGATTTACTTATCTTGTAGGTGAGCTGCAGTGCTCAAAGGTGAAACTAGAGAATGAGGATATTCTTAAAAAGTTCATCAGGTCTTTACCTAGCTGCTGGACACTCTACACGGTGTCTATTAGAAGAACTGAGAATCTGAAGACTCTCCAAATGACTGAGCTCTTCGGTATGCTGAAGACTTATGAGCTAGAGATGATTCAGGCAAAAGAACGAAGCTCAAGCTACCAAACAGCTTCAACATCCACCACCACCTCTTCTGCTTTTCACTCTGAGCACTCAGGTCCTAGTACTAGCAACTACTATCCTCCCATAGTCACATCCTCAAACTACTACCTCTAAAACAAACACATCACCATTTCTTCTTGAAGCTCCTTCTCAAGCCTCAACCTCCGCTGCTTTTGTTTCTGAAAACTCAAGCAACATGTACTTTATCAAGGAGGATCTTGAGTGCTTTCATCCAGATGATCTAGAAGAAATGGATATACAACACTCTTATGCCATGCTCTCTATAAGAGCAAAAAGGTTCTACTCTAGAACCGGAAGACCCATTCCAAGCAACAGCTCCAACACCAGAGTTGGCTTAGATAAAAGTAAATTGAGATGTTACAACTGTAACCAACTGGGTCATTTTGCTAGAGAATGCAAGGAACCTAGGGCAAACCCTGCTGAGGATCGAACAAGACAAAGCCAACCTAGACAACAACAGCAACAAGCTACTCCTCCAGCTCAAACTGCAGCTTGTGCAGCTGTTGGAACTTCTGACTTTGACTGGATCTTTCAGTATGAAGATCTGCCTACCAACAACCAAGCCCTTATGGCAGATACAACTGAAATACCGCCTCAGGTATATGAACATCTATGTTTCCAAGCCTGTATTGATAAGGTTTTAGGCTACAGAAAGCATAATCAAAACCTCATAGATCAAAATGAAGAGTTTCATCAAATGAAATCTGAATTCAAAAAGGTCGAAGACAGTTACAAAGAAAAAATTAACTGCCTAAAGAAAGAGATTTCATCATTAAGACATGAACAAACCAATCTTGAAACTCAGATTGATGATCTACTGGCCAGATTAAAAGCTACCAGAGCAGAATTGGCAGAACAAAAAGTTCATGTCGACAAATATGAATTTGCATCCAAAAAGCTGCAAAGACTTTTGGATGCTCAAATTCATGAAAAGGTAAAAACTGGTCTGGGGTATCATGCTGAACAATATCAAGCCGTTGCACCTTATGCTGACTACGTTGCCATCCATGAACCAAGCTTCAATCTTACAAATCTTGATATGGCCAACAGAAATCTTGATCCTTCTAAGGATGAACCTTTGGTACAAGAATGCACTACCTCATCAGAGTCTGATTCAACTTGCTCAGACTCCACTGAAACAAGTGAAGCTTCATATTTGGTACAAGAATCCACTACTTCATCTCCTCCTGCCCCTAAAGTCATTCTGACTAAAGATGAAGTCCCCATTATCCATTCAGCACCAGTACCAGCCATTTCAGTTCCAGTTCCTACACCATTCAAACAAATCAAAATTAGCTATCCTCCAGAAGGTAGGAAGCTAAATACTGAAAAGGGCCAGTCCTCAACTCCAGTCCAGCCAAGGAAGGTGTTTGACATATGTCATGCGCCTGGAGAGAGGGTTCCATATGTTCAAAAGACATTGGAAGAAGCTACTTTTGAGCACAAAAAAGCTCACCCTTGGAATTTCAAAGACCTTTTCAAAAGAAAGGATTATGTTTATCTTTCAAGGGACAAACTGGCAAAATCATATTTTGTCTGTGGAAAATATAACCACACTGCCAGCACCTGCTTCTACTACCTTCAACAGCAAAAAAACCTCAAGCAACATGCTTTTGAGAAGACAAAGAAGAACAAACAGGTAAGAAGGTTTGAAGCTAAGACAACTCAATTCAGAAACTCTCTTTCTCCACCAAGGGAGCAGTTGTCAAAACCTCTACAATCTTGCATCATCTGTGGTGAATCAGATCACTTTGCTGCAAATTGTAAGTTTAATCCTTTCAATCAAATTCTTCTTCCAACCCCAATTATACAAAAGCCTATCAGTAAGGTGAAGAAGGATAGGCATACGTCTGTTCTTAAACCATCAGCAGCCAAAATAAATGTTGCTGATCAAGTAAAGCCCAAGCAACCAAAAGGAAAGCCTTCGGTAGCAACAAAGTCTGCAGCTGCTCAAGTAAAACTATCAGCAGCAACAAAATCTGTTGCTGTTAAGCCAAAGTCCTTAGATACAACGTCTGCTGTTGAAAAGGCAAAGAGAGCTAGAAAACCACCAACTCAACAATGGAAGGCAAAGAAACCACCAAGCATCATCATCGGTTCAGTTGAATGCGTCTATCCTTTGTTGTAAATATGTATGTCCTCTGCTGTAAATAAAAGTTATAAGTCAGCAGCATCCTTTTGGCTGCTGACAGGTCTATTTTTTAGCAGCAAAGAATTTGCCCCTGACTGCTTTAACTTATCAGAAGGAATAAGTTTCCTGCAGATAGCTTTAAAGCTGTCAGTAGCAACATCCTTGCTGCAGATCAATGCATCTATCAGCAGCAATTAAGTCTGCTGCTGACAAACTTAACCTTCCACAGCAACCAAAGTTGCAGCGGACAGGCTTATTCATCCACAGCAACTAAGTTTGCTGCTGATGGATAAATTTAAGTCCAAATTAACTTTTACCTGCTGTAACAGATATTAACGTCAATATTTACCATGACTGCCTCGGTGTATTACAACTGTAACAATAAAAAGTAAATAAGGTTGTACTGTACAATTCATTTTGCTTTTTCTCTCCTCTGCCGTTAGAAGAACAAATCAAATTTTCTTTACCACCTCTTCACATTCAATTCAACCCTAACCAACTATCACTTTCACCCTAAGTCCCCACCACATTCAAAGCTCTCCATATTCTCCATATTCTCAAGTCTCCACCATACTCAAACCATGTAGGTCCAGATTTCTCTTTAAATCACTGATTTGATCGATTACACACATGCAGGCGGAAACTGTGTGTATGGTGGTGAAACAGATGGTAGAAACAGAATCGGTGAAGATAACAGGCTAACCTCACAATGAATCAACACAAAATGATATGAAAATGTAAGAACACAGTGTAAAAACAAATGCAAAGTGTATTGGTTCAATAACAATGTGAAAGAGAAGGTTCAGGGTTACAGCCGCTACTCACTCCCTAAACATTCTCAAACTAGGCTATTTATAGTAGTGAAAGGTATCGAAACTATGTTCAATCGAAACTACTAGTTTCGATTGACCATTTACAAGTGATACACAGAACTGTCGAAACTACCATATATCGAAACTACTAGTTTCGATTGAACAAACTCAATCGAAACTAAGTAGTTTCGATGGCCCAGACTTAGCTAATAAAGCAGTAAATTACAGAAAACTGAAATTACATTTAATGAAATGACATAAAGTAAACTAGTCTAAAACTGTTTAAACATACAATAAATGACAACAACTTATACATAAGATAAGACTCTACAATCTCCCTCTAAGCTGTTGCATTACTGTCTTCAGCTCTTCATCAAGTAGCTGGTCCTTCAGTTGTCCTTGGGATGAATGGTTTAACGTGGAGAGATACAACTCTTTGGTAGGCCTTGGCATCAGCTTCATCTTCATCACTGTATGCCTGAATGTGATTCTGGAATAGTATCTCCAGATCTTCAGGCTTAAATTTCAACAGCTCCATAGGTTCAAAGATAGTGATGTCTTCCTTGCCCTCACACTCTATTACTGCACTGCCAATAATTGGGTCATAGTACCACTTTCTGAAAGTTTGCAGTTGGACAGGTACAGACATTGGAATGGTGATGGTCTTGTGAGTTTGGGCAGGCTTGTACCTCAAGAACACATATGGCTTATTGGTTTTAGGGTGAAACCGGACCTTATGATGCTTATCTAATATATCTGTGATAAATGTTTTGATCAGAACTTCTTATACTGCACAGTATGGGAAATGATAGCTTCATAACTGCTTATGCTTAACAAAAATTGATGCTTAATGCTTATATTTTAATTTGGATACTAGTATGTAGTCTGAATTGTCAATAGGCTATGAGTATCTTTGGTCCATTAGTAGTGTAACAACATAATGATCTTTGTGACAACTGTGATTTGAACCCATGGTATGCTGCGTGTGTGTGTAACAGATCATTATCAGATAAAGAATATAAGATCTAAAGTACTTCATGAGACCAGTATCGGTTATGTCGTTAAACACAATTTTTCAGTTCACTTCACTGCCCATGCCCCGAAAAACATGCAACATGAAGTTGGACTAAGATTTGTTTCTAACAACATCTGTTGGAACATATACAAGACCTTGGATCAATTATCTTGATTCCATTGAATATATCCAGATAACAATTGGATCACGCTACCCTATGTCATTGAATCAATCGATTCCTTGATCAATCTTATGTTGAAGAATTCTATTGGTACAATCTTTCTGTTACTATGAATCATGATACTTCATCCAAATCAAGACATTTGAATCATTCGATTCTGAATCATTCTGATTCTCTGCTTGATAGTTTCCTGTGTTTGCCGGTATAATTCATCCTGGAGATTGAATATTATCTTGCAATGATCTTATATGTCTTGAAGATAGTGTACATTTAAATTTTTGTTGGCATATTTGTGGGGTACACGTTGTATTACAAAATAAATGGTACTTTAACTCACAAGAAAGTGGGAATGAGATGCTTTAGTTTCAAATCATATAATATTGACAATTTGAATTTGTGTGTCATAGCCTGATCCTATTTTCTTTGAATGTTTATCGCGTATCATAACATGCAATATGATAGTCTTGAAAAGATAGAGTGTGATAATCTTGAAAGATATTGGTTTGATTGGTCAAGGCTTGAAAGAATGACATAGGATACCATTTGATATTATATGGATTTTATATCCAAGATGTGTGATTGATATCTCATATATACTGATATGATCTTCTTACTTGTGATGTTCGACCAAAAAAATGTGATTTTGTATTTTACATTTCAGTTTATATAGAGAAAAACCAAAAAGATTTTGTGTTTCTTATGTTTTAAAAATCAAAAAGATTTTATTTTTCCAGCTTCCATGGAAATCTTAATTGTTGGTTATTCTTGGTTGTTCTCCTTTGCAAAAACTGAATATTGCAGACAGAAGTTGACAAGGGGTCCTTCTCCCAAGTTTTCTTCTAGAAATAAAGAGAGAGTGTGCAGATGAACAAAACGAAGACTACAGTGTGTTTGATGATATATGAAGACGGATGACAATCTTCTAAAGCTGTTGTCAAGGGGGAGTCTGTTGGAGCATATTCTAGTGACAACAAGCTTGAAGATATTATGTCTTAGTCTTAGAGTCTTTGACTGGTAATTGATAGAATTGTTAGCAACAGTTAAAGGGGAGTCTGTTAGGACATGTTTTGTAACTGTTGATAAAATTCTGTGTAAGTTCATAGAGAGGCGAACTTAACAAGTTCGCCTAAGCATCTTTAGAAGCGAACTTGTTAAGTTCGCCTAAGGAATATTGTGTAAGTTCAGAGAGAGGCGAACTTTAGAAGCGAACTTGTTAAGTTCGCCTATAGCAGGTTTGTGTCTATATATAGATGTTTACAGGTTCTGTTCTAGAGAGAAAAGAGAGCCAGAGCAGAAAGGGAGTTGAACGAGTGTATTCATTGTAATCTGTAAACTCTGTGTTTTGTGGAATACAAAGAGAAGTTTATTTACCTGATGTTTCTATTGTCAATTCGTATACAAACGTTAACACGATAGGATTCCGCACTCCGTGTTATCGAGAGGTCCTGTCAAGGCCTTTGAGTTCTGGGATGAATCCTAGTCTTAGAGATAACTCTTCTTGGTTTAGCAGTGGTCATGGACCTGAAATCATTGAAGGTCTGATTTCTCAAGAAGGTCTCAAAATCTCTTGCAGTGCCCACGTCTCCAGGGTTTTGTATAGGTAGCTTGGCAAGGGCTCTTAAGTCATATTTAGGGAGGGAGCTGAAGTCATGAGGAGACTTGAAGTGCTCCACTCCTCCTTTGTATCTTCTGACTATGAAAAGTGAACGTTCTTTATCGTACTTCCACCCGACTGGTGGCCTTTTTAACTCTTGATACTCAGTAAATCATAGTGCTTTGGTGGTTCCTGAGCTGGCATTTCTTTGAACCAAGACCTTCTAGGATCTGAGGCATGGACAGATGGAGTATCTGTTCCTGTTTCAGTTGGTGTTGGTGTTCCTATTGGAGCTTCTTCAGTTGTGCCTGTTGGCCCAGCAGTGTTTACAGGCTCAACAAAGGTCACTATGACATTCTGGTCCTCTAGCTCATTATCTGATGGAACATCAAACTCATTTCCCTCTTCTGTTAAATACTTGAGCTTATCTCCCTGTTCTTCACCTAATGTAATAATTTCAGGATAATCTTCAATTGTTCCAAAGTCATCAACTTGCTTTAGTAGTTCATCCAGCTCACGATCTGATCTAACTTCTTCTTCATCAAGAATAACAACTGCAACATTTGATTCTTTTCCTTTTCCTCTTTCTCTAGCAGCTCTCCTTTCACTAGCTGATGGGAGATCAAGTTCAGATTCTTCTGCTTTTACTACCAGAGCAGTTGCAGATGTGGTCTCTCCCTGAGTTGTGGAAGCAAGCTCCTCTTGTGAAGACTTAACCAAAGAAGCTTTGAGTTGCTCAACAATGTCAGATAGAGCTTTAAAATCTTGTTGTTGAGAAATTAACTTCTGTTGAGTTTCAAGTTGAGTCTGCTGAACATCTAGTTGGGTATGCAAACCTCCAACTTCCAGTTTAAGATCTTTAACTTCTTCTTTGCACTCACTCAATTCTGTCTTTAAGCTTTCTATTACTTCATCTCTTTTTGTTACTTCTTTCTGTAGCTTCTTTACCTCCAATCTTAAGGTCTTAACTCTTGGTACAGAAGGTGATGCTTCATGTACAGGTGATATAGGTGGTGCTGGTTGAGGAGTAGACTATGGATATGGCTGGGGAGAGTGTTGAAAGTATGAATTGGTGAAGGTATGGGAGTTAGGTGTTTTGGAGTTTCAGAAAGTGATTCTGATGAAGAGGTTAAAGACTCCAGTCCTGTCTTGATTTTCTTGGCTAGGGGTTCTTTCTTTTCATAGTCAGAACTTGAGTCAGCTTGTCTCTTGGAAGAGGATGCAGGAGGTTCAGTCTGCTCCTCTTCTTCAGACTCATAGTCAGACTGATCATACTTTGTACCATAAATGCATTCGTCCAAGGTTTCGCTTGATTCAGCTTCAACTTCCACATTAACTTGAACTTCAGCATCAACATGTGCTTCTGCTTCTACACATTCATCATGTACTTGGAAATCCAAAGGATCCAGATTTTCTATCTCTTGAGCTATAAACTGAGCTTCTTTAACCTGGTTTCTCCATTTCTTGTTCTATGTTTTGCTCAACTTCAAACTCAGCCTCTTGGTTCCCTTGAACCTGCTCTGCTTCTTCTTCTTCTTCAGATGATGATGATTCAACGTGTAGTTGTGGATCCATGTCAGGAACTTCTTCTTCAGCTTCACCAATAATGTGACCAAATAGAGGAATATTGGCAATCATTCTGTTGGTTCTTTTGCTTGTACTTTTCATATAGCTTAAGGTTTTAGCTGTCATATGATCAAAAACGAACACATGACCATCTTGTTGCAGGTTTGGATGAAGATGATTGATGATGATCTGGAGAAATCTTGGATAGACCAAAAATTTATCTCTAGTACCCCCGGTTAGATTTTATTTTATTTGTTTAAAGTCTAGACCTGAGAAATTGTAGTCTCTTCCTTTGATCAGTCCTAGCATTGCAGAAGCCACCATGGCATTTGCTGAGTCAAATCCACCTTTCCGAATGGACAAGCAGTGGATGAAGATGTGCACGATATACCTCCAGAGAGGTGGAAGGTAATTCTTGATGATTTGCCCACTCTTGAACTCATCAGTGTGACCCAGTCTTCTAAAACATTCCTTGACATAGAAACTTGGAAATTCCACCGGTGCTTCATGATTGTCAGCAAATAATAACACATGTCTTATAGTAGCCTCTGAAAATAACACATCCGATCATGAACAGTAGCACGAATGTGTTCCACATTGTCAATGATTACAGTCTCTGCAGTGTTCCAGAACTGCCTTATGGTTGATTCGAAGACTGGTACATTGTGACTGATGGAAAAGCTTATGTTGGAGTTTGCAAGGAAATTCAGGACTTGAACGAAATCTTTACTCTTTGGATCATTGGCATCTAAAAATGCACATACATTATGTCTTTTGACAAACATAAGATCCATATCTGCAAAGGACAAATCAAAACAAAAATTTTCAAAATTCTGACACTTAGAAAAATTTCAGAGATGTCTGATCGAAACTACTAGTTTCGAGCAAGTAACCCTAATCGAAACTACTTAGTTTCGGGCAAGCTTGGGTATCGAAACAACTAGTTTCGATAGAAACTTGTCCAAGTTCTGAAAAACACTTTTTAAAATCAAAACACCCTTTTATCGAAACAACTAGTTTCGATGCCCAAACCCTTGTCAGATGCAAGAACACAGACAAAATGCTTAAGAACAAATATTCAAACTCAAAGGTTAGAAACAAACAGGCAAAAGTTAAATAAAAGGATAAATAACGAGGGAAAAATCCTGTGTGAATCGAAACTCCATCTTACCAAGATATCAACTGTAATCTAGAAAAAATATATACAAAAAGATGTAAGATATCAGCAATGGTGAGTTTATAAGCAAGATCTAAGCCCTAAACGACCCTTAATATGAAGTGACAGATGTAAAAACCTTTCAAAAACAAACCCTAGGTTTGATCATCTGAAATTTCTCGATGAAGAACACAGAAAATTGTTACCTGCTGAAGAAGACGACGGGGATCAGGTAAGAAATACTGATTAAGCAAACTTAGACCGGTGAATCTCATGCTTTTGTGTGTGAGAACGAAGGTGAAGAGGGATTTCTGTGAGTGCGAGTGAGAATGAGCATGAGAAGGAGCCGGATTATGAAGTCATTTAATTTGGGCTTGACAAAAGACCAAAATGCCCCTGTCGAAACTTAGGGCAAAGTTGTTTCGGGTGGGAGGAAGTTCGGGCGGATTGAGTAGTTTTGATAGGAATGTTGTTTCAGGTGACATGAGATACTTGATCAGAAACAAAGGAAAACTCTCATATGTACACAATTTAAACAAGCTAATAAGGAAGATTAAGAAATTTATATTGAAAAATAAAAGTAAAACAATAAAAGATATGAACACTTAGCCTTGGAAAAGATCCAACATGAGATCATGTCTGGTCAAAACCCTTGAAACACTTCATTTTGCACTCAGCTACTGTGAATCCCTGAAGATAGCCGATATTTGTGCAAGATAAACCCGAGCATTTGCTTGTACAATGATTTCATGTGATTAAGCGGTACCATTTGAGCACGAAACACGGTGTACCCCACATTTTGAAATAAAATGGTTTTGAAAGCCTATCAATCCTCAAGAAATACCTGCATTCATCTTATCAACTCTTACAGGTTAACCAGGGTACCATCTTGGTAAGTCAAAATCACCGCCAAAAGTAAAACAAGATCCAACTGGATATCAGAAGTTGTAAAAAGAAAAATATCCAAGTGGATATTAAAAAGGTACGAACATTCTAGATCTTTGTGTAGGCAAAACAGAAGAAGCCATAAAATTATCCAAGTGGATAGGAAAAGTTTGAACACCCGAGATCTTTGCGTAAGCAAAACAGACGGGGCCAAATCATCCAAGTGGATGGGAAAAAGATGAACTCCCGAGAACTTTGCGTAAGCAAAAAGATGGGGTCATCGGCGGTAACTCTCGTTACTTTGACGGTCACTTGGCGCATGAATCAGAATCCAACATGTAAGCCTATATCTGATTGAATCAGTTTTCTTACCTTAAAATGGGTTAGATGTTTCAAAAATGGGTTTAAACACACGCGTACGATTGAGAATTAGATTTTCACACTACTAAAGAGTTATAACCATATGTTGGGCCTACCGACTATACCTCAGTAAGCACCACCGCTTATGGTCCATTCCATGTTCAAGAAGTGTGATTCGACTCTATCATTTCTCACAAGGTCGGATCCAATTTTCCTGAAACAAAACATGATACTTACAGTGAGTTTTTCTTAAGCAAACAATACACAAATCAAATATTTTCTTTTCTTTTTGACTATACAAAGCAAATCTTTTTCTTACTAACTACAAATTTCAATTTCTCCCCCAAAAGTTTTGCTTTCACAAACTGATTAAAAAAAACAACTATACAGAAAAATAAAATATTTTTGGAAATCTTCCCAATTAACAAGTTTAAAAAGAAAGGACAATATTCACAAGGGTTACTGAAAGTTGATCATGCCGAGCATCTCCACCAATTTCTCAAATCTAGCAGAATCAAATGCTTTTGTAAAGATGTCGGCGGTTTGCTTGTTGGTTTTGACTTCAACGATTTTGATATGTTTCTTTTCGACACAGTCACGGATGAAGTGATGTTTGATCTCAATGTGTTTGGTTTTTGAATGCTGAACGGGATTTTTAGTGATATGGCGAATGGCGGTGTTGTCACACATGATGGGGGTTTCATGGAAGGTGATCCTGTAATCAAGCATTGGATGCTGAATCCACCTCACTTGGGAACATCAAAGGGTTGCAGCAATGTATTCGGCTTCGGCTGTGGATTGGGAAACGGTGGTCTGTTTCTTACATTGCCAGGAAACAAAGCGGTTGCCAAGAAACTGACAACCCCCAGAAGTGGATTTTCGATCTACGTAGCATCCCCCGTAGTCTGAATCTGAATAAGCCAAAAGATCAAACGAGTTATTTTTGGGATACCAAAGCCCAAGTTTTGTCTTGTACTTCAAATATCTCAAAATACGTTTGACAGAAATTAAATGAGAGAGTTTAGGATTAGCCTGAAAGCGTGCACACTGCGAACATGATGTCTGGTCTGCTAGCCGTGAGATACATGAGAGATCCTATCATTGAGCGATAGAGGTGCTGATCAACGCTTTCACCATCCAAATCAGGAGACAGACAGTGTCGAACTTCCACGGGATTCTAGTAAGGATGAGACTCAGTCATTTTAAACTTGGTCAGGATTTCTTTAACATATTTTTCTTGATGGATAAGAAGTCCCGACTCAGACTGATCTACTTGCAAATCAAGAAAGAACTTCATTTCTCCCATAGAGCTCATTTCAAACTTAGAACGCATCACTTCCTAGAACTCTTTACACAACCGAGGATTTGTGGATCCAAAAATGATATCATCAACGTAGATTTGTACCAAAATGGTATCTGCACCATCCTTTCGTTTTAACAAAGTTTGGTCAATTGCCCCTCGTGTTAAACCATTATCAAGCAGATGCTTAGATAACGTCTCATACCTGTTAGGAGGCCATCTTCGGGCTCAAATGCTTCAGTGATGGTCATAACTGTTAGGAGTGTGGAGAAGAAAGAGGTTGTAGAGGATGAATCCCACTACATTGAGTATGGCATAGCTTCGGTAGAGGAAGTTAATAAGGTAGACTGGAGAGCTCGATTTGCTGTGATCGACGCTAGGATGATAGAGGAGCCCGAATTAAACGTTGTGTCGACAAGAAGTCATAGGGCCGAAGAGAAGGAGAGCCCACCGGTGGTAGAAGAAGAAGAGCCGGTGGATGAAGAGATATAGATGGAGAAGCCTGCCGAGAGGGCAGTGGAGAAGAAGAAGGGGGAGGAGATGAAGTCCCCCGATATTGACCTGAGTCGTATCCCCTATCCAGCACATGTGCTGCCTTATAAGAATGCTAGGGAATACGGTACTTTCCTTGATATGTTCAAACAACTCAAGGTCAATCTTCCATTTATAGAGGTCCTCCAGCACATGCCTAAGTATGACAAATTCCTCAAAGATCTTCTTTCCAACAAAAAGAAGCTAGGGGGGATCTCTGAATTCTCAATTAGTGAGCAATGTTCTGCTATGGTGCAAAACAAGCTACCTGAGAAATTGGGAGATTCGGGTCATTTCACGATTTCGTGTCTCCTAGGCAGTTTGCCCTTGAACCACGCGTTGGTCGACCTAGGTGCTAGCATCAATTTGATGCCATATTCTATCTATAAGCAGCTAGACTTAGGTGAACCGCAGCCTACGCGCATGAGCATTTCCTTGGCTGACCGCTCAATCAAGTATCCATGGGGATTTGTGGAAAATCTGTTAGTAAAAGTAGGTAAGTTTGTATTCCCCGTGGATTTCGTCATCCTGGACATGGAGGTGGATGACAAAGTCCCACTCATCCTAGGACGCCCGTTCCTACGTACCGCCAAGGCGATGATCGATGTCTTCGACGGGAAACTCACACTTCGTGTGGGGGATGAAGCTATTACATTTGATGCTATAGAGTCCATGAAGGATGTTGGCGATCATAGCCACTCCGTGTGCATGCTTGATGCCTCCATGGATGATTATCGGGACTCAAATCCATTAGAGCATGATTTGGATAAAGGAATGTTAGAGGAGCCTCCGGATTGGTTAGAGGAGTTTGAAAGGAAATAGCTAGGGTCCTCGTTCCTAAGTGCTGACGACGATGATTACAGTGTGAGTGAAATATTAGCACAAGTGGAGCAGGTAGTTTGTGAGGCTCCCGTGGTGGAGGATCCCGGAGATGCTGGTGGAGGTTTAGAGGTCACACCCATGGAAAATCTCATTCCTGAACCTTCACCTAGTCTTTGTTCTAAGGAGGGGACGGCCGACCCAACCCCTAGTTTTAAAACCACTAAGTCTAGGCCACCTCGCAAGAAACTTCGTGTGTTGAGAGATATAGGTGAGTTAGAGATAATGCAAACCCCAAGTGTGGGGACGTGTAAGGGTGATAGCTTATTGGGATACATGATGAAGGCCATTTTTGGACCTGGTAGGTTTAAGTGCTGGTGGACTGATTTGAGAGAGAATGTTAGTATATGGTTGAGGTTAGTTGGTAGTCGTGTGATGTGGAGGATCGGGAGACCGCGAAGGATGAATGCGGTGGCGGTTAGGATCAAGGAGAAGCCTCCTGATAGGCTTGTTTGAATCTCGGTCAAGTGCCTGAGATGTAGAGTTTGTGTGCACTACTTGGTTTGAGTCCGTGTCTTTTTTCTGTGTTTTTCTGTGACAATCCGAACTTTGGAATTAACTCTGTTAGCAAATTCCGTTAAGTCTTAACCTAATTAACTCAAATCTCAAACCTTAGGGACTAATCCTATCATTATTCCAACTAAAACTATAGGGATTAGTTACGTAATTAACCTATACTCAATATGTTGACTCAGAAAAATCAAAATTGAGGAATTTTGTCTCAGTTGACTTTTAAAAGTCAAACCCAAGAATTCTTAGCTTGAATTGGAACTCATAATTCGCTAATCACTCAAATTCGTAACAGAACCATCTTAAATGGCAATAAACGACCATCATTGAGCAGTTTAACATCATTATTAGACACGAATTAATCCTAATAACGAGCTTTAAACTGAAACCGTCGAATTCATCGCCATTTCTCACCAATTCGATTAATTAGTCTACCATTCTCTCAATCGAGCATCTACACACGTTAGACGAGCCTCCCAGAAGCTTCTGCATATACCAATTTGGTCGGAGGAGTGGCCGGAGACACCAAGGACCAAACACGTCACCATCGGCACATGTTCTAGTTGTATAGTATCAATCCGATATCCATATTGGTAATTACCTATACCATTAGTTTCGTTTCAGCCTCTAGAATAAAAGCCCTATGCTAATGGGGGCGTACATTGTCGAATTCCACTCAAACCGATTCTAGGGTTCTTCGGATTTTCGGTTTGATCGAACTCAATCAAATCATCACCTTAATCAAATTAAATCACAGGGCTAGACTCGCAATGACTCGTTTGTTGGAAGCCCTATGATTCCAACAGATTTCGTTATCAAATTTGCTCAATTTAATTCTAGATCAAACCTAGGTTTTTTTTAGTTCTTGAAACTAGAAATTAACTATTGAAAACTTGTTGTTTTCACAATCAAATCCTACCCCAAGTTCGCAAGCACCCGATTAACGAAACCCCTGTGTTTTCTGGATCAATCGATATCCAAATCGAGGGATTTGGGAGGGTGTTGAGATCAGGTATTGTGGTCGGGGATGAACACAGTATTGCGAATGATCAAAACCATATCAGATCCGACCTTGAATGCGATACCCTAGCGGGCTGGAGTGGTTAAGGTGTTGGGCTGATAGGGGAGAGACCCGGGTTCGAGTCTCTCCAACCCTATTCTTTTTCTGAGCAACTTTTTACACTATACTTTTATATAAAAACTTCCCCCATATTATCTTAATAATATATTAATGTATCTTGATACCAGAAAATACCCGTAGACTCGGGTTTAGTTTTATAACCCAAATTTGTATTATTTCCTCACTTTCAAAATAATATATTTATAATATTTTCAACCCTAAACTCCTATTAAAATAATATATGTATATATATTATTTTCACCACATTCATAAACGTTATGTTAACGTTACAAGCTAATAAATAATATATTTATATTATTACTCACGTTGTTATGATACGAATAAAAATAATAGTTTTATTATTTCTGACACCTAGTTAATTAACGTATCATTTCTCAAAGTTTAAAATAATATATAAAGTTATATTATTTTTCTAACCATTTTAAATGGCAAACGTACGAAGTTATTTATTTACTTAATATTATCCGTTATTAACATTCGACACATAGCGCTTTGATCTTAATTATTATATTAAGAAACATATATATTTCTGTAGACGCGTTCGTCTACTCTTAAATCCTTAGAATGCGTTAAGGCGTTCAATCTTCCGTGTCATCGTCACAAACCCCATATGACCCTAACTTATGTGTTTATAATTCTAGGGCATACATAAGCCGTGCAGGCTAACAATTGAGATTCGAAATCTCTTACTTGTGTGATACTACCTACAACGCAATGCAGGTGAGTTTCACGGCCCCTTTTTACTTGTTTTACTATTAGGGGAGAAACATGCTTACACACAAACATATTTTACTTGTTTTCCTATTGAGGAGAAACAAACATGTACACAAACTATCATACTTTTACTTGTTTTCCATGTGGGGGAGAAACAGGTACGCAGACAAACATTATTTTACATGTTTTTCCCGTTGGGGGAGAAAACATGACACAACTATTTTAGATTATTGTAATTCATATGTTATTACTGTTGAGGCTGAGCGTGACACACTATCACAGAAAGTCCTCATCATACATCGAACCGTTAATATGGATCTTAGCGAGGTAATGTTTAGTAGTACTACTGGGTTTGACAAATCCCACCCGCGTTAGTCGTGCTAACTTGATTAGAGATCGAACGGGTGAAATGTTGGCCTACTCACACCGCCAGTGTTGATAGACCTGGCAGGAGGCAATTAAACGAATAGTCAGCTTCGGTTGCGAGCGCTTTAGTAAGACATGAACATAGGCTAGCTATCTATAGATATGCATATTGAATGTACATAATCTGGCAAACACTCTCTTATTACAAACTTGAAACCTGTGAACTCACCAACCTCGTGTTGACACTTTTTCTTACATGTTTCTCAGGTCGCTTTGGCACAGGTTGCACACTTAGGACATGCATGGAGTCCTACTGCCATATCATTCATTTCAAACATTTTAAACAGTTTACTTATTGATTGACGCTTGTTGCGTGTAATTACTTTTGATTTCATAAAAACGTTTATGCTTTCGCATTAACTCTTAGCTTTTATGTTATGACTTTTAAGTCCCATATAGTGTCGTTTGATGTAACTAATGACTGAGATCCTGGTGTGTCACCTTCCAAACGGTAAAACTCCGTTAGTGGAATTTAGGGGTGTGAAAGATTGGTATCAGAGCCATTGGTTATAGAGAACTAGGATTGCATACTAGACTATAACCGCACACATGCATTAGTTACACGACAGAGACGCTCATACATGATACATACATTGCATTGCAGTCATGTTGACATCATTCATACCGCCCTCTACTGATGAGGAACACATCGTTAGCATTGCATCATCATTCCCAGTGGCAACACTCGGGAATCACCAGAACATCATCCACTCCCGTCCGAGGGCAGCGAGACGGAGCCTTCGGAGGAGTCAATTACATAACCATCACCTGTTGGATATGGTGGGCTTTCTCAGGTCTATGTTATGGACGACACTCAGCACTAACGCATATCTCTTTGGGAGTTGGGATCGTCGGAGGCGTGTCCCTACTGTACCATCCTAGCAACAATACGCCGAGTGAAGGCATACCGTTGAGCGCACTATTGCATAATCCATTGACACATAGATGTTATCACATTTCCGAGCCATGGGCTTGCTTCCTTGGTCAATGTTCTGTTGAGAATAGATGGACCACAAAATTGAGAACGCATATTCAATCCCCATTCTGACTCAGTTGAAAGGACGGTTACTTTGCTGCTTCATGTAACGTGTATTCATGAATTAGTTTCATTTCTCAAAGACGCACTTCATGTACATGTTTGTTCCATGTTCTCATCTACAATCCGCTGGATTGGACTATCGTATTGTGTTTCAACTCAGGTGAATACTCGTATCAAACAATTCCCGACTACTCATACTGATATGAGTCCTAGTCGATCAACTTATGGTTGATGACTACTCCTTTCAATAACTTATCATATCTGACAACACTCTGTACTCGGCAATACAAACTAAAGGACATGTTGACACAGGACAGGGAGAACTAGGGTGAGCATGCAAGGCAAATTACCATTACGGGTGCACACGTAATAGTAATTTGAGGTGCATGTAAGTCCTGGTGAAACCTAGTGTGTGGATGAATGGTCCTAATCAGTGATTTACAAACTTAAGTTTCCACTATCTGTAGAGACTCTCATAACCCACTCAATGACTAGTTGGTATCGTTAAACTCGTTTAACAGCTGATAGACGCGACTATCAGGATGAAAATGTTTACGGACACACTGAATTATCATCAAAGGAATCCATCAATGTTATTTTCACTCATGTAAGAGTCTTAGTGATCTTACGACTCTCATTCAAACTTAATCAATGGAACCACCTAGAGTGAAACTCTAGTAGAACTTCAGAGTAAAACCACCGACTCCAACTATGTAAACAGAATTTGAGGAATTCTTTCTATGCTAACACGTTATTCCTTACACTCCAACAATAAATCCCATTTGAATTTGTTACCTCATCCTGTGACTAATCCTTAGTCTAACTTCGAATTTTACTCCAGCATATTCAATCTGTTGGAGCATATTCTGGTGACAACGAGCTTGAAGATATTATGTCTTAGTCTTAGAGTCTTTGACTTGTAATTGATAGAATTGTTAGCAACAGTTAAAGGGGAGTCTGTTAGGACATGTTTTGTAACTGTTGATAAAATTCTGTGTAAGTTCTGCTAGAGGCGAACTTGTTAAGTTCGCCTAGGCTATTAGAGGCGAACTTAACAAGTTCGCTTAGTCTATCAGAGGCGAACTTGTTAAGTTCGCTTAGCCTATTAGAGGCGAACTTAACAAGTTCGCCTAATACTGTTCAGTGTCTATAAATAGAACAGTTCAGCAGAAACAGAGATGTAGTTTTAAGATTACACAGAACAGAAGAGACGATATCAGAGTAGACAGATTCTGTAATCTTGTAACCTGATATTGTGGTGGAAATACAAAGCGTTTATTTACACCGTTGTTGTTGATTGAGTAACACGAGCACGTTGATCATGGATTCCGCACTTTATCACCGTGTCGTACCACGAGTCTAGAGATCCGTCACGCAACGAGTTTGGGACCTACAAGTGGTATCAGAGCTATTGCTCTTGATTAGCAAAAGATTCGTGGTGTTTTCGTGTCCAATCAACATCAAAGTTCTGTGATTTTGAAGATTTTTCATCTTTTTATGTTCTTGATAAAAATGGAGAAAATTTGATCAATTTGGATTGATTTTGGATTCGTTTGATGAAATTGATCCGATAGAAGTGTTCCAAATCAGTTCCTACACATTCCTACGGTTCAATTTTATCAAATTCTATCAATTAAGTAAGAAATCATGAAATTCGGAAGTTTTGGTTCATGTTTGGTTCTGAGTCTGTTACAGCAGTTTAAGCGAACTTGCTGAGTTCTTGCGCAGGCGAACTTAGCAAGCGAACTTATTAAGTTCGCTTCTCACAGGATTAAGCGAACTTATTAAGTTCGCTTGGGTGTCTCTGAGGCGAACTTAATCGGATTTTTGAATTCTGATTTAAGAGAACTTATTAAGTTCGCTTGAACAGTATCAGGCGAGCTTAACTGTTTTCCAGTGTTCTTAAGTTCGCTTCAATTTAAAAAAAAAATAAAAAATAAAAAAAAAAGAGTAATTTGGCGGGAAAATTCATCTTATTCAAATTTTTTACGGAAAGCTTATATGGTCGTTTCGAATCATTTTTGAAATTTTGAATTTTCGAAATTTTTTAAAGAGTAATTTGGCGGGAAAATTTTTTTCCGGATATTTTTGTGAAATTTCAAAATGTCAATTTTATGTGATATTAATGATATTGGAACTATGCCACCGAGACTTTTTTGCATAACAGATTACCGTAACTGGAAAGTCCGGTTCGAACAGTTCGTATCAGTCACTGATGAAAACTTTTGGACATCCATTTTGGAAGGATATGTGCATCCTACTTATAACTTCATGGGATATTATGATGTTCCTAAACCAATGGCAGCTCTTAATAAAGCAGAAAAGCAGAAGTTTGATCGAGAAATGAAGACGCTTGAAACTTTAAAATTGTCTTTACCAAAAGAAATCATTCATAGTCTCGGGAAGTGTCCAACTTCACGTGATTTATGGGAAACTTTGAAGAAAAAGGGTGAAGCTACTACTCAAGCATTTGTGGTCATGATCAAAGAAGATTTAGTGAAGCAGTGTGATACTGAAAGTGATTCTTCTGCAGTTTTAACTGATTGTGAGAGTATTCGTTCTGGTGAAAGTACTCAGTCTACTGTGAGTGATGTAGATACTGAAGTAAGCTTCCAGACAGTTGAAGATGATCTCAGTGAATCAGAAATTGATACAGAGCCTGTCATTGTTGCTCAAAAGGGTGAAGCTGATGATGATTTTTTCATGACTCCTGGTGCATCTTCGTCAGAAATAAAAGCTGAGGTAATTTCTAACTCTGAGACGTTTTGTTCTAACTGTATGTCAGTGAAGGATAAAATGATGAGGGTTATGGATGACAACGTCAACCTCATTTGTGATATGAAATCCATGCACACGGTAAACCAGAAATTAAAGGATAATGAAAATGTGTGTATTGAGAGGATAGAATCACAAAAGAGGGATATAAATTCTCTGACTTTGAAGATCAAAGAGCAGGCATATCACCTGGATATGTCCTTTGCAGAAATTGAGAAAAGAAATAATGATCTTATTGAGAAAGATAAAGAACTAGCTGAATCTAAAGCAAAGGTAATCAAATTGCATAGAAAATTAGAAAGCTTTGCAAATTCATCATTCTTATTAGGTTATTATCATGAGAATACTGAAGAGGGGAAGGGAACTAGTGGTATTGGATATGTTCCTCCACCATTCAACAAAAATTATTCTGTTACACCTGAGATTATAAAAGATGAGGATTTAGATCCTAAGACTGTGTTGAAAGTGAATCCAGTCACAGGTGAAGATATGGTGTATTCTGATGAGAGTGATGATGAATATTTTGATGAAGCTAAGGTAGAGGGGATACCTAAAGATATTAAAGTTGAGGAATCAAAGGTTGATTCTAATTCATCTGGAAATTCTACATTTGGAAGTTCTTCAAACTCAAGGAGAGTTCCATTTGTCAGAGACTATAAAGACATGCGTACATGTTTTCATTGTAATGAGATGGGACACATTGTGGTGAACTGTCCATACAAAAACAAAGGAAAGAAGCATGTAGTTCCTGAGAAGATGAAGTCTGAATCAAGACCTATTGAGAAAAAGTTTGTTCCGTCTCAAACTCCAAAAGAAGTTCATGTAGGAGAATCTTCTTCAAGTGCATCTAATTGTGTGAAGATTCCTTATATGAGAGATTATAGTGAAACGAGATCTTGCTTTTACTGTGGTCTTGTTGGTCATATTCGGATTGCTTGTCCTCACAAAGCCAAAGGTAACCGACATGTTACTCCAGAAAATGTAAGAACTCCTGGTAAGCCTTATGTTAACCCAAATGTGGTTAAACCTCATGTTATACCAAAGGGTAATTCAAAATCTGAGGTTAGGCTTTCTAGACCTCAAAGACGGAGGAGAAACAGAAGATTGAGAAAACTTTTAGAACAACAAGAGTTTTCACAACCAAATCAATTTTCAAATGAAATAAATTGTTCAAACACTTCACATTTTAAGCTAAAAGAACTTAATAAACAGAAGTTTGTTTGGAAATCTAAAGTTTCAGTTTCGGATTCGTCAGAACAATCTCCGAAAATCGATGAGAGATTCGATGGCAATGACATTCAATTACAGGATTACATTGGTTTGAGTTTTTAATTGATTGACTTGGTTAATCCTGAGTAACCAAGTAAAATGTTTTTCTTAAAATGTTTTCATGGAAGATTTTATTTTTGTTTGTTTTACTTTCTTTGAAAAAGATTTTGAAAAAGCCAAACAAATTGAAAAAGATAAAATCGACATTACTTGAAGTTAAAGGAGAGATGATAGTACATCAGTAGATGTTCAGTTACACATGACCTTAGTTGGACTTTATGATGCTTATCTAACATATCTGTGATAAATGTTTTGATCAGAACTTCTTAGACTGCACAGTATGAGAAATGATAGCTTCATAACTGCTTATGCTTAATAAAAAAATTGATGCTTGATGCTTATATTTTAATTTGGATACTAGTATGTAGTCTGAATTGTCAATAGGCTATGAGTATCTTTGGTCCATTAGTAGTGTGACAACATAATGATCTTTGTGACAACTGTGATTTGAACCCATAGTATGCCGGGTGTGTGTGTAAAAGATCATTATCAGATAAAGAATATAAGATCTAAAGTACTTCATGAGACCAGTATCGGTTATGTCGTTAAACACAAATTTTTCAGTTCACTTCACTGCCCATGCCCTGAAAAACATGCAATGTGGTGTTGAACTAAGATATGTTTCTGACAACATCTGTTGGAACATATACTAACCCTTGGATCAATATCCTGATTCCATTGAATATATCCAGATAACAGTTGGATCACGCTACCCTATGTCATTGAATCAATCGATTCCTTGATGAATCTTTCTGTTACTATGAATCATGATACTTAATCCAAACCAAGACATTTGAATCATTCGATTCTGAATCATTCTGATTCTCTGCTTGATAATTACCTGTGTTTATCGGTATAATTCATCCTGGAGATTGAATATTATCTTGCAATGATCTTATATGTCTTGAAGATAGTGCACATTTAAATTTCTGTTGGCATATTTGTGGGGTACACGTTGTATTACAAAATAAATGGTACCTTAATTCACAAGAACATGGGACAAAGATACTGATGGTTTCAATTCTTATAATATTGACAACTTAGATTGACATGTTATGTGTTGCAAATTCGTATGTAATAAGCATGTTATGATCTGATCTCATCTTCTTTAAAGTTCTTCGCGTATCATTACATGTTTTGGTTGAAGCTTAAAAAGATTTGATCTTATCTGATAAAAAGAAATAATGAATCTGGATAGGATACCCTTAGAATGTTTAGGGATGTTTATCCAAAATGTGTGATTGATGCATTGTTTTTACTGATATGATCTTCTTACTCGTGATGTTCGACCAAAAAGATGTGATTTTGTATTTTACATTTCAGTTTGTACAGAGAAAAACCAAAAAGATTTAGTGTTTCTTATGTTTGAAAAACCAAAAAGATTTTATTTTTCCAGCTTCCATGGAAATCTAAATTGTTGGTTATTCTTGGTTGTTCTCCTTTGCAAAAACTGAATATTGCAGATAGAAGTTGACAAGGGGTCCTTCTCCCAAGTTTTCGTCTAGAAAGAAAAGAGAATGTGCAGATGAACAAGACGAAGACTAAAGTGTGTTTGATGATATTTGAAGACGGATGACAATCTTCTGAAGCTGTTGTCAAGGGGGAGTCTGTTGGAGCATATTCTGGTGACAACGAGCTTGAAGATATTATGTCTTAGTCTTAGAGTCTTTGACTTGTAATTGATAGAATTGTTAGCAACAGTTAAAGGGGAGTCTGTTAGGACATGTTTTGTAACTGTTGATAAAATTCTGTGTAAGTTCTGCTAGAGGCGAACTTGTTAAGTTCGCCTAGGCTATTAGAGGCGAACTTAACAAGTTCGCTTAGTCTATCAGAGGCGAACTTGTTAAGTTCGCTTAGCCTATTAGAGGCGAACTTAACAAGTTCGCCTAATACTGTTCAGTGTCTATAAATAGAACAGTTCAGCAGAAACAGAGATGTAGTTTTAAGATTACACAGAACAGAATAGACGATATCAGAGTAGACAGATTCTGTAATCTTGTAACCTGATATTGTGGTGGAATACAAAGCGTTTATTTACACCGTTGTTGATTGAGTCACACGAGCACGTTGATCATGGATTCCGCACTTTATCACCGTGTATAACCGCGAGTCTAGAGATCCGTCACGCAACGAATTAGGGACCTACACAATCCTGTAAACGGATTTCTTTCTTCATGAAATGATCTTGTTAATCCAATGACATTAGGAAATGAAGATTTAACCTAACCAACCATCAGTTGAACGCAATTACTTAAACATACATCCTATCTCTTATGCTACTGGAATCTATATCTCATTAGACTTTTCTTTCCTACATATGAACCTCTTCCCTTAGCCTATGCATTGACTGACACTTACTTTATAAGCGCGGGTCTCACTAGAAGTCTCATTATGACTTCACAAATTCCATATTAGTGTGTCGTGCTCCAACTCTATTAAAACCAAGTATACTATTGAGATAGCAGACGCTCAGAAAATCGAAACAACTCGCATTCTTACAGATGTAAACTAGTATTGGTTAGTCATAAACTTGACATTGTCCTTCTGCCAGTTACACTTGGCAGTTTCAACCTTATTGTCGGTATGAATTGGTTATCCAAGAACCAACCTGAGGCCATCTGTTGTGACAAAAATGTTTGCCTTCCTCTCCTTAGAGGGGAAATCCTTTCTGTCCAAGGCAAAAGGGAGTGGTGCATTCGTTGGCATCATATCCTTCATGAAAGCACAGAAATGTCTTCGAAAAGTTCATACTGCTATTTTGGCTCTAGTCGCCGAGCAGTCATCTAAGGAGAAGAAAATTGATGATATCCCAATCGTACGTAACTATCCGGAAGTATTTCCCGAGGACTTGCCTAGTCTACCACCGTACCGTCAAGTTGAATTCCAAATCGATCTAGCACCCAGAGCGGCACCGATCGCTCGGGCACCTTATAGATTAGCACCTAGTGAATTACAAGAGTTGTCCACTCAGTTATAGGATTTGTTGGATAAAGGTTTCATTCGACCTAGCTCATCGCCATCGGGAGCTCCGGTCCTGTTTGTCAAGAAGAAGGACGAGACTTTCCGTTTGTGCATCGATTACCGTGAAATGATCAAAGTAACTATCAAGAACCGTTACCCTCTACCTCGTATTGGCTATCTATTTGACCAACTTCAAGAGTCAAGTTTCTATTCAAAGGTTGATCTTCGATCCGGATACCATCAATTGAGAGTACGAGATGAGGATATCTCTAAGACTGCTTTCAGGGCAAGGTACGGCCACTATCAATTTTTGGTCATGCCTTTCGAATTAACCAACGCACCTGTGGTATTCATGGACCTCATGAACCGTGTGTGTAAGCCTTACCTTGATCAATTCGTCATCGTTTTCATCGACGACATTCTCATTTATTCCAAGAACAAGGAGGAACATGGGGAACATCTACGCCTAATTTTGGAATTACTTAAAAGGGAACAACTATATGATAAGTTTCCAAGTGTGAATTTTGGATCTAAGAGATTCAATTCTTAGGACATGTGGTTAACAAGAAAGGAATACATGTCGACCCATCAAATATAGAAGCCATCAAGAATTGGGCAGCACCGACGACTCCGACTAAGGTGCAACAATTTCTAGGATTGGCTGGTTATTACCGTCGATTCATTGAGGAATTTTCAAAAAATGCACAACCTCTCAATGCCTTAACTCAAAAGGGTAAATCCTATAACTGGGGCGATAACCAAGAGTCAGCATTCCAACATCTTAAACAGAAACCTTGCAGTGCACCTATTCTAGCTCTTCCGGAAGGAACGGATGATTTTGTGGTGTATTGTGACGCGTCTATTCAGGGTCTAGGTTGTGTGCTAATGCAACGAGAAAAGGTGATTGCGTATGCTTCGCGTCAACTAAAGGTTCACGAGAAAAACTACACCACTCATGACCTAGAGTTGGGAGCCGTAGTCTTCGCACTTAAAATATGGAGACATTACTTGTACGATACCAAATGCACCATCTACACCGATCACAAGAGTCTCCAGCACATCTTCGAACAGAAAGAGTTGAACATGCCATAGCATCGTTGGGTCAAACTCTTGAATGATTATGATTGTGCGATCCGGTATCATCCAGGTAAAGCTAACGTTGTAGCTGATGCCCTAAGTCGAAAGGAAACGAAACCCAAATGAGTTCGAGCATTACAACTTACTATTCACCCCGGATTACCTGACAAAATCCGTGGTGCTCAACTCGAAGCCATGAAAGGGGAAAACCTACCGTTGGAAGGTACACGCGGTATGGAAGCACAACTCGAGGTCAAATCTGACGGTATTCGCTACTATGCCGAGCGAATATGGGTTCCGGTACTAATCATGGATGGGGCTCATAAATCTCGTTACTCTATTCATCCAGGTTCCGACAAGATGTACCATGACCTAAAGGTGTTGTATTGGTGGCCAAAGATGAAGGCCGGTATAGCCACCTATGTGAGCAAGTGCCTGACTTGCGCGAAGGTCATAGTTGGATATCAAAAGCCTTCTGGTCTCCTTCAACAACCAGAATTTCCCATGTGAAAATGGGAGCAAATATCCATGGACTTTATCATAAAAGTACCATGAACTCCTACCGGGTGTGATACCATTTGGGTAATTGTTGATCATTTAACAAAGTCCGCTCACTTCTTAGCAATCAAGGAAACCGACAAAATGGATAAGCTTACTCGTATTTACTTGAAAGAAGTAGTCTCTCGGCACGGGGTGCCAATATCCATCATTTCGGATCGTGATGCACGATTCACCTCTCGTTTCTGGCAGTCGTTACATAAAGCTTTAGGCACGCATCTAGATATGAGCACAGCATACCATCCTCAAACGGATGGCCAAACAGAACGTACTATTCAAACGCTGAAGGACATGCTACAAGCTTGTGTGATTGATTTCGGTAACACTTGGGAGTCTCACCTACCATTAGTGGAGTTCTCCTACAACAACAATTATCACACTAGCATCAAGGCAGCTCCATTTGAAGCACTATATGGACGGAAATTTCGTTCTCCTATTTGTTGGACCGAAGTTGGGGATAGTCAACTTACAGGTCCTGAACTTGTATTCGAAACTTCCGAAAAGATCGTTCAAATCCGAAACCGTATGGCGGCAGCTCATGATCGTCAAAAGAGTTATGCCGACAAGCGTCGTAAACCCTTAGAGTTTCAAATAGGTGACATGGTCTTACTCAAAGTCTCACCTTGGAAAGGTGTCATTCGCTTCGGGAAGCGAGGCAAACTAAACCCTCATTATGTGGACCTTTCAAGATAGTAAAGAGAATTGGCCCAGTCACGTATCAACTGGACCTATCAGAAGGACTTAGTGGTGTACACGATGTCTTTCACATCTCAAATTTGAAGAAATGTCTAGCAGACGAGTCTCTCGCGGTTCTCTTTGAGGAACTACACATTGATGAACAGTTACGTTTCATCGAAGAACCCGTGGAAATTATGGATAGGGAAATCAAAACGTTAAAGCACAGTAAAATCCCTATCGTCAAAGTCCGTTGGAACTCGAAACACGGACCGGAATTCACGGGGGAGCGTGAAGATCAGATAATGAGCAAGTATCCTAATATGTTCAAACACTCCACGTCAAACTCTTAAGGTACTATTCTAATTTTCGGGACGAAAATTCTTTCAACTAGGGGATGATGTGACACTCAGAAATTTTTTTTTATTTATCTTAATTTTCGGGACGAAAATTCTTTCAACTAGGGGATGATGTGACAATCCGAACTTTGGAATTAACTCCGTTAGCAAATTCCATTAAGTCTTAACCTAATTAACTCAAATCTCAAACCTTAGGGACTAATCCTGTCATTATTCCAACTAAAACTATAGGGATTAGTTATGTAATTAACCTATACTCAATATGTTGACTCAGAAAAATCAAAATTGAGGAATTTTGTCTCAGTTGACTTTTAAAAGTCAAACCCACGAATTCTTGGCTTGCATTGGAACTCATAATTCGCTAATCACTCAAATTCGTAACTGAACCATCTTAAATGGCAATAAACAACCATCATTGAGCAGTTTAACATCATTATTAGACACGAATTAATCCTAATAACGAGCTTTAAACCGAAACCGTCAAATTCATCGCCATTTCTCACCAATTCGATTAATTAGTCTACCATTCTCTCAATCGAGCATCTGCACACGTTAGACGAGCCTCCCAGAAGCTTCTGCATATACCAATTTGGTCGGAGGAGTGGCTGGAGACACCAAGGACCAAACCCGTCACCATCGGCACATGTTCTAGTTGTATAGTATCAATCCGATATCCATACTAGTAATTACCTATACCATTAGTTTCGTTTCAGCCTATAGAATAAAAGCCCTATGCTAATGGGGGCGTACATTGTCGAATTCCACTCAAACCGATTCTAGGGTTCTTCGAATTTTCGGTTTGATCGAACTCATTTGTTAGAAGCCCTGTGATTCCAACAGATTTCGTTATCAAATTTGCTCAATTTAATTCTTGATCAAACCTAGGTTTTTTTCGGTTCTTGAAACTAGAAATTAACTATTGAAAACTTGTTGTTTTCACAATCAAATCCCACCCCCGGTTCGCAAGCACCCGATTAACGAAACCCCTGTGTTTTCTGGATCAATCGATATCCAAATCGAGGGATTTGGGAGGGTGTTGAGATCGGGTATTGTGGGCGGGGATGAACACAGAAGTGCGAATGATCAAAACCATATCAGAACCGACCTTGAATACGATACCCCAGCGGGATGGAGTGGTTAAGGTGTTGGGCTGATAGGGGAGAGACCCGGGTTCGAGTCTCTCCAACCCTATTCTTTTTCTGAGCAACTTTTTACACTATACTTTTATATAAAAACTTCCCCCATATTATCTTAATAATATATTAATGTATCTTGATACTAGAAAATACCCGTAGACTCGGGTTTAGTTTTATAACCCAAATTTGTATTATTTCCTCACTTTTAAAATAATATATTTATAATATTTTCAACCCTAAACTCCTATTAAAATAATATATGTGTATATATTATTTTCACCACATTCATAAACGTTATGTTAACGTTCCAAGCTAATAAATAATATATTTATATTATTACTCACGTTGTTATGATACGAATAAAAATAATAGTTTTATTATTTCTGACACCTAGTTAATTAACGTATCATTTCTCAAAGTTTAAAATAATATATAAAGTTATATTATTTTCCTAACCATTTTAAATGGCAAACGTACGAAGTTATTTATTTACTTAATATTATCCGTTATTAACATTCGACACGTAGCGCTTTGATCTTAATTATTATATTAAGAAACTTATATATTTCCGTAGACGCGTTCGTCTACTCTTAAATCCTTAGAATGTGTTAAGGCGTTCAATCTTCTGTGTCGTCGTCACAAACCCCATATGACCCTAACTTATGTGTTTATAATTCTAGGGCATACGTAAGCCATGCAGGCTAACAATTTAGATTCCAAATCTCTTACTTGTGTGATACTACCTACAACGCAACGTAGGTGAGTTTCATGGCCTCTTTTTACTTGTTTTACTATTGGGGAAGAAACATGCTTACACACAAACATATTTTACTTGTTTTCCTGTTGAGGAGAAACAAACATGTACACAATCTATCATACTTTTACTTGTTTCCCTGTGGGGGAGAAACAGGTACGCAGACAAACATTATTTTACTTGTTTTTCCCGTTGGGGGAGAAAACATGACACAACTATTTTAGATTATTGTAATTCATATGTTATTACTGTTGAGGCTGAGCGTGACACACTATCACAGAAAGTCCTCATCATACATCGAACCGTTAATATGGATCTTAGCGAGGTAATTTTTAGTAGTACTACTGGGTTTGACAAATCCCACCCGCGTTAGTCGTGCTAACTCGATTAGAGATCGAACGGGTGAAATGTTAGCCTACTCACACCGCCAGTGTTGATAGACCTGGCAGGAGGCAAATAAACGAATAGTCAGCTTCGGTTGCGAGTGCTTTAGTAAGACATGAACATAGGCTAGCTACCTATAGATATGCATATTGAATGTATATAATCTGGCAAACAATCTCTTATTACAAACTTGAAACATGTGAACTCACCAACCTTGTGTTGACACTTTTTCTTACATGTTTCTCAGGTCGCTTTGGCACAGGTTGCACACTTAGGACATGTATGGAGTCCTACTGTTATATCATTCATTTCAAACATTTTAAACAGTTTACTTATTGATTGACGCTTGTTGCGTGTAATTACTTTTGATTTCATATTAACGTTTACGCTTCCGCATTAACTCTGAGCTTTTATGTTATGCCTTTTAAGTCCCATATAGTGTCGTTTGATGTAACTAATGACTGAGATCCTGGTGTGTCACCTTCCAAAAGGTAAAACTCCGTTAGTGGAATTTGGGGGTGTGACATTTTCGGTATGTGTGTTTGTGCCGTGTTTTACAGGAATTCACGCTTTATTTAGTGAAGAAAATCGTCGGGAATGAAGTTCCAGGTATTTCTACATTCATTTTTATGCTTGGGACAGGTTTTTAGTATGTTTGGGTGAAAAAGGGTTTTTGAGAGGCAAAAATATTCTAAGTATAAAAAATGGAAAAAGTTTATAACTTTCTGTGAAGAACAGTCCCTCGCGGTATGCGAGGGGTTTGGTTGCTTTTTTTCGCGGTACGCGAAGGCTAAACATCATGGTCGACTCAAAAGCCCCTTCCTCGTGGTACGCGAGGAGTGGCCCATAACTCTTCGCGGTACGCGAGGACTGCCTGAATCACCCTTTGTTCACTTATTTCCCATGGAAACCCGCATCGTCCATCATCCATTCTCATTCATCCAAATCACCACCATCATTATCGTCCATCTACCATTCACTTCATACACCGATCATCACGACCATGGGAAATTGAAACTGTTCGTGACCGATGATCTACTTTCTGTGGCATTCATGTCTATGTTTTTGCCACCCACTAAGTACGTTTCTCTGCATGCTATCTATCTTGAGTCTTTTAATTTTTAGTTTGAGTCAGTGAGTTTTTTAAATTTATTTGAGTCAGTTTAATGTTGCGGGTTTGTTGTGAGGTTTATTTTGCAGGTTTTATTATTCCGCCGGTACTCAATCTCCATTTGGGCGGGATCGATTATCACTTACACACAATTTGTAAAGGCAACCCAGCAGCTGATGTGCAACCGCTACCGAAATGCTATACGGTGCACACAAGGAAGAACGAAGCTGCACAATTGTTTACATCTACATTACCAGCTAATTCGCTTCCTATTTGCTTTTATTTTTGCATTTTTTTTAGTTGTGTTTTCCTCCATATTGAGGACGATGTGTCTTTCAAGTGTGGGGATGTGAGTGTCTAGTCGAGTCTAGTTTGTCTTGTTTATAAAAATTCAAAAATACAAAAAAATTAAAAATTTTGATAAATGTCCTTGGAAATAATTGCATATACTTGGAAAATGATAGTACAACTGGATCTACTTGTGAGTTTAAATGATATAAATAATTGAAAACGTGTTTAATTAGTGATGTTTTGATAGACCCAGCCGATTTGATAGCTTAAATAGCTTAAATAGTCTGTTTGATAGCTTAATAATTGAAATAAAATCATGAAATCTTGTGGGTATTCATCTTAGAGTAACGGTAATACTGAAACTGTCAATATAGGTTGATAGGTACCAAGTTAAGTTAAAATTTAGAGGTTTTTGAAATTTCATGGCACACCACTCTCTTTTTATGAGAATAAATCCGAGTTTGGTGGCGCCCGCATCCATAAATTCCATAATTCATGAGCTTATTTGATTAGAATACTGAGTGTTGCTTATGTGTTACCCTCCGGAATGGCCACTTGGAGAAAACGCCTCTAAGTGATTCTTATGTGCTTAATTGATAAACTGCATCCTATGTGCTACCTTCTAGGATGGTAACCTGGGAGACGCACCACTAGGTGAGGTTGAGTCATACATTTCATTATTGCTCATATTTCATCCATTCATTCATTGATCATCTGATTTCTAAAAACCTGTAAATTTTAGTTTAACGTGGTAGGGTAAATCTATATGGTTTGATCCGTGCCTAGACATGACCGTGAGACGGTGTTAGGTATTCTAAGTGTGAGTCCCATAGATTGATTGATAGTTGTATAAATTGGAATATTAGAACACATTACGGGGGCTTGAAAGTTGGTGTTGGGTTTAATCGGACAGAAATACTAATTATTGCTTTTTAATGTGTGAGTATATTTTGCTAATTGGTAATTGATGTTTATTAAGTAGATATGAGTTATGATTCCATTTGCAGCTTTTTCCAGGAAGAAAAAAAAGTTAAGTGTGGGGATGTTTGATGTAGTGCAAAGCACACATCTTTATTCCTAGTGTTTTGTGCGTTTTTACCTAGTTTTGTGTTCGTTTTAAGTCGATTTTGTATACTATTGAGTCTTTGTCTTGTTTACAGGTGCTCGTATGAGTTTTTACCTAGTTTTGTGTTCGTTTTGAGTTTTTACCTAGTTTTGTGTTCGTTTTGAGACGTTTTTATACAAGTCATATTAGGAAGAAACCAAGCACGAGAATGAAGCCGGAGGATCAAAAGTGGAAAAAGCAGAATTTCAAGCCTTCGCGGTACGCGAAGACTCAGAAGAAATCTTTCGCTGTACGCGAGAAACTTCAGGAGGGCGCGCGACTATTTTGCCATTCGCGATACGCGAGGAACCCTAACCATTTCTTTCGCGGTACGCGAGAAGCCGAAATTCCGTAAAACCCTAGTATTTCAAATTAAATAGAATTTTAATCTCATTATGAGAGGAGTTCGATTTTTTAGCCGTCCAGAGAGAGCATTAGGGCGATTTTGGGTGATTGGAGGTCAAGTGGAGTTAAAGTTTGAAGCTTTTGAATCCGGGTTCATTTTTTAAGCGTTCTAGGTGTTAAAGATTCGATTTTTATCTTTGTTTGCTTTGTTTAAAACCATGATGATTGTTTATGTATCTGTTTTGATGTGTTTGAACATGATTCTAGGCTAAAACTTTGATATTGCCTAGGTCAATTGATGAATACTTGTTAAAGTTTCGATTTTTATAGGTTTTTGGATTTTAATTAATGGATTAATGATTTTGTAAGCGATCTTGAGTTGACAATTGTGATGTTATTGCATGTTTAAATCTGGTCTTGTGTTTGATTTCAATTCCTTGCGTTGATTGTGGTTGTCTGCCAGTTTGATTAGCGTATCATGGTCATAGATCTTAGGGTTTTTTATTAGGGTGGTTTGCTAGACGTAGTAGCCATCGGAGTTGTCTTTGATTGCTGATAAGAATTAAATGTGTATCCTAGTTCAATACCCGAGAGGTGAGAATTAGTCATTTAGTCTTCGTCATTAGGAATCCGAGTGTCAGTTGTCTGAGAGGAAGCCGGTATTAGGTGTCTAGTGATTGTTGCTATTCGTGTCACAGTTGTTATCTTGAGATTACCCCATACATTCTTCGAGTGTATTGGTGGACGGAGTGACTGAGATGTAATCTGTCGATTAGGGTACTTTATCATAGTTGGAAATACCTGAGAAGTGATCCAACAATCTGGTGAGTTAGTACATCTTTAGGTTCCTTAGTTGGTGACACCTTGAGAGTGATTAGGGATCCACTAGGCTGTCTAGAGTTGTTTCCTTAGAAACCCATATCCATTATAGTTTCCATAATCGATAGAAGTTGTGCTTTGCAAGTAGGACTCCGACCTAGGTGATATTCTTCCCATTCTTGATATTACCTTTGTCCTTTGTCTGGTTAGTTGAGTCGACTTTAGTTTATTGCATTTTTAGTTAATCTTTAGTGTAGTAAACCCCCCAAACCAAATCAATCTTTAGTCCGATTCAGAGTCTAGTATAGTTATACAGTGTCTCTAGGGTTTGATATTCCGATTTATTGTTAAGCTGTGCTACACTCGATAGGTACACTTGCCTGTCAGTGCGGTTTAGTTGAAGGTACTCCTTTTATTACTTAGGAGTCTAGGTTAGGTTTTGTTATTATTTTAATAGACCGTCTGGGCAACATCAACCACTCTAGGATTCAGAATCAAAAATTCTCTAGAGTTGAACAGGGCACAAAAGTCTTTATCACAAATCCGGGACACACTCATCAGATTATACTTCAGCTGTGGGACGAAGTGGACATTCTCCAAGCTATTTACACCGTTGGACACAGTTCCTTGTCCTTCAATCTTTCCTCCTCTTGGATTGCCTGCAAAGGCGACAAAATCTCCGTCTATTGGATGATAATTTTTCAACAAAAAGAAATGACCAGTCATATGTCTTGAGCAACCACTGTCGACATGCCAGATATTGTCTCCAGTCCTCCTCAATTGTCCCTACACAAAATGAATCATTTAGACATTTGTACCCAAGCCATTGCTAACTTGGAACGTCTTAATTTTGCAAGAAGCATTTTGAAAATCATAGTCAGAATCCTCCTTTAATGTATTATCAAAAAGATCATTATTCTTAATTGTCCAAATCCTTTTTGACCAATTTTTAGCATTTTTAATCCTTTTACGTCGCAGAGTTCTACTATGTTGTGATTTAGAGAAAACATTTGAAGCACATTCAACTGAATTTTGAATAACAGATGGTACGTTTTCTTCTTTGAAATGATATGTAGACAATTTACACGTCTTGAAAACATGATTAGATTCACCACAACTAAAACAAACTTTATCACATGTCGGCTTAGCCTGATAATTGTCATCACAGGATGATGAAGATGATTGTGATGTTGAGGCATCAGAACTAGAGGCAACTCGTTCTTCAATATTTCTTTCTTGAAGACTTTGATCTTCCTTTAATCTGAAAAATTACAGATTGCTTATTATTTCTTGTGGAATGTCAGTCACAACAACTCCTGCACTTTTAAAATTTGCAATACAACTCATAGCATTAATAGATTTAGGAACGAAAAGTAAAGCATTCTTAAACTTAGAAATGTCATTTCTCAAACTGTCATGCTCAAAAGGCATAGGACCAAAATACAAGTTTTCAACATGTGCACAAATATCTGGTTTTGACACGGACATATTATTACATTCATCCAACTCAAGTTCATTTAAAACATTTCCTTCACTAGAACTCTCATCACAATCATCTTCGAAACCTACATAATCTGATCTGCACATGAAGCAAAACTGTCAGAATCTAAAGTTTTAATATAGTCATCAGCAGATAACTTGCAAACAAAAGGTGTGGGAACATGAGGAGCTAGCATATCAGCGAATCTACCAGACTTGGAAAACGGTGGTGGGTGTGAGTTATACCCAATGCCTTCTGTGACCTTTTTATGAATGTGGTTATCAATGATCCCGAATAAAATTTTCTGATCCATACCCATGTGTTCAACTTGAAAATTTACCTTTTCAGCCTTTTGAAGTCTTTCAGTTAGAATTTGATTATTATTATTTTGTGTAGTAAGTTGTACAATCAAAGATCAGTTTTCTCAAGAAATATCACGAATTTTCTTTAAGTATAATTTCTCATTTTTAGCCACAGAATCATATATTACCTTTATGTGATCTCGTTCATCGACCAGGGCCTGGTTGATGAATCTATATTTCTGAATTTCATTTAAACAAGATTTAGCATTGCAAAGCTTAGAAATTACCTCAGCTGGTACGATGGTGAGATCCTCAGCTGGTTCAACCATGACACATTTTTCTTTTTCTTCAATGTCTGCCATCAGCGCCTTGTTAGCTGCTTCGCCGTCTTGATCTCCCCAATGATAGTGTCCATCAGCTTGACAGACCAGATCTGTTAAGCTGGAAGGTGTAGTGGATTTGGGAGAGATGGCAACTTGCTTTCCAGATGAGTTCTTCTTTTCATGTTGCTCCTTTAATGATGGCTCCTTGCAATTCCTAGCAAAATGACCCAGCTGGTCACAGTTGTAGCATCTCACCTTTTTGATGTCGAACCCTAGAGTCTTTCCTTGCTTAAACCTATCCATCCCACTCCTCTTGATAAATCTCTTAGCCCTCAGAGTCAGCATATCCATGCACCAATCAATATCCGTGTTCTCCAAATCATCCGGGTTGATCTGCTCCAAGTCATCATGTTGAAAGCTGACCAGTTTCAGGTTTCCAAAAATCAGTGCATCATAGCACGACATGAAGGTAGTCATGATAGGCAGATACTCATCGGGGATCATAGTGGTTGGCTTTTAAGAGGTGGATGAAGTAGTAGGCTGAACTCCAGAAATTGAAGGTGGGACATCAGTTTGAAAATATGTCATTGTAGTTTTGTTGGATGAAGTGGAGGAACCTTGACCAGCAAGAAGAGCTGTGTTTCCAGACTGATTAGTTGGAGTGACTACACCCTTCTTTATCTCCAACTCATAAGACTCCAGAATGCTGTAGAGTTCTTGCTGTGACAAGTCACTTAACTTTTCAGTTTTCTTGATCATAATTCGGTACATATTCCATTCCTCAAGTAGTGAATCAAGCAGCTTCTTGTTTAACTCAACAGTGGGATACTCGGTTCCCAAAACCTTTAACTTATTGACAATGCTTGAGAATCGGTTGATGAATTCAGACATGGGTTCTCCATGGACACTACTAAACATCTCATATTGCTTCTTGATCAAATCCCTCTTGCTTTCTCTAACCTTAGCACTTCCCTCATACCTTGTACATAAAGCAACCCAAAGATCTTTAGCAGTAGTATACTCGGCAAATATGTTAAACACATCCATAGGAAGAGCCATAGCAATAGATCCATAAGCCATGTTATCTCTGGCAATTAAGGCAATATCCTTTTCATCATATTCAGACACAAGCTTGGGACGTTGAACATCTGCAGTGGTAGTAACTGGCTTGTGTGGACCATCAGTGATTGACTGCAAAAGAGTGTAGTCATGGAACTGAAAGAAAGTCTTCATTTTCTTGGTCCAATCATCAAAGTCTCTTGTGGACACAAAGACAGGTTGTTTGTTTCCCCCAGCATATTCATTGTTGCTTAAAGATGCCATAACTCAGAAAATTAAAATCAAAAGTAGCTAGTTTCGGGTGAACGGGGGTGATCGAAACAATTAGTTTCGATAGTGAAGATGCTGACCGAAACTCCTAGTTTCGATAGAACAATGCTTGCCCGAAACTTCTAGTTTCAATAGAAGAAACATAATCCAGAAACAACTAGTTTCGATGATGAAGACAGCAGAAAAATCCAGCAAACTCAGTAGAAACTACAAGTTTCGATAGTGCAGTAGTTTGGGGTGATCAATCTGCACAGGTTAGTTTCGATATAACAGGACAAATAACTAGTTCCGATGATACCTTCTCCAGACAAAAGTACAGACAAGAAGTTTCGATGACCAACGGAAATGCAGAGATTGTCCCCCGATAGTTTCGATACCTCCTTCTTCAAGCTTTAGCAGACTCCATTAATGAAAAGCTTCAAATATCAAATATAATGAAATCGCAAACTGATCCAGCAAAAATCTTCCAAATAAGTTTCGGAACACAAATCAATCTTCAAATCCGAGAAACACGAAGAAACAGGGCCAAAATCGATGAAACAGTGCCAAAATAGTGAAACTGATAAACCTTCCAATTTTAACAAAAATCACCTAAAATCGATCAAACAACCTGAAAATTCTCAGAAATCAAGAGCATAATGCTCTGATACCAATTGTAGGTCCTGATTTCAGTCGAAAATCACACAGAAGATCGATTACACACACACAGGCGGAATCCATGTGTATGGTGGTGAAACAGAGGGTAGAAACAGAATTGGTGAAGATAAACAGGCAAACCACACAGGAATCAACACAAGTATGATATGAAATTGCAAGAACAAAAGATGAAATAACTCCAAATGTGTATTGATTCAGAAAACTATGAAAGAGATAATTTCAGGGTTACAGTCGTTATCCACACCCTAAACATTCTCAAACTAGGCTATTTATAGGAAGTTGATAGGTATAGAAACTATGCTCAATGAAACTACTAGTTTCGTGTGAGCATTTACAAGTGTGAAACAAACTATCGAAACTTCCCATCTATCGAAACTACTAGTTTCGATTGAACAAACCTCAATCGAAACTAAGTAGTTTCGATGGCCCAGACCTAGACTAAAAAGCAGGAAATTACATTAAATGAAATTACAATAAAATAAACTAAATTAACATTGTTCAAAATACATTGATGACATCATCTTATAAAACATACAAGACTCTACAGCAACTGACTGAAATGAACATCTATTCAAGTCAATGGTTGGTGAACCTCACCGTATCAGTTAATGAGATGCGGGTTGAGTTGGCAGCAGTAAACGAACAACTTGCGAAACTGAAGAACCGCATCACCGACAACCCCCGTCGATTGCTCCCTCATGAGTGGTCAAAGGTTTCTTTTAGGTAGGTTCTGCATAGTAGTCTTTATGAAATAGCTAGTAGGTTACACCACCTTTTGTTTAGTATGAAACCAGTGTGTCTAGGTTCACACCCATATTTCCCTCTAGCTCTTTCCTTACTTTTGATATGTAAGACTCTTATGAAATGCAACATTTTTATCTTTATTCTTGTCAGTTTGGGTCTAGCTAAGGACCTGTAAATAAATGTGGAGCTTCTTGGGAGGCAACCCGTGCTTTTAATAAAACTATACGCTAGGAAAAATGTAAGGAAATAGGTTTAGATAAGATTTTGTGGTTAGGTGAGCACAAAATTAAGCTTTGAGCAAAGCAACATTTTTCAACAACATATGATTGGGATTTTTTCCCCGAGTCTGCAGCTCGCCTAATCAACCCGTTTCCTATCATTACATCTGAGTTGCTTTTGGTCCCTTCTATCCTAGAGTTTTGGTTTGTCGTGCACAATTTTGGTTGTCTTTCGCTTTAGCACGTCGTGTTACACGACGCGTCGACTCATAACCAAACCTCCATCACGGCTTTTATGTTTTAGTGGTTTTATTCAGATTCTTTTGGCTTTGGCGAGAACGAGGCATTGCAAGGAAGCTGTGGATATCGACCACATATCTTGGATACGGCGGTAATCAGGGAAGTATATGTCTTCCTTTCTCTCATCTTACACATTGTTCATGCATTGTTTTCTTTTCCTTATGCATGCATTTAGCACATTGAGGGCAATGTGCAATTCAATTGTAGGGAGAGAAATGAATCTTTAGTCTTGTCACTCGAGTCTTACACAAAACTCAATTACATGCACACACGCCGATCTGTTTTCAAAATAAATTTTAAAGATCACATAAAAATTAAAAATTTTAAAAGTTCCAAAAGTATTTCAATAAAATTCGTCTTGTGTCGTTTTTAAAACTTTGTGTCATAGACATGTTTTGAGGCCCAATGATCGAAACACTAAAATAAAATAAAAAGGAAATATCGGGGCGTAGCAAGTAGATATAGGAAACACTTCACACTTTATCCATCTCTACCCATTTCCAAATGAGTTTTGAGCATTTTAACATTAATTATACAATGCACTTTCATTTGAAATGTGATTGATGGCCAAATGATGTGTTGCAAATTAGAACTTGACGAGGTAATACATTCCAAGATCATAAACTAGACTTTTGCACTTATATGATTGAGGCATTAGGATTTACCCCTTTTATTAGATTTTTTTCTTTTTATTCAAACCCGCACATTCTCCTAGTTAACCATTTTGAGCCTTCCCCTTTTATTTCATCCTGCATTTTAATGCAGCTTAACCCACTTAGCCAAATAGCCTTTTCCATTTTAAACATGTTTTTAGCAAACTTCCGGTTAAAAAAAACACTTGCCATTCGTTCTTTTGTTTTAGATTCCATAATCATGGAATTTGTTGTAAGTAGTTTAATCTTTGACAAAAAAAATCTATTCTCTGCTTCCCCAATGAGGGAAAGATTGTTTATAGAAGTATTAGATAGTTTTGCTGAATTGAGCAATTTTGGGATTGCAACAACATCGTTTAGCTCGTTAGCAATTTTGTATAGTTCTTTGTATTCGACATAAAATAAGCGTTAAGTTTAGCCGATGTTTTTGTGACTTTTAGCCACTTTTCCTAAAAATTCCTCACCTTTAGCCAAAGCCTATACTACAACCCTTTTAAAGCCCTCATGATACTTGCTTAGGTTTATATTAACTGATGGAGGTTTGATTCCTATTTAAGCTTATGATTTTGCATTCTTAATTATTGGCATGAGTAATCCACTAAATACTTGCATATCGTTATCCATATATTCACCAAGTGTTGAGTGATCATTTGTGAGGAATGTGAAGTATTAACTTAAGTAGGCTTGTTACGATTGTAAATATTTCTTACGATAAAAATCAAAATTCATGGTGTCTTTCTTGATTTGTGTGCTTTAAAGCTGTTTATGCACCTAGGGCAATTACGCACAAGAGAATTACTTTTCTCCTCTACCTATTCCATTGGGAGTGTTAATGCTTAATTTTTGCTTGAGGACAAGCAAAGATTCGAGTATGTGGATGTTTGATGTGCACAAAATTATACATATATTTCACATCAAATTCATTCCAATTATGTTTGTTTTCTTTAAATTCTAGTATATTAGACTTTTATTTAGTTTACTTTGAGTTTTCAGGAATAAAAGACGGCTAAATGATCAAATGAGCAAAAACCGTGCAAAAAGACAAAGATTTTGTCAAGACAGCAAGAGAAGCACGAGGCATGCCTCATCAAGCACGCCCCCATGCCATAGGTCAGGTGACAAACAAATATATGGGACTCACTGCCCCGTGTTCAAGCCAACACACCCCATGCCTAGGGTCCATCACGCAGCGTGCCAAACCTCATACACCCCCGTGTGCACTACCATGTCTTATTCTGTTACGACCAACTTAGTGGAGCAGAGTTTTGGTACACACGGGGTCGTGCCTCATCAGGCACGGGTCGTGCCCCACCCTATAAATAGGCCCTTATGCACCATTTCAAAGAAAAAAAAGGAGAGCCAACAAGAAGAATTCTCCACACTTTCTTACTCTGTAATTTTCATAGTTTTAGTAGTTTAGCTTCATTTCTAAGGTTCTAGAACACTGCAACAAATTTGAAATCTTGTAATGATGCATGTTTGTGTTTATACAAATTTAATCTTTGTTGTTTGCATGACCATCCTTGACTAAGTTCTTTGAATCACTTTGGGAAGATGAACCTCCAACGATTGGTTAGCATCTATCATGGATTCAATATTGGTTTGTGTAAGTGATTTTAAAATGTGATCTTTTGCATTGAAAGTGTGACACCCAGTAATTCATGTAAATATCCATATTACATACATGCACGTTCAAAACATATATTTCCTGAAGTTTTATTTTGACTAAGTAAAGTCAAGGAGTCTAGCAAAGAAACTTATATCAAAATAGTAATCTTTATGAATTACTAGGAAAATAAGCAGTAATAACCCGCAAGGTACGGTCGTTGGTGATTAACAAAAATGTTATTCTAGTAAAAGTCTAGGGAGACGCTTTAACCTAAAAACATAAATATTGGTGATTAAACATTTATAAAAAGTTTATTTATAAATAATTGTTACGTGGCTCTATGTTATTTTATGTGTACACACGTGTTATATAGTTAAAGTAATAACTATGATTGGTTAACTAGTAAATTATGGAGACTAGTCAAACCACACCAAAACATATAAGTTATGTGATCGTTAAAAGTGTTACACCGAGTATTAGATCACGGGATCGACTACCGGGAATACGCTACCTAAAATATGCCTAACTAAACATCTATAAACTAACTAGAAGTAGAACAAGACCCAACCCCCCACCCCATACCCTATCTCGGCCGAGATGTAAGGTGGGGCCACCCACCATGACTACTTCACTCACTTCCCCATCCCTTGTGTCATACCCCATGCTCATTCAAGTGTAAGACAAGCAAATGGTCAAATCAATCACATTCCCCATACTTTGCAATGAGTAGGATGACACCAACACTCCACCCTTACCATCCCTTCCATATAATCGATGCATGCATACACACTTGCACACTTTACACTTAGAAAATCCAAGAATCAAGTCTCTAAGGGTGTAGCTAGGAGATTAAAGAGCCAAGGAAGCCTTGGAGTCGAGTTTTGTAGCAACACGAGCATCTAGCACCTTCTACTTGTTGTCTCCACCTAGCTTGTCTAGTGGTATGAACTCGACACCACAACTTGTTCTTGTCTTTATTTTTAGTGTAAAAGCTTGTTGTTCATCCTAATAATCAAATAGATTTGAAAAACTAAAGGGTTTTATAAGTTTAACTTTATTATGTTTAAAAACTAGATTTTTATATAAAAAGATGCATGTGGTTCGAAAATAGGCTTATATGCATAGACTATTGATTTGAAATATTGGTGAGATATTTGTTATTTTGATTTCATGATACTAAGTTATGAGTTAAACTAAAAGATTTGTGTAAATGTATAAAAAAAAAGGATCGAAATTGTAGAAACATACTGGTATGCATATTATTGATTCTATTAACTTGAAATGGTAAAAATACTTGGATAAGTGAAAAATACATATATAAATATATATGGGCCGAAAATTGTGTGAATATGTGTAGGATTTGTTGTTTGATTATTTTATAACAAATTGTTGTTGTTTAGTCACATGATGACGGGATGTAAGGTATAAATTGTGGGAAGGTATAATAATGGGTGAAAATGAGACTCATGCATATATATATATGGATCGAGACATATATATGTATGCATGTGATGTAGTTATTAACACGGGAATATTTGATGAAGAAAGTAAAGTAAAAATGTATAAAGTTTACTAACTTGGAAGATTTTTGTATGAAATCATATGTTAATATAAAGAGATCAAAATGAATATACATGTTCATGAATTGTAGATATTAAATTAGAAAATAGTTAAGAGTATGAAGGCATGTATGAAAATCGAGATAAGCGTATCTATATGTGTTTAAAATCTTATTAACTTGGAAATAAATAAAGTTATGTATGAGTATATATATTATTATTAGTATTAGTTGAAAATATTACAAATATACTTACATGCATACATGAAGTCGAAAACTTATATATATATATATATATATATATATATATATATAGTGGATGATGATAAATTGCTAGACTTAGAGAAGATTTGCTATGTGTATGTATACATGTATGTATTGTTGTCAAGTTGGTAAATTAGAGACATGATAGAGGGTATGATCATGAATCACATTTAAATAAATGTGGACTTAATAAACATACTTGTGTGAAGATATTTGTAAGAAAATATAGATACATGACAAGATAATAAATGTGTTTGGAACGAGAAATTGTATTGACCGTGTTAACATGATTGAGAAGCACGTAGGATAATAAACATGCATGATTATACTTGAATGATATTTGTGGTTTTAAATATTATTGATAGGAAATAATTATATGTGTTTATACATGGACTATAATATAAATATATTATAAGACGTTGCAAAAATAATATTTATTTTTGACAAACATAACGAGTCACCAATATGGAAATATAATAGTTTTCCGGAAAATAAATAAAGCGTCTAGACTGGAATAATAATCACCAACGAGTCGTCATGAGAAATCAATGTTTTAAATAAACAAAGTCGAACTTAACAGGAATAGTTAAGTCGGGTGAACAACTTGCGTTTAAGACGGGTAGTCTTAACGGGTATAGTATCCTTGTGTAATTAGGATACGGATAAGCGGGTCTGCTTTATTTAAAGAATTGCTAGCACATACTTATATCGAGGTGAGTTTCACTAACCCCCTTTTTCTAGGTTTTTGAAATGTTTTGGGGTGGAAACATACTTGTAAAAGAATTTTGTATGTAAATGAATGAACTAATGATCTGACTGTATGTGTGTATTGAGGGAAAAATAAAGCGCTTAAAGTCCTCTGAATAGATTAGTAACCATTAGCTATGGACTTAGCCCGGGATTATATGAATAGTACTATTAGGGGTGACGCCTCCGGTCATGGTTAGTCGCGCTAACCAAGGGTCCAAATGGCCAAATGATCGCATATTATCTTACTCGCAGAAAGGCGAGGGGAGGCACTAAATTGTTGGGGTTTGGTTACGGTCTCGTACATTACATACATTTTTGTATTCCTTTCAAGTTTACAAATGGGGTCAATTGATCGGATTAGTATTCGAATTCATTGGTAATACATACAAAGAGTTTTGATCGGAAAATGATCAGGTTTAAACATTGGGTTTATGATAACTCTTTATAATAACTTGTGAACTCACCAACCTCGTGTTGACATTTTTAAGTATGTTTTCAGGAAATTGAACGTGGTCATCAGGATAGCAATGTAGGTTACATGCATGCACGTGGATACGGCTTTTGGGAGGATTTCTCTTGTATAACTCATGGTCTTGAGTCATATTTGCGAAATCTTAAACTTTTGTAAACTCAAGTTGATATTTTGTGATGTAAATATTTTAAACTCGATTATGTATCCAATTACATGTATGTGTTTGCGGTAATCATATGCTTTGGAAACCAGTGAATGTTACGCCTCGCGTTTCCGCCTTGGCGGGGTGTGACAGAAAGTGAATCTTTGCAACATTTGAAGCAATTCACCAACTTCATGCTTTGTTGATTCAAGCATTCATACTTCTATGTCTATGTAGAGTCGGTATGTTATCATGCTAAAAGGGTTGCTAGAAGTTGTGAATCAGGTTTGTAAAGATTCTTGCTTTTTAATATATGGTGACTTGGTATTCTAAGGACTTGACTTTGCACATTGCCTTTACTTTTGAGGAGATAGAACCAAATCAAAGGATTCATAATGGTTAGTGTGTAAAGTCCCTTTGTCTAAACACACAATTTTGATACTTTAATTCCGACATTGAGGTGGTTGTCGTGTGATATGATTGTGGCAACTTTCCAATATTATTGTGGGAGTTAATGTCCCGAACCAGGAATCGCTCCATCTTTTGCACTAACATACACATTATCATTGAGCTTCATAGAACGTTTTTAGGTGGTTGTCATATGACATGATCGTGGCAACTTTCCAAAGAAACGTATGAGTTGGTAACCTGACCAGGAGCCATTTCTAGCTAAACATAATGGTTCTCATGTTGCTGAGACTACTACACTTGGGAAGACAAAAATCGACCCTCGCCATAGGGTCTAGTGACTTAAGTGACAATCGTCGTACTTGCGACATAGTGATCTTTTGAGAATCCATGATTAGAAGTTAATCATATCATTGGAGGGAATTCAAATCAAAGTAATTAACCCTTTTTATTGAGCAAATCTATCATTTTTACCGCTTTCTAAATTAAAATAAAAAATCAATCAATTTTTAATCCGGTTAGATTAGACTTTGGCCAAAATTCGGTACTAAGAACTTTTATATCCTAGGATAAACATTCGGTTTTACCAACGCTATATTACGTCCATGATGGGTGCACTTGCTATATTTATATCGTAGTGAGTGAAAGTAATTACCGTATCTATAAATTTAAAGCCTAAATTATGTTTAAAATTTATTAATTTTTATATATACATTCGAACACATCACTCACCCATGGCTTCTTTCCCTTTCCTTTGCCTTGAGTAACTAGCCTCTTGATTTGACCCTCCCTTATCATGAGAACCGGTTGAGACTTGGTAGTGATGTTCTTCTCGACAAACCTAAGCATGCCAAGAAGCTCCGAGATGGACTTCTCAAAACCGTTCACGTTGTAATTGATTACAAACTGGTTATACGACTTCGGAAGTGACCCAGTATCATGATTACCTACGGGAGTTCCTTCTTGCATCCGACGGTTGACAAGTGAGATCATGGTATCATAAATCTCTTGTCGGGCTTGATCTTGGAATATCAACTTGAGTTCCTTGATGATGTTGTATGCCTTTTGATGCTCCAAATCATGTAGCAAATTTGAATCCATAGTAGCAAGCATAAGACATGCAACACTTTGTGCATCGTCAAAGTTCTTAGCCATTCATCCCTAGCAGCCTTGAGTGCATTTTATGCCGGAGGGTTGGGGACGGGTCCCTCAAAAACACAAACTTCTTGTCTTGTGTAAGCATAATATGAAGATTGTGATACCAATCCATGAACTTAGCGTCGTTAAGTTTCTCCATGTCCAAAATGGGTCGGAGAGCGAAGGAGTTTGAGGCGGGAACAATAGCGTTAGTTGGTGTTGTCTACAAAACAAAGTTTTGATTTTAGTACTTTTGATATTTTAATTCCTTTAATAATTAAGTATCCTCGTTTTATTGATTAAAACCTTAATTAGTTAAAGGCTAAGATCCACATCACCCTTAACTTCTTGTAATTGGCCTAGCACACTTGTCACAAGAATTAAGTTGATTGGTAGGTGTATAAACCAATTGCTAACTTGCAACTCTTATACTCTTGGGATTCAATTACAATTAATTGTTAAAACGGCACGATTAATCCCGAACTATGCCAACTTGCACTTCGTGTTTGGCCTAGCGCACTTCCCACAAAGTCGTGTTATAAGTCGTCCTACTTTAGAGGCGTGTGGCATTCGGTCCAAGAATCTTCGTAACCCGAAACATCACCTTATACACGTTATAAGGACAATCAAGTGTTTGGCCGAGTGCACTTATCACTAGAAAACCTTAGTAACGTCATAAGCTTTCCAAATAGGGTGGCAAGGACTTATATTTGAAAAAAAGGGTTTTGACGTTTTTTATTGAATGAGTTTTACAAAAAAAAAACATTTATGTAACAAGTTTTTTCATACATTGAGATCGTTACATTTAGAAATATTAATAAATATTACGGATCGTGACGATTTATTTTAAATATCCTAGATATTAATACGTCGGTATTCAAATGCGTCGCACCGATTTTAGCTATTAATAAATCCTTCTATTATTAGTCATTTAGTTTTATAAAATAATTCATGGGACATGCCAGTTTTAAGTGAATGGATTATGAATTTTAATTGGGTTGATTCTTGATTAAAGTTACTACCTTTAAACTCTTATGTTCTCAAGAGGATAATTAGAAGACTTGAATGTCAACTTTAGGGGGAACTTTGATGGGATGAGAACCAAGTTGAAGATTATGGATCACAAGACTTGATGCTTCACACCGGATTTGGAAGCATTAGCCTATGGGGAGATTGTTAGGTCTTTAAAGGCTAATACTTAGTAAATCATGTTCCTACTCGTTTATTTGGTGTTGAAGATCATTTGAGATAATCAAAGCATTGTTGAAACGAGAAGATGTTTACTTGCTTGGTCAAAGTCAAAGTCAACCGACAAATCAAAGTCAACTATAAAGTCAAAGTCAAAGTTGAAGTGACAAGTCAATGTGTATTTCCAAGTCAATGTTAAACATCTTATTAATATGATTCTAGAGTGAATCATTTACTTTTGCCATGGAGAAGTATGACAAAGTCAAAGTGGGTTTCCTTAGAGGCGGCTAAGGTGAAGACCCGAAACCTCTATAAATAGAGGCATTTCTCATAGATTTGAGTGTGTATTCTTTGTGAGTCAACAACCCTAGGAAGAGCTCTCATAGGGTTGGCCATGAGTGTTCTTGAGCTTTAGAGATTTGTGATGTAATCTGTGATAATTTTATCAATACAATTTCATTACATTCTCTATTTTTTATTGTTTATCTTCTACAATTATTTATGACTTTTCAACTGTTGATGATCTTGACCACAACCACCCGTCTTTACCACTTATATCAAGAACTTGTTGAATTCTAAGATCCAGATTCTAGTTGTTGATGAATCAAGAGTTGTCATTGTGGGAATTAGTGTCGCCCACCTTAGTGTTGCCAAATGTCATTAGCGACACTCTTCGGTCGCCAGGGAATGAGACGTGTCCCAATCATTGAAAACCTTGGGGACTACGCCACTACCTCGTCGTCTTCCCCGACTAGTGTCGCCATACGAAGATGGCAACACTACAATATCGCTTGATGAACACCAACTTCAAACAGTCTCGTTTCCAACCCAAGTTTGCAAATTTTTACATCCAAAACGTTTGTTTAACTTCCATAAAGAAAGATCTAGCTTTAGTTTGTCCATTCACACGTAAAAACCTTGTCTTTAAAATCCAAACCCTAGTTTTACCTCAAAACCCATTTAAACTTAAAACAGAGGTTTTAGGTTGGATTCTTACCTCAAAAACGTTGTTTCTTCCTAGATTCTTCTTCACAAACAATGGAGGAGTGATTTGGAGTCAACTTTAAAAATCAAAAGCTTGATCTTGGACTTTCTCTCTCTAGAAATGCCCTATATCTCTAGACGAATTTTATCAAAATAATGAAGTGATGGCTGATTCAAGAGGGGTTTAGGGTTTATTGTAACCCTCATGGTCCAAGCGTATCATCCTTTATTCTTTCTTTCCTTCTTTCCTTTTGGCCCATTAGGAGAGTCGGGTTTTTTTATACATGTTGCAAGTATCTTAAAGATATCCAACACATGCCTTTAAAATATGTAGTGAATCATTATCTATATAAATAAAAACTTATATGTATTCATAATAATATTTATCTTCCATGTAACTTCATAAAATAAATATTAACAATGAAATGATTCATATCATTGCCTAGCAATGAAGACTTGACATTGTACGTGTTAAACCATGTTTAAATGCGTATGCGGAATATTTGCTTGGTGTGTGACCTTTGAGATCAAATATCATTGGCAATAATGTTATACGTTGTGTATTGGACACATAATTCCAACAAAATTGTCTCATACCCAGCCCAATACCCGTCAGATATTTGTTGGGTAATTACCCATTGGGTATCGGGCATACCCTCGGGTATAGGGCATACCCGTTAGTTTATTAAAAAAATACTAGTTTGGATTTCCATGTACACTTTTTTTCTTACCATTATAAATTTTATATAATTTTATGTTTGTAACAACTATGCAATATTAAGTATGATAACTTACATACATATCAAATGTTTGATATATCTAAAAATATAAATTTCATGATACTATGAATCTCAAAAGATAAGTTATACTCCATAGCCTACAAAATATAAATAATATCATCAAATACGTATCACAAAATAGAAGTTAATTATCCATATAATGAAGCTATTAGAATGAAGCATTACAAGAAAAGGGTTAAGAAAAATATAAAAATATAAAACTAGAAGTTTTCGGGTATATGATTCAGGTAAATGGGTATATGGTTTTTGGATAATCAGGCCGGGTATCCCCTAATTCCATACCCGTGAAAATTTTTAAAACTAATCCCATACAAAGTCATATAGCTGAATACACATCCCAAAACCCATCATATATGTCTTGAGTTTAAGTATTCTCATTGGGTTCGAGTTTTTTTTGTCATCCCTATAAGTTTCATCGTATATTTACGGTCTAGGAATACATTATATAACTCATTCTAAATTTTAAGATTATTCATGTTTTATTTATGTTTTTTTTCTTCATTCTCAAGTTATAAGACTAAGGGTATACCCCATGGAGATCAGCCATGGAGCTTATGTGTCCGGCTGTGGGCCGTGGAACACCATGCCCACCTTCCAAGGACCACGAGCGTGGGTGTTGTTGGGGGTTGTGCCCAACGGCTAGAATGTCGTTAAAAACGGCTAAACTTAAAAAAGAATTATTAAAATAGAACCACTCTCAACCATTCTCAATTCTCAAATAGATACACTAAATTCGCCCTCTTCAGAATTGGAAGGTGTAGCCCCAATTATTTTCGAAACGGTTGCTACCACTATCATTGAAATACTAAAAGACGATGCCGAAAGCTCGAGTGGGATACTTTTGTCAAGTCATTTATGTATCCAGAAGATTATATTAGAAATTATTTCAAAAGAAAGCAAGAATCCGCTACAAAGGATATTGAACGAGCATTTGGTGTACTCAAACAAAGATTTCATATAGTGAAAAACTCGATCATTGCGTGCATGGAAGCTTGATATAATACGGTGTGTAATGTACACATACATCATACTACATAACATGATCCTAGAAGATGAAGGTCGATGAATTTGAAGCGACAATCGGATTGAGGAAGTTAGTGTCGCCCAACAAAGTGTTAATGACCGGTATATACGCAACAGTAAATTACACAACAATCTTCGACATTTGGTGAAACATCTTGCCTCGCTTCACCCGCAACCGGCTAACGATCAAGTCTAGTTTATTTAGTTGAATTTTTAATTATTCTATTATTATTTTCCTTTTTAATTATTAATGTATTTTTATTATTTCATTTAGTTTTTAATTTATTTTTATTATTTACTTTTTTAATTATTAATTCAGTTTTATTACTTAGTAAAAGAAATAATTATTAAATTTAATTAAAAATAACGTGACAGTATGAAAATGCGAAACCATTTCTCTCAAATATGAAGAAATATGAAAAAACTATGGAATCTGATGTGACGTTGATGTGACAGTATGAAAATGTGTGAAATGTGAGGTGCGAAATGTAAGAGTATACCCCTAAGGGGTCAATATTCATAACAAATTTAGATATTTAGTTATCATTTTTAATGTAATTTAAATTTGTTTGAACGTTATTTAATTTTGAAACCGTAATCATTTGTTTGAAAGTTATTTAATTTTGAAACCGTAATCATTGATTTTCCAACATCTGAAATATTCAATATTGATTTTGGATATTTAAATATCAACAATTTCTAGAAGAAAATAATAATTTGATGAAAAAAAATAATAATCTAAAGCCCGTTTGGTTCGTGAAATTCTCAGGAATTGAAATTGAAATTGAAATTGGAATCGGAAAACATTCCGTCAAAAAACGTGTATGGTTGGCACATGATCAAATTGGGTTTAAAATATATTCCACCATTCATTAGAATTTAAAATCTTTCACATAATTGATGGAATTTTTAACATTCCGATGAAATGTTCACAAATAACCAAAAAATCGTCTTCCCTTAAAGTTGTATATACCAGAAGAAAAGAAGAATTACTTCCACGTACAATACCACAAATTACCAAAGTTCCTTCCCCATACATTTGTGCAGGCCAGAAGACGAAATATTGTGCAGACCAGAAGAACAAAAATGAAGGAAGTTGATGAAAACCGAAGAACTTTGTGACAATCGCGGATTTTCAGGTCCTTATCGTTTTTCTACTTTTTATACGTTTATATTTTTATATTTCAAGATTATATATTTTGTGTGTTTCTAGAAGTTCTAAGAGCATTGCCTTAGACGAACACTAAGGTTACAACTAGAAAACCCTGTTATATGCATACGTATACCGCGTTCGTGTTAAATAAAACGGTAGAATTTATTACCTCAAAAATAATTTTTAAATTTATAATTTAGTTATGAATATATTTTATATTATTTATATGTGCTATCTTTTGTGATTCTTGATTTAAACTGACGATCACCGGTGGTTCATCCGGTATAACTTTTTAATATTCATTTTAGTTTTTATGTTTTAAAAACCATTAAAAGTCATTATTTTGTATGCTACATTTAATTATTTGGATAAAAGTATTTATTTTAGTGTCTAATGGTGTAATTTTTATAAAAAGTTGGTAGTTTTTATAAAAACTTTTTTTTAAAACCCAAGCATCTCTTCCCACCTATAAATACCATCTCCCACTCTTCTTCTCCCCCCCCCCCCTCCCCTTGTCGTGAACTTCATCCCAACCCAAACACCCCCATTTTTCTTTCTAAGTTCTTCAAGAATTCAACCTTGATTCTTGGTTCTAGCTAGTTTTTTTTCTTCACTCCAGGGATTATAAAGGTAAAACAACCTGATTTGGGCTTTAATTTTCTATTTTTGATCTTGCATGTGTTCTCAAGAACACCAAGAACACACACACTACACACACTCACTTTGATTTTTAAGTTTTGGTGATTTTAAGTGTTTTTAGCTTAAATCTTGTAATTTCAACAAGGATTTGTGGATGGAAATTAGTTTTAATCATCCATAATGAGTTATCTAGCTTAAACATTTCAAAATTTGGTTGATCAAGTGTATGAACACTTGGTGTTCATCATTGTGTTCTTCATGGATTAAAGTGGGTTTTTGAATTTTTGGTCATGGGTTTGAACCACATTCTGATTGTAGGTTAATATATCAAGAAATCACAGAAGATTAACATCCAACAACACCATCCAAGGCTGATTTGAAGGTATAATCTAGATCAAAGTTGTTAGTTAGCTAGTGTGATCAAGAACATCCATGTTCTTGGTGGGTTTTATAAAAGTGTGATTTAACACCCAAAATTATTTTTAAACGGAAGTATATGTATTAAAATAGAGATCTGAAAAATTTGGTGATCTAACTCATTGTAGATTATTTACTAGATTTAATGCAAAAAAATTGGGAAAAATACTTCTCAGTCTTGGAAAAATCTAAAAATTGGTCAGTAGTTGGTATTTGGTATAAAATGACTCCTGTCCAAATTTCATGAATTTTGGAGTAGTATAAGTATGGATTTGGTCAGGGCCGGTCCTGAGAATTTAAGTGCCCCGGCCGAGCCGGAAAAAAAAGGCCCCTTCGTTTCCTGTATCTTCTGTTATTCAATTCGTCCTTTTTTTAAACAGTTGATGGTTTCTAATTTCTTTATAAAGCTTAAGGCCCAACCATTACATATTTACATTATAAAGATTAAATGGATTACTGGATTAAGGACCAACCAATCAACCATTACATATTTACATTATAAAGATTAAACGGATTAGGGTCCAACCATTATATTATAAATATTAAAGAGGGCCCAACCAATATAGAGATTAAAGAGAGACCAACCATTATAAAAAGAGCCCAATATGTTTTTAAGTTTATATAAAAATGTCCCAATATATAAAACCGGTATATAAAATTTTAGGACCCCTAAAAAAATGGGTCTTGGTCGGAGGTCCGGCTTGGCCTACCCTAGGGTCTGCCCTGGATTTGGTATTTATTAAATTTTAACAAGCGGATATTGGATCATATACTTCTGGACTGTGTTTGGACTTGAAACTTTTAATGGGACTTCATATGGACATAAAACTAATATGGTAACAATTTGGTGAATTTTTTACATGTTTAACTATTTTTTCCGAATTTATTGAATTGGAAGTATATTATATTCATAATAAATAATCTGGAACACTAAAAATTTTGAAACTTGGTCAAAAATTATTTTTCATATATATGAACATTTGATAAAAGTCTCAAGCATTACTTTTGTGTCTAAGTATGATTTTGGAATTATGGATGATTAAAACCTTTGTAAAAATGGTATTTTTGAGGACCTTTTATATAAAAATATAAATTATAAAGTTTTATTAAGTTTTGGACAGAAGTTATGACCTATTAAAAACATAATTTTGGACTTTTAATTTGGATGCTAAGATCACACTAAAACCCTAATTTCGGATGAATTAGACTTTTGAACTGTATACCGCATTTTTGGACAAACGAAACCGTGACTTGATATTTTATCATATATAACTTTATAAATACTAATGTATTTTATTAAAAACTTAAACTTTAAGTTTTAAAGTCATGAATTTATATAAAAGCCGGTTTTACAACTTTGAGCGGTTTGTACGCGTATGCACGGGATTTGGGTATGCAACTGATTGCATAGCCACTTTTGTTATGTTGACTTGGTCACAACCTTTAAGAGTCCTAAATGCATCGTTTGTGTCCACTTGATAAGAAGGACCCGATTAGAAATTGGATTTTTCCAGTATTTTGTCGTTTGTGACGCAGTACTCGCCGCACTTTTTCAGGTGAGTTTTACTTACTGTTTACTATTTTTGGGGGAAAGCTGTTTATTTGTTTATTTTTAATCACATGTTGTCTCATACATAGATACATGAGTTGTTGTTTTTTAATGCATTAAATTCCCCAATTTTGGGCAATCAATTAGCTGAGCGTAGCCATTGGGAATTTTGGGTAGTACTACTTGGGTTGACACCCCCGCTCATGGTTTGGTCGTGCCAACCGGACTTGTAGGGTCACTTGGGCGCAGAGTTAGCCAATTTTTAGGCGGTTTTTTGCATTAGACTTCCGTATGGGTACTTTAATTTATTTTGTCGAGGCTTTGATTGCGGCTCATGGTAATATGCTATCTAATACATGTTTAGTTAATTTTTGGACTTTTATAAACTTTTTATAGAATCGCAAAACCTGCGAACTCACCAACTGTTTATATAGTTAACCCGTTTTCGAAACATGCTTTCAGGTAAACATAATTGAAGAAGAGATTTTTATGGGGACTCGCTTTTGTATTAGAATTATTGTTTTTAGTTTTGATTATGTACTTTGGTTGTAGTCATGCATTTTGACACTTTGTACTGTTTTAAAGATTTTTTTGTATTTGTACATTTGTTAGAAGCATGTAGTATGGTTCAATGTAATGCACAATCTTTCTTTTAGTTTCTCTTGTACTTGTGTTCAATGCGATATACCAGTACTTCCACCTTGGCGGGGTGTGACAGACTTGATGAACAAAAATCTAAGAAATGTTGAGAAATTGTAGATGCATAATATGTCCCTAATCCCTTGTAATATGTAATTCATCTATGTTTAATGTAATTATTTGATGTATTAATGAATTTACATGTTTATCCTTAATGTTTACTCATATATAACGACTGTGTATTAAACGATCTGATAAATAGCGATAACGTTGATCAATCGTGCTAATGAAAGGCCCATTCGCACGAATGGATCATGAGAATGATCCATTCGCGCGAATAGATCATGAGAATGATTCATTCGTACGAATGAACCATTCTAATGATTCATTCTTGCGAATGAACCATTCTGCTGATTCATTCGCACGAATGAGTCCATTCACATGGCTCATTCGTACGAATGGCCTCAGCACTATATATAGAACTTTCACTTCATGAGCACATATACAACACAAAAGACAACACATATACACATAGAACCAGACTAAGCAATAGAAAACACAAAAACTCTTTGCACCTGTATTGTCGAATCTCTGTCCGTTGAGAGTTTCCAGGTCTTGTATCCAACTTCTCTACACCAAAGGGTCGATAGAAACCTTCGTTTCGACATCTAATCCGCTCGTTTCTTACGACCCGATCCGTGTCATAGATTGGATTGCCAATCAAATCGGATTTCGCACGATTTGGTTCGGTTAATGTGTTGAATCATTGGATCAAGGTAGATCCCGATCCAACAAAGTGGTATCAGAGCTATTGTGCTCTAGATTCAACATAGAAAATCTAATCTTGCTTTTTCTAGCTACTTGAATGTTATAAAGATCACTTGATCGTTGTTTAGCCACGTTCAAAACTTGTGATTATTGCTTCTGAGTGATCTGATCGTTTTAGTTTCCAGATCTGATAATAGGCTTAATCATTGGTGCTTTTTGGTGCAAAAAAGTCAAACAGCCCTCTGTCGTACGAATGGCTACCATGATGAACTTCATTCGCACGAATGGCTCCTTCCATTCGCACGAATAGATCAAGTCTCCCGCTCATTTGTTCAAACTTCCATTCGCACGAATAGAAAATTCCATTCGCACGAATAGAAAATTCCATTCGCACGAATAGAAAATTCCATTCGCACGAATAGAAAATTCCATTCGCACGAATAGAAAATTACATTCGCACGAATAGACCCATTCGCATAAATCTCTTCTAAATTTTTTTCTTGTGTCGAAAAACTTCGTTTTTTACCATGTCGGACTTAGCCTTTGTTGCCAGTCAGAACAGTAAAATCCAAAACTTGTTATTAATCGATAATGAAGCTGGAAATGCTAACAAGGCTCCAAAACTCATGACAATGGACGAATATCATCACTGGAAAAACAGGTTTGAGATACACATTAATGGAGTTGATACAAACTTATGGATAATGATAGAGAATGGATATCAAAAAGTGTTGAGTGAGGATGGAACTCCTGTTTTGGCTTCCCTTTTAAGCGAACAACAAAGAAAAGATTATGACTTAGAAAAGAAGGCATATGCTATCTTATCTCAGGCCATATCAAGAGAAATATTTCATCAATTCAGGCAGTTTACATCTTCAAAATCTCTGTGGGTTGCCTTAGAACAACGTCACGAAGGAAATGCTTCGTTGAAAGCTGTCAATGCTAAGGCCATTAAGAAGGAATTTGATAATTTCATGTATATTGGGAATGAGTCCTTAGATGATCTATTTGAGAGATTCTATCACTTGATGAGTGAATTGCATGCCCATGAGATCAAAACAACGAAAGAAGAAAAGGTTCAATGCATGGCAGATGCGCTACCACCAAAATGGGATTCATTCTTGATGGTTCTCAAACAAAACAATACTCTTGAAACCATTGATATCAATGAATTTCTTCAGAAATTGAGAGAACAGGAGGTGATGAATAAGTGGAAGTTAAAGAGAGGCGTACAAGCTCAGGATCCTTCATTATACTATTCCACATCAACTCAACAAAATGCTCTTTTGCAGACTGCGTTTGTATCAAACATGTCAAATGTTTCAGCCAGCCAGTCTTCAATAGCTCATGCTTCAGTTTCATTAAGCTCGGTTCCACAGCAGGGAAATACTGCTAGTACTCCTCCACCAAGCCCCATTAAATTGCAAACAGACAACTTCGACAAGGTTACTATCGAAGTGGCCAAGGAACACATGGCACTGTTGTCTACCGTTGTCAATTCATATGACAGTCTTGTTGCTGGACAGGTTGGAAATAGTCATCTGACAGTAGAAGACTATGCTCAGATTGATAAGGATGAAATGGATCGAATTGATATAATGTGGGCTCTTGCAAGTGCAGTCAGAAGAGCGAGAGATTATGTAAAAAGGACAGGAAAAAATCTCGAAAGGAACAAAGACACTACTTATGGTTTTGATCTGTCTGCTGTTGTTTGTTTTAACTGTGGTGAGAAAGGGCATTTTGCTAGGCAATGTGAAAAGCCTAAACAGACTGGAAACCGCAACCCTTTCAACAACTGTCAAAGCCAACCGAAGCCACAAAATCAAAATACAGAAACAAACCTTGTTCCAGTTACTCTTGCACAAGATAAGGACACTTCAAGTGGAACAAAAGCTATGGTTGTTCAAACAGATGAGACTGTTGATTGGTCTTTTAAATTTGGAGCTGATGGCAGTTCAGGGGATAGAGCTTACATGGCAAAGGCTGTAGAAATCAATGAAGAATCAGATTCTGATGCTGAGAGAAAGATTGCTTCAGAAAGTTCATCAGCTGAAGACGACACATCTTCAAACAGTTCTGGCTTCACAGCTGAGAATGAAGAAAAATCATCTGTCGTCTCTTCAAGTCAATCGACAGCTGATGTGGATGATAACAATTCCTCTTCTGAATCTACCTGTAGCTGTGCTTTTATGGTAAAAACATCCACAGGCATTCAGGTAAATTCTGACAGTTTTGAAAGTGAGTCTGAATCTCAACCGTGTTTAATTTGTGATGAACTTGAGAAGAAAGTTGAGACACTTAAAAGTCACAACACAGACTTAATTGCTGATTTAACTAATTGTCTTGAAGCAAACCGTGTTTTAAAGGGAAACGAACTTGCCTTCAAAAACAAAATTGATCTTTTAAACAGGCAAGTTCATGAATTAGAAATCTGTGTTATCAACAAACAAAATGCCATCACTTTTTATTTAAACACGATTGATGAAACAAAGAAAAAGCTGGCGCTTGTCGAATGTGATTATGAAACTTTAAATCAAAAGCTGAAAAGTTATTCAAATTCTTCTTACCTTCTTGATTACATGATTTCACGGCGTACAGGAAAGAAAAATGCTGGGTTTGGGTATAAAAATTGTCCTCCACCGGTGTTGAATACTATGGTAAACACACAGGATGATAACCCAATCATTGACTTTAAGGTCAAAACGCCACTTGTCGTTGATCCAACCGAAAACAAAATTTCTCAACCAAAGGTTAACGATAATGGTGCTTCAACCTCGAAGTCCCAGTGTGTTGATGGAATGGTAGAAGATTGGGATGAAGACGACGATGAGTGTCCTACTCGTGGTTTGGGACACAAAAACTCGTCTGCTCCACAGAATGACAGCATTGGTATTTCAAAATCTGTTACGAAAAATGTTTTTAAAATTAAACAAACCAATTGCCGTCCATCTTATCCCACTACTTCTGATCAGAAGAGTCAAGTAACCAAAGCCTCAATCAAAAAGGTTAATTTTGTTAAAGCTGGAGAGTCTGTTCAATCAAACAAGTCACTCTCTTCAGCTGAACAAAAAGAGCTAAGGCTGGTGGTTCAAAAACTCACCAAAGTGAAAATCAATACAGATCTCCGAGGTTGGTTGAGCGAAGATACTGTTTTGAGTGCGGTACAAAAGAACACGTTGTTGTCAACTGTCCTTATCTTCAGAAGTCAAGGAAAAGAGTTAACCATTTTCCAGAAAATAAACAAAAGTTTTTAAAGTCAAAATCTAACTCTTTTACCCAACAACAAGTGCATCAAAAGAAAGTTAAACAAAAGATGCATGACTTGTTGGTCTCTGATTCGAGTTCCACACCTGTACAAATCGTTAAGCAATCCACTGTTTACCACAAACAGTCGTTGCACAAACAACATGTATAGAAAGCAAAATCAGATGATGCTTCTGACGACTGTACTTCAAAGTCAAATGGTTGTTCCAAAAATCCACAAGGACAGTGGATGGATTGTACTGTTGTAGATGAGACTGGGAAACCCAAGACCGTTAAGGCTTGGGTTCCTAACCTAAACTAATTACTTTCCTTCTTGTGCAGGTTGTCCTTTATAATCCTATTAGCAATAATTGGATTATTGATAGTGGGGCATCCAGGCACATGACTAGGAACTTAGCTCTCCTTTTCGACGTCAGAAATATCAAAGGGGGCTATGTTTCATTTGCAGGCGATAAAGGTGGTTTTATCTCAGCTCAGGGAACACTGTCTAATGGAGCTGTCAGCTTTGAGAAGGTCAACTTTGTCAAACAGTTAGATAACAACTTACTTTCTGTTTCTCAAATCTATGATAAGGAGTTCAAGGTTCTTTTTGATGACAAGCATTGTTATATTTTCTTTCTTGCGTTTATTAAAAATCTCAAAAACTCAAAAAGATTTTTCATTTTAAAATTTTAGGGGGAGAAAATGTCAGTAAGAAAATGATCTCTCGCTGAGAAAAATGATAGTACACAGACGCTAGTTATCTGAGACTCCAAAAAGATTTTTATATTGTGTACAGTTATTTGTGTACAGTTAATTGTGTACAGTTATTTGTGTACAGTTATTTGTGTACAGATATTGGTGTACAATTAATTGTGTACAGTTTGTTAAAAAATAAAAAAAAAGATTTTCAATTTTTGTACAGTCTAAAACCCAAAAACATCTGAAAAACTCAAAAATGAGAAATTGTATCCAACCTTTGGGAAGTGATGGCACACTAACCATATGTATGAACCACATTGCATTTAATGTCATAGTGAATAGTCACACAAAGTCGACATGTGATGCATTGATAGGCTTATCTTACTGAATCTCGACCATTGATGATCAATCTATACCATATTAGATATTGTCTTGTGAGTCACATAATGGTGAAAGGATTGACGAAAATCAACAATAGAAACTGAAGGTGTTTCTCATTCTGTGCACACCAGTTATCATCGGTTTAATGAGATATCAGAAAGTAGTTATAAAATTAAAAATTAGATTCCGAAGTCGTATACGTGCCATATTGCCTTGTAAATACCTGGCTGAAGCCGTCCATGCGATTAAGAATAAAATAAAAGTATGAATCTGAATCCGTATATGTGCCATATTACCGGGTTGCAGCCTGGTTGAAGCCATCCATGGGATAGGATGAAAACAAACACCGTTAGCTGCATACGTGCCATATTGCCTTGTAAATACCTGGCTGAAACCGTCCATGAGCTGATGGCTGTCACTGTGAATACTTAAAAAAAAATAAAATTAAAAAAAAAAAAATTGGTGTAGTAAAGAAGTAACAGGGAATAACTGAGATCTCATGAACTTATGATGGTTGGTTAAGTAAGTTGTGCGGATTTGAAACATTAACATGTTTTGAAAAGTAATTCAAGTCAATTCTTAACCAGTGTGGGACACACAGACAATGGACTCAATCCTTCAAGATCATCTTGTAAGTGTTGAGAAGAGGTCTGCATAGGTTTAAGATGGACAAACATATCAATGATCGCATTTTGACTAAGTGTACTTAAAGCTCAGATAATTTGCAATGTTGCTGATTGCTATGAGTTTAGTACTGATCCCATGTTCGGATCTTTCTCACAAAAAGATGTGTAAATACCATTGTATAGTTGTATCTACAAAATTCAAAATGTCTCAGATCATTGGTCACTAAGTCTGTATGATTTCTCATAAGGATCATTCTTACTAAGACATGCATGTATATATCTTGTTGATATTATTTTCAGCATTACATATTCAAAAATCCAAAAAGATTTTACTTTTCCTGAATTTTAGATTATCTGATAAGACTCGAACGACTGTCAGAAAATCAAATTTTGAAAACCGCTTGACTTCCTGATTGATCAAATCGTTCCTTTACTTCATAAACTATTCCAAAACTTCATAATTGATCCCTTACTTCATAATTAAATTTTTGTTAAAACCAATGTGGTCGGATACCCCATTTAACCTGAAAAGTTTAATTTACTAAAAGAGGTTATCCATTCGTACGAATGGATGAGCAGAATGGCTCACTCGTACGCATGGATGATGAGAATAGGTCATTCACACGAATGGACTGACCAGAATGGCTCACTCGTACGCATGGATGATGAGAATAGGTCATTCACACGAATGGACTGACCAGAATGGTCCACTCGTACGAATGGATGGCCATTCGTACGAATGAACCAGGACATCTTATAAAAGGGCCATTCATTCACATTCTCAGTCTCATTCGCACATATCAGAAATCATATTCGTACGTCTGTTTCATCATAATCTGAAAGTTACCCAAAACTCCGTCAAATCTGTAATCTAATCATTCGTTTTCATTTTACAGGTATAACCCCACAAGTATTCATCGATTGTATACCGATTTGCAGATGTTCGATTAGATTTAGGATTCAAAACCGAAAAAACAAACTAAAAACGTAAAAAGTGACTTAATAAACCAATTAAAATGCTAAATATTGGTTGAAAACCATAGTCGAGTGTGTTGGTGTCTTTTTCGGCAAATCTTTTCAAGTGTTGGTTGATTTTTGGACAAATTGGATCACGACCCGTCTGTCATACGAATGGACACACTCTTCATGTTCATTCGTACGAATGAACACTCATTCACACGAATGAGAACTCATTCACACGAATGAGAACTCATTCACACAAATGAAAACTCATTCACACGAATGAATACTCATTCATATGAATGAAACTCATTCACACGAATGAATAGGCAGAATGATCCATTCGCACGAATGAACCAACTCTTAGGGTTCATTCGTACAAAGGGAAAATGGTCCAAAAGTTCATATTTCCAAAATCTTGCATGTACTGATCTGATGTGCTTCATATTTTTGTGTTTGCAGACTGATCGTTATGGCGCACAGAGCTCCAGTTGTTCTTAAGGCTTCAATAAAAAGCAACATATGTGCGTACATGATTCCTACATCAAAGAATGCACGTCCGTTTGTCGGCATGATCGAGTTTTTATTAAGATCAAGGATTGCCCATGCTATATCCCATCACCGGACTCCATATACGTCGCATCAAAGGGAGTTCTGGGCCTCAGCCGAGATTGACTGCGAGGTATCTCCACCGGTCATACGAGGGAAGATCGCAGGTCAAGATGTGGTTGTATCGGCAGCTCACATTCGCCGATTGTGTCAATTCTGTGATCATCCTGAAGATCCAGTGACACTGGATAAATATCTGGTCCGCGAATGCTTCATGAGAATAAAGTACGACGGGAATGTAGCCGAGGGAGTTTTAAACAAAGCGAACTTCTGTCCGCAGTACAAGTATCTAGGACATGTTCTTCTGCATTGCCTCGGTTCCCGTCGTGGCGGTTTCGACGACATGCGCGAAACAATACAGAGCGCATTCGTTGCTCTGGTGTTGAACATTCCGTTCAACTTTTCCGAGATGGTGTTCACGCATCTTAAGGAAAACATCTATCTTAAAGGGGACAATGTGTATCTTATGTACCCCAGATTCTTACAAATGATAATAGATGACCAACTTCTTCTTCTACCAAGGTCAGACGTCGACATAATCAAGTTAGAACACATGACGTACGTCACTCTAAATAGGGTACAGACCTACAGGGGAAGACCAACAAAGCCACCTCACAAACGACTTATTGGACATCTGGCAAATCCAGATTATGTGGCACCAGCAAACAGAAAATGGCGTCACGATAACAGTGATTCTGACAGGGAGGATATTGTTGTACCTCCGGCTGACGACCAAGATGATGACGACCAAGATGGTCAGGGAGATGGTGGCAATGCTCCTAATGTTCCATCTACCGCTGCCACCACCCCCACTATCACTGCTATCGATTCTTTCCTTCCAACTAACCCAGAAGACGTTAACCTGGACACCGTCCTGTTTACTGATTCTGAGGACACTGAAGATGATTTTGAAATCAGTCAACAAGGGGCAAGATTGGTCGCAACAAAACGAAAAAGGGGAGCAGATCAAGGAAGCTCAAGGGTTGATGATGACGTCAGGGATGCTGACTTTGTCCCTGACTGTCCACAAGTATCTGCTGCTCCTTCTTCCCAATCTACCCCAGTCAAGAGAGGAAGAGGAAAGAGAATGGCCAAACGCCAAAAGTTTAAGCTTGTTAGGAGGACGGAGAGCACCTCTGCCACTACAGCAACTGCCACCAGGTCTGAGGCTCCAATGTCAACATATATGCCTTAGACACAAACTGTGCCTCCTCCCATCTACACGACTGCTCCTACATCACAGCCATCAACTATTCAAGCTGAATCTTCAATGTCACTGCCGACTGTCTCTCTACACGACCAGATCAGTACTTTAAACAGTTTGGTACTTCGTTTACCGGCTCAGAATGAAGAGCAATCAAAGCGTATTGACCAACAGGGCTCGCAGATCAGTCAGTTGACTCTGCAAAATACTGAACAAGCCCAAGCCATCACAAGTCTTTCCACTAGGTGTAATGATCAACAAGCCCTCCTTCTCACTGCTACAAACCAGAATCAACAGTTGTCTAAAACTGTTGATGCACATGCTCAGAGGATACAAAGGCTTGAAGAGGATAATAAGAGACTGTTGGATAACTTAGAAAGCAGAAGAGACCCGACACCTAGAATTGAGGGTGCTCGCAATGATGGTGATGATGGTGATGATGATGATGATGATGATGATGAGGATGATGACGATGAGGATGATGATGACGACGATGATGATGATGATGATGATGATGACAAAAATGACAAAGATAAGGATGATGGTGCCAATGCTGGTGCTGCATCAAGTGCTTCAAAGACAGCAGAAGCAGAGGCACGCACAAAGCAAAAATCAGACAAATCAGAAGGCCCATCATCAGATACACAAAAGGGCACTGAAGGTTGATAGTTTTTGTTTTAAGTGTTTTTAGTTGTCTTATTGTAAATATTAGATTATTATGTAAATAATTTCAGTTTTATTTTGATTAAATCAATGAAATTTCTTATTTTCACATGTTTATTTTATGATTGTTTATGTAAATAGTTTTGGATGTGATGCCTCTCAAGCAACAACCTTCAAAGTTAACTTATATGCTTGACATGCAAGGGATCATCCAACATTCAGTTATTTATGACAAAGAGGAAGGGGAAATCGTACACTGCTTGTCAAAAGAACAGATTGCCGAGCTATTTCAAATGAATCCCGACGAAGTCATCACTGAAGAGGCATCTGTTCCTACAACTGATTATCCCTCATCTGAAGAACTAGAAGACGTTGATGAGGTTGAAGTCGAAGACATCACTGATCAAGAATATCCAAAGTACACATCAGTAGATGGTGATGATCTTCCCTCCTTCGCAGACTTATTCACTCAGCAGTCCGACGAGGAGGTCAACCGCATTATTAACAACAAAGGAGATGAAGCCGGTCCCTCCACTATTGACATTGACGAGCTGAATGAACGTAAAAGTCAGTGGATGGAATACATGGCCGAATTAAAGAAGAACTCAAAGCCCTCTCCTCCAACCAAGTACACTAAAGTTTATCGACTCAAAGGACACAAGTCTGATGGTCGTATAATCAGTTGGGCATACTTCAACGACTTAAGCTGCTATGCTATAAAAAGAGAGAAGGGCATACAATATTTCAGGTACCCTCATGACTTCAAGACGCTGCCCGCATTTGAAGTAAATCAATTGGCGCGTCTAAAGCTTCTATACAGCGAATCTTCCGGTCTATCCGAATGGTTTGAACGTCAATTACAATACGAATACCGGAAGAAGTGGGTGAACTTCAAGCCACAAATGCCTACACGTTACATTCATAAGGAAAAGGTTCATCCAATCACCAAGAAGCCCCTAATTGTCTTAAAGTGGAAACCTCCAACGATCATGAAGAAGATTCCTTTAAGGAAAATGATCCAGGACTTCTCAGATCAGTTCAAATGGTGGTACTATGATGGGCGTACTGGTGAAGCTGTTATAGTGCTTTGTAAAGAAGGGTCATGGGAGACCATCAGGGTCTTTGATCCCTTGTGGCTGACCAACTTGTCTGAACAAGATGTTACAACTTTATACAAGTGTCAACCGTTTTTTGAAGTTGCAGATATAGACCAGGCGTTGCAGTATGTGAAAGTGATACGTATATGCTTTGATTTTGACATACACGCCGGAGTTAACTGGAAAACTCATACAAAAGAGATGTTGAAGACCAACTAATGTTAGTTAGGTCATTTTGAAGGGATCTAGGTCCAAGGGGGAGTATGTAGATGCATAATATGTCCCTAATCCCTTGTAATATGTAACTCATCTATGTTTAATGTAATTATTTGATGTATTAATGAATTTACATGTTTATCCTTAATGTTTACTCATATATAACGACTGTGTATTAAACGATCTGATAAATAGCGATAACGTTGATCAATCGTGCTAATGAAAGGCCCATTCACACGAATGGATCATGAGAATGATCCATTCGCGCGAATAGATCATGAGAATGATTCATTCGCTAGAATAAGTCATGAGAATGATTCATTCGTACGAATGAACCATTCTAATGATTCATTCTTGCAAATGAACCATTCTGCTGATTCATTCGCACGAATGAGTCCATTCACATGGCTCATTCGTACGAATGGCCTCAGCACTATATATAGAACTTTCACTTCATGAGCACTTATACAATACAAAAGACAACACATATACACATAGAACCAGACTAAGCAATAGAACACACAAAAACTCTTTGCACCTGTATTGTCGAATCTCTGTCCGTTGAGAGTTTCCTGGTCTTGTATCCAACTTCTCTACACCAAAGGGTCGATAGAAACCTTCGTTTCGACATCTAATCTGCTCGTTTCTTACGACCCGATTCGTGTCATAGATTGGATTGCCAATCAAATCGGATTCCGCACGATTTGGTTCGATTAATGTGTTGAATCATTGGATCAAGGTAGATCCCGATCCAACAATCAAGGTAGATCCCGATCCAATAGAAATCGTGAGCAGGACCTCATGAAGACCTTTGAAACAAACCAGTACTAGCGAAATTGAAGAACTGGAGAAATCATGAGCAGACATGATGAAGAAATCGTGCGACTACTGCTATGGAATACGAAATTGATGAAGACGAAAATTTGGACGAGAATCGTTTGTTGGTGTGACTGCCATGGCAGGAAACCAACGTGTGATGGTAAAAGATATTGATTTAGAGTTGGTACTTAGGATAAAGATGATGCTTAATGGTTGAATAAAAGAGGGGAGGGTCAATGAGCCCTAAATCAATTGGTTTGGGAGGAGGCACCCCATGTGTGATAACCGCGGTTTTTCAGGTCCTTTCGTTTCTCGACTTTTTATACGCTTATATTTTTAAATATTATGGTTATATATTTTTTAAGTGTTTCTAGGGATTCTAGGAACATTGCCTTAACACTAAGTTCCGAACTAAAAAACCCGGTTAAGTAAATAACGGAAACATTTAATTTCTCGAAATTAATTTTTATATTTAAATTTGGTTGAGAAATATGTTTTATAATATTTATATGTGCTAACTTTTGTGATTCTTGATTAAACTAACGATCACAGATGGTTCACCCGGTAGATACCCGGTATAACTTTTTAAAATTTTTTAAAGTTTTTATGTTTCAAAAATTATCAAAATTCATTATTTTAAATACTAGATTTTTATGTTTGGATAAAAAGTATTTATTAAAGTGTTTAGGGGTGTAATTTTTATAAAAAGTGGGTAAATTTTATAAAATTTTCTTTTAAAAAGCCAAGACTTCATCTTCACCTATAAATACCCACCCCCACCCTCTTTTCCCCTGCTCCAAATCAGCCCCAATCTCTCATCCACACCCAAACACTCTCATTTTCAAAATTCTCTCAAGAACTCCACCCATTTCACCTTTGATTCTTGGTTCTAGTTAATTTTAGCTAGCTTTGATCTTTATTCTTGTGTGTAGAAGGTAAAACATCATGATTTTTATGTTTAATTTTCTATTTTAATAGTTGCATGTGTTCTCAAGAACACCAAGAACACACACATTACATACACTCACTTTGATTTCAATTTTTTGTGTTTTATGAGTTTTAAAGCTTAATGCGTGTATTTTAACAAGATTTGTGGATGGAAACTAGTTTTAATCATCCACAATGAATTATCATTAAAAATCTTGCAAAAGTTTGATGATCAAAGTGTATAAACACTTGGTGTTCATACAAGTGTTCATCTTGATTAAAAATAGGATTTTGAGTTTTTGGTCTTTGGATTGAACCACGTTGTGATTGTAGGTAAAGTATCAAGAAATCACACGGTTTTAAACATTGTGATTCTAGTTTGAATGTTCAAGAACAAGCATGTTCTTGATGGTTTTAAAAAAAATGTTGATGTGGCATTCAATTCATTTTTAAACAGAAGTATATGTATTAAAATGAAGATCTGAAAAGTTTGGCAACTTAACTATTTATAAATTATTTATTAGAATTAATACAATTTTAGTGCATGAAAATTGGGAAAAATACTTATGAGTTTTAGAAAAATCTAGAAATTGGTGAGCTGGTAATATATAATGAAAGATGACTCATGTCCAAATTTCGTGATAATTAGAGTGTATAAGTGGGTATTTGGTATTTATGAAGATTAAACAAATGAAATTGGGATCATATACTTCTGGACAACTTTTGGCAATTTTATGAACTTTTTATGGACCTATAACTAACTTGGTAAAAATTTGGTGAAGTTTTGACAAGTTTAACTATTTTTTCCGAATTTTTAAATTTTAAATATTATTATATTCATAATAAATAATCTGGATAATGAAAAATTATGAAAATTGGGCAAAACGTATCTTTCATATATATGAACAATTGGTAAATGTTTCAAGCATTACTTTTGTGTCCAATTATGGTTTTAGAATTTTGGATGATTAAATCTTTATAAAAATGGCAATTTTATGAACTTTTTATATAAAAATAAAATTTATAAAGTTCCATTAAGTTTTGGACAGAAATTATAACTTATTAAGAACATAATTTTGGACTTCTAATTTGGATGCTAAAATCACACTAAAACCCTAATTTCGGACGAATCGGATTTTTAAACCGTAAACTTGACTTTACACGCGTAACCGCGTTTTTGGACAAACAAAACCGTGACTTGAGATTTTATCACATATAACTTTATAGCTACTGATGTATTTTATTAAAAACTTAAACTTTAAGTTTTAAAGTCACGAATTTATATAAAAATCGGTTTTACAATTGTAAATGGTTCGTACACGTATGCACGGGTTTTGGGTATGCAACCGACTGCATAGCCACTTTGTTTTGTTGACTTATTCACACACATTAGGTGTCCTAAATGAATGTTTCGTGTCTACTTGGTTAGTAGGACTCGGTTAAGACATCATATTTGCGGTTTCTTTGGTTAATCATACTTTTTGCATTATCGCGCTCAGGTGAGTTTCACAACCCCACTTTTCAATTTTTACTATCTTACGGGGGAAAAGCCGTTTCACACTGCACGTTGTTACTTGGGATTTGGGTTACCTGGGTTTACTTATAAATGTATTAAGTCCCCACTTTAACGCAATCAATTAGCTTGGATAGCCGATGGGAATTATGTATAGTACTATTTGGGTTGACACCCCCGCCCAGGGTTGGTCACGCCAACCAGACTTGTAGGGTCATTTAGGAGCATAATTAGCCATGGTAGGTGTTCGCATTTGACACCTGGATACAGAGGCAACAACTAGTCTGACGTTTTGATTGTGGCTCAGGGTAATTAAATCTTAACACGTGTACAAGATTATTTGTGGATGATTACATTTAAATTTTGATTACTTACATTTTCTTATCGAGTCGCAAAACCCATTCTCGAAACAGGCTTTTTAGGTAAACAATTATGGGGATCATGAGCTTTAAAAGGCTTGCTTTTGGGAATAATTATTATTGTGTACCTCTGGTTATAGTCGCCTTTTAGACATTTTGTATTGATTCGGGATTTTCATGTATTCATACTTTCGTTAGAAGCATGTAGTATGGTTCAATGTAATGCACAATTTTTCTTTTAGTTTCTCTTGTACTTGTGTTCAATGCGATATACCGGTTACATCTTGTACTTCCGCCTTGGCGGGGTGTGACAGACTTGGTATCAGAGCACTGGTTTTAGAGAATTAGGTTTACCAGAGACTAGACCTAGACTATAACTCTAAGTTTATTGCATTGAACCGTAGGAATTATATATGCATTGCATACTACCTCTTGCTTATCTACGACACATTGCTTCGTCATAATCATGTCGTCGTCACAACACTACGCGTACTCTTTGATGATTCCGGTTACTTTTGCTGTAATTTATATCCGACTCTGTCTGTCTTAGTGTTACCACGGGTTATACCTGTACTTGCACCACACCTGCATCTACTCCCGCTGTGGAGTCGGCTTTCTTGTTTGACGTCTATTGTTTTCACTTGGTGCGATATATACTTTCTTTCATGAATTTCTGGATTGGACGGCTACGACTTTCGCCATGAGCTATGACATACCGAACTGTCCGATCAAAAGGGAACCCGAGGCAGAGAAGCAGGACTAAATGGGAGAGAACTCTCCGGGTCCGGAGGCACATAGACTTCTCTTTGTTGGATTATTAGATCCATGTATACATACAAATTTGTAGCAAGATTTGCTCGACACTGATTTGAGGACCTCTACCCTATTATTATTACCTGACTTCAATCACATACTTTTTCTTTTATTAAAGGACGCCGGTTGTGCGTCTCTATCATTACCTCCAACCAGGAGCAGCTTTAGAAGGCATATCTATGAGTATTGGTACAAGTAACTAAGCGTGATTAGATGGAACACACACTTTTAAGCGAAAGTGCAACACGATGACATGATCTAATGAACATTTCAGATCCCTTATAACTGAGAGCTTGGCATAGGAGAAACACTATAGGGACCATGCAAAGTAAATTATCATTACGGGTGCACACGTAATCATAATTTGCAGTGTATGAGAGCTCTAGTGAGTCTTATTGTCCAAGTTAATGTTCATGATTAATCTGTATTTCTAATCCCAATTCTCAGTCATTCAAATACTGATCGAAAGGATCGTAACCTTAGGGTTGAGCTAAAGACATCAAATTATGCGATGGGATACCTTAGGTGACATGGGAATATATATCGTCTCTTTCATCTTTGAATTCGAACGGATCCAAAACATTTATCGAGACTTCATTGGCATGACAATTTTGACCGAAACATTGAAGATATATGTTCTCAGTTGATTTGACCTCGGTATTTGGACCGGACTTGAAAATTTCTTTTAAAGTATTGCTTAATCTATGAGATCGAGCTAAATATTTTCTCATTTCAATTTCGTTATTTGTCTATCCACGCATGTGAATGATCCTCGGTCTAGCGTGAACAAGACCTCAACACTTCTGGCTCCCCTATTAGATTTTCATTGTAACGTTCTCGCACTTATGAAGGAACATGAGAAATTCAAATTTGATTTAATCAACTCCTTAATGGATTTCGAGCAATGAATATTTTCTTCCCTCAACCATTTTTATTTGCTAAATCTTATCCCTTGAAGACTTTACTAGTCACGTAAATTCAATGTTGGTCTTTACAACATTCAACACTTGCAGTAAGTGTACAACTATTATCGGAGGTCTAAGCATAATCTTGGATTTTACCTTAAACTCCAAACACACTGTAACATCGATTGAGTAGCAACAGATAGCGAAATTCTTTAAAGCACGCTAAACTTTTTTTTCCTGGACAATACAACCTTTCAACACAATCTCTTGGACAACTCTTTATTTTGATACTTACCATTCTTATTGTGCATTTAGTGATCATAACCCGAATTCTTATGTTCCTGAACTGATTGTCGATATTTCAATTGGCAACAAACGCCAATAATCTAATTCTACCTTAAGCTAAAGGAATAGCATGGCTATCACGCTAACACCTACTATGTAATTTTTCCCATCGACTCACTATGGCCTGATTTCTTTTCCGGATGCTAAACCATCATCAGTATTTCTGCTAAAATATTCTAATTAATCCACATCGCATTTAATTGAAATTTACATTCAAGTGCTCTGCACTCACTTTTATAATATGGTACAATAAATCTTGATTCCACGCAACACCCTTAGGGTATTGTGCAAACCTAACTTGAGATAGGTAAGTAATCAGACCTTCCAAAATAAATGTCAAACGAAGTTGTTCTCATAACATTTGACATTTAGTACATTATCAAACTTTGATATTTTCCCAACAATCAATAATCCATGATTATGTCCAAACAAATTCCAAGGAAATCTAAGAGTGTAACATCTCGGGGTTTTACCGAATATACGTGACCTAATGTATGTGTGCAATAATTGTATATAGTGAATGGAAGTGTTAAGGGATCGTGACGAGGGCGTTATAACGGTGCTATTTTAATGTAAATATATCCGAAGGGGGTGGCGAGCAAATAACGTTTTTAGCGGGATGTCTACAAAAAAAGAATCACGGGACGGGCCGAGCCCGGGGAGCCGGTGGCGTGCGAAAGGCTGAGCCCTGTCCGAGGGGCAACCCTTTAGGGTATCACGCAATGGGGAGCACCCCATTGTGGGTGTTACGGCTGCCAAGAGCAAGAGAGGAAGGAGGTGAGGTCGTTATTCACGCATCGAGATCGTTTCAAGGTATTCGCGTGTCCTTTAATCCCCTGTTTCGCATCTAGATCCTTGGATCATTGTCATTACACGTTTTTAATGATTCTAGGGTTTCGTAGGGGACGATTAAAAGAAGGAGATGGGTTCTTGGTGATTCAATTCGCACGAGTCACTCGGATCGAAGGTATAATGTTGTTAACCATCTCGTTTTTATGTGTATTGAGTAATCGGAACCATCTACGAGTAGGGTATGGTTCGGCCAAACCCAGGAGGGTAGCCGACGGGTGGTGATGTGTGCCTATGGCCCGAAGGGAAGGGCTCAAGGGCCTAGTCTAACGACTGTGGTGGCGCGAGGAGGTACACGGCGACAGCAGGGAGGCCGGGAGGCTGCCCCGCAAGGCTGGCCGAAGGCAGGGGCGGAGCTGTGGTGGCTCGGCGGTGACTGTGACAGGCTGTGGTGGTTTCGAAAGACCACGGATGCGGCCCTAGGAACCAGACAGCAGTGGTGCGGAACCGGCCGAGGACGGGGACGCACGGGGAGAGATACCACCACACGAGGCGGTGACCGGAGGTGAGACCAGAGTGAACGATGGTGGTGTTTGGCTAGTCGGAGACCCGAAGTGGAGTCAGGTTTGCGTAGGGCTTTGGGGGAAGGGACGGGGGTTCACGTAACGTATGGAGGCCATGCATGGTGCCATGCACGTGCATGTGGTCGTGCGTAACGTAGGGTTAGTCGTGTAGGTGGAGGTTTAACCTCGAGTCGTGTATTGGCTCGCGTATTGTGTGTGTTTTAGGTACGAGGTCTAAAGGCGGGCACGGAAGATTAGCGAGTTCTAGCGATCAAGTCGCAGAAAGGTGAGTTTCTATCGCCCATTTTTAGATGTTTTATTTCGGCATGAATACATGTGTAGCGAGTTTTGGTAAGTGCATGTGTAGACGATGTCTTGTGATTAATATTTAATTTTTATAATCCTTATGTTTGCATGTTGTGCATGAGAGTGTGTCACGTGCTTAATGGCCGTGGAGGGTATTAAGCATAAGCTTGTCATTGTGTTGACCTTATTCAACGGGTTATTGTGTCTGACGACAGTCAGGCGGGAGACTGGGTTTACTTGTGTCCTTGGATACAGTGAACGGGAAATATTTGTATGTCGTTGATTCTAATAATTGATTATGAGATAAACTATTTACGAGCTAAACCTTAGAGATATAAACCACTTTTATATAACGGTTTCGGGGTTCCATATCCCTAATAAACTACTATTGAACTCACTCAGCGTAGCTAACGTTTTAAGCATGTATTTCAGGTAAAGAGAAGGTGTGAGCTGGCGGCTTCTTGATGGCGTTTGGTTACCGTGTGCGTTCGTGATGACATTTAATTATTAGTAGTTTCGTTGAGATATTTGAATATTAGTACTTGGTTTGAATTATGTTTGGGTCGGGTCGTTGACCATTGTTTGACTGTTTAATTTTCCCTGCATTAAATTGAGTTTAGTTTGATGTCTTTGACTACTTAGCTTGTGTTTGTACCAACAAGTAGGTTTCCCGGGTTTGGGACCTGATAAGTTGGTATCAGAGCGGTGGTTTAAATAATCTGGGCGTCCTCTATGCCTAGACTTAGAGTGAGAATGGGGCCAATGTGTGGGAATGTCATCATGTGTAAGCAAAAGCCAGAAGCACCAAGTATGAGTCTGTGTGTGAGTCATGTTAGTAGGCTAAGACAGGGGCGTTATGCCAAAGATGCAGTATAGGAATGGTTTAAAACCTGAAAATCAAGGCAAAAGGGTAATGGCGATTGGCCACCGTCATTAACTAATTGCACTCCTCGTAATGTTTTAAATGATACCTGAATATTGCTCTGTTAGTTATTATTTTCAGTAAACCAATGGCACCGAAAAGACAAGTTGTTGTTACTGCTAGTGCTAGGGGGCATCGTAGGAACGCTCAAAGTGATGATGCTAACCGAGATGAGGTGTCGGTTCACACCGAACCATCAGTGCATGCTGCACCTTCAATGCACTCTGAGCACAATGAAGGGTTCCAGTTCGAACCAGAGGTTCGTGATGCGGTGAAAAAGGAATTAGTGGAGATGATCCACAAGTATCGGCCTGACATTGTGAAAGCAGCATTCGAGGAGCTAGTGGAGAGGGTCCCGGAGGACGTGAAGAAGAAGCCGTCTAGGGGTAGCGGTATTTATGACTATGGACACTTTAGGAAGTGTGATCCACCTAAGTTCGATGGTCGGAAGGATGCAATGGCCACATATCACTAGCTTACTGAGATGTAGTCTACCATCTCGATCAGTGATTCAGATCAGATTGTGAAGTTTGTTTCCCACTCATTTTCTGGAGAGGCGCTATAGTGGCGGAACTCAATTAAAGAAAGAAAAACTACTCAAGAGATGGAAGCAATGACCTGGGAGAATCTGAAAGGTTTGGTAAGAAATAAGTTATGTGCTCCGGGGGAGCTGGAAAGGGTAGAGCGAGAGTTTCTGACTCTTAAAGCGGGCAAACTGACGCACCGCGAGTACACTTCAAAGTTTATCGAAATGGCACGTCTAATGCCACACTTGGCGTGTAATGACGAGATATGGAAGAAACTTTACATAGAATGTCTACCGAACCGAGTGAGGCATTTAGTCAAGGCTCAGCAACCGCCAAGCTTCGACGAAGCTGTTGAGTTGAGTGGGACACTGTATGATGATGTCATGGGTAATGAAGTGCAAGAGAAGAAGCCGAAAGAAAAGAAATGGACGATGCCAAGTAATAGATTTGGTAAGGACCTGAAGGTCGCATTTGTTAAGAAGGCAAGGGCTGAGGGCCCAGATCCATGTCATAAGTGTGGAAGGTTGCACTCGGACGAGTGCAGGGCAGATTCTGTACTGTGCTACAGATGTGGCAAGTCGGGCCATTTTTCTAAAGATTGCCCGCGTGATCCAAAATGTTATCAGTGTGGAGGGATGGGTCATATTGCTAGAGATTGTAAAGCAGGTCAGAATGCAGGGTCAAGCAAGGGGACGGCTCCAGTTAAGAAAGAAGAAAAGAAACCCAAAGCGAAGGCGAGAGCTTTCACCATGACTGCAGCTGAAGCAAAGACTGACCCGAACATGGTCACCAGGTACTTTTCTTGTTAATAATGTGCCAGCTTCTATTTTATTTGATTCGGGGGCAAGTATGAGTTTTGTGGCCCCATAGTTCTGTAAGAACTTGTGTAGAACTGCTAGAATGATCGAAAAGCCGTTTAGTGTTAAAACTGCAGTGGGATCACCCACCAAGGTAGTTGAAGCATTGGATGATTGCTATATCGATCTAGAGGGTCATAGGTTTCCCGCTAGATTATTTATGATCGCCTTGGGAGGCTTTGATGTTGTTTTGGGGATGGACTAGTTGGCCGCGTTTGATGCGGAGATAGTTTTTCGAAAGAAGATGATTCGGTTAAGATCGTTAGAAGGGACGTAGGTGAAAGTATACGGTGATATAGTGAGCTCTCTACAGAGAATTATTTCTATGATGAAAGCAGTGAAGTCCTTGAGGCGAGGGTGCGGGGCGTACCTAGCCTATGTCATTAATACCGAAGCCAAGAGCGTGGAGTTGTCAAAAGTTCCGATGGTGCAAGACTTTCCTGATGTCTTCCCTGACGATTTGACGGGAGTACCACCAGAGAGAGAAATTGAGTTTCAGATTGATTTATAGCCAGGAGCTCAGTCGGTCGCTAAAGCGTCGTAACGTTTAGCACCGACAAAGATGAAGGAGCTGATGGAGCAACTTCAGATTTGCTAGATAAGGGGTTTATTAGACCGAGCATCTCACCATGGGACGCATCGGTCTTGTTTGTGAAGAAGAAAGATGGTAGCATGCGTATGTGCATTGACTACCGAGAGCTTAATAAGTTGACGGTTAAGAACAAGTATCCTCTACCGCGTATCGATGACTTGTTCGATCAACTGCAAGGTGCGAAAAGGTTTTCACGTATAGATTGGAGGTCGGGATATCACCAGTTGAAAGTTAGAGAGGAGGACGTACCGAAGACTGCGTTTCGGACACGCTACGGGCACTATGAATTTTTGGTGATGTCCTTTGGGTTAACGAATGCTCCGGCAGCATTCATGGAGTTAATGAACCGTGTGTGTCACCCGATGCTGGATAGATCGGTGATTGTGTTTATTGATGATATTTTAATCTACTCTAAGAACGAGGAGGAACACGGTGAGCACCTGCGGGAAGTGTTAGAGACGTTGAGGCGAGAAAAGCTCTATGCTAAATTCTCAAAGTGTGCATTTTAGCTAAGAGAAGTGCAATTTCTAGGGCATGTTATTAACCCAGAAGGGATAATGGTGGATCGTGCTAAGATTGAAGCAGTGGTGAAGTGGAACGCTCCTAAAACAACAACGGAGGTGCCTAGTTTCTTGGGGCTGGCAGGTTACTATAGGAAGTTCATTAAAGACTTCTCTAAGCTAGCAACACCATTAACTAAATTGACTCGGAAATGGGTGAAGTTCGTATGGGGAGCAGATCAAGAGAATACATTCCAAGAGCTAAAGAAGCGGTTGACAGAGGCACCTGTGTTAACATTGCTAGAGGGGACGGACGATTTAGTGGTGTATTCAGATGCTTCGTACTAGGGTTTGGGATGCGTGTTGATGCAACGGGGAAAGGTAATTGCGTATGCGTCCAGAAAATTGAAGACCCATGAGGCGAATTACCCTACTCATGATTTAGAGCTGGCAGTAGTAGTATTTGCACTTAAGTTGTGGAGACATTATTTGTACGGAACCAAGTGCACGATCTACACTGATCACAAGAGTTTGAAGTACTTCTTTGAGAAGAACGAATTGAATATGAGGCAGAGAAAGTGGCTGGAGCTAATCAAAGACTACGACTACGAGATCCTTTACCACCCAGGTAAAGCGAATGTAGTTGCCGACGCATTAAGTCGTAAGGAGGAGCACGCACCAATTAGGGTTAAAGCGTGTCAACTGATTGTGACGCCAGATTTTCTGACACTATTAAAGGATGTGCAAGCTGAAGCCTTGCGGGATGAGAGATTAAAGGAAGAGAGGATCTTTGGTCAGCGTGAGTTATTGATGGAGAACAGTCAGGGGGTGTGGGTCAAAGGTACCCGTATTTGGATACCGAAATTCGAAGGGTTTAGGGAAAAAGTATTTGACGAAGCTCACAAGTCAAGGTATTCGATCCACCCGGGGACGACAAAGATGTACCAAGACATGAAAGGTAACTACTGGTGGCCGGGAATGAAGCATGATGTGACCCAGTACGTGAGTAAATGTCTTACATGCTTACAGGTTAGGTCGAGCATCAAAAGCCTTATGGCAAAATGAACGGATCTTCGGCTAGAAATCGAAAAATGAATTCTCGATATAAAACAAACTAGCACGAAGGCAGAAACCAATACGCACCAAACGAAGCTTAGAAAACGGACATAGAACCTGATAAGAATGCTATAGATATGGCCAGATGAAGAGACGAGTCCGGGTAGTCAATCCATAACTCGCAGCCGGCCGATTAACCACCATCTCTTCAAACCTCCATTGCACCTCCGACTACCTCCAAATCCCAAGCGAACAGTCACGAATCCCGTAGAAATGGATCCGGAAGGAATACATGAATCCAAACTCTAAACCCACGAGAATCGCCATAGCAGTTAAGTGCCAAAGATGAGCAGCAGACCCGACTATGACAAGACTTCTCCTTAACCACCACCAAAACACAACCAATCTCAGCCGATTCACACTCAATCTCCAATATGTGGAGAGAGCTCAACCAGAGGAAGAAAACCAGCCGAAAACTGGCCGGAATTGGCCGGAAAAGGGTGAAAAGTGGTCGGCGGCCAAGGAGAGGGGAGAGAGAAAATTTTCCTGTCACCCAGTTTAAGGTTTAGGGTTTAGTTTACTTATGCCCTTGGATACAGTGAACGGGAAATATTTGTATGTCATTGATTTTAAATAATTGATTTTGAGATAAACTATTTACGAGCTAAACCTTCGAGATATAAACCATTTTTATATAATGGTTTCGGGGTTCCATATCCCTAATAAACTACTATAGAACTCACTCAGCGTAGCTGACGTTTTAAGCATGTATTTCAGGTGAAGCGAAGGAGTGAGCTAGCGGCTTCTGGATGGCGTTTGGTTACCGTGTGCGTTCGTGATGACATTTAATTATTAGTAGTTTCGTTGAGATATTTGAATATTAGTACTTGGTTTGAATTATGTTTGGGTCGGGTCATTGACCATTGTTTGACTATTTGATTTTCGCTGCATTGAATTGAGTTTAGTTTGATGTCTTTGACTACTTAGCTTGTGTTTGTACCAACAAGTAGGGTTCCCGGGTTTGGGACCTTACAAAGAGTGAACTGTTAGCTGATGTCCCCCAAACATGAGGCTGACATATAAAACTCTTAAACTTGTCTCATTTGCTAGTATTCCTGCTAATTCTATTGTTTCATATTCTTATGAAAGGGATATAATCATGGGTTGCCTCAAACAACCCATTGTTAAAAAAAAATCCGAATAGGATAATCTTATATCCTTTTGCACTTGCTGTTAAGAAAGTCCTAAAGCACTTACTATTAAGAAACAACTTCTTAACAGTACTTCGAGGGAATACAAATCGCTGACATTTAACACTCATTACCTCAACTTTGTGACTTAAACCCTTGGGCAAAGGACTTTAAGGCTATAACCGATAGTGATGGATTACGAAATAGTAAATCATAGCGATATCGTTTGAAAGCCAAAGAAGTTGTAGGTATATTGTACTACCGGTTATTGGCAGATAATCAATTCGACCCTCTTCAACACTAGATCTAAGGACAAACTCTGACATCTAATGGTCCATTCCAACCAACTTTAATGGGAAAACAAGGACCTGAGTGGAAAATTAAGAATCCTATTCATTTGAAAGATGCATCTTACAATCATAGGGGGGCAATTTTAAGAATTTGTTCCTGTGTTCTACGATCCCTAACAGATTAAAGTTGTACGCTACCAAGAAGATGAACAAATGATGAATCATAGTTGACTCTGCTCTCTTGAAGGTCTACACATATACATTATTTTCGATTCCTCAAGTTCTTTTTAATTTTATATACACTCTTTTCGAGATCCGTTCGGGATGTCCATGCATTATCTTTGAGTGACCTAGGAGCATAACGTTCCCGCATTTGGCAAATTCTTGAAGTTTTACTTGATCATCTCCTATTTTCTGTCATTTACTTATGAGAGTCAAGCCTCGGGCTAAATTAACAATGATGTTACATCAAAGTCTACCAACTTAATAGGTTAGCAAGCTCAGAATCAATTTCGGGAGACACTATTGTTATGAGATTATCTCCACGACGTGAATGTTTACTTCCTCATCGAGATGAATTGCGGATTACCTTCGAATCATTTCAATCCACATCAAGGATAATGTAGACGCTGAATGTTATCCTATCGATGTGATGATTATACCGTCTTTTTGATATAGACTCCTTATTATATTTCAAAATTCCATTCTGGCCATTAACCAAATGCGATGTATGGTAGTTGATGCGTAATGTTTTAATATGTAAAAATATAATAAATATATGTTTAGGATGGTTTCACGAGATCAGGTTTTAAATTTATAAAATGATAATTACTTTAACTTAAAACACACACAATAGACAAGTGTACCTATCGCAACGTAATATAGTTTAGGTAAGAACCAAGTATCGAACCAACGAACATGGTCGAATTCCAATACTCAACTTTTGTTAACGTTTAGCAGGTTTAATAAGTGAGTGAGTTTTGTGTGCTTGTGGAACATGAAAGTAAATGACAGAAAAGTAAATGGTGAAAAAGTAAATAGCAGAAAAGTAAAAACGTGTGTGAAGTGTGTAACAGAAATGTAACGAACAGAATAGTAAATAACAGGAAAGTAAATAGACCGGAAATAATCAGGTTACGAATAGTATTGCTTTGGGTTTCGAATCCGCTTGGTGCGTGATAATGTTAAGTTGACTAATCCAGTGATATGACTACTACAAATGTGTGACCCGGGTCACCGCTAGAGCCTCGTCCTCACGACATTTGATTTGCAAATTTAAAAGCTTTAACAAGTGGCAGTGCCTCCCGTTAAGGACAACAATTACCCTCAACCCTTTGAATGGTCATCTCCAGGTTGGTTTAAAACATCGAACGTAAAATGTTTTGTATTAGAGTTAAATAGGTGATTATATTTTGCTCACCGGGAGGCGGTGTAACAATGGGACCAAGTATAAAAACGTACCATTCCCAACATGAGTTCACCAATTATTGGTCGCATAATAAGTCCGTATAAAGACGTACGATCTTAATAGTGTTAACCAAGCCTTGGCTTATCAGTCTCTACTTGTATAAAGACGTACAAGCTTCAAGAGAAGTTTGATTAAAAAGGTTTTACACTTTAAAAATCAAGAACACTCACAAATATAAAGATGGATTTAGACAATAATAAAAGCCCACCAAAATGGTGGTTTTAAGGATGAATAGTTAAAGACATAAACACATCACTTGGATTAATACGTTAAACATTAACATGCACCAAACTTCATCTTCACCCTAGCAATACAAAGAGTCTAGCCACGAATGGCCATACTAACTAGCATAACGTTAAGTTTCGTAGGCTCCCCTATTGCGGAACAAGGAGGAAGAGCCCCTCTGCTCACTACTACTACACTCTAACTACGAAATAAGCTTTCTCAGGTGTGTTCTTGGGTGTGTAAGGGATAGATGAGGTGTGTGGAATGAAGAACTCAAGCCATCTATGTATAGGCCTCAAAATGAGGAATGCACGGCCGGGCATTGGATTGCACGGGCGTGCAAACACCTCGGGAATCAAATAGGGTATGAAGGACAGTGTACTAGACCCTTGGAGAGCAAGACAGGCCTTTCACGACCGTGCAATGGGATACACGGTCGTGCATCCCCTCATTGCCTCCTGTTTTGTCTTTTAGCAGCTTGTGTTGACTTGGTTTGACTTCTTGGGGGTCAATTCTCGGGTTTTGTCCTCTAAAAGCTTGATTTCTTCATGTTTTAAGCTGGTTTTTGCTTTGTTTATTTTGGAGAACCGAATAACCTGCAATTGCGAAATATTAACGTTTTAAGTATCAATTGTAAACATGTATAATTTAGGACATATCATAATATCCCATACTTAGACTTTGCTTGTTCTCAAGCAAACTCATGCATGATCATACCCATAACTAAAAACTTTATAAGGGAAATGGAACTCCAAGTAGTTGGAAATTCTGGGATAACTCTAGAGTTGCTTATTCTATTTTTGTATTTTTCTATTATGGAATCCATGACAAGCCTACTAGAACTTCAATTATGCATAAACTTTCACTCCTCACAATGTTCACTCAACTCTAGGGTTATATATGTATGGATAATGTAAGTTAAGTGGAACACTCAAGTTCGAATCGAATTATGCAATGATCATAAGCTTGTATGCAAATCAAGTCTCCACCAATTAACTAAGTAGTATGCATGAATCAAGATGACTTTAAAAGGTTTGTAATGTGGCTAAAATAAAAATAAAGGGGTGAAAATGAAAATCTTTTTGGGTTTTTAGGGATTTAAATGGTTTGAAGGGCTGCAGGTATCGTGAAACACATAGCTACGGCTTCATGGCTTAAAATGAAAAATACTAACAGGTCCCTTTACAGTACTGAAAACTTTCTCTCGAAGTTCGGGCGCTAATTCAGGCTTTGCGAAATGAAGGCAGAAAAGCAAATTGAAATCAAACGAATTCATATCCAGCTCTTTAAGGTCTAACCGGTAAAAGACCAACTTCTTCTCTCTTTTTTTTTTAAATCAAGACAAATTCTTCAATAACTCTCTTTTCGCAATTTCCTTGAAATAATATTTGCATAAATTCCTTGCAGATAGTTCGACTGTTTCTTCCTAATACATCCACCTTCTTGTATATTCCAATTCCTTTGAGTACAATAGATTCTTTCCGAAGTTGCCTCAATGGTACTAAACTTGAAATAACGTCATAGGATAATTTTTCCAATTTGAAGACAGTTAGCCAATAACCGGTGTTCACGAAAAGCTGGTTCAGTGATAATTGTAGGTAGTAGAAAAGAAAAGGCTACGGCTCAAAGTGCTATCTAAGCGGATTATATTTTTGGGATTTTTGGATTTAAGGATAATGGTAATAAAGTCCTAGGTGCCTCAATCACTTTCAAACTTCTACTAGTTCATGGTCTTGATATGTATAAGTCGCACAAGTTCTAATTATATATAAAATTCAGTCGAAAAACACTCAGTAACGCCAAACGAAAGAGCAGGCGGGTAATTATATACTGCGTCAAAAATTTGATACTGTGTAATAGGCTTGATTTTCCTCACATGAAAACGGATGGAATAGGGTTTAGCAAATCGTTATGCATAATATTCATTTGCTTCTACTTGCCATCTATTCATTTTATTTAATTAGGTGCGAACTCAAAGAGGTTTTAAAGTTTAAAATTTTGAAAATTTTCCGGGTTTTGCAAAAGGTAGGTTTTTGTAATGTTTTAGTCAAATGGGTAGAAAATAACAAGTTGAAATTTTACTGCTTTGAGGTTACAAGTAGTCCCGAATCTCTTAATTCCCCACCCCACACTTAAAATTGTTCATTGCCCTCAATGTACAAATGCATGTAATGAAATGTTATGTAGGAATTTAAATGCATGAAGTTTTAAGGGAAAAGAAACTGGTTCTCCCCCGGTCAATTCGGTGTATAACCTAAGGCCAAAACTTATTGGTGCTGTCAACACCTTGCTTCAAAAACTTCATCAAAATTCACAGAAATTTGATGTGGTTTTCGATTCCTCAGGTTGTAGAGATGGAGTGTGATTCCTCAAAGAAGTAGAGAGACTATCTGGTGATGCTATTCTACGTGACACATAAGGAAAAACATAAAAGCAGACAAGGAAAATAAAAGGTAGTAGTTAAGCTACTAAGGTCCTAGTATCGAGAGGGCATACCTGGGGCTGAAGTATGAGAAACTTAAATTTGAAAAGTCAAACCTGAGATCCATGATTCTGCCGTATGCACCAACCTCTCAATTTATTCATCATCATCAGGTTGCCTCCCGAAGCGCTACGTTTATTTAAGGGTCTTTAGCCCGACCCGTACGTGTGTAATCCCCAAGAAATTTCCGGCTTTATCTTAGCTTGTCCGGCATTGTAACTTATTTAATGTAGAGAATACATTTATGCCGTTCAATAAAATTTCTTGAATTCTTTTATACACTCATATTTAATTTCATGATTTAAATTATTAATATCTTAATAAACATATACATTTATGATTATAATAGTACAACTTATTACAAAAAAAAAATATTAAAATTATTAAGTAATAAATTTAGTGAGAAAAATAAGAATTTCATAATTAGAAATATAATATTTAATTTAAATTGAACTTATTAGTTTTACTTAATAACTTATATAAATTTCAAAGACTTATGAATTTACAAATCCAATTAAAGTTTGTCTTTATAAAACTTTGAAACCTAAATAAAAACATAAATTTTTTTACATGAAATAATAAAGTCCTAAAACTTTGAGGACCTAGATTGCAAATTCTGAAACTTTAACTCAAACTAAAACTAACTTTAAGCTCTAACTGAAAACGTTTAAAACCTCAGGGGCCTGTTCCGTCAATTTGTAATTCCCCCTTGTTCTTAAACGACCCTGAGTTCGAACCTGGCCGAAGCCGGTTTTGGAACCAAGCAAGAGAACTCGCGACTGAGGTAGGGATAATCGAAACCGAAGCCGGTAATGGGTTCGTGAGAACCAATCGATCCATCTTCCCTGATTTAATCGATCGATTACGGCCAGGAAGTCGAGCAATCAGAAACCGTGACCCCCCATTAAAAGCCACCTCCCGAATCGTTTCGTCTACGGCCAAATTGCCTATAAATAGCGGCCAAAGACCACCGACGACAAACACCTCGAACCTTCTACAACCTCAAACCACCGCAAACCGTCGACCGGAGCTCAGAATTGTGGAAAAAGCCGTCGCGAATTTCACGCAGTCGACCCCCCCGATTTACGTAACTAACTAAGGTAAGTAATACATCAATAGAACCGTTGGGACTAGAGGATCGAAAGCCCTATGGAATCGGGCCCGGCTATTAGCCGGATTGGCCGAATTCGTGGGCTAGGGTTCCGGCCAGTTCTTGGGGAAGAAAGCGATTTGGGTTTGTGGGTTAAGTATAATCGAAGCTGGATTAGACCAAGGCATCATGCCCTGGTCTAATGGTTAAAGCGTGTGTGTGGGTTGAGGCGGCTGAGGTCGCCGGTTCGATCCCCACAGAGGGGTAGTTTTTCTGTTTTTATTTTTTTTTGCATTCCTTTTACATTTTAAAATTTTTAAAAATTATAAATAAAATTTATATAAAATCTAAAGCCTTAAAACAATAAAATCTAAAATTAATAAAATTACTTTTGTTTATTTTGGGTTACTTTTAAGCTTTTATATATTAACTAAATGTTTAGAAATTCAATTAAATTCATTTTTTTTAGTATATTAATTTTCTTTTTATTGAGACCATGAAACTTTGTAAATATAAACTTCTAAATAAATATATTATTTAGACGAACTTATTAAATCAATCTTATAAATTAATAACATTTATAAGTATTATTAATCTTTTATACTCAAAAAAAAAAAAAATAATAATTAGTTTGGCAAAATGATAATTATCTAAATATCTAAATAATTATTTTTAAATAAATAGTTATTTAAAATCTATTTTAGTTAAAACATAGTTATTCCATGAACTTTTGGTAGGACTACCTAGTTATTACTTTATCAGTTTGATTATAAAATACCTTAATCAAAAATATATAAATCGTGTTTAACAAACCTTAAACAATCTTTTAATCTCAAAACTTAAACGAATTTATCTTCAAATCCCAAACCCCATTATCTAGTACGACCTATCTCAATCCTAGAATCCAAATCTATCTTGTAGGTTTGTTGTGAGTACATCTCACAAAAAAAAAATCCATCCAACTTATCAAACCTAATCATCTTCAGCTCTGCATCCAAGTGAGTATTCATAGCCCCTTTTTACTGCTTTTGTTTTGGGGTGAAACATGCATTAACTATCTTATCTACACGATTCTTTAACTTGATTCTTTGCTATGATCTACATGCTTTATATCTTTAACTATTTGGTGACCATTGCATGAATGCATGCCAGTACGTTCATTAACTTGTGTTGCAAGCCTAATGCAGTACCTAACATGATCATTTATAGGGGAAACCGAAACTAAACTAAACTTACCACATAACCTTGGCGGGTTGTTGTTGGTGTGAACCATCATCATGGGTGTATCTCCCCATGTTGGATGTGAACTATAAAACTTCGGGTGTTATCTAACCCTTTTATCAAAACGGCAATCCGTGGGATTGTGGCAGCTATATTTCATTTACCAGGGTTGAACTGTACGCTTGGAGCCTTATGTGTTATTAGATATGCTTTAGATCTGTATTAGAATCTTTTGAATCATAAACTTTATCTAAACTTTGGTATTGGTGTCAAAACCTATGTTGCTCACCAACTACTTGTAGTTGACTTTTACTCGCATGTTTCAGGTGCTCCTGCTTAAGGCTCTTGCTGCTCACGTAGGACTTGGACCTAGAAAATAAACTGGAACTTATGTTATGTTAAATCTTGTCTTTTCATTATTCTTGTAACGGATCATTTAATATGATTAATAAATATCTTCGCATTAATTAGATGATCATGAGCTTTTGAACAACCGTGTCAGCCCCGGCGTTTAATCCGCCGCCGGCTGGGGTGTGACAGATTGGTATCAGAGCCATGGTTATAGGGAATTAGGTTATTAGACACATGACCTAGACTATAACCTAGGAGTCCCAAACATGAGTTTAACTCGTGTACATCATTAGGAACTCCTCTATGCCATGCTTATCTACAACTATCTATTTCTAGCTACTTGATGTAACTACGTGAACTACAAGTGAACTATACTCTTGGACTGAGAAGTCTAATCCAAACAAAAAACTCTCAAAGGTATGTGGGTTCTAACTAATGAATGAGGACTTGTGCAATCCGGAAGGGTGGGTGCCTGTATTCTGAGAATTTTGTCTAGGAAAGCATTTCGTATAAATCCAAATCAACCGATGGACCAGTTATGCTTTCCTGGGAATTCTTGGGATGAGTGTCCACTTATAGGCTAAAGCATGACTCCTCAAACATTAAAATGAGCCTACAGAGCCTTGCTAAGTCAATGTGCCCACTAGGGTGCCATCCATGTTTAACTATTAACTTGCAGCTTATGTACCAACTCTTGAACATAACTCGTATCTTATGAACTCTCTATTCATCCCTTGTAGAATGCCTCCCCGTCGTGACCGCAGAAACAACCTTACCGACAGGATTATCCAGCAAATGGCTACTATCCTGCCCACCATGGTGAACCAGCTGAACCAGAATGCTGCACCCAGAAATCTGGTGTGCACATTCAAGCATTTTAACTCTTGCAACCCTACAAAGTTCTTCGGAAATGAAGGAGCCACTGGACTTCTCCAATGGTTCGAGAGCATTGAAGGAACTTTTATCAATGCGGACTGCCCTGAAAACCTGAAGGTTCGCTATGCTACCAGTGTCTTCCAGAAGAGGGCACTTACCTGGTGGAATGGAGAGAAAAGAAACCGGGGAATGGAAACTGCACTAGCCCTACCTTGGGCTGAGGTCAAGGCTCTTATGACAGAAGAGTTTTGCCCCCGGAATGAAGTTCAGAAACTGGAAGCTGAGTTTTGGGACTTGAAGCAAGACAGTGGTGAAAGTCTTGCCTACACCACTCGTTTTCACGAGCTCAGCCTACTGGTGCCCCACATGGTCACTCCTCTCTCTCGAGCAATCGAGAAGTACATCAATGGCCTGCCGATGCAGATTCAGGACACTGTCCTGGGTAGCAAACCGACAACCCTTGAGGAGGCCATTCGTCTTGCTGCCACCTTATCTGATAACCATATCAAGGCTGGAACCCTATTCAAAAAGGGTGCCAAGAAAGTGCCTGAGAAGGTTACTGCTGAATCTTCCAAGGAGACCCGACCTGGATCTTCTTTCAACAACAAAAAGAGGAAGGGCAAGAACTTTGCCATTGTTACTCCAGCCGTTCCTTTGGCCCAAGTAGCCCCAACTACCTCCAACCCCAACAAAAAGCAATATGTGGGAAACTCACCGCTGTGCAACACTTGCAGACTACACCACCCTGCCCAATCTCCATGCCGTGTGTGCACCCTATGCGGACGTTATGGGCATTGGGCAGCTACCTGCCGCATCCCTCCAGCACCACAAGTTTACCAGCCTGCCGTTCCAGTTCCTGCTATCCCGGTTCCTACTGCTATCAACCAGGGTCGTGCTTGTTATGAGTGCGGTGACCCGAACCACTTCAGAAACCGATGCCCTAGGTTGGTCATTGTAAACCAGGCCAACATGAACCAAGGTAACATGGTTCAAGGGAACATAAATCAGGGAAACATGAACCGGGGAATCGTGAACCAAGGGAATGCAAACCCCGCAGCTCGTGGACGTGCCTTCAACATTAATGCTAATGAGGCTCAAGCCAACAACAAGGTGGTGAACGGTACGTACCTAATTAACCAGCAATATGCCTCTATCCTATTTGATACTGGTTCAGATAGAAGCTTTGTATCTTTTGAATTTGAACCACAACTTGCCATGAACCGAGCTAAACTAGACAAACCATTTGACATCTTAGTAGCAGACGGTTATTCTGTCTCGTGTGATTCTATCATTAGAAACTGTACTCTGAACTTGAACGATCATGACTTCTCTATCAACCTTATTCCTATGGCGCTCGGAGGTTTCGACATCATAGTAGGCATGGATTGGCTGACTGAGCATCATGCTGAAGTTATCTGCTTTGACAAGTATATTCGTATTCCCCTCGGCTCGGGTGACATCCTGGAAGTCTACGGAGAGAAGCCGTCGAATGGGCTAAAGCTTATGTCTTGCACCACCGCACGGAAGTGCTTACGAAAGAAATGCGTGGCGTTCTTGGCCCATATTGTGGATAAGAAGAGCAAAGACAAAAGTCCTCAAGATATCCCCGTGATCAAAGACTTTCCGGAAGTATTTCACGAGGACTTACCTGGTCTTCCTCCGGTACGTCAAGTCGAATTTCGCATTGATTTAGTGCCTGGAGCAAATCCTGTAGCAAAGTCTCCTTATCGTCTTGCACCGTCAGAAATGCAAGAACTCGCAAGCCAACTCTGGGAACTTTCTGACAAAGGGTTTATCCGCCCTAGTGTTTCTCCTTGGGGAGCACCTGTGTTATTTGTCAAAAAGAAGGATGGTTCGTTCCGGATGTGCATCGACTACCGGGAGCTCAACAAGCTTACTGTGAAGAACCGTTATCCGCTCCCAAGGATTGATGATTTATTTGATCAGCTTCAAGGCTCGACTTATTTCTCGAAGATTGATCTTCGTTCTGGTTACCACCAGTTACGAGTCCTCGATTCTGATATCCCGAAGACAGCTTTTCATACAAGATACGGCCATTATGAATTCATGGTTATGCCCTTTGGTCTAACCAACGCACCCGCGGTATTCATGGATCTTATGAACCGCGTGTGTAAGCCGTATTTGGACAAGTTCGTGATCGTCTTCATTGACGATATCTTAATCTATTCAAAATCAAAAGCAGAGCACGAGAAACACCTGCGTTTGGTTTTAGATCTCTTGAAGAAGGAGCAGTTATACGCTAAGTTCTCCAAGTGTGAGTTTTGGCTAAAAGAGGTCCAATTCTTGGGACACATAGTCAACGAGAAGGGTATTCACATGGATCCTGCTAAGATTGAAGCAGTGAAGAACTGGCAAGCTCCAAAGACCCCTACCGAAGTCCGTTCTTTTTTTGGCTTAGCTGGCTATTATCGTCGTTTCATAGCCAACTTTTCCAAAATTGCGGTGCCACTCACTGCCTTAACACATAAAGGCAAGCCCTACGAGTGGGGACCAAAGCAAGAGAAAGCCTTCCAGACTCTAAAGCAGAAATTGTGTGAAGCTCCTATCCTAACTCTTCCCGACGAAACTGAAGATTTTGTCATCTACTGTGACGCTTCTCACTTAGGCCTTGGTTGTGTTCTTATGCAACGAAGCAAAGTGATTGCTTACGCGTCTTGGCAACTCAAAATCCATGAGAAGAATTATACGACGCACGATCTTGAGCTGGGTGCGGTCGTTTTCGCTCTCAAGATTTGGAGACACTACCTATATGGTACTAAGTGTGAAATTTTCACCGATCATAAGAGTCTCCAGCACATCTTCAATCAGAAAGAACTCAACAGAGGCAAAGGCGTTGGGTTGAACTATTAAACGACTACGACTGCAACATTCGTTACCATCCTGGTAAGGCGAATGTCGTGGCCGATGCTCTCAGTCGTAAAGAACCTATCAAGATCCATAGCATTCGTATCCAAAATGATATTCAAACCCGTATCCTGGAAGCACAACATCTTTCGGTCACTGAAGGAAATATGTACAATGAAATGTCATGCGGTGCAGAACTCCAGCTTGAAACTAAACCCAATGGGTTACTTTACTTTCTAAACCGCATTTGGATTCCTGACCGTGATAATCTCCGCACTTTTGTCATGAACGAGGCTCACAAGACTCGTTATTCTATCCATCCGGGTACAGACAAAATGTACAAGGACCTTCGTACCCAATACTGGTGGCCTGGTATGAAAAAGGATATCGCTCTGTACGTGTCCAAGTGCCTTACTTGTTCGAAGGTTAAGGCCGAGCACCAGCGTCCATCTGGCTTGCTTGAACAGCCCGAGATACCTGTGTGGAAGTGGGAGTGTATTGCCATGGACTTCATAACTAAACTCCCGCACACGTCTCGTGGTCATGATAGCATATGGGTGATCATCGATCGTTTGACAAAATCTGCCCATTTTCTGTCTATCCGTGAAGACTACCGAGTTGAGAAGTTGGCTCGAATCTACATTGATGAGATCGTTAGTCGACACGGTGTACCTCTCAATATCATCTCTGATCGTGACGGACGGTTTACTTCTCGTTTTTGGCAATCATTACAATCAGCTTTGGGTACTCAGTTGAATCTTAGTACGGCTTACCATCCGCAAACCGATGGTCAGTCCGAACGAACGATTCAGACTCTCGAAGACATGCTTAGAGCCTGTGTCATTGACTTCAAGGGTAATTGGGACTTGCACCTACCCTTAGTGGAGTTCTCGTATAATAACAGCTACCATACGAGCATCGACATGGCTCCCTTTGAAGCACTTTATGGCCGCAAGTGCCGCTCTCCTATATGTTGGACGGAGATTGGGGAATCACAGATTACTGGCCCCGAACTCATCCAAGAAACATCTGACAAGATCTTGCAAATCCGAGACAACCTTCTGGCTGCAAGGAGTCGACAAAAGAGCTACGCTGATAAACGTCGAAAACCCTTGGAATTTCAGGTCGGAGATCTAATCCTTCTTAAGGTATCCCCTTGGAAAGGAGTAGTCCGTTTTGGAAAGAAAGGGAAGCTTGCACCGAGATTTGTAGGCCCTTTTAAAATCCTGGAGCGGATTGGGAAGGTAGCTTACAAGTTGGATCTACCAGGAGAGCTTAGTAACATTCATCCGACTTTCCATATTTCGAACTTAAAGAAGTGCTTGGCTGACGAGAATCTCCAGATACCGCTCGACGAGGTGCACGTTGACGAATCAATGCACTTCGTAGAGAAGCCCGTGGAAATCATGGATCGGGAGGTTAAGCAGCTCAAGCGAAGCCGAATCCCAATCGTGAAGGTTAGATGGGAATCCAAACGTGGTCCTGAGTTTACTTGGGAACGTGAGGACCAGATGAAGGCCAAGTACCCTCATCTATTCCCAGGACCCTCCTCGTAGCGAAATTTCGGGACGAAATCTCCTAAAGTAGGGGAGACTGTAATCCCCAAGAAATTTCCGGCTTTATCTTAGCTTGTCCGGCATTGTAACTTATTTAATGTAGAGAATACATTTATGCCGTTCAATAAAATTTCTTGAATTATTTTATACACTCATATTTAATTTCATGATTTAAATTATTAATATCTTAATAAACATATACATTTATGATTATAATAGTACAACTTATTACAAAAAAAAAATATTAAAATTATTAAGTAATAAATTTAGTGAGAAAAATAAGAATTTCATAATTAGAAATATAATAATTAATTTAAATTATAATTTAAATTGAACTTATTAGTTTTACTTAATAACTTATATAAATTTCAAAGACTTATGAATTTACAAATCCAATTAAAGTTTGTCTTTATAAAACTTTGAAACCTAAATAAAAACATAAATTTTTTTACATGAAATAATAAAGTCCTAAAACTTTGAGGACCTAGATTGCAAATTCTGAAACTTTAACTCAAACTAAAACTAACTTTAAGCTCTAACTGAAAACGTTTAAAACCTCAGGGGCCTGTTCCGTCAATTTGTAATTCCCCCTTGTTCTTAAACGACCCTGAGTTCGAACCTGGCCGAAGCCGGTTTTGGAACCAAGCAAGAGAACTCGCGACTGAGGTAGGGATAATCGAAACCGAAGCCGGTAATGGGTTCGTGAGAACCAATCGATCCATCTTCCCTGATTTAATCGATCGATTACGGCCAGGAAGTCGAGCAATCAGAAACCGTGACCCCCCATTAAAAGCCACCTCCCGAATCGTTTCGTCTACGGCCAAATTGCCTATAAATAGCGGCCAAAGACCACCGACGACAAACACCTCGAACCTTCTACAACCTCAAACCACCGCAAACCGTCGACCGGAGCTCAGAATTGTGGAAAAAGCCGTCGCGAATTTCACGCAGTCGACCCCCCCGATTTACGTAACTAACTAAGGTAAGTAATACATCAATAGAACCATTGGGACTAGAGGATCGAAAGCCCTATGGAATCGGGCCCGGCTATTAGCCGGATTGGCCGAATTCGTGGGCTAGGGTTCCGGCCAGTTCTTGGGGAAGAAAGCGATTTGGGTTTGTGGGTTAAGTATAATCGAAGCTGGATTAGACCAAGGCATCATGCCCTGGTCTAATGGTTAAAGCGTGTGTGTGGGTTGAGGCGGCTGAGGTCGCCGGTTCGATCCCCACAGAGGGGTAGTTTTTCTGTTTTTATTTTTTTTTGCATTCCTTTTACATTTTAAAATTTTTAAAAATTATAAATAAAATTTATATAAAATCTAAAGCCTTAAAACAATAAAATCTAAAATTTATAAAATTACTTTTGTTTATTTTGGGTTACTTTTAAGCTTTTATATATTAACTAAATGTTTAGAAATTCAATTAAATTCATTTTTTTTAGTATATTAATTTTCTTTTTATTGTGACCATGAAACTTTGTAAATATAAACTTCTAAATAAATATATTATTTAGACGAACTTATTAAATCAATCTTATAAACTAATAACATTTATAAGTATTATTAATCTTTTAAACTCAAAAAAAAATAATAATAATTAGTTTGGCAAAATGATAATTATCTAAATATCTAAATAATTATTTTTAAATAAATAGTTATTTAAAATCTATTTTAGTTAAAACATAGTTATTCCATGAACTTTTGGTAGGACTACCTAGTTATTACTTTATCAGTTTGATTATAAAATACCTTAATCAAAAATATATAAATCGTGTTTAACAAACCTTAAACAATCTTTTAATCTCAAAACTTAAACGAATTTATCTTCAAATCCCAAACCCCATTATCTAGTACGACCTATCTCAATCCTAGAATCCAAATCTATCTTGTAGGTTTGTTGTGAGTACATCTCACAAAAAAAAAATCCATCCAACTTATCAAACCTAATCATCTTCAGCTCTGCATCCAAGTGAGTATTCATAGCCCCTTTTTACTGCTTTTGTTTTGGGGTGAAACATGCATTAACTATCTTATCTACACGATTCTTTAACTTGATTCTTTGCTATGATCTACATGTTTTATATCTTTAACTATTTGGTGACCATTGCATGAATGCATGCCAGTACGTTCATTAACTTGTGTTGCAAGCCTAATGCAGTACCTAACATGATCATTTATAGGGGAAACCGAAACTAAACTAAACTTACCACATAACCTTGGCGGGTTGTTGTTGGTGTGAACCATCATCATGGGTGTATCTCCCCATGTTGGATGTGAACTATAAAACTTCGGGTGTTATCTAACCCTTTTATCAAAACGGCAATCCGTGGGATTGTGGCAGCTATATTTCATTTACCAGGGTTGAACTGTACGCTTGGAGCCTTATGTGTTATTAGATATGCTTTAGATCTGTATTAGAATCTTTTGAATCATAAACTTTATCTAAACTTTGGTATTGGTGTCAAAACCTATGTTGCTCACCAACTACTTGTAGTTGACTTTTACTCGCATGTTTCAGGTGCTCCTGCTTAAGGCTCTTGCTGCTCACGTAGGACTTGGACCTAGAAAATAATCTGGAACTTATGTTATGTTAAATCTTGTCTTTTCATTATTCTTGTAACGGATCATTTAATATGATTAATAAATATCTTCGCATTAATTAGATGATCATGAGCTTTTGAACAACCGTGTCAGCCCCGGCGTTTAATCCGCCACCGGCTGGGGTGTGACAACGTGTTTCATCAGTCTTTCTTTGGGTGGGAGCCATCGACTTCCACCGTATCTCTTGTTCCTTCATTCAAGTGCTTCAGTTTTGGTAGCTTGTCAAAGTACTCATCGATCCAGTCAGTGTTTTCAAAATCCTTCCCAAGATTCAGTTTCTTTCCTTTGTTGAATTCCTTAGCTTTCTTCAGTTGGTAATCCAGATTTGTATCGATGAATTGGGCAATTTCAAATGGATCATTAGATAGGCATTCATTTCCCCGTATGTTGTAGGTCACTGATTGTTTTCCGACACGAAGTGTCAAGATTCCTTCATTCATATCGATAATGGCTCGAGCAGTGGCTAAAAATGGGCGACCCAAAATCAGAGGTACGAAATAGTCAGGTCCCATTTCTAAAACCATGAAATCGGCAGGGAAGACAAACTTGCTTACTTTTACTAGTAAGTTCTCAATGACTCCTACGGGTGATTTGACTGATCCATTTGCAAGTTCGATAGTTGCATTGACAGGTCATGGATTCCCAATATTTAACCTTTTAAACATGACATAAGGCATTACATTCACACTTGCTCCTAGGTCAGCGAGCGCAAAGGTTATTGGTAATGGTCTGATAGAACAAGGTAGAGAGAACTTTCCAGGATCTGAAAGTTTCTTTGGAAGGCATCTTTCAATAAGAGTGACACAATGATTAGTCATTTTTACTGCTTCTTCCATATTTCTCTTGTTTATGAGGAAATCTTTCAAGAAACGTCCATACTTAGACATTTGTTGTATGATATCCAGGAAGGGAAGATTGACATGGATCAAGCTTAATAGTTTGATGAATTTCGCATATTGTTTGTCAGTCTTCTGCTTTACTAGCCTTCCTGGGTAGGGTATGTGAGAATGAAACGTTCTCTTTGTCGGGACCTTTGGAGGAATATCCACTGTAGCCGGAGGTGGAGTTATCTTTAATTGTGGTTCTTGGGTAGTTGTTTCTATGATATGTGGACGAAGCGGTACTCCGGTGAATATCTCTCTCCTTGTTGATTGAACTTCTTCGTCTGGCATTGGTGGCTCTGGATAAACCTTGCTATTCCTCATAGTGATAGCACTTACATTTGCTTTAGGATTGGTTTCAGTATCGGGAGACATCATAGTTGTCTTTCGGATAGAAGTTTTGCAATTTGCCCTAATTGTGTTTCAATAGACTGTAGAGTTGCTTTCTGTGTCTTGAATTCAGCTTCATGAAGACCAAACTGTTCCTCGTATTGTTTGTGACGGGAATCCGCTAGAAAGGCTTGGCTTTCAGTTGTAGAGATCAACTTAGTTACCGCATCCTCCAAGCTTAACCCGTTGCTTGGCTTGTTAGTTCCTTGAAATTGTTGACGAGACTGATAGTTTTGAGGTGGTCTTTGTTGAAACTGTTGTTGTTGTCCGAAGCCAGATTGCCCCTGATTGTTGTTATCCTTCCGGCTGAAGTTTGGATGGTTCCTCCAACCAGGATTGTAGGTGTTACTATAGGGGTTTTTTTGTAAGCGATTTGTTCCGATAAAGTCAACCTTCTCGGTATTATTGGTGATACTCTTTACTTCTTCAGTAGCCTCAGCGGCGGTCTTGCCCTTACTAAGTTGATTGAGTCGAGTGATGAGGGCGTCTACTTAAGTAGAAAGTGATGTGACAGTATCGACAGAATGAACTCCTTACCTGGCTCCCCTGGTGTTCCTTTGACTGTACCATTGATAGATGTTCATAGCTATTTCCTCAATTAGGTTGTAATCTTCTTGTGGCCTCTTGTTTCCAAAAATACCACCTGCAGTAGCGTCTAGTGTCTGACGAGCTTGATTATGCAACCCATTGTAGAATGATGATACTTGTAACCAAACTTCTAGCCATGGTGAGGACATTTCCTTAACATGTCCTTAAAGCGTTCCCATACCTCATACAGTGATTCACCATTATCCTGAGTGAAAGTGGTGATATCATTTCTTAGTTTCGCAGTTTTAGCTGGCGGGAAGTATTTCGATAGGAATTTCTGAGCTAGATCATCACATGTAGTGATTGACCCGGTAGGAAGAGAGTTTAGCCATGCCTTAGCTCGTTCCCTTAAGGAAAAGGGAAACATTCGGAGGCGAATTGCGTCATTTGACACTCCGTTCAGTTTGAAAGTGTCACAAATTTCAAGGAAATTCGCAATGTGGGCATGTGGGTCCTCATCGGGTAATCCATGGAAAGTGCATGATGACTGGATCATGTGGATCACATGAGATTTGATCTCAAAGTTGTTAGCGTCAATTTTTGGCCTTGTGATACTAGATCCCAGAGCTTCTAGTGACGGTCTTGCGAAATCGAAAATAGTGCGGTTTTCAACGGCCATCCTTCTAGTACGGTTTTCTCGTATTCGGCGGTGGAAGAATCTTTCGGGCTCTTCTAAAGGTTGATATAAACCAGTAGTAGAGCTATGGATCATACACTACCTGCAACAAACATAACAGAAAAATAGATGGAAATTGATAGGTTAATCCGTTAACTTGAATTTTTCTTGAAATCACCGTGTCCCCGGCAACGGCGCCAAAAACTTAATGCGTAATGTTTTAATATGTAAAAATATAATAAATATATTTTTAGGATGGTTTCACGAGATCAGGTTTTAAGTTTATAAAATGATAATTACTTTAACTAAAAACACACACAATAGGCAAGTGTACCTATCGCAGCGTAATATAGTTTAGGTAAGAACCAAGTATCGAACCAACGGACACGGTCGAATTCCAATACTTAACTTTTGTTAACATTTAGCCGGTTTAATTAGTGAGTGAGTTTTGTGTGCTTGTGGAACAGGAAAGTAAATGATAGAAAAGTAAATGGCAATAAAGTAAATAGCAGAAACGTAAAAACATGCGTGAAGTGTGTAACAGAAATGTAACGAACAGAATAGTAAATAACAGGAAAGTAAATAGATCGGAAATGATCAGGTTACGAATAGTATTGCTTTGGGTTTCGAATCCGCTTGGTGCGTGATAATGTTAAGTTGACTAATCCAGTGACATGACTACTACAAATGTGTGACCTAGGTCACTGCTAGAGCCTCGACCTCACGACATTTGATTTGCAAATTTAAAAGCTTTAACAAGTGGGAGTGCCTCCCGTTAAGGACAACAATTACCCTCAACCCTTCAAATGGTCATCTCCGGGTTGGTTTAAGACATCGAACATAAAATGCTTTGTATTAGAGTTAAATAGGTGATTATATTTTGCTCACCGGGAGGCGGTGTAACAATGGGACCAAGTATAAAGACGTACCGTTCCCAACATGAGTTTACCAATTCTTGGTCGCATAATAAGTTCGTATAAAGACGTACAATCTTAATAGTGTTAACCAAGCCTTGGCTTATTAATCTCTACTTGTATAACGACGTACAAGCTTCAAGAGAAGTTTGATTAAAAAGGTTTTACACTTTAAAAATCAAGAACACTCACAAATATAAAGACGGTTTTAGACAATAATAAAAGCCCACCAAAATGGTAGTTTTAAGGAGGAATAGTTAAAGACATAAACACATCACTTGGATTAATACGTTAAACATTAACATGCACTAAACTTCATCTTCAGCCTAGCAATACAAAGATTCTAGCCACGAATGGCCATACTAACTAGCATAACGTTGAATTTCGTAGGCTCCCCTATTGCGGAACAAGGAGGAAGAGCCCCTCTACTCACTACTACTACACTCTAACTACGAAATAAGCTTTCTCAGGTGTGTTCTTGGGGTGTGTAATGGATAGATGAGGTGTGTGGAAAGAAGAACTCAAGCCATCTATTTATAGACTCAAAATGAGCAATACACGGCCGTGCATTGGATTGCACGGGCGTGCAAACACCTCGGGAATCAAACAGGGTACGAAGGACAGTGTACTGGACCCTTGGAGAGCAAGACACACCTTGTACGATCGTGCAATGGGATGCACGGCCGTGCATCCCCTCCTTACCTCTTGTTTTGTCTTTCAGCAGCTTGTGTTGACTTGTGTTGACCTGGTTTGACTTCTTGGGGGTCAATGCTCGGGTTTTGTCCTCTAAAAGCTTGATTTCTTCATGTTTTAAGCTGGGTTTTGCTTTGTTTATCTTGGAGCACCGAATAACCTGCAATTGCGAAATATTAACGTTTTAAGTATCAATTGTAAGGTTATTAATCAATTAGTACCATAATATGGGGATTATTATGCATGCAAAACATGTATAATTTAGGACATATCAGTAGTCAATTCAATGTCCGGATATTGAACTGGCACCTAGTCTTTTAACTAATCTACCTGATTAGACCATTCTGTATTTTTAGTCACTTTCTCTATCTAGATCTTGTCGTGACTTGATTATCATATAACTCATTGCTAACTTTTGGCAATATGTATATGAACCTTTGGTTGAAAATCACCAAACATGGTTACATTATATCGAGACTAACACGCGAGTTAGTACCGAACTCCAATGCTTTGTAATGAGGTTACATAACACTGGGTCATCGCTGACATCTATTTTATGATGATGACTCATTTCCTATAACACTTGATAGGATTGAGTAAATTTGACTCTTAGCAAACTATCTCGACAGAATCCTAGTATAACCTCCTTTGTTTGTTAATCATCGGTTTCACGACTTAAGTTTGGCACCATCATACTCGTACTCATTATACTTGCTTTGTAAAGCTTTACGCTTGGATTACTTGTTATACAGTCATTCTCTAATGACCAACCAACACTCTTCCATTCGAGTACAACGAGTGTAAACCTCGTCCACTTGATATTTCGATTTTCAAAATCCTTATGTATCGACTTTTATGGTTATGTTGTATACATATTGTAACATTCGGATAATTCCCAAGTCAAATAAAGGCTAAAAGTATTAAAAGATAAAGTTCAAGGGTTAAACTTCAGTTTCTCCAAATATGGAGGACTAAAAGTGAAAATTCTAAAAATGGACAGATGTCGGACCAACATCCGATACATATCGGTCTGACATGTGTTGACGAAGGTATAAATGAGGTGCTGACACGTGTCCAAGTGACTCACCAATGAATACTGACATGTGGCACCGAGTCGGGCTGACATCCAGGACCATTGCGGTCCGACAGCCGTAAAAAGGAAGGCGGCCGAATGGGAGAGCGACGCGTGTAGGGCCGACGCATGCAGGGTGATATCGAACATATATCCCCCTACGTGTCGGTCCGACGTGGGACCAAATTCACTCAATAAATAGATGGGTCGAACTCGATCATTTGACCCACACAAACACCTTCACTAAACATACACTAAGCTCTGGTAGCCCGATTCCCGAAGTTCTGGTCTGCTCTTAAAAGTCCGGTTTCTCGCAATTCGTCCGCAAACTGTCGTAGATAGTTCCGAGGTAAGGTTTCTGAACACCCTGAGGTTTCTTCGTGTAAACCTAAGATAGGGGTATTGATTATGATAATGTCGAATATGATCTAGGGTTCTGTCGAAGTGTTGATTGTTATATTCAATACAGGAGGAGGTTCTGTTTAAGGTGAGTTCCCCTGAACTATGCTCCATAAATGTTTTATAAATGATTTTTATCTGAGATCCCAATACTATCCGTGCATATATCCTATAATAAGTACTTATTATGGCCATGATTGGGGTGGGACCTAGGGACAAGACTGGTCCTCTTGTTTGAGATCTGGTACATATGGGACCATCGCGCCGTAAGGTCTCTGTATATATGTATGTTGTAGACTTAGAACGCGAGTAAAGCAGAGGTTACTGGGTGATGGATTGGAGGGGATGGTTGTAAGACCTGTCGGGGCATTCATCCATTTATCAAAGATAACCGTAAATATGATTTTGTTTATGAACTCACCAGCGTTAAGTTGATTCAAAATGTTTTCAATTGTTTTTTAGCACAGGTCAACCCTAGCTTGTAGTTGGCATTCCAGAGGAGGTACAGATGTTGGATATAGGGATGACTGAGGGCAGGTCCTTGGGTGACCATAAGGCCTGAGTGGATGGCATGATTCTTCGTGAGCTATAAGTCCAGAGTTGTTTATGTTGTATTTTGCGAGCCAGTCCCTATTGTACAAATGTGATGTTAAGTTTTCCCCTGTGTGTTTTTGGTATCAACGTCACAGTAACTAAAAGGCGACCTTCAACCGGTATGTAGTTATCTGACGAATGGAATTTTCTGTCTAGGAAAGAGAGGTGTATAAATCTCTCCTAGACCCGTCGCTCTTACCTGGGAACATATCAGTTGGAGGTACTACTCTGGTTAGATGATTGTCCTGTGTTACGGGTGTGACAAGTTGTTATCAGAGCCACAGTTTAATAGATTTAGGTACTAATAGGAAAGATTAGTATCTAGACTTAAACTAAGAGCTCTGAAAATAGCTGGAATGCCAACATGATATAAGTTGAGATGTTGATTATCATTATCATTATAACAGGAGATTGCGAGAAAACAGATACTAATTACATTCTTGGCCAGATGTCTTTAATTTCTGCTTTTCTGGATCATAACCAGTTATATGAATTCTGATATCATACATCTGTGTACGTAGGTTACGATGGTTGGACGAGGAAGAGGAAGAGGAACAGGTCATACTCCGGTTAATAGGAGCCATAGGCACACTGAAAATAACACCGATACTAACAATCTTCATGAGGCGAATGAGAACGGCAATAATGCGAATACTCGTGCTGAAGAAGTAGTTATGTCTGAGTCCCAATTTCAAGATACAGTGGCTAGTGAGGTAACAAAAGCTTTACGAAACACACTACCCGGACTACTAGACGAAGTTCTTTCAAGGAAAATGGGTACTGGAACGGTTGGAGGAGAAAACAATAACAACACTGGAAGGGCAAATGGAAATACCAATACCAGCTCAGCAATGAGAACTGAGAACCATGAAGGATGTAATTACAAATACTTTGAAGGTTGTAAACCCAAGTCACTCGATGGCAAGAAAGGAGCTATCGATACTACTCAATGGATCACAAAGATGGAAGCTGTGATCAAACTCAGTGAATGTAGAAGTGATCAGGCAGTCAAGTTTGCTGCCAATTCCTTGGAAACCACCACACTGGATTGGTGGGAATCTGTGAAGCAAGCCAGAGGGGAACAAACTATGGATAATATGAAGTGGAATGAGTTCAAGGAACTGATTCTGCAACGTTTCTATCCTTAGAACGAACTTGATAAGCTTGAGGAGGAATTTCAGCGTTTGGAGGCTGGAACTATGAAGCATCAGGAGTATGCGACAAAGTTTGACGAGATGTCTAAACTGGTGCCATATCTGGTGATACCCGAACCCCGAAGAATCAAACATTTTATTAGGGGTTTGCCACTCAAGGTGCGTACCTTGGTAAAAAAAACCTCTGCACCTCAAACGATGGATGTAGCTTTAGCATTAAGTGCCATGATTTATGATGATATGGTAGCTCAAGAAGCCAAGGAAAAGGCTGAAAAAGCAGTGGAGGTAAAACCTGTAGAAACAAAGAGAAAGAGTGAGGAAGTGATATATTGGTTTAAACCAAGAAATTTCAAATTCCCTAGGAGAGAGGGAAATAATCTAGTGAAAAATCCTCAGGAAATGAGATATTACAAATGCCAGAAGTCAGGGCACACTGCAACATATTGTCCATCTCATAGATGTTTTAATTGTAATAAAATGGGACATCTGGCAAGGAATTGTACAAAACATGTTCAGCAGAAGCCCAGGGTAGGGGCTAAAGGTCGAGTGTTTGTGATAGGTGAAGGAAGGATGAACGACAATGCCAAGGTGGTAGCTGCTACGTTCCTAGTTAACGATAATTATGCTAAAATCCTATTTGACACAGGAGCAAATAGAAGTTTTGTTTCAGATGCCTTTAGTTTGCATTTAGGCATGAAACCAATTCCACTTGAACATACTTACGTAGTTGAGACTGCAAGTGGTGAGCAAATTAGGATAACCGAATCGTATGCGAATTGCAAGATGACTCTAGGCAACTAAAATTCGATGATTGAATTAATGCCAATGAGTATGAGCAAGTACGATATTATCATTGGAATGGATTGGTTGAACCAATGCCATGCTCAGATCGATTGTGACCAACGGACTGTTAGGATTTGTAGGCCTAACAGGGAGACTATGTTAATACAATGCGATGGTGATGAGAATAAGATTGAAACAATTTCTGTAGCCAAGGCTAAGAAATGTATGAATACATGATGTAGTATATTCATTGTTTATGCTTTAGATTCTAAACCTGAATGGCAGATTGCGAACATTCCTATAGTATGCGATCACCCGGATGTATTTTCGGAAGAATTACCTGGTCTACCACCAGATAGAAAAATCGAATTCAGAATCGAACTCATCCCCGGAGCTAAACCCGTGGCTAGAGCACCGTATCGTCTAGCACCCTCTAAGTTGAAAGAGCTGGCAAAGCAAATTCAAGAACTATTGGACAAAGGTTTTATATGTCCAAGTACCTCACCTTGGGGAGTACCAGTCTTGTTTGTAAAGAAGAAGGATGGAAGCATGCGTATGTGTATAGCTTATCGAGAACTGAATAAGCTCACCATAAAGAACAAATATCCATTACCAAGAATGGATGATTTGTTCGATCAGTTGCAAAGAGCTAAATATTTCTCGAAGATTGATCTTAGATCTGGATATCACCAGTTGAAGGTACAGGAAGAAGATGTACCTAAGACTGCTTTTAGAACCCGATATAGGCACTACGAATTTTTGGTTATGTCATTTGGTCTAACAAATGCTCCCGCAGCATTTATGGACTTAATGAACCGAGTTTGTAAACCATTCTTGGACAAATTTGTTATAGTATTCATAGATGATATCCTTATCTACTCCCGAACTCAAGAAGAACATGCCAAACATCTTCAGATAATTCTGAAAACTCTAAGAAAAGAGAAATTGTACGCTAAGTTTTCCAAATGCGAGTTTTGGAAACAAGAAGTACAATTCTTAGGGCATGTTATAAATCAACAAGGAATTCAAGTAGATCCAGCCAAAATCGAAGCAATCATAAAATGGGAAACTCCGAAAACTCCGACGGAAGAAGTTTCCTCGGCCTAGCCGGATACTACCGAAGATTTATACAAGACTTCTCCAAGATTGCTACTCCATTAACCACTCTAACTCAGAAGGCTGTGAAATTTGACTGGAGTCAGAAGCAAGAGGAGGCATTCAAAACTCTTAAACAAAAACTTAGTTCAACACCGATCTTAGCGTTACCCGAAGGAAATAATGACTTCGTCATCTATTGTGATGCTTCCCGAATTGGTTTAGGTTGTGTGTTGATGCAACAATAAAAGGTGATAGCCTATGCATCACGACAACTTAAAGTTCATGAGAAGAACAATACCACACATGATCTCGAACTTGGTGCCATAGTGTTTGCTCTAAAGATTTAGAGACACTATCTGTATGGTACTAGGTGTGTGATATATACAGACCATAAAAGTCTCCAGTATATATTCAATCAGACGGATTTGAATATGAGACAGATAAGATGGATGGAACTTATTAATGATTATGATTGTGAAATTAAATACCATCCCGGGAAAGCTAATGTGGTAGAAGATGCATTAAGTCGAAAAGAGATAATCAAGCCTATAAAAATAAGAGCCTTAAGATTAGAAATCAAGATAGACTGGATGGCTCAGATCAAAGAAGTTCAAACTCAAGCACTCCAAGAAAATAATATTAAGAAAGAACGCATGGTTGGTAAAGAAAAATTACTAACCAAAGGCGATGATGGAATCCTACGATTTGAAGATAGAATTTGGATTCCTAGACTTGGAGAAATCCAAACAAAGGTAATGGATGAAGCTCACAAATCCAAATATTCAATACATCCTGGAGAAAATAAAATGTATAAAGACACGAAGACTCATTATTGGTGGCCGAACATGAAGAGATCCATAGCTCAGTATATAGAAAAATGTCTGATTGCCTTCAAGTCAAGATTAAACATCAGAAACCCGAAGGTCAACTACAACAGTTGGAGGTACCTGTGTGGAAATAGGGTAGGATTACTATGGATTTTGTTACAAAATTGCCGAGAACCCAGAAAGGGCATGATGCTATGTGGGTTGTGGTTGACAGGCTAACCAAAACGGCACACTTTATTCCTATCAGTAAGAATTATTCAATGGATAAACTTGCCCGAATTTACATCAACGAGATCGTGAGCCGCCATGGTATACCGCTATCTATTATCTCTGATAGAGATAGTCGTTTCACTTCCAGGTTTTGGACTAGTTTCCAGAAAGAGTTGACATGAGTACATCCTATCACCCTCAAACAGATGGACAAAGTGAAAGAACAATCCAAACCCTAGAAGATATGCTAAGGGCTTGTGCAATAGAATTTGGAGGTAGCTGGGATAATCATCTACCCTTAAAAGAATTTTCTTACAACAACAGCTATCATTAAAGTATAAATGATGCACCGTTTGAGGCATTATACGGTAGAAAATGCAGAACTCCAATTTGTTGGACGGAAGTTAGAGATAGCCAACTATCTGGACCAGAAATCTTACAGGAGACAACTGATAAGATAATCCAGATCAAGCAATGACTGAAAGCAGCACAAGATCGACATAAGAGTTATGCAGATAAACGCAGAAGACCGTTAGAATTCCAAATTGGTGACTACGTCATGTTGAAAGTATCAACTTGGAAAGGTGTTGTGCGTCTCAGGAAACGTGGAAAATTAGGGCCAAGGTATATTGGGCCTTATAAGATCATAAAAAGAGTTGGAACTGTAGCATATAAACTTGAGTTGCCTGAAGCACTGCATGATATTCATAACACATTTCACGTATCTTGTTTACGCAAATGTCTAGCAGACCCCGATCAGGCAATCTCATTAGATGATATACACGTCGATGACAAACTCCAATTCACCGAACAACCTATTAAGATCTTAGGAACCCAAGATCGAAAGCTAAGAAAGAAAACTATACCAATGGTACTAGTACAGTGGCAAGGTAGGAAAGGTGCCGACAAAACATGGGAATTGACAAAACAGATGAAAGTTAAATATCCCCATCTATTTGAATGATCTTAAATTTCGAGGACGAAATTCTTTTAAGGAGGGGAGATTTGTAACATCCAGATAATTCCCAAGTCAAATAAAGGCTAAAAGTAACAAAAGACAAAGTTCAAGGGTTAAACTGCTGTTTCTCCAAATATGGAGGACTAAAAGTGAAAATTCTGAAAATGGACAGATGTCGGACCGACATCCGATACATATCGGTCTGACATGTGTTGAAGAAGGTATAAATGAGGTGTTGACACGTGTCCAAGTGACTCACCAATGAATACTGACGCGTGCTACTAACTCGGACCGACATCCAGGACCATTGCGGTCCGATAGCCGTAAAAAGGAAGGCGACCGAATGGGAGAGCGACGCGTGTAGGGCTGACGCATGCAGGGTGATATCGGACCGATATCCCCCTACATGTCGGTCCGACGTGGGACCAAATTCACCCTATAAATAGATGGGCCGAGCTCGATCATTTGACCCACACAAACACCTTCACTAAACACACACTAAGCTCTGGTAGCCTAATTCCCAAGGTTCTGGTCCGCTCTCGAAAGTTTGGTTTCTCGTAATTCGTCCGCAAACTGCCGTAGATAGTGTCGAGGTAAGGTTTCTGAACACCCTGAGGTTTCTTCGTGTAAACCTAAGATAGGGGTATTGATTATGATAATGTCGAATATGATCTAGGGTTCTAACGAAGTGTTGATTGTTATATTCGATACAGGAGGAGGTTCTGCTTAAGCTGAGTTCCTCTGAACTATGCTCCATAAATGTTTTATAAATGATTTTTATCTGAGATCCCAATACTATCTGTGCATATATCCTATAATAAGTACATATTATGGCCATGATTGCGGTGGGACCTAGGGACAAGACCAATCCTCTTGTTTGAGATCTGGTACATATGGGACCAGCGCACCGTAAGGTCTCTGTATATATATGTATGCTGTAGACTCAGAACCTGAGTAAAGCAGAGGTTTCTAGGTGATGGATTGGAGGGGATGGTTGTAAGACATGTCGGGGCATTCATCCCTGTATCAAAGATAACCATAAATATGATTTTGTTTATGAACTCACTGGCGTTAAGCTGATTCAAAATGTTTTCAATTGTTTTTTAGCACAGGTGAACCCTAGCTTGTAGTTGGCATTCCAGAGGAGGTACAGATGTTGGATATAGGGATGACTGAGGGCAGGTCCTTGGGTGACCATAAGGCCTGAGTGAATGGCATGATTCTTCGTGAGCTATAAGTCCAGAGTTGTTTATGTTGTATTTTGCCAGTCAGTCCCTATTGTACAAACGTTATGTTATGAAATGAAATAAGTTATGATGTTAAGTCTTTCGCTATGTGTTTTTGGTATCAACATCACAGTAACTAGAAGGCAATCTTCAACCGGTATGTAGTTATCTAACAAACGGAATGTTCTGTCTAGGAAAGAGCGGTGTATAAATCTCTCCTAGACCCGTCACTCTTACCTGGGAACATATCAGTTGGAGGTACTACTCTGGTTAGATGACTGTCCTGTGTTACGGGTGTGACACATACCAACCATGTTGTATCGCCCTATGATGCAACAATGTACCAACTTTTGATTAGTAACTACTATTACTGGCAATCACTAGGTACAACAACCCGTGATTCCACAGTGGAAGTGGAAACGAATTTCAATGGATTTCATTTTTAGTGACCTAGAACACTCGGCGGTCACGATCTAATTTAACCATTATTGGCCATTTGTTGAAATGTGCACGTTTCTTTCCTATCCGAAATGACTCCAAGATGGAGAAATTAGCTCGATTGTATGTCGGTTAAGTGGTAACAAGGCATAGAGTGCCTGTTTCCACTATCTCCGTTAGGGATAGTCGTTTTACATCCCGTTTATGAAAAACTTGTATAGAAAGCTTTCGGAACGTGTTTAAACTTGAGCACTGAGTACCATCCTCAAACTGACGGTTAAAGTGAGTGAACCATTCAGACCTTGGAGGATCCGCTCAGGGCTGTGTGATAGATTTCAGTGGTAATTAGGACGCTCAATTACCACTGGTCAAATTCCTTTCCCATATCAATTATCACACTAGCATTGATTATACGCCATTTGAAGCTTTGTTAGAATCTAAATAGCAATCACCTCTTCGTTGGACTGAATTTGGTGACAATCATTTTGACTAGTCCGAAAGTCAAACATAAGGCAGACTTAAGGTTGTCGAAGACCGACCGTTGAGTTATGCTAGTGTTCGGAGAAGACTCTGGAAATTCAAATCGGTTACATGTACTTTTTAAGGTATCACCCTGGAAGGGTATAATTTGATTTGGAAAGAGAGGTAAGCTTAACTTAAGATACTTTGGACCGTATGAAATCATTGTTAGATTCGGTCCGGTGGTATAAATATTTATACCACATGAGGAAGTTCGAATTGATTACAAGCTCATTCTTCGAGGTGTTATCTCTTTGAGTTCTAAGTACATGATATGATCATTTTTCATAACTTAGAGTATTGGTTATCGATATGACACACTTTTATTCCCAATGAGACGTGCTAAAGTCTACCAACACTTTGAACCTTTATAGCACCTCTCTTGTTAAAAATTTCTCGTTGCTATATGCGATAGTATTCCTTACTAGCACTAAATGGAATGATACTTTCCTATGCTAGTAAAAGGATACTAAATCACCAAAATTTTATATCACGATATCATTCTGGATTTGTACCAACTTTGTATACCTATCTTATGGTGGATTCATTAATCTTCTGATTAACGCCAGCATGGTACCTTTTGATTAAATCCGGAAATCAGTGATCTTTGGATTCATGGGAGAATTCACAGGATCTACTATTGAGACTATATAGGCTTAACCTACTCTCGGTGATTCTATATTCCCGGTTTGTCAAACCCCCCACTCTCCAGGAAACCAGATCCATCTGGACTTTTGTACTTGAATCAAATTTTGAGAAAGAATTTGTCAATTATACACCAGTTGAATTTCGGGACGAAATTTCTTTCAACTGAGGGATAATGTGACAACCGCGGTTTTTCAGGTCCTTACCGTTTCTCGACTTTTAATACGTTTATATTTTTAAATATTATGGTTATATATATTTTAAGTGTTTCTAGGGATTCTAGGAACATTGCCTTAGACAAACACTAATGTCCGAACTAGAAAGCCCGGTTAAGTACATGTAACGCGTGTACCGCTAACGCGATAAATAACGGAAAAAATTTAATTTCTCGAAATTAATTTTTATATTTAAATTTGGTTGAGAAATATGTTTTATAATATTTATATGTGCTAACTTTTGTGATTCTTGATTAAACTAACGATCACCGGTGGTTCACCCGATAGATACTCGGTATAACTTTTTAAAATTTTTTTAAGTTTTTGTGTTTCAAAAATAATCAAAATTCATTATTTTAGATACTAGATTTTTATGTTTCGATAAAAGTATTTATTAAAGTGTTTAGGGGTGTAATTTTTATAAAAAGTGGGTAAATTTTATAAAATTTTCTTTTCAAAAGACAAGACTTCATCTTCACCTATAAATACCCACCCCCACCCTCGTTTCCCCTTCTTTTCCCCTGCTCCAAATCAGCCCCAATCTCTCATCCACAACCAAACACTCCCATTTTCAAAATTCTCTCAAGAACTCCACCCATTTCACCTTTGATTCTTGGTTCTACTTGATTTTAGCTATCTTTGATCTTTATTCTTGTGTTTAGAAGGTAAAACATCATGATTTTTATGTTTAATTTTTTGTTTTAATGGGTGCCTGTGTTCTCAAAAACACCAAGAACACACACACTACATACACTCACTTTGATTTTCAAATTTTTATGTTTTATGAGTTTTAAAGCTTAATGCTTGTATTTTAACAAGGATTTGAGGATGAAAACTAGTTTTAATCATTCACAATGAGTTATCATTAAAAATCTTGCAAAAATTTGATGATCAAAGTGTTGGTATACAAGTGTTCATCTTGATTAAAAAGGGGATTTTGAGTTTTTGGTCTTTGGATTGAACCACATTGTGATTGTAGGTAAAATATCAAGAAATCACAGTGATTTTGCATCCAACAACACCCTCATTTGCTGAATTGAAGGTATAATTTAAGATTTAACTTGTTAGTTAGTTTGAATGTTCAAGAACAAACATGTTCTTGATGGTTATAAAAAATATTGATTTGGCATTCAAATTCATTTTTAAACAGAAGTATATGTATTAAAATGAAGATTTGGAAAGTTTGACAACTTAACTATTTATAAATTATTTATTAGAATTAATACAAGTTTAGTGCATGAAAATTGGGAAAAATACTTCTGAGTTTTAGAAAAATCTGGAACTTGGTCAGTAGGTAGTATATAATGAAATGGAATTTGGTCAGTAGGTAGTATATAATGATAGATGACTTCTACCCAAATATCGTGATAATTGGAGTTGTATAAGTGGGTGTTTGGTATTTATGAAGATTAAACAAATGAAATTGGGATCATATACGTCTAGACAACTTTTGGACTTGAAACTTTTAATGAAAACTCATATGGACCTAAAAATAACTTGGTAATATTTGGTGAAGTTTTGACAAGTTTAACTATTTTTTCCGAATTGTTAAATTTTAATACTATTATATTCATAATAAATAATCTTGATAATGAAAAATTATGAAAATTGGTTGGAAATTATCTTTCACATATAAGAACAATTGGTAAAGGTTTCAAGCATTACTTTTGTGTCCAAGTATGATTTTAGAATTTTGGATGATTAAATCTTTATAAAATGGCAATTTTATGAACTTTTTATATAAAAATAAAATTTATAAAAGTTTTATTAAGTTTTGGATAGAAAATATAACTTATTAAGAACATAATAATTTGGATGCTAAAATCACACCAAAACCCCAATTTCTGACGAATCGGATTTTTAAACCGTAAACCGGACATTACGCGCGTAACCGCGTTTTTGGACAAACGAAACCGTGACTTGAGATTTTATCACATGTAACTTTATATCTACTGATGTATTTTATTAAAAACTTAAATTTTAAGTTTTAAAGTCACGAATTTATATAAAAGTCGGTTTTACAATTGTAAGCGGTTCGTACGCGTATGCACGGGTTTTGGGTATGCAACCGACTGCATAGCCACTTTTGTTTTGTTGACTTATTCACACATGTTAGGTGTCCTAAATGCATGTTTCGTGTCTATTTGGTTAGTAGGACTCGGTTAGGACATCATATTTGCGGTTTCTTCGGTTAACCGTACCTTTTGCATTACCGCACTTAGGTGAGTTTCGTGGGACCACTTTTCAATTTTTACTGTTTTACGGGGGGAAAGTTGTTTCACACTGCACGTTTTTACTTGGGATTTGGGTTACCTGGGTTTACTTATGAATGTATTAAGTACTCATTTTAACGCAATCAATTAGCTTGGATAGTCGATGGGAATTATGTATAGTACTATTTGGGTTGACACCCCCGCCCAGGGTTGGTCACGCCAACCAGACTTGTAGGGTCATTTGGGCGCATAATTAGCCATAGTAGGTGTTCACATTTGACACCTAGATACATGGGCAACAACTAGTCTAACGGTTTTGATTGTGGCTCAGTGTAATTAAATCTTAACACGTGTACATGATTATCTGCGGATGATTACATTTAAATTTTGATTACTTACTTTTCCTTATCGAGTCGCAAAACCTGCGTACTCACCAACTATTTTTATAGTTGACCTGTTTTCAAAACATGTTTTTCAGGTAAACAGTTATGGGGATCATGAGCTTTAAATGGCTTGCTTTTGGGAATAATTATTATTGTGTACCTTTGGTTGTAGTCGGGCTTTTTAGACACTTTGTATTGATTCGGGATTTTCATGTATTCTTACTTTCGTTAAAAGCATGTAGTATGGTTCAATGTAATGCATAATTTTCCTTTTAGTTTCTCTTGTACTTGTGTTCAATGCGATATACCGGTTACATCCCATACTTCCGCCTTGACGGGGTGTGACACCATGACCTTCCAATGTTGAGGTCATGGGTTCGAGACTCACTTGGTGCACCAGCGCTGTCTTCGTTCGCTGGTGTTGGTGGCCTTTCACTAATGGGTTTACCTCGCTGGTCGGACTTATATTATTCGTTGGCCGTTCAAAAAAAGAGGGGAGGGGCAAGTTAGGGGATGTTTGATAGCCTCTTAATGATTCCATTAAGAGGCTACCTCTGAATCGGTCAGAGGTAGGGGGTATTTGTTTCAGATTTTGCCAGCCTCTTAATAGTTCATCCAGCCTCTTAATGTTTCAGCACAGAAACCATGTTGAACCATTCAGAGCTCTTAATGGTTCAGCTCTTAATGAACCAAACAGTCCCTTAGTATTTTTATAACATTTTAGCTTTCCAAATTCTTTCATAAATTTACCAACCAAACATATTATTAGTTTTTAAAGGATTCAATTCAAATTCAAATTCTAATTTCCTTTCTAATTCTTTTACAAAATATTATGTGAACCAAACGGAACTTAATATAATATTAAACTACCTATATATGGTATTATAACAAATGAGAGGGCTCGTTTTTGTTTTGTCATACTCAAATAATTTTTTATTGTTTTAAAATGAGTATTAAAATCGAAATTTATCCATTGAATTATAACCCTTTACTAAAATCAATCAACGATGTACAATACCAAAATTTCGTTGGTTGTTTTGGGCGGCAACCCACGTGTAATTGTATGGTTGGCTGAGGTTTTTTTTTGTTTAACCAAAACTTCTTAATATTATAACAATAATTCCTGAAAAGTTAACATAACTTACGAATGGTTATGTGTGAGCCCCCACATACACTATTGGCTTCCATCCACCCAGGTTCAATCCCATGGTGGAATATTTTTTTAACATTTTTTTTATTTTTTTGTTTGACATTTTTTTTCTTTTTGTTCGTTTTAATGTTTTGTTTTACTGTCCCGCCGTATTATGCATAACTCTCTCTGAGTGGTGGACGTGGCTAATTTTATTTATTTTCTAATCTTCGTTTTCACTCCTAATGTATATAACTTTCGTTTTGAATTCGTTTTATTTTCTATTAATATCGTTTTTTCTATAATAGCTTTCAGTCGTTAGGCTAAAAAGACGGAAAGAGCGGCTTATTTTAGTTTTTTTTACTAAACTACAAATTGCGTCCTTTAACTATTGTTCAAATTGTAAGTATTGTCCTTTGGCTTTAATAATTACACTGTACGTCCTCATTTTAAAACTTTTACACACTTTAAGTCATTTGCACTAACGTTCACCCAAAAGTTCTGTTAACTCTGGTCATGTGCCCCTCACATGAGGGGCATTTTTGTCTTTCTACCCGTTTTTTTCTTGACCCACTTTCCCTTTCTAATACACCCCTAAAAGAAACCCTAATTCCTCGTCAATGGCGTCAATGCCTTTAAAGAAGAAGACATGGCATTTGCACACAGTGGCGGATCTAGGAAATATTTCTAAGGGGTTCACCCTATAATATTTAGGGGGTTCACCCTAGTTTTTTTACCTACCGTTACACTAAAATTTCAAAACTCGGAGGTTCCTGTGCACCCCCAACTCTTCTTAAGTCCGCCCCTGTTTGCACATAAAGAAGAAGACAATGGCATCCAATTCCTCGTCGCACTCCAGAAAATCATCACGATGGTGGTTCCCGGAATCTGAACTAGCTTCGGTGAGAATGGAAGTTTGGATTAGATGATTACCATTTTTTCACTCCAAAAAATCGTCGATGCACTAAGGTTTTCCCTCGCCGGAGATCTAGAACGTGGTGATGCAGCAATCGGGAACTGGTTGCTGCCACTGTCTCACCGACGTTTCGCTTCACTAGAATCCGCTTCACTCCACCATCGCCAACACAAGCAACAAGATGAAGATTTGTCTGAGACGGCAACAGTGACTGGCGGAGACGACGACCGGTGATGAAGATTCGTCTGAGACGGAGACGGCAACAACGACTGGTGATGAAGATTCGAAGACAGCAACGACGATTGGCGGAGGCGGCGACTACAAATCATAAATTTATGGTTGATGGTCGGCGCAGGGTGTGAAGATGAAGAAACAACTATTAGGGCAATTTCCACACACGAGCAGAAAGAAACAACCAACCAAAAAAGAACAAGGATTATTAGGGCGATTGAAAAAGTGAGTCAGAAAAAAAACTCAGGGGTAAAATGACGAAAATGCCTCTCATGTGAGGGGCACGTGAATAAACTTAACAGAAATTTAGGGGCACGTGAATAGACTTAACAGAAATTCAGGGGCACGTGAATAGACTTAACATAAGTTTTGGATGGGGGTTAGTCAAAAGGACGTAAAGTGTGCAAAGGTTTCAAAATAAGAACACACAATGTAATTAATGCAGTTAAAGTACAATACTTGCAATTTGAATAATAGTTAAAGAACATAATTTGTAATTTACTTTAATTTTCAGGAACAATTTTTTTTAAACGGAATCGTATTTAATATCGATTATATTTTTTTTTTGTATCCTACGCTGTACCGAGCGACGTTAGCGTTGAGTAGACGTGACAAACCTAAACGCTTATGAGCGAACAACATCCGGCGGGTGTTTTGGTATCATCGTAACCGGTATAGGTGGTTTTTTTTTGTTTTCGACGACCAAACTCTTGCTGTATAATATGGGAAAAAAAATGACCATGTTCCCCCGCGAAGCGCGAGGTAAAAAAACTAGTTACTATTATAATCACTTGTAAATATTTATTCCCACGAAGCGTGAGGTAGAGGTGCACAAAAGAACCGGAACCGGAACCGATCCGATGGATTATCCGAAACCGGATCCGGTGAGAACCGGTTTTTTTAGAACCGGTCCGGATATTATGAGAACCGCCGGTTCCGGGACCGGTTCTGGGTTTTTTGACGGACCGGTTAAAAATCGGATAAAACTCGGATTTTTTGGAACCGGTTTTTTTCGGACATTTTGGAACCGGTTCGGAACCGGTTCTAGCCGTTGGGGTTAAAAAAAAAACGGCTATATAGCCGTTTTATGGCCGTTTTTTTGTTTTTTTTTTGTTTTTAAGTATTGAAATTTAGTATAAATAGGTATTGGGTGTTTGTGTTAGTTCACCACAACATTCTAGCTCTCAAAACTCAAAAACGCTCTCAAAACGCAAAAAAACGCTCACGTTAAGCAAAAAAAAAAAACGCTCTCATGGCTTCCGCTTCCGCAAGCACTCAAAATTCGGTTGGTGGTTCTACTAGCGATGTTACGGTTGTGTCAATACTTCCTTGCTCCCGAAACCAAGAAATATGGGCTTATTTCGATTTATGCGAAATGTCGTACGGCTCGCAAAAGGCTCGTTGCAAACGTTGTGGTAAACTTTTAGCTGCGGCGGGAAATAGCAGTTTAAGGAAACATATTGCTAGTCACGCAAGACACACTCAAGAAGGTGAAAATCAAACTCAAATTGGTAGGGATGGAGGAGTTTGGCAATACAATGTCGAAAGTGTTCGTGAGAGAATGGCACATTTCGTCATTCAAGAAGGCTTGCCTTTTGATCATTTTGATAATCCGCGCTTGACGAGGATGATACAAGAGACGCTTCAACCGAATTACACAAATGTAAGTCGTTCTACTTTGAGAAGAGATTGTTTAAAAATGTGGAAAAGAGCCAAAAAAGAATCAATTCGGCTTTTAATAATATGTTTGATTATTATTTACGCAAATATGGTGGAAGTGGTGATCCATCAAACATACGTGAATCAATGGGTTCGGGTTCAACTTCTAGTAGTTCAAGGAACCCGATGCTAAATTTATTTAACACTTTAAGAAACGAAAATACTAAACGAGCTCGTGGAACCACACCAAGTAGCGAGCTTGGGAGATATCAAGCAACCGACTTTATTTCTACTCTAAGATCCGAAGAGTTTGAAAACTTTGATATCTTGAGTTGGTGGCAAGGAAGGGAATCCCAATATCCCGTTCTAGCCGCAATGGCCCGTGACCTACTAACCGTCCAAGCTTCCACGGTAGCTTCGGAATCCGCTTTTTCTCTTAGTGGCAGGGTTTTATCTATTCGAAGAACGAGGCTTACACCGGAATCTATGGAGATGTGTATTTGCTTGAAGGACCATTTGGATGCCGCCGAACGTGTACAACATGTTGCAAAATTAGAAGGCGAGCTTGACGTTGAACAAGAAATACATGAATTCGAAGTAGAACATGGGGCGGCGACTCCACTTTCGGACGAAGAACAAGCTTACGATGAAGCCCAACGTATCTCAAGCGAAGAAGAATGAAAACCGATGTTACAAAGACTACGACGAAGAATATTGAAAACATAATAAATAATTAATGCTTTGTGATTCAATTATGTTTTTTGTATTTTTTTTGTACGAACTATTGTTAAATAACTTAAAAAAATCTACAAAATAAATAAAACATGTATTTTATAGTGTATCTTTGTTAATTTTTAAATTTTTTTTTTCGGAACCGGTGGAACCGGTTTTTTTTAACCGGTCCGGTTCTAAATGTCCGAACCGGTCCCAATAGGTTCCAAGTCTCCACACCCGGAACCGGATCCGAACCGGAACCGGTTCTAATGGATCCGGTTATTGACCAACTTTGACGGAACCGGTCCGGATCCGAACCGGATCCGGTTCCAAAAAAAACCCGATTTGTGCACCTCTAGCGTGAGGTAAAAAAACTAGTTACTATTATAATCACTTATAAATATTTATTAGAAGTGTTTTATTATTTATCTATACTACTTAATAATACTCGCACTTGTCATCATGACATTCCTCCTCCGAAAATTTTTCCCCCTCAAACCCATTTTACCCGTTTGATAAAACACGCGGATCTTCTCGGATCCAAATAACCCTACGCTCGCTGTTTCAAAACCCTTTCCTCAAACAAGATTTTCTTTCATCGGCGTTTCAAATCTTCTCTGCCTCTGTGCTAGGGTTCAAAGCAAGAGAAGGCCAGTCCAACACCACCAATCTCCTATCAATTCTTCATCTACGAACGATTCACCTCTTTTATGTTTTTATGTGTAAAGCCCTCATATTTCTCACCCTACCCTAACCCTAAATCGGTGAATCCATCCATCAAATTTGTTCTCAAAGACTCAAAATCTGGTAATTTCTATCTCAGATCTAAGGTAACTATCACATCCATCAAGTTTGTATCGTTTCTTATTTAAATTCATTCGACTATGTTTGAAGTTTTTAGATCGTCGTTTGATTCTTTCAATAATGTAAATTCGAAGATGAGAAATTCTTCTAATTGTTGGTAGGTGGAAAAGGCAGTTGTAATTTCATACCTGTAGCTTTGTAAGTATGTTGTGTTTAGGGTTTGGGATTGGTTTTCTATGCCTATTTATTTACTTGTAGATGCATAAATGTCTCGGATTGTAGATGCAGAACTTGCAATTCAGCATATTCTTCCATGTGTGTGTTGTCCATTACATTAATTTGATCATAAAAGTGGTATTCTGTTTCTGAAATTATGACTAACATGATTTGACTTTAATTGTTGGGGACTGATAAATATATCAAATTTATCTAGAATTTAACATATTCCACACAGATTTCTCCCACATTTTGGTATTAGATTACCTTTATAGTTTATACAAGTGATTAAAACTAAAAAGCTGATGTTATAATCATGTTATGACTTGAATATGAACCTTTTATATATTATAACAGTGAATTATGAGTAACATCTTGATTCTGTTATATGTTATAATCGTATTAATAGACCTTTAGTGTGTATTATGTTGTTGTTGAAACATAAAAATAATCGTGTTGTAGCTTTCATATCGCTACAGATTATCTTTGTTCGGTTTCATATTACAGATTTATTTTCTGAACAATTTGTAACATTTGCTGCTTCGATCAGGTGGACATCCTCACTTCAAGCTTCTATCATGGTGACATAGGGTAAATGGGAGATTAGTGTTTAAAAGTACACCATATGATTGATGATCATTGTTTATTTGTTCTAATCATATACCTGATTTTAATTTTAGCAATTGTTATTTTATGCTAAATCTTGATTACATCCAGATGGCAAACACACCCCTTCATGTTTCAAATAGTCATAACAGTGTGGATGTTGTTAAATTTCTCTTGTATCTGGCTCGAAGGACCCGTAAAAGATGAGTTGGAAGCAAAAAACATGGTATGCACAGATTTTATTTCAGTCATTGTTTTGATCAAGTTTATTAAATTTTTTTTTATAAACCGCTAACGTCTACTCTGGTCAATATGTTGACTTTATAGTAATTCGTACTTATTGTTAAAAAGGTAAAATTGAAATAAAATACATACATTCAGAGTTCCACACAATTTATTCAGCTAATTATCAAACAACTTAAACAGTTCAGAATTAAACATGTAGATAGTGCCTCTTAGTTTTATTATTGACGGGTCAGGTGGGATTGATAGCATGTCAAAACTGGTTAATTTTATTATCACTGTGGCAGGGATGACACACAACCCCCTTTTATTTGAACTTTATATGATGTTAATATTGATTTAGAAAGTCTTATGGGTTCAAATACATTTTCGTGACCGTCACTCTGGTTGACCCATTTTTAATGCAGAATGGCATGACTCCATTGCACCTTTCCGTTTGGCATTCACTTAGAGCTAAGGATAAACATAACTTTGGTACAAGCATAAAATGTGGACTAATGCTTTCTTTTTTTTGTGATGATGAGGATTTCCTATTATGAGGTATGTATGTTGGTATATGTCTGTATGCACAAGTTTATTGCCACTGATGTAATTTATCCATCAATGAAAGTAGTAATATCCATTATTAGAATTAGTCAAACAACAAGTGTCAAATTTTTTGTTTTCTAAAAATCAGGTTGGGTTATAGAATATATTTTTTTATTAACTTGTTAAAACATGAAATAATGTTGTTTAAGCAATTAAGTCCCCGTATTTTTAAAAGAAAAATGCCACCTGGTATTAAAAATTAAATTATTTCATTATCCATCTTAAACAAGGAAGGAAATAAAGCTACGGCTTTGGCCCCAAATTCTAAAAGTAATTTTTATGTATGTAACTTGGGTTTTGGGATTGTTGACGGTGAGGATTGTGGTATATAAATATGCATACGCACAAATGATATATGAATCATATGACCGAAAGCAAATTTTTTTCTTTTGACGGAAAGACGCAATTTTATTATCTGTTTATATAGAATAGTTTTAAAACCTGGTCATTATTTTATATTTTTACAAGTTTAATCTAAAATTAAAATTAATTACTTTAAAATGTATCTAACTTGACATGTATAGTAGTTGTATATATAGAGCTAAAATCTGAATTAGTAAAAGTATGGTGAAGTGTAGAGAACAATTCCTTCCAATACTGCTGTTATATCTGAATTTGTGTATACTTTTACTAAAGCAATTTGTTTATTCATCGGTTTCAGACTATCTATTTAGTTGAAGTTTAGGCCATAGAAGGATTTGTAGTTGATCAAAGCCTATGATATGTGTGGTTATGTTTTTATTGAGAAGTGAACATGATATAGGTTTTGAAGTTGAATAGTAATATGATTACCTGATTTATAAGTTATGATGACAATTTTACTTCTTTATGATGCAAGGAGTCTTATGTGTTCATGTATGCCAGACCATAGGAGAAGGTTGTCAACTTCTACTCAAATTCTCAGGTTAGCTTCTATATGAACTTTTTATATAAATAACACGTTATACTCTAGACATGGCATCCTTTGTTATTTATTTATTGTTTTTCAAAATAGGCAATCTTCAAGAAATCACTTTGGAATAAGTAACTTCAAATAAAGATAATAAATGGTTTGCTGCCAATGCTTAAAATGGAATACACAGAGTAATTATTTAATAGGTTATGTTAGGTCATTTTAGTCACCAATTTTGTAAAAAGATTCGACTCTGATGAAATTACATATTAACTTTTTGAGATTGGGAGAAGAGGATGTAGATTAGGATGATGATGGGGAGACCGGAGAAGAGGAAATCGGTACGGATAAAGGGGAATTTGAAGAAGATGAAGAGGCTGAGGATGCGGTAGTATTTATATAAAAAGTCATATTAGATGTGCTGCACAAACATGTAAGCTAACTGAATGGTCTCCTTCACTTGGATTATTAGTATGTGTAACAAGATTTTTTTCGCTTGGTCAAGGATCCATATATATATAATAGTTAAGACAGGAAACCTGCTAAAAAACATTTTTTTTTGTAACAATTTTTTTTTCTCTTGGTCAAGGATCCACTTGGATGAACAAGAATTTACTGAGTTAGGCCGTCGAGCATTACGGGTCGGATTGTGGAGCGATTGAGTTTACAAGAGAAGATATTGACGTATTTGTTGACTGAGAAGATCACACCCAATAATAAGTTTAGTCTCAAGTTAGTTTTTTTGTGTTTGTGTGGAATATATGTCAAAATTTGAATTTGATTTTGTGGGGTTTTTAGGAAAATGTGAATTTATAAACAGATCATATAAAGAGGCTCGGAATGTGTATCAAATGGTTTCAAGGACTTGTAGGGGGATCTGTTATCAGAGCAAGAAAAACATTGGAAGATGTTGGAATATGCAGAAAAAATGCAATGATATGTGTATAATTATAACTTCAAGAATAGCTTTTAAGTCTTTTTTCCACCGATTTATAATTTGGATTGATTTTCTTTTTTTGTAATTTAGACTTTTTGTTGTATTTTTTTGCTTCAAGAAATGCTAATGCGTGAAAAGGAAGAAGAATTGAATTCCATAATCATGGGGTTACGCAAGAGCTACAATTTCTTACAAAAGATTTGAAAAAAGAAGGATCAGATAAATTGGTACATTTAGAATCTTTAACATGGTTAGGCCTGGAAATACAATTGGAATTGTCGGGTGACGGCACTTTCTAGAGTTAAAAGTAAAGACTGGTTAAAACTTTTAATCTTAGATAGGAATGGAAAAGTTACAGTTAAACATCTAACATTGTATACAAAGATATATTTATTGATTTATGAATTGTATTTAGTATATTTTTTTATTTTACATTGTATCGTTTATTCAGTCACGTGTAATACACGGGACTAGTATTCTAATAAAAGACTAAATAAATCGACACATGTGATCACCACATTCCACCTCACAAGTTTTTTCCCATCAAAATCACATTTACATCCAGTATTCAATCTTTTCATATTTAGCTTAATTTTTTTGAAAAATTATATAAATAAACATTTTACTAAATCAATTCACCATTATTACTATTGACTCATTTTTTAAACTATCATCAAAAGTGAATACTTTAAAAAAAATCAATAATAAAAAAAAGAGGAGATTAAAAAAAAAACAAGTTTTTAAAGTTTTATTACTAAAAAAGCGAATTTTAAAATTTTATTATTAAAAAAGCAAGATTTTTTAATTTTACTTAAAAAAATTTAAAAATACTACTTTTGTGTTTTAAATAAATATGTGTTAGAATAAAGTTTACTAATATTTAATTATTAGTTTTTTATTTAAGTTTGATATTTATAAATAAATTTTTTATTTTGATTTTGAAATTTTAATAGTTATTTTTTAATTAAAATTAAGAAATTTATAAATTTTTATTTTTAAAAGTGTATTATATTTTAAACTTTAATTTTTATTTAAATGACGAGATTTTTTTTTAAAATATGTTTGGTTTCAATTCTAATTTATTAGTTTTAACTTTTTTCATATTTAATTTTGGAATTTTAAATTTAAATTGTGTCGATATATTAAGGAGTGCGGTTTTTAAATTTTAGAGTTTTAAAATTTGAATTTAAAACACGATATATTGTTGAAATTTAAAGTTTATTTGTATTTATTTTATTTTATTTTAAATGAGAGATTAAATATTAAAATTCAGCGAGATTTTCCGGATAATAGGCGAGATTTTAAAAAATTTAATTTAATTTTGATACCTAAATTTAATTACAAGTTAAATATTTGTAAATATGTTACAACATAAAGGTTAAAGTTTCTACAAAAAGGCTGATAGAATTTCAAAAACTAATAAAATTGAGAAACAACGTATGCAAGGAAATCGTTGACCAAATTGATTATCTTCGATTTATTTGACTCCCTACTGGCTTCAATCAGGTTCGCACCGTTGGTGACCTTTTTTTATAACCATTTTGTCTATTTTGTGTTTTCAGTAATTGAGGAAAATAAACTCTATTATTTGTTGCATTTAGTGGGTGTTAAACATAGAAAAGTTACCAATATCACGCTAAATGTTGTATACAATGAAATATTTTTAAATTTGTAAATCATCATTGTAAGGTTTCATTTGACATTTAATTTAATGTATTGTAAAAAATACACCACTTATTAATTGTATTTTCATGTATTTTTTTGATGTTTTGATTACTCTAAGAGCATAGGGTATACCCGTGTGATTATGGTGTGGTGTGATAATAAAGTGCACGTCACGTGGCGCCACGTCGCTAACCTCATTATCACACCACCCATCACTAGGCAAGGGGTATACCCGTGTGATTGTGGTGGTGTGATAATTAAATGTTATTTTTTTTTTAATTTTTGTTTAAAAAAAATAAAACATAATATTTTAAAAAAATACATTAATTAAAATAACTAAAAAACATTAATAAAAAAACATTACTAATAAAAAAACATTAGTAAAAAAAACACTACTAAAAAACCATTACTAAAAAAAATACATAACCTAAAACCTACGGGATACCATGACGTTCTTTGATCTCCTTTTGTGTTTTTTCAATCAAAAAACATTGCGTGGTGGAGAGTGAATCAAGATCCATGGCAAGAATTTTAATGTCTTGTTTTGTTCGTTTCCAATCCATCCTCTCGTCTTGGGCATTGTTAAATCTTGTCATTTGTTCGGCCATTCTCTCGCCGATCTCATCGTGACTTGCAACCGAACCCGATCCCGTTGCTTGGGCTTTTGCTTTTTTCTTCCCTATCGGACGGGGTATTTCTTCCACGTCTTCCGGTGCATCTATGTTGAGATCGTACATAGATCTACCATCGGAAGCGCCCGGACTAGCGTCGATGTCGGTTGATGTTCTTTTTTTGGACGAGCCGGTTCGGGTGGGGGCAACATATAGTGTTTGCCACTTAGGCTGTCACACCCCGACCGATGGCGGAATCATCGGGGCGGGACATGTAGACTGTTCATAAGCACAAGGTTGACTAAATTGAATATATTAAACATCAAATTTCATTGCAAGTAATCCAAATACAACCAAATTCAAGATAGAACGAAACTGAAATTCATAGAGTTCTTTTTATTTAAATTAACTAAGTCCAAGCCTACGTGTATCACATCTTGAACAACCTCACACATTAGAACCTGAAACATGACTAAAATAAAGTCAACTAAAAAGTTGGTGAGTATAACACAGTTGTAAATAGATAGCATATAGTTGAAACCAAATCCTTTACAAAACATGATAAAATAAGGCATTTATGGGGAGCAGCTATTGTGTAACCATGTACAACCAAACCTTGTAACTAGCATGCAAAAATTGTGTTGTCGGTTTCAATCACCGCGCACCATGGGTGGGTTTGTCAGACTCAATAGATCTATCATTGAAAACCGTCGGCTTGTATAGTTAATGATTGCACATAATTGCATACAAAGGTTAGCACAACTAGCACTCGGGCACAAAGCTCAAATTTTGCACACATGTATGTAAATAGGATTTTTGCACTTGTGTTGTTTACGTAAATGTAAATGTGTAATGTGTATAGAGTTCATGTTCCACCCCAAAAGTGTAAAAGAGTAAAAAGGGGTTGTGAATACTCACCTGATGAGCAAACAATGAAGCAAAGCAAAATAAGTAGCAACTAGCAAAGTCCGTGAATACGTGAGCCGACCTAACCATTCCCTATGGTAAAATAAGATACTTTACTGTCTAAACAATGTTCGAATGTGTAAGTTGATCGTGTATATGATTCACCCAATTTAGACTTGACATGAATACTAGTTTATATTTCCGACAGTTTTGACATGACGACCGTTAGTGACGAGTTGTGACAATCATATACATTTATATATACTTATATAAATAAGTTATGTATCTCAAGACGTGTCTTTACGTTTACACAACCACCCCATGGTTGGGGTTGAAAACAAATATATAGTATGGAAGGTAAAACTTTTACATCAAGATAGCCTTTAGTAATGTATTCGGGTTTTTAAGTCAACTTGTGTCATGTTTTTAGTCATTTTATCGAACTCAATAATTTATGAAACTTTTACCACACTCAACTAAGTGTATTGACTCTATAGAAATGTATGGGTCATAATTTATAAAGGGGTTTAAGGGTTTCAAACAAAAATCATAACACAAAGATGTTAACAGCTTCGGTTTTGTCGGATAGGTCTCGGAAATCTTGATGGTTGGGGGTCAAAATGTTAGTTTTATGATAATAGGACATATGGGTTGTAATGCCAACACAAAATACTAGTTTTAGAAAAAAGAATCAAGTCATTTGAACCTTTTTGAGTGAGTTATGACCCCATGAAGTCGTCCTTGGAATTCTGTCCAAAAACTCAGATTGTACCCATTTTCTTGTATTGACCTTTTAGGGTATCAAAACTCCACCAAAAATCACGAAACCACTTGGGATGGATAGAGGATTCTTTAAACTTAATTTCTGACTCAAGAAGCGTCCATTTTGGTTTAGTTTTGACTAGTATATGACCGTCCAAAGTGGACTGAAAATTCTGCCAGCACGTTCTCGTTTTGAATGGTGACTTTTCTTTTGAAATAAACACAACTTGGGTGAACTTACACACAAAACAACTTGTGTACTTAATAAAATCAAAACTTAGGATATGAACACTCACTTAAAGCAAGCAAGGAGAAGGACGGAATGGTGTAGGAAACTCGAACTCTTGAAATCACCCTTGAAACACCTTGAAACTTCAAAGCTCTAGCTAAACTTTTTAGTGGATTGTTCTTGATTTTTGAAAGAGTGAAATTGTGTGTGCATGTGTATACGTCGTATATATATATATAGATAGAAAGGGGTGGGATTGAGTGTTAGACTTCTTCTAATCATCACAAGTCATGGTAGATGAGATGGATTTGACACCTTGCTTGTAATCAACTTGAAAGGGTATGGTTTGACATGACAACACACATGGAGAAAAGATGGAGTAGGCAAGGTGGGTGACCCCACCTTATTTCGGCCGAGAGAGGGTTAAGGGGTGGGGGTTGGGTGTTGTCCAATCACTAGTTATCTCTCAATCAATAGTTAGATCGGTTCTAGTTAGAATACACTCGGTAGGTGATACCGTGATATAATACTCGGTGTAGGAACTTTTAGTGATTAAAACTTTATATCTATATACCTAGATGTATATATATATATATATATATATACATACATATATAATTATTAGATGAAACGGGGTTTGAGTGTAGATCTCATAAGTCATCATCATTACTAATTGATGTTGGAGTGGAGTATAAGCAAAGATATAATGATGGTGATGTGATCTTTATGTTGCTTGCATCTTTGGTCATAATCATGATGATTATGACGCCTGAGTGTTGTGTAAGCAAAGATATCATGATGATGATGTGATCTTTATGTTGCTTGCATCTTTGGTCATAATCATGATGATTATGACGCTTGAGTGTTGTGTAAGCAAAGCAATCATGATGATGATGTGATCTTTATGTTGCTTGCATCTTTGGTCATAATCATGGTGATTATGACGCTTGAGTGTTGTGTAAGCAAAGCAATCATGATGATGATGTGATCTTTATGTTGCTTGCATCTTTGGTCATAATCATGATGATTATGACGCTTGAGTGTTGTGTAAGCAAAGCAATCATGATGATGATGTGATCTTTATGTTGCTTGCATCTTTGGTCATAATCATGGTGATTATGACGTTTGAGTGTTGTGTAAGCAAAGCAATCATGATGATGATGTGATCTTTATGTTGCTTGCATCTTTGGTCATAATCATGATGATTATGACGCATGAGTGTTGTGTAAGCAAAGCAATCATGATGATGATATGATTGATTTAGATGTGGTATAATACCTGAAATTTATACCCGCTTTAATATCTTTAATTATTAAAACGTTTTACTAGACTTTTACTGTCAAGTTCTTGTTAATCACCAACGACCGTACTTTGCGGGTTATCACTTTCCTAGTAATTCTTAAAAATTACTATTTTGATATAATTTCCTTTGTTAGATTCCTTGACTTTACTTAGTCAAAATAAAACTTCAGGAAATATATGTTATGAACGTGCATTTATGTAATATGGATATTGACCTGAAATACTGGGTGTCACAGTATATATCCGAGTAAAACTTGAGTATTTGTATTGAATGATTGTATTTAATTGTAGATACGAATAGAACAAATTAGTGCACTATAATTAGGTTTGAAAAACGCTATATTGAATCGAAATACGGATACTAAAAATCTGAAATGTTACAGTCTCCCCATGTTGAGAGAATTTCGTCCCGAAATTTAGCTAGAGGAGGCGACAGCATTAGTAAAAAGATGAGGGTACTTGAGCTTCATTTGGTCTTCTCGTTCCCAAGTGAATTCAGGACCACACTTAGATTCCCAACGAACCTTGACAATAGGAATACGACTTCGCTTGAGTTGTTTAACTTCACGATCCATGATTCTACCGGTTTCTCAACGAAGTGCATCGTCTCATCAATGCGCACGTCATCAAGCGGTATATGGAGATTCTCATCAGCGAGTCATTTCTTTAGATTAGCTACATGAAGTGTAGGATGCACATTGCCAAGAGATGGAGGTAAGTCGAGCTTGTAAGCCACTTTCCCAATCCTTTCAAGGATCTTGAATGGACCAACATAGCGAGGTGCTAACTTGTCTTTCTTTCCAAAGCGGATCACACCCTTCCACGGGGACACCTTTAGAAGAACAAGGTCACCGATTTGGAATTCCAAGGGTTTTCGACGTTTGTCGGCATAACTCTTTTGCCAACTCCTCGCTACTCGAATATTGTCATGGATTTGAATGATCTTATCGGATGTTTCTTACCGGTGATTTGTGCTTCACCAATCTCGTTCCAACAGATAGGAGAGCGACACTTGCGACCATAAAGAGCTTCGAATGGAGCCATGTTGATACTTGTGTGGTAGCTATTATTGTAAGAGAACTCGATCAGGGATAAATGTGAATTCCAATTGCCACCAAAATCGATTACACAATGTCTTCAAGAGTTTGGATTGTTCGCTCGGTTTGACCATCATTTTGGGGATGGTAAGCCGTGTTCAAATCCAATCGTGTACCATGAGCAGTTTGGAGAGATTGCCAAAAAATGAGAAGTGAATCGAGCATCTCTATCGGATATTATGTTCAAAGGAACACCATGACGGCTCACAATTTCGTCAATGTAAATTCAGGCTAGTTTCTCAACCTTATAGTCTTCGCGGATAGGCAAAAAATGAGCAGATTTGGTGAGACGATCAATGATCACCCAAATGCTATCATAACCACTCGTGGTGTGAGGGAGCTTGCCGAAAAGAAATTTTGATTTCTAGATGTAAGTTGTATTATTTGGAATGAGTTAGATGGGATTTTGAAATTTAGGGTTTGCGTAAGATGTAGTCTGATATGCTCAAGATTGTCAGTGGGTAAGAGATTTCATAGACATTGGTCTGGGTCAAAACTTCACGTGACACGAGCAACGCTACTCATGATAATATGATAGGGCACTTATGTATAGGAAGTACCATCGGCGTATCCACCATGCCCTTGTCACATCACATCAGTTTCGTCGTTACATATCATGATAAGTTTTAGGTCACAACACACGACAAAATTTCACTATATTTTCCATGCGCTGATTTTTATAATTCCGTGTGCACCCGTAATTACTCAAATCATCGCATGGTCCGTATAGCTCATTCCGTTGTGTGTGGGTAAGGGGGCACAAATTTCACTCTAATCACGTCTATTGCTTTCACATAAAGGTCGCTAGCAAGTAATTATGTCCCTAATAACGTCAGTTCACAACTAAAGGGTAGTAAAGTAGCTTAAAGTTTCTTAGTTTTCTCGTGTTTGAACAAGAATACGTCAAACCCCGAGTCGTTTCAATGTATTATGGTCTTCAACCTTGGTGAACAAGGTGTATGACCATGTCTTGTGTAGAATGTAATCAACCAATTGCACTAATTGTAAGCAAATTTTGTTTCGTGTATATAGTAAACATACTGGTCTTTCGTGTAGTGTGGACATCTAGCATTTGTATTTTGTAAATCACTAAGCTCTCACGTGTAGTGTAAACAAAATAGTATCTTGTGTATTGTAGGAAAAGGATTTCATGTATGGTGTTAAACCTAGTATCATGTATTTTGTAAACTAATAGTCTTTCATGTGTAATGTAAGTAATGTAGTATCATGTACTTTGTAACCAATTAAGTTTCGTGTTCAATATATTCAATCAAGTATTGTATATAAAAAAATCAATTGTCATGTACCATGTATGTTGTAAACAACTAAGTTTCATGTACTATGTGTTCAAGCAAGTAGTATGTGTATTGCAAATAAACATGTTTCATGGGTTATGTGATCAATCCAGTAAATTGTGATTTGTAAATAAACTAGTTCCATGTATTATGTGATCGTAATTTATTGAATTTCGTGTGTAACGTATACTAACGAGTTTTGTATGTGATCAAATGTTGCGGAGAAGCGCGTCGTTTAGCGTTCTTGTAGAATGTGGTAGTTAGGTTCTAGTTCTTTAGGTCTCATTGAGGTTTGTGGGGAGGGTTAATGTCTACGCGGTATGGATCGTCTCTTGAAGAGTCAAGTGAAAGGTAACGAGGAGGTTTTGAAAACATTCGGGAATTGCGTTTACAAATACGGGTCTTTGTTTGAACATAGAAAGTGGTAATCCGTTCTTGTTTGTAAATATATAAAGTAGTGAAATCATTGAATCGCATATTTTAAATGAATATGCAATTTATGGGAAAAATATTTTTAATTTAAACTTTCAATTATTAATAAGAGAATTTTTTTTGAAAATTTATATTTTTGATACTATCTAAAAGTTTGGTAAACGTTTTGTTTAAACAAGATAACGGGGTTTTGCTTGAGTCACATAATAGTATGATTTGTTTATGAAGGAGATTATTGGTAGTGTACTAAATCGTATGAAGAAGGTGATATTTGGGAAAATTTAATGGAAATATAGCGGGTGTAGTTTACGCTGCACGGGTCAAATCAATGAATTAATAACTGTAAAGTTGAAATATATGGAATTGATGAAATGCTGAAATGTTAAACATTACTCAAAACATAAGGAAACGGTTCTCAAATCAAAAATTTAGAGGTAATCAGTAGAAGCTTCTTCTAACGTCTCTGGTAGCTTTCCACTAGGAAGAAGATAATCGCCAAGATGAGCACCGCTATGGTCACTCGAGTAGCAGATCTGGCTTCAGCCCTGGCGGTCTCCGTGCGATGTTCTTGTACTTCCTTTTCGAGGATGGAGATTAACTTCTTTTGGTTTTAGAGTTTGACTAGTCATAACACCGAACCTTCACGATAGTATTTTAGAAATACACTTGACCTATAAGCAATGCATCCCAAAGGAGGATTCCCAGGAAAGAGGGGTGGGTCACTAGGACACACTTAAGTACCCTATCTTTCCTTAGCCAGAATTCCTCATGGGTTCACACACTCTTCCAGCCATCATGTATTAATAATATCATTGTTGGGCTCATGATTAAGATGAGAATTGTTGTGAACTGGGCTTTGAGGCCCAAAAGTAGGGTTTATGCATTTCAGTGGGCTTCTTCTTCTTGGAGGATAGATGGGCTTCTTAGTTTATTGTTGGTGGGCATTAGGCCCAATAGTTTAAGTCTTTGTTCATAAAGGGTGATGGTATCATGTATGCGAGTCCAAAGGTGTACGAATAATTTGATGTGTGTGTGTGTTAAACTTAGGATATAATCATATAGCATGTAAGTAGTAATGAGTGTAAGCACAAGAGTTATCAAGTAGTGTGACACATAAGTCATTATGTATTGTATCATGTAGTGTAAATACTTATGATGGCATGTTAAAATAATCACATAGGGATTGATAATGTAACATGTAGTAGTATGGCATTGTATGGGTGTCCTAAAGTTATAGTCTAGGTCAAGAGTGTCTAATAACCTAGTTCCCTATAACCAAGGCTCTGATACCAATCTGTCACACCCCGACCGATGGCGGAATCATCGGGGCGGGACATGTAGACTGTTCATAAGCACAAGGTTGACTAAATTGAATATATTAAACATCAAATTTCATTGCAAGTAATTCAAATACAACCAAATTCAAGATAGAACGAAACTGAAATTCATAGAGTTCTTTTTATTTAAATTAACTAAGTCCAAGCCTACGTGTATCACATCTTGAACAACCTCACACATTAGAACCTGAAACATGAATAAAATAAAGTCAACTAAAAAGTTGGTGAGTATAACACAGTTGTAAATAGATAGCATATAGTTGAAAACAAATCCTTTACAAAACATGATAAAATAAGGCATTTATGGGGAGCAGCTATTGTGTAACCATGTACAACCAAACCTTGTAACTAGCATGCAAAAATTGTGTTGTCGGTTTCAATCACCGCGCACCATGGGTGGGTTTGTCAGACTCAATAGATCTATCATTGAAAACCGTCGGCTTGTATAGTTAATGATTGCACATAATCGCATACAAAGGTTAGCACAACTAGCACTCGGGCACAAAGCTCAAATTTTGCACACATGTATGTAAATAGGATTTTTGCACTTGTGTTGTTTACGTAAATGTAAATGTGTAATGTGTATAGAGTTCATGTTCCACCCCAAAAGTGTAAAAGAGTAAAAAGGGGTTGTGAATACTCACCTGATGAGCAAACAATGAAGCAAAGCAAAATAAGTAGCAACTAGCAAAGTCCGTGAATACGTGAGCCGACCTAACCATTCCCTATGGTAAAATAAGATACTTTACTGTCTAAACAATGTTCGAATGTGTAAGTTGATCGTGTATATGATTCACCCAATTTAGACTTGACATGAATACTAGTTTATATTTCCGACAGTTTTGACATGACGACCGTTAGTGACGAGTTGTGACAATCATATACATTTATATATACTTATATAAATAAGTTATGTATCTCAAGACGTGTCTTTACGTTTACACAACCACCCCATGGTTGGGGTTGAAAACAAATATATAGTATGGAAGGTAAAACTTTTACATCAAGATAGCCTTTAGTAATGTATTCGGGTTTTTAAGTCAACTTGTGTCATGTTTTTAGTCATTTTATCGAACTCAATAATTTATGAAACTTTTACTACACTCAACTAAGTGTATTGACTCTATAGAAATGTATGGGTCATAATTTATAAAGGGGTTTAAGGGTTTCAAACAAAAATCATAACACAAAGATGTTAACAGCTTCGGTTTTGTCGGATAGGTCTCGAAAATCTTGATGGTTGGGGGTCAAAATGTTAGTTTTATGATAATAGGACATATGGGTTGTAATGCCAACACAAAATACTAGTTTTAGAAAAAAGAATCAAGTCATTTGAACCATTTTTGAGTGAGTTATGACCCCATGAAGTCGTCCTTGGAATTCTGTCCAAAAACTCATATTGTACCCATTTTCTTGTATTGACCATTTAGGGTATCAAAACTCCACCAAAAATCACGAAACCACTTGGGATGGATAGAGGATTCTTTAAACTTAATTTCTGACTCAAGAAGCGTCCATTTTGGTTTAGTTTTGACTAGTATATGACCGTCCAAAGTGGACTGAAAATTCTGCAAGCACGTTCTCGTTTTGAATGGTGACTTTTCTTTTGAAATAAACACAACTTGGGTGAACTTACACACAAAACAACTTGTGTACTTAATAAAATCAAAACTTAGGATATGAACACTCACTTAAAGCAAGCAAGGAGAAGGACGGAATGGTGTAGGAAGCTCGAACTCTTGAAATCACCCTTGAAACACCTTGAAACTTCAAAGCTCTAGCTAAACTTTTTAGTGGATTGTTCTTGATTTTTGAAAGAGTGAAATTGTGTGTGCATGTGTATATGTCGTATATATATATATATAGATAGAAAGGGGTGGGATTGAGTGTTAGACTTCTTCTAATCATCACAAGTCATGGTAGATGAGATGGATTTGACACCTTGCTTGTAATCAACTTGAAAAGGTATGGTTTGACATGACAACACACATGGAGAAAAGATGGAGTAGGCAAGGTGGGTGACCCCACCTTATTTCGGCCGAGAGAGGGTTAAGGGGTGGGGGGTTGGGTGTTGTCCAATCACTAGTTATCTCTCAATCATTAGTTAGATCGGTTCTAGTTAGAATACACTCGGTAGGTGATACCGTGATATAATACTCGGTGTAGGAACTTTTAGGGTGATTAAAACTTTATATCTATATACCTAGATGTATATATATATATATATACATACATATATAATTATTAGATGAAACGGGGTTTGAGTGTAGATCTCATAAGTCATCATCATTACTAATTGATGTTGGAGTGGAGTATAAGCAAGGATATAATGATGGTGATGTGATCTTTATGTTGCTTGCATCTTTGGTCATAATCATGATGATTATGACGCCTGAGTGTTGTGTAAGCAAAGCAATCATGATGATGATGTGATTTTTATGTTGCTTGCATCTTTGGTCATAATCATGGTGATTATGACGCTTGAGTGTTGTGTAAGCAAAGCAATCATGATGATGATGTGATCTTTATGTTGCTTGCATCTTTGGTCATAATCATGATGATTATGACGCATGAGTGTTGTGTAAGCAAAGCAATCATGATGATGATATTATTGATTTAGATGTGGTATAATACCTGAAATTTATACCCGCTTTAATATCTTTAATTATTAAAACGTTTCACTAGACTTTTACTGTCAAGTTCTTGTTAATCACCAACGACCGTACTTTGCGGGTTATCACTTTCCTAGTAATTCTTAAAAATTACTATTTTGATATAATTTCCTTTGTTAGATTCCTTGACTTTACTTAGTCAAAATAAAACTTCAGGAAATATATGTTATGAACGTACATTTATGTAATATGGATATTGACCTGAAATACTGGGTGTCACAGTATATATCCGAGTAAAACTTGAGTATTTGTATTGAATGATTGTATTTAATTGTAGATACGAATAGAACAAATTAGTGCACTAGAATTAGGTTTGAAAAGCGCTATATTGAATCGAAATACGGATACTAAAAATCTGAAATGTTACAGGCGAATCCCTACAAATTTCCCAATAATCAATTGGTGTTTCGCCACCAACGTCGTCTTGAAACCGGACCGTTGCTCTCCCCAAAATATCGGCATCGCTCTCACCACTTCTTCGGTCCCGCAAACATTCTTGGTAGATCCCGTGGAACTTTATGATCTTCCCTTTTATATGCGTCCATTTTGAACTGAATTGGTCTAAAGTTCGGTAACCAGACGGTACGCTCATGAAAGATTCGAATTTTTCACTAACGCGAGTCCATAACGTCTTTTTGTTTTGAGCGTTCCCTTCAAAAAAAAAATATTAAAATTAATAAACACAAAAAAATAATTAAAATTTATAAACACAAAAAAATATAATTAAATTTTTTTTACCGATTATTGGATCCTCCGAGACGTCTATAAACGCCTTAACCAAGTATAGTGGTTCGTCTTTGTCCCATTTTTTTGTATTCGGTCGGCTTAAAGTCTCTTGCGACACCTTATTTTTTCCTTTTTTTGTGAGACATTTTGAGTCTTGGCCACGGTTTCTTGTGACATTTCTTGAGTTTCCGGTACAAAGTCAAGTGATGTACGCGGTTGGTTCATTGGGGATTCGTAGTTAAACATTTGAACGTTTGGGTTTGGGTGGAAGTTCGGGTTGGGTTGAAAGTTCGGGTTAGGCTGGAAGTTTGGGTTGGGTGGAAAGTTTTGGTTCATTTGGTTAGCCATAAACGCGTTATCACGAGCCGCGTATTGAGCCCAAAAGTATGGGTTCGGATCGTTACTTATTTTTTTGATAGAAAAGTAGAAGATTAGTGAGTAGAAGAGTAGAAAATTAGCAAAAGTAGAAGATTAGTGAGTGAAAATATATCGAGTAAAATTTGGTATTTATAGTGAGTAAAAATAATATTATTAATAACTATTTAGTTTATTTTTAGTTGCAACGGTAACAAATAATCCGTTCAACGGTATTATTTACTAGATTAGCTCAATTTACTCACGTGATAAAAATCATGCCCGGAAACGACGGCGTGATAAAATGAACGAGGGGGCGGTGTGGGCTTAAAATCACGGCGTGATTATAGGCTAGACGTAGGACGACGACGTGATTTAGGCAATGTTTTAAAAACCGGTTCAAACAGGCCGGTAATACCGGTTGAACCGGGTCTCAGCCACTAGCCCGGTAAGTTTGAGCCCGGTAAATTAGAAGAACGGTATGTTAGTTGAACCGTCGGTATTACCGGTAATACCGGGTTATACTATTGTACCGGTTTTATTTATAAGTAAATTTTTATGTTTAAACTTAAAAAAAAATTGTTTGTCTGGATACACAAGGTCACAAATAGAATGTTTGTTAATCAATTACCTTCCATACGACCTAGTTTAGAAAAAAAAAATTAATTGATGTGTTCATCTTTAAAAAATAGCGGCCCATGTAAAAACTATGTTTAACCATCATCCTTCTGCTTGCCGTTAAAAACTTTTAAACGATAAAACTTCTTATTTAATATTGTAGAAAACGAAAATAGTTATGCTCTTGTTGATGAGGATGACGATGATAGTGAATTTTATCTTTTAAGCGATCGTGAACTTGATACATTCAACACTCTAATGGCATAAAACAATTGTGCATTTTTATTTTTAAAAAACTTTGTTGAAAAATTGAGTTCTTTTTTATTATGGATTAACTTTTAGATTATTTTTTATTATGAAAGCATGTAGTTTTGGATTATTTTTTGAGTTGAAGTTGTATTTTTATGGAATTATAGGGTTAACTAGTCAACCCGGTTGAACCGTCCGGTACAACCGTATGAACCATTTCTGCGCCTAATCCGATACAGTTTAAAAACCGGTTTTTAAAACATTGGATTTAGGTATGTATACCGGATGGCCTAATCTATGTAATCTTAACATTTAATAAAAAGAACTAATTACACGGATGGTCCCTGTGGTTTGGCCAAATTACGGTTTTCGTCCCTAGGATTCAAAAATTACAAATTTGGTCCAACATAGTTTGATTTTATTGCACCCAAGGTCCCTGCTCTAACTTTCGTTTGTTTTAAACGTTAAGTTCCCTCACGTGCTCCCCACGTGAGGGTATTTGATGTCGTCCAGACGGTCTATAAAAATATATATAAAACCTAAATTAGACTCCTAAGTAATAAAAGGAATACCTATGAACTAAACCGCACTGACAAGCAAGTGAACCCATCGAATGTAGCACAGCTTAACGGTAAACTGAGTTATCGAACCCTAGAGACACTATGTAACAAAACTAGACTCTGACTCTGACTAAAGATTGATTTGGTTTGGGGGTTTGACTACACTACTATTTAGACTAAGGAATGCAACAAACAAAGATCGACCCAACTATCAGGATGAAGTAATAAGGTGAAATCAAGAATAGGAAGAATACTACCTAGGTTGGAATCCTACTTGCAAAGTATAACTTCTACCGGTTCTGGAAACTAAGATGGATTTGGGTTTCTAAAGATGACAACTAAAGACAACCTAGTGGATCCCTAATCATTCTCAGGGTGTCACCAACTAAGCTACCTAAAGTGTACTAAACTCACCAGATGGTTAGATCACCTTTCGGGTATTTCTAACAATGACAATGTAACCGAATAGACAGATTACCTCTCAGTCTCACTGTCCACGATACATCAAAGATGCACGGGGTAATCTTAGAATAACAACTATGACTTAAACTAGCAACAATCACTAGACACCTAATACCAACGTCCTCTCAGACTGTTAACACTCAGATTCCTAATGACGAAGACTAGACAACTAATTCTCACCTCTCAGGTATTAAACTAGGACACACACACTCAATTCAAATCAACAATCAATCACAATCCCTATGGTCACTACGTCTAGCAAACCACTCACAATCACAAACCCTAAGATCTATGACATAGACACGCAGATCAAACTGGCAGACAACCACAATCAACGCAGGGAGTTATAATCAATCACATAATCAGACATGAGCATGCATATTCATCAAAATTATCACACAAAGATCCTTTACATAATCATTAGTCCATTCAAAATAACCAAAACCAAATAAAAACTGAAACTTTAACAAGTATTCATCATGTGACCTAGGCAATATATAAGTTTTAGCCTAGAATCATTCTCAAAACATTCAAACATAAGTAATAAGAACAAAACATGGTTTCAAACACATAATTTAAACATAAAGATTGAATCTTGGAAACCGAATAAGCTATAATAAACCAACCCGGATCCAAAGCTTGAACCTTTAGCTTCAAAGCTGCTTCCTACACCAAAAATCACCCTCAAACTCTCCTCTGGACGGCTAAAAGTCGAAATCCCCAAAGAATGGCCATTTAAAACATTAAATATTGGAAATTAGGGTTTTTTGCGGATTTACGGGCCTCTCGCGTACCGCGAGAGGCTGTCTTAATTCTTTCGCGTACCGCGACAGACAAAACAGTCGGGTGCCTTCCTTGAGTTACTCGTGTACCGTGACATATTAGGGCTAAGTCTTCGCGTACCGCGAAGGCTTGGAAATTGAACTTTTTCACTTTTGATCCTCCGACTTCGTTCTCGCGCTCGGTTTCTTCACGATATAGCTTCCTATTCCACACCAGCTCCTGTAAATATACAATAGACTCAGTACATAACATAAATGACTCAAAACAAAGACAAAACCATCTAAAGACGCACTAAAACAATGAAATAAATATGTGTGCTTTGCACTACATCAAATATCCCCAACACTTAACCTTTTTTCGTCCTCGAAAAAGCTGCAAATGGAATCATAACTCAGATCTAACTTAACAAACATCAATTACCAATTAGCAAAACATACTCACTCGTTAAAAAGCAACAATCAGTATTTCTGTCTGATTAAACCCAAGCACCAACTTTCAAGCCCCTGTTACGTGTTCTAATATTACATTACCAAGCAAATCAATCAATCTATGTGACTTACACTCAAAGTTACAGCTCTACCTAATCTCGTCTCACGGTCTTGTTTAGGCACGGATCAAACCATATAGATTTACCCTACCACGTTAAACTAAGATTTACAGGTTTTAGAAATCAGATGAAATATGAATGAATGGATGGAATATGAGCATTAATAAGCAAATTAAACTTCATCTAGAGGTGTTTCAACCAAGTCACTATCCTGGAAGGTAACACATAGACTAAGTCATATCAATAAGCACATAATAATCAACCCAGTGGTGTTTCAATCAGGCTGGAACCCGACGTGTGACACGTAGGCGAAACTTAGATTTCATCAAATAAGCTCAAGAATTATGGAATATGGATGCGGGCGCCACAGAAACTCGGATTTATTCTCATAAAAAGAGAGTGGTGTGCCAAAAATTTCAAAAACCTTTAAATTTTAACTTAAGATGAATACCCATAAGATATCATGAATACCTATTACCCTATGTTGACAGTTTCAGTATTACTGATTACCCTAAGATGAATACCCATAAGATATCATGAGTTAATTCAATTATTAATCTTGTTTAACACAAACAGGCTATTTAAAATTAGTCGCGTTTTTAATTATTTATTCATTTAAACTCACAAGTAGATCCAGTTGTACTATCATTTTCCAAGTATATGCAATTATTTCCAAGGATATTTTTCAAAATTTTTCTATTTTTTTTTTTGTATTTTTGAATTTTTATAAAGACAAACTAGACTCAACTAGACACTCACATCCCCACACTTGAAAAACACATTGTCCTCAATGTGAAGGAAGACACAACTATAAAGGTAAACCGAGTTATCGAACCCTAGAGACACTATGTAACAAATCTAGACTCTGACTCGGACTAAAGATTGATTTGGTTTGGGGGTTTGACTACACTACTATTTAGACTAAGGAATGCAGCAAACAAAGATCGACTCAACTATCAGGATGAAGTAGTAAGGTGAAATCAAGAATAGGAAGAATACTACCTAGGTCGGAATCCTACTTGCAAAGTATAACTTCTACCGGTTCTGGAAACTAAGATGGATCTGGGTTTCTAAAGATGACAACTAAAGACAACCTAGTGGATCCCTAATCATTCTCAGGGTGTCATCAACTAAGCTACCTAAAGTGTATTAAACTCACCAGATGGTTAGATCACCTTTCGGGTATTTCCAACAATGACAATGTACCCGAATAGACAGATTACCTCTCAGTCTCACTGTCCACGATACATCGAAGATGCACGGGGTAACAACTATGACTTGAACTAGCAACAATCACTAGACACCTAATACCAACGTCCTCTCAGACTGTTAACACTCGGATTCCTAATGACGAAGACTAGACAACTAATTCTCACCTCTCGAGTATTAAACTAGGACACACACTCAATTCAAATCAGCAATCAATCACAATCCCTATGGTCACTACGTCTAGCAAACCACTCACAATCACAAACCCTAAGATCTATGACATAGACACGCAGATCAAACTGGAAGACAACCACAATCAACGCAGGGAGTTATAATCAATCACACAATCAGACATGAGCATGCATATTCATCACAATTATCACACAAAGATCCTTTACATAATCATTAGTCCATTCAAAATAACCAAAACCGAATAAAAACTAAAACTTTAACAAGTATTCATCATGTGACCTAGGCAATATATAAGTTTTAGCCTAGAATCATTCTCAAAACATTCAAACAGAAGTAATAAGAACAAAACATGGTTTCAAACACATAATTTCAACACAAAGATTGAATCTTCGAAACTGAATAAGCTAGAATAAACCAACCCGGATCCAAAGCTTGAACCTTTAGCTTCAAAGCTGCTTCCTACACCAAAAATCGCCCTCAAACTCTTCTCTGGACGGCTAAAAGTCGAACTCCCCAAAGAATGGCCGTTTAAAACATTAAATATTGGAAATTAGGGTTTTTGCGGATTTAAGGACCTCTTGCGTACCGCGAGAGGCTGTCTTAATTCTTTCGTGTACCGCGACAGACAAAACAGTTGGGCACCTTCCTCGAGTTCCTCGTGTACCGCGACATATTAGGGCTAAGTCTTCGCGTACCGCGAAGGCTTGGAAATTGAACTTTTCACTTTTGATCCTCCGACTTTGTTCTCGCGCTCGGTTTCTTCACGATATAGCTTCCTATTCCACACGAGCTCCTGTAAATATACAATAGACTCAGTACATAACATAAATGACTCAAAACAAAGACAAAACTATCTAAAGACGCACTAAAACAATGAAATAAAGATGTGTGTTTTGCACTACATTAGTATTTCTGTCCATTCACTTATTTTTTTATTTATATTTATTTTGTTGTATTTAAGTATCGATATGTACCATCGTTCTTCAGACCCATCTTCTTCACCTGTGTTCTTCATCTTTACTCATCTACACCTGCGTTTTTCATCTTCACCATGGTTGTTTGTCAATGTGGAAAGTTAGCCGTTCTTCGCACATATTGGACAGATAATAACCCAGGCCAGCGATTCTACGGATGTCCGCTACAGGTATGTATTCCTTCCCTGACCTCACTTCTCCAGTTCGCTAATCTAACCCTAACCTCATCTTTTCTCAAATCGCTAGTTGTAGATTCCTTGGGTGGCTAGATCCTCCGATGTGCCATCGTTCGAAGGTAATAATTCCTGGATTGTTGAAGTCAAAAAACAAGCTTGAAATTGAAGTGAGTTGCTTGAAGGATCAAATTCGTAAGAAGAACAAAATGATAAGGCGGCTGGTGTTATCATTAGGGTTTATGAATGTTCTTTTCCTTTTTGTGTCTTTGAAATTATAGAATGTTTGTTTGTAAGGTTTGTTTTGCTTATCAATGTAATGTAGTTGTAGAAGGTGATGTTTTTAAGGTCTGTTATGGTTATCAGTGGAATGAATTTGATGTTTGGGACTTTTACCAATGTGTTTTTGGACTTTTACCAATGTGGCAATTTTAATACCAATTGCATACCACTTTGTCCAATTTTGATACATTTGTGACATTAAACATTCAACATTTCATACCACTTTGAATATTAAACAGACAAACATGAAATACCAATTTTAAACAGAAAACACAACATGAAATACCAATACTAGTCAAACATACATTCCCAATTGAAATACCATTGTTAAACATAATTAAACCACATACCACTGTCAAACATACATGAACCAAATTGAAATACCATAGTCAAACATAACATGTCTACCAAAACAAATCATAAACATCAAAAGATAAACCAAAAGTCAAACAAATAGAAAACACATCAAGCAGTAGAACCCCCTCCCCTCCCTGTCCTTTGCAGCTCCTTGAGTTGTGGCCACGATTCTTGCGCTTTGAACAGGTCACTGATCTGTACTTCCTTGACAACTTACCTCCCCTGTCCATCTCATCCTCCACTTCAGCTTGGTTCCTGATCCTTTTCTTTCTTGGCCTACCAATTGGTGTGTGGTGCAGGGGTGGGGTAAGGACAGTTGGAATCTGTGACTTTGGCCAAAGGTTCTTGCCATTGATTGGGCCAACATTGTAAGAGTAAACTTCCTTCCATATTTCAAGCAAGTAACATTGATGAACCCATGTTTTGGGTATACCAACCTGCAGACCATTTTGTGCCATATCCCAATTTGTAGCAACTGCATGCTTACATGGTATCCCTGTTAACTCCCACCTTCTACATGTACAAGACCTCTCAATTACATCTACCACACACTGATCATGAACATTTCTTGGGCCACTTACCTGGTATTTGCTGCCCCCATTCCAGATAACTGTGTACTTTGCAGCTTCAGTCTTTATGCCATCAAGGAGTTTTGTAGCTGTTGGGGTTAGTGGGCCATTGCACTTGCCAATCACCTTGATGACATTCACAATCCTCTTCATTAGGTATTCTCTGACATAATCCAAAGATGAGATTATAGGCTTGTCCCTGCCATCTACAAGTCTTCCATTAAGTGTCTCACACATGTTATTCAGCAGTACATCAGTTTTAGCCCTCCCTAAAACAAAAGCCAAGGCAAAACTGTAAAACATATTCAATACAATGCTAAACTGTAAAACATATGCAAGCCAAATTAGGTACCTGTGAAATGAGCCCTGGACCAATGAAGTGGTGGAATAGCAACTAACCAGTTATGAGCCTCGTTATTGTATGACCTAAATTGATCCATCCTAGTTTCAAATTCTGGAACAGTTAAAGCAGTTGCACATCCCCATAACATGTCCTTATATGCTTTCCCTCTCCAACGAAGCTTCATGTTCTGATGGATATGCCTAAGGCAATATCTATGTTCTGCAGCAGGGAACACTTGAGTAATGGCTGGTATTGTCACACCCCGACCGATGGCGGAATCATCGAGGCGGACAATGGAATGATTGTTCAAAAGCACATGATAACTAAAATATTGCATAATTCATTAATTTAATTAAAGACAACAAACATTCAAGTACAATACAAATTCAAATAACCTAGTCTATTTCAAAACATTGATTTAATTAACTAGGTCCATAAGTTCTTAAGTGGTAGGATCTTCAGCAAACAATCACATATCCAAACCTGAAACATTATTTAAATCAAGTGTCAACTATAAAGTTGGTGAGTACATAGGTTTAGTGGAACCGATAAATAGTAGATGAAAACGTTTTGCAACTCATTGTTTATCTTGTTAAACATAGCATACATGGTTGTGTCATTTATCTAAGCACAATTCAAACCTTGATTGACGCGCTTAAACATAGCACAACAGCTAGGTCCGGTATGTTTGAATATAGTTACCCACTATATCCGATATGTTTGAATATAACACGCGGCTATATCCGAGTATGCAGTAATAAACACCCTAACCGGGTGGGCTGGTCAGGCACAATAGATCTATTAATATTACTATTGGTTTTCTTGTGTTTAAAATAAATAAGTGTACACCCAAGATAATAAGCATATAATCCACATGAATAACACGTATAAACAACTTGATTGAGTAGCATGAAATAATGTTTCACCCCAAAGTATGTAAAAATGTAAAATAGGGGCTATGTAACTCACCTGGCTAGCGGATGTTTTTAACCCACGAGTGTAGGTGATAAGGACGTTGAAATCTAAGCACGTTGAAACCCTATGTGGATACATAGGTATTATTGTATGTTTGTATGTGTGTATTCGTATTTAAATGTGTATAGGTTTATAAATAAAAACATTTCTTAAGATTTATTTGTATAAGATATTGTAGTAAAATGATAACGATTTTTGTAAAACTTAACTTATAAAAATATATTTTTTTAATCTCGTTAAAATATTATATTTTTAAATAAGTAGTTATTATGTTTAATGTATTTATAAAAAAATTTCTTTTTATTTATTTATATCATTATTATTATATATCTTTTTTTATGAGTTAAAACTATTTTAACAAGTTTATAAAAATATAGGGTATCATTTTTATAAAAATTGGGCGGGTTGAATATGTATAAAAAGTTATTTAATGGTTTCAAAAATAAACGAACGAGTCAAACAATTCGTAATAGTTTTTATTGTATAGAGATAATATTAAAATATGATAAAATAAATAAATAAAATAAAAACAGAAAAATTTGGGTTGGGCCGGAGGCCATCAGGTTCGAACCCGCGACCTCGGACATAATCACACACACGCATAACCAGCCAGGCTACTACCCATCGCTGGTTATGTGTGTATCGTTTAATACTTAACCATATGTTCAAAACAGATCGCTGGTTCTCGGCAACCGGCAAACCGTGTCCGAGAACACTTGTTTGCCCGGTAATCGATGGTTTGAAGTCGCGATTTCGATTGGGATAGATTGCCAGTTGATAATAGAAGATAACGGAACAATTTTGAGGCTCGAACCTGGTCGCGAAGGGTCTGGTCGGCAGGGTCTTAAATCCGAGAATGTCAAGAATGGGAATCAAGCTTCGGGATGGAATTAGACTCTGATATTCTGGTCACAGCTTCTCACAGTGACGACGAACACAATTCTGGTTTCAATTTTGAGTGAGAGTGGGTGGAGAGAGGATGGCGGCTCGTGTAGGTCCGATAATAGCTATTTATAGCCGAGCTCGATCCCGATAATGGGACAAGCAATTGAGCATGTCCAGACACTCGTCTGGACGAGACGAAACTGTCGAGCCATCTTTTAGGCGTGGAGGTCTACTGTCGGGGCCAATTGCGTGGCGTGGACTTTTGGCCACAAACACGATCACACTTTTCGTATGTTTAAACGACAAATTGGTTGGGGGCTTATGCTCGCGTGGGGACGACGAGGTCAGGGAGACCAATTTTGGCTGTCGAGGTGCAGGGAATAGGCGTGTCGAGTGGGTCGTCAGAAATTTGCTTGGACCGCCGGTCAATGGGGAAGACGGCCGGAATTGCGAATTAGGATTTGGCAATTTTGGTCCCTGGAGTTTACTTCTGAATTTATTTGGTCCCTGAGATAATTACGGATGAGTCCTTGTGGTTTGATTTGTCCACATTTAGTCCCTTAACTGATTTTTTTTTAAAACCTTGTAGTTTAATTATTTTTAAAATAGACCCTTAACTTTTTATGAAAATAATTAATTAAATTTATTTTTAATTTCAATTATATTTTATAAACTTATATTATTATTATAAATATATTTTTATAAAAGTTAATTATTATTTAGATAGATTATCATATTTATATATGAACCTTTTTAATTTAGATTTTTATATAAGTTTAAAACTTATAAAATTTTAATTATTTTAAATCCATGAAATATATATTTTGTACGAGATTAAATAAAAAACACTTTCATTTCATTTAATAAAAATGATTACATGATATATATTACAAAAGCGTAAATTAAAAACCCGAAATGTCACAGTCTCCCCGTGTTAAAGGAATTTCGCATCGAAATTCAACTAGTGGAGGCTATGAAAAGAGATGCGGATATTTGGATTTCATTAGGTCTTCACGTTCCCAAGTGAACTCGGGTCCACGTTTAGACTCCCAACGGACCTTGACAATGGGGATGCGGCTACGCTTGAGTTTCTTGACTTCACGGCCCATGATTTCCACGGGTTTCTCAACAAAGTGCATTTTCTCGTCAATACGCACTTCATCAAGAGGGATGTGGAGATTCTCGTCGGCTAGGCACTTTTTCAAATTAGATACGTGAAAAGTCGGATGAACGTTGTTGAACTCTGAAGGAAGATCGAGTTTGTAGGCCACTTTTCCTACCCTTTCGAGTATCTTGAATGGACCCACATATCGAGGTGCAAGTTTTCCTTTCTTTCCAAATCGGACTACGCCTTTCCAAGGTGATACCTTTAGAAGAACCATATCCCCAACTTGAAATTCCAAGGGTTTTCGTCGTTTATCGGCATAGCTCTTTTGCCGACTCCTTGCTACTCGAATGTTGTCACGAATAAGAGAGATTTTATCGGTGGTCTCTTGGATAAGCTCGGGACCGGTGATTTGTGCTTCACCAATTTCGTTCCAACAAATCGGTGAACGACATTTCCGTCCATAAAGAGCTTCGAACGGTGCCATGTTAATACTTGTGTGGTGGCTGTTGTTGTAGGAAAATTCGATCGGTGGTAGGTGAGAATTCCAATTGCCACCAAAGTCAATGACACAAGCTCTAAGCATATCCTCGAGGGTTTGGTTGGTTCGCTTGGTTTGTCCATCAGTTTGAGGATGATAAGCCGTACTTAAATCCAAACGAGTACCAAGCGCAGATTGTAATGATTGCCAAAATCGGGAAGTAAAACGCGAATCACGATCGGAGATGATGTTCAATGGGATTCCGTGCCGACTTACGATCTCATCAATGTAGATCCGAGCCAATTTCTCGATTCGATAGTCCTCACGAATAGGCAAGAAATGAGCAGACTTTGTGAGTCGATCGATAATAACCCAGATACTATCGTGCCCACTAGAAGTGCGTGGGAGTTTGGTGATGAAGTCCATAGCAAGGTTCTCCCACTTCCACATGGGAATTTCAGGTTGTTCGAGGAGTTCGGAAGGCTTCTGATGTTCGGCCTTTACTTTAGAACAAGTTAAGCATTTTGCCACAAAGAGGGCAATATCCTTTTTCATTCCAGGCCACCAATATAGTTGACGAAGACCCATGTACATCTTATCAGCTCCGGGATGTACCGAATATCGAGTTTTATGGGACTCGTTCATCAAAAATATACGAAGGTTGTCGCGATAGGGAACCCAGATACGATCCACGTAATACAATAGGCCGTTGGCTCTGGTTTCTAGCAAGAGTTCTACACCACATGCCATTTCTTGGTACATGTTTCCCTCGGTAACCGAGGTGTGTTGTGCTTGGAGAATGCGGGCTTGGATATCGTTACGAATATGAACACTATGAAGCATGATACGTTCCTTACGACTCAAGGCGTCGGCTACAACATTTGCCTTGCCGGGGTGGTAGCGAATCTCGCAGTCGTAGTCGTTAAGAAGTTCGACCCATCGTCGTTGCCTCATATTAAGTTCTTTTTGATTGAAAATATGTTGGAGGCTTTTGTGGTCGGTGAAAACCACGCATTTGGTGCCATAAAGATAGTATCTCCAAATTTTCAAGGCGAAAACGACAGCACCCAGCTCGAGATCATGGGTCGTATAGTTCTTCTCATGGATTTTGAGCTGACGTGATGCGTATGCAATTACTTGGCCACGCTGCATAAGAACACAACCAAGACCTTGGTTAGATGCATCGCAATAAATGACAAAGTCGTCATTACCACTAGGAAGAGTTAGGACAGGAGCATTGCAGAGCTTGAGCTTGAGAGTTTGAAAAGCTTCCTCTTGTTTGGGTCCCCACTCGTAAGGTTTACCTTTGTGAGTCAAGGCAGTGAGCGGGACCGCAATCTTGTAGAAATTTGAGATGAAGCGACGATAGTAACCCGCTAGTCCAAGGAAGGAACGAATCTCGGTAGGAGTCTTAGGAGTACTCCAATTTTTTACCGCCTCGATCTTTGCCGGGTCCACATGAATCCCCTTATCGTTGACTATGTGTCCCAAAATTGAACCTCCTTTAGCCAGAATTCACACTTGGAGAACTTGGCGTATAGTTGATCTTTCTTCAAGAGCTCCAAAATCAAACAAAGATGTTGTTCATGCTCCGCTTTTGTTTTAGAATAGATGAGAATGTCGTCAATGAAAACGATCACGAACTTGTCCAAATAAGGTTTGCATACACGGTTCATGAGATCCATGAAAACCGCAGGTGCATTAGTCAAGCCAAAAGGCATGACCATGAACTCGAAGTGACCATATCTAGTCCGAAAGGCAGTCTTCGGAATGTCTTCATCGAGAACACGAAGTTGATGGTATCCGGAACGAAGGTCAATCTTGGAGAAACATGTTGAACCTTGAAGTTGATCGAAAAGATCGTCGATACGGGGTAAAGGATAACGGTTCTTGATTGTAAGCTTGTTGAGTTCACGATAATCAATGCACATTCGAAACGATCCATCCTTTTTCTTTACGAACAGCACGGGGGCACCCCAAGGTGAATGGCTTGGTCAGATGAATCCTTTGGATGAGAGTTCTTGTAATTTGACTTGCGAGTTCTTGCATCTCGGAAGGTGCAAGACGATAGGGAGCTTTTGCCACGGGAGTTGCTCCGGGCACAAGGTCAATACGAAACTCTACTTGTCTAGGGGGAGGAAGACCGGGTAAATCCTCGGGGAATACCTCGGGAAAGTCTCGAATGATCGGAATATCTTGCAATTTCTTACCTTTGTCTTTTGTGTCAACTACGTGGGCCAAGAAGGCAACATACTTTTTCCGCAAGTACTTTTGTGCCAACGTGCAAGACATGAGTTGAAGACCACGACACGGTTTTTCACCGAAAATAACTAACGTGTCGCCCGAAGGGAGAGGTATACGAATGCACTTTTCGTAGCAAATAACCTCGGCATGGTGCTTGGATAACCAATCCATGCCAATTATAATATCGAAGCTTCCCAATTGCATTGGAAGGAGATCAACAGAGAATTCATGATTATTAAGCTCGAGATTGTAGTCGCGGATAACAGAATTTATAGTAATAGATTTTCCGTTTGCTATCTCCACGGAATAAGAATTGTCAAGCTTAGTTCTTTGTTTAGCAAGTCGAGATTCAAACGTAAGAGACACAAAACTCCTATCGGCACCGGTATCAAATAAAATGGATGCATAATGATTGTTTACGAGAAACGTACCGTTTATCACGTCGTTGTTTGCTTGTGCCTCATTAGCGTTTATGTTAAACGCTCGTCCTTGGGGACCACCTTGATGATGAAGTTTTGGGCATCGGTCACGGAAATGGTTTGGGTCTCCACATTCGTAACATGCCCGACCATTGAGAGGTGCCGGATAGTTTGGACGGTTGGTTGGAGCAGCTTGATGGACGGGAGGACAGGTACGACAAGTAGTGACCACATGTCCATATCGCCCGCAGCTTTAACACAATCGGCATGGTAAGTTGGCAGGATGGTGGTACTTGCAGGTCTGACATTGGGGATTTGGACCCAAATAAGGTTTCGGGTTTTGACCCAAAGGGGCCACTTGAATAACAGGTACGGTGGGAGTTACGGCTGCGAAGTTTCGACCCTTTCGTTTCTTGTTACGGTTAGAAGACTCGGGTTTTATATCTTTGACGGCCGCAAAAGTAGAAACAACCTTCTTGGAACCCTTTCTTGTTAAGGTTCCGGCTTTGACGTGGTTGTCGGATAGCGTAGCGGATAGACGAATAGCAGCTTCAAATGTAGGAGGATTGCTTCCTAACACAGCATCCTGAATTTGCATAGGCAGCCCGCCTATGTATTTTTCAATTTCCCGAGCAAGGGGAGTGATCATATGAGGTACCAGTAGGCTCAGCTCTTGAAATCGGGTGGTGTAAGCCAGATTATCCCCGTTGTCTTGGGCAAGATCCCGAAACTCAGTCTCGAGCTTCCTCATTTCATTTCGAGGACAAAATTCATCAGTCATGGCTTTCTTCAGATCATCCCATGATAAAGATGTAGCAACCTCAACACCACGAGTGCGTTTCTCACCGTTCCACCAGGTGAGGGCTCTCTTTTGAAGTACACTTGTGGCATAGCGAACCCGAAGATTATCGGGACAGTCACTTGTGGCATAGATTTTTAATTATTTTCAAAATAGACCCTTAACTTTTTATGAAAATAATTAATTAAATTTATTTTTAATTTCAATTATATTTTATAAACTTATATTATTATTATAAATATATTTTTATAAAAGTTAATTATTATTTAGATAGATTATCATATTTATATATGAACCTTTTTAATTTAGATTTTTATATAAAATTTTATATAAGTTTAAAACTTATAAAATTTTAATTATTTTAAATCCATGAAATATATATTTTGTACGAGATTAAATAAAAACACTTGCATTTCATTTAATAAAAATGATTACATGATATATGTATTACAAAAGCGTAAATTAAAAACCCGAAATGTCACTGGTATGATTCCCTGCAAACAAATACAAGAAAGTATGAAAGTTTATAGACTTTAACAACTTAATTGAAAAAGAAATAATGCAAACAAATAGTTGAAAGTGTATACCTTCTGCCTATCAGAGATAAAGGTGAAATTGCACTTCTCATCCAAACCCAAATCATCAGCAACACACTGTAAGAACCAGATCCAGGAATTTTTGTTCTCTGCCTCTACAATGGCATAAGCCAGTGGGTAAATTCCATTATTTGGATCCAACCCTACTGCAGTAAGCAGTTGCCCAGGATAAGGCCCTTTCATAAATGCCTCATCCAACCCTAAAATTTGCCTCCTACAAGCTCTAAACCCACGTTTCAGACCCCCAAGACATATGTATACATGCTTGAAAATCCTTGTTAAATCTTGATTGTTTTCATCCTCAACATGAATCTTAATAGTGGTGTCAGGGTTTGTACTTTGCAACTCAAGAATGTAGTCTCTGAGCCTTGAATATTGCTCTTTATAGTCTCCCTGTACTTGTTTTGATGCTTTAGCCTTTGCCCGAAATGCCTTCATCATTGAAATTATTACTTGTAACTTCCTCAAATACTCCTGTTGTACAGCTTTAACCGGAATCTAGGGATTTGTTTCAACTTGATTGACAAGCCAAAAGTCTTCAGCTATATATCCAGCGGTACAAGCTTTGATATTCCTGGATTGGAGGCACTTATGCTCTGAGTTATACGTCTTCACCATCCAAGTATCCACATATTTTCATTGCTTTGATGCATATAGTAGCCATGGACAGCCAAGCAGATTCCCTTTTCCTTTTTTGTCGTTGCTTCCACTTGCCCCACCTACCTCATTACTGCTTTTAAGAGGTTCACCTAGCCCATTAACCTGTTGACCTGGCCCATTAACCTGTTGAATAGGCCCATGAGGAACAAACCCCTTGCAAACAGCTCTAACCCTCCTTTTATCATTTTTTACAAATGCCAACTCCCTCCTTGTCACAACATCATGATTCTTTACCTCATACTTAAACTCCTTAGCAGATCCAAAAACTTGTCCAACAAAAAATGTAGCACCAGCAACACCACTAGCAATTCTCTTTTTCCTTTTCCTTCTTAACTCCCTTAACTTCTTGCTTTTAATTGATTCAAAATCATTAGATGAATCTTCAGATAGGCTATCAAGTGAGTCATTAGCCACACTATCAACATTTTAGTCCTCATCTACATCAGCACTATCTAAATTACTCATCCCCATGCTACTACCACCGACAAATTCAACTCCTTCATCAACATAGTCTTGGTAATCTCTCATATCAACTTCTACTTCATCAACCTCATTTGCTTCATCAACAATGTAGTCACTGTCTTCACTGTCACTATCAACAGAATCTCCATCAATGTTTTGTGAAGATGGGAACTCTTTAGAAAAGTCAATAGACTCAAAATCATCTAAGCTGTTAACATTAGTAGTAGACTGCCCCCTCTTATCATTACCACTTACTAGCTTATCACCATTGCCACCAACTACCTCATCACCATTACCTTCTGGCTCAGCCTCATTACCTTCTGGATCATCCCCATTACCTTCTGGATCAGCCACATTATCCCTATTAGAATTTGACTCCTTATTATGCCACTCTAGGAACAACTTCTTTGAAGCTACCTTTTTCTTCTCAAGTGGCCTAATAGTATTATATCCTACATCCTCTAGTTCCTCAATCACAACTTTAGAGGATTGAGGGGATTTAGAGTAAGTGTCCAACTTAGTTTCACCATGTTCAATGTAAAGATCAATGACCTTGTGATCTTTTACATATTTACTCAAATGAAGAACATCATGATCATTACCTATTGCAATTAAACCAAAATCTAAGTCTTTACCAGGTATTCTAAAGTGATAGAATAATTTTTCCCCATTTCCGTCAACCCTAATTCTTCCATCATAAAATCCACTTCATGGACAGAAAACTCGTCAATATCCAACATGTCAACATAGCTAACCCTACCATACGTATACCTTCGACCTGGAATATTTCTAAAACATCCACCATGATGAAATCTAAAGGAGAACATACTGGGGTTACCACCTGTTTAGACACAAAAACACAAAATCATCATAAAAAATACAACTTTAGCACACTTTAGTCAAGAAAAAAGCTTGTGAGAGTTTGAATAAACACATACCGTATTCCTTCTTTTCATCGACCTGGTCAGCGATTGAGCTTCTAATGCACCACACCATTATTGGTTCACGAAGTGCAACTGTCGATGGTAGACTATTTTTTAGGGTTTGTGATTGTTATGGGGAGAAAGAAGACGAAGGGTTCAGACGTTCGTGCGAAAAAGACGAAGGTGTAGAGAGAGAGGTGGGAGGGAAAACAACTGACAATGGGTATGTGATTGATAAGCATCTTTATAATGAGGGATAAGTGAATGGACAGAAATATCCTCACGTGAGGGAACTTAACGTTTAAAACAAACGGAAGTTAGAGTCAGGGACCATGGGTGCAACAAAATCAAACTATGTTAAACCAAATCTGTAATTTTTGAATCCTAGGGACGAAAACCGTAATTTGGCCAAACCACAGGAACCATCCGTGTAATTAGTTCTAATAAAATATAAAAATTATAAATATAATATCAAATTTATATAAAAAGATATATTAAAATATTTATCATTATAGCACGGGTTAAAGCTAGTATTATATATACTTTGTAACTTTGTGAAACAATTTCTTTATTTGTGTCTGAATTTCTCAAAACAAACATCAACGCCGAGCCACTATCCTTCTTTCCCCTTTCTGTTCTAGGGCTTGCTAGGATCAAATTGGAAACAAAAAAAATACAGATCGAAGAAATTCGTTGAAGATGGAGAATTCTAGTATCCTGTCGTACGAAAAGCTCGAAGGGCTGGCTAATTGGGTGGGAAGCAACGTGGCGTCGGCGTTCTTCGCATCTCTCGATCGTTTTTCATGCGTCAACGTAAACACCTCCGATTCCGACGACGAGAACGAAAATGAAGAAGAAGCCAAAGATCGTCCGCTCATGTTAACAAATCTCCCAGCATCCGATCATTCCGCACACAAACCCACCTCCGTCGAGGCTCTCCCCGTCTAAATCTGGGGATTCTTACCAAGAACAAAAGTATGTCTGTGAGTTTTTTATTAATTAAAAATGTCATATAATCCGTTTGATGTGATCCTACTGTAATCGCTTAATTATGATTTCATTTTTGTTGATCTTCATACCTGTTTTTTTATTAATTTGTATTTGATCTTTCCGCGTGAAGAAATTGTTTTAGTCAAAAGCAAATCCTAGAAGATGACGTGTAGATATCTATCTGGAATAGGTAAATTTTGAAATGTTGGTCCTTGGTTTTCAATCATTCAAGGAGCATGCATTTTGCTTTAGACTTTTGAAATTAAGTAATCATCTAAGATTATAGGTGTTGAAGACATTATCTTGTATAATACTACCCTCAACCAAATATTTCAGGTTTAGCTGTTTTCATCGTACCACATCATGGTCTTGATATTTTCATTCCATTAAGACTTTCTAGAAATAATCTGATCGCTATCACCATGCCCCACGTGTGACAGTTATACAATCTCTAGCAAGAAGATATAAAGAATCTATATCTGGATTTACATAATGGGGATGATGTGCCACAAGGTGGACTACAAGACGGAAGCTTTTCTTCAGGCCAAGTTGCAGAACTTTTGGAATTGGCTCTAGAAAATAGTCCCCACCCAGCTAGAAAGTAACAAGGTGGTAATGGGCTCGTGTGAACTTTCAGACCCGACCTATGGTAATGCTACTGATGCACCAGCAGAGAAGCCTTTATAGGATCTCACTGTCTTCTGTTGTGAAAAAGGAGACTATTTTCTGATGGTAGCAGTCTCAAACTTTGCTTGAATCTTCAAGTGGAACTAGAAACTTCAAGAATGTTACCTGCGAGACTACAGTAACTGCAACAGCCAACCTGAAACAAGAAATCCTTGTTTTTTTCCGCATGTGATTAAAATGAATGAACATAAACTTGAACGGGCAGTAACTGTTTCTTGTATGTTTATGCAGTCAATAGTCCGAACAGACCGAATCCTAACTTTTCCACCAGTTGACCCACTTACAAAATAATTTTTATCTACAGGATAAAACTGAACACGTCACATAGTTGTGATTTTATGATGACAAACACTCCCAACTCTCCACTGCTGATCAATGGATGATGTTATAAGAAACTGTAACAAGATTCATTGTTTTAGCCATGGTATCAGCAACCTTAATTTGTCTATCTGCAAGTTTCTGAACCAATGGAACCGTACAATTTTTTATAATTTTCTCCCATCTGAATCTTGAATTCGAATTAGAGAAGGCAACCGAAGAATCTTCTTCACCATTGGAAGAGTGAAGAAAACTTGCATTTTCGTTACTTATTCTTTTGGATTTTCAATTTTTTTTAGTTTACTGTGTTTTTATAGACTATTGTGTTTTTCATAATGCTTTTATAGCTTTGTTGTTTTTCATTATGCCTTTTTCTCATATAGATTTTCATAAGGCCATCCGTAGTGGTTTCATATTCAATCCCGTCACGTCAACATGGGGCAATCACTAAACCAAATCACTAGGGGGCGTTTGGTTCACGGAATGTTTTGAAAGGAATTGGATTGTTTAAAAGGAATTGAAATTTGTAGGAATTGGAATTAATTCCTTTCAAAATTGTAAAATTGTTTGGTTGGTAAATTCCAAAAAGAAATTGGATTGTTTGAAAACCAAAATTACAAAATTACCCTTTTAACACCCGCTCACCGTTTCTCATCATCCATGAAAACCTGCTAACGCTAACATGTTCTCATCATCCGGTTTTCTAATCGTCTTCATCTTCTAAACAACTTCATCGTGAGGCACAAAAGGTTGGAGGAATCTGGTGAGTGATTCCGATTTTTAGCATCTATGATCACTGTAAACTTCTAATCTAATCTTCTAAATGCTTCATATGATTTCTTCAATCGATTGTTCTTCTGTTCGATTCCGTGGCCGCGACTTTCCCCTTTTCCGATTCCTTAGATTTTTAAGTATTTTCTGTGTTTTTAGTTCCCTTCTCGATTCCTCAGTCCCGTTGTTCGATTCCTTGATATTTTGATCGATTTGTGCTTAAGGAACAATCTTCATTAATTGAACGACTGTTGCAGGTTCTAATCGACCGAAGTAAGTCGACTAAAGCATAAATGTGAAATCGATCAACTTAATTTGATTCTGGAAACTGACATAATAAATTTCAATTGATTACAATGATTTGCGGTGGTGCAATGATAGAATAATTACAATTGATTTAAATGATTTGCAGTGGTTGAATCGATAAAATTAATTTCAGTTGATTTGGAACTAGAAGAGGATACTGAATCAATTTCATTTGATTTCAATAATTTAGATACCGAATAAACTTCAGTAGTTTCTATTCTATTTGACACTTGAATTAATTTTGATACTCATCATTTCAATAGATAGAATAAATTTGCAGGTTCAAACCGATAGAAATTTGGATACTTGATTTTAAAGGGGAGCATTTTGGTAATGTGCAAACATTCCATTGGAAAGTTAACCATTCCATCACCTATGGGAAGGAATATTAAAATCCTTTAATTGAGGGAATTGATTGGAATGAATTCCAATTTCAATTCCATTGTCGACCAACCAAACACATTTTTGGATGGAATTAATTCTAATTTCAATTCCAATTCCTCGCAATTCTGTGAACCAAACGGACCCTAAGATGCGTAGTGGTTTCACTATTCACATACAAATATATACACACATAAATACACACACCACAAGGCCCCAACGCCCGTGAATCCACCCACGCCCCCAATCACGCCCCCATTCACGGCGCGGTGTTCCACACCCATGAAAGGGTCAGGTGGATCACGCCCCCCTTTCACGCCCCCACTACACATGCCCTAATGATGAATCATATACATTGTTGTTTTTATTTTCAAATTGAATTGTTGAATTTAGTTATTTTTAATATAATTTGTTTTTCTGTATTTTGATTTCTTTTATATAAATTTATTGACTTATCATATATTTAGTTTTTGTTTATAAATTGCGTATTACTTATGAGCTAATATGGTTTTTGAAACCGATTCAACCAGTTCGGCTGATCCAACCAATGAAGCGGTAAACCGATAGGTTTAACAATCAATCCTCTTTTCGAAACACCAGAATTAAGTACTAGGGTTGTTTACGAGTTGAACTGAACCGAGCGAGCAAAAGTCTGCTTGAACTCGGTTCATTTACAAATCGGGCGGCTTGGTTCGAATTTACAAAATTGAGCAAGATGTTAAGGCTCGAACTCGGTTCGGTTTATACTCGAGCAGCTCGGTTCGACTCGATTTCAAATGAAAATTTATTACAAAACTTCAAATTGTCATTCATTCAAGAGTTCCAACTTAAACTCAACAATTTAACAAAAATACATACAAAATAAGTTCAATAAAATTCAAATTTAAAACACAAATTAAGTTCTAACTCAAACTCAAATATTAAGAATTCTCATTTTCAAAAGAATCATGGTTAAACATGTTCGGATTTTGTATACCGTTTAAGAATTGTTATAGCAACGGAAGCGAATAGTATATAACTTTATAAAATCATTTTCATAAAAACTTGCAAAAGATCCATTTGAAAGAATCCTGATACTAAAACAAAACCATATGGTGTTAGAAAACTACAACCTTTGATGGCTTAGTGGTTGACCTTTGATGAAGATGTAGATGCTCCACAAAGAAGTATCTACACCAAACAATTGGCTCCAACGAGGTGCTAGCCATAAAATCGAGATTTGTCAAGACAGTGAACTCCAAGAACCACCTTCTTGTAGTGTATAAAATGATGTATTTAATTTGAAAGACGAGAACACTTCCAAGTATCACTAAAAACCTTATGGATTAAAGTCTTGGTAACAAAGGAACTTAGTCTTGCAAAGAACTTATTGGTTCTTACTTGGCCGAAAATCACACCCTCTCCCTCTCTAACCCTCATTTTGAAGTCTAAGACCACATTCCCTTAAATTAGCTAAGAAAGGGGAGGGAAATGAGTTTGTCTCTTTTCCTTAAATACCAAAAGTTACATGCATGTAAGTTATGCTTTACAAGATGTATCTAGTTCAATCATGACTATTTTAGTTGATGCATAACTAGATGCCAATTATCTAGTTACATACCTAACAAAAAGTCAATAACATAATTAATCTAGGTTAGTTGGTAATCTAACCAGATTAATACATAATCACAAGATTACTGGTAAAAACTAATAAATCAACATTTATTAATACATCATTAATATTATTTAAATAATAACTATTATTAAATCATATTATCCTATTTATTATGTTACCAAATAATAAATATAAATATAAAATAGCTTTGACATGGTTTACTGTTTAATCACATTAAGCGTGTGTTGAATAATGTTGTTTAATGTGTGACCCTCAGTGCATCATATATCAATAGCCACAATTATATATATATATATATATATATATATATATGTGTGTGTGTGTGTGTGTGTGTTTTGTGTCTATTATAAACCATGCTTTGTTGTAAAAACTAGAAAATCATTTTCTAGTCACATATTCAATATATTTTATCTTGTGGCTATCATTAAATTTAGATTTTTTAGTTTTAATTGAAAAAACATGTGGTCTATATTTATTACAGGGGTAAAAGAGTAATTACATTTTTAATTAAATCATAATTAAATCTGGATTTTTTTATTTTTTATTTAATCATCCATATCTCATGCAACAAGTGAAAAATATCCTACTTTAGACATGTGTAAAAATTAAATACACATGTGTAATAATTAAAATAAAATGAGTAAAAACCATATACGTAAATCAAGGGAAAAAATTATACATCCAAATACCGAAATATCTTTACTACTCTCTCTAGATCTTTAAAACAAATGAAGAACACGTTCTTTACATATGTGTAAAAACCAAATAAACATGTGTAATAATCAATATAAACACGAGTAAAAACTCAAAAACAGATTTTATGTTGTGTAAAACCTAAAACATATCATAAAACCCATAATTACACTGTATAAACAGAATAAAATCAAATACACATGAATAAGAACTCTTTACACATGTGTAATTTCAGTTTACACTTGTGTAAAAAATCAAATAAACATGTTTAAAAATCGAATACACGTGTGTAAAAATAAAAACGTATTTGTAAAATCAAACTAAAAAAACCCAAATATCAACCCTTACTTGGGAAATTTTAAGAAATCTTGCAGATCTAGAGAAATATCTGTAGAACTTGAACCCATTTCACTTTTTGATCTTGAAACCACATATTGAACCACTTTTGAGCGATATATAACCTAAAAATGAGCAACAAATTTTGTAACACCACAAATATATATATTTTAAAAAGTTTCAGATGTGTAAATTCATTTTACACTTGTATAAAGAACCTTAAACCCTTGACAACTAACATTAGATCAGGCGCGATTGAACAACAAATTCTTTACACATGTGTAAAGTTAGTGAAAACTTACTTTACATATGTGTAAAGAACCTAAAACAAAGATAAAAATGTAAAAGACAGTTTACATTTTTTATATACACATGAACACAACTTTTTAAACATGTGTAAATTCAGTTTACACATATGTAATAATCAAATAAAAATGTGTAAAAACCATGTACACAAATCAGAAAACAATTCTACATCCACAAACCTAAACATGACAAAAATGTATACACACAACAGATTAGAACTCAGATCAGATATGAGATTTTTAAAAAGTACAAAAAAGTAACTAATTCAAATCCAGTAACAATTCAAATGATAATCAACCTTTACTAAAAAAAATTAAAAGACATTGACAACTAAACAGCCAATCACCAACCCAGATCTAGAAATAACTAAATCAAACTTTACATTTCCTCATCCCAACCCGGATCTAAAAATAAGCAAAATCCCAAAAAAATATATAACTAAAAAGACATTTCCTCATCCCAACCCATATCTAAAACTAAGTAATTTCTAAAAATAAGCAACCCCCCTATTCAAACTTTACCAAATTTTTGAACACAATTCAAAGAACTAAAAAACAGTGTATCTTAAGACCAGATCTTGAACACAATTTCACCCTAAAAAAACGTAAACAAATAAATATAGGTCACCATTTGCAGGTTTCACTATTAAGTACCTGAACATGTTTGAATGAAAAAAGGAAACGATTTGGATGTGATGTCGTTATGACGTTGTGTATGCACGCTGCGTCGTCTGCTTCCGTCATCATTCCGACGTCTTCTTCACAACCGGCGGTGGTGTCCGACAAAGTGGGGCGAAAAGGGTTTGGGCGCGGAGATAACTCTCACAAAAACCAGATGATGATGATGATGATGATGATAATGATGAGTGAATAAAAAGCAATTGGATCAGTCTTGAAAACATCAGCTAGTGATCGGAGACAAAGCTCGTGGACCTGTCTAAACACGTAGTAGCCTCTGAAGCTTCTTTTGTGGATTTATAAGCATAAGAGATGCAAATGAGGTAGTATTGTGATCGGTGTAATGATAAATTGAGATTGTTGAACAGTTTTAGTGGTAGGTATGATAACGATTTGGGTTTTAGATTGGGGTTCTAGATCTGTGTTTTTAGAATTGTGTTTTGGAGAGAGATAGAGAGGAGTAGTGGTTTTAGAGAGAGACGAGGGATAGAGAAATAAAAGGATATATAAGGTTATTGTAAATTTACTTTAATACCCTTCCATAATAAAAATAAACTAGAAAACCCAAAAAATAAGTAAGTGGATGGGAATGGGTTTTTGGGTTTCTACAACAACTAAGGATTTGCATTTGATACAGTGTTTTGGGCATATGGTTCCAACAAAACCCACATCCATCACGTGAACATTAAGAATTCTCAACTACGTGTGAATCGAGTGGTTTACCTGATCGTGAACTTCGAATAATATTCGTTTATGAAATCTTGATGTGATGAACTTGTCTTTGATTGTGAAAATTGAAAAAGTCGACTGTCTGAATGCTGAGAAATTGAGAATTGAGACTTGAGAGGTTGGGGTGATGTGCGTGTTTTTTATTAGGGTTTTAGATTATATACATATAATAAAATAATTATATATATATATATATATAAAATAAATTAAAAAATGATTCGAGCCAAACGAGCGAGCTTACCATTGCTCGTGCTTGGTTTGTTTACAGCCGAGCCGAAATTGAACGCGCTTGTTTTCGAACTTTTTTTCGATCGAGCTTCGAGCGAGTATCAAGCGTCGAGCTATTTGGACTACCCTAGGATTAACGCATATAATTTGATACGACACTCAAATAGGTCATACAAAAATTATAAACATGTGGTAGAATGTTTTGATGAACTATGTCTATCTATAGTATGTGTGTTCATGGCCAGGTCTGTGTTATGTTGAGAAGGGAGAAAGGCACAGACCTCAAATAAGTCATACAAATATTACACATTATGTCCTTTAATTATATATTAACTTGCGGAAAGTGTCCTTTGACTTCACTAATTGCAATGTATATCCTTTATTTGAAACATTTGCACACATCCAGTCCTTTTCACTAACTAGTGTTAACTTTTTCAGTTAAGTTTAGTCATATGCCTTGCACATGAGGGCAATTTTGTCTTTTACCTTTAAAGGATATAATCTGTAATAAAGAAAAAAAATATAAAAGAAAAGTAAACATATAGAGTAAATTATAGATTATGTCCTTTAAGTGTAAAAAGACAAAACTAGCATCATGTGCAAGGCACATGACTAAACTTAACTAAAAAGGTTAACACCAGTTAGTGAAAAGTGCAAAAGTTTCAAATAAAGGACATACACTGTAATTAGTGAAGTCAAATGACATATTTTGTAAGTTGATATATGTAAGTCCCCAAATTCTATATACGGATCTTCGAACAAACACACACTAACGAACACGATATCAAGTCTCACAATCAGTAGGCGTAAACTATTGATTATGGTGATTCAAGAACACGAATATCAATGTAAAACAACTTGTATTGCTCAAGAGAATTACAAAGAAGAACACAAAACAACCGCTCTCCACATGTCTTGCTTCTCTCAAAATCGTCTAACTAGAAGAGTAACCTCATTTAGGTCACAAATACATGTATTTATACTAAGCCTAAAAACACTAAGCCCATAATACATGTTCTCGGCCCATGGCCGGCCCAAGACCCAAACCATGAAGCCCTAGTTCACGGTTACAAAACTCGAATACATTTATATTCGGTATCACCAACAATTATATTTATTTGATATGCGCCAGCCTCACATATATAGACCCAACAATATATATATATATATATATATATATATATATATATATAAAGGACATAATTTGTAATTTATTCTAAAAAAACCATTTTTTAAAAACTGAACGAACCCCCCGTTTTATTGAACTAGAATCCCATGATTAGGCTAGGGGCGCTTACGATCCGGTTCAACCGGTTTTGACAGGATTTCTGTGCCGAATTAGTAACTACGGTTTTTAAATAAACTAAACCAAACATGCGGGGTTGGTTGGATTGTCGGACCGACCAAAATAGTTCGGTTTTGGAAGTTTCACGGTTTGTGTGTTTTTTTAAACACGATATCGTACAAGTGTGACAACCCTGAATTAGGGCCAATAATCCTTAATAGTTAGTTCACCATAAATGGGCTCGGCCCATTATAGGCCCAGTTATAGACCCAATAGGCAAACCTAACATGTAGACTTGCAGGACGGATCAATGAATGATTCGAGACGACTTATACTAAACACCTAACAGATATACACTTTGCGGTGTAATAATAAAACAACTAACGCGCGACAACGGCAAATACCGAAATGTAACCGTCAATAGGTTATACGTGACCTGATATAGATATCTATATTAAGCAAATATCCATTCTTAATTGTAATAATTATGATATAATAATAGAAATTAACGGAGCGCAAGTCGTCACACAATTTTAGGAACTTATAAAAGAAAAGGCATTGTAAACGAACGATGCGTCAGTCGAGTATTATCTGGGAAAAACATAGCCTGACGGATATTTAAGTCAACAGGTTATAGTATCTTATTTATATTCCTTTAATGCTTATCCGGATAACTTTACGCAAGATACGAGTACATCACGAAGGGCCTCGTTAAACAAGCGGTTGTTAGCAATAACGTCTCGAGAAAATAATGCAAACAAAAGTATAGTAATAATCATCTCATTCTAATTAAACCTAGTTATTGTCGATATTTAAAAGTTTGTCGAAATCACGGATTTAATTATCGAGACAACGAGATTGAGATGAGTTTGTTAGGCGAGTTACACTCGTTAAAAACACACCCATGTGTATATACTAACTTAAACCCAAAAATGTTCTCATTCCTTCAAAACACAAACACACACATAAAGGTGTGTTGAGAGAAAAGAGAGAGAAAGGTCACCGGCCGGCCAGCTCACGGCAGAGCAGCGGCGGGGTCACGGCGGAGCGGTGACGGAGTACGGCGGTGCCGCCGACGGCGACGGCGAGTGGTATATACCTTCCGATAGATCTCGTCGTCCTAAACACGGTAATGGTGGTTTTTATCGCTAATTCCCGACGGAAGTGGTAGAAATCCGGTCCAAAGGGTGGCGACGGCTAGGGATCCGCCGCCACAGACAAGTTTCCGACGGCTTTGGCGTTTCCTGCTTTTCCGGCGACGATGATCCAGACGAGAAAGGGTGGCGGCTACGGAGGTTTTAAGTCAAGCCGTTTAGATCCTGACGAGATCCACGCTATTCCGACGAGAGACGGCCTCGGAAGACGCATATGGCGGTGGCGCGGGCGGTGGATACGACCTCAGGCGAACTAGGGTTTCAAAACTCGGTTTTTCCGGCGAGCTCCGACAACGGCGGCTCGGCCATTGCGGCATTCTCGTTTTTCCAGTAAGTAGGAACAAGCTACGTGGTCAGATCTGTAGTTCCGGCCACTGCTATTCTTGAACCGCAACTGTTCCGGTCGTTTTTTCGACGACACGAGGTAAAAACCCAAACCCGGTCACTTTTATTGTTGATTAAACAACTCTAACCATCAGATCTGTTAATACATGGTAGATCTAGATATATTCGGTGGTCTCGGACTCGGTCAAACTTGGTCAACGATCAACACGGGTCAACAGGTTCGTATATGCGAACCGAGTGCATGAAAAGGTATATAAACGCGTTAAAGTGGTCATATTTATTTACACGAAAGTCAAACGTGTGTGCGGTTAAGATTTGTGTTGGGCCCAAAACGATTCACTAACGGTAAAATAAATATTAACGAGCCCTAAACCCGTAGGTTCCACCAAGAGAGTTTTGATTTGACAAAAAAATATATATAGTTATTATTAGACGGGAAAGCATATCCGGAAACGTATTGCCGGTTAAAGGAGAATATTGAAATCGGTTAACGAACGACATATATTATTATTATTAGATATTATTACTTGGACGAGATAACGGTTTTGATATATTAGTAATATGAAAGGGTTTATACAAAATAATTACGGGTGTGATGCGGTTAACGATAAGAAATTCATTCAAAACATACGTGTGTATATATATATATATATACCGGCACGCGTCAAATAATACGAAAAAGTATAACCAAAGTTACTAAACGACATCCGACGATTAACAAGGGTTAATGCGACTACATTTTTCATAAATATAACATACTATATAACTATATGAACTTACATACACAACTAATTACCTAAAATTATGTATATATACATGTTCATCGTTTATATAAATACCCGTATGCATATAAATATTAAATGTTTATATGAAAATCAAACAATTATTATGTAACACGATAGTTAGATTCAAATATGAGATGTGTGTGTATAGATACGTATATCATTAAAGTTTTGAGTATATGACGTGAACAATTGGAAACTTAAACATATATGTAGTGAATAAATATACAAACTTAGATTTTATGAACTTGGATATATGTTTTGTCACCTATAAAATTGTATTCATATATTGCATTTTGTGGGAAACCATAAAGTATTTTTATAATACGATATTAATCTACAAAAAAAATATATACATATATACTTACATATGTAAATACTATTTTTGACAAAAGGAACATATGTGTACTTTACATAGCACGGACGTTTATTTGCAAGATACCATCCTATACAAATATATTATAAGATTTAAAATACATATAATTAAGAGCGTCCATTTAAGTATATTATGAAATCTCGATTCAATTTTACTAAAACATTGGATTACACACATTTTGTTACGAGTCGCCCGAAACGGGACTATCGTTACTGATTATAAGTACTTATGGCTATAAACAATTACACGCATGACAACTAGTACTTTTTAAACGTGACTTTGGGAACGTACCTGAGATTAGAATCCTAACTTCATCTAAATAACCAACATTACCGATCGTTAAACCGACAATGTATATTAAATCAGTAATACCGTTAAGAATCAACAAATCTCAACCACACACATGATAACTCGACGCGAGTTTAGACTCGCTTTACATTATTAGAGTTAGACTATAAAACTCATAAAGTACCTACGGGTATCGTAGGACTCGAGTAGAACGTAAAACTGTGACTATCATATCTTGTGGACATTGGGTTCCATTGCTATCAGAAGGACATCGTTGTTCCTGACACGTCACCAGGTGAGTTTCACAACCCCTTTTTGTTTTTTTTAATGTTTTATAAACATCGGGGGAGAAACATGCTTATACGACATATTTGAAAGAATGAAACATATTTGTTTACACTATGGATAACATAAACATTTTGGTTTAACTCCTTGTGAGTTTCACAACCCCTTTTTGTTTTTTTTAATGTTTTATAAACATCGGGGGAGAAACATGCTTATACGACATATTTGAAAGAATGAAACATATTTGTTTACACTATGGATAACATGAACATTTTGGTTTAATTCCTTGTGAGTTTCACGGCCCCTTTTTACTGTTTTCTATATTTAGGGGAAGAACATGTTAAATTCAAATGGCATGATAACTAGAAAACGAGAAACAAGCATCTGATTCCCTTGTGAGCATGAGTTAACACCTAAAAGTCCTCGGTATTTCGAACTATAACCATTAGCTATGGACTTAGCCGTAGATCAATATGAATAGTACTATTCGGGTTGACACCCCCAATCATGGTTAGTCGCGCTAACCACGACCAGCAGGGTCAAATGATTGCATATTAGGTCTTGTTTTTCTCATTGTTTAAAGGGACAATGGGCTGGGGCAAACTCTAGAATTCGTTAAAGGTTTGGTTATAGGCTTGTGCATCACATAATTCGTTTGTGCTAGCTAGACATCGATGAATCAACCGCTAACTTGTTTTGTTTATCATATGCATAACGTAAATTTCGAGCAAATGATTTCGCTAATGGTATACGTACCAATGGTTTTGTCAGTCTATTTTGAGAAACGGGTTTTGCCATTGGTATACGTATCAATGGTCTTGACAGTGAATTTTGAGCAAAGGGTTTTGCCAACAGTACCCGTACAAACAGTTTGTCAATCAATTTCGTGCAAATGGTTTTTGCCGAAGGATTTCGTATAAATAGTTTTTGACAAATGATTTCATAAATATGGTTTTGCCAATTGTATTCATTTAAAACCTGTGAACTCACCAACATTGCGTTGACATTTTTGAGCATGTTTTTCAGGTAATACATACAGTGCGGTTGGAATAGGTTAAACATTTGGATTAAGTCCTTAGAAGATGAAGACAGGGCGTTCGACATATTTAGAGGTCTTTATTTAGCTTCCGCTGTTGTGTAATGTTACCAATCGCTGCAACCCTAATTTATTTATTTATTTATTTACTAAGTAAATGAATTTGGGGGTGTGACAACAAGTTACAATGGTTTTAAGACATTCGAAAAAAGAGGTATGCGAAAAAAAAGTGAAAGACAAAAAAAAAGCTGAGAACAAGGAATTGATTAAATTAGTAATCTATACATATTAAAATAAAAAATACATATACGTAATACAACTTTCTGATTCATATACGTAAAAATGCATTCGGGGTTGTGTCAACAGGACGCCATGGTGGACGCCATTCGTGTCTATCGGTTGCACCATCTATTGGTGTCAGTTTATTTGCAGACATTGGTTTCACTGCTTGCTTTAACAGGTTCGAAACCACTTATGGTGTGGTTTTTGGAATCAGTACAGGTGCGATTGTTGGTTCCCGTTTTGGGTGCGAGTTTAAGGCTTCTAGCATAGATTTTTAGGCAGTTTTTGATGCGGCTTTGGTGGATGTTACAAGTTTTGGGACTGTTTTAGGTGTAGGCGGATCATCTTGTGGTGCTTGTTGTGAGCTTAACTTCAGTGCTTCTCGTTCGTTTTCCTTGGCTAGTTTTAATGCAACGACATGGTTGGTGGTATTTTCGAGGAGGGTTTTTGGGGTAGATGTTAGTGGTGGTATGGATGATATGGCGGAAACTTGTTTCTGATTCATCCCGGTTGGATCCAATCCCGGTGTCATAATTATATGATCTTATTGTTTCATCGCTTGTTCATGTTGTTTCATCATAGAGGAGAGTGTGGCTTGGAGATCAGCAATGGCTTTGTCATGATCTTTAATTGCCTTATCAATATCTTGGTTACGGGTGTTCGGCATCATAGCGGTCGTGAATCTGATGAACGTCGCTTGGAAAAGCGCTCTGATACCCTTGATTGGGTTAGAATGATTAAACAGAAGGAGGCTAAAATTAAGGAGAAGAAGCTGATAGAATTGGGAATAAAAGTTACATAATTAGATTTCAAAGTTTCTTATAATAAGGGATGATTTAAAATAAATGTATTTTATTACTATAATTAGTATTTTCTTTAAAAATAGATTATTATTAAAAGATAGAGTTGTATTTAATAAGAGAGAGAGGCGGGAAAAAAATGATGAGAATGAATATAGAGGCGACACGTGGCATGAAAAAACCGTTATTTATTATATAGTATAGATATAGATATGAGTAGACTTGATAAAGCAAGGTTTTTTATGCTTACCCATGACGGTACCTTAAAAGATAACAATCAACCTTTAAGTGTTTTGAATTCTAATGAAAAACTGATTCTCAACTATCTGGAAGTCAGATTGGTCATCGCCATAACCCTCATGGGTTTTTCATTAAAGGTCCAAGCATATAGGGTCTGTTTGGTATGAGGTAATGAAATGGATGAGGGAATGGAATGGACGAGGGAAAGGAGTGGATCATTACCATTTCATTGTCATGTTTGGTTACCCTTTGGGAATGAAATGAATTATTACTTAGTGTTGTTTGTTAGGTGGGAAAAAACGAAGGAATGGAATACAATTCATGAAAAGATAAATAAATACCCTAGGATAATAAGGTTATGGGTCGGGTAATGGGTCAGAGCATGGGATGGGTCATGATTCGGGTCATGGGTCAGGGCATGGGACGTGTCATGGGTCGGGTCATGGGTCGAGTAACGTCGGGTCGTGGGTCGTGTCATGGGACGAGGCATGAGTTGGGTCATGACACAGAGCATGGGTGGGGCCATGGGTCATGGCATGGGTCGGGTCATGGGTGGGTCATGGATCGGGTCATGGTCCGGGCATGGGTCGGGTCATGGGTCTGGTAATGGGTCGGGGCACGGGACGAGTCATGGGATGGGTCATGGGTCTGGTCATGGTTTGGGTCGTGGATCGAGCAGTGTAGGCGGCGATTAATCGCTAGGCGCTCGGCTGACCTAGTCAGTCCAAAAATCGCTAGACGGTCCAAATCGCGCCTAGGCGGGCCTAGGCGGCCAGATTCCGGAGAACATTCTGGCGAAAACCTGAAATTTCCGGCAAAAACCTGAAATTTCCGGCCAAATTCCGGCGAAAACCTTTGGTGTGGTTTAAAAATGAACATTTTTATAAAAATTACATATAAAAATGTGTGTATATATATAAAAAACTGAAAATTACATATAAAAATTCCAATCCGATTAATCCCGCCTAGGCCCCGATTAATCCCGCCTAGGCCTAGGCCCTACCCCACCGCCCGACTAGGGCCTAGCGATTTTTAAAACACTGGGATCGAGTCATGTCGGGTTGTGGGTCGGGTCATGGGTCGGGTCATGAGACCTATGTTGTCAAAGGCGCAAGGCGCTCTTAAGGCGCATAGGCCTCACCCAGAGCCTAGGCGTAATGCGCAAAAAAAGCGCACGCCCAAGACAAGAAAGGCTTAATAATTCAAAAATAAGAAATATATTTAGTAGGGTTATAAAATCAATATTACTTTCTAAATATATTCATAAAACTAATATAATTAGCAATTAAAATCATTGAACTAATATAAAAAAAGTTCAAAACCTTTTTAAAATAATCAGTGAAAAGAAATTTTAACATATATATATATATATATATATATATATATAGTTGTTTACTAGCTATAAAAATTAAAAATATTTTGAAAGAAAAAATAATTTCGTTATCTATGGTGTGGTGTCACTTTTTCTGCAAACCACAGTCAGCCTTTTTCAGACCTGCAGATCTGCAGAGCACGGCTGTTAAGCTTTTAAACCAAGTTTGTTTTTATTTTTTCATCTTCTTTTTTCTCTCTTCTTCAAACTTTCTACACTCCGGTCATGCAACCACAACCACAGAGTTGTCCAGACGGATCTGGCAGGAATTTTGCCGGTATCCTGCCGGAATCTGCCCGGAATGTCTCCGGAGAGTCGTTTTTGGCCGGAATCTCACCGGAAGAGCGCCTGGGCTGCCACGAGGCGTTTTTCTGGCTCTGCGCCTTGCTTTAGCGCCTAGGCGCGTGCCTAGTGCGCTTTTGACAACATAGCATGAGATAGAGCATGTGACTAGCCATGGGTTGCGTCATGGGCGGTCATGGGTCGGATCATGATTTGCGTCATGTGCCAGGTATGGGACCGGGCATGGGTCGGGTCGGGTCATGGTTCATGTCATGGGTCGGGTCATGGATTGGATATGGGTTAGTGTTTGGGTCGGGCCATGGTTCGGGTAATTAATCAAACAAATTCATTCCATTCCTTGAAGAAATGAAAAAAAACCCCTCCCCCAAGGAATGAAAATCACTAAAAGGGAAGGAATCACATTCCTTACGTAATTGTACATTCCATTCCTATGTGTTTACCAAACATGTTTTTTTTCATTCCATCGTAATAACTCATTCCATTCCATCGTCCATTCATGCATACCAAACACTACCACAGAGTTTGACAAGGGTTTGTATTATTTGCTCGTTTTGTATTCATGGAAATCACTAGCTAGTTATATTCTGACAAAACCACTACAAAATAAATGTATCAAGTTGGGAGTGTTTACCCTTGTAACTATTTAGATTTTTTTTTAGTTTTAAGGCACATGTATAATACAAATGGCTTTTCCTTCTATGAATGATACATTATATATGCATCATATTTCTCTATGGATCATATATCCCCTGGTCTGAATTCCAAGCTAGTTGTTTTGTGTTTATATCTTGTCTTGTTTGTTCTGATTTGATCCACATTATAGATGTTCCTGGTGGTCATGACGTTGGTTTTAAATTGCACGATGCGTTTCGATGCGTTTGGTCCCAAAATCCGATGCGCGATGCGTGTTGCGTGATGCGAGCGCATCACGTATGTGATGCGTTCTTTATTAGAAAAATTCTAAAAAACTATTTATACATAATATTCTAACATGTTAACTTTTAAACATTAAAAAAGAAGAAATTTAGATAAATAAATACAAAAAAAAGTTATAGGTACCACCAAAAAAGCTTTATGTACAACCAAACTACGCCCAACTCTAAAAAAGCTATAAGTACAGCAAATAAAACTCAAAAAACAAGTAAAGAAAATAAAATAAACAAATTAGAAAATGTTTAGGTCATATTTGACAAAACCTATAACACTAAGGATGAAAGTGTAATTTAAGATTTAAAAGAAAAAATAAAAGATATAAAGTAAACCCTAAAGAATATTACAACCGCCACTTCAATTCTCATCCTCTGTGTCGTGTATTTCTTCTTCTTCTTCATCTCCATCTCCATCTCCATGTCAATTTTATGCTCTCCATCTTCTCTCCAAGGTTCCTAGCATTCTCCAAAAGATCTCCAGGTAAGATCCGACTCTGTATTCAATTGAAAAGGTCCGACTAAAGTCCTAATTCCATCTTGCACGCAACATAGCGCATCTTGCGTTTCACAGCATTTTGCGAAATCGGCGCAATATTCGCGCAACACAGAAACGCAACGCATCATGTGTAGCGATGCGCTAAACCCATCGCAACGTCACAATACACATTATGCGCGCAATTTAAAACCAAGGTCATGACTTGCCTAGCTATCTTGCTCATAAGGATGTGAGAGGAAATCACCTGGCGGTTAAAGATTCTGATACAATTGGTGCATCTTACGACTTTTACCTACGTGGCACAGTATGTCTATATGCAATACTCTGTGTTGATAATGTTAATTATATATGTATGTATGCATGTAAACGCATATAATATGTGCGTATTTTTATTTCTTACATGCCAATCTGTTATGCCAGCAATTTCCACCCTATAGCGGCGCCGTTGAGTCCGCTAGATTCATGGGCGTGGGACATGAAGTTAGTCCTGATGGGTATGGGATCACTGGGGAGTGTGGATTCTGCAGTAGCAGAAACTGCAAAAATTCGTGAGGCAGGGCTGTTAGGTGTGAGGCCTGAAATTTCTTTGCCTCCTGATGCTAGCAATACGCTCTTTATAGAGGGTTTGCCTTCAGATTGTTCCCGCAGAGAAGTGGCTCGTATCTTTTTTTTCTGTCACTATCACTCCATTGTGTGTGCTTAGGGTATTTATGTCTTTTCATATTGTTTGGTTCCTTCACCCGAGTTTCTCAGATATATTTCGTCCTTTTGCGGGCTACAAAGAGGTTCGACTCGTGACCAAGGGATCCAGACATGTAAGAGTAAATCTCCTTCCAGCATGTGTATAATCAAATTTTGATTATACCCTTTCCACTTAATTATTTTTAGGGGCATCCCTTTAAAAATCACCACATTTGACCTTTTTTGAAGTTTGTGGAGTCAAATGATTGATGAATCCACATAAATTTTTAGTTAAAGAATGTGGTGATTAATGCAAGGGCATTTTAGGCATTTACTAATATCCAACTACTTCTGTTTATCTACATGTATAATAGTATTCTAATATGCATTGTTTCAGGTTTTTCAGTTGAGTGGGGATCCATTTGTACTATGTTTTGTTGATTTTGAAAGTCCAGCCGAGGCAGCTACTGCAAAAGATGCATTACAAGGTACCTTTGTTTTTTCTGTATCTGATTTCTTTTTTGTTGTACAAGTTTGTTGGTCCTTATGATTTGAAAGTGCATTCAACACTAAAGATCTCAGTATAAAATCTTCCTTCTTTTCTTCTCTAAGGCAATATGTTACTTTAACCTCAAATGGCCATTGTGGTTATATATAGAGACATATTAATTGTTGAGTTTTCTAAATAACGATATGCGTATTTACCGCTTAGATGTTCATTATGAGTTTCTTCGCTGAAGTTGTCGGTACAGGGCATTTGTACGGATACGGTATTGCAGAAGAGAGTGGATTTTCTTTATTCATCTTAAATGCTCCTACTTCTAGAAAAGGGTCTCCGTCTATTGTGCCAGCACACACTATTTCTTCTAGTTGAGAGGTGGTATTATATGAAGGATGAATGATGATGCGATCATGAAAATTTACGGTTCTGGTTTTTCTCCCTCAATGTATCTGTGAGGCCTAAGAACGTGTTTGGGTTGCTGAATCGTGCAGAATTCGAATTCCATATTCCATTCTAAAGCGTGTCTGGTTGGAGAAGAGGGCAGAATTCAATTCAAATGGAATTTGTATATTCCATCAAATGAAGGATTACAATATTCCTTTCCAAGCTCCTAGGAATCTCTAAGATTTCATTGGAAAATTATTTTTCTTTTGACAAAAATATCCTTTGCTTCTTAAATATCAATCTGCTTCTGCTTCCTCCAAAAACCTTATCTGCTTATGCTGCGTTTTTAATCTTCAATCGATCATTGCTGCTGCAAGACCATTAATTGTTTGTGTGAATTCCAGAGTCATTTACATTCCAGTTCCAAATCAACATTTCCAAACGAAACAGAATGCTACAAAACCCCTTGACCTAACACTTATCCCCATGATTAGAAAGTGTGGTGTAAAATAGTCAAACTCGGTTTTGCAGGTTATAAGTTTGATGAGCATGACCGCGATTCGGTCAGCTTAAGGATGCAATTTGCCCGAAATCCTGGTGTGAAGACATCTGGCGCCGCAAGGCCAGATCGACGTGGAAGACGTTGAATATGCAACTTTACAGGTGATACAAACACGCGCTCAAACCTCTGATCTATCTATGCGTTCCGGGCAAAAATATGTGAAATTGTGGGATGACACTTCTATGTAGGATCTGATCTATCTATGCGTTCCGGGCAAAAATATGTGAATCAGGTGGGTTGCGCGCATTCGAAGCTAAAATATGTTGCGTCCGAGAGCAATGTTTAATTATATTTTGTTTACAGTTAAGGTTTGTGCATTTTAGATTAAGGTATTATTATGTTTTGAATCTTGAGTTTTCCTTCCTAGTCTATTAATTTTTTTTTACTTTGACTTTTGTTCAATTGTTATATCGTTGGGATAGGTTTTTGCGCGTGCATGTCTATTCAATCTACCATATGTTGCTGTTGTAGAGTATTTTCGCACCAAATTTATAGACCGAATGCCATTTAACTTATTCTTAGGATCTATTGCATGTGGGGCATACGTTCCCGATCATTCGAACAGGCTCCAAGACTTGGATACTGTACCTTTTTATATTCATGTGCTGCGGGTCTTGTCATCTTTTTTTTAACTGGTTCTATATCAATAGAGCCGGGCTACCGGCTACGGTTCTTTTGCAACAGGCAGAGCGTCGGAAGCGATTGACCATCCATCACTCGAACTATAAGATATGATGTTCTCCTTTAAGGCTATTACTAAGCACCCGACCCAGGTGATTAGGTTCCTTTTCTGACCGATCTTTATATTTCTGTCTGCAATTGCTGAAACCCAAACCCTATCATCTTCCTGTTAAGGGACTTTTTACTTGCAGGGCTGGCAATGCTCCTGCCAGTCAGGTGGTCGTGATGGCACATCCTCATCTTGGCCACATCTGCAAGCAGATTCGTGAACCTATGAAATTATAATCAAGGGGGCTGGAAAAAAACCATTTCATCTCTTATTTTATTGATAAATTGAGAGCTACCGTATAACTGGTGGCTTTGACCATAGCACAAGATAGCAATCCAATTTTCCACGAGTTGTTTATGATTTATAAACATCAAAATACACATTAGACCAATTTTGACTCAGTTTTACCTGCTAGATATGAATAAAACTTAAATCCACCAGTTTTTTTATTTCTATATAGGAATTGTCTGTATGTATGGATTGATGTGAGAAATATAGCAAGTAATTGACCTAATAATCTATGAGTGAGATGTTAAAAGATACGAATTAAGTGGTTGGAGGGTTAAAACGAGAAAAAGCCATAATTGCTTACTTTTATCTAGTTTTTTTTATTTATTTTTAAACTTAAATAACTTTTATTTAGTTTTTTTTATTTATTTTTAAACTAAAATAACTTTTTATATATGTTATATTTTTAAAATATATCTTAAAAGCAAATTTTTTATCATCTCAGTTAATTTAATTACACAGCTCCATGCGGTTTGTGAAAAGTAACAGTTTAGGGTACTAAGGGTTTAAAGTAACAGGTTGGGTTTTATGCTTTCAGTTTTGTAATAAGTTTGAGTATTAAGGCTAACTTCCATTAATTATTTCTATTAAGTTTGGGTAAAATGACTAAAATACCTTTTGCGGAAAGTAACATGTTTCGATACTAAGGGTTTAAAGTACGAGGGTATTTTTGTCATTTTACCCCAATTTAACAGAAAAGTTAATGGAAGTTAGTCTTAATACCCAAACTCGTTACAAATTTGAAAGCATAAAACCCAAATATGTTACTTTAAACATTTAGTACTCAAACATGTTATTTTTCGCAAACCACATAGACTATCTGTGTAATTAACTCTTAATTTGAGTATAATATTGATGTATAATTTTTATAAAAAATGTTTTTTTTTAAAACGTCGGTTATAGCGTGAGTTTATATTGACGCGTATAACTCTCGCTCATAAGACACGTGTCATATTTTGTTGGCTTCCTACCTTTAGCACGGTAAAAACACTTTGCATATTAACCCAACTCTCTCTCTCTCCCTTTCTCTCTCTATATATATGTGGCCATGTGGGTCTCTATATATATATATATATAATATGTGTATATATGTATTTGTAAAATAAGATTTGGGAGATTGAGATGGGTATTGGGCAGCCTGGGGATTAAGGAAGATCCTAAATAAAAGCAGCACCACAAACTCAGATTTTGAGGGGAACCAAAATATCCACATGACCAATAACAATAATACCCCACCATCTTCACTGCAATCAAAATCCAACATATCAATCATCTTTAATGGAAACTCCATTGCTGATTACATATTAAAAAAACCATAATTTAGCAAAAACACTAAATGATGGTTGGTCTCACTTCAATCACTCCACACTCATGTCTGCAATCAAAACTTTATCCTGCAACATTTACATCTTATTCAAATTCTCTGAATGAAAACATCTCTTATCCACTTACAAGGAGGAGGAGGTATCTTTCAAGGTTTACTATCCAAAGTGCAGCAACCAAACCCGCAAAATCACCTGGTAATTTCTCATTTTTTTTAATTTAATAAATATAAATATTATTATTATATCCAAATCTCAACTATTTTGATTTTGGATTTGGATTGCTTAGTTGAAGAATAATGAAAGACAAAGAGAGAGCTCCTGCTAGAAAAAAAGGGTAATTATTATTATTATTTTTATTTCTCTTAAAGATAAAACATGATCAGAATCGACCGGTTCATAAGTAAACTGGTTGATACTGTCACCTGATAATTAGCACAAGGAACAAAATAAAAATAAAAAAACATGCATAGCAGGTCCGGAGTGTGGATGTAAAGGAAGCGTTACGACTTCAGCAAGAAAATAACTTTGTGATTCTTAATGTGAGACCAGAAGCAGAGTTTAAAGAGGTTATATTTTCACAAAGATCACATTATTATATGTAAATTTTCTTCTAACCAAAAACTCGAAAATATGGATCATTTTGATTGTGTACCTGATGTAGGGTCATCCCCCAGGTGCAATGAACGTGCAAGTATACAGGCTTATAAAGGAGTGGACAGCATGGGACATCGCTAGACGAGTGGCATTTGCGTTTTTTGGTATCTTTTCTGGAACAGAAGAAAATCCTGAATTCTTGCAAAGTATGGTATCAGAATTCTAATGTCTTTAATTTATTTTATAAGCCATTTATTAATTTATTGCATATGGGAAACAGGTGTGGAGTCAAAACTAGATAAAACCTTAAAGATTATAGTAGCTTGCTCATCTGGAGGTACAATGAAACCTACACAAAATCTTCCTCAAGGCCAACAGTCAAGGTTGCTTACAACTTCTTTTCATTTTTCTCATGATTTAACATTAGACTTAAAACTCCAAGATCAAACTTACATATAACATATTTCATGTATGCATATATTCTCATTCTCTAGTGTTTTTTAACAGAATCATTAGACCATGAATTACAAAGTAGAGCATTTGAATATATATATATATATATATATATATTATGTGATTGGTTTTCGCATAACTTTCATTGATTTTCACATTACTATGAGTTTTCTCATGAACCCTCCTCTCTGTATGTATATATATCTTAGAATTTTTTAATTTTAAAACTAAATCAATAATAATTTAGTTATAAAATAAGGTTATAAGTTCTTGTAAGATAGAAAAGTAAACACCAATACAAATTGATTTAAACCTCTTTTCCATAAAAGAAAAAGAAAATTTTGTTTTAAAAGAGAAAAATAACCTTTTTCATTGTGAAGGTGACTGATCTATCACTTGAGCTACTTTATATTCAATGACAAACAACAGTTATATATATATATATATATATATTATATATATATATATATATATATATATATATATGGGACGGTTCCACTAAAAAGTGGTTTTTCGCTAAGAAATACTAAGAAGTGGGTCAAACGAACTCCGATTGAGCTCATTCCAGCGGCGTTGAAACCGTCTCATCGAACCCTAATCCGGACCCAAAAACCTAAATCCCCCTCCACCCGCACCCCCAAAACCTAAACCCCCCTCCAACCCTACCCCGAAAAGCCTAAAATCACCACCCTACCCCTCAAAAACCTAAACCCTGCCAACCACTCCCTAAAAACCTAAACCCATCCCCACCCACCCCCAAAAACCTAAACCCATCCCCACCCACCCCCAAAAACCTAAACCACCCACCCCTAACAAAAAAAAAACCTAAACCATAAAAGCTAAACCATAAGGCTAAAACCCTAAAATTTAAATGTAAAATCTAAACCTTAAAAGCTAAACCCTAAAAGCTAAGATGGTAGAGTTCGACGAGACGGTTCCAACGCCGCTGAAATTAGCTCAATCGGAGTTCGTTTGATACCGTTTCTTAAGGTTTTTGTCATTTCTTAGATTTTTTAGCGAAAAACTACTTTTTATTTGATTCTCCCCAAATATATATATATATATATATATATATATATATATATATATATATATATATATATATATATATATATATATATATACATATGGGGAGGGTTCCAGAGAAAACCATAAATTAGACGAAAATCAATAAAACCATTTTTAAACCATTGTATATATATATATGGGGAGGGTTCTAGAGAAAACCTATGCGAAAACCATTTTTAAACCATTGATCAATGGTTGAAATGCATTAGTGACAAATATGTAAATATTTAATAGATAATAAGTTTAATTAAATGCTTTAAGGGTATATTTGGTAGATTTTTTATTTTGAAAACAAATAAATTTTCTTAAATCTAAATTTCTCTCTCTCTCCATTCAAAATCATATTCAATGTAAATCAAAACTCGTTTTTTTTTGCAATGAAGTTTGTTGTTGGTTTTCATCACCTACATATATGCTTACGTATATGTAAACAGGTACACATATATGCTTACGTATATGTAAATATGTGTCAACAAAAACAATATAACGGGGAAGAATAACCGAGTTGCATATACGTAGCTTAGAAAATGGTTCAAAAGAACACAAAAATGGGATGTACAATATACGTATACGTAGCTCTTACGAGAATACGTATATGTTTTCAATAAAAAAAATTAAAATGAGCATATATGTTTTTATGTATTACTTACGTATACGTATTCAACATGGAAACATATTATAAGATACATAAAATAGGGAAGGACAATCGAATTACATATACGTAGCTTTTACAAAGGCACGATTTACGTATACGTAGGTCGTAGGATTTACGTATACGTAGGCTGTACGAATCACATATATGTATTTCAACGTTGTTCTTCTGGACTTGGTGGTTTTCATCCGCGATTGATTTTCTTCCTGTTGATGATGTTCTTCATCCACAATTGATGTTATTTTTTTTCTTCTAATAATTTAACATACAAAGTTAAAAAAAAATAACTTGTTAAAAAACAATTTGTAAATCAAATAGAATTATCATTTGCCATTCCACCAAACTTAATCCGTCATACAAAATATAACTTTTGTTTGTTTCGTTGAGTGTTTATATCAGCCTCATCCGATTAATTCTTTCTAATTAGTCCACTAAAAAAATTCCATTGAAATCGAAAAACAATAAAAAAAACAATTAGAAACCATGATGTATATTAATTAGATTGGAAGGAGGAAGGCATGCAAGATGGGAAGTATCTCACCGCCACCGAATTGGAATTCCCACATAAAAATATTCATGGTTTTCAATTGAATTGGTTGAACTGATTTAATTAGAAGGGTACCCATAATTGGAGAGGAGTTTAAACGTGAATGCGTTTAGACATGGTTTCTTCATTTCTTGGTACTTTCTTCGTTGGACTTCTTCGCTTTGATGAATCTCGACCATCATCAGTGATTTTTAGAGAGAGAGAAAGAGAAAAAGATTTGTGAATAACCAAATAATTATAGAAAGATTCAAGGAATTTAAAACTATCAAAATTAAAAGTGTGACAAAATTACTTAAATAACCTTTTAATAAAAAACATAAAAAATAAAAAGAAAAATTATGATTGGTTAAGAGTGGTTTTCTTGGTTTTCGCCTAACTTTATAGTTTTCTATTGATCCTCTCCCATATATATATATATATATATGTATATTCAGGGGCTAAGCTATGTGAAATTACACTTTTTGTTGCTCCTGTATCTACTAAGGCTGTTAAATCTATAGGTGTATTAGCGTCTAGCCATAATCTACACTGTATATTTATCATACTTATTGATCCACTGGTTTGTATACGTGTTTCTTCTCCAGTTTGTATTATAGAGTTTTGTTCTGTGGCCATATTATTTAATTCTGGAAATTCTTTTTCCTTTTTCTTTTCTATATGGTCTTCAAGTCTAAGAACCCTATCTTTAAGAAGTTCTATTTTTAATTTATTTAACTCTATGGCTAATTCTAATTTTTCTATCTTTTCTTCATAGTTACTAGAATTTTTACTTATTTCTTGACTAGTACTTGGTGGTTCTATGTTATAAATATCTTTTATACAAATATGACAAATTTCTTTAAAACAAATGTTGCATTGTGACCTTTTTTCTATACTAGGGTAATATTCACATATATAACATTTAATGTGATTATTACCTTTCCTATGTTTCCAATCATGGTTACATTCTTCAGGGTTTGTATATGTGTATGAAATTTTTGCTATTGGCTCATCTTCTTCGCTATATATACTGTATATTGACTCATTATCTATATGGTCTGTGTCTATAGCCTCTATTTCATAATCTTTTATTTGTTCAATTAAATTACTCCTTTCTATATTTCTATTTCTGTTTAGGCATCTATTAGCCAAATGTTCTGTATCTCCGCATATAAAACATTTACATGTCCTAGTGTGAGATTTTTTAACATATTTATTTTGATATTTTTTATACGGTTTGTATTCTTTATCGTAGGTAGTGCTTTTCCTAATTTTCTTTTTTCTACTTTTGTCATAGTATCCATAGGCTTGTGGGGTGTATATTGCTATTTTACAGAATGCGAATGCATTTCTTTTTAGATGTTCTTGTAAGGCTACTTCTTTACATTTTTCTTCTAAAATACTGAATGTAAAAGTTATCCTAGGTCTAATTCCTAAGTTTTGCATATCTCTATATTGTAATTTCCATGCTTCATGTATATGTTTCCCTAAGTCTCCTGGTAATTTTATAAAGTATTTATCGCATAAACTAATGACAAGAACTGTAGAAAATAGATTAATAGAGATAACACATCACTTAGACCCTTCAGGAATACAATTCCGAGACTTTTCAGGAAACTACAGCATAAAATATGAAATGCCACAAATAAATATAAATCCTCAACACATAAAATCTAGAGACTTTGTCTTAGGATTAAATTTTATATTAGGATTAAATGGTGCTATCACCATAACTAGAAACTATATAACAATTAGCAAACAAATTTACAGCTTTCCAACACTTAGATATAAAAGTATAGAAAATATTTCTAATAAAAAAGGAGAAAAAGGAAGCTTAGATTTCTTTAATAAAAACAGAAAAAAGATTGCAGAAAATGAAGCCATGCAATTACTTACAAATTTTATAAATCATGAATTAGAAAAAGAACAAGACATCACAAAAAGTATAAATCATCCTATAATAGTCCACTTAGAAAAAATAGGATTCATAGGAGAAGACATTACAAAATCTAAAGTTAAGTATGTATGCAAATTTAAGATAAAAAATCCTGATATTACCATACGAAATATAAACATAGATTACAGTCCCCTAGATAAAGAAGAATTTAAAAAACAAATATCAGAAATGACTAAACAAGGATTAATTAGAAAATCCGAAAGTCCACATAGATCAGCAGCTTTTATAGTTAAAAATCATAGTGAAATAAAAAGAGGAAAGGCAAGGATAGTTTATAACTACAAAAGATTAAATGATAACACAGAAGATGATGGTTATAACATTCCTAATAAAGATAGCCTAATCCAACTAATACAAAATAACAAAATATTTTCTAAATTTGACTTAAAATCAGGTTATAATCAATTAAAATTAGAAGAAGATTTTAAAAAATGGACAACCTTCACATGCTCAGAAGGCCTCTATGAATGGAATGTTCTTAGCTTTGGGCTAAAGAACGCTCCTTCAATTTTTCAAAGATTTATGGACAGTATATTTATCAAATACAAATTTTGCTTAGTTTATATTGATGATATACTAGTAGCAAGTGAAACAGTTCAAGAACATGAAAAACACTTGCAACAAGTATTTGAAGAAATAAAAAAGAATGTGATAGTAGTATCCAAAAGAAAAATGGAATTATTCAAAAGAAAAATTTCGTTTTTGGGATTAGAAATAGGTAATGGGAAAATAGAATTACAACCACATATTTCTACAAAAATTCTAGATTTTCCAAAAAACTTACAAATTTAAAACAAATACAAGCTTTTCTAAGCCTAGTAAATTATGCCAGAAAATTCATACCAAATCTTTCAAAACTAGTTGGTCCGTTGTATAGTAAAACCACAAAAAACGGCCAAAGACATTTTAATAATGAAGATATAATTTTGATAAAAAAGATTAAAGAAAAGGTTAAAGAAATAAAACCTTTAGAATTACCTCTTTTAACAGATCACATTATTATAGAAGTTGATGGATGCAAAGATGGGTGGGGAGCAGTCCTCCTTTGCAAACCAGATATACATAGGTACAAAAAAGAAGAAAAAATTTGTTCTTATTACAGCGGAAGTTTTAAAACTGGATCCACTTGGACCAGCCTAGACTTTGAAATACAAGCCTTGATTAATGCTTTAGACAAATTTAAACTATTTTTACATAAAGACTTTACAGTCAGAACAGACTGCGAAGCAATAGTTAAATTTATTAAAAACAATCAAAGTAAAAAGATAAATAGAACAAGATGGGTAAATTTACAAAATATTATACAGGGTAATGGGTATTCAATACAGTTTGAACACATAAAGGGAAAAGACAACGGAATAGCCGATTTATTATCTCGTAACATTAACAAACTTTTTTCTACAGATGGATAGAAAAAACAAGGGAAAAGAAAAAGTGGTCATTAGACCATCATAGTATAAACAGACTCCTTCACCCATGAGTATTTCGTCTAACGACGATGAAGATACAGAGAAACTACTCAGTCAGTCCATGAAAACCGAAAAGATAAACAGTTCTAGACAAGCGGCTCTTGTACAAACAACCCCTATTCAACAAAGTACTAGACAGCTCCCTCCTTATTTCCTTACACAGTTTACACATATCCCTCAAAGCCCAAACTTTGTCCGAGACATGCTAAACAAAAAACCAGCCCATAAAAAGGCCCAAAAACCCTCTTCATCACAAAATTCTCTTATTTTCTCTTTTGGCACATATGACCTACAAGCCTGTAACGATACACACATGAAATTCCGTCCAAACCACGGAATAATACTTACAGAAAAACAGCAGTGTCTTCTATACAACTTGTGGCATATACAAACCATGCCACACACATCCTCTTTTAAAGTACAAGTTTTAAATGCTCTTAGTACATATTTCAGTGAACAGGGAACAAAATGCCCTGAAAAAACCCAGCCTCCACCAAAGTTTACACATTACATAATATTCAGAGGCACAAAAATCGGGATTTTCAATAAATGGGAAACAGTTGCAAAACATATACAGTGCCATGGTCCTATTTATAAGGGATATCATAGCTTTTCTGAAGCCTTAAACACAGCCAGAAATCATTTTGGCTTAGACAATTTTTTCATAGAACCAGAAGAGGTACAGACCTTTTCTCAAGTTATAAAAAAGAGTCATGAACAGGTTATAAAGACTCAGGAAGAAACCATAGTAAATCTGCAAAGACAGCTTATACAGCAGGGAAAGAATACACAGTTGGTACAGGAACATATCGAAATCAATAAATTAAAGCAGAAAGTAGAAATACTTGAAGCAAAAAATATGTTGCTCTCTGAACAATTAAAGAAAAAAGAAAACAGCTACAACAACAGCTACAGAAGCTACGATGCTTTTAGAGCAAGGATGCTTGACACACCCTGGAAGACCTGTCTTCAAACGGTGTTCGATCAATTCCCTGAATTAGAGCAGATCATTTCTCAAAAAATAACTACAGAATTTCCATTTGTGTTGTATGATTTACAACTCAGACTTATGTCCATAGCCCTCAACGAAGAAAAATACAAAGGAATAAAGGTCGTTGAAAAGACGGATGAAGATGGAGAAGGAACTTGCTTACTTCTTCTCCAAATCAACTTAAAAGAGACAGACATGCCTAATGATTTGATTCTTCAATTTTATCATAATGGTATGATTGATTACATTGAGTTAGAATTAAACCCCAAGACAGAAGGTATCATAAATCTCTTCGGAGAAAAATTTGTGATAACCACCGAAACATCTCTTCTCACAACTCTACCCCTTTTATCGTTTGCAAAATCTTCAATTCCTTCCCCTTTGCAAACGATCATACATACAGACCTGCTAGAAAAAGAATATTAATCAGCCATAAAAACTCCATAAACAACTACCTAAAAAACCTAGCAGTTCAAACAGAAATCCAGTTATCTGAATTATACTGGGTTGACAACCTGGCCAGCCTTAGCTCAAAAGATTAACAGAAAGACACCAAATATTTCATTTCTTTACATCAAAAAACCCCAGCCCTTCCTCCTAATTTTCATTGGGACTGCTACCACTTACTAGCAGAAGGACATTATGTACAAATCTGGAGTCTCAAAAACTGGAACATGCTCCTACCATTCATCGGAGAAGGAGAGTCTCTCCAGTTAAATCACATAATAGATCAAGATGATTATTACAGGAACCCAGATGACTTCAGCGACACAGACACAATCCCAGACACGCACAGGGATTTCTAGAAGACAGACGTAAGCCATGACGTCAAATTACACAAATAATTCTGCCGACGCTCCACTCGACAGACAGCTCCAAAAAAGATTTTGTCGTTTTTACTTTTTCAGATAGTGCGCCATGTGCGTTGTAATTATTGTACGATAGAGAGATAGTGCGCTCTTTATTTTATTTTATCTTTGTACGATAGATAGATAATGCGCTCAGTGCGCTCTTTTTATTTTTGTTTGTTAGTTCAGTCTTCTGCCTATTTAAAGGCAAGAGTTCATTTGTAAAAAACACACAAGAAATATCAGAGAAAATTTTCAATAGCAATTCTCTCTATGAATACTTAAACTCTCTCTTTCTGATTTCTTCCCAGAAACCTTCAATCTCTTATTAGCTTCCCAAGCCCTTCATATTATATCCCAAATATATCAAAAAAAAGGCAAAAATATCATCCGCTGTGCAAATCACCTCATCTGCTGCAAATATTATCAACCTTCAACCTCTACTAAAACACTGTAAGTTTTATAAATTATGTTTTATTTTAATGTTTCTACAGTATATAGGGTGGAAACCCGAGTTCGCAGGGCTACTGGTCCGAAGGAAGATTTAATTCTTCATAACTCTGGTGTAAATAACGCCACGTACTAATGAAACTTCTTATTTGTTTTACTTTTACTATTACCCAGTGTTTGAAAAAGTGTTTGAAACTCTGATGTCCCAATTTAATTTATTTATTGAAAATCCTGATTTTTGTGCCTCTGAATATTATGTAATGTGTAAACTTTGGTGGAGGCTGGGTTTTTTCAGGGCATTTTGTTCCCTGTTCACTGAAATATGTACTATATATATAGAGGGAGGATCAAATAAAAAGTAGTTTTTCGCTAAGAAATCTAAGAAATGACAAAAACTTTAAGAAACGATATCAAACGAACTCCGATTGAGCTAATTTCAGCGGCGTTGGAACCGTCTCGTCGAACTCTACCATCTTAGCTTTTAGGGTTTAGTTTTTAAGGTTTAATTTTACGTTTGAATTTTAGGGTTTTAGCATTATGGTTTAGTCTTAGGGTTTAACTTTAGGGTTTAGATTTTATGGTTTAGGTTTTTTTTTGGGTGGGGGTGGGGGGTTTAGGTTTTTGGGGGTGGGTTTAGGTTTTTGGGAGGTGTGGGGTGGGGGGGGTTTAGGTTTATGGGGGGGGGATGGGGGTGGAGGTTTTAGGCTTTTCGGGGTAGGGTTGGAGGGGGGGGGTTTAGGTTTTTGGGGGTGCGGGTGGAGGGGGGTTTAGGTTTTTGGGTCCGGGTTAGGGTTCGATGAGACGGTTCCAACGCCGCTGGAATAAGCTCAATCAGAGTTCGTTTGATCCACCTCTTAGTATTTCTTAGCGAAAAACCAATTATTAGTGGAACCATCCCCTATATATACATACATATATATATATATATATATATATATATATATATATATATATATATATATATATAATTGGAGACCCTAAGGACATCCATACGACAGAGAATATAATGGAACATCGACCCTGAATAACATTTCTGTCGCATACAGTGCTAGCGTCTGGAAGCGAAAACCAATTGGTGTTTGAATGTGTTTCAACTGTTTGAAAAGTTAAACTAATCTTCCAAAACTTTACCCTTAAATATTAAGATAATGAAAATGAGTTTCAGTACTAAAAAATTGAAGAATAACATTAATAGGAAAGTTAGTTTGAAATGTACATACCTATCATATGGTGGTTGTCTGATTGGTGCAGGTCACTTATAGCTGCCTACTTGCTTGTCCTGAATGGTTATACAAATGTGTTCCACCTGGAGGGAGGACTGTACCAATGGTTCAAGGAAGACCTGCCAATAGAGTCAGAAGAATGAAGTTTGTACAAAATGTTGTAATCATCTCTGAACTGGGTGTTTGATGCTTCTGTGTTTTTTAATCCTACAACTCTCTCTCTCTCTCTCTCTCTCTGTGTGTGTCAATCCTCTCAACCCTACCTCCCGGCTATCTCCCATGACCACTAGGGACTACGCCACCAATCTGCAGTGGTGACCTGAAGCGGTGCCTCATGTAAAAGCACATCACGGACTCGTTGTGCTTTGTGGCCTTTGAAGCGTTTCCAAATTGGTCCTTGGTTTTAAAATGCGTGCATCAGGAGTGCATAATGCGTGATGTGCATGATGTGGACATGATATCTCATCGCTGCAGTTGATGCGATGCGATTCCATGATTATGTAATGCGATCTGACCTGCTGCATTATGATGTGATGCATTATGCATTGCGATTACCATTGATTGTAATGGGTAGAGGTGCACATCCAACCCGGGTTCCCGACGACGTGACCCGAACCCGGTTCGGGTTCAACCCCATCACCATAGAACACGGTTCCAACCCGAAAAAACCCGTAGGTTCCGATTCGGTTTCCTTGTCGCGCGATCCAACCCGGGTTCTACAAAACCCGGTTCCAACCCGACCCGATCCAACCTGGGTCCTAACGTTAAAAAACCAGACCGTTTGATAACGGTCATATGACCGTTTTTTCGATTTTTGACCGTTAAACTCGACTTTTTTGGACTATTTTGCCCCCATATGTTAGTATAAATAGGTATTGAATGTAATTGTTTGATCACAACACTCAAAAACGCAAAAAACTCTCAAAAACTCAAACACGCTCTCAAAACGCTATGGCTTCTGTCGTGAGGATTCTACCAATGAGGAACCTGGAGGTTTGGTCAAAATACGATTTATGTGAAATGTTAAATGGTCGAAACCGAGCTCGATGCAAGAATTGTGGTATGTTGTTCAAACCAGACTCGAACTCGACTTTGAGAAATCATATAGCAAAATATCGTGGAAGAGGTAGCAATTGAACAATGTGTATGTATGAGCAACAATAGTTCCGACGAAGGTGTTGAACATTAAACAAAGCCTGCGACGGCGACGGTGACGGTGAATAAATTACCTAATATTATGTTTTTTTGTAATGGGTTTATATTTTCTTGTTTCTAAAATTATTTTCTTAGTTTATTGTGAGAAAGGGAATTCATTTCTTAAATCTGAAGACGCATCAGATATTGAGAGCAATTATGTGAATTTGTGTAATTTACTTTTTAAGTATTAACATTTGGGTAAATGTTTTTTAGACTCAAATATGATAAGAGATCCTATGACCCGGTTGATTATGAAAGTATTAATCATACGGAATTTTGGGTGGTTGAAGAAGAGTCGGAAGGAGAACTTCATAATGATGATATAGATAGCATGTTTGGTGAGGAAGAGCATGAACCGGTTTCTCAAACACAAGGTTACTTGTTATATATGTTACCTATCTTACGTAATTTTAGTATAGAGTAAACTGCAGTTTTCATCCCTAAGGTTTGTTGCTATTAACAGGTTCAGTCCCCCTTAACAGTATGAGTCCATGATGTTACATTTCTTAACAGTTTCCATCCCTGGCCCCAACGCCCGTCCAATCTGCCGTTACTTTCCCCTCACGTGAGGGGTATTTTTGTCTTTTCACCTCGATTATATTACAACCTTCTTATTAAAATCTCCAAATTCAACAGATCAAACATAATTTCTCATCTATCCACAATTCCATCACTCGGGAAATTTTTTTCAGGGTTTACGAGTTCTAGGATGTCCAATTCCAGCAACAATTGACCTCAAGAAAGTAATTTCTTTTCAAACGGTATCGATTCACCACCAATTTGTTCTTGTGGATCTCTTACATTGATTCGAACTTCATGGACTGAAGAAAACCCTTACCGTCGCTTCCATTATAGTGTAAGAAAACTTAAACCTTAGTTTTTTACTTTTTGTTATTTTCTGATGTGTGGTTTGGTGAATTGTCAGAGATCAATGTATGGTTTTGTGAAATGGTCAGATCCTCCAATTTGTGCAAGGTCAAAAAAGGTTATACCTGGACTGCTAAAAAGAATGAACGAACATCAGGAATTAGCTATTACAAAAGCTAATGAAGCAAGAAAGCTGAAGATTATCATAGGTTTTAGTTGGTGTTTCTTTGTAATGTACTTAATGTATAATTCCGTTTCTTTGTAATGTTTTTCTTTGAAATGTTGTATTTTGTAATCTGTTTAATTTCAATAAAAGTTCAGTTTAAGAGATTGCTACATGATTTCCAAGTTCAGAGATTGCTACATGATTTTAGTAAACTGTTTGACAGGTTGCATACCATACTGACCAAATTACACTCTTACAACATTATTTCCAAGTTCAGAGATTGCTACATGACCAAATTACAAGATTATTTCCAATTACAGTCATCATTTGACGAATTTGGTTCTGAATCATGCTCGTCCGCATATGAATTATGGTACTCTGGCTCCACATCCTCTTCGGGACTGTCATAATCCCAAGCCTTTTTCAATAGTTCAGGGTCATAATGTTCGTATGGATCACAATACTCGGGCTCCACTTGTGTTTGCTCTTGTTCAACACTTTTCTTAGCAGAGTCCACAACCTCATCAACCTAATGCACCTGATCAACCTCATCAACCTGCAGACAGTTAGAATCCACACTTTCGGTCATTTCTATTTGAGTGAACTGTTTGTTAAACTCTACAACCTCAACAACATATGTATGAGTCCTATAAAATGACCATTGCATTTGTGACCGTTAGAGGCTGCAGATGTCAAAAAAAATGACCGTTAGAGGCTGCAGATTCCAAAAACAGCCTACAGATGCCATGTTAAAACATGCTGCAGATGCCAAAAATGCTACAAACTGTACAAACTAACATTACCAACTAGCATTAACATTACCAACATTACAAACAGAAATTACCAACATTACAAACAGATATGAGCATTACCATTAAGAGGCTGCAGATGCCAATAACATTTCCAACATTACAAACAGAAATTAGAAACATTACAAACAACCATAATTGTTCAGAAACTGCATAATTGTTCAGAAATTACCAACATTACAACCCATTGTTCATAAACAAACTACAACCCATTACCAAAATTACATATCATTGTTCATAAAGAAACTGCATAACAAAAGCCAAATTCAACCCTGATAGTGTAAAAGCCCAATTCAACCCTGAGATGGTTTGGGATCAGACTGTGATGCAGACTGTGACCGTCCTTGTGCCTGACTCTAACCTTTACATCCTTTAGAGTTATGACCAAGGTTTTTGCATTTCCCACATTTGACAGTACCTCCTTTCCTGCTCAACTTCCCTTGGCTTGAAACAAGTTCTTGCAACTCAAAAACTGACTTTTTCCTCTTCTTCTTAGGTCTACCAATATGAGTATGATGCTTTGGTGCAATCAGTGTGGTTGGACAAGCATATGGGATCCACAATTCTTTACTATTTATTGGCTCAAGTGTGTTCATGTATACATCCTTCCATGTTTTCAACCAACAAACCTCAGAAACCCATTTTTCTGGAATTTCTACATCAAAACCATGATGTGCCATGTCCCATATGCATGCCACTGCATGTTTGCAGGGCATGCCAGTCAATTCCTATTTCCTGCAGCTGCATGTCTTCTGGTCCATATTCACCACACGTTGATCAGACCGAGGCATACTCACCTAAGACATTATACCATATTTCAAAACACATCATTACAAATGTTATTATGAAACAAATAGGAATGTTCATATTTATGGAAACCAACCATAAGAACATTGTATTTAGAGGATTACTCTTTAATGACATTGAACATTTTAGTTGCATAGGGTATCAATGGCCCTTCACTCTTTGCAATCACCCTATTCACCACAATGATTCTTTTTGTCATGTACTATCTTATGAAATCTAAACAGGTTATGACAGGCTTGTCTCTTGCTCCAATTAACTGCTTGTTAAATACTTCATAAAGATTGTTAAGCAGCACATCACACTTTGACCTTCCTGTTTAGGCTACATGAATTAATTGTTCATTAATAATTAATAAAATATAATAATCAAGATAATTACCACTTTCAACCAACCATACAAACTGTAATCCAATTGTCTTATTTCCTCCATCTTTCTATCAAATACAGGAACAGTGGTAGCACTAGCACAACTCCAAAGCATGTTTTTTAATACTCCTCCTCTCCACTTTGACTTCATATTGTCATGAATGTGTCTCAGGCAGTACTTGTGCTTAGCACTAGGGAACATCTGGGATAATGCAGGTACAAGGCCCTAACATCCAAAACAGGAATTACAAGTTAAAACAGATGTACACTTATGAATATAACAGGTTCAGAATGAAAACAAATGTACCTTTTGCCTATCACTTATGAATGTGAAATTAGATCTGTCACTTAGATCAAGATCATCTCCAAGGCATGTTAAGAACCATGTCTAAGAGTCTTTAGTTTCAACTTCAACTAGTGCATATGTGTAAGGCCCCAAACCCGGGAACCCTACTTGTTGGCTCAAACACAAGCTAAGTAGTCATAGACATCAAACTAAACTCAATTCCTTGTAGCGGAAATCAAATAGTCGACAAAGGTCAATGACCCGACCCAAACATAATTCAAACCAAGTACTAATATCAAAATGTATCAACGAAAACAACTAATAAATAATGTCATCACAACGTCCACGGTAACCAAATACCATCCAAAAGCCGCCAGCTCACATCTTCTCTTTACCTGAAATACATGCTTAAAAGTCAGCTACGCTGAGTGAGTTCTACAGTAGTTCATTAGGGAATATATAATCCCAAAACCGTTATGAAAAGGGTTTTCATCTCAAAAGTTTACTCATCATAATTTCTCAAGAAATCAAATAGTTATATTTATCGACATACAAGTATACCATGTTGTCTGGTCCGAAGACACAAGCAAACACGATCTCCCGCTTGACTACCGTCAGACACAATAACCCGTTGACTAATGATATGTCCTAAATTATACATGTTTTACATGCATAATAATCCCCATATTATGGTACTAACTGATTAATAATCATGCAATTTATACTTAAAACGTTAATATTTCATAATTGCAGGTTATTCGGTGCTCCAAGATAAACAAAGCAAAAACCAGCTTAAAACATGAAGAAATCAAGCTTTTGGAGGACCAAACCCGAGCATTGACCCCCAAGAAGTCAAATCAGGTCAACACAAGTCAAACTAGCAGCTAAAAACAAAACTGGAGAGCAGTAGGGCAATGCACGGCCGTGCAATGCCATGCACGACCGTGCAAACCCTATCTTGCTCTCCAAGGGTCTAGTACACTGTCCCGTGTACCCTGTTTGATTCCCGAGGTGTTTGTACGCCCGTGCAATCCAATGCACGACCGTGCATTGCTCATTTTGAGGCCTATAAATAGATGGCTTGAGTTCTTCATTGAGGCATCCCTTACACACCCTAAGAACACACTAGAGAAAGCTTATTTCGTAGTTAGAGTGTAGTAGTAGTGAGTAGAGAGGCTCTTCCTCCTTGTTTCGCAATAGGGGAGAGTACGAAACTCAGCATTATTCTAGTTAGTATGGCCATTCGTGGCTAGACTCTTTGTATTGCTAGGGTGAAGATGAAGTTTGGTGCATGTTAATGTTTAACGTATTAATCCAAGTGATGTGTTTATGTCTTTAACTATTAGCCCTTAAAACCACCATTTTGGTGGGCTTTTATTATTGTCTAAATCCGTCTTTATATTTATGAGTGTTCTTGATTTTTAAAGTGTAAAACCCTTTTAATCAAACTTCTCTTGAAGCTTGTACATCTTTATACAAGTAGAGATTGATAAGCCAAGACTTGGTTAACAATATTAAGTTCGTACATCTTTATACGAACTTATTATGCAACCAAGAATTGGTGAACTCATGTTGGGAATGATACGTCTTTATACTTGGTCCCATTGTTACACCGCCTCCCGGTGAGCAAAATATAATAACCTATTTAACTCTAATATAAAGCATTTTACGTTCGATGTCTTAAACCAACCGGAGATGACCATTCGAAGAGTTGAGGGTAATTGTTGTCCTTAACGGGAGGCACTACCACTTGTTAAAGCTTTTAAATTTGCAAATCAAATGACGTGAGGACGAGGCTCTAGCGGTGACCCGGGTCACACATTTGTAGTAGTCATATCACTGGATTAATCAACTTAACATTATCATGTACCAAGCGGATTCGAAACCCAAAGCAATACTATTTGTAACCTGATCATTTCCGATCTATTTACTTTCCTGTTATTTACTATTCTGTTCGTCACATTTCTGTTACACACTTCACGCACGTTTTTACTTTTCTGCTATTTACTTTACCGGCATTTACTTTTATGTCATTTACTTTCCTGTTCCACAAGCACACAAAACTCACTCACTAATTAAACCGGCTAAACGTTAACAAAAGTTGAGTATTGGAATTCGACCGTGTCCATTGGTTCGATACTTGGTTCTTACCTAAACTATATTACGCTGCGATAGGTACACTTGCCTATTGTGTGTGTTTTTAAGTTAAAGTAATTATCATTTTATAAATTTAAAACCTGATCTCGTAAGACTATCCTAAAAATATATTTATTATATTTTTATTTATTAAAACACTACGTATCAACTAACGTCAACACAATATTAAGCTTACGCTTGATCTCCCGCCTGACTAATGCTAGACTTAATATCCCGTTTGACTAACGTCAACACAATATCAAGCTTACGCTTGATCTCCCGCCACGATTATTAAGTACGTGACACAAATATCTCAAACACACATGCAAGCATAACGACTATTTAAAAATATAGATTTCTCTTTACCAAAAGCGTCGTCTATGCATACATTCAATAAAAACACGTTTCACATGTATTCATGCCCAAAACAATAAAACAGTTAAAAATGGGCGATAGACACTCACCTTTTCTCAACGCACTTCGATCTCTAGAGCTTGCTAACTTTTCGTGCTCTCCTTTCGACCTCGTACCTAACATACACACAAATCATGAGTCAATACGCGACTCATATCTTCATCCCGCTAGCTCACATAGAACTACTACGTGCATGGCTTCCCCCTCGTGCATGCATGTTACCATGCATGGTTCGCATGCACCACGTGACCGCTCGTACAAGTCCCATGCGTCTCCTGGGTCACCAAACTCGCAAGCGACAACCCGACACCTCGTTTCCCACTTTTTACCTTTACCATGCATCGACGAACCCGGACTAACCCCAACCCGGACTAACCCCAACCCGATATCCCGACGACTTTGTGCTTTCCCCGTCGTCCCAACTCAGCTGTAGCCAACCCTACGCATGGCTGCCGTGGCTACCCGATGCCACCCCCACCTCCTACGGCCTCCGACAGCCTTCACAGCCGCCGTACATCCCCTCCCGGCTGCTACCGTGGTCACCCACAGCCGTCCCCACCACTCGACTCAGCCCTCGGGCCTTCTCCGTCACTCCATCGGCTTCGCAAACACCCTGTGAACCCCCTTTGGGTTCTCGACCAACACCAAACCCGACTAACTCGTAACCTAATCAATACATAACAATAATATGGAAGGAACGAATGATTATACCTTGAAACTGGATGATTCGTGTGAGCCGAATACCGATTGAACACTTCCTTCCCGGGAATCACTCTTACGGAAACTCTAGAATCATAAAAACACATTACAACAACGATCCGAGGGTCAAGACACACAACTGATGATTAGGATTCACGGAAATACCTCGAAACGAGCTTGATGCGCGATATCCACTCTCTCCTCCTCTCTCCTTGTTATCGGCAGCCGCAATAAGCAAATGGAGCTCCCCTTTGCGCCGTGAACCTTTAGGGTGTGACACCCTTGGACCGGGCTTCGGCCTTGCACGCCATCGGTTCCTCTCCGAGCTCGGCCCGTCTCGCGAATTTTAATACAATCCCATTTGCTCGCCAACCCCTCTAGATATATTCACATAAATAGAACCCTTGCTACTACGCCTTTGGTTAAACCTCGTTACGTTCCTGTAACCTTACCATCTACTATAAACAAATATATACACATATACACTAATCCCGTTCATTAGGTAAAAATCCGGGATGTTACAAGTCTTCCCTCCTAGAAGAGGTTTCGTCCCCAAAACCTGTGTCATCTGGAAATAAATGCGGATAATGTCCACGCATTTCTGCCTCTGGCTCCCAAGTAGCCTCTGATCCTTTATGATGCTTCCACTGCACCTTAACAATCGGGATTACTTTCCTTCTCAATCTCTTTTCCTTTCAATCCAGTGTAGCCACTGGTTCCTCTACATAATTTAGCTTATCGTCCATCACAATGTCGTCTAACGGCAGTGTTCTGTAGCGTCAGCCAAACACTTCCGTAGATGGGACACATGAAAAGTCGGGTGTATCCCTGCCAGTTTGTCAGGCAACAACAGTCGGTAGGCGACACTACCAACACCCTCCTCAATCATAAACAGTCCGACATACCTTGGACTTAGCTTTCCCCGTTTCTTGAAACGGATGATGCCCTTCTAGGGCGACACCTTAAGCATCACATAATCCCCTGCATTAAACTCTATAGGTCGTCGCCTCTTATCATCATAAGACTTTTGTTGATCCTATGCGGCCTTCATTCTCAGTTTCACCATTTCAAAATTCTCAGATGTTGCTTTCACAACGTCTAAACTTCCTAACTCTTTCTGTCCGATCTCTCCCCAGCACACCGGGGTTCTACACCTTCTCCCATAAAGTATCTCATATGGCGGGATTCCAATAGTCCTATGATAACTATTGTTATAAGAGAATTCCGCTAACGGTAGGTGACTATCCCATGCACCACCAAAATCTATCACACATGCACGAAGCATGTCCTCTAATGTTTGTATAGTCCGCTCAGACTGTCCATCAGTCTGAGGATGATACGATGTGCTAATATGTAATCTCGTTCCCATAGCCTCATTAAACCTCTTCCAAAACTTTGACGTAAACCTCGTATCTCGGTTAGATACAATAGAAATCGACACTCCATGCCGTGCAACAATCTCATTCACGAACACCTCAGACAACCTCTCAGAAGATAAGGTCTCTCTAATCGATAGAAAATGAGCGCTTTTTGTTAACCGATCTACTACTACCCAAATAGTATTGTGCCCCTTTACCGTCTTAGGCAACTTTGTAATAAAATCCATTGTAATGTGCTCCTATTTCATTTTTGGAATCTCTAACGGTTGGATTTTGCCGTAAGGCTTCTGATGCTTGGCCTTGACCTGCAAACATGTCAAGCACTTACTCACAAACTGAGTTACATCGTACTTCATTCCCGGCCACCAATAGTTCCCTTTCATATCTTGGTACATCTTTGTCATCCCCGGGTGGATCGAACACCTTGACTTATGAGCCTCGTCGAGTACTTTCTCCCCGAACCCTCCGAATTTTGGTATCCAAAAGCGGTCACCCTTGACTCACACCCCTTGGCTGTTCTCAGTCAGTAACTCACGTTGACCAAAGATCCTTTTTTCCTTTAACCTCTCGTCCCGCAATGCTTCGGTTTGCACGTCCTTCAATAACCCCATAAAATCTGGTGTCACGATCAATTGACACGCTTTAACCTTGATCGGTGCGTGTTCCTCCTTGCGATTCAACGCATCGGCAACTACATTCGCTTTACCCAGGTGATAAAGGATTTCGCAGTCATAGTCTTTTATCAGTTCCAGCCACCTCCTTTGCCTCATGTTTAATTCTTTCTGCTCAAAGAAGTACTTCAAACTCTTGTGATCTGTGTAGATTGTACACTTGATTCCATACAAATAATGTCTCCATAACTTAAGTGCAAATACAACTGCTGCTAGCTCCAAATCATGGGTAGGGTAATTTACCTCATGAGTCTTTAATTGTCTTGACGCATAAGCAATAACTTTACCTCGTTGCATTAACACGCAACCTAGACCCAAATATGATGCATCTGAATATACCATTAAATCATCCGTCCCCTCTGGTAACGTTAGCACTGGCGCTTCAGTCAATCGCTTCTTTAGCTCTTGAAACGCACCCTCTTCATCTGCTCCCCAAGTAAACTTTACTCCCTTTCGAGTCAATTTGGTTAACGGCGTTGCTAGATTGGAGAAGTCCTAATGAACTTCCTATAATAACCTGCCAATCCCAAGAAACTACGCACCTCTGTTGGAGTCTTAGGAGCGTTCCACTTCCCCACCGTCTGAATCTTCGTAGGATCCACCATTATCCCTTCTGGGTTAATAACATGACCCAGAAACTGTACCCCTCGTAGCCAAAACGCACACTTCAAGAATTTAGCGTAGAGCTTTTCCCGCCTCAACGTCTCTAACACTTCTCGCAGATGTTCTCCATGCTCCTCCTCGCTCTTAGAGTAGATTAAAATATCATCGATAAACACAATTATCGATTTTTCGAGCATCGGCCGACACACATGATTCATTAAATCCATGAATGCTGCCAGAGAATTCGTTAACCCAAAGGACATAACCAAGAATTCATAATGTCCGTACCGTGTCCAAAACACAGTCTTCGTAATATCCTCCTCCTTACCCTTCAACTGGTGATACCCTGACCTCAGATATATATGCGAAAACAACTTCTCTCCTTGCAGTTGATTGAACAAGTCATCAATACGTGGTAGAGGATACTTGTTCTTGATCCTCAACTTTTTAAGCTCTCGGTAGTCAATGCACATACGCATACTACCATCCTTCTTCTTCATAAACAAGTTCGGTGCACCCCACGGTGAGATGCTTGGTCTTATGAGTCCCTTCTCCAACAAATATTGAAGTGGCTCCATGAGTTCTTTCATCTCCGTCGGTGCTAAACGATACGGTGATTTAGCAACCGGCTATGCTCCTGGCTGCAAATCAATCTGGAATTCGATTTCTCTCACTGGTGGTACTCCCGTCAAGTCATTAGGAAAGTCTTGCACCACCGAACTTCTGACAATTCTACACTCTTTGCTTCAGTATTAGTGATATAGGCTAAGTATGCCTCGCATCCCCGCCTCAAAGACTTCACTGCCTTCATTATCGAAATCACTCTCGGTAGAGAGCCCTCTATATCCCCATACACCGTTACTACCATACCTTCCAAGGATCTCAACTTTATCATCTTCTTTCTACACACTATGTCCGCATCAAACGCAGCAAACCAGTCCATACCCAGTACCACGTCAAAACCTCCCAAAGCGATTATAAATAATCTAGCAGGAAACCTGTGACCCTCGAAGTCAATATAGTAATCATCTAATGCTTCGATCACCCTGGTGGGCGATCCCACCGCAGTCTCAACACTGAACAGCTTTTCTATCATTCTAGCAGTTCTACATAAATTCTTACAGAAAGATGGGGCCACAAAACTCTTACTTGCCCCAGAATCAAACAACACAGAAGCTGCTATATTGTTAATAAGAAAAGTACCTGAGACCACGTCCGGGTCGTTCTTTGCCTCAGTTGCAGTCATGGTGAAGGCTCTCTACTTCGCCTTAGGCTTCTCATCCTCTTTCTTCATTGGAACCGTTTCCTTACTTAGTCCCACACCCTGTCCTGCATTACAGTCCTTCGCCCTATTCCCAACGCCTTCACATTTATAACACTTAGGATCACGCGGGAAATCTCTAGAGAAGTGTCCCGCTTTGCCACATCTATAGCACATAACAGAATCAGCCTTACACTCGCCCGAGTGCAACCTTCCACACTTGCGACATGGATCTGGACCCTCGGTCCTTGCCTTCTTGCCAAATGGAACCTTCTGGTCCCTAATAAATCTATTGCTCGGTATGGTCCATTTATTTTCTTCTGGATTCTTTTCTTGCACCTCGGTACTCATGACATTATCATATAATGTCCCGCTTAATTCAACAGCTTCGTCGAAGCTCGGCGGTTGCTGAGCCTTGACCAAATGCCTCACCTTATCAGGCAAACCCTCTATATACAGTTTCTTCCAAAGCTCGTCATTACCAGCTAAGTGTGGCACTAGACGTGCCATCTCAATGAACTTTGAAGTGTACTCGCGGTGTGTTAGTTTACCCGCCTTGAGAGTCAAAAACTCTCGCTCAACCCTCTCTAGCTCCCCTAGAGCACAGAACTTCTTTCTTACTAACCCTTTCAGATCATCCCAAGTCATATCTCCCAGTTCTTGAGCATTCTTTCTCTCTTTGATCGAGTTCCACCACTGTGAGCCTCCCCAGAAAATGAGTGTTAAACAAACTTTCACAATTTGGTTCGGCCTACACTCACTGATTGAGATGGTAGACTCCATCTCAGTAAGCCAGTGGTACGTAGCCACTGCATCTTTGCGCCCGTCAAACTTAGGCGGATCACACTTCTTGAAGTGCCCATAGTCACAGTTACCGCCGACCGCAGATGGCTTTTTCTTCTTCTCCCTCACTTCATCTAGAACTCTCTTCTCTAACTCTTTGAATGCCGCTTTCACAATGTCCGGTAAGTACTCGTGGATCATCTCCACCACTTCTTTCTTCATCGCATCATGAGCTGCTGGTTGGAACTGGAACTCTTCATTGTGCTCAGAGTGGACTGAAGGTTCAGTACGCACAGATGGTTCAGTGTGAACCGACACCTCATCTCCATTAACATCCTCGTTCTGAACATTCCTACGACGCCTTCCGGTGTTAGCATTAGCAGCAACTTGTCTTTTCGGTGCCATCTACTTACTGAAATTATAACAAACAGAGCAATATTCGGGTATAGTTTAAAATATTACAAGCAGTGCAATTAGTTAATGACGGTGGCCAACCGCCATTACCCTCTTGCCTTGCTTTTCAGGTTTTAAACCCTCCCTGTATTGCATCATGGAATAATGCCCTTGTCTTAGCCTACTAACACAACACATTAACATGGCACACTAACACGACACACTAACAAACTCATACCTGGCGCTTCTGGCTTTTGGTTACACGTGATGACATTCCCACTCATTGGTCCCATTCTCAGTCTAAGTCAAGGCATCGAGGATACCCAGTTTATTTTAACCACCGCTCTGATACCAACTTGTAAGGCCCTAAGCCTGGGAACCCTACTTGTTGGCTCAAGCTAAGTAGTCATAGACATCAAACTAAACTCAATTCCTTGCAGCGGAAATCAAATAGTCAACAAAGGTCAATGACCCGAACCAAACATAGTTCAAACCAAGTACTAATATCAAAAAGTCTCAACGAAAACAACTAATAAAGAATGTCATCACAATGTCCACGGTAACCAAATGCCATCCAGAAGCCGCCAGCTCATACATTCTCTTTACTTGAAATACATGCTTAAAAGTCAGCTACGCTGAGTGAGTTCTATAGTAGTTCATTAGGGAACCCAACACCGTTATGAAAAGGGTTTTAATCTCAAAAGTTTACTCATCATAATTTCTCAAGAATTCAAATAGTTATATTTATCGACATACAAGTATACCATGTTGTCTTGTCCGAAGACACAAGCAAACACGATCTCCCGCCCGACTACCGTCAGACACAATAACCCGTTGACTAACGTCAACACAATATCAAGCTTACGCTTGATATCCCGCCTGACTAATGCTAGACTCAATATCCCATTTGACTAACGTCAAGACAATATCAAGCTTACGCTTGATCTCCTGCCACGACTATTAAGTACGTGACACAAATATCTCAAACACACATGCAAGCATAACGACTATTTATAAATATAGATTTCTCTTTACCAAAAGTGTTGTCTATGCATACATTCAATAAAAACACGTTTCACCTGTATTCATTCCCAAAAAAATAAAATAGTTAAAAGTGGGCGATAGACACTCACCTTTGCTCAACGCACTTCGATCTCTAGAACTTGCTAACTTCTCGTGCTCTCCTTTCGACCTCGTACCTAACATACACACAAATCATGAGTCAATATGTGTCACACCCTGAAATTCCACAACGGGTTACCCGCGGGTCGTGACTGTTAAGGATCATCGGTCCTGTTCATTTCGAACGGCCTCTAAATGTTTTTCGAAAAGTAATTGTATCAATACAGAAGCATAAATATTTAGGTTCCCATAAACCGAAACTTCTAATAAAAAATGTGAAATGAGACTCCAGACATGCAATCCTAGTCCATGTGAGAATGCTTAGCGACCTGAGATAAACATGCTTAAAAGTGTCAACACAGGGTTGGTGAGTTCACAGGTTTAAGTAACAGTAAAAGAAATGTAACAGTGTAACAGTCCGTATTCCTACTGATGATTCGATTGTTGATCAAACAATATACAGTAATAATATAAGCATTCACCAAAACCGAAGCTCAACGAAGGATGCAGAAACTAGAATTTTGCCTTTTACGTTCCCCCGCAAGCATGGATTAGGTCAATGATGCACCCGTTAGACCTCCGGTCAAAGTTAGCGCGACTAACCCGGGTGGGGGTGGTTAAACCCAATAGTACTATTCATGATTACCTCGCTTGGGAAATAATTAACCGTTCGATTATGAGAGGACTTTACGTGCGGGAAATGCACCGACTTATATATTAAAGCGGAATAAAAAAGTAACGTCATACGACTAAGAAAGAAAATGATTTAGCATGTATCTCCCTCAAATGGAAAAGTATGTAAAATGGGGCCGTGAAAACTCACCTAGGAATGAGGTGAATGAAGTATGAAAAGCAAATACAGGAATCCTAGCAAATCCGGACAACCGACCTATCCGAACCCTAGAAATTATAAGGCTATAAGGTCTATAAAAGGTAAACGCGGTTTCTGCAACCACATTCATCCAAACGACTCAATGTTGAAAGGTTACATTGACGTTTTGAAAAGGTTTGACCAATGTTGACCAAGTTTGACACGACGACCCGTTGGTGACACATGGTGAAGACATGTACAAGTAACACATAAGTAAAACCTTATGACATAACACAACTATTTCAAGTAATTGCATAAGTAAGTAACACATACTAAGTAACATAGTTGCATATGTTCATAACATAGATGGTAACACATAGTCTTAAGTAATTGCATAAGTAAGTAATACATACTAAGTAACATAGTTATATATGTTCATAACATAGATGGTAACACATAGTCTTAAGTAATTGCATAAGTAAGTAACACACACTAAGTAAATAGTTGCATATGTTCATAACATAGATGGTAACACATAGTCTTAACTAATTACGTAAGTAAGTAACACATACTAAGTAACATAGTTGCATATGTTCATAATATAGATGGTAACACATAGTCTTAAGTAATTGCATAAGTAAGTAACACATACTAAGTAACATAGTTTTTGTACATCCTTAGAACATATTCCATACATGTTAACAAATAATCGACATAAATCATGCTATTGTACTAGTCATCTAATAATACAATTTCAAACCATTTGAACAAACAACATAACATGACATTTTGGTACTATAACTTAGAACATGACAAAGTTTCCCTTTTTGATAATTAGGGTTTTGGTACACTTTAGGTGTCATAGCTCAAATAAACAAACTATACATGAAATTATACTAATAATATGCTATTTACAAGGTTCTACACATACACTTTCCATTTAAAGCAAAGGTGAGGTTTCCAAACCAATAAAGTTTCCTTTATTAACAAGGTCTTCTGAAACGGGTCATAGTAGCACTTTAAATCACATATTCTTTCAATAATCATCTAAACATATTATAACAATGCTATTTAACCTATTTAGGAATTTATAACATAAAAATGCAAAATATGTTCCAATAAAGTTTCCCTTTTAGGAAAGTTGTCAAACGACCTCCTACACATGTGTAACTCCAAATATCCTTAAATATCATGTTAATAGATGTTATAAAAGCATTGTAGCATATTATTACTCATCATAGCTCAATAACCCAAAATGTACAACAATAAAGTTTCTATTTATAGAAACGACCTAAAAAGATGCAAATCCAATATTTCAACCATAAAAATCATCTTTCCTACTTATTCTAACAATACTTGAATCGTTCAATCCATCAAACATCTCATATGCATATTTTTACAAAACTATGACAAACAAAGTTTCCTTATATAGAAACGAGCATATAACATACAAACAAAGCATTTCTAGACACCATATGTACCCATATGTCTTATAAACTCTTTATAATGAAAATTGTGATTCCTGTTATTCGTAGCAGATTCAATACACCGATACAAGAATCATGGAACGAGGTAGAATCAGAAACACATAGTTAAAGGTGTAATTATCCAAATTGTATTGATAGTTCAAATGAACTCCCTCTTTTTACAAAAGTCAAACTATACAAGTATTTATACCTAAGAAGACAAAGAATGACTTCATCCGACATACATTTCGGTCGAAATGTATTTCGTCCGAAAATGATTTCGATTGAAAAAGATTTTGGTCGAAATATTTTAACTTCAAAGAATTCCTCCGACTTCAGACTGTTTTATATGCGATGACCTACAATTAGTTCCAACAATCTCCCCCTAGGCCATTGCATATCAAAACACGGGAATTCTGCCAAGCTCCCCCATACACTTTGCATCATTAAAGTTGGATCTTGGGCTCGAAGCTTTAACCCTCCAAACTTGTCTTGGTTTAGCTTTGACCTGCCAATCTCGTTTTGGTTTTGACGTCCAAAACATCTTCAACCAATTAAAAACTTTAACAACCTTTTCTTGAACCTTTCTCTGAGGTTGAGAAACGACATTCTGTTTGGGAGACTTGTGTTTCTTGATACAACAATCTCTTGATAAATGACCCTGCTTTCCACAGCTGAAACATTTCTTCAAAGCATGACATGTTCTTTGATAAGGCCCCTTTCGAGATGCTGACTTGTCTTTAGACTTCTGCTCTTCAACTTTTGACTTTTCTACTCCCTCTTTAACGAACATGAGTGGAGCAAATTTATTCGAAATGAACGTGATGGCATTAGCATTGAGTAGACTTTCTTTCTTGAACTATAAGCCACCTTTATTGTCAAAATAATCCACACATTCTTGACTTTCTTTAGATTTGTCACTGACACAATCATCATCAGAAGCAAGATCACTTGGAATCTTCAATTCAACTTTCTTTGCTTCGGAATTTCTTTTTGGCTCTAACGAAGGATAAAACATTTGACATAAACGGCTCTGTAATGTATGGTGGAGGCATATGTGAATAAAATCCATTTGTAGTAAATGGAGGAGGAACACTTTTGTATCCAATCTCGCTATTCACTTTATCATTAACTTGAGCCTCAATGTTTTCACCAGTGTTTTTATATCCAAGACCAGACTTTACTTTGTCATGTATTTGAGCTTCAATGATCCCATTAGCAACTTTCCCAGAAATGTTTATTTTATCAACTTTGACTGCTGTATTGGCAACTTTCTCCATCTTTTCTGTCAACAATTTCTTTTCTGTTTCTCTTTTCTCAATCAACAGTTGAATTTCATAATTCTTTCTCTTTAACTGAAGCTTCAAATGAGAATTTTCTTTAACACAATCATCAATCTTTCTTTTATACTCTTTCTCACGATCTTTTAGAATCTTGTTTGTGGTATGTGAATGTTTCAAAGCATCCATCAGAAGTTGATTTCGTTTCTTGTAATCAACAATTTTCTCAAAACACTCCACAGAACACATGTTTTCGTTAAGCAGTTCAGTATATGCTTTAAGTTACTGTGATTCTTTCACTGCTTCAGCAACCAAATAGGATTCTATACGTTTACAATTTCCTTGAAAATCATAACCACATCCACCTTTGATCACTATTCTGTTCTGATCCGCTTTAAGCGCATACATCTGTAGCTTTGCACATAAATACCCTAATGAATTAAACTTTAACCCTTTATTTCTGATGTTATGTTTATAATCTTCCATTCCTGTCATTGAGCATTGAGAAAATTATCCATGACTTCTGATTTTTTGTATTCAATATCAACCTCCTTTAGATCATTTATCAATTCACATATCTATGATATTGATTAGTCAAAGATTCTCCTTCAGCACGTGCGAAAACTTGATATCTTTTCTTTAATGTGTCTTGTCTTGCTTGTCTTTTCTTATCTTCTTTATTCACACATAATGATTTAGCAAGATCTAGATGAATATACCCCAATCCATTTACAAAGACCTTATGCACATAGACTTCGTCAGCCATTGAGAATTCCTTTCTTTTTTTTAACTACCTCATTTTTTCATAATCAGCTCCAAATATAGCCTCAAACATCCTCCAAAAATTTTGACCAAGAAAATATTTCCTGCCAAAAAACTCATTTTTTTTAACTACCTAATTTTTTTTTACTCAGGCATACTTTTCGATCGAGAAATTTTTCGGACAAGATTTTTCGGTCGAAAAGTCAGATTTAGATCAGGAGAATTCGACAAAATTTTTCGGACCAAACTTGAGATTTCGATGGAAAACTCTGATCGAAAACACTTTTGATCGAAAAGAGATTTCGACTCCTTCAACAGAGATTTCGGGCGATTCAACTGAAACTCATAAAATCTCGACCTGCAACTCCCGAACGTCAAATTAAGGCCCGAAAATTATCCCAAACTCCATCTCCACTGTTGTACATGCTAAATACTCAAAAATGGTACTGAAAACGATCCAATTTGATAACTTTTGAATCTTGAAAAGTTGAAGACTTTAACAAACTTTGAAACTTGCTTGACTCTCCCAAAACTGAGCACCGAAAGCTCTGATACCAATTGTGATTTCTTTTATTCGTAGCAGATTCAATACACCGATACAAGAACCATGAAATGAGGTAGATTCAGAAACACATAGTTAAAGGTGTAATTATCCAAATTGTATTGATATGTCAAATGAACTCCCTCTTTTTACAAAAAGTCAAACTATACAAGTATTTATACTAAGAAGACAAAGAATGACTTCATCCAAAATACATTTCGGTCAAAATGTATTTCGTCCAAAAATGATTTCGATCGAAAAAGATTTCGGTCGAAATCTTTTAACTTCAAAGAATTCCTCCGACTTCAGACTGTTTTATATGTGATGGCCTATAATTAGTTCCAACAAAAAACCTTTGATAAAAACATGGATTAAAGAACTTGTAACCAAGATTTTTGTTTGGATGGATGTGTACCACATTTTGGCCAAAAATAATGAAGAAAATATGGTTAGAAACTTACAAAATCGAATTATGATGAATGGATGATGGGGGTTTCTTGTTTGCACACCTTGAAAGATCTTGAAACACTTGGATTGGAGGGAAAAAAATGAAAATGGTGGAGAGGGGAGGGAGAGGTGGCGGCTCAAAGAGAAAGAGGGAGGCTAGGGTTTGTAAAAATGGATGATTAGGTTAAGTGTGGTTTAAATAGGGTGGGTTGTGGGCCTTTTACAAGAGTTGGGCTTTTGATGCATTCTTGAGGCTTTTTACTAGGGATTGAGCTCCATTATAATTAATAAAGTTTAAAATCTGAATTTATAAGCCCAAGATATAAAACAAGTCATTTTTATAAAATCTCATTTAGAACTGTTGGTACATATCGCGTATCCGCTAGAAAGGGTCAAAAATAAAAGTTGCTCTAAAAATTCCCGAAAAATTAATCTCAACACGAAATAATAAATCACAGTATTACATGTAATTTATACACACCAAATATATATCTAAATATTAGTTCTCTAATTCATCAACGTTCGTGTGAAAGGACGCGTGTGTGACCTGGTAATCCGCCCGATTACCGATGCATGTACTGAAATGAAACTAATGGACTTGCTATATGAAATATGTACTTAATAACTCTATAATTAAGTATGATACGTGTAATAATCAAGAAATGGTTGGGTATGGATATTAACCTGAATTTGCCGGGTATCACATACTCCCCCTGTTAAAAGGAATTTCATCCCGAAATTCAGTTCGCGTCACTAGTAGACGGTGTAGTTTTGAATAAGTGAGGATATTTACGCTTGAATTGGTCCTCGCACTCCCAAGTGAACTCTGGTCCGCGTCTAGAATTCCAACGAACCTTGACTACAGGGGTGCGGATTTGTTTTAGTTGTTTGACCTCGCGGTCCATGATCTCGACTGGTTCTTCGACGAAGTGAAGCTGATCGTCTATCTGAATCTCCTCCAGTGGTATGACCAGTGTTTCATCTGATAAGCACTTTTTTAGATTCGACACGTGAAACACGTCATGAATGCCACTGAGGGTTTCCGGTAGGTTAAGTTTGTAAGCAACGGGACCGATCCTTTTTAGAATCTCGAAAGGTACAATGTAACGAGGATTCAGTTTCCCACGCTTGCCGAAACGTATTACTTCTTTCCATGGCGAGACTTTCAGTAGCACTTCGTCTCCCACTTGAAATTCTAATGGTTTATGTCTCACGTCAGTGTAACTCTTCTGACGATCATGCGCGGCTTTGATACATTCGCGTATCTGTACGATCTTTTCTGTAGTCTCGTGAATGATTTATGGGCCCGTGAGTTGGCTATCACCCACCTCAGTTCAGCAAATCGGTGATCTACACTTCCTTCCATAAACTGCTTCGAATGGTGTGACTTTAATGCTAGTGTGGTAGCTGTCGTTGTATGAAAATTCGACCAACAACAGATGGGCATCCCAAACGTTTCCAAAGTCAAGCACGCAAGCTCTAAGCATGTCCTCAAGGGTCTGTATGGTCCTTTCACTCTGACCATCCGTTTGAGGATGGTATGCAGTACTCATATCCAACCGAGTACCCAAGGCTTTCTGTAAGGATTGCCAGAATCGGGATGTGAATCGACTATTTCTATCTGAAATGATGGAGATTGGCACTCCATGTCTCGAGACTACTTCCTTCAAGTAAATTCGGGTAAGTTTTTACAACTTGTCAGTTTCTTTAACGGGAAGGAAGTGTGCAGATTTTGTTGGCCTGTCGACAATTACCCAGGTTGTGTCACAACCGTTGGATGCCCTGGGCAATTTCGTGATGAAGTCCATTGAAATCTGTTCCCACTTCCACTATGGAATCTCTGGTTTTTGGAGTAACTCTGATGGTTTCTGATACTCCACTTTGACCTTAGCATAGGTCAGACATTTACTGACATAGGTAGCAATTTTGGCTTTCACGTTGGGCCACCAATAGTGCTCCTTGAGGTCATGGTACATTTTGTTAGCACCGGGGTGAATCGAGTACCTGGACTTGTGTGCTTCGTCCATCACTAGATCCCTTAGGTTCCCAAAGTTCGGTACCCAAATCCGATCCATGAAGTAACGAATGTCATCGGATTTGACCTCAAATTGTTTGTCCATACCACGTAGGGACTCATAACATAGGTTCACCCCCTTGATTGCTTAGAGTTGAGCGTCACGGATTTGTATGGGTAAATTCGTGTGAATGGTCAACTGTAACGCTCGTACTCTTCGCGGCTTGGGTTGTTCTTTCCTGCTCAAGGCATCAGCAATGACGTTTGCCTTTCCAGGATGGTAACGGATGGCGCAGTCGTAGTCGTTTAGCTATGCGACCTATCGACTCTGCCTCGTTTTAAGCTCCTTCTGATCGAAGATATGTTATAAGGCTTTTGTGATCAGTGAATATTGTATATTTCGTGCCATACAGGTAGTGTCTCCAGATCTTGAGTGAGAATACTACAGCACCCAACTCCAAGTCATGGGTAGCGTAGTTTTTCTCGTGCACTTTCAGTTGTCGAGAAGCATAGGCAATAACCTTCTCCCTTTGCATCAACACACAACCGAGTCCTTGATGGGACGCATCATAGTACACCACGAAATCATCTGTCCCTTCTAGTGATGATAGGATAGGTGCGTTACAAAGTTTCTGTTTGAGCAATTTAAAAGTGCTTTTTGCCTTGTCGTTCCATTCATACTTCTTATCCTTGTGTGTAAGAGTAGTGGGGGGGGGGGGGGTTGGGCTATCTTAGAGAAATTTTCGATGAATCTTCTATAATAGCCCGCGAGACCTAAGAACTGTCGCACCTCTGTTGGAGTCTTAGGTGCCTCCAAATTCTTAATCGCCTCAATTTTGGATGGATCAACATGCATGCCTTGCTCGTTGACCACGTGTCTAAGGAATCGCACCTCGCGAATCCAGAAGTTGCACTTCAAGAATTTGGTGTACAATTTCTCGTCCTTTAGTAATTCCATGATTAACTTCAGGAATTATTTCGTGAGTATATCAGGATATCGTCTATGAATACGATCACAAACTTGTCGAAATAAGGTTTGCACACTCGGTTCATGAGGTCCATGAATACCACCGGTGCATTGGTTAACCCAAACGGCATGACCATGAACTTGTAGTTATCGTAACGAGTTCGGAAAGCGGTCTTTGGAATGTCATCTTCCTGGATCCTTAGCTGAGGGTATCCCGACCGCAGATCAATCTTCGAGTAATAGCTCGACCCTTGTAATTGATCGAATAGGTCATCGATCCTTAGTATTAGATATCGGTTCTTGATCGTCACTTTGTTCAGTTCTCGGTAGTCGATGCACATACAGAATGATCCGTCTTTCTTCTTAACAAACAAGACCGGTGCTCCCCAAGGCGAGAAGCTTGGTCTGATGAACCCTTTGTCTAATAGTTCCTGTAATTGGTTAGACAATTCCTGCATTTCCGATGGTGCCAGTCGGTAAGGTGACCTTGCTATCGGAGTAGCTCCTGAGGTAAGATCAATCCAGAACTCGAATTGCCGTTGCGGTGGAAGTCCGAACAAATCTTCGGGAAATACTTCTGGATAGTCTCAGACGATCGGAATTTCCTTGATCTTCCTTTCATCTGCTTTGCTTTCCTTTATGTTCGCTAAGATCACATGGTAATCCTTTCGTACGTACTTCTGGGCTTTCATACAAGTAATAATTCTTAGTGCAGTACCACTCCTTTCTCCTTAGATTGCCAATGTTTCTCCGTTCGACAGTGGAATGCGAATGATTTTCTCATGACATACAATCTTGGCTCAGTTCTTGAACAACCAGTCCATACCGATGACTATATCAAAACTCCCAAGAGTTATGTTAATAGGTCTACAGTGAATGGGCGGTCAGCTAGCGTCAAGACATGCCCTGGGACTATATGTTCTGCCTTAATCAACTTACTATCAGTTAGTTCTACCATTTATAGGTAATCTAGTACAATCGGTGTAATACCAAGTAGTGGGCTAAACCTAGTGGGCACAAAGGTTTTATCGGCCCTTGTATCAAATAGAATAGAATGGAGACTTAACGGTTGTTCACAAGAACATGGGGGTTACAAAGTTTGGATTCTATAGAGCTCCTCCGGCTCTTATAATGAACACTCTGCCACGTGCATTAATATCATTACATCTTCTAGACTTTGAACAATCTTTGTGGATATGTCCGAGTTTACCATACTCAAAGTATCCATGCTTTTCTCTTATGTTCGTGGTTTGATCAACAGTCCTGCAATTGTGGGTGGCATGGCCAAAACGCATGTATTTCTGGCACTTGGAGTCTTCACATGAACTTGTGTGGTGAAAACCTCACTTGTTACATGTCGGCAGTTCGCAGTGTATCCACCTCTGGTTTCCTTATCTGGTTGGCGTGCGGCGAAGGCCTTAATTGTTTACTGTCTCCTCGGATCAGGTGGTATAAGAGTTTTATCGGGAGTATCGTCTCATCTGATTTTGTTTTCAAATGAATTCACAAGAGATCCATCTCTGAATAATACGTCTTAACGAACTGCTTGGCCTGTCAGATTGAGCGCAAGTCTCGCTGCGTTTTGGATGGTGATGGGTTCTGCAATTGTCACTATACTTTAGATCTGAGGCGTTAAGCCGCAAATGTACCTTTCGATTCTTTTGGATTCCGGTGTGACCATGTGTGAGCATAATCGGGTCAGGTTGTGGAGTTTCATGGGGTATCCTTCAATATTCCCACCTTCTATTGTCGTGTTTCAGGTTCCTTGTTCTAACTTTTGCAGTTCATTTTGGGGAATATTTTCCTTTCATAGTTTCCTTAAAACTCTTCTCATAGGGTTGCATTAGGAGCTTCTAGACTTAGAATGTGGACATGTGAGTTTCACCATGTGAGGGCTTGTCCCTCGAATGTGCAGGTGGCGAATCGGACTCTTTAATCCACGGTACGATTGTTCATGCTGGGAACATATTCTAACTTATCAATCCATTTGGTAATACCCCTGACTCCTCCATTTTCGTGGAAAATTTGGGGTCAGTATGCAAGAACAGCCTTATTTGAACCGCCCTTCTGAAGGTTCTTCGCTACAGGCTAAGTTTGATTCAAATACGTAGATGAGAAAAGATGTTGGATAATTCCATACCATTAAAGGTGGCGTGTTGTGTCAGCTGATATATTTTGACTCGATTCATTCACAGTATCCTACGAGATAGAAAATCAGACATTTGAGAATCAGAAATAGGAGTACTAATCGTACAGAAAAGTCAACTCAGATTGCAGGATTCACCAGAGTTTTCATGCATTACAATTTATGATTACGTGTGCACCCGTAATAATACTTTGCATTGCATGGTCCCACTGATGTTTCCCTTATCCCAAGTTTCCAGACTAAAAGAGTTGTAACGTTCATTATATTGTACCATCGGGTACGGAGTGTTAACCGTGCCTAACGACATAGTAGGATTTAGCCACTGTACTAAAGCTGACGGGTTTAGAGTCATACTGAATAGATTTAAAAGTAGGAATTTCAGTTACAAACTTCCTTGAGTTGGGACATATGAGTAGGGTTCAGTTCGCAACTTGAAGTAACAGTCCTTGATTTCTCTGAGTCTTTCCAGTCCTCCTCGGACAGACGCTGTCTCTCTGCGTGAATCTCCACCTCGAACTCCTTGTGGTCTGGGTGATGTCATGATGTAAATGGTGTTGGAGCATAACGAGGCAGTGTGACCCCCTTCCTCGAGGTCTTCTCGCCATATTTGTGGTTGTCAGCCATGTGCTTCCCCGAATCCGCGCTCGGGTTTTCATCGTCGTTAGTCATTTGAATACTATCGTCACCGGATGCGCTCGGGAGTAGTGGTGCGGGAAGTGACGATTCAGCTAATGACGATGCCGAAGGTGTGTACTCGTACTTCTCCTTAGAGTCGAAGATGATAACCGGGTGAGATGCGGAAGACATAGTCTTGACAGTAACACTGTCAATGTATTAGGTAATATAGATCATGTGAATGTATATGCAATGTGAATGATGTGATGTGAACTATGTGAGCCTGTAGTTATAGTCTAAGTACACAAAATTCAACTTAGTTCGCTATAACCAAGGCTCTGATACCAATCTATCACACCCTGAAATTCCACAGCGGGTTACCCGCGGGTCGTGACTGTCAAGGATCAACGGTCCTGGTCATTTAGAACGACCTCTAAATGGTTTTCGAAAAGACATTCCGTTTGAACATCATACATAAGTAAATAAGTAATACAGAGTTTGAAAATTCGGAATGTAAAGTGCGGAAGCAAAAGTAATTGTATCAATACATAAGCATAAATATTTAGGTTCCCATAAACCTAAGCTTCTAATGAAAAATGTGAAATGAGAATCCAGACATGCAATCCTAGTCCATGTGAGAATGCTTAGCGACCTGAGATAAACATGCTTAAAAGTGTCAACACAGGGTTGGTGAGTTCACATGTTTAAGTAATAGTAAAAGAAATGTAACAGTGTAACAGTCCGTATTCCTACTGATGATTCGATTGTTGATCAAACAATATACAATAATAATATAAGCATTCACCGAAACCAAAGCTCAACGAAGGATACAGAAACTAGCATTTTGCCTCTTACGTGCTCCGCACGCATGGATTAGGTCAATGATGCACCCGTTAAACCTCCAGTCAAAGTTAGCGCGACTAACCCGGGTGGGGGTGGTTAAACCCAATAGTACTATTCATGATTACCTCACTTGGGAAATAATTAACGGTTCGATTATGAGAGGACTTTACGTGAGGGAAATGCACCCACTTATATATTAAAGCGGAATCAAAAAGTAACGTCATACGACTTAAAAAGAAAATGATTTAGCATGTATCTCCCCCAAATGGAAAAGTAAGTAAAATGGGGCCGTGAAAACTCACCTGGGAATGAGGTGAATGAAGTATGAAAAGCAAATACCGGAATCCTAGCAAATCCGGACAACCGACCTATCCGAGACCTAGAAATATTAAGTCTATAAGGTCTATGAAAGGTAAACGCGGTTTATGCAACCACATTCATCCAAACGACTCAATGTTGAAAGGTTACATTGATGTTTTGAAAAGGTTTGACCAATGTTGACCAAGTTTGACACGACGACCAGTTGGTGACACATGGTGAAGACATGTACAAGTAACACATAAGTAAAAGCTTATGACATAACACATATGTTTCAAGTAATTGCATAAGTAAGTAACACATACTAAGTAACATAGTTGCATATGTTCCTAACATAGATGGTAACACATAGTCTTAAGTAATTGCATAAGTAAGTAATACATACTAAGTAACATAGTTACATATGTTCATAACATAGATGGTAACACATAGTCTTATGTAATTGCATAAGTAAGTAACACACACTAAGTAACATAGTTGCATATGTTCATAACATAGATGGTAACTGATGTGTTGCAAAACACATCTCGTTTTCCTTGGTGTTAGGGTTTTCTTAGGTAAACTGCTCTAAAAGGAGGGTTCCTAGGGTTTTTAGCATCATTGATATTCTGTGTCATACTGAGAGTTGTCAGGTTACCCCGTGTGTCTTAGGGCATATAGAGATATTGAGACTGAGAGGTAATTTATCTGTAAGGTACTTTAGCATTGTTGGAAATAGCTGAGAGGTGATCCAATAACCAGTGAGTTTACACGTTCTTTAGGGTTTCCACTAGGTCACACTTGGAGAATGATCTGGGATCCTTAGGTTAACGTAGGGTTTCATATTCGAAGATCCTGGTTCCATCATAACCATCATAGTCGAGAGAAGTTCATGTTTATCATGCATGATTCATTACTTTAGTAACCATCTAGGTATTTGATGAATGTTTGATTAATTCATGAATTTCTTTCGGTTTATGTTGGATTTTGATGGGTTGATGTTAAAGTAAAGAATCCGATTTCACTTAGTATGATGTTTATGCATGTTTAATTCTAATTTACAATTGATGTGTGTTTCATATGTGTTTGGTTGAATGTCGTTCAAATACTAGATGCATGTTAGGTTACCTACTTTGTGTTTATAACTAGTTATGGATAATTGTTATCATCATCCATAGAAACGCAAGTTAAGAGTTTCTTAGAATTGAATGTTCTTCCTGCTTCAATAACTGAAAGGTGCGAAGTTGTCGGGTATTCCTTGGTGTTAGGGTTTTCTTAGGTAAACTGCTCTAAAAGGAGGGTTCCTAGGGTTTTTAGCATCATTGATATTCTGTGTCATACTGAGAGTTGTCAGGTTACTCCGTGTGTCTTAGGGCATATAGAGATATTGAGACTGAGAGGTAATTTATCTGTAAGGTACTTTAGCATTGTTGGAAATAGCTGAGAGGTGATCTAATAACCAGTGAGTTTACACGTTCCTTAGGGTTCCACTAGGTCACACCTGGAGAAGGATCTGAGATCCTTAGGTTAACGTAGGGTTTCATATTCGAAGATCCCGGTTCCATCATAACCATCATAGTCGAGAGAAGTTCATGTTTGTCATGCAGGATTCATTACTTAGATAGTGCTTTCTCCTTTATTGATTTCATCCGTTGAGTCTGTCTGATAGTTGGTGTCATTAGTTTCTGCATTCATTAGTAGTGTAGTAAACCCCCAAAACCAATTCAATCTTTAGTCCAAGTCAGAGTCTAGTATTAGTATTCAGTGTCTTTAGGGTTCGATAACTCGGTTTACCATTAAGCAGTGCTATAGTCGATAGGTACACTTGCCTGTCAGTGCGGTCTTTTTCATAGGTTTTCCATTTATTACTTAGGAGTCTAGGTTAGGTTTAGTAGAGTTTTTATATACACCGTCTGGACGACATCAAGTTTTTGGCGCCGTTGACGGGGACACTTGGCAATAGCAATATTAGCTTTGACTAGTTTTTTGTTTGATTTTTGGTTTGTTTTTCTTTTGACTCTTGTGAGTTTGCTTATCTTCTGTGCTTCTCTTACGTGCTATTTGAGTGTCTAATATAGGATCAAGTCTTTCTGTCTTGAGTCTTTATTTATTTATTTTTTTTAATCAAACATTCTTGTGTCAGTTTATGCACCACACTCGTTCGCAGGGATCACCACCATATTCAGCTTCCTTAGAGCCCGAACGAGAGCTGCACGAGCGCACCCGTGACTTTCGGGAGCGTTTGAAAGCATTCTGCAGCAACTAGGTACGTTCTCCTAGCCCAATTCCATTTCCTGAAATGGGCGACGCTGACCTACCTGCGAGACGTACCGTGCACCAGAGGGCCAGTGACGGGGTCATCGGGGCGAGATCTCCGATCACACGCCCCGCCATTCCTAACACCAATACATGGCATATCCCGTCACATGTCATGAGCACGATCACTCATGCCACTCAATTTCATGGCCTAGAGGATGAGGATGCACCGGGACACTTGTCGCGCTTCACGCGCATATGTAATACTTTCAATATCACGGGTGTGTCTAAGGACGCTATCTACTTGCGTCTCTTCCCATTCTCGCTCTCTGGTCACGCATCTACTTGGCTTGACACCCTCCCCTACAATTCTATCACCACTTGGGAGGATCTTCAAGCTAAGTTCTTCAAGAAGTACTATCCACCATCCAGGGCCGCTCGCCTTCGGGGTCAAATCCATTCGTTCTGGATGGATCCTGACGAGCCTTATCACTTGGCCTGGTAGCGGTTTAACACGCTGTTGTGCCAATTTCCCCATCATGGTCTTTCTGACTGGGCGATAGTAGAGAAGTTCTACAATGGTCTCACCTTTGAGAAGTAGCAAATGTTCAACACAGCTGCAGGAGGCCATATCATGGATAAGCCCGAGCCAGACGAGTGTGAGGAGATGTTCGAGAGCTTTGCTCTGGCGGAACAACAGCAGCCATCTACTAGAACTTCCATTCATAGTGCTAGAGCACCCGCCTCTTCTCCTAAAGGTATGCATCAGGTCAACCCTGATACTAGCGTGGCTGCTGCACTTGCAGCTATGGCAAAGGAGATTAAAGAGCTTAAGCTCAGTGCTCAGCGGTGTGAGGTGTGCAGGGGAGGCCACGACACCAGGGATTGCCCCATAAATCAGCAGGAGCAGGTGAGCTTTGCTGGCAACCAGAACCAGAACTGAGGGTACAACAATTACAACAACACTTATGGCTCAGGATGGAGATCTGGAAACAACCCGCCTGGGTTTAATGGTCGCCACCATCAGTATGGAGGAGGAGAAGCTGGAGCAAGCTTGGGAAGCAGTGTCAACACAAAGAAGATAGAAGAGATGATTGAGAATCAGACACAGATGCTTGCCTACTTAGTCCAACAAGACAGGGATGCTAAGCAAAGACTGGATGCCCACGACACTTTATTGAAGAATCAGCAGTCGGCATTCCGGGATTTACTGCGCACGGTAGGAGACATCACGAAGAGCTTGAGGGATATACAGGGAGGACCATCTTCAGGACCCATTGCTTCAGTGATGGCCGTGTCAGTCATGAGTAATAGAGAGGAGGAGAGAGTAGAGAAGGAAGCCGCCCACAGTGCTGACTATGGCATTCCTTCAGTAGAGAAAGTAAAGAAGATTGATTGGAGAACTCAATTTGCTGAAATCGATGCTCGGATGGTAGAGGAGCCCGAATTGAATGTTGTTTCGACTAGGAGGAGAAGGGAAGAAGAGAAGGAGAGCCCACCGGCAGTAGAAGAAGAAGAGCCGGTGGATGAAGAGATAGAGATGGAGAAGCCCGCCGAGAAGGCGAAGGAGAAGAAGAGTGGGGGTGAGATTAAGACCCCCGAGATTGACTTGAGTCATGTTCCCTACCCAGCGGGCTTGCTACCATATACGAATGCTAGGGAATACAGTACTTTCCTTGATATGTTTAAACAACTCAAGGTCAATCTCCCATTTATAGAGGTCCTCCATCATATGCCAAAGTATGGCAAGTTCCTCAAAGATCTTCTTTCCAACAAGAAAAAGCTAGGAGGGATCTTTGAAGTCTCACTTTGTGAGCAATGGTCTCCTGTGGTTCAGAACAAACTGCCGGAGAAGGTAGCGGATTCAGGTCATTTCACGATCCCGTGTTTGCTTGGCGGTTTGCCTCTACACCACGCGTTGGCTGATCTGGGTGCTAGCGTCAATCTGATGCCTTATTCTATCTATAAACAGCTAGACCCAGGTGAACCACAGCTGACGCGCATGAGCATATCCTTGGCTGAGCATTTAGTCAAGTATCCACGGGGAATTATGGAGAATATGTTATGGAAAGTAGGAAATTTTGTATTCCCCATGGATTTTGTCATCCTGGATATGGAGGTGGATGACAAAGTCCTGCTCATCCTAGGCTGCCCGTTCCTACGTACCGCCAAGGCATTGATCGATGTCTTTGACGGGAAACTCACACTTCGTGTGGGGGATGAGATGATCACATTCAATGCTATGAAACCTGTGAAGGGGAATGCTGAGCAGATCGATTCAGTTTGCATGATTGATGCCCTCATAGGTGACCATCGGGACTCTGATGCAGAGGTAGAAGTAGGTGAGCTCGCCCCTAACTTAGGAGAGATATCTGAATGGGCGTTAGAGTTGGAGAAGCTGTTGGATGAGCCGGATGAATACAACGATGAGGTGCCTGATGATTTGTTGGAGATGATGGCAGAATTAGAGGATGTCATAGGTACAACCCCAAGTGTGGGGAACTTGGCGGAGGTTGTAGAGGACCCCGAAGATCCGGGGGAAGGTTTAGAGGTCCCACATATAGAAAATCCCATTCCTGAACCGTTACCCATCACCATTGTGCTTTCTGAGGGGAGAACCGTTGATCCGACCCCTAGTTCTAGTGTTCCTAGGTCTAGGCCACCCCGTAAAAGAACCTGCCCCGTCATAGAGTCATCTGGTTTTAGGCTGCTGAAAACCCCAAGTATGGGGAGGTTTATAGGTGATAAGCTACTTGGTTATTTGAATCATATTATCTTTGGAGCGGGTAGGTATAAGCCGTGGTGGAAGGATTTGAGTGCTACATGTAATATGAGTTCAGTGTGTAATAAGAGTTTGAAAGTGTTGAGGTTGTGGAGGACCAGGAGACCGCGTAGGATGAAGGCGGGTACCGGTTAGGATCAAGGAGAAGCCTCCTAACAGGCTTGCTTGAGTCTCGGGCAAGTGCCCGAGATGTAGAGTTTGTGTGCACTACTTGGTTTGAGTCCGTGTCATTTTTGTGTTTTTCAGTGTGTGTTTTGTTTATGTAGTATTTTGCAGGGATTCGCGCTTGATTCGGTGAGGAAAAACGTCGAGAATGAAGTTCTAGGTATTTTTACATGTGTTTTTATGCTTGGAATAGGTTTTCAAGGAATTTGGGTGAAACAAATTTTAAATGATTAAAAATTTTCTAAGTATAAAAGTTGGAAAAATTTCTAAACTTTCTGTTACCAACAAGCCCCCGCGGTACGCGAAGAAGTTGGGGAGTTCTCTCACGATATGCGAAGGACAAAACCAATATCCGGCTTAATTTTTGCCTCCTCGCAGTACGCGAGGAGTGCTGCCGGTTCTCTAACGTTACGTGGGGCAATGCTGGTTTCACCCTTCTTCCTTGTTTTCCCATTGTTTCGTTCACCGTTCACCCGCTTCGACCACCACCATCACTCTATCCTCTCTCCACCATCTACCATATCATCATCATCACCCATCATCCATTACCTAATACATCCATCATCATTCATTCATCATCCATCCATTCATTATCCACTCATTCACACCAATATCATTCATCATCCACTATCACCATATCACTACCATTCACCTTCAAACAAAACCACCGACCACCACGACCATGGGGAAGTTGAAACCGTTTGTGACCGATGACCGACCTTGCTGTGGCTTTCATGTCTATGTGTTTGCCACCCATTGAGTACGTTTCTCTGTATCTCTCTATCTTGAGTCTTTAAGTTTTTATTGAGTCAGTGAGTCCTTATTTTAAATTTATTTGAGTCTGTTTAATGCTGCGGGTTTGTTGTGAGGTTTATTTTGCAGGTTTTATCATTCTGCCCATACTCAATCTCCATTCGGGTGGGATCGATCATCACTTATATGAAGTTTGTAAAGGCAACCCGGCAGTCTGTGCAAGCGTGTCACACCCCGACCGATGGCGGAATCATCGAGGCGGACAATGTGATGATTGTTCAAAAGCACATGATAACTAAAGGTTGCATAATTCATTCATTTAATTTAAAGACAACAAGTTCCAAATACAATACATTTCAAATAACCTAGTCTAGTTCAAAACATTAATTTATTTAACTAGGTCCATAGTTCCTAAGTGGAGAGATCTTCGGCAAGCAGTCACATATCCAAACCTGAAACATTATTTAAATCAAGTGTCAACTAAAAAGTTGGTGAGTACATAGGTTTAGTATTTCCTGTAAATAGTAGTTGTAAATCGTTTTGCAACTCATTGTTTATCTTGTTAAACATAGCATATGATGTAACATTTATTTAAACCACAATTCAAACCGAGTTTGACGCGCTTGAACAGAGCACAACAGCTAAGTCCGGTATGCTTGAATATAGTTACCCACTATATCCGGTATGTTTGAATATAACACGCGGTTATATCCGAGTATGCAGTAATAAACACCCTAACCGGGTGGGCTGGTCAGGCACAATAGATCTATCAATATTACAGTTGGTTGTCTTGTGTTTAAATGTATGTACATCCAAAGAATAAGCATATAGTCTCATGTATAACACGTATAAACAGTGTGAGTAGCATGTATAATGTTTCACCCCAAAACTTATAAAAATGTAAAATAGGGGCTATGTAACTCACCTTGCAAGCGGGTATTTTTCCACGCGTGTAGGTGATAAGTATGTGGAAGCCTAAGCACGTTGATACCCTATGTAGATAAATGAGTATTATTGTATGTTTATATGTATGTGCGTATTCGTATTTAAATGAGTATAGGTTTTATAATAATATCCGTAATATAAAATGTGGTAGAAAATGAATATGATTTTGTAAAACTTTGACTTATGAAAATTTTACATTTTTAAATAATTAATCATTATGTTTAATGTATTTAAACAATAATAATAAATAGAAAGATAAGTCTTTATTTGACTAATTATGTCGATGTTTTATATATTAAAATTCATTTTAACAAGTTTATTAAAAATATTGCTAGGATCATATATAATTAGAAATTTTATATATTAAGTGTATTTTAATAAGTTTATAAAATGTTACAAGATTTATAAAAATATAGAACATTTTATATGTAAAATGTAATTAAATAAGTTTATAAAGATATTACAAGATTTATAAAAAAAACATAGGACATTTTATATCAAAATGTAATTAAATAAGTTTATAAAGATATTACAAGATTTATATAAATATGGACATTTTATTCCTAAAAATGTAATTAAATAAGTTTATAAAAATTATTACAAGATTTATATAAATATGGACATTTTATTCCTAAAAATGTAATTAAATAAGTTTATAAAAATTATTACAAGATTTATATAAATATGGACATTTTATTCCTAAAAATGTAATTAAATAAGTTTATAAAAATTATTACAAGATTTATATAAATATGGACATTTTATTCCTAAAAATGTAATTAAATAAGTTTATAAAAATTATTACAAGATTTATATAAATATGGACATTTTATTCCCAAAAATGTAATTAAATAAGTTTATAAAAATTATTACAAGATTTATATAAATATGGATATTTTATATATATTATAATGTATTTTAATATATATATATATAAAAAAAAATGGGATGGTTTATAAAAATATAGTTTAATTGATTTTAAAATAAACGAACGGGTAAACCGACTCGTTTTAGTATTTATTGTATAAAAATGGTATTAAAATAAGTTAAGATAAATAAATAAAATAAATAAAATGATAAACAGAATAAAAAGTTTGGGCCGAAGGCCAACCGGGCTCGAACCCGCGACCTTCCGCACAAACACACACACGCATAACCAGCCGGGCTACTGCCCATCGCTGGTTATGTGTGTATCATTTAATTGATATACTCAACCGTGAAATTGGTCGCTGGTCCTCGGCAACCGGCAAACCGTGTCCGAGGACATCGGTTTGCCCGGCAATCGATGGATTGAAGCCGCGAATTCGATTGGGATAGATTTCCAGTCGGTAATAGAAGGTAAAGGAACCAATTTGAGGCTCGAACCTGGTCGCGAAGGGCCTGGTCGGCAAGGCTTTTTGTTCGAAAATACCAAGGACTTGAATTCCAGAATTTGAGTTGGGTTGAGCCTTATAATCTGGTCACAGCTTCTTCTGAGGATGGCGAAGGCGATGGTAGTCTCAATTTGGAGTGAGAGTGGGTGGAGGAGGGGTGGCGAGCTCGTGCAGGTCTGTAAATGGTCATTTGCAGCCGAGCTCGATCCTTATATTAAAACATGCAATTAAGTGTGTCTGGACATTCGTCTGGACGAGACGAAGCTATCGAGCTATCAAGCATGCGTGGAGGTTAACTGTCGGGCTCGAATTTGAGGCGTGGGTTCTCGGCCACCAACCGGATCAGACGATCCGTATGTTTAATCGACAAATTTGTCGAGGGCTTTTGTTCGCGTGGGGACGACGAGGCCAGAGCTGTCTTTAGCGGCTGTCGATATGCAGGGAAACAGCCTTGTCGGGTGTCGTCGGAAAAAGGGTCTTGGACCGCCGGACAATGGGAAGGGGCGACCGGAATTGCGAATTCGACTTTGGCAGATTTAGTCCCTGGAGTTTGGTTTGTTTCAGAATAGCCCTTAAATTAAATACCGGATGAATCCCTGTGGTTTCATTTGACCAGAAACAGCCCCTCAACGATTTTAGTTTTAAAACCTTCTAGTTTAGTTAATTACAAAATGAACCCTGAACTTTTATTTAAATAAATTAATTTAATTTCTTTTAAATAAAATTAATTTAATATTATATTTTAAATGTTTTTATAACTTATTTTATCAAAATAAATTATTTTATATAAATCAACTTATTTTTTATCAAATCACTTTATTTGTTTACAAAGCCATTTATTTTTATAAAATTTAAATAAATTTATATAATTTTATAAAATTCAAATATTTTTAATATTTAAATTAAAAATACATAATTTATATATTATTGACACATTAATTTGAACAAATGCAATTGTATATTATTGAATCTAAATTGTTTACAAATACGGGATAAATTTATACCATCATTTTAAATATTTAATTTATTAAACATAATTGATATATATATATATATATATATATATATTATATATATTTTTAAGACTTTAATTTAAAAATTGAAATTTGTAAACACACCATTTTGTACAAATTGGGTTAAATACACGTGTGCATAATTGGAATGAAATGTTGAAATTTTTACGTGTTAATATATATTATAACTGAAATTTTGAAATGTCACAGTCTCCCCATGTTGAAGGAATTTCGTCCCGAAATTCGATTTACGAAGGTTATAGAAGCGGGAAAGAGATGAGGGTTTGGATTCTCAACGCGTCATGATGGTGGGTTTAGTTTTGAAATGAACTCAAGGAGAAAGTCTGTTGAATAATAATTTTGATTCTAAGGATGAAATGTATTACTTGGAATGGAATTGATGGGAACTAGATGATCAAGGTTTGTTTAAAATGTAATCTAATATGTTCAGGAATTATCAGTGGATAAGAGATTTCACAAACATTGACCCCGTCAAACAACATAAAACTTTACGTGACACGAATAACGCTACTTCTTATAATATGACTGGAACACTTATATATAGGAAGTACCAGCGGCGTATCCACCATGTCCTTATCATATCACATTAGTTTTGTTATTATGTACCACGATAGGTTCCATGTCATAACACACAACAGATTTTACTATGTCTTCCATGTGCTGATTTTTATAATTACGTGTGCACCCGTAATTATCCAAATCGTCGCATGGTCCACATAGTTCATCTCATTGTGTGTGGGGTCCAGGGGGGTAACACAAAATCACATAATTCGTAACTATTGTTTTCACGTATGTGTTGCTAACAAATAACTATGTTCATAGATAGTAAAGTCAATCAGGTACTAAAGAGTAATAATGTGGCAGAATTTAGGGTTCCATAGCTTTCTCGTGTTTGAACAAGAATACGTCAAACCCCGAGTAGCTTTCATGAATAGGGTGAATAATAATGCCTTGTAAAATGTGATTGCAACGATTGTAAACAATTTGGTTCCGTGTATAATGTAAACACATAAGTTCCATGTATGGTCTAGTGTAATGTACATTGTAAACAACTAGATTTCATGTATAATGCGAACAATTTATTATCATGTGTGTTGTAAACAAATAAGTTTCGTGTAGGATGTGAACAATTTAGTATCAAATAAGTTTTCATGTATGACATGGACAATTTAGTGTTTAGTATAATGTATTTTGTAAATGTAAACGATTTAGTATTTTACATTTTGTAAACAATGAAGTTTCAGGTATAATATGAGCAACATAGCATTACGTATATTGTTTAGCGTGAACAATTTGGTGTCATGTATTTTGCAAACAAGTTTCATGTATTATGTGATGTATATTGCAACTACTAAGTTTCGTGTACCATGTGATCGTATATAATGTGCTCAATCTAGTATTATGCATCAAACCAACAAGTTTCATGTATCATGTGATTAACCTAGTATCATGCATATTGTAATAACTAAGTTTAATGTATCATGTGAATGTTCACATCTAAGTGATTGGGCCTTATGTGAAATGCAGACTATCGAATTTTACACGTAGTCGTGTATTGTAGACAAGCGTGTTGTTTAGCGTTCACTCATAACGTGGGTAGTTGGATTTTAACTTTGAAATTTTGTTGAGGTTTATATGGATGACTACATGAATTTATTCATCTCATTGCAGTGCCTAGTACAATCATGCATTTCTAAGGGAGTAAGATAATGAGAAAGTTGTGTAGATATTCAGAGTGATTTTTTTTTTTTTTTTTTTTTATTTTTTTATTTTTTTATTTTTTTTTTTATTTTATAAAACGAGTTGTATTAAATTTTCTTACCAGGTTAAAATGTTTATAGAAGTTTATATTTCAGATACTATCTAGAGGTTTGATAAACGTTTTGTTTGAACAAAATAACGATGTTGTTTAATTTAGATAATAAAATGATTAGTTATAAAGAAGGCTTAGATATGTGTACTAAATTGTAATAAACGAAACGATGGTGTTTAGATTGTACTCATTTGATAATATAATCAAATGGATACTTTGACAAATTAGAGTGACTCAAATTCATGTACTTTCAAGAAGACATGCTTTAGCCTATAAGTGAACACTCACTTCGGGAATTCCCAGGAAAGCATACGGATCCTTCGGTTGATTTGGATTTATATGAAATGCTTTCCTAGACAGAAGACCCAAAGTACAGGCATTCACCCTTCCGGATTGCACATGTTCTTTACTAATTTTCAGATTTCAAAAACTTTGACTGGAATTAAAATCTTAATAGACTTTAAGCCTAAGAGTTTAAATTTTTGTTCACAAATGATGATGGTGACATGTGTGTGATATTAAGGGTGCATGAAGAATTAGGTGTGTATAAGTGTGTGTTAAAACTTAGGGTATCACTTAATGAACCAAATAGGTAGCATGTAGATAGCAATGAATATAAGCACAAGAGCTATCAAGTAGTGTGTCACATAGACAATTAGGTATTGTATCATGCGGTGTAATTACTTAGAATAACATGTAAAATATATATTCACACAAAATAGAAATCATGTAGCACATAGTAGCATGGCATAGTATGGGTGTCCTAAGGTTATAGTCTAGGTCAAAAGTGTCTAATAACCTAATTCCCTATAACCATGGCTCTGATACCAATCTGTCACACCCCGACCGATGGCGGAATCATCGAGGCGGACAATGTGATGATTGTTCAAAAGCACATGATAACTAAAGGTTGCATAATTCATTCATTTAATTTAAAGACAACAAGTTCCAAATACAATACATTTCAAATAACCTAGTCTAGTTCAAAACATTAATTTATTTAACTAGGTCCATAGTTCCTAAGTGGAGAGATCTTCGGCAAGCAGTCACATATCCAAACCTGAAACATTATTTAAATCAAGTGTCAACTAAAAAGTTGGTGAGTACATAGGTTTAGTATTTCCTGTAAATAGTAGTTGTAAATCGTTTTGCAACTCATTGTTTATCTTGTTAAACATAGCATATGATGTAACATTTATTTAAACCACAATTCAAACCGAGTTTGACGCGCTTGAACAGAGCACAACAGCTAAGTCCGGTATGCTTGAATATAGTTACCCACTATATCCGGTATGTTTGAATATAACACGCGGTTATATCCGAGTATGCAGTAATAAACACCCTAACCGGGTGGGCTGGTCAGGCACAATAGATCTATCAATATTACAGTTGGTTGTCTTGTGTTTAAATGTATGTACATCCAAAGAATAAGCATATAGTCTCATGTATAACACGTATAAACAGTGTGAGTAGCATGTATAATGTTTCACCCCAAAACTTATAAAAATGTAAAATAGGGGTTATGTAACTCACCTTGCAAGCGGGTATTTTTCCACGCGTGTAGGTGATAAGTATGTGGAAGCCTAAGCACGTTGATACCCTATGTAGATAAATGAGTATTATTGTATGTTTATATGTATGTGCGTATTCGTATTTAAATGAGTATAGGTTTTATAATAATATCCGTAATATAAAATGTGGTAGAAAATGAATATGATTTTGTAAAACTTTGACTTATGAAAATTTTACATTTTTAAATAATTAATCATTATGTTTAATGTATTTAAACAATAATAATAAATAGAAAGATAAGTCTTTATTTGACTAATTATGTCGATGTTTTATATATTAAAATTCATTTTAACAAGTTTATTAAAAATATTGCTAGGATCATATATAATTAGAAATTTTATATATTAAGTGTATTTTAATAAGTTTATAAAATGTTACAAGATTTATAAAAATATAGAACATTTTATATGTAAAATGTAATTAAATAAGTTTATAAAGATATTACAAGATTTATAAAAAAAACATAGGACATTTTATATCAAAATGTAATTAAATAAGTTTATAAAGATATTACAAGATTTATATAAATATGGACATTTTATTCCTAAAAATGTAATTAAATAAGTTTATAAAAATTATTACAAGATTTATATAAATATGGACATTTTATTCCTAAAAATGTAATTAAATAAGTTTATAAAAATTATTACAAGATTTATATAAATATGGACATTTTATTCCTAAAAATGTAATTAAATAAGTTTATAAAAATTATTACAAGATTTATATAAATATGGACATTTTATTCCTAAAAATGTAATTAAATAAGTTTATAAAAATTATTACAAGATTTATATAAATATGGACATTTTATTCCCAAAAATGTAATTAAATAAGTTTATAAAAATTATTACAAGATTTATATAAATATGGATATTTTATATATATTATAATGTATTTTAATATATATATATATAAAAAAAAATGGGATGGTTTATAAAAATATAGTTTAATTGATTTTAAAATAAACGAACGGGTAAACCGACTCGTTTTAGTATTTATTGTATAAAAATGGTATTAAAATAAGTTAAGATAAATAAATAAAATAAATAAAATGATAAACAGAATAAAAAGTTTGGGCCGAAGGCCAACCGGGCTCGAACCCGCGACCTTCCGCACAAACACACACACGCATAACCAGCCGGGCTACTGCCCATCGCTGGTTATGTGTGTATCATTTAATTGATATACTCAACCGTGAAATTGGTCGCTGGTCCTCGGCAACCGGCAAACCGTGTCCGAGGACATCGGTTTGCCCGGCAATCGATGGATTGAAGCCGCGAATTCGATTGGGATAGATTTCCAGTCGGTAATAGAAGGTAAAGGAACCAATTTGAGGCTCGAACCTGGTCGCGAAGGGCCTGGTCGGCAAGGCTTTTTGTTCGAAAATACCAAGGACTTGAATTCCAGAATTTGAGTTGGGTTGAGCCTTATAATCTGGTCACAGCTTCTTCTGAGGATGGCGAAGGCGATGGTAGTCTCAATTTGGAGTGAGAGTGGGTGGAGGAGGGGTGGCGAGCTCGTGCAGGTCTGTAAATGGTCATTTGCAGCCGAGCTCGATCCTTATATTAAAACATGCAATTGAGTGTGTCTGGACATTCGTCTGGACGAGACGAAGCTATCGAGCTATCAAGCATGCGTGGAGGTTAACTGTCGGGCTCGAATTTGAGGCGTGGGTTCTCGGCCACCAACCGGATCAGACGATCCGTATGTTTAATCGACAAATTTGTCGAGGGCTTTTGTTCGCGTGGGGACGACGAGGCCAGAGCTGTCTTTAGCGGCTGTCGATATGCAGGGAAACAGCCTTGTCGGGTGTCGTCGGAAAAAGGGTCTTGGACCGCCGGACAATGGGAAGGGGCGACCGGAATTGCGAATTCGACTTTGGCAGATTTAGTCCCTGGAGTTTGGTTTGTTTCAGAATAGCCCTTAAATTAAATACCGGATGAATCCCTGTGGTTTCATTTGACCAGAAACAGCCCCTCAACGATTTTAGTTTTAAAACCTTCTAGTTTAGTTAATTACAAAATGAACCCTGAACTTTTATTTAAATAAATTAATTTAATTTCTTTTAAATAAAATTAATTTAATATTATATTTTAAATGTTTTTATAACTTATTTTATCAAAATAAATTATTTTATATAAATCAACTTATTTTTTATCAAATCACTTTATTTGTTTACAAAGCCATTTATTTTTATAAAATTTAAATAAATTTATATAATTTTATAAAATTCAAATATTTTTAATATTTAAATTAAAAATACATAATTTATATATTATTGACACATTAATTTGAACAAATGCAATTGTATATTATTGAATCTAAATTGTTTACAAATACGGGATAAATTTATACCATCATTTTAAATATTTAATTTATTAAACATAATTGATATATATATATATATATATATATATATATTATATATATTTTTAAGACTTTAATTTAAAAATTGAAATTTGTAAACACACCATTTTGTACAAATTGGGTTAAATACACGTGTGCATAATTGGAATGAAATGTTGAAATTTTTACGTGTTAATATATATTATAACTGAAATTTTGAAATGTCACAAAGCGTGACCGAAATCCTATACAGTGCACACAAAGAGGAACGAAGCTGGATTTTCAATTCGAGAGCATATACATTACCAGCTAAGTCGCTTCCTATTTATTTTTGCATTTTATTTTTTAGTTGTGTCTTCCTTCACATTGAGGACAATGTGTCTTTCAAGTGTGGGGATGTGAGTGTCTAGTTTAGCTAGTTTGTCTTGTTTATAAAAATTCAAAAATACAAAAAAATAAAGTTTTTTGAAAAATGTCCTTGAAAATAACTGCTTATACTTAGAAAATGATAGTACAAATGGATCTTGTTTGGGTATAATTGTTTAAATAATAGAAAACCTGTCTAATTAGTGATGTTTTGGTAGACCCAGTCAACTAGTAGAGCTTAGATTGCCTGTTTGTGTTAAATAAGATTAATAATTGAATAAAACCATGAAATCGTGTGGGTATTCATCTTAGAGTATCGGTAATACTGAAACTACCAACATAGTGTGATAGGTACCACGTTAAGTTAAAATTTAGAGGTTTTTGAAATTTTTGGCACATCATTATATTTTTATGAGAATAAATCCGAGTTTGGTGGCGCCCGCATCCATAATTCATGAGCTTATTTGTTAGAATACTGAGTTTTTCTTATGTGTTACCCTCCGGGATTGCCACTTGGAGAAAACACCCCTAAGTGATACTTATGTGCTTTATTGATTATGATTTAGTCTATGTGTTACCTTCCGGGATAGTGACTTGGTTGAAACGCCTCTAGATGATGTTTAGTTTGATTATTAATGCTCATTATCATCCATTCATTCATGATTTCATCTGATTTCTGGAACCTGTTAATTTTGGTTTAACGTGGTCGGGTAAATCTATATGGTTTGATCCGTGCCTAAACATGACCGTGAGACGGGATTAGGTAGAGCTGTAACTGTTAAGTGTGAGTCACATAGATTGATTGATATGCTTGGTAATGTAATATTAGAACACATAACGGGGGCTTGAAAGTTGGTGCTTGGGTTTAATCGGACAGAAATACTGATTATTGCTTTTTAACGTGTGAGTATATTTGTGCTAATTGGTAAATGATGTTCATAAAGTTAGATCTCAGTTTTGATTCCACTGCACTCTTTTTCGAGGACGAAAAAAGGTTAAGTGTGGGGATATTTGATGTGTTGCAAAACACACCTCGTTTTCCCTTGTATTTCATAGCGTTTTCGTATAGTTTTAGAGTCGTTTCGAATCATCTATAGCTTGTACTTAGTTATGCTATGTTTTGTAGGTATTCGGGAAGAATTGGAGCATAAACGATCAAGACGTGTGAAGAAACAAGCACACGAGAACCCGGGATGAGGACGGCAAAAGTCAGAAAAAAAGTCCAAACTTAGAAGAGGCATATCTCGGGCTAGAAAATTAGTTACGGGGCCCATAATATATCGATTTAGGGTAGCTCGACAAGAAGAATACAAAAAACCAGCTTGTTTGGCCCGCGGTATGCGAGAGATATCGCGAGGGCCCTCATGAATACGAAAATTAACCTAATTTCAAGGGTTTAAAGTTTAGAACTCTCCCATTCTTAATCTAATCGATTCCCAGCCATTTCTGGACCAAAAAGTGGCAATTTTGAGAGAGGAAGAAGCAACGAGACGCTAAAGTTTGAATCTTTATCAATCGGGTTGGTTAATTCTTGCTCGTAGGGTTCCGATCTTTGTTCTTAATTACTTTGGTTTAACTTGAATGACGTGTATGGCTTTTGAGATTTGTTTTCAGAGTTTAAACATGTATCTTGGCTAGACTTTAGTAACTATGTAGGTATTTGATGAATGTTTGATTAATTCGTGAATTTCTTTTAGCTTATGTTGGATTTTGATGGGTTGATGTTAAAGTAAAGAATCCGATTTCACTTAGTATGATGTTTATGCATGTTTAATTCTAATTTACAATTGATGTGTGTTTCACATGTGTTTGGTTGAATGTCGTTCAAATACTAGATGCATGTTAGGTTACCTACTTTGTGTTTGTAACTAGTTATGGATAATTGTTATCATCGCCCCTAGAAACGCAAGTTAAGAGTGTCTTAGAATTGAATGTTCATCCTGCTTCAATAGCTGAAAGGTGCGAAGTTGTCGGGTATTCCTTGGTGTTAGGGTTTTCTTAGGTAAACTGCTTTGAAAGGAGGGTTCCTAGGGTTTTTAGCATCATTGATATTCTATGTCATACTGAGAGGTGTCAGGTTACCCCGTGTGTCTTAGGGCATATAGATATATTGAGACTGAGAGGTAATTTATCTGTAAGGTACTTTAGCATTGTTGGAAATAGCTGAAAGGTGATCCAATAACCGGTGAGTTTACACCTTCCTTAGGGTTTCCACTAGGTCACACCTGGAGAATGATCTGGGATCCTTAGGTTATCGTAGGGTTTCATATTCGAAGATCCCGGTTCCATCATAACCATCATAGTCGAGAGAAGTTCATGTTTGTCATGCCGGATTCATTACTTAGATAATGCTTTCTCCTTTATTTATTTCATCCGTTGAGTCTGTCTGATAGATGGTGTCGTTAGTTTCTACATTCATTAGTTAATTAGTAGTGTAGTAAACCCCCCAAACCAATTCAATTTTCAGTCCGAGTCAGAGTTTAGTATTAGTATTCAGTGTCTCTAGGGTTCGATAACTCGGTTTACCATTAAGCTGTGCTACACTCGATAGGTACACTTGCCTGTCAGTACGGTCTATTTCATAGGTTTTTCATTTATTACTTAGGAGTCTAGGTTAGGTTTAGTAGAGTTTTTATATAGAAGGTCTGGACGATATCAGTAACACATAGTGTTAAGTAATTGCGTAAGTAAGTAACACATACTAAGTAACATAGTTGCATATGTTCATAACATAGATGGTAACACACAGTCTTAAGTAATTTCATAAGTAAGTAACACATACTAAGTAACATAGTTTTTGTACATCCTTAGAACATATTCCATACATGTTAACAAATAATCAACATAAATCATGCTATTGTACTAGTCATCTAACAATACCATTTCAACGCATTTGAACAAAAAACATAACATGACATTTTGGTACACTAACTCATAACATGACAAAGTTTCCCTTTTGGATAATTAGGGTTTTGGTATACTTTAGGTGTCATAGCTCAAACAAACAAACTATACATGAAATTATACTAATAATATGCTATTAACAAGGTTCTACACATACACTTTCCATTTAAAGCAAAGGTGAGGTTTCCAAACCAATAAAGTTTCCTTTATTATAAAGGTCTTTCGAAACGGGTCATAGCAACACTTTAAATCACATATTCTTTCAATAATCATCTAAACATATTATAACAATGCTATTTAACCTATTTAGGACATTTATAACATCGGGAGAATTTCATATATATCCGTATAAACTTCTTAAATATCATATATATCCAAACCAAACTTTAAATATCAAATATATCCCTCTCTAGTAGTTAAAATATTATATTTATCCATTTTAATACATTTTATTAAATATAATTCATAATATGACTATTTTACCCTTAAATTACTTTAAACATCAAATATAACACCATCTAATACTTAAATAAACATACCTACTCGTGTTAATATATTTCATGAGTTCATAATACATTTTTTTTTCTTTTTTCCTCTTTTTTGGTTTTATGCTATTTTTCCTTTTTCTTCTGTGATTTTTTTATTACTTTTGTTTTTTTTTTCACATTGATTTTGAGCAACAATTTTTAAATTTTCAGTGATTTACTTTTAATATTCAGTATATATTAAAAACATTGAATTAAAAGTTAGGAATGAATGTTAGAAGCAAAAAATGTTCTACTATTGGTTTTACCCACAATCAAGATTACGTGAATTGGTGATTTGTTCGGAGACAATTAATCAACATTGATGAACGACGAAGTGTCGTAGGGATGAATTGGAGATGAATTATTGTTGTTTTTGAGTTTGAAACCAAACAAATAGAAGAGAATTAAAATAATAGTATATTTGATAAGGGTAAACTTGTCATTAAGTTAAAGTTTATTAGAGAATGATATATTTGATAATTAAAGTTTGATTTGGATATATATGATATTTAGCAAGTTTATAGGTATATATATGAAATTCTCCCTATAACATACAAATGGAAAATATGTTCCAATAAAGTTTCCTTTTTAGGATGTTGTCAAACAACTTCCTACACATGTGTAACTCCAAATATACTTAAATATCATGTTAATAGATGTTATAAAAGCATTGTAGCATGTTATTACTCATCATAGCTCAATAACCCAAAATGTACAACAATAAAGTTTCTATTTATTGAAACGACCTAAAAAGATGCAAATCCAATATTTCAACCATAAAAATCGCCTTTCCTACTCATTCTAACAATACTTGAATCATTCAATCCATCAAACATCTCATATGCATATTTTTACAAAACTATGACAAACAAAGTTTCCTTATATAGAAACGAGCATATAACATACAAATAAAGCATTTATAGACACCATATGTACCAATATGTCTTATAAACTCTTTACAATGAAAAACCTTTGATAAAAACATGGATTAAAGAACTTGTAACCAAGATTTTCATTTGGATGGATGTGTACCACATTTTGGCTGAAAATAATGAAGAAAATATGGTTAGAAACTTACAAAATCGGATTATCATGAATGGATGATGATGGTTTCTTGTTTGCACACCTTGAAATCACCTTGAAAGATCTTAAAACACTTGGAATGGAGGGAAAAAAACGAAAATGGTGTAGAGGGGAGGGGAGGGAGAGGTGGCGGCTCAAAGAGAAAGAGGGAGGCTAGGGTTTGTAAAAATGGATGATTAGGTTAAGTGTGGTTTAAATAGGGTGGGTTGTGGGCCTTTTGCAAGAGTTAGGCTTTTAATGCATTCTTGAGGCTTTTTACAAGGGATTGGGCTCCATTATAATTAATAAAATTAAAAAGCTGAATTTATAAGCCCAAGATATAAAACAAGTCATTTTTATAAAATCCCATTTAGAATTGTTTGTACATATCGCGTATCCGCTAGAAAGCGTCAAAAATAAAAGTTGCTCTAAAAATTCCCGAAAAATTAATCTATGCACGAAATAATAAATCACAGTATTACATGTAATTTATACACACCAAATATATGTCTAAATATTAGTTCTCTAATTCACCAACGTTCGTGTGACAGGACGCGTGTGTGACCCGGTAATCCGCCCTATTACCGATGCATGTACTGAAATGAAACGAATGGACTTGCTATATGAATTATGTACTTAATTACTCTGTAATTAAGTATAATACACGTGTAATAATCAAGAAATGGTCGGGTGTGAATATTAATCTGAATTTGCCGGGTATCACAATACGCGACTCATATCTACTTCCCGCTAGCTCACATAGAACGACTACGTGCATGGCTTCCCCCTCGTGCATGCATGTTACCATGCATGGTTCGCATACACCACGTGACCACTCGTACAAGTCCCATGCGTCTCCCGGGTCACCAAACTTGCAAGCGACATCCCGGCACCTCGTTTCCCACTTTTGACCTTTACCATGCATCGACGAACCAGAACTAACCCCAACCCGATATCCCGACGGCTCTGTGCTTCCCCCGCCGTCCCAACTCAGCCATGGCCAGCCCTACGTATGGCTGCCGTGGCTACCCGATTCCACCCCCGCCTCCTACGGCCTCCGGCAGCCTTCACAGCCGCCGTACAGCCCCTCCCGGCTGCTGCCGTGGTCACCCACAACCGTCCCCTCCACTTGACTCAGTCCTCGGGCCTTCTCCGTTTCCCCATCGGCTTCGCATCCACCCTGTGAACCCCCTTTGGGATCTTGGTCAACACCAAACCTGACTAACTCGTAACCTAATCAATACATAACGATAATATGGAAGGAACGAATGATTATACCTTGAAGCTGGATGATTCGTGTGAGCCGAATACCCGATTGAACACGTCCTTCTCGGGAATCACTCTTACGAAAACCCTAGAATCATAAAAACACATTACAACAACGATCCGAGGATCAAGACACGCAACAGATGATTAGGATTCGCGGAAATACCTTGAAACGAGCTTGATGCGTGATGATCCACTCTCTCCTCCTCTCTCCTTGTTCTCGGCAGCCGCAATAAGCAAATGGGGCTCCCTTGTGCACCGTGAACCTTTAGGGTATGACACCCTTGGACCAGGCTTCGTCCCTTGCATGCCATCGGTTCCTCTCCGGGCTCGGCCCGTCTCGCGAATTTTAATGCAATCCCACTACAATACGTTATTTGCACGCCAACCCCTCTAGATATATTTACATAAGTAAAACCCTCACTACTACGCCTTTGGTTAAACCTCGTTATCAAACCTTGTGACTGATAGGCATAACACAACAGTTATCCTTATATGTTAGGCATAACACAACAGTTATCCTTAAGTGTGAGGCATAACACTACAGTTATCGTTAGATGATAGGCATAACACAACAGTTATCCTTAAGTGTTTTCAACAAAAATAACCCTAACCGGGTGGGTTGGTCAGACACAATAGATCTATCATTGTATACTGTCGGCTTGTACAGAGTTAATGAATGCACTTGCACTATGCACAAAAAAAGTATGTAAATGTTGTTTGCACAAATAGTGTTCAGGCATAAGGCACAAATTGCACACATGATCATACAGTTTGAATTGTAATAACTGCAAATAGTTTGTATGTAATCATGTTTCACCCCAAAAAATGTAAAAATGAAAAAGGGGCTATGTAAACTCACCTGAGTTGTGTAATGCGTAGTAATTAGCACCCCACAAGGATTCAACAAAACCACAAATGGATCATACGTGGACAGTCTACGAATGCCCTAGAATATGATTACGATTGTTAGGAACACAAAGGATTTTGTGACGACGACATGGGAAAGACCGGAAGTGCTAAATATGCTTTTGAACAACGACTACACAATCTTGTCATCGGGATTAAAGAATCCCTAGTTTGGTTTCTAACACGGATATGGTATGTGAAAAACACTACCAAACTCGACATAAAATATTTAATATTAATCTGTGTGATATTGTGAACGAAACAATTGTTTAAACGAAAATAATAAATATATTATTTTTAAAATGAAAATAACATTTGGAATTAATTAGAAATTCAATCCCGAGTACACGGGTGTTTTCCGGTAACGAATGGAACTAATTATAATATTATAATAGCATAGAATGTATTCTGTTCAAAAGACCAAAGGGACATACGACCGGGCCAGGGTATGGGCACGACCTTGCTTAGGCATGGGCCGCGACCATGCCTAGCCAGGAGGCACAACCATGCCTGGTCACGAGACACGGCCGTGCTAATCGATTAGCACGGCCGTGTCTGGACTTTTCTAGAAAACAAATTGATTAAATCTTGTAAGATTAACTGTTGGAATCATCGGGCTTTCACTGAGTGGGTGTTTGCGAATTTAACCATGCAAATTAATTGGATTGAGATCGTGTCTAGACCAGGGTTCGATTAAACCAAAAACATGATGAACCCTAGGTCTGATTCGAGTTTAATTCGATGATATAAGCCTTGAATAGGTTAGGGCTTTCACTCAAGGGATTGAAATGTGTCTGAGGATGTGTTTAGTTACCTTAAACGATATCGAATCGATAGAGCTCGACCAAATGGAGTCCCGAATTGATCTCCGGCGACTCCGGCTTCTTCTCCGGCCAAATTAGAGTGTGCAAAGGCTTCACAGATGTTTGTACAAGGTGTGTGTGGTTTGTTTGTGCAGAGGTGATTCTAAATGATCGAATTTGAAGGATTTGATAATGGGATCGGCGGTTATGAGATTAAGGACCATAATGGAGTTTAATTTGATCATTACGAGTGTTTATTCGCAAGATAATGGCTCAATGATGATCGCCATTAAGCAGGTTACGTTACAATTTCTTATTCAAACGGTTTGGGACGTTACTGAATTGATTTGCGTCTTGACTGCATGAGGCGCGACCGTGTTCGCGCACCTAGCGCGACTGTGCTCGTGCACTGGCGTGACCGTGCCAACTTGGGTTTTGGTTAAATACAGAAATAGTCCTTGTAGTTTGGTGTTGGTTTGAGATTTGACAGGTTTGGTCCTTGTAGTTTGTGAGATAATGGAGTTTAGGTTAACGGGGTTAACCGAAATTTGTCGGGTGTCACATCATCCCCTAGTTGAAAGCATTTTTGTCCCGAAAATTAAATAACGTAGTTAATAAAATAAAAAGAAAGTATTTCGGACGTCTCATGTTAAAATAATAAATAATGTGGTTAGTACGGGATTGAAATGGAGTGGTATTATTGTACAAAATAAATAAAAATAAGGCCAAAAAATATTGGATGCTACAGTATCCCCAAAGGGAATTTCATCCCGAAATTCAATCAGTGGAGGTTACTGATTTAGGAACGAGATGTAGGTACTTGAGATTTATTTGTTCCTCGGATTCCTAAGTGAGCTCTGAGTCATGTTTGGATTTTCAATGAACTTAAAAAAAAATTTGGTTTGAGGAGTATAATTGATGACAAGGTTCATGTCTGATACTCGAAGTCATGAGTGATGATAGTAAATTTTGGTTTGGAGAGGAGAGAATTGTCGAAGAGTATTTTGGACGTCAATGATGAAATGTATCCATTGAACTGAGAACGATGGGAATTTGATGATCGAAACTTGTTTAGGATGTAGTCTAATATGTTCAAGATGCCTTACTGGTCAAGAGATTTCACAAACACTGGTCAAGGTCAAAATAACATAAAATTTTCACGTGACACGAGCAACGCTACTTCTAACAATATGACAAGAACACATATATATATAAGAAGTACCAGCGGTGTATCCACCATGCCCTTATCATAACTCATTAGTTTCGTCACTATATATCACGATAGGGTTCATGTTATAACACCTGACAAAATTCACTATGTTTCCATGCGCTGACTTTTATTATTACATGTGCATCCGTAATTACTCGAATCGTCGCATGGTCCGTATAGATCCTCCCATTGTGTGCGGGTCAAGAGAGGACACATAATAACTTAGTCTATATCTATTGTTTTAACGAATGTGTTGCTAATGAATAACTGTGCCCCTAGATAGTAAGGTCAATTAGAAAGCCTAAGAGTAGTAATGTGTCATAACTTAGGGTTCCATAGTTTCCTCGTGTTTGAACAAGAATACGTCAAATCCTGAGTAGCTTAAAAGTTTGTAGTTTTCAACCTTCATGGATAAAGTGAATTATCATGCCTTGTTCCATCAATTGCAACAATTTTACCCAATCTAGTTCCATGTATAATGTAAACATCCAAGTTTCACATTTAATTTAGTATCATGTACATTGTAAACAAATGAGTTTCACGTATAATGTGGACAACTTAGTATCATGTATATTGTAAGCAAATAAGTCCCATGTATAATTTGATTAATTTAGTATCATGTATATTGTAAACAACCAAGTATCATGTATCATGTTTTTCAATCTAGTATTATGTATATTGTATTCAACCATGTATCATGTGATCAATCTAGTATTATGTATATTGTATTCAACCATGTATCATGTATCACGTGATCAATCTAGTATTATGTATATTGTATTCAACCATGTATCATGTATCATGTATCATGTATCATGTGATCAATCTAGTATTATGTATATTGTATTCAACCATGTGTCATGTATCATGTGATCAATCTAGTATTATGTATATTGTATTCAACCACGTATCATGTATCATGTGATCAATCTAGTATTAAGTATATTGTATTCAACCACGTATCATGTATCATGTGATCAATCTAGTATTATGTATATTGTATCCAACCATGTATCATGTGATCAATCTAGTATTATGTATATTTTATACAACTAAGTATCATGTGATCAATCTAGTATTATGTATATTGTTTTCAACCATGTACCATGTATCATGTGATCAATCTAGTATTATGTATATTGTATTCAGCCATGTATCATGTATCACGTGATCAATCTAGTATGATGTATATTGTATTTAACCACGTATCATGTATCATGTGATCAATCTAGTATTATGTATATTGTATTCAACCACGTATCATGTATCATGTGATCAATCTAGTATTATGTATATTGTATTCAACCACGTATCATGTATCATGTGATCAATATAGTATTATGTATATTGTATTCAACCACGTATCATGTATCATGTGATCAATCTAGTATTATGTATATTGTATCCAACCATGTATCATGTGATCAATCTAGTATTATGTATATTGTATTCAACCATGTATCATGTATTATGTGATCAATCTAGTATTATGTATATTGTATTCAACCATGTATCATGTATTATGTGATCAATCTAGTATTATGTATATTGTATTCAACCATGTATCATGTATCACGTGATCAATCTAGTATGATGTATATTGTATTCAACCATGTATCATGTATCATTTGATCAATCTAGTATTATGTATATTGTATTCAACCACGTATCATGTATCATGTGATCAATCTAGTACTATGTATATTGTATTCAACCACGTATCATGTATCATGTGATCAATCTAGTATTATGTTTATTGTATCCAACCATGTATCATGTGATCAATCTAGTATTATGTATATTGTATTCAACCATGTATCATGTATTATGTGATCAATCTAGTATTATGTATATTGTATTCAACCATGTATCATGTATCATGTGATCAATCTAGTATTATGTATATTGTATCCAACCATGTATCATGTATCATGTGAACAATCTAGTATTGTGTATATTGAATTTAACCATGTATCATGCGATCAATCTAGTATTATGTATATTGCAAACAAACAAGTTTCATGTATCATGTGATAAATCCAACGTTATGTATCATGTGATAAATCCAGCGTTATGTATCATGTGAATGCTCATATGTAAGTTACTGAATCTCATGAGTAACGTAAACTATCGAATTTTGTAGGAGGTCGAGTTTTGCAGACAAGCGTGCTGCTTGACGTTCATGTATAATGTGGGTAGTTGGGTTTTAAATTCTCAATCTTCTTGAAGTTTATATGGATGGTTAATGCCTACGCGGAAGGATTCATCTCCTTGAAGTGCCTAGTATGTTCATATATTTTCGAAGGTGCAAGATAACGAGAAGGTTTTGTAGGTGTTTAGAGTGATGTGCTTTTGAATAACTGATTTGTGCTTTTTGTTGGTAAATAAACAAGTAATTGTAATTTATTATTGTTTGTAAATTAATAAAATAGTGAAAATAATAAGTTGGATAACTAGGTAAATAGATGAATAAATAAAACCTTTATTTAATTTTAATTATCATAAAGAGAATGTTTCAAAAGAAAATAATGACTAAATCATTTAATAATTAGGTCAAGATTTAATAATAATTAATTTAACTAAGTAAAAGTCATAAATAAATTATTAATTAAGATAATGCTTTTATAAAACCAGTTGCATTAAGTTTTCTTACAAGGTGAAAAAATTTATAGAAAATTTTTATTCCAGATAATATTTATAAACTAAGGGTTTGATAAAGGTTTTGCTTGAACGAGAAAATGATGTTAATAAAATAGTTAGTTTACAAAGGAATATTTAGGTATGTGTGCTAAATTGCAATAAATAAAATGATGGTGTTTAGATTGTACTCATTCGGTATCATAACCAAATGGATACTTTGACAAATCAATTGATTCAAATTCTTATACTTTCAAGAAGACATGCTTTAGCCGATAGGTGAACACTAACTTCGGGAATTCCCAGGAAGGCATACGGATCCCTCGGTTGATTTGGATTTATATGAAATGCCTTCCTAGACAGAATACCCAAAGTACAGGCATTTACCCTTCCGGATTGCACATGTTCTTTACTAATTTTCAGAATTCAAATTTTTGATGGGATTTTAAAATTTTAATAGGCTTTTAGGCCTAAGAGTTTAAATTTTGTTCACAAATGATGATGGTGACATAATTTTCAATGTGTAAAAGTGAAGGTGTATAAAGACTTAGATATGAATAAGTGTGTGATGAGACTTAGGGTAGCATGTAATGGGATCAAATAGGTAACATGTAATTAAACAGTGTGGTAAGCAAAGTATTACATAGATAACATATTTATAAGCATGTGAATTATCAAGTAGTGTAGCACATAGAATATCATGTATTGTATTATGCGGTGTAATACCTAGGATATCATGTAAGATAATCATACAAAGTATTAAACATGTAGCATTTAGTAATGTGGCAAATACCATGTAACATAGAGCATGGCATAAGATGGGTGTCCTAAGGTTATAGTCTAGGTCATGTGTGTCTAATAACCTAATTCTCTATAACCATAGCTCTGATACCAATCTGTCACACCCCAACCGATGGCGGAATACGTCGGGGCGGACGTGTAGACTGTTCATAAGCATATGATCAAACTACAATCTCATATATTAATTTAATCCCATTTCCATAACACTTGTTCAAACAATTCATGTATAAGCATACAAAGGAAAAACAAGATACACCATAAATGTTCATTTGATTGTTTAACTAGCTTCTCAATCCTATGTGTAGCATCTTGTATATGATCTCAATATTAATACCTGAAACATGATGAAAACAGGGTCAACTAAAAATAGTTGGTGAACATACATAGGTTTTGACACCACAAACAATATCAAGAGTTTGTGTACAATTCATATGATACATGGTTTAATAAGGCAATTATGGAGAATCACTATAGTTTAAACTGGGGCGTACAATCAAACCTTGTGACTGATAGGCATAACACAAGAATTATCCTTAAATTTTAGGCATAACACAACAGTTATCCTTAAGTGTGAGGCATAACACAACAGTTATCCTTAGATGATAGGCATAACACAACAGTTATCCTTAAGTGTTTTCGGCAACAATCACCCTAACCGGGTGGGTTGGTCAGACACAATAGATCTATCATTTTATATCGTCGGCTTGTACAGAGTTAATGATTGCACTTGCACTATGCATAAAAAAAGTATGTAAATGTTGTTTGCACAAATAGTGTTCAGGCATAAGGCACAAATTGCACACATAATCATAAGGTTTGAATTGTAATAATTGCAAATAGTTTGTACGTAATCATGTTTCACCCAAATAATGTAAAAGTGAAAAAGGGGGCTATGTAAACTCACCTGAGTTGTGTAATGCATAGTAATTAGCACCCCACAAGGATTCAACAAAACCACAAATGGATCATACGTAGACAGTCTATGAATGCCCTAGAATATGATTACGATTGTTAGGAACACAAAGGATTTTGTGACCACGACATGGGAAAGACCGGAAGTGTTAAATATGCTTTTGAACAACGACAACACAATCTTGTCATCGGGATTAAAGAATCCCTAGTTTAGTTTCTAACACGGATGTGGTATGTGAAAAACACTACCAAACTCGACATAAAATATTTAATATTAATCCGTATGATATTGTGAACGAAACAATTGTTTAAACGAAAATAATAAATATATTATTTTTAAAATGAAAATAACATTTAGAATTAATTAGAAATTCAATCCCGAGTAAGTGGGTGTTTTCCGGTAATGAATGAAACTAATTATAATATTATAATAGCATAGAATGTATTATGTTCAAAAGATCAAAGGGACACACGACCGTGCCAGGGTATGGGCACGACCGTGCTTAGGCATGGGCCTTGACCATGCCTAGCCAGGAGGCACAACCATGCCTGGTCACGAGGCATGACCGTGCTAGTCGATTAGACGACCGTGTCTGGACTTTTCCAGAAAATAAATTGATTAAATCTTGTAAGATTAACTGTTGGAATCATGGGGCTTTCACTGAGTGGGTGTTTGCGAATCTAATAATGCAAATTAATTGGATTGAGATCGTGTCTAGACCAGGGTTCGATTAAACCAAAAACGTGATGAACCCTAGGTCTGATTCGAGTTTAATTCGGTGATATAAGCCTTGAATAGGTTAGGGCTTTCACTCAAGGGATTGAAATGAGTCTGAGGATGTGCTTAGTTACCTTAAACGCTATCAAATCGACAGAGCTAGGCCAAATGGAGTCCCGACTTGATCTTCGGCGACTCCGGCTTCTTCTCCGGCCAAATTATAGTGTGCAAAGGCTTCACAGATGTTCGTACAAGGTGTGTGTGTGGTTTGTTTGCACGGAGGTGATCCCAAATGATCGAATTTGAAGGATTTGATAATGGGATCGACGGTTATGAGATTAAGGACCATAATGGAGTTTAATTTGATCATTACGAGTGTTTATTCGCAAGATAATGGCTCAATGATGATCGCCGTTAACCATGTTATGTTACAATTTCTTATTCAAACGGTTTGGGACGTTACTGAATTAATTTGTGTCTTGACTGCACGAGGCTCGACCATGCCTGGTGTTAGGCGCGACCGTGCTCGTGCACTGGCGCGACCGTGCCAACTTGGGTTTTGCTTAAATACAGAAATAGTCCTTGTAGTTTGGTGTTGGTTTGAGATTTGACAGGTTTGGTCCTTGTAGTTTGTGAGATAACGGAGTTTAGGTTAACGGGGTTAACCGGAATTTGTCGGGTGTCACACAGGGTATGGAGCTTTCATGAAACATCCATCCAAACCAATAATATCCATCCTACACTTCCTAAAACCTACTTTCAAAGCATAAAAACAGATGTACACCCTCCTGAACCTCCTAGTTGGACTACTTGGATTAGGTTCAGTTTCAACATCAATCTTAACAGTAGACCCAGGGTTGGATCTAATAAACTCCTCACAGTAGTCTCTCAATAACCCATACTAGTCTTGGTAATCACCAAACATTTTCCTTGTGGCAATGGCTTTAGCCCTGGACACTTTCATCAATGAGATTTGGATATGATGTTTCTTTTGAAGTTGATCCTGCAAAGCTGCCAATGGTATTGTGGGGTTACCATCAATTAAAGGTGCAATCTCTCTTGCTATAAATCCCATGGAGTATAGATTTATTTCTCGGGTTTGTAAACATTAGTGTTGCCTGTTTAAAGTTTTCACACACCATGGATCTAAAGTATCTGTCCTAGAGATATGCAAAGACCAAGGGCAAGTGGGATTTGGATACTTTTTCCTAGGTGGGGTAGGCTTTCTCTTTAATGCTTTTTGACCACTTGTGGAACACTGTACTTTTTGGTCAGGGTTCTTTTTAATGCTTTTTTTGGGGACCTTTATTTTACTAGTATTTGAACACTCACCACCTGTGAAATCTGGATTAGTACCCCTGCAAACTACTCTAAACCAGAACTTGTCATTTTTCTCAATTAAAAGTTGTCTCCTGGTCTCAATGGCATGCTCCTTTACTGTACACTTCATCTCTTCCTTGTCATGAATTACTTGTCCAACATAGAATGGAGATGTTGTAAAATAGCCTTCTTTTGCTTTCTGCCTCAATTCCTTAAGATCCTTCTTTAATGGTGGCAAATCATCTTCACTATCGCTTTCAAAATTTTCCATGTCAACATTCAAAGTATCATCATTCATGCTCTCATTTCCCACTTCTAAATCCTCATCAAGGTCATCAACAACAGACCTGAAGTCCTCCATGTCCACTTCTGGATCCTCTATAAGGTTGTCATCTACTATATAATCATAGTCATCTTCCTCTTCATCAGACCCAAGGTCATCACTTTTTCAGAGATTGCTACATCATCATCAGACCCAACATCACCTTCTTTATCAGTTGTATCAGACCTAACCTCACATTCTTTATCAGCTAAATTAGAGACAACCTCACCTTCTTTATCAGCTAAATCAATCCCAGTCCCAGCTTTGTCATCTAAATCAGTCTCAGTCGTAGGTTTATCATCTAAATGAGTCTCAGGTTTGTCATCTACATAAGACTGCATTTTTGCCTCCTCTACACCAGAACCAATTTCCCATCCTATTTCCCCATGATCAGTACATTCAACCTCTACTTGATGTTGAAGAAAAAAATTATTATTTTTTGTGTTCCAGTGCTCAACATAAATCTCAATAACTTTGACAGTTTCCACTAATGAACACAACTGAGCTACATCAGCAGTACTACCCGGTGTCCTTAGACCTACGTCCAAATCCAAGTTTGGAAGCTTATAATGATAGTAAAAGACCATATCACATGGGTAGCCTAATGATTTAATCATCTCCACCAACACAAACTGATCAAAATCATTAGTATCAGCCATATCAATGTAGTCAGACTTACCATTTATATACTTCCTACAAGGAGAGTTGGCAAATTCACCACCATGGAAGATTTTTAGACTGAACATAGTAGGTTCATTTGCTGATTTAAAAGAAAAAAAATGATGAATAAGTTAAACACTATAAAAAAATGCAGAATTGCAAACCTAGAAATAAACCTTATCATAAACCTTGTATGAATCGAACTCTTCGTCTGAACCACGAACCATCCATAACAAGCCCCATGTTGCCATGGAATGATGCTTCAATCGGGATGAATTAGGGTTTCAATCGGGGGTGTGATGGAAATGCTTCAATCGGGGGTGTGAAGGATTAGGGTTGCGAAATGACGAAGACGAAGATGATTCAGAAGGTTGTAATATAATTGAGGTGAAAAGAAGAAAATACCCCTCACATGAGGGGCATGTGAGGGGGAAGTAACGGCAGATTGGACGGGCGTTAGGGCCAAGGATGGAAACTGTTAAGAAATGTAACATCAGGGACTCATACTATTAAGGGGGACTGAACCTGTTAATAGCAACAAACCTCAGGGACGAAAACTGCAGTTTACTCTTTAGTATATTATGATTATTGGTAACTAAAACTTCTTATTTAATATTATAGGAAACGTAAATAGTTATGTTCTTGTTGATGAGGATGTCGATTATATTGAATTTCATCTTTTAAGCGATCGTGAACTTGATGTATTCAACACTCCAATGACATAAAGCAATTGTACACTTTTATTTAAAAAAACTTTGTCAGAAAATTGAGTGCTTTTGGATTATTTTTTTATTATGGATTAACTTTTAATTATTTTTTATTATGGAATCATGTACTTTTGGATTATTTTTTGAGTTGAAGTTATATTTTTATGGAATTATAAGGTTAACTACTCAACCCGGTTTTACCGCCCAGTACAACCTGGTACAACTCGGTACAATCGGTTGAACCATTTCTGAGCCCAACCCGGTATGGTTTATGTGACAACTGGTAATTTTACCAATCAATTATTTAAATATAACTAGAAAATCAGCCTCGCGCTACGCGGAGAGAGGCCCCGTGCCCCATGGCGAGAGCTAGAGCTTAAATGGTTGAGGCGATGGCATTAACATGACTAAACACAAAAAGAATCGTGGTTAACTACATAGAAGAAATGTATGAAGTTACGGCGACTCGGTTGTGAAGATCGAAACATAGATAAAATAAAATTATATAACGGAACTGGTGTTTTTCAGTCGGTTTCGGTCTCATTCTTCACGTTACCGTTAGTCAATATAACTCACGACACCTAAAAAATACCCTACATTGAATACGACTCAGTTTTTAGCGAAATTTATACCGGGACGTCAAGAAAAAAATTAATTAACGAACGAAAGTTATTTATGAAAAATCGTATTATATATACGACAGGGGGTAAATGTGAAACTTTAGAAACTTAAGGGGGGTAAAAGTAGTAGTTTACATAATTAAGGGTGTATTTTGTCAATTTCTTAAAGTTGGGGGTGAGGAGTGTTCGGTGGCAAAAGCCACCGACATTTGTGTTTAAGTTAAAGTATAATTACATGAGACTGTGCATATTAGACTAATTATTAATTAATTAGGCCTAACCGAGTCTAGTGGAGTCCACCCACTATACAACTCATGAAGGAAATTTTAGGAATTTCTGAGACACAACGATACTCGTACGCATTGGTGATAAACTTTAATAACACCAACCGCTCGAAAACATTCGCTTTATTTTTAGAGAATACCCAACTATATAAAAACTAATTCTAATTGTTTTACACGTACTCGCATTATGTCAAAACTATTAAGCTTACATATTTTTTTTATATATACCCGACTCGTATCCTACCAACCACGTAACGACTATTTAAAAACCGAGTATCTCGCAGGTATTATACCGGATTTGAACTAGCGGGTAACACCTCAACCTACCACTCACCCTACCCCCTCATCCCTACCCCTCATGGCAAGAAAACACAAAAAGGGGTGTTTCCCTTTTGTCCCTCATAACTCCAACATCCATGTCTGTAGGAGACAAGATGGTCTCCCCAAAGCATTAAACCTAATGTGTAATAACCCATGAAAGGGTTATAAATAGCATGCAAGTTTCCCACCACCAAACCACACCCACAACACACTCATTTCTCTCATCTCTCGGTGTAACATCCATTATTTTCCAAACCATAATTTTCCTTATTCATTTTACTATGTATAACAATAAAACACTTGAAGTCTCGTACTTGCCCAAAACCATCATGTCACGTTTAATACTAATCTAAACTTGTATCAAAAAAAAATTTTCAATCTTACATTCACATATTATTTTTTTTCTATTTAACATGCGTATGTATATTTATGAAGATATATATATATATATATACACATATATACATACCGTGGTATGATAATTAAGTTGAAATAAAACTTATAAAGTTCTGATTACATCTTTGTATATATATACATATAGTTAATTACGTGAACAATGAACCCCTTTGTTAGTTTGGACCCTTCCTATTTCAATTGAACTCCTATCTTGAACCCATTCACCAAGACCCAACCCTTCAAACCTCCAATTTTGACTATATTCAACCCTGTTTGACTTTCAAAAGTCAAACGAACCAAGATCTTACAAATCAGCGAGATAAATCGATCCATCCCAACCATATTGGACCTGTTTTGTGTTCTGAATCGATTATCCACTTCACCCTGGCCCAATCAACGCGCAAAACTGATCAATTGAGCGGCCAATTCAAGTTTGAAACGGTTTGACTTTTAATAGTCAAAACCGTGTTCAATCCGATCCCAAATCAAGGATTTCGAGCGTAACCAATCCCGCAAATTTCGCTCTGATCAATCCCGCATGTATCTGGTACACCAACATGACCCAATTCATCACGAAATAAACGGATTGATTTGAAAAAAATCAAATCCCGTAACCGCTTCAATGCCAAATCAAGTTGACGCGTTCAAATGCATTTAACACATAGAATCTATTCATATATCCTCACGACACATTTTACTTACATTCTAAACTCTCAAACACGAACCATTGCTGCTCTGGTGCACGACCGGCTCTGACGAACTCGAACCAAAAGGCTTCAGCCGTTCACCCCCGACACATAAGCATTTCAGTTAAGGTCGATGCCAATAAACTCCTTTTGATTCATGGGATGAAAGCCCCATCAAATCAGTCTTGTATCTGTGCTCGAACACAGTCAATTGAGGGGTTAGGGTTTGGGTTACGTAATGGGGACGAAGGAGCTTGGGTTGTAAGGGTTTTTCTAATTTCACACCCGGTAGTTGTCAAGGCATTCGCCCAAATAAACCGGTAAAGCACTTGATGTAACATCCATGATTTTCATACCATAATTTTTATATTCTTTATTTTATTAGACACTTGAAACCCCGCACTTATTCGACGCCTTATGTCACATTACTTATTATTCTACGAATGTATTAACTCAATTCTTTTTAAACTTTGCATCACATACTAATATTTTTTATAACACATGTTCATATATATATATATAAATATATAAATATATATATATACATATATACATAATTATTTATTCATAAATATATGTATACAAATACATCCATGAACTGAAGTTTATTAATTAAACGTCATAAGAATGTTTTAGCAAATATATAACTAACATTTTAAATTATAATATAGTTAGTTTTATAAATTATATAAAAGAGAGACCCAAATTTTATAAGGTTTTAACAAAAAAAAAACAAAAATCAAATTATAAATGTGTACATATGCATATTTACAACTTAAATAAACTAGTAAACTCTCTAAACATCTTGAACCCTCATCTTTGAAATTCAACCCTTTCATCCAATTTTGACCCCACCCATAAGTCCTTGGCCTATTTTGACCCTAGAGAGTCAACGAAGCCCAAATCACAAAATTTCAACATCCAAAATCGTTAAATACATTGTTAGGGATTTCCCAGTCGTTAGTGATCGCTTATAGACCACACCCAAGTCCGTTACATTTTTAATTTGATCAAAATTGCGGCTATAATTCAAATTTCAAACAGTTTGACTTCTCAGAAGTCAAAACGCGTTCAATTCAGTCCTAAATCAAGTAATCAGACGGAATTAGCATCGCAAATCACGCATAGACTCACTCCTTACGCATCCAACCCAATTTCGTGACCAAATTCATCCACATTCAAACGAATTTACGCGTAATCACAGTTGACAGTCGTACTCATTAAACCCGAATCAATTCACGCATTTCATATGGAATTAAACCTCATTCTGGAATCAAACAGCATCGCGACACCTTCCCTTTACTTTTGGTACTCTCAAACCTGCATCAATTCACCTCTGAATCACTATATCCGGCCGACGAACTCGAACCCGCACACCTCAGTCGTCCTCTTTCATCGCGTGGCCGTTCCAGGTAATTCGTGTAGCCGTAACTTCGTTTTGAAGTAGAGATCAAAAGCCCCATGGTTTAGGGAATGATCTCTACCGCCTTGCGTTAAATTTGGGGGCTAGGGTTTCGGGCACAAAATGGGGAAGAAAGAGGGTTTGGGTGGGTTGTTAAAATCATTTCATATCAGTAGCAATCCAAGGTTGATGCCCAGGTTATTTGGTTAAGCACTAGTCCCCTCTCAGACCAAGTTGCAGGTTCGAAACCCACTCAGCCGATCGTTTTTGCGCTATCCATATAACCAGATCCGGCCCATTCTCCAGTTTAGATTAAAACATGTCCGGACCGAATTGATATCTGTATCAGTTAACTAGTCCAGTGGTAAACCACTTTGCTCACACAGAACCCACCCGGGTTCGACCCGGGTGAGCCACTTTATTTTAAAAAAAAAAACCCTTTTAGCAGTAGAATTAATCTAAAAAAAAATTATTATTTTATAAAACCTTCATCACTTAGAGCTAGTTTATACAAAAATAAGCCGATTTTAATTAAGATGTAGTATTTTTACAATTTAAAAGATTTTAAGGCCTCACTTACCATAAAAAAATAAATTAAGGCGAAATCGATATTTTTCTTCGCTAAAATTATTGGTTTTGATTAAAGCCGACCTATTACATATTTTATAGAAATGGTGACAAAATTTTTATAAAATAAAATACACCATCATTTAAATAAGTTCATAAAGCAATTTTATAAACCATTTCATTTATTACATGTAAATAATAAGGTTTAAACTCTATTCAAACAAATATTACCCTCCTAAATATATATTAATATATATATTTTCACTTTCTATATTTTTTATTTTAAGGACATACTGTTCTAATAATAAATAAATAAAAAGAATTTATTTATTTAATCTAGTTATTCATCGTAGTACAACCCTAAGTCAAATATTATTTAATTCTTATACTTTGACTTTACGTTTAAAATCTTTATACAAATACGAACATCAATCCGCATACATCCGTTACATTAAATTACACAACTCCTGGTACAAACCCACACCTACCAAAACCCGATGAACATTAGATCTTGTTTTAGACTTCGTACATGTTATTAATTCAAATCCATACATTTTCACTCTAGGTTAACTTAGTGATTTACAAGAATTCCTTTTGCCACCTATTGTTCTTGCTATCTGCACCATCAATACAGGTGAGTTTTACATAGCCCCTTTTTCACTATTTTTACATTTTGGGGTGAAACATGATCACAACTTACAATGATTTACAAAAACTACACAATACAAATCCACTTTACAATTTGTGTGCAATTTGAGCTTTATGTTTGAGTGCTAGGTGTGTTAACTACTTATGTGCAATTACATGTACAATCATTAACTAATCAAGTCAACGGTAAACAATGATAGATCTATTGAGTCTGACAAACCCACCCAGATTGGGGTGATTGTTACCGACAACACAATTTACATGCTAGTTACAAAGGTTTGATTGTACTACCTGGTTACACAATAGTAACTCCCCATAAATGCCTTATTAATCATGACTTGTATGGATTTGTTTACACACAATACTTTGATACTATTTGGAGTCAAAACCTATGTATGCTTACCAACTTTTTAGTTGACCTCGTTTTCATCATGTTTCAGGTACAAAAGTTTGAGTTGATCAAGTTGCTACACTTAGGTTATGGACCTAGTTAATTGAAATAAATGGATATGTTATGTAATTCAAGTATTCTTGTATTTGGAAATTGTGAATGGAAATGTAACGTTTTAATATATTAAATTTTAGTCAACCATGTGCTCATGAATAGTCTACATGTCCCGCCCCGTCGTTTCCGCCGTCGGTTGGGTGTGACAGATTGGTATCAGAGCCTTGGTTATAGGGAACTAGGTTATTAGACACCCTTGACCTAGACTATAACCTTAGGACACCCCTACTATGCCATGCTATTACATGTTACATGATTACTTCTTAGGTGAATATTTTACATGTTATCCTAAGTAATTTTAATACATGCTACAATACTTAATAGTTTATGTGTCACACTACTTGATAACTCTTGTGCTTACATTCATTACTATCTACATGCTACCTACTTGATTTATTTAAAGTGCTACCATATGTTTCCATACACACTCATACACACTTAGTTCTTCATGCACCCTTAATCTCACACACAAAATATCACCATCTCTTATGATCAAAATCTAAACCATTGGGCCTAATATCCATCAACAATAAACTAAGAAGCCCATTTATCCTCCAAGAAGAAGAAGCACGCTGCAATAAATAAACCTCACTTTCGGGCCTTAAAGCCGAGTACACAACAATTCTCATCATGACCATGAGCCCAACAATAGTGTTATTACTATACGATAGCTGGAAGAGTGTGTAAGCCCATGAGGGATTCTGACTAAGGAAAGACAGGGTACTTAAGTGTGTCCTAGTGACCCACCCCTCTTTCCTGTGAATTCTCCTCAGGGATGCATTGCTTATAGGTAAAGTGTATTTCTAAAATACTATTGTGAAGACTCGATGTTATGACTAGTCAAACTCTAAACCTATAAGAACTCCTATATTTAACACTCGGTATTTCATTATCGCTTACAACCTTTTCATTGTCTCTATGCTAGATATGTACTCTTACTCTCCTTCCTCCCCGGTATACCGTCCCGGAGCAGAATCTGATTGGGAAGAAGACACTGGGCCACCCGTGTATCGGTCACCAACACCCGTAGCCGCTAGACCAAGGTTTAATGTAAGGGCAGACTGGATTAGGAAATGCTGGCTCAAGACTTCGAACACCTGGATCACCCTCACACAGAAACCAGTCCCAAACACCCCCCCTACACACTCAACTACCACCCCCACTAAGAGACCCGTATCTAGTGCCCGACCCGTATCATCCTAACCCTTGGGTAAGGCATACCATGGCACCCACTAGTGCTATGGGAATTCCAACCAATGACATTCACCAATATGTAAGGACCTCAGAATTTGAGAGGCAAAGGATGGAGCAGGGGGTAATGCACGACTTGCAAGGACAAAGAATGGATAGCCTAGCAAACCAATTAGGGTACCAAAAGGAGTTAATCTCCATCCTCGAAAAAGAAATACCGGAGCATCGCACGGAGACAGCTAAAGCTGAAGCCAGATCGGCTACCTGAGTGACCATAGTGGTGCTTGTCTTGGGAATTATCTTCCTTCTAGTGGAAAGCTACAAGAGACGTTAACATAATTTTCTTTTATTTATCTATTGTCTTTAAATTTTCAGTTTGAGAACCATTTCCCTATGTTTTGAGTAATGTTTAACATTTAAGCATTTAATCAATTTTATATGTTCCAACTCTAAAGTTATTATTCATTGATTTGACACGTTGAGTGTGAATTACACCCATCATATTTTCTTCAAAAAAAAATCTCCCAAGTATCACCTTATTCATTCAATACGATTTAGTACACTACCGACAATCTCCTTCGTAAACAACTCATCCTATTAGACTTAAACCACCTCGTTATTTTCAAACCAAACATTTATCAAACTTTTAGAGAGTATCAGGAATATAAATTTTTTCATAAACATTTTCACCTTGTAAGAAAACTTAATACAACCTATTTTATAAAAGCATTATTTTAAATTGATAAATAATTTTAACTTGTTCTCATTAAATTAATTATTTCTAAATCTTGGCTAAATTAATATACAACTACTTGTTTAGCCATTAATTTCTCTTAAAAATATTTTCCTTATAATAATTGAAAATTTTAATAAAAAGGTTTTCCTATAAATTGTCCAATTATTTAGATTATTCAACTAATTAGTTTCACTGCCATATTTATCTACAAACAAGAACAAATTACAATCACCTATATACAAACAAAGATTAGTTATTTGTAATCATATTTTCCCTGAGTGTTTTCAGAACCTCCTCGTTACCTTTCACTTGCCGCTTCAAGAGACGATCCATACCGCGTAGACGTTAACCATCCCCATCAACCTCAATGAGATTTGAAGAGCTAGAACCTAACCACCACACTATACATGAACGCTAAACAACACGCTTCTCCGCAACACTTGATCGCATACGAAACTCTTTAGTATATGTCACACACGAAATTCAATAACTTACGTATGCACGTTCACCAGATACATAGCACGATCACATAACACATGAAACTTGTCAATTGCAATACACATGCTACCAGATTTAACACATAATACATGAAACTTGGTTGTTTACAATATACATGATACATAACAATTGATTGTTTGATACACAATACTTGATTGATCACACTGAACATGAAACTTATTTTGGTTACAAAGTACATGATACTACATGATACTAAGTTGTTAACACCACACATGAAATTCATTTCTTACAATACACATGACACTATGTTGCATACATACACATGAGAGCTTATACATGATGCTAAGTGGTATGTTACACATAAAACCTATTAGATTACAAGCTACATGGCGCTAGATCATACATGAGACTTGTGTGTTTACATTATACATGAAACTAAGTTGCTTACAATTGTTGCAATTGATTGATCACAACATACATGAAGTATGGTCATACGCCTTGTTCACCAAACTTGAAAATCCTAACACATTGAAACAACTCGGAGTTTGGCGTATTCTTGTTCAAAAACGAGTAAACTATGGGGCCTTAGGTAACACTACTCTATTATCCTTTAGTTGTTAACTGACTTGCCTATTTAAGGATATAGTTACTTATTAGCAACTCATATGTGAAAGCAATATACATGAACTAAGTGAATTTGTGGCTCCTTTTGACCCGCACACAACGGAAGGATCTATACGGACCATACGATGATTTGAGTAATTACGGGTGCACACGGAATTATAAAAATCAGCGCATGGAAAACATAGTGAATTTTGTCATGTGTTGTGACCTAAAACTTATCATGATATGTAACAACGAAACTGATGTGATATGACAAGGGCATGGTGGATACGCCGATGGTACTTCCTATATATAAGTGCTCTATCATATTATCAGAAGTAACGTTGCTCGTGTCATGTGAAGTTTTGACCTAGACCAATGTTTGTGTAACCTTTTGACCACTAACAATTTTGAGCATATTTGACAACATCTTAAACAAGCCCGGATCGTTAAGCCCTCATCAAACCCGTTCCAAGTAACGCATTTCACCTTTTAGGTTCTTCAACTGATCTCTCCTTAACTCACTTGAAACTAAAATCCATTGATATCATTCATACTTAACATGAGCTTTAGACCTAAATCTTGTTATCTGTCATACTCCTCAAAATGGCAATCAAAACTCTAAATTCCTTCCTGATTCAGTAGTCTCCACTAGTTCAATTTCGGGACGAAATTCCCTTAACATAGGGAGACTGTAACATCCATGATTTTCATACCATAATTTTTATATTCTTTATTTTATTAGACACTTGAAACCCCGCACTTATTCGACGCCTTATGTCACATTACTTATTATTCTACGAATGTATTAACTCAATTCTTTTTAAACTTTGCATCACATACTAATATTTTTTATAACACATGTTCATATATATATATATACATATATACATAATTATTTATTCATAAATATATGTATACAAATATATCCATGAACTGAAGTTTATTAATTAAACGTCATAAGAATGTTTTAGAAAATATATAACTAACATTATAAATTATAATATAGTTAGTTTTATTTTTTTATATAAAAGAGAGACCCAAATTTTATAAGGTTTTAACAAAAAAAAAAATCAAAAATCAAATTATAAATGTGTACATATGCATATTTACAACTTAAATAAACTAGTAAACTCTCTAAACATCTTGAACCATCATCTTTGAAATTCAACCCTTTCATCCAATTTTGACCCCACCCACAAGTCCTTGGCCTATTTTGACCCTTGAGAGTCAACGAAGTCCAAATCACAAAATTTCAACATCCAAAATCGTTAAATACATTGTTAGGGATTTCCCAGTCGTTAGTGATCGCTTATAGACCACACCCAAGTCCGTTACATTTTCACTTTGATCAAAATCGTGGCTATAATTCAAATTTCAAACAGTTTGACTTCTCAGAAGTCAAAACGCGTTCAATTCAGTCCTAAATCAAGTAATCAGACGGAATTAGCGACGCAAATCACGCATAGACTCACTCCTTACGCATCCAACCCAATTTCGTGACCAAATCCATCCACATTCAAACGAATTTACGTGTAATCACAGTTGACAGTCGTACTCATTAAACCCGAATCAATTCACGCATTTCATATGGAATTAAACCTCATCCTGGAATCAAACAGCATCGCGACACCTTCCCTTTACTTATGGTACTCTCAAACCTGCATCAATTCACCTCTGAATCACTATATCCGGCCAACGAACTCGAACCCGCACACCTCAGTCGTCCTCTTTCATCGCGTGGCCATTCCAGGTAATTCGTGTAACCGTAACTTCGTTTTGATGTAGAGATCAAAAGCCCCATGGTTTGGGGAATGATCTCTACCGCCTTGCGTTAAATTTGGGGGCTAGGGTTTCGGGCACAAAATGGGGAAGAAAGAGGGTTTGGGTGGGTTGTTAAAATCATTTCATATCAGTAGCAATTCAAGGTTGATGCCCAGGTTATTTGGTTAAGCACTAATCCCCTCTCAGACCAAGTTGCAGGTTCGAAACCCACTCAGCCGACCGTTTTTGCGCTATCCATATAACCAGATCCGGCCAATTCTCCAGTTTAGATTAAAACATGTCCAGACCGAATTGATATCTGTATCAGTTAACTAGTCCAGTGGTAAACCACTTTGCTCACACAGAACCAACCCGGGTTCGACCCGGTGAGCCACTTTATTTAAAAAAAAAACCCTTTTAACAGTAGAATTAATCTAAAAAAAAATTTATTATTTTATAAAACCTTCATCACTTAGAGCTAGTTTATACAAAAATAAGACGATTTTAATTAAGATGTAGTATTTTTACAATTTAAAAGATTTTAAGGCCTCATTTACCATAAAAAAATAAATTAAGGCGAAATCGATATTTTTCTTCGCTAAAATTATTGGTTTTGATTAAAGCCGACCTATTACATATTTTATAGAAATGGTGACAAAATTTTTATAAAATAAAATACACCATCATTTAAATAAGTTCATAAAGCAATTTTATAAACCATTTCATTTATTACATGTAAATAATAAGGTTTAAACTCTATTCAAACAAATATTACCCTCCTAAATATATATTAATATATATATTTTCACTTTCTATATTTTTTATTTTAAGGACATACTGTTCTAATAATAAATAAATAAAAAGAATTTATTTATTTAATCTAGTTATTCATCGTAGTACAACCCTAAGTCAAATATTATTTAATTCTTATACTTTGACTTTACGTTTAAAATCTTTATACAAATACGAACATCAATCCACATACATCCGTTACATGAAATTACACAACTCCTAGTACAAACCCACACCTACCAAAACCCGATGAACATTAGATCTTGTTTTAGACTTCGTACATGTTATTAATTCAAATCCATACATTTTCACTCTAGGTTAACTTAGTGATTTAAAAGAATTCATTTTGCCACCTATTGTTCTTGCTATCTACACCATCAATACAGGTGAGTTTTACATAGCCCCTTTTTCACTATTTTTACATTTTAGAGTGAAACATGATCACAACTTACAATGATTTACAGAAACTACACAATACAAATCCACTTTACAATTTGTGTGCAATTTGAGCTTTATGTTTGAGTGCTAGGTGTGTTAACTACTTATGTGCAATTACATGTACAATCATTAACTAATCAAGCCGACAGTAAACAATGATAGATCTATTGAGTCTGATAAACCCACCCAGATTGGGGTGATTGTTACCAACAACACAATTTGCATGCTAGTTACAAAGGTTTGATTGTACTACCTGGTTACACAACAGTAACTCCCCATAAATGCCTTATTAATCATGACTTGTATGGATTTGTTTACACACAATACTTTGATACTATTTAGAGTCAAAACCTATGTATGCTCACCAACTTTTTAGTTGACCTCGTTTTCATCATGTTTCAGGTACAAAAGTTTGAGTTGATTAAGTTGCTATACTTAGGTTATGGACCTAGTTAATTGAAATAAATGGATATGTTATGTAATTCAAGTATTCTTGATATGTTATGTAATTGACCTCGTTTTCCCTTTTGCGCACCATCGAGCCGATTAGCCTCCTCACCATATGTCTAACAAATTTTCGGACCGAACTCATAACACCAGATCGGTTCTGGTCTAGTGGCTTATGCGCAACACAGTCTCAGAACCCACCCGGGTTCGAACCGGGTGGTCCCATAATATTTTTTTTACCCGTTTTAAGTCCCCGAAATTTTATAAATTTTTTTTTTATAAGTCCTATACTTATTATAACAGAATTCAACCAGATTCACGAGTTTTGCATAAAAACTCTATTTTTATAACTTTAATTATCAATTACTAAATTTGAATTATACTATTATTTTTGGAGTAATTTATTCATTTAATGGATAAATTTGGTGACAAAATATTATAACTACTATAACAAGGTTTTATAAAACTTAAATTATAAATTTAAAACTGATAAAACTACGCCTAAATATATGAAGTTTTACATGCTTAAATAATACATGCAAAATTTTAAACTAAATTCATTTTTGCACATTCATTTCAAATGGTAAATAAATAAATAAATTTATTTATTATTTAAATAAATTACATTCACAAAGACACTTAGAATTTAAATTATATTTAAGGTTTACTTTATGAACCAATATTATGTACACATCTTTATAAATAAATAAATAAAGTAAAATAAAAAATAAAAAAATTTTTTTTATTTAATTTATAAATATAATTTCTACACTTTTTCTAACTAAATAAATAAATAACAATTATTTGATTTATTTTCAAACCCAATTCCTAATTCAATTATTTTAAAACTATTCATTTCAATTTTTCATCTTATACGACACCCCTTCCAAGTGCAAACCACTAACACTTACAACTCAAACCCTTTGTACACACATCAATTATAACCCTAGACTTGGCCATAGACTATTCTACACATTATTAACCTAGTTTCATATACATTACATACTAGGTTAACGTGGTGAGTAACAAGGATTACTTTACTACCTAGTCTCTCGTACTAGCTACACCTTTGATTCAGGTGAGTTTTACATAGCCCCTTTTTCACTGTTTTTACTTTTTGGGGTGAAACATGATCACAACATACAATGATTTACATAAACTACACAATACAAATCCACATTACAATTTATGTGCAATTTGAGCTTTATGTTTGAGTGCTAGGTGTGTTAACTACTTATTTGCAATTACATGTACAATCATTAACTAATCAAGCCGACGGTTAACAATGATAGATCTATTAAGTCTGACAAACCCACCCAGATTGGGGTGATTGTTACCGACAACACAATTTTTGCATGCCAGGTACAAAGGTTTGATTGTACTACTTGGTTACACAATAGTGACTCCCCATAAATGCCTTGTTAATCATGACTTGTATGGATTTGTTTACACACAACACTTTGATGCTATTTAGAGTCAAAACCCTATGTATGCTCACCAACTTTTTAGTTGACCTCGTTTTCATCATGTTTCAGGTACAAAAGTTTGAGTTGATCAAGTTGCTACACTTAGGTTGTGGACCTAGTTAATTGAAACAAATAGATATGTTATGAAATTCAAATATTCTTGTACTGCTGTATTTGGAGGTTGTGAATGGAAATGTAACATTTTTAATATATTAAATTTAGTCAACCATGTGCTCATGAACAGTCTACATATCCCGCCCCGACGTTTCCGCCGTCGGTTGGGGTGTGACAGATTGGTATCAGAGCCTTGGTTATAGGGAATTAGGTTATTAGACACTCTTGACCTAGACTATAACCTTAGGACACCCCTACTATGCCATGCTACTACATGCTATATGACTATTTCTTATGCGAATATTTTTACATGTTATGCTAAATAATTACATCATATGGTACAATACTTAATAGTCTATGTGTCACATTACTTGCCAACTTTTGTCTTCTATTCATTGCTACATATTTGATTTATTTAAAGTGCTATCATAAGTTTCCACACACACTCATACACACTTAATTCTTCATACACCCTTAATCTAACACACAAAATATCACCATCTCTTGTGATCAAAATCTAGAATATTGGGCCTAAATGGGCCTAATACCCATTAATAATAAACTAAGAAGCCCATCTTTTCTCTAAGAAGAAGCCCACTGAAATGCATAAACCTTACTTTTGGGCCTCAAAGCCCAGTCCATAACAGTTCTCATCATGACCATGAGCCCAACAATAGTACTATTAATACATGATGGCTGGAAGAGTGTGTATGCCCATGAGGGATTCTGACTAAGGAAAGACATGGTACTTAAGTGTGTCCTAGTGACCCACCCCTCTTTCGTGGGAATCCTCCTCAGGGATGCATTGCTTATAGGTCAAGTGTATTTCTAAAATACTATTGTGAAGACTCGGTGTTATGACTAGTCAAACTCTAGACCTATGAGAACTCCTATATTTAACACTCAGTATTTCATTATCACTTACAACCTTTTCATTATTTTCTGCTAGACATGGACTCCTACTCTCCTTCCTCCCCGGTTTACCACCCCGGAGCAGAGTCGGATTGGGAAGAAGACATCAGGTCACCCGTGTATCGGTCACCACCACCCCCAGCCGCCAGGCCAAGGTTTGATGTAAGGGAAAATTGGACTAGGAACACCGGCCCAAGACTTCGAACACCTAGATCACCCCCATTAAGAGACCCGTATCTGGTGCCCGACCTGTATCATCCTAACCCTTGGGTAAAGCATACCATGGCACCCACTAGTGCTATGGGAATTCCAATCAATGACATTCACCAATATGTGAGGACCTCAGAGTTTGAGAGGCAAAGGATGGAGCACGAGGTAATACATGACTTGCAAGGACAGAGAATTGATAGCCTAGTGAATCAATTAGGGCACCAAAAGAAGTTAATTTCCATCCTCGAAAGAGAAATTCTTGAGAATCGCACGGTAACAGCTAGGGCTGAAGCCAGATCAACTACCCGAATAACCATAACGGTGCTTGTCTTGGTGATTATCTTCCTTCTAATGGGAAACTACCAGAGACATTAGCAGAAATTTCTATTTATTATCTTTAAATTTTCAGTTTGAGGACCATTCACCTATGTTTTGAATAATGTTTAACACTTTAGCATTTAATAAATTTTATATTTTTCCAATTCTGAAGTTATTTCAATGATTTAATACGATTGAATGTAAATTTCACCCATCATATTTTCATCAAGATCCTTCAAGTATCACCTTCTTTGTTCAATACGATTTAATCTCCTTCGTAAACAAATCATCATATTAGATTTAAACAACCTCGTTACTTTCAAACCAAATGTTTATCAAACTTTTAAAAGAGTATCAGAAATATCAATTTCCCATAAACATTTTCACTTTACAAGGGAACTTAATACAACCTATTTTATAAAAGCATTATTTCAAATTGATAAATACTTATGACTGGTTCTCATTAAATTAATCATTTCTAAATCTTGGCTAAATTAATATACAACTACTTGTTTAGCTATTAATTCCTCCTAAAAATAAATTCTGTATAATAATTGAAAATTTTAATAAAAAGTTTTTTTCTATAAATTGTCTATTTATTTAGATTATTTAACTCAATAGTTTCATTACTTTATATATCTACAACCAAGAACAATTTACAATTTCTTATTTTCAAACAAAGATCAGTTATTTGTAAACACATTTCCCTTAGTGTTTTCAGAATCTCCTCGTTATCGTTCTCTTGCCGCTCCAAGAAATGATCCATACCGCATAGACGTTAACTACCCCTACAAGCCTCAACAAAATTTAAAGAGCTAAAACCTAACTACCACCTCTTTACACGAACGCCAAACAACACGCTTCTCCGCAACACATAACAACATGCAAAACTCGTTAGTACACGTCACACTCGAAATTCAATAATATACGTATGCACATTTACAATATACACAACACGATCACACAATACATAGCAATCGTTGGTTTGATACATAATACTTGATTGTCCACACTGAACATGAAACTCATTTGGTTACAAGACACACGATATTACATTACTGACATTACACATGAAAGATTGTTGGTTTACAAATACGCGGTACTATGTTGTTAACACCATACATGAAATTCATTGCTAGCAATACACATGATAGTGCATTACTTACAATACAAGTTTAGTTGATTTTACAAGATACATGATGCTAAGTTGTTCACGTTACACATGAAACCTATTTGATTACTAACTACATAACACTAGATCATACATGAGACTTGTGTGTTCACATTATATATAGAACTAGGATACTTACGATTTTTGCAATTGATTGATCACAATATACATGAAGCATGGTCATACCCATTGTGCACCAAACTTGAAAACCATAACACATTAAAGCTACTCGGGGTTTGACGTATACTTGTTCAAACACGAGGAAGCTATAACACCTTAAAACAACTCGGTGTTTGACGTATTATTGTTCAAACACGAGTAAACTATGAAACTTTAAGTTATACTACCTTATTACTCATTAGTTGCTAACAGGCCTGTCTTATCTAGGGACATAGTTACTTATTAGCAACTCATATATGAAAACAATAGATATGGACTAGATGAATTGTACCCCCCTTTTTTGACCCACACACAACGGAAGGATCTATACGGACCATGCGATGATTCGAGTAATTACGGGTGCACACGAAATTATAAGAATCAGCGCATGGAAAACATAGTAAATTTTTTCGTGTGTTGTGACCTAAAACTTCTCATGATATGTAACAACGAAACTGATGTGATATGACAAAGGCATGGTGGATACGCCGATGGTACTTCCTATATATAAGTGTCCTATCATTTTACCAAAAGTAGCGTTGTTCGTGACACGTGAAGTTTTGACCCAGACCAATGTTTGTGAAATCTTTTACCCACTGACAATTTTGAGCATATTAGACTACTTCTTACACAAACCCTGATTATCAAAATCCCATCAAAATTCATTCCAAGTAAAGCACCTCACCTTTAGAATCCAAATTGTTATACGACAATTCCCTCCTTAAATTCATTCCAAAACTAAAGTTATTATCATCATTCATATCCGACTTTGAGTATCAGGCCTAAACCATATCATCAGTTACACTCCCCAGAACCAAACAGTCGGTCCAAAACTTTCACCCTTCCGGGTTTACTAGCCCCATCAGTTAAATTTCGGGACGAAATTCCCTTAACATGGGGAGACTGTAACATCCATTATTTTCCAAACCATAATTTTCCTTATTCATTTTACTATGTATAACAATAAAACACTTGAAGTCTCGTACTTGCCCAAAACCATCATGTCACGTTTATTACTAATCTAAACTTGTATCAAAAAAAAAAATTTCAATCATACATTCACATATTATTTTTTCTATTTAACATACGTAAGTATATTTATGAAGATATATATATATATATATATATATATATACATATATACATACCTTGCTATGATAATTAAGTTGAAATAAAATTATAAAGTTCTGATTACATCTTTGTATATATATACATATAGTTAATTATGTGAACAATGAACCCCTTTGTTAGTTTGGACCCTTCCTATTTCAATTAAACTCCCATATTGAACCCATTCACCAAGACCCAACCCTTCGAACCTCCAATTTTGACTACATTCAACCCTGTTTGACTTTCAAAAGTCAAACGAACCAAGATCTTACAAATCAGCGAGATAAATCGATCCATCCCAACCGTATTGGACCTGTTTTGTGTTCTGGATCGATTATCCACTTCACCCCGGCCCAATCAACGCGCGAAACTGATCAATTGAGCGGCCAATTCAAGTTTGAAATGGTTTGACTTTTAATAGTCAAAACCATGTTCAATCTGATCCCAAATCAAGGATTTCGAGCGTAACCAATCCCGCAAATTTCACTCTGATCAATCCCGCATGTATCTGGTACACCAACATGACCCAATTCATCACGAAATAAACGGATTGATTTGAAAAAAATCAAATCCCGTAACCGCTTCAATGCCAAATCAAATTGACGCGTTCAAATGCATTTAACACATAGAATCTATTCATATATCATCGCGACACATTTTACTTACATTCTAAACTCTCAAACACGAACCCTTGCTGCTCTGGTGCACGACCGGCTCTGACGAACTCGAACCAAAAGGTTTCAGCCGTTCACCCCCGACACATAACCATTTCAGGTAAGGTCGATGCCAATAAACTCCTTTTGATTCATGGGATGAAAGCCCCATCAAATCAGTCTTGTATCTGTGCTCGAACACAGTCAATTGAGGGGTTAGGGTTTGGGTTACGTAATGGGGACGAAGGAGCTTGGGTTGTAAGGGTTTTTCTAATTTCACACCCTGTAGTTCTCAAGGCATTCGCCCAGATAAACCGGTAAAGCACTTGACTCACAAAGGAGGGTCGCGGGTTCAAGCCCAGCGCCGCACCCTTTTTCCCTTTTGCGCACCACCGAGCCGATTAGCCTCCTCACCATATGTCTAACAAATTTCCGGACCGAACTCATAACACCAGATCGGTTCTGGTCTAGTGGCTTGTGCGCAACACAGTCTCATAACCCACCCGGGTTCGAACCGGGTGGTCCCATAATATTTTTTTTACCCGTTTTAAAACCCCAAAATTTTATAAATTTTTTTTTGTTATAAGTCCTATACTTATTATAACAGAATTCAACCAGATTCACGAGTTTTGCATAAAAACTCTATTTTATAAATTTAATTCTCAATTACAAATTTGAATTATACTATTATTTTTGGAGTAATTTATTCATTTAATGGATAAATTTGGTGACAAAATTTTATAACTACTTTAACAAGGTTTTATAAAACTTAAATTATAAATTTAAAACTGATAAAACTACGCCTAAATATATGAAGTTTTACATGCTTAAATAATACATGTAAAATTTTAAACTAAATTCATTTTTGCACATTCATTTCAAATGGTAAATAAATAAATAAATTTATTTATTATTTAAATAAATTACATTCACAAAGACACTTAGAATTTAAATTATATTTAAGGTTTACTTTATTAACCAATATTATGTACACATCTTTATAAATAAATAAATAAAGTAAAAAAAAAATAAAATAAAATATTTTTTATTTAATTTATGAATATAATTTCTACACTTTTTCTAACTAAATAAATAAATAACAATTATTTGATTTATTTTCAAACCCAATTCCTAACTCAATTATTTTAAAACTATTCATTTCAATTTTTCATCTTATACGACACCCCTTCCAAGTGCAAACCACTAACACCTACAACTCAAACCCTTTGTACACACATCAATTATAACCCTAGACTTGGCCATAGACTATTCTACACATTATTAACCTAGTTTCATATACATTACATACTAGGTTAACGTGGTGAGTAACAAGGATTACTTTACTACCTAGTCTCTTGTGCTAGCTACACCTTTGATTCAAGTGAGTTTTACATAGCCTCTTTTTCACTGTTTTTACTTTTTGGGGTGAAACATGATCACAACATACAATGATTTACATAAACTACACAATACAAATCCACATTACAATTTATGTGCAATTTGAGCTTTATGTTTGAGTGCTAGGTGTGTTAACTACTTATTTGCAATTACATGTACAATCATTAACTAATCAAGCTAACGGTTAACAATGATAGATCTATTGAGTCTGACAAATCCACCCAGATTGGGGTGATTGATACAGACAACACAATTTTTGCATGCTAGTTACTAAGGTTTGATTGTACTACTTGGTTACACAATAGTGACTCCCCATAAATGCCTTGTTAATCATGACTTGTATGGATTTGTTTACACACAACACTTTGATGCTATTTAGAGTCAAAACCCTATGTATGCTTACCAACTTTTTAGTTGACCTCGTTTTCATCATGTTTCAGGTACAAAAGTTTGAGTTGATCAAGTTGCTACACTTAGGTTGTGGACCTAGTTAATTGAAACAAATAGATATGTTATGAAATTCAAATATTCTTGTACTGTTGTATTTGGAGGTTGTGAATGGAAATGTAACATTTTTAATATATTAAATTTAGTCAACCATGTGCTCATGAACAGTCTACATGTCCCGTCCCGACGTTTCCGCCATCGGTTGGGGTGTGACACTCGGCAACACCAATTCTTTTCCCATTTTCAGCTAGTCACCATCTTTTTAGTAACACATATGCACACACAAAACTATATAATATTACCAAACCTTTTGACAGTCAAATCCTTCTGACCTTACAACCGTTGTCACATGAATATTTCTCATCTATATATACGGCCACCCTCTTCCCGTTTAGAAATAGCCAACACCTATTTAAATCTCTCTAAACTCATCAAGAACCGAATTGAGGAACGGAATGAGAATGGGAAGGGCACCGTGTTGTGATAGAATTGGAAAAAACACGCTACACATTCCCTCTCCTCCTCCTTGGCGGTTCACGACAGCAACAACACCACCCCCACCATCGTCCACCGCCAACGCCATCACCTTACCCCTCCCTCTCTTGGTTACGAAAACCCTCAACCCCCGCCACCCTCTTTGCGGCTCACGGTTCAAGCCCAAACATCACCACCTTTCCTTGCTGGTTCACGGTTCAGGATCAAGCACCACCGTGCGGACTCCGGGTCTCGGGTATTCAAAGCTTTCTAGCAATCTCTAGGGCTAACCGGGTGTTACGGGTTATCAACCGCTGAATTCGGGTCTCACGAAATCTCCACCACCTTTCCTCTCGACTATTTACGTAAGCACTACTATAATTTATTTAATAAAAATGTTGGTGATACTTGGTATTTTTACAAAACGCGGGTTCCCCGTTAGTAACAAGGAGGGACGCTTAAATAAAAGAATGGGTAATATAACAAAAGATTGTTATCATTGTAAGTTGATTTTTTTAGATTATTATGTTTAAATATTATTTTGTCTATCATATTAAAAATAATTATAATTTTTAATTAAGACATTAATATTTACGCATATTCTTTTATATATATATATATATATATTTATTGTTTGTTTTTTTTTGTCAATGAAAATGACAAAGTAAAAAGATTTATTTTTAAACTTATTTATCACAATGAATATTAATGAATATTCGGATGCACAACGTGTTTAGTATTTATAAACTCTTTATAAATACCATCTCATGATCAAGGTTTTACCATAGTAAAAAGAAGACTTATTTGAATACATACATATATATATATATATATATATATATATATATATATATATATATATATATATATAGGGGAAGCATCATAAGAAAACTCATTGTTCATGAGAAAACCAAAAAACTATTTATTAAAGGTAAAAAAATAATAAAAAATCATAACTCAAAATATAAATCAAAAACTAAAAAACTGCTTCGGAGACCTTGTTCCCCACGTCGTCCTCTTTCAAAAAAAAAAATTCAGCGTTTTGCTACATATGTGTAGCATAGTTAGCTTTTGGGGGTGGTTTTTTGGGTTTAGGTTAGGTTTTTGGTAGGGTGAGGGTGGGTGGGGGGTTTAGGTTTTTGGGGGGTGGGTGGGGTGGGTTTAGGTTTTTCGGTGGGGGTAGGGTGGGGGTTTAGGTTTTTGGGTGGGGGTTAGACTTTTGGGTGTACTACACATATGCAGCACTTTTAATGGGGAGTTTTTCGTTTTCTCATGAAAATTAGTTTTGTAGTGAACTCACCCCTATGTATATATATGCACTTACGTATATTGATATACTAGCTTAGAACCTGTGTGCTACACAGGGTGAAAAAATATCATTATATAAAATTCTTAAATCTTTATATATGTATCTTATAGGTGAAAAAAATGTATTACATATACTAATAATAGAAACAAAACCAAAAAATATGTAAAAATTAATATATAATTGAGTTTAAAAAAATACATAAAATACTATTCAATGTAATTTGACTTTTATTTACTATTTGATTGAAAACATAAGCTAGATAATTACATTTCAAAGTTTCTTATAATATGAAACAATTTAAAATAAATGTGTTTTATTAGTATATAATTAATAATTTGTTTAAAAATATATTATTATTGAAATATGGAAGTATATTTATTATGAGAGAGAGGCGAGAAAAATTTTATAAAGATGAATATGGAGGCGACACGTGACATTGAAAAACCTTTATTTATTATATAGTATAGATGAATACACATATATTTTGAAACAACATAAAAATGTTCTAAACTGTAAAATAATATAATTATTATTTTATGACTAGAAACCTCATACTTTAGTAAATATATATTAAATTTATTTATTAACCATACGTGTCAAAACGTAACTCGGAAGTGAAACGAACACTATTGTTACCTCATAATATTTACTAAAAGGGAATTTTAATAAATATAACTACTTAATTTGAACAAACAAGTTATATCACCAACGACGGTCGAGTCGGACCCTTGTAGATTATTGCAAGGCAAGGGTCAAGACTTTGGGATATTGGTCATGTGATCAACCCACACCTTGACAAATACATAGGCCTCATAGTGTCTTAAATATTCTAGGACACAAGTAGGTCAGATTATTAGACGAACTTGCCCACAACTTGATAGCTATTCACCACATCATGATAGTTGCTCACCGTCAGACACATCATGTGAGTCTTCACGGCCCCACTTTTACTTGTTTTAATTTGATTTTTAAACATACGAGGGAGAAAATTTGCTCAACTTTACCTATATTGTTACATGAGTCAACTCGTTTAACGCATCAAAGTCTCCTCTTATTCTGTAACCGTTAGTTATTACATAAACGTGGAAAGTATGAATAGATCTATTTGGGTTGACACCCCCACCCGTGGTTAGTTACTCTAACCTTGATTGGAGATCAAAGCAGGTTGATAGCGTGTTTTTAGTAGTAATAAATATATTCTATTTAGAGCTACACAAAATCAGGTTTTAAATTTATAAATTAAAATGATAATTACTTTAACTAAACACACACACAATAGGCAAGTGTACCTATCGCAGCGTAGTATAGTTTGGGTAAGAACCAAGTATCGAACCATGGACACGGATCCCGTACTCAACCCTCGCTATTGTCTGACTTGGATATTAAGTTGGAAAATGGGTTTTGTTTTAAAAGGAAAATAAAAAGATAAGAAATGTAATTAGAAGTATTATCCCATTTAAAGTGTTACTCTAGTTGTTATCCCTTGTTAATTAATGTTATATTTAAAGTAAGGTTGGTCATAGTTACTAATACTAACCCTTTCGATAGAGGATTTAGCATTTCATAACGGAACAGTGGATAATTGTTCCTTAATGAATCTCCTGACCCTGAACGGGGTCTCAAGTCCGCCGGTTATCTCGTGATTCATTATTCGGACTAGGATTATCCAATGACTGACGTACGTCATGTCTTGTAACTTCTTCCGGTAAGTCGGAATGCACGACTTCCTCCAAAGGTACTTTGTGAACTCTCGGACCTAAAAAATTATGTTCTTAAATAGTAATCTTTACTTATAATATTATTTTAAATAAATAAGACTTTCATTCTCAAGATCAAACCCCATGGCTCCTGCTAGAAGTCCTCTGCAAGACGGCACGAGAGAAGTAAAGAAATACCGACACAAACCGCCCGGTCTGGTTAGAGCTCAAACGGCTTGCTGAATACCCAAACCTCCAATCAACCTATAATATTAAATCTATACTAACCGGTCGTTTCTAGCACCAAGATTTGTATATAGACCGTACAAACTCGAATAAGCTTTCCAAACAAGAAGTCTTGCTTAAGTAACTCACAAGATTTAAGATTTTTAGATTGATTTAAAGATCACTTATTCTTGCCTTTTGTAGGTCCACTCGGGTCTTCTAAGGTTCTAACTCAAGACGTGACGTATCAAACATACTGAGTGCGGAATCCAACCGTACGCATGACTGTGTATACGAGGCAATCACAATGATAACAATCAACACACAGTGTAAATAATCTTCTCTTTGATTTCCACCAAACACAGAGTTTATAATACTTGAAAACAAAATGACAAACTCTTTAAACTAACAAGTAAACTCCTATTTATACACATTCTGCCATGCAAGCGAACTTAACAAGTTAACTAGGCCTAGGTGAAGTTGTTAAGTTCGCCTATTACAGAACTTACCAAACATTACAAAGACATATAAGATCTAAACTATTACAAGGCCTATTGACACACTTCTATGTCCAAACAGACTCCCCCTTGACAATAGCTTGATCTCATTTCTTCATGCTGAGTGTCACACCCCGGCTGGCGGCGGATTATACGCCGGGGCTGACGCGGTTGTTCATAAGCACATGATCATCTATTAAATGTAGTAATATTTATTCACCCAAATTTAAAGCATCCGTTACAATTGAAAGTAGAAAGCAAAGAGTTCAAGTATAACATAAATTAAATTAAAACTTGGTCCATGTCCTATATGATCAAGTAGTCCTCAAACAGGTGCACCTGAAACATGCTAGTAAAAGTCAACTACAAGTAGTTGGTGAGAAACATAGGTTTTGACACTAACAAAGTTAAATCTAGTTTACTATTTGATATGTTTAAACCATGTCTAAAGCATATATGTGAAAACACACAAGGTTCCAAGCGTACAGTTCAATCCTGGTAATGGAAAACCAGATACGCAATCCCACTGATTGCCATTTTGAAAACGGGGTAAGAGGATACCTAAGTTGTAAGTTGATACCCAACAAAAAACCCGCCAAGGTTTTGTGGTAAGTTATAGTTTCAGATTCCCGTATAAATGATCATAAAAGGTACTACCTTAGGCTTGGGCTGCAAGTTAATGAATGTACTGAGATGAACACATGTAATGGTCACCAGGTAGTTCAAGACATAAAGCATAAAGATCAAAGCATAAGAACATAGGTATTGTATTGTGTAAGTAAAGCGTTTGTAAACATGTTTCACCTCAAAAGTAAAAATGGTAGAAAGTGCACTCACCTGAATCGAAGCTAAGGATGGTATGAATTAGTATGGATGAATAGACTTCGTGAGGGTTTTCTCACAGTCCACCTACATAGAAAATTGTACTCGAGGGTTTAAAGTATGCTAAATTAGATAAAGGAAAATTCTATTGTTTTAAAATTTGGTAGGGTTTGGGTTGAAGATGGACTTGTTCATAAATGTATTTTGTAAAAAAAATATAAGTTCATGAATAAGGTAATTCATAAATGTAATTCGGATAAATTAAGATTTCTAAGTAATTACATATTTATTAACTTTCATAATTATTTTAAAGATAATTAATTGATAAATTTATTGAATAGAAATAATAATACAATTTAAATTCATTTAGATATATCCATAATAAATTATGAATTTAAAGTGGTTTAAATAGCTCACTTTACGTAGTTTAAAAAGATTGATTATTAATAAATGTAAATGAAAAGTTTAGTTAATTTAATAATAAACGAAATTTAGTTGGTTAATAATTATGAAATATTTAACATAGTTATTTGAATATTTATAAGACTAGAAATAATTATCTTTACAAGAAAAATTATTTATAACTTTAAAGAATTTAAAAAGCCTAAACATTTAACTTAATATTTGTGTAATACCACTATGAATAAATACACAATAAATTTGTTTCAAATAAAACTATTTCTCTCTTTTTTTATCTATGAATATAAATGTTTTATAGTGTATTATTAATTAAAACTAAATAAATAAACATCACATTTTCTGTTTATATAAAAAAAAACCATAGAATACGATTATACAATTTATAGAAGTTAAGTTGGGATTTCTAGATATTTAAATAATGCATAAAAAGGTAAAAAGGAATTAAATCTCGATAGTTTGGCCTTGACCGGGTTCGAACCCACGTCCCCGGCCAGGTCACGCACACACACCACACTAACCATCAGCCCAGGGCTTCTGCCTTGATCTGAAACTGACACGGTTAAGCTTTAACCAACAAGTCCGGGTCATCTTCTTCCCAAAACACTCCCGAAACCCTAGCCCGTCAAATCCATCGATTGACTAATGACTTGAACCCGAATTCATGGGGATTTTGCTCTAGGGTCTGAGACGAATCTATGGGTACAAAAATTACCTGAATCGAATGCGCAGGGAGGGAGATCAGCTCGACGATCAGGGTTGGGTTTTCCGACTGAAATCCGAGATCCAGAGACGAAATGCGAGGGATTTGAGGGTGCAGGGAGATCGTATTGAGTTTCTTTTGTGATTAAGGATGCCTATTTATACACAATTCCATAGGAAATGATTGATCGAGTAATTGTTTTTTAATTGTGCTTCGGTTACGACTTTAATCATCGAATCGATCATAAAAGATTGATTAAACGCGGAAGACGGATCGTTTGGACGCCTACAACGTTTTGCCGTTGAGATTTCTACTCGAAAATGGGTTGATTACCGAGTTCGTGTGCAAGGGTCTCAAAACCGGCCATAGAGGGGTTCGAACCTGTGATTGAATTGGAAGGATGGAGTATCCGGTTTTGACATAACAGGTCCTTCAAGTTTGATGGTGTTATCATTTCATGTGGAAACTTTAATTTGAAGTTACATTTCAGTATTAACCATTTAGACCCTAACTTTATAAAACATGGAATTATTAAATCTTATAAATCTAATAGCCATTATATTATAATTAAATGTAAATATAAAAATGTAGTTTTACTAAATAGAATTTAAATTTTATAACCTAAATCCTATTTTTTATACAAATTAACTCTTATAAATATTTACTTATATATAAAATGTATGCATATTTATAGGGTTAGAAATAATTTAGAATAATAACCTTTATATATTTATTACTCTTAAATTTGAAATAATTGCATCCATAATATGCATTTATGTTCACTCATGAATTGCAATGGGTAAATAAAATACTTTTATAAATTTAAAATCATAACTAATGAAATTTCAAGAGTCGATAAAGATAAAATAAAGGTCGGAATTTGCTTGGGATTACAGTCTCCCCTACTTTAGAAATTTTCGTCCCGAAATTGATTAGGAAGAGGGTCTTGGAAACAGGTGTGGGTACTTGGCCTTCATTTGATCCGCTCATTCCCAAGTGAATTCAGGGCCACGTTTGGATTCCCACCGAACTTTAACAATTGGAATGCGACTTCGTTTGAGTTGCTTAACTTCTCGGTCCATTATTTCCACAGGTTTTTCTATGAAATGCATTGATTCGTCAATGTGAACCTCGTCAAGCGGTATTTGGAGGTTTTCGTCAGCTAAGCATTTATTTAGGTTCGAGACGTGGAACGTAGGATGGATGTTGCTGAGTTCTTCGGGTAATTCCAACTTGTAGGCTACCTTCCCAATCCACTCAAGGATTTTAAATGGACCTACGAATCTTGGTGCAAGTTTCCCTTTCTTTCCAAAACAGACTACTCCTTTCCAAGGGGATACCTTGAGAAGAATCAGATCGCCGACTTGAAATTCTAAGGGCTTTCGACGTTTACCGGCATAGCTCTTTTGTCGACTCCTTGCTGCCAGAAGGTTGTCTCGGATTAACATGATTTTGTCAGGATTCTCCTGAATAAGTTCAGGACCGGTGATTTGTGCTTCACCAATTTCAGTCCAATAGATATGAGAGCGGCACTTTCGACCATAAAGTGCTTCGAAAGGAGCCATGCCAATGCTCGTGTGATAGCTGTTTTTATACGAGAACTAGACTAAGGGTACGTGTAAATCCCAATTTCCCTTGAAATCAATGACACATGCTCTAAGCATATCTTCGAGGGTTTGAATCGTTCGTTCAGATTGACCATCAGTTTGCGGATGGTAAGCCGTACTCAGATTCAGCTGAGTGCCCAAAGCTGATTGTAAAGACTGCCAGAAACGAGAAGTGAATCGTCCATCACGATCAGAAATAATGTTGAGAGGTACTCCATGATGACTAACGACCTCATCAATATAGATTCGAGCCAATTTCTCAACTCCATAGTCTTCGCGAATGGGTAGGAAATGAGCAGATTTTGTCAAACGGTCGATGATTACCCATATGCTATCATGACCACGGGACGTGTGTGGGAGTTTGGTTATGAAATCCATGGCAATACACTCCCATTACCACATGGGTATCTCGGGTTGTTCAAGCAAACCAGATGGACGCTAGTGCTCGACCTTAACCTTCAAACAAGTAAGGCACTTGGACACGTATAGAGCAATGTCATTTTTCATGTCAGGCCACCAGTATTGGGTACGAAGTTCTTTGTACATCTTATCCGCACCGGGATGCACCGAATAACGAGTCTTGTGAGCCTCGTTCATGACAAAGGTACGGAGATTGTCACGGTCCGGAATCCAGATACGGTTCAGAAAGTAGAGTAATCCATTAGGTTTGGTTTCGAGTTGAAGTTTAGCACCACATGACATTTCGTTGTACATGTTTCCTTCAGTAACGGAAAGATGTTGTGCTTCAAGGATGCGAGTTTGAATGTCATTTTGGATTCAAATGTCGTGGATTTTGATAGGTTCTTTACGACTAAGAGCATCGGCTACGACATTCTCTTTACCAGGATGGTAACGAATGTTGCAGTCATAGTCGTTTAGGAGTTCAACCCAACACCTTTGCCTCATGTTGAGTTCCTTTTGATTGAAAATGTGTTGGAGACTCTTATGATCGGTGAAAACCTCACACTTAGTACCATATAAGTATTGCCTCTAGATTTTGAGAGCGAATACGACCGCACCCAGCTCAAGATCGTGCGTCGTATAATTCTTCTCATGAATTTTAAGTTGTCGGGACGCATAAGCGATCACTTTGCCTCGTTGCATTAGAACACAACCAAGGCCTAAGTGGGAAGCGTCACAGTAAACAACAAAGTCTTCGGTTCCATCGAGAAGAGTCAAGATAGGAGCCTCGCATAATTTTTGCTTCATGGTTTGAAAGGCTTCTTCTTGTTTCGGTCCCCACTTGTAGGGCGTACCTTTGTGTGTTAAGGCTGTAAGTGGCATCGTGATCTTTGAAAAGTTTGATATGAAACGATGGTAATAGTCCGCTAAACTAAGAAACGAGCAGACTTCTATGGGGTCCTTGGAGCTTGCCAGTTCTTCACCGCTTCAATCTTACCGGGATCTACGTGAATACCCTTCTCGTTGACTATGTGTCCCAAGAATTGGACTTCCTTTAGCCAAAATTCACACTTTGAGAACTTAGCGTATAGTTGCTCCTTTTTCAAGAGATCCAAAACCAAACGCAAGTGTTCTTCGTGCTCCGCTGTTGATCTTCAATAGATGAGGATATCGTCAATGAAGACGATCACAAATTTGTCCAAGTACGGTTTACACACGCGGTTCATAAGATCCATGAATACCGCGGGTGCATTGGTTAGTCCAATGGGCATAACCATGAACTCGTAATGATCATATCTTATACGAAAAGCTGTCTTGGGAATATCGGATTCAAGGACTCTTAACTGGTGGTAACCAGAACGAAGATCAATCTTAGAGAAATAAGTCGAGCCTTGAAGTTGATCAAATAAATCATCAATCTTCGTAAGTGGATAACGGTTCTTCACAGTGAGTTTGTTGAGTTCCTTATAGTCGATGCACATCCGGAACGAACCATCCTTCTTCTTGACAAATAAGACGGGTGCTCCCTAAGTAGAAACACTAGGACGAATAAATCCTTTGTCCGAAAGTTCTCGAAGCTGGCTTGAAAGTTCTTGCATTTCTGATGCTGCAAGACGATAAGGTGATTCGGCCACGGGATTTGCTCCTGGCACTAGGTCAATACGGAACTCAACTTGACGTGCGGGAGGAAGACCGGGTAAATCTTTGGGAAAAACTTTAGGAAAGTCCTTGATCACAGGAATGTCTTGGAGACTCTTGTCTTTGCCTTTCCACTCCATAATATGGGCCAAGAATGCCACACATTTCTTTCGTAAGTACTTCCGTGCGGTAATGCAAGACATCAGCTTGAGTCCCTTTGACGTCTTCTCACCATAAACTTTCAGGATGTCGCCCGTGTCAAGAGGGATACGAATGTACTTGTCAAAGCAGACGACTTCAGCATGATGTTTGGTCAGCTAATCCATGCCTACTATGATGTCGAAACCTCCGAGAGCCATATGAATGAGATTAATCGAGAAGTCATGGTCGTTCAAGTTTAAGGTACAATCTCTAATAATGGTGTCACATGAAACAGAATAACCGTCCGCTACTAAAATATCAAAGGGTTTGTCTAACTTAGCTCGACTCATAACAAGTTGTGGTTCAAATTCAAAGGACACAAAACTTCTACGGAACCAGTGTCAAACAGGATAGATGCATATTATTGATTAATTGGGTACGTACCGTTCACCACATCGTTGTTGGCCTGAGCCTCGTTGGCATTGATGTTAAAGGCATGTCCACGAGCTACGGGGTTTGCATTCCCCTGATTCACATTTCCCCGGTTCATATTCCCCTGGTTCAGGTTGGCTTGGTTCATAATGACCAACCTAGGACAACGATTCCTAAAATGATTTGGGTCACCGCATTTGTAACAAGCTCAACCCTGGTTGATAGTAGCAAGAGCAGGAACAGGAACAGGAGCAGGAGGCTGGTAGACTTGATTAGTTGGTGGAATACGGTTGGTGTTTGCCCAATGCCCATAACATCCACAAGTAGTGCACAGACGACATGGTACGTGAGCAGGGTGGTGAAGTTTGCATGTGTTACAAAGTGGTGAGGTTCCCGCATACAGTTTTTTGTTGGGGTTAGAAGTAGTGGGGGCTACTTGGGTTAATGGTGCAGCAGGGGTGATAATAGCAAAATTTCTGCCTTTCCTCTTTTTTCCATTGAAGGAAGACTCAGCCTTGGTGGGTTCAGTAGTGGCTTTCTCAAGGGTTTTCTTGGCACCCTTTTTAGATAGAGTTCCTGCCTTAACATGATTGTCTGACAGGGCAGCAGGAAGATGGATGGCTTCCTCGAGGGTGACTGGTTTGCTACCCAAAACAGTATCCTGAATCTGCATGGGCAGGCCATTGATGTATTTCTCAATAGCTCGGGAGAGAGGAGTAACCATATGGGGCACTAAGAGGCTCAGCTCATGAAAACAGGTGGTGTAGGCAAGGCTTTCACCACTATCTTGTTTGAGATCCCAGAACTCAGCCTCCAGTTTCTTGATCTCGCTACGGGGGCAAAACTCATCGGTCATGAGTGTCTTGACATCAGCCCAAGGTAGAGCCAGAGCAATTTCAATTCCATGGTTATGCTTTTCCCCGTTCCACCAGGTGAGTGCCCTCTTCTAGAAGACACTAGTAGTATAACGGACTTTCAGGTTCTCAGGACAGTCAGTATTGATAAAAGTTCCCTCAATGCTTTCAAACCTTTGGAGAAGTCCAGTGGCTCCCTCGTTCCCATAGAACTTGGTGGGGTTGAAGGAGTTGAAGTGTTTGAAAGTGAACATGGGGTTCCTTGGTGTAGCACTTTGGTTCAGCTGGTTAACCATAGTCGGTAGGATTGTAGCCATTTGCTGAATGATTATGTTGGTGAGGTTGCCCATACGTTCACGACGGGGAGGCATTCTACGAAGGGATGAATATAAAGTTCGTAAGATGTGAATCATGTATAAGAGTTTGTAAACAAGTCATGAGATATTAGATAAAACATGGATGGTACCCTAATGGGCACATTCACTTATCAAAGTACTTTAAGTTCATCTAATGTTTGGGAGGTCATGCTTTAGCCTATAAGTGGACACTCATTCCAAGAATTCCCAGGAAAGCATAACTGGTCCATCGGTTGATTTGGATTTATACGAAATGCTTTCCTAGACAGAACTCCCAGAATACAGGCATCCACCCTTCCGGATTGCACAAGTTCTCATTCATTAGTTAGAACCTACGTACCTTTGAGAGTTTCATTTGGATTAGACTTTTAAGTCTAAGAGTAGGATTCATGTAGATCATTTGTAGTTCATGTAGTTGTATCACGTAGTCGGGAATAGATAGATGTAGGTAAGTATAGTATAGAGTGGAGTTCCTAACAATAGGCATGAGTTTAACTCGTGTTGGGACTCCTAGGTTATAGTCTAGGTCATGTGTCTAATAACCTAATTCCCTATAACCATGGCTCTGATACCAATTTGTCACACCCCGGCCGGCGGCGGATTATACGTCGGGGCTGACGCGGTTGTTCATAAGCACATGATCATCTATTAAATGTAATAATATTTATTCACCCAAATTTAAAGCATCCGTTACAATTGAAAGTAGAAAGCAAAGAGTTCAAGTATAACATAAATTAAATTAAAACTAGGTCCATGTCCTATATGATCAAGTAGTCCTCAAACAGGTGCACCTGAAACATGCGAGTAAAAGTCAACTACAAGTAGTTGGTGAGAAACATAGGTTTTGACACCAACAAAGTTAAATCTAGTTTACAATCAAAGCATGTCTAAAGCATATATGTGAAAACACACAAGGTTCCAAGCGTACAATTCAATCCTGGTAATGGAAAACTAGATACGCAATCCCACTGATTGCCATTTTGAAAAAGGGGCAAGAGGATACCCAAGTTTTAAGTTGATTCCCAACAAAAACCCACCAAGGTTTTGTGGTAAGTTATAGTTTCGGATTCCCGTATAAATGATCATAAAAGGTACTACCTTAGGCTTGGCCTGCAAGTTAATGAATGTAGTAACATGAACACATGTAATGGTCACCAGGTAGTTCAAGACATAAAGCATAAAGATCAAAGCATAAGAACATAGGTATTGAATTGTGTAAGTAAAGAGTTTGTAAACATGTTTCACCCCAAAAGTAGAAATGGCAAAAAGGGGCTATGTAAACTCACGTGAAATGAAGCTAAGGATGGTATGAATTAGTATGGATGGATAAGCTTCGTGAGGGTTTTTTCTCACAGTCCACCTACATAGATAATTGTACTCTAACGTTTAAAGTATGCTAAATTAGATAAGGGAAATTCTATTGTTTTAAGATTTGGTAGGGTTTGGGTTGAAGATGGACTTGTTTATAAATGTATTTTGTAAAAAGAATATAAGTTCATGAATAAGGTAATTCATAAAAGTAATTCGGATAAATTAAGATTTCTAAGTAATTATATATTTATTAACTAATATAATTATTTTAAAGATAATTAATAGATAAATTTATTGAATAGATATAATAATACAATTTAAATTCATTTAGATATATCCATAATAAATTATGAATTTAAAGGGGTTTAATTAGCTCACTTTACGTCGTTTAAAAAGATTGATTATTAATAAATGTAAATGAAAAGTTTAGTTAATTTATTAATAAACGAAATTTATTTGGTTAATAATAATGAAATATTTAACATAGTTATTTGAATATTTATAAGACTAGAAATAATTATCTTTACAAGAAAAATTATTTATAACTTGAAAGAATTTAAAAAGCTTAAACATTTAACTTAGTATTTGTGTAATACCACTATGAATAAATAGACAATAAATTTGTTTCAAATAAAACTATTTCTCTCTTTTTTTATCGATGATTATAAATGTTTTATAGTGTATTATTAATTAAAACTAAATAAATAAACATCACCTTTTCTGTTTATATAAAAAAACCATAGAATACGATTATACAATTTATAGAAGTTAAGTTGGGATTTTTAGATATTTAAATAATGCATAAAAAGGTAAAAAGGAATTAAATATCGAAAGTTTGGCCCTGACCGGGCTCAAACCAGCGTCCCCGGCCGGGTCACGCACACCCACCACACTAACCATCAGACTAGGGCTTGTGCCTTGGTCTGAAACTGACACGGTTAAGCTTTAACCAAAAAGTCCGGGTCATCTTCTTCCCAAAACACTCCTGAAACCCTAGCACGTTAAATCCCTCGATTGACTAATGATTTGAACCCGAATTCATGGGGCTTTTGCTCTAGGGTCTGAGACGAATCTATGGGTACAAAAATTACCTTAATCGAATGTGCAAGGAGGGAGAACAGCTCGACGATCAGGGTTGGGTTTTCCGACTGAAATCCGAGATCCAGAGACGAAATGCGAGGGATTTGAGGGTGCAGGGAGTTCGTATTGAGTTTCTTTTGTGATTGAGGATGCCTATTTATACACAATTCCATAGGAAATGATCGATCGAGTAAATGGTTTTTAATGGTGTTTCGGTTACGACTTTAATCATCGAATCGATCATAAAAGTTTGATTAAATGCGGAAGACGGATAGTTTGGATGCCTACAACGTTTTGCCGTTGATATTTCTACCCGAAAATGGGTTGATTACCGAGTTCGTGTGCAAGGGTCTCAAAACCGGCCATAGAGGGGTTCGAACCTGTGATTGAATTGGAAGGGATGGAGTATCCGGATTTGACATAATAGGTCCTTCAGGTTTGATGGTGTTATCATTTCATGTGGAAACTTTAATTTGAAGTTAAGTTTCAGTATTAACCATTTAGACCCTGAACTTTATAAAACATGGAATTATTAATTCTTATAAAATCTAATAGCCATTATATTATAATTAAATGTTGTAAATATAAAAATTTAGTTTTACTAAATAGAATTTAAATTTTATAACATAAATCCTAATTTTTATACAAATTAACTCTTATAAATATTTACTTATATATAAAATGCATGCATATTTATAGGGTTAGAAATAAATTAGAATAATAACCTTTATATATTTGTTACTCTTAAATTTGAAATAATTGCATCCATAATATGCATTTATGTTCACTCATGAATTGCAGTGGGTAAATAAATACTTTTATAAATTCAAAATAATAACTAATGAAATTTCAAGAGTCGGTAGAGATAAAGTAAAGGCTGGAATTTGCTGGGGATTGCACTGAGCTCTTCCACTTCTCTGGTAGTTTACTCCCTGCGTATACTCCATGCTTCACATAAATCTCCAACACATGCTTATACTGTAGTCCCTGCTCACGCCATTCACTTGTAAACATAATCTCTTTTCTTTTCAGCATTAGTTGGTTTTTCTTTGAGAAGTTTATAAGATTCATAGCATCATAGAAACATGCTATGACCTTATTATCTTGATCTTCAATCCTTGCTTCTCCAGTGTTCACATCCACATACCACCACTTCATATTACCCAGACAGTCTTGTGGTATTTTCCTCAAAGGTATCTTCTTCACTATCTTGACTGGTTTAAACTTGTAATTCCAAATTATCTTACCAGTTTTAGGATCAACACTCTTTATTCTCTTTCCCTTTTGTGGTTTAAGCTTTTCATACTTTCTTGACCCACCTTCCATCCTAATCAGCTTTGCAATATAGCATCAACAATACCATTCTTTGATCTGTTGATTAAAGACTTTGTTGCCAGACCGTTCATCTCACATCTAGGCAAAGTATTGAAGTACCTTAGAATTGGCTTCAAATTATATACACCATCAGATCTTTTTAAAGCAAAAAGATTAATTTCTTCATCAAAGAACCAACTTATAATCCTACCAACACACCTTTCTTTGTTCACATACTTTTCCTTAAGAACATGTGGTGACGGTGAAGCAGGTAATACTTTCTTCCAACTCTTCACCAACTCTAGCCATTTCTCTTTGGTCATTTATGTATCCTTATACATCACAGGCTCTTCAGTTGTCTTTGTCTGAGCAGTGTCAGTTTCAGAAACAGGCTTTGTGACATCTTCAGTAGAGTCCAAAGAGTCAGCCATTTCATCAGAAATAACTTCAGGAATAACATCATCTTGGATGAAATCAAAAGACACATTAAGACCGTCACAGCCTTCATAAGTCAACTTTTTTGTATCTTTAGTAATCTCTAATTCCACTATCTATCATTCTTCTATCTCTGAGTCATTCTCTTCATCTTCTAGGTCATCAAACAACTCATCTAGACCATCTAAGCAGTCTATCTTTTTAGCTCCATCAAGATCAGAGTCATTTCTAAAGAATTCTTGAAGCAATACCTCTTCATTTTCTCCTGTACTTTTATCACCAGAAGCTTCAACCTGATTTGATGTAGACTCCCCCTGAAACTGAGATATCGGAGCAACATCAGAGTATTGACGATCACCCTTGTTCCCACTAGGATCATTATCTTCATTATCCTTCCTTTGAACTGCCTCTGTATGACAAGCATCTTTAACCACTACAGGCATCTCCCCCTGAGCGTCAATATGCTCTACTAACTGTGATACAAGAATTTGAATCTCAGCTAGTTGCCTGCTTTGAGATTGAAGAACTTACTCTCTTTGAAAATCATTAGCCCTTAATACATCTACTTGACTTTGAAGACCAATAACTTGGGCTTCTAGGCAAGAGACTTCGCCTTGTAGAGCAACAATTTTAGCATCCTTTGCTGAAGTAGACGGACCAGCTTGTGAAGAAATATGAGGATGAATTGGAGCAGGAGTAACTTGTGGAGAAGTAGTCTGAGACGGTTGTGGTGATATAATCAATGAGTCCACAAAATCCACGTCATCAGCTACATGAGTACGAGCAGCAGCCATAGAAGCAGACATAAGCTTCTGTGACTTTGGAGAAGGAAGATACTCTGAATCAGATGATTCACCACGCAATGTTCGTTTTCCAAGTACTGATCCAGGAAGAGGACCCCTAGCAGACTTGCGTCTTGGTTTCTTTAACTTTCTTGTACTTACAGACTTTAATATTTTACCCGCATTAGCCACCGGAATGCTAGCAAGTATATCATAATGATCTGAGTCAAAATCTTTAGTAGCTTCGGAATCGGAATCAGATTCAACATCATTAGCAGGTTCAGAAGAACTTGTGCTTATATCATTTACATGCCCTTCTTGATTCTGTAGAGAAGATTGGACTTGTTCTTCTTCATTATCATGCACATTCTCCTCATTTTGATCAACATGATCATCTACTTGAACCTCATCATGAACCTCCACATTTGGTTCTATGACATTCCCTTGAACTTCATCTTGAACAAGTTCTTGAACTTGTTGTGGGTGGACTTGAGGTTGTTGTGCTTGTTGTTACTGTTGTTGTTGTTGTGATACTAGCTCTTTCGGATGAATCCAATTATCATGAGGTGGTGCAACATAATCAGGATTAATTATGTGCCTAAATAATGGTGTTAGAACTGGTATCAGTGCCAGATTCTGTTGCTTAACATTGTTACAATCAGTAAATATCCTCTTGGTCATCGGTGTGAGAGTAAGACGCTATGGTAGCTGAGGTAGGTTTGGAATGAGATGATTGAGAATCATTTGAATAAACCTCGGGTACATCAGAAAGCCTTGATCTTCTGGCGGTGTAATTTGTGCAACGATCTCCTTGTATATATAATGAGCAAAGTTAAAGCCACGGTTCAAGGTAAGAGCCACCATGGCTGATTGTAAAGAAGTCTTCAACCCGTTAGTTCCAGTTTTCCTCTATGATAGACACTGAATGAGTACATGCATAAAGTACCTCCATTGACCCACTAAGCTACACTTCCATGCTTGAGTATCATTAGCCTTTTCCTTGTATCCCATCATGTGAAAGCATCCCATAATCAACTGAACGGTTCTTCATTATTTCCTCCAAGATGTAGAGCTTGTCTGATAGTGTCAACATAGATTGCCACTTCAGTATTGTTGACAGTAGCTCTAATCACATTTGGATCAACAGTGCAATCATGTTGTGCTGTATCCCAGAATTGTTAAATATAATTCAAGCTGATGTAGGGATTTGCAGATAAAGCAACACTGATTCTTGATCTATTCAGAAAAGTTATGATTTCACGGTAGTTCACGGCTTCAGACATGTTTGGATCCAATAATGCCACCTGGTTATGGTTATATTCCACTCTACGATCCATCTGTACATAGTAATAATGAGATTGCAAATTCACAAACCATAATCCTAATCCCGGTTTCCCTTTCAGGTACCGGAAAATACGTTTGACTGCAATCAGATGAGATTCCTTTGGTTTTGCTTGAAATCTGGAACAGAGACACACGACAAACATTATATCTGGCCTTGATGCGGTTAAGTACATGAGAGATCCAATCATTGCCCTGTACAAGCGACTGTCAATATCCTTTCCTTCCGGATCTGGATTCATCTTGTGATTTACAGGAATCGAAGTATCATATGGGGTACAGTCTTCCATCTTGAACTGACTAAAGATGTCTTTCACGTACTTAGACTGATGAATAAAGAAACCACCATCTTTTTGATTAACTTGCAATCCTAAAAAGAACGACAATTCTCCCATAGCGGACATTTCGAACTTCAATTTCATAACACTCTAAAACTCTTTGCATAACCCTTCGTTTGTTGACCCAAATATAATATCATCCACGTAGATCTGAACCATCAGGTAATCTCCCCATGCTTTCTTGATGAACAAGGTTGAATCAATTTGACCACGATCGAAACCATTGTCCAAGAGATGTTGCGACAACGTTTCATACAACGCATGGGGTGCTTGATGAAGACCATAAAGTGCCTTATCTAACCCCGGTGGTTGACACACATACACTTCTTCTTTAACCTTTCCATACAAGAAAGCACTTTTGACGTCCAATTGATATATCTTAAATCCTTTAAATGACGCATATGCCCGAAACAAACGAATTGCTTCCAACCTTGCAACAGGTGCGTATACCTCAGTATAATCTATTCCCTCTTGTTAATTGAACCCTTGAACAACCAATCTTGCTTTTTTCCTCACCACGACACCACGATCATCTTTTTTACACTTAAAAACCCATTTGGTGCCGATCGGATACATGCCCTTTGGAAGATCAACCAAATTACACACCTTTAGCTTATCAAATTGTGCAAGCTCCTCTTGCATTGCTTCAATCCAATTGTTATCTTGTAACGCCATGTCGACATTTTTCGGTTCTATCTGAGAAATAAAACAAGAATATAAGCAAACATCAAGAACTCCAGTATCTCTAAAGCTAGAATATAAACAAGTATTTTCTGATAAAGAACGAGTTTGGACTCCATCCTGTAGATTCCCAATGATATTTGTCACCGGATGATCTTTCAATTCTTTTATGGAAGCCACTTTAGGAACAAGTAGTACATCAACTTGAGTAGTTTCCTTTTGAGAAAGAACATTTTGAGTAACTGGTATCACAGACTCCAGATTGGTAGGAAGCGCCCCCTGAACATGTGTAGTAGTGGAGGAATCATCAACAATTAACGGATCAGCCGAAGAATCCTGGAAAATTGCTTCATCAACTTCACTTTCAGACTCGTGAGTTCTCGAACTAGATGCTGCTTTCGGATCAAGGTTAGAAGAGGATGAAACTGATAATGCAACCGCTGATCTTGGTAGAAAACTGAAATCGTGGTCACCATGACAAGACTCATATAACAATACAATTTCTTCAGCAGACAAAACAGGAGCAAAATTTAAAGACTTGAACAAGCTATCATAATCAAATGCCCACTCTGGACCAACCGCCTTCTGAGGAATAGATCTATTAGAACAACTAATATGGAACCATTCTTTGATCTGTCGTGTTTCCTTGTTATATACTCTTTTATTCAATGAATTGGCAACATATCCCAGAAAAATTCCTTCGATCGCCTTTTCACTAAACTGGGTAGAAACATCTCTGATCTTCAGAAGAGTACATGGATTCCTAAAAGGAAGAAGTGTCACACCCCGCCAAGGTGGAAGTACGGGATGTAACCGGTATATCGCATTGAACACAAGTACAAGAGAAACTAAAATGAAAATTGTGCATTACATTGAACCATACTACATGCTTCTAACGACAGTACAAATACAAGAAAAATCTCTAAAACAGTACAAAGTGTCTAAATGCCGGACTACAACCAAAGTACATAATCAATACTAAAAAAAAATAATTATAATCCAAAAGAGAGCCTTCATAAAAATCTCTTCTTCAATTTTGTTTACCTGAAAGCATGTTTCAAAAACGGGTCAACTATATAAATAGTTGGTGAGTTCGCAAGTTTTGTGACTCTATAAAAAGTTTCTGATAAAAATCCAAACTGATCAAAAATCCATTGATCGAGTATACATGTGTTAGACCACATATTACCATGAGCCGCAATCAAAGCCTCGACAAAATAAAAATAAAGTACCTACGGAAGTCAAATGCAAATAACCGCCTATAAATTAGCTAACTTTGCGCCCAAGTGACCCTACAGGTCTGGTTGGCGCGAACAAACCATGAGCGGGGGTGTCAACCTAAGTAGTACTACCCAAAATTCCCAACGGCCACACTCAGCTAATTGATTTCCCAAAATTGAGGACTTTAAGGCATTAAAAAAAATAAATTCATGTATCAATGTATCATATAACATGTGACTAAAAATAAATAAATAAACATCTTTCCCCCAAAAACAGTAAACAGTAAGTAAAGTGGGGCCGCGAAACTCACCTGGACAATACAGGCGAGTGATGCGACACAGTTGACAAAAACCGATAAAATCCAAGTCCTAGCAGGGTCCTACTAGTCACGTGGACACAAACAATACATTTAGGACTCCTACAGGTTGTGACCAAGTCAACAAAACAAAAAGTGGCTATGTAATCGGTTGCATACCCAAAACCCGTGCATACGCGTACGAACTGTTAGAAATTGTAAAACCGGCTTTTATATAAATTCGTGACCTTAAAACCTTAAGTTTTAGATTTTAATAAAGAACACCAGTATTTATAAATTCATATATAATAAAATCTCAAGTCACGGTTTCGTTTGATCAAAAACGCGGTTACACGCGTAAAGTCCGGTTTACGGTTTGAAAAGTCGATCAGTCCGAAATCAGGGTTTTAGTGTGATATTAGCACCCAATTTAAAAGTCTAGTTTTATATTTTTAATATGACAATACTTCTGTCCAAACTCCCATTAAGACTTTTATAAAAATATTTTTATACAAAAATTTCTAAAAATAGTAACTTTTTATAAAGTTTTATTGGTCCATAATTCTAAAACTATACTTAGACATAAAATTAATGCTTGAAACTTTTATTAATTGTTCATATACATAAATAAAAATTTCTGACCAATTTTCATAATTTTCTAATATCTAGATTATTTATTATGAATATAAAATTGTTAAAATTTAACAAATTCAGGAAAAATAGTTAGACTTGCCCAAACTTCACCAAATATTTACCAAATTAGTCTTAGGTCTATATGAGATTCTATTAAAATTTTCAAATCCTAATGTTATCCAGAAGTATATGATTCCAAATTCAATCATTAAAATTTCATAAATATCAAAAACCTACTTAGACAACTCTAATTTTTACAAATTTTGGACAGATGTCCTGATTTATCATACAATAATTACTGACCAAATTCCAAATTTTTTCAATACTCAGAGGTATTTTTTTTCCAATTTTGATGTATTAAACTTGTAGGAATTTTAATAAATAATCTATAACGATTTTAATTACCAAAATTTTCAGATCTCACTTTTTATATAAATACTACTGTTAAAAAATAAATTTGCATGTTAGATCATATTTTTAGAAAAATCCATCAAAACAATTGTTGTATAAAAATTAATATATTAGTTCCATTATTTGTTGCACGTGAACCGAGTTTGGGTTTATAACCTAATAACCACTCAAAATACCAAATATTTTAATACTAAATATTTTCGAGTTCAAATCCCAACCAATGACTTATAAAACTATTCGTCATAAAATTAAAGCTTAACAAGTTTATACCTTCTGTATATAAATGGTTCGCGTACGCGGAACCTTACTTATTTCACATGAATACGAACTAAAAACACCATTAGGATCGTTTTTATCTCCCGATCATTTTTACATTCTCAAAATTGACATGCAATGCCGTTTGGATGGCCATGCAACCCGATCAATTTCCTGTTTTCGATCCTAGAAACTGTCCCAATCTGTTCGTATTCAAAAATATACTTGCCGACATCTGATTGGAATTTACTTTGATGAAAACATTCATATATGTGTTAAAAAACTACTGTCCAAAAATCGTCAAGATCCAACGGTCGGATCTCCAGGGATTAACGATTCTTTGAGACCCATTTTTTTGAATCCGAAAATCCGATCAGTCACATTCGAAGGTACAAAAAGCATACCTAGAGAGCTCTGATAAAAATTTCCTCCGGTAGAGTTTTTCGTCTATGTGTTGACAACATTCTGTCCAAAATTCATGCATTTTTAACGGTCGGATTTCCGGGATCGTCCGATCTTTAAAACTACGCATGAATAAAACTTTCTGGATAGATTTTAAAAGCTCTTTTTAACAAACTTAAGCATAGATTTAGGATGATCGGAGCTTGCCATCGCGTTCGGGACATCGAGAAATGGTTCCGGGTGAAAACCGCATCTTCGGCCACCTTCGGCGACTGCCGGACCACCGCGTACCGCCGTCGGCCGCCACCGGACCACCGCCGAACCACCACCACCACCACCTGAATTCTCTGCCCTCTCTCTCTAACTTCTCTCTAAAAATTTTGCAAATGAGGGATTTAGTGTGGTAACCCACTATATATAGTGTGGTGGTGTTGTACCGCGTGTTGTGATGACGGTATCCCGCTGAACCGAACCCGATAAAAATAGAGGCGTTGTTTTACCCAAAATAACTCGTTATAATTTATTATTTTCCCTTGAGTCCTTGCATCTCGTAAATATATATCCTTTCATATTTAAATTAAAATTTACGAAACCGCTCGACTCGGGTGTTAACACGTATAGAACCGATCTTGATCAAAATTATTTTTTTTTGACATCATAACACCCAAATAAATCTTGCTATTATTTATCGTTCACTAAAGAATTCCTTTCATTTGAAAGTATATTTCAACATAATAATAATATTATTATTATTATACGACCTCGTCGAACGTGATGTTGACCTGAAAATTCGCAGTTGTCACATTATCCCCCAGTTGAAGGAATTTCGTCCCAAAATTCAACTGGTATATAAATTGACAGGTTAATTTACGAAATTTGATTCAAGTATGACTGTCAAGAGAGATCCGGTTCCTTAGAAATAATAGAGAGGCTTGACAAATAGTGACATAAGAATCACAGAGAATAGGTTACGACTAGTTAGTCTCAAAAGCCAATTGAATACGCGTGATAGAGATCCTTCGAATTCTCCAGAGAATCCATAGATCATTGTTTCACCGAATCAGTCAAAAGGTACACTGCTGGTGTTTTTCAGAATATTAACAAATCCGCCATAGGATTGATATACAGAGGTATACAAAGTTGGCACAAATCCACCATGATATCACGATATAAAATTCCGGGGATTCAGTTTCCTTTTATGAGCAAGAAAAGTATCATTCTACTAGTGTCATCAAGGAATATTACCATAAATAGTAAACATTAAATTTTAACTGGAGAGGTGCTATTAAGGTTCAAAGAGTCGGTAGAATCACCACGACTCATTGAAATAAAAATGTGTCACAGCGATAACAAATACCATAGGTTATGAAGGATGATCATATCATGTACTTAGAATACAGAGAGATAACACCTCGTTAAAATGAAACTTGTCGTCAATATGAACTTCCTTAGGTGGTATAATTATGGATTCGTCAGCTAAACACCTTTTGAGACTCGATATACGATAAACATCGTATATACCATTAAGCTCCTGAGGTAGTTTCAGTTTGTACACAACAAGACCAATCAAATGATTATTACCAACCTCAACACAACAAAATGGTGATCAACATTTGTGTCAAAACAGAGCTTCTAATGGCGCTCATTTAATGCTAGTGTGATAACTGTTAGTGTAAGGAAATTCGACCAAAGGTAAAAGAGTATCCAAATTACCACCAAATTCTTTCACATAAGCCTTGAGCATATCCTCCAAGGTATGAATAGTTCGTTCACTTAGACTGTCAGTTTGAGGATAGTATGCGGTGCTCAAATCTAAGCGCGTTCTTTAAGATTTCTGTAGTGTCTGCAAGAAATGGGATGCAAAGCGACTATCCCTATCGGAGATAAAGGAAACAGGCATTCCATGCCTTGCTACAATTTCACTACTATACAGTCGAGCTAGCTTTACTATCTAGAAGTCCTCTTGGATAAGTAGGAAACGTGTAGAGTTTGTTAATTGGTTAACAATGTCCCAAAATGAATCATAACCGCCCAATGTTCTAGGCAGGCCTAGTAACGAAAAGTAACGAAATTTATTGAGATTTGTTCCCACATCCCTTTGTGGAATCTCGGGTTGTTGTATCTACTTATTGTTAGTAATGGTAATTACTCATAAAGGTTAATGCATTGTTGCGTCATAAGGCGGCATAACATGGTTGGTGTGTATACAACATAACCGTAAAAGTAGATACAAGGGAATTTTGAAAATCAACATAACAAAAGGACGAGATTCACACTTCTTATACTAGAATTGAATAGTGATGATTAGTTATTAGAGAAATAATTAATAACGAGTAATCTAAGCTTAAAGCTTTACAAAGCAAGTATATAATGAGTACCAGTATGAGTGTACCAAACTCGAGTCGTGAAACCGAAGATTAACAAACAAAGGAGATTATACTAGGATTCTGTCGAGATAAATTTGCTAAGAGTCAAATTTACTCAATCCTATCAAGTTTTATACGCAATGAGTCATCATCATAAAATAGATGTCAGCAATGACCCGGTGCTATGTAACCTCACTACAAAGCATTAGGATTCGGTACTAACTCGCATGTTAGTCTCGATATAAAATAACCATGTTTGGTGATTTTCAATTAAAGGTTCATATACCTATTGTCGAAAGTTAGCAATTGGATATATGATAATCAAGTCACCAAAAGATCTCGATAGAGAAAGTGACTAAAGATCCAGAATGATCTAATCAAGTAGATTAGTTAAAAAAACTAGGTGCCAGTTCAATAGTTGGACATTGAATTGACAACCACCAGAAGTCGAATTTGGTTAACGGTCAGAAATGGAATTCTGAAATTTTAATAAGAATTCCATATTAAAAAGATGGTCTACTCCTCACATCGAGTCGGCAAATTTGATAGGATAACATTAGACGTCAACATCTTTCTTGATGTGTATTGAAATAATTCAGAAGTAATTCGCTATTCATCTAGATGAGGAAATAAACAGTCACGTTGTGAAAATAATCTCATAAAAATAGTGTCCATTGAAAATGATTATGAGCTTGCTAACCCACAAAATGGGTAGTCTTTGATGTAATATCATTGTCAATTTATCCTGGGGTTTGATTCTCATAAAGTAGGCGTCAGAAAATAGGAGATGATCAAGTAAAACTTCAGGAATTTGTCAAATGTGAGGACGTCATGCTCATAGGTCCCTTAAAGATAATGCAATCACAAGCGGATGTTAGAGAGAGCACGGTCAACTATGATTCATCCCTTGTTCCTCTTCCTGGTAGCGTACAACTTTAATCGGTTAAGAATCGTAGAACACAAAAATAAATTCAAAATTTCTCTACTATGGTTTTAGGACGCATCTTTCAAATGATAAGGTTTTAAAATTTCAACTTAGGTCATCGCTTTTCCATTAAAGTCGGTGGAAATGGATCATAAGGTTTCAGAATTTGTCCTTAGATCTCACGTTGAAGAGGGTCGAATTGATTATCTGCCAATAACTGGTAGTACAGTATGCCTGCAACTTCCTTAGCTTTCGAACGGTACCACTATGACTTACCATTTCTCATTTCACCCATATAGGTCATATCCTTAAAGTCCTTTGCACAAGGGGTTAAGCCAAAAAGTTGATGGAATGAGTGTTTGAATGTCATAGATTCATATTCCTCCAGGGCTCGTGTTAAGAAGTCATTTCTAAACAGTAGATGCTATATGACTTTCTAATTGTAGGAGGCTGAGAGTAAATGATGCGAACACGTCTCTACTTAGTTGGAAATCAGAAAGTCAATCAACAAAATAACATTTGAAGCAGAGCAAGTACAAAAAGGATATGAGACTATCCTATTCGGATCTATAGGGATAGTGTACGCAGAGTAACAAACAGGGATAATCACCAAATCAAGCATGAAGAATCATGGTTAATCTAAGTCCAACTTAGAATTGAAGTTTAGGTTTGCTAAAAATATTCTAAGCATTGGAATCTACTAAGGAGGAACAAATCTACTCAGGATCAACAAATTCTAGTCAGGATGAACAAATCTAGTCAGGATGAAAAAATTCTAGTCAAGATGAACAAATCTAGTCAGGATGAACAAATCTAGTCAGGATGAACAAATCCTAGTCAGGATGAACAAATCTAGTCATGATGAATAAATTCTAGTCAAGATGAACAAATCTAGTCAAGATGAATAAATTCTAGTCAGGATGAACAAATTTAGTCAGGATGAACAAATTTAGTTAGGATGAACAAATTCTAGTCAGGATGAACAAATCTAGTAAGGATGAACAGATCTAGTAAGGATGAACAGATCTAGTAAGGATGAACAGATCTAGTCAGGATGAAAAGATCTAGTCAGGATGAACAGATCTAGTCTTAGTCAGGATGAACAAATTTAGTCAGGATTAACAAATTTTAGTTAGGATGAACAAATTTACCCGGTGTCTCAATTGTGTTCCAGATGCACGAAATAACTATTCCTGGCCTGAATAACTACTCGTGAGTAAAGTGGGTTTCTTGCTCAGATCCGATCCTACAAAGATGGTCTATAAGGGGAGTCAGAAATGTTGAGTTCGGGTTCACGCTAGACCAGTGATCAGTCATATGCGTGGATGGACAAATAACAAAATTGAAATGAGAAAATTTTTAGCTGGACTTGTAAGGTGAAGCAGTACTTTGAAAATAGTTTCCACATCCGGTCCAAATACCGAGGTTAAATCATCTGAGAATAGATCTCTTCAGTGTCTTGGTCTAAATTGTTGTGCAAAAGAAATCTTGATAAGAGTTTTGGATCCATTACAATTCAAAGATAAAAGAGACAATATAAATTCCCATGTCACCTAAGGTAGCCCATCGCATCATTCGATGTCTTTGGCTCAACCCTAAGGTTACGATAGTTTCGATAAATATTCGAATGACTGGGAATCGGGACTAGAAATACAGATTAATCATGAACATTAACTCGGACAGTAAGACTCACTAGAGTTCTCATATACTGCAGATTATGATTACGTGTGCACCTGTAATGATAATTTACTTCGCATAATCCCTATAGTGTTTCCTCTATCCCATGCTCTCAGCTAAAAAAAGGATATGAAATGTTCATTGGATCACGTCATCGTGTTGCACTTTCGCGTAAAAGTGTGGATGTTCTATCTGATTACTTTTAATTATTTATACCAATACTCATGAATCTGCAGACTAAGGCTGTTGTTGGATGGAGTAATGATAGACGGGCACAACCAGCGTCCTCTGATAAAAGAAAATGTGTGCGGTGGAAGTTAGGCAGTAATAATAGGGGCAGAGATCCCCAAATCAGAGTCGAGCAAGTCATGCTACAAATTTTTACATATACGTGGATTCAATGATCTAACAAAACAAAAAAAGTCAATAGGTCTCCTGACCCATAGAGTTATCTCCCGTTTAGTCCTGCTTCTCCACCTCGGGTTCCCTTTAGATCGAGCAATTCTGTCTGCCATATCTCATGGCGAAAGTTCTAGTCATCCAATCCAGCAGACCACAAAATGAATTATATGCCGCACAAAGTGAAAAAAAATAGATGTCAAATAAGAAAGCCGACTCTAGAACTAGAGTAAACGTAGGTGCAATGTAGGTACAAGTACAACTCGAGGTAACACCAAGACCAGTGACTAGTGATTACTACCGTCATCACCCAAATTCAACTCATAACTCGATCCTCCAGGCTTAATGTGCCGAATCTCTGTCATTCTCGGCTCGTAATCAGATTTGTGATATTTTGCGGGGTCCTCCTTACTCGTAACCATGACCAAAAGAGACGGATATGGACTTCCGTAAACATAAACGGAATCATCAAAAGAGTATGCGTAGTGTTGTGATGACGACATGATTATGACGAAGCAATGTGTAGTAGATAAGCAAAAGGTAGTATGCAAAGCACACATAATTCCTAAGGTTCAATGCAATAAAGTTAGAGTTATTGTCTAGGTCTAGTCTCGAGTAAACCTAATTCTCTATAACCAGTGCTCTGATACCAAGTCTGTCACACCCCGCCAAGGCGGAAGTACGGGATGTAACTAGTTTATCGCATTGAACACAAGTAAAAGAGAAACTAAAATGAAAATTGTGCATTACATTGAACCATACTACATGCTTCTAATGACATTACAAATACAAGAAAAATCTTTAAAACAGTACAAAGTGTCTAAATGCCGGACTACAACCAAAGTACATAATCAAAACTAAAAACAATAATTATAATCCAAAAGCGAGCCTTCATAAAAATCACTTCTTCAATTCTGTTTACCTGAAAGCATGTTTCGAAAACGGGTCAACTATATAAATAGTTGGTGAGTTCGCAGGTTTTGCGACTCTATAAAAAGTTTCAGATAATAATTCAAAGTGATCAAAAATCTATTGATCGATTACACATGTGTTAGACCACATATTACCATGAGCCGTAATCAAAGCCTCGACAAAATAAAAATAAAGTACCCCATACGGAAGTCTAATGCAAACAACCGCCTAAAAATTGGCTACATTTGTGCCCAAGTGACCCTACAAGTCTGGTTAGCGCAACCAAATCATGAGCACGGGTGTCAACCCAAGTAGTACTACCTAAAATTCCCAACAGCTACACTCAGCTAATTGATTGCCTAAAATTTTGGACTTTAAGGCATTAAAAAAAATAAACTTATGTATCAATGTATCATATAACATGTGACTAAAAATAAATAAAGAAACAACTTTCCCCAAAAAACAGTAAACAGTAAGTAAAGTGGGGCCGCGAAACTCACCTGGACAATACGGGCGAGTGATGCGACACAGTTGACAAAAACCGATAAAATCCGAGTCCTAACAGGGTCCAACTAGTCAAGTGGACACAAACAATGTATTTAGGACTCCTACAGGTTGTGACCAAGTCAACAAAATAAAAAGTGGCTATGTAATCGGTTGCATACCCAAAACCCGTGCATACGCGTAATAACTGCTAGAAATTGTAAAACCGGCTTTTATATAAATTCGTGACCTTAAAACCTTAAGTTTTAGATTTTAATAAAGAAAATCAGTAGTTATAAAGTCATATATAATAAAATCTCAAGTCACGGTTTTGTTTGATCAAAAACGCGGTTACACGCGTAAAGTCCGGTTTACGGTTTGAAAAGCCGATCCGTCCGAAATCAGGGTTTTAGTGTGATATTAGCACTCAATTTAAAAGTCTAGTTTTTATGTTTTTAATATGATAATACTTCTGTCCAAACTCCCATTAAGGCTTTTATAAAAATATTTTTATACAAAAATTTCTAAAAATGGTAACTTTTTATAAAGTTTTAATGGACCATAATTCTAAAACCATACTTTGACATAAAATTAATGCTTGAAACTTTTATTAATTGTTCATAACATAAATAAAAATTTCTGACAAATTTTCACAATTTTCTAATATCCAGATTATTTATTATGAATATAAAATTGTTAAAAATTAACAAATTCGGGAAAAAAAAGTTAGACTTGTCCAACCTTCACCAAATATTTACAAAATTAGTCTTAGGTCTATATGAGATACCATTAAAAGTTTAAAGTCCTAATGTTATCCAGAAGTATATGATCCCAAATTCAATCGTTAAAACTTCATAAATACCAAAAACCTACTTAGACAACTCCAATTTTCACAAATTTTGGCAGAAGTCATGCATTATCATATACTAATTACTGACCAAATTACAGATTTTTCCAATACTCAGAGGTATTTTTCCCAATTTTCATGTATTAAACTTGTAGGAATTTTAATAAATAATCTATAAAGAGTTTAATTATCAAAACTTTCAGATCTCACTTTTTATATAAATACTACTGTTTAAAAATAAATTTGGATGTTAGATCACATTTTTAGAAAAATGTATCAAAACAATTGTTGTATAAAAATAAATATATTAGTTCCATTATTTGTTCCACGTGAACCGAGGTTGGGTTTATAACCTAATAACCACTCAAAATACCAAATATCTCAATACTAAATATTTTCGAGTTCAAATCCCATCCAATTACTTATAAAACTATTCAACATAAAATGAAAGTTTAACGGGTAAAGTTTATACCTTCCGTATAAATGGTTCGCGTACGCGGAACCTCCCGTATTTCACATGCATTACGAACCAAAAACACAATTAGGATTGTTTTTATCTCCCGAGTATTTCCACATTCTCAAAATTGACATGCAATGTTGTTTGGATGGCCATGCAACCCGATCAATTTCCTGCTTTCGATCCTAGAAACTGTCACAATATGTTCGTATTCGAAAATATATTTGCCATATTTTGATTGGAATTTCCTGTAATGAAAACATTCATATATGTGTTAAAATACTACTTTCCAAAACTTGTCACGATCCAACAGTCGGATATCCGGGGATCAACGATTCTTTGAGACCCAGTTTTTCGAATCCGAAAATCCGATCAGTCGCATTCGAAGATAAAAAAGGTATACCTAGAAAGATCTGATCAAAAATTCCTCCGATGGGGTTTTGTGTCTATGTGTTTACAACATTCTATCCAAAATTCATGCATTTCTAACGCTCGGATTTCAGGGGATCGTCCGATCTTTAAAACTGCGCATGCATAAAACTTTCTGGATATATTTTAAAAGCTCTTTTTAACGAACTTAAGCATAGATTTAGGATGATCGGAGCTTGCCATCGCCTTCGGGACATCGAGAAATGGTTCCGGGTGAAAAACCGCATCTTCGGCCACCTTCGGCGACTGCCGGACCACCGCGTACCGCCGTCGGCCGCCACCGGACCACCGCCGAACCACCACCACCACCACCACCTGAATTCTCTGCCCTCTCTCTCTAACTTCTCTCTAAAAATTTTGCAAATGAGGGATTTAGTGTGGTAACCCACTATATATAGTGTGGTGGTGTTGTACCGCGTGTTGTGATGACGGTATCCCGCTGAACCGAACCCGATAAAAATAGAGGCGTTATTTTACCCAAAAATAACTCGTTATAATTTATTATTTTCCCTTGAGTCCTTGTTTCTCGTAAATATATATCCTTTCGGATTTAAATTAAAATTTACAAAACCGCTCGATTCGGGTGTTAACACGTATAGAACCGATCTTGATCAATTTTTTTTTGACATTATAACACCCAAATAAATCTTGCTATTATTTATCGTTCACTCACGAGTTCCTTTCATTTGAAAGTATATTTCAACATAATAATACGATTATTATTATTATACAACCTCGTCGAACGTGGTGTTGACCTGATAATTCACGGTTGTCACAAGAAGATAGTTCAAGTTAGGCTTCCGATTGTTTAACAATTCATAACAAGTCTTGTTGTGTCGCTTCACGGTCAGAACTGGATTCAGGACATGACATGCAATATTCATAGTTTCGGCCCAAAAAGTTACCGGTAGCTTAGAATCTGCCAACATTGTTCTTGCTGCCTCAATCAATGTTATGTTCTTTCGCTCAGCAACACCATTTTGTTGAGGAACATATGGAGCGCTAAACTCATGATGAATACCCTTTTGCAAACAAAAGAAACCCATCTTGCTATTTTTGAACTCGCTGCCATTGTCACTTCTTATACGCCTGACTTTCTGCTTACAAAGAGTCTCCAAACCAAGAATCAAGTATTGAACTATCTAAGTTGTTTCAGCCTTGGTTGCTAAGAACTTGACCCAAGAAAATCTGAAAAAATCATCCATTACCACCAAACAATACGATTTTCCTCCAATGCTTCGAATACTTATCGGCCCGAACAAATCCATATGAAGTAGCTCCAGAGGAGTAACAATAGAATTTTGCATCTTCAATTTGTGGGACTTTCTGTGCTGCTTGCCCTTCTTACAAGGAATACAGTCATCAGGCATAGAGAATTTCATTGTCGGAATACAAGAAACCAAATCATTTTTCACTAAGTAATTCATCTTTCTGAAGTTGATGTGAGCTAGCTTTCGATGCCAAAGAATAGAGTCAGATTCAGATGCTTTCGAGAGTAAACATGTAGGAACTGAATCCGTTGTTGTAGCTACACTCATGTCCAAGACATATGCGTCATTTCTTCTCGGAGCTTTCATCAGAATCCATTCTTCAGGTATTACAAATCCCGGCTTTAAAATATAACATTCGGTGTAGAAGCATGTTTTAGTAACTATAGATTAAATTCTAGGTATCGGTGTACTAGGCTAGTACGCAGGAGGGTGTTCCTGAGTACTTAGCTTGTTCACCAGTTTGGTCCTGCGTACTTAGACAAGTACGCAGGTAATGTTCCTTCCCCTATAAATAGAAGACTTGTCTTCATTTGTAGGTGGAACTCTGGAACTAGGATGAGAGGTATCCGGGTCGGGACGAGCTCTCCCGACCCCTGGACCGTGAGCTTAGATGAGAGATGTGTGCTCCTTTGGTGTGTATTCTGTAATATGGGATGACTTCTATGTTATGGATTACGTATCATTTCATTCTCTTGTTTGTTGTTCATGTATTCTCTGTCTCGTTTTCTTAGTTCTCACACAAATCTCAGAACAGGTCCGTGTATTTCCGCTGCGCGACGAGGCTCTCGGGACCTATAAGTGGTATCAGAGCCTCGATGTTCGTTGATTTGTGTTCCAGTTTTGATTTTTTAGGGTTTTGAACAGATACGAGTTCCTTAAAATCGAGTTTGTTATCACTTCATTTGGTGTTTGGAAGGCTAAGGGTTTGTTAGATGATGATTTCTAAGCTTTTGGAAGCATCAATTTCTCAGATCCATCACTTTTCGAGCATTCTTCTCAAGATCCGTCAAGAACACTGCTGTACTGAACAAGTACGCAGAATCACCTTTTCTGCGTACTTGCTAAGTACGCATGGGTTAGCCCTACGTACTTAGTCAGTACGCATGAGAAGTGATACGCAAGAGCATTTCTCTACACACTTAGCAAGTACGCATGGGTACTTGGCTTTGCGTATTTAATAAATACGCATGAACACCCTTTATGTGCGTATTTACTAAGTACGCATGAACTAGCATCTGGGATACAATAAAAAAGAGTTTTTTTTGGTGGGAAAACTTTCGTTGGCCAAATTTTTTAGGGATCATTTGTACGTGTGTTTCGGGTATTTTTGAGAAGATAGTAATTTTGGTTTTTCCGGATCAGAATTTATATACGATGTGGCTTGGCGAAACAAGGACGAGATTTTTGTTGGATGATACCACTTGTCATACATTGTTTAAGTGTCCAAACCTGAAAATGTGGGCTACGAGTATCCGGGATACTTATTTAATAGGGTATGAATGCTGAACTAATGGGAGCAATTGGGTCGTCATCGACTAAAGATCTCATTCTGGTTGTGAAGATGTGGCTGCTTTGGGTCTTTCAGAAAAAGAATCATCTTGTTTAGGTATTCAAACCTGAATATGTAGGCTATGAGTATCTGAGATACTTCTTTAATAGGGGATGAATACTGTAACAACTTGAACGCAAGGATTTGCTGTTTTAGATCTTTGCAAATGAATAAAAGAATAAAATCCTGGAGTTGGCTAGTTGTGCTTTTTGAGGATTTGAGTGAAGTGATGATGAAGCTAGTCATAGTTTACAGAGAAATGGGGGGGATGTATCATCAACCGTGATTTCTCGTGTGAACTATATTTTTTGTGTTTGATTATATCATGTGTTTTCAAAATGAAGCTGGATATTCGTTGAAGATGAAACCTTTTATCATTGGCCGATGGGATAGGAAACATACCCTTGTTTCTGGTCTAGTCAGATGGAGCTTAAACTGAAAGCGGATATTGGAAATGAACATCTTTGGGAATTTGGTTGACTTTTGAAGATACAGGATAGAGCTGGACACATCTGGTGTGAAGACTAAAGTTTATCTTACTGGAATTCCTATGGGAGCTGATTAGTTTGATGCATGTTATTGGAAATTCAAACTCTCTATCATATGCCAGCTGATTTGGAGGAATTCTAAGTCAGGGTGGAGGTTGCTATTGCTGAGAGGATGAACTACAATGAGTTGTGTTGGGTTAGTTGCTTCATATTGAAGCACTTTGTTTGGTCTATAATGAAAGCTACAGTTATGAGGGAGTCGTGTGTATCACTCGGCAACTGAAGACTGAAGTTTCAAGATTTGAAGATCTCAAGTGGAATGCCAGAAGATCAAGTCTCGCCAGAAGACACTTGATGTCATTACTTTAGAGGGAGTCTGTTAGGACATTCTTTGTAAACTGATGATTATCAGTGTTAGTGATAGATAGAATTTGATGCTATAGTTAAGAGGGAGTTTGTAGAAGCATGTTTTAGTAACTATAGATTAAATTCTATGTATCGGTGTACTAGGCTAGTACGCAGGAGGGTGTTCCTAAGTACTTAGCTTGTTCACCAGTTTGGTCCTGCGTACTTAGTAAGTACGCAAGGCTTTTCCCTTACATACTTGTCAAGTACGCATGACCAAACCCTGCGTACTTAGACAAGTATGCAGGTAATGTTCCTTCCCCTATAAATAGAAGACTTGTCTTCATTTGTAGGTGAAACTCTGGAACTAGGTTGAGAGGTGTTCGGGTCGGGACGAGCTCTCCCGACCCCTGGACCGTGAGCTTAGATGAGAGATGTGTGCTCCTTCGGTATGTAGTCTGTAATACGGGATGACTTCTATGTTATGGATTACGTATCATTTCATTCTCTTGTTTGTTGTTCATGTATTATCTGTCTTGTTTTCTTAGTTCCCACACAAATCTCAGAACAGCTCCGTGTATTTCCGCTACGCGACGAGGCTTCCGGGACCTACATAGTCAACTTAACATTATCACGTAACACATGTTGTGGCTATCACTTATATCACAGAGGAGGTTCCTGTGATAGTGTCCCTCCCTGTGCAATCTGTCCAAATGACGGTGACAACTCCTATTCTATCCGAGTCTGTCACCATCACCCCTACCACCATCTAATCAACCATCATCCCTACCTCAATCCCCACAACCACTCTTCAACACATCCGTGAACCATTTCATGAGTTAGATTTTACTCATGGATTTGATTTCGATGAAATCTTCACCTTCCCAACTCATCAAGCCGAAGCATCGTCTTCCAGGGGACCTGATCCTCATGATACATGGATCACTACCCTAGAAACTCAAGTCACGAGTCTTCTTGAAATGGTACGGAAATCAAGAGAAGAATCTGACAAGCAACAGGGCCAGATCAACTCTCTGATTGATGAAGTAGCCGCGTTGAAGAAACAGCGGGCGACTGATGAAAAACAGCGGTTAGGGCATGACACTATGGTCAGACTAGTCTGTGATATGGCCAAGACGCTTGCTGCTCAGGGGGGAGAAGTTGAAGGAGCTGTTGGAGAAGCAACCACCTAAGCCTAGCAGTGAAGAGGCTTGTCACTTAGTTGATCTGACTAAGGGTGATGATCAGGACAAGGATCCTGAAGCCGGACCGAGCGGAAATGAGCAGCAATCGTCGCCTTGGGCGATTGTTCCCATTTCTGCTGTGCCTATGGCTAAGGGAGAGTCCACTCACAGTGAAGTGGAGGTGATGATAAAGGAAAGTCGGTGGCTGACGTTCTGAAAGATCTATCTGATGACATGTAGGATTATGTGATCTTATTCTTAGAGCCAGACTATTCCAAAGAAGCACAGATCGAGGCTCTCTGCAATCTGGAAGAGGAAGAGATCGACTCTGGTGACGACTGGGATGAGGAAGATGATGATGTGGCAATCGAAGTTCCCAAGGGCGACGGGGAAGGAGAGTATGAGTTTGAAGATGGAGAGATCTTAGAAGTTCCATCCTTTGAAACTCATCTTGACACAGGTTCAGTCGAGCCTGCTAGTACTGTTGAGGCGTCGACTGAAGCCTCCCCTGCCGACCCAAAACATGTGGATCCAGAGGCACAGAAAGACAAACATATGCCTGCAAGTTCATCGAAGGATTCGGCTCTTTTCTGGCAAAAGACTTCAATCATAGACAAACACGGAGCGACATGGATGATTTTAGCTGTAAAGTTCGAGGAGGATAAGCAGTTGTTTGCAATCAAGCGAGCTGGGGGGTTCAATACTTGAAACAAAACCAGCGAAGCTTACAACTCCTTGCCAAGATACGACCTCGTGAACCTAGTAAACCGAGAGCTGCTGGGTCACTCAAATCACGCAGTAGCAATGGGTTTGTGGCAGGTCCTACATCGAAAGGTAAGATGTAACATCCAAAAAATAAAACGACAGTTATAACAACATAATAAACGAACGAGGCATGTCAGGTCGGGCCGGATGGGCCGGCGGGCTGGAAGGGGAGCCTCCCCTATAAATAGCCAAGGTCACCACCCATTTCTCTCATTTGCAACTTCTAGAGAGAGAAACCGTATAGAGAGAAAGTTGGCGGATCGACCCGAGATTTGAGAAGTGCGTTGCTCCAGAGCTCGTGAGAAGAATCTCTGGACCAGAAACTCGATTCAGGTAACGATCTGGCTTAAATCTGAGTTTTTGTTCGTTTTTGGGTTTTTCGGGTTTTGGATGAAAATGTAACGTTTTTACAGATGAAATTGTAAGGAAAACGTAGATTTGAGTTCCTTAATGATAAGCAAACGTTTTGAATGTAAACAAGTTCGGGATCTTGACGTGATCAGACCCGGATGCGAAAGTTAGGGTTTTTGCGAGGAAGCAGTTCGTGCGTACTTATCAAGTACGCATGAAGCTGATTTTACGTACTTACCAAATACGCAAGAAGAGGATCCTGCGTGCCTATCAAGTACGCATGAAGAGGGTCATGCGTACTTATCAAGTACGCATGAAGCAGGTACTGCGTATTTATCAAGTACGCATGAAGCGAGGTTTACGCACTTATTAAGTACGCAAGAGCAAGGCCCTGCGCACTTGCTAAGTGCGCAGGCATCAGGCTGATTAGGTAAAGTCGGTATGTTTAGAAGGTTAAACCGTTAGAGTCGGGATTTGGTCTGATGTGTATTTAACTAATCAATTCAGATCGGAAGTGACGTAGTGGGACCTTTGTTTAGGACAACCCGGATTAGCTTATCAGGTGAGTTCTAGAAGCTCTCTTTTAAATGTTTTATATAATGTTTTCGGGCTGGTGTGCATACATATGAAATGATGTTTTACGAAATGATGTTTATGAAACTATGTTTATAAAATGATGCTTATGAAACTATGTTTACGAAATTAAATGATTTGGAATGAACGGTTTATGGAAAGAAAGTTTTATGAATGGAATGTTTACGAACGAAATGTTTATAAAGAAATGGTTTATAATGAAGGTAAAAGGTTTTGAAAATGAATGAAATGTTTTACGAAAAGAAAAGAAAAGGGCAAATGTTTTAAAGAAGTCATTACAAATCTAATCTGTCGAATGAAGGGAACTGACGAATGAAGTCTGGGAATGTAATTCCTAGCCTTGTGGTAGATTATGGACAGCGAGCCATAGTTGCCATAAGAACAACAGGGGCAGTGTCTTTGTGGCATGTCAATGGTTTGATGTTGTACAACTGGTAGGGAGTAACGACGGTTACTCAGGGTTTAACGTGACCCTATGTAAGGTTAAATTATGATCCAACGGTGTTATGGCCGTGAGCCATAGCCGTCGATGGAAGTTGTCGGTCTATGGACATGAGAGCCATAGGGGCAACTTAATGGGTATTGTCGGTCCTCGTGCAGTTAAGCCTTGGGGGCAATACAAAAGGGAATTGACGGGAATGTATGGTATTGGCGGTCTTCGTGCAGTTAAGCCGTAGGGGCAATACCATACTAAATGACGGTACGAATGGTAACACAGATTTAGATAGTAATGTATGACTTAAAAGAATGTTAAATGTTTTAAACAAATGACCCGTTCAATGTGTTTATGATGAGGATAAATGTTTGAAGGTTTTTAATGATGAACGAAAGGCCCTGTTTTCTTATACATGATGTTAAACCCTAATGAACGATTGAATGATGAACCATTTCTTAAATCGAACAAAAACTAGAACTCGCCAGCGTAGCTGAGTTTTTAGTGTGCACATTTAGGTTAAGGCAGGTTATGAGGTTGGACGGCGATGCTTGGCTAGCGATGAAGAGTTACCCGGACGCTTATGAAGACTGGCATCATGTTACGTTTTGTTTTCGTTAAGTTATGTTTAGACATGTGTACGCTTTCGTATGTTGAACCATCTAATGGTTATGTTTTAATGAAGTATTTTCCGTTGCATTATTAGATATTCAAGTTTAAGAACTGTTTGTGAATGAGTAAATCTAACAAGTGAGGCCTCCCGGGTTTGGGGCCTTATAAGTTGGTATCAGAGCAATAGTTTGAGAGATTCGGACACTCCCCGTGTTTGAACTTAAAATGTGAATGGGACCGAAAGCGGATGCCAGTACGGTAACTCGAGCCACAGCATCGGTATGAAGGTAGTATATATTTACATGTATAGTATGCCTTAGAAAGGGTTAGGTAAGGACTTGTGTTCTGATGGAATCACAAAGGTGGTCAAATAGAAATCGAAAGGTAGTGTAATGGTTAATTGCAGATGGCCATTGTATATTAACATCTTACAGTGCTTGTTGAATTTTATTTGTTAACTAGCGTGAATTTTATTTGTTAACTAGCGTGACGACATTGGATTCTTATCTTATAGAACAAAATGGCAAGAAGAGGAAACGGAAGGCGTGGTGGGGGCCATACCGGTGGTCGTAACGGCGGTCGTGGCAGGACCCTTGCGCGCCAAGAGTATAGTGAAAAAGAAGTGTTCACACTGAACCGGCGGTTGGTGTGCATGGAACCGAGCAGACACAGGTTGAAGAACAACCTTTCACTTTTGAACCATAACTGAGAGCAGCTATAGCTCGAGAGTTCACCGAGTTGATGAAGACTTCTCTGCCAGGTCTGTTAGCTGAAGCATTGAAGAAGGTTAATGGGGAAGGTGGGTCTAGCGCGGCAACTGGTGCCCAGAACAACGAGACTGACAACGCGCTGCCTGCTCGCGGATGTGACTATAAGTCGTTTAAAGCATGTGACCCGCCGGTCCTGACTGGAAAGAAAGAAGCGGTGACCACGTTTGACTGGGTAATCCGTATGGAGGCTGGCATCCGTCTCAGTGAATGCCGGGCGGATCAAGTGGTGAAATTTGCTGCTAACTCCTTGAGAGAAGAAGCGTCCCATTGGTGGGAAGGAGTGCGACAAGCTAAGGGAGATACAGCTGTTGACTCCATGTTATGGAATGATTTGAAGGCGTCAGTTATTAAGAATTTTTTCCCAAGGAACGAAATTGAGAAGGTGGAGAGGGAATTTCTGAATTTAAAGGCTGGTAATATGACCCACCGTCAATACACCACCCGGTACAATGAGTTTGCACGACTAGTGGCACACCTAATTACTACCGAAGAGAGAAAGATTTCTTGTTATATCCAGGGACTGTCGGACAAGGTCCGCACCTTTATCAAAGCAAACACTCCTACCACTTTCGATTCGGTGGTGGAACCCAGTGGTGTGGTGTATGATGATCTAGCATTAAACGATGCCGCCATTGAGGAACCGAAGAAGAGACCGAGCTTCTCAAACAAGCGAACTGGTGGAAAGACGTTTGGGACTCGTGATAAGAGGGCTCGGGTGGATGAGCCGACTGTTTGTAAGAAGTGTGGAAGGGAGCATACAGGTGAATGTAGACTGGGATCTAACTTGTGCTTCAAGTGTGGCAAGACCGGGCACTACTCCCGTTAGTTCCCACAACACTTCAAGTGCTATAATTATGGGGATGCCGGTCATCTGAGTAGGGAATGCCCGAAACCAAAAATGGGCGAATCTGGGAAAGGAAAGAGTGCCGAGAGGAAAGAAGAGAGGCCCCGAGCAAAGACTCGTGCGTACGCGCTGACGCAAGACCAGGCCAGGGTGGACCCCGATGTGGCGTCAGGTACGTTCATCCTTGACAACACTTTTGTTTCTGTGTTATTTGATTCGGGTACCAATAAGAGTTTTATATCTACGACTTTTTGTAAATGAGTAAAGTACACTGTCAGTAAGCTAGAAAGGGCCTTTAGCGTAGAAACCGCTGAGGGTAGAACTGCGAGAGTGACCGATGTAGTTAACAACTCCACGATAAAGATAGAAGGTCATAGGTTCCCTGTCATATTATTTGTTATGGTTTTGGGAAGGTTTGATGTCGTGTTAGGTATGGATTGGTTAACTGCCAACGAAGCACAAATCATATGTAAACGAAAGATAATCCGACTCAAGGCTCCAGATGGTAGCAAAGTCGAGGTTTTTGGAGATCGTGACGCCCCGATGCCAAATGTCATCTCGATGATTAAGGCAACAAATTACTTGAGGCGCGGATGCGAGGCATATCTGGTATACGTAATTGACAAGTGTAAGGAAGTGAAGGAACTAGACGATGTACCCGTGGTACGCGAGTACCCGGAGGTGTTTCCAGAGGAGTTGCCTGGGATACCACCCGACAGAGAGATTGAATTTTGAATCGACTTAGTACTAGATGCCCAGCTCGTGGCTAAGGCTAAATATCGACTAGCACCTGTGGAAATGAAAGAACTTATGGTCCAATTAGACGAACTACTTGAGAAGGGATTTATACAACCGAGCATCTCGCCATGGGGTGTTCCGGTGTTGTTTGTGAAGAAGAAGGATGGTTCGATGAGAATGTGTATTGATTATCGCGAGTTGAACAAACGAACGGTGAAGAACAAGTACCCTTTACCAAGTATCGACGACCTGTTCGATCAATTGCAAGGCGCAAGTTGGTTCTCAAAAATCGACCTTCGATCCGGGTTCCATCAGTTGAAGGTGAGAGAAGAAGACATACCAAAAACTGCATTTCGCACGTGTTATGGACATTTCGAGTTCCACGTAATGTCTTTCGGATTGACGAACGCCCCCGCAACGTTCATGGATTTAATGAATAGGGTGTGTCGACCGATGCTGGACCGATCGGTAATTGTGTTCATCGATGATATCCTCATCTACTCCAAGAATGAGGGTGATCACGCATGTCACTTAAAGGAGGTGTTGGAGGCTCTGAAAGAAGGAAAAGTTGTATGCTAAGTTCTCTAAATGCGCGTTCTGGCTTAGGTAAGTCTAATTCCTAGGTCACGTCATCAACCCGAACGGCATTATGGTTGACCCAGCGAAGATAATGACGGTAAGGGAATGGAATATTCCTAAGACGCCAACTGAAATCCGTAGTTTCTTGGGATTGGCAGGCTACTATCGGAGATTCATCCAGGATTTCTCGAAAATAGCTTCGCCATTGACAAAGTTGACTCGGAAGGAGGTAAAGTACGAATGGGGTTCGACCCATGATGAGGCGTTTAAGGAATTGAAGGAAAAGCTAACCAAAGCCCCAGTTTTGGCCCTTCCCGAGTGCAATGAAGACTTAGTGGTATACTCTGACGCTTCGGGCCAGGGATTGGGATGCATATTGATGCAACGCGGAAGAGTGATCGCGTATGCGTCACGACAGTTGAAGATTCACATAGCTATTTATCCAACCCACGATTTGGAACTTGCTGCTGTCGTATTCGCATTGAAAATGTGGAGGAACTACCTGTACGGTGTGAAGTTTACTATTTACTCTGACCACAAAAGTTTGAAGTACTTCTTCGAACAAAGAGAGCTTAATATGAGGCAGAGACGATGGTTGGAACTATTAAAAGACTATGACTGTGAAATCATATACCATCCTGGAAGGGCAAACGTGGTGGCTGACGCTATAAGCCGAAAGGATGTGCCTGCTCCTATTAGAGTGAAAGCTTGCCAGTTGGTGGTAACATCTGATGTGATGAGGGAAATTGAAAGAGCTCAAGATGAAGCACTTAAGGAAGAAAACATAAAGAAGGAAAGGATGGTTGGCCAACAGGACAAGTTGGAATATAACACCCTTGGTGTTAGGACACGTTTTGGACGGGTATGGATACCTATGGGTGGCGAGCTTAGAACCAAAATCTTGGATGAGGCTCATAAGTCTTGGTACTCTATCCATCCTGGTACCAATAAAATGTACCAAGATCTAAGGAAGGAATACTGGTGGCCTAGAATGAAGCATGAAGTGACAAAGTACGTAAGCAAGTGCTTGACTTACTCGCAAGTAAAGGCCGAACACCATAGACCATATGGAAAGATTCAACCACTTGATATACCGGAATGGAAGTAGGAACACATTACCATGGACTTCATAACCAAGCTACCTAGCATAGCTAAAGGTCATGACACCATTTGAGTAATTGTGGGCCCTTTAACGAAGAGTGCTCATTTCCTACCTATTCGCGAGACGTTCTCGTCGGAAAGGTTAGCGGAAGTATTTATTAACGAAGTAGTAGCACGGCATGGGATGCCTTTGACGATCGTATCTGACCGGGACACACGATTCACATTGAAGTTCTGGAAAAGATTTCACGAGGCGATGGGCACGAGGCTTAATATCAGCACGGCATACCACAAACGGATGGTCAGTCCGAAAGGACCATTTAGACATTGGAGGATATGCTTCGTGCTTGTATTATCGATTTTGGCGGCAGTTGGGACAGTCATCTGCCGTTAGCCGAATTCTCCTACAACAATAGTCATCACACGACTATAGGCATGCCGGCTTACGAATGTTGTATGGGAGGAGATGCAGGACCCCGATTTGTTGGGGTGAGATTGGACAAAAGGAATTAGGGAGTCTTGAAGTAGTAAGAGAAACGTCAGAAAGGTTTGATCAAATCAAAGCACGAATGAAGGCCGCAGAAGATCGTCAGAAATCCTATGCGGATAAACGACGAAGGCCTATTGAGTTTGATGTTGGGGACAGAGTAATGTTGAAAGTGTCACCCTAGAAGGGAATCATACGATTCAGGAAGAGAGGAAAGTTAAGTCGGAGGTTTGTCGGACCATTCAGGATAATGTCACGGGTTAGTGAAGTCGCTTATCGGCTAGAGTTGCCTGATGAGTTAAGTGGGATTCATCCTACCTTCCATGTATCACACTTGCGAAAGTGTTTGGCGGATGAATCGGCTCACGTACCACTTACAGACATCGAAGTCGACAACAGCTTTAACGACATCGAAGAACATGTGGCCATCTTAGACAGAAAGGAAAAGCGTTTGCGTAATAAGATTATTCAATTGGTTAAAGTACAATGGAAGCATCGAAATGGATCGGAATCTACTTGGGAAACGGAGACAGAAATGAGGGAGTCGTACCCTCAACTATTTGACTAATGATAGATTTTGGAGACGAAACCTATTGTAAGGGGGTAGACTTGTAACATCCCAAAAATAAAACGACAGTTATAACAACGGAATAAACGAACGAGGCATGTCGGGTCGGGCCGGATGGGCCGGCGGGCTGGAAGGGGAGCCTCCCCTATAAATAGCCAAGGTCACCACCCATTTCTCTCATTTGCAACTTCTAGAGAGAGAAACCGTAGAGAGAGAAAGTTGGCGGATCGACCCGAGATTTGAGAAGTGTGTTGCTCCATAGCTAGTGAGAAGAATCTCCGGACCAGAAACTCGATTCAGGTAACGATCTGGCCAAAATCTGAGTTTTTGTTCGTTTTTGGGTTTTGGATGAAAATGTAACGTTTTTACGGATGAAATTGTAAGAAAAACGTAGATTTGATTTCCTTAATGATAAGCAAACGTTTTGAATGTAAACAAGTTTGGGATCTTGACGTGATCAGACCCGGATGCGAAAGTTAGGGTTTTTGCGAGGAAGCAGTTCGTGCGTACTTATCAAGTACGCATGAAGCTGATCCTGCATACTTACCAAGTACGCAAGAAGAGGATCCTGCGTGCCTATCAAGTACGCATGAAGAGGGTCATGCGTAAGTACGCATGAAGCAGGTACTGCGTATTTATCAAGTACGCATGAAGCGAGGTTTTCGCACTTATTAAGTACGCATAAGCAAGGCCCTGCGCACTTGCTAAGTGCGCAGGCATCAGGCTGATTAGGTAAAGTCGGTATGTTTAGAAGGTTAAACCGTTAGAGTCGGGATTTGGTCTGATGTGTATTTAACTAATCAATTCAGATCGGAAGTGACGTAGTGGGACCTTTGTTTAGGACAACCCGAATTAGCTTATCAGGTGAGTTCTAGAAGCCCTCTTTTAAATGTTTTATATAATGATTTCGGGCTGGTGTGCATACATATGAAATGATGTTTTACGAAATGATGTTTATGAAACTATGTTTATTAAATGATGCTTATGAAACTATGTTTACGAAATGAAATGATTTGGAATGAACGGTTTATGGAAAGAAAGTTTTATGAATGGAATGTTTACGAACGAAATGTTTATAAAGAAATGGTTTATAATGAAGGTAAAAGGTTTTGAAAATGAATGAAATGTTTTACGAAAAGAAAAGAAAAGGGCAAAGGTTTTATAGAAGTCATTACAAATCTAATCTGTCGAATGAAGGGAATTGACGAATGAAGTTTGGGAATGTAATTCCTAGCCTTGTGGTAGATTATGGACAGCGAGCCATAGTTGCCATAAGAACAACAGGGGCAGTGTCTTTGTGTCATGTCAATGGTTTGATGTTGTACAACCGGTAGGGAGTAGTGACGCTTACTCAGGGGTTAACGTGACCCTATGTAAGGTTAAATTATGATCCGATGGTGTTATGGCCATGAGACATAGCCGTCGATGGAAGTTGTCGGTCTATGGACATGAGAGCCATAGGGGCAACTGAATGGGTATTGTCAGTCCTCGTGCAGTTAAGCCTTGTGGGCAATACAAAAGGGAATTGACGGAATGTATGGTATTGTCGGCCTTCGTGCAGTTAAGCCTTAGAGGCAATACTATACTAAATGATGGTACGAATGGTAACACAGATTTAGATAGTAATGTATGACTTAAAAGAATGTTAAATGTTTTAAACAAATGATCCGTTCAATGTGTTTATGATGAGGATAAATGTTTGAAGGTTTTTAATGATGAACGAAAGGCCCTGTTTTCTTATACATGATGTTAAACCCTAATGAACGATTGAATGATGAACCATTTCTTAAATCGAACGAAAAGTAGAACTCGCCAGCGTAGCTGACTTTTTAGTGTGCACATTCAGGTTAAGGCAAGTTATGAGGTTGGATGGCGATGCTTGGCTAGCGATGAAGAGTTACCTGGACGCTTATGAAGACTGGCATCATGTTACGTTTTGTTTTCGTTAAGTTATGTTTAGACATGTTTACGCTTCCGTATGTTGAACAATGTAATGGTTATGTTTTAATGAAGTATTTTTCGCTGCGTTATTAGATATTCAAGTTTAAGAACTGTTTGTGAATGAGTAAATCCAACAAGTGAGGCCTCCCGGGTTTGGGGCCTTACATAAGATCTGGGAAATTCAAAATGTTTAAGCCTCAAGTGCCCAAGCGAGTCAGGGACAAGAACGCTAGACATCCTGTGACTAATAGAAGCTTAAAGAAACTGGTAAACGAGCCGGTGCTGTGTGAAACCAAGATTTCCCTGAGCAAGTTGTCTCAGGATATACTCGGTAACATATGGTACTGGTACGTAGATCCTAAATCGGGCGAGGCAGTGGTGATTGGAAATGTGTGGTCCGATAGTGGAAGCTTAGTGCCAAGGGAACTGATCTGAGTGTTTGATGAAGTCTGCTTCATAAACTTCTCTGTGAAAGATCTGGAGGCGCTAGCTGACAAGTACTGCATGTACACGGACGAGTGGACAAAGTTCCTTGCTTTGTTGTAATTTCTAATGCATGTTATTGTTGTATATTTTCTCTAAGTATTTTGCGCACTTAGCATGTGCGCAGGAATTACTTCCTGCGTACTTAGCAAGTACGCAAGAATACTCTGCGTACTTGATAAGTACGCATGAACAATTTGCCTTGCGCACTTGTTAAGTGCGCAGAGATCAAGTCTAGTATAAATAGGATAGGTTGACAGAATTTATGTACGCAGACATTTTGCACTCAGTAGTATTCTCTCTGTAACCTTCAAGTTTATAATAGACGGAGTTTGAAAGTGATTTCGTTTTCGGTTTACTTTGTGTTGCTTGATTCTCCACCTAGTCACGGGCATTCCGCACCCGGTCCGACTAGTCACACACCCACACGTAACGATCCGAGACACCCGGGGACCTACATTCGGAATCATTGAAATGGAATGAAAACTTCTTATCACACACTTGGTATACGCTGAGTAGATTATGCTCAAGTTGCTCAACATAATTGACTTTCTCAAATTTCACCTTTTCGTTTTTCAGCGTTCCTTGACCTGTTATGTACCCGCCTTTATTACCCGCAAAGGCGACATAACCTCCATCAATTTTAATAACATCTTCAAGCAAACGAATATTTCATGTCATATGTTGGGAGCAACCACTATCCACATACCAAGTATTGTTGATATTCCTCCTTGGTTGACCCTACACAAACAAAGGAAATCAGTTAGAAACAGGGACCCAATCCATTGTGGTCTTGGGTCTACCATTAGCATCACAATAAACAACTTCAAGCAATTAACAATCTCTGTTATCATCCACCCTTGGTGATTTAAGCGAGTCAGAATCAGACAACTTTGATTTAGAAACATTTTTTTTTCTTATCAAAATTAGATTGGTTTTGAAAATCATGATTATTAGAAAAAGAATCAGATTGATCAGTTTCCAAAAGTTTCCTTAATCGTCTGTTCCTTCTACGCCTTTGAGGTCTTGAAAGTTTAACCTCAGGTTGTGAATTCTTTTTTAATCCAACTTTAGGATTCTCATCAATCTTTTGATAAACAACATTTTGTCTAACACCAGATTGTATAAACTCTGGTTTAGATCATGAACATGCTGTTTCATCTCTTGCTTAACCCCAGAAGGTTTAGTAACTTACTGCTTAGGCAAATTTTCCTTGACAGATTGTTTCATCTCATTATCAGATGTAGGCTTTCCCACATTAGGTCTTTGCAGAATCTTTACTACTCTTGACTGACAATGACCAACAGCTGGTTTAACTTTCTCTGGAATAAGAGGATTTTTTTTCTTTGTTCTTGTAAGGACAATTTATCACAATATGCCCCACTTCATTACAATGAAAGCAAACTCTCTTATCCCTGTGATCTCTGAAATAAGATACCCTTATTGAAGTCGACGAACTTCCTGATTAATAACCTTCAAAGAATGAACATTACTACCACCTTGCGTCTTTGGAACATAAATCTTTTTGGATGGTTCACCAACATAAGCCTTTGAAACTTGAGACTGAACAACTTTAGGTTTTGTCATATTCACCTTCTGTTTGATGAAATCACTTATTGATTTATTTTCAACTTTAGAAATCTCCTTCTTGATATCACCAGCACCTACAAAACCACTTTGAGATAACACTTTTGAAATTTTTGATTGTTCAACTTTATCAGGCTCAGTTGGAATACACCGATCTCCTGTGACTTGTTTTACCACTTTTGATTCCTTAACTTTCACCTCTTTAGGAATACCTTCAGTCTTGTTTTCATCAAACTTTTCATCATCACTGTCGGAGTCATAAACCATTTCTTCCCATGTTACTGGATTCACTTTCAAAACTATCTTAGGATCTAAATCCTCTTCATTAATGATCTCCGGTTCCACAACATAGTTTCCATTAAATGGTGGAGGATTATAACCAAATCCAGTTGTTCTTTTAACTTGATCAACATTGTCATTGAAATATCCCATCAATAGTGATGAGTTTCCAAAGCTCTCCAACTTTCCGTGTAATCTAATCACTTCTGCTTCTTTATCAGAAAGTTTCTTATTTTTATCAGCAAGAATGGTATTTCTCTTTTCAATCTCTGCATAGGCCATATCCAGATGATATGCATGTTCCTTATACTACAAAGCTAGAGAATTAATATCTCTCTTGAGTGATTCAATCCTTTCAATACACAACTTATCATTATCCTTTAATTTCTGATTTACTGTGTGCATCGATTTCATATCACAAATCAAGTTTGTGTTATCATCCATGACTTTCATCATTTCTTCATTAACCATGACACAGTTAGAACAATATATATTACAGATAACATCTTTTACCTTTGATGGATCAGAAATGTCAGCCATGAAGACTTTTGCAGTTAGAATCTCTTCAGTCATCTTAGGTACTCTTTTAGTCAACATAATCTCATCTTCTGATACACTTGTTGTGGAAACATTATCTTTAGAATGAACTTCATCAGCACTTTCAACTCTATTTTCTTCAGAAATATCTTCATTAGTATTATCCTCAGAAACTTCATCATTCTGACTTTCCACTTCACTCCCTGAGCTTTCTTCACCACTTGAACTGTCATCTTCTGATGTTATATAAGAATGAATCTCAGCCACAAATTCTTGACTTACAGCACCAACCATATCCTCTAAGTGAATTCCCCAGTCATAGTTATCATCTCCTTGAGCAACCAAAGCAGATGATGTTAAAACATTTGCTGAACTTCCAGAACCACCAGATCCTTGTTGTTGATTTTTGTTGCCTTGACAATTGTTCTTCTTTTTGAGAATAAAATTCAACCTTTGGCTTGTTACATTCCTTAGCAAAGTGCCCATATTCTTGACAATTGTAACACCGAACCTTTGTCTTGTCAAAACCCATTCTTCTTCTGCTGTTTGATCCGATGTACTTTCTTCCAGTCTTCTTAAGAAAATCCTTTGCTTGTCTCATTAACATTTCCATGTCCTATTGAATGTTCATCTCTTCTAAATCAAAAGGATCAATTTGACGATAATCTTCTTCAATTGCTTCTGGATCATGAATCTTACCTCCGATAAAGTTTTCATACGAAGCAACAAAGGATGGAAACATCGCCATATAATCTTCAGCTACCCTCTGGATTATCTTAACAATCTTGAGAAAACAATGCAACTCCAGATCCAGATTTTCCAGATGATTTAGCAAAATACATTGAAGAATCTTGAATGTGCTCCATATTAGTTTCCTTCTTCTTCAAATTAAGTCATGAGATTGAATTTTTTCCCAACACATCTTCAAGTGACATCATCTTGTATTTTTCATTTTCCTTGATGAGAACAGAATAAATATCAAATTTTGATGGTAGAGCATCTAAGAACTTGTCATTAATATCTTCAGTATCATACACCACTTTTGCACTGGCTAATTCACTCATCAGATGATAAAATCTTGTCACCAAATCATCCAAAGTCTCATTCTAAAAGTGTTTGAATACCAAGAACTGCTTCTTTAATAACTCCTGATGACTTTTCTTCACATCCAAACTTCCCTCACATCTCTTCTGTAAAGCTTCCCATAGCTGCTTTGAAGATTTAAATTGCTTGAAACTATGAAAGATCTCTTTTGGTAATGACATAGAAATACTCGCCATTGCCTTCTTTTCACGATCAAATAACAACTTCTCTTTAGTAGATAATGCAGAAACGGGCTTTGGAACATTATCATTATCCATAAACGAATAAGTTGGATGAGAATATCCTTCCAGAATTGGAATCCATAAGCTAGTATTAGTAAACGACACAAACTGATCAAATCTGTCCTTCTAGTTTGAATAATCAGCAAGACTTAAAAGCTTTGGCGGTTTTTGAGGAGTGTCGATCTCATTGTCATAGTTGAACATGTTTGTAACCTGCACCATGTTAGTCATAACAACTAGTATACACAAAATATCACAAGGAAAAACAAAGTTTGAAACAAGTTTACCCAGAGGCAAACTAGATAAGTTCGCTTCAACCTCCTTAAGTGAACTTGTCCCAAGCGAACTAGATAAGTTCGCTTAATCAAGAATTTGTGCTAAGTTCGCCTAATAAGTTCGCCTGTAACTGAATTCAGGCTAAGTTCGCCATTTTCAGCTGAAAAATCTCAGTAAGATGAACTCTTCAACCAAAACATGAACCAAAACCTCCAAAAATCATCATAACTTGCTGAATTGATGGAATTTGATAAAATTGAATCGTAGGATTAAGTATAATATGAAATAGAACACTTTTAATGGATCAATTTATTCAAAAACGCCTTCAATTTGATGAATTCAGCCCCTAAAATCCTCTCAAGAACTTGAAAACTCCATGGATAAGAAAATCAAGCAAAACTCAGACTTTTTGGTGTCAAATCATACACAAACCGTCACAAATCAATCACAAATCACGAGCAAACAACTCTGATATCACATGTAGGTCCACTCGGGTCTTCTACGGATCTAACTCGAGATGTGACGTATCAAACATACGGAGTGCGGAATCCAACTGTACACATGACTGTGTATATGAGACAATCACAATGATAACAATCAACACACAATGTAAATAATCTTCTCTTTGATTTCCACCTAACACAGAGTTTACATTACTTGAATACAAAATGACTAACTCTTTAAACTAACATGTAAACTCCTATTTATACACATTCTGCCATGCAGGCGAACTAAACTAGGCGTAGGCGAACTTACAGAACATAACCAAACATTACAAAAACATAAAGACATATAAGATCTAAACTATTACAATGCCTATTGTCACACTTCTATGTCCTAACATCTTTTTAAGATAACTCATAGTAAATACTTTAAAAACATAACATACAAAAAATACTTCATTAATTAATTAAAGTCTAACCAACTCGAGCAACACAAGAGGACTAGTCATGAATGACCATACAAGTGACTTCACTAACCCTTAGATAATGTGTGAAAGTATTCCAACACCAAGGGAGAATGGGTATAGGTTGCCTTTTGATTACTCGAACGAGAAGAAACATTCATATTACAAGAGTTTAAAAAGGAAAATAAACAAGAAAGCTAAAACTGACCAAAACGAGAGAGTTTCGGCTCTTAGCAGAGCACTAAGGCCTTCCCTACTCTTGATCTTGGACACCTAAAACACTAGAATGAGATTGCTATTTATAGGCAAAGATTTTGGAAATGCACAGCCGTGCATTGGATTGCACGGGCATGCAAAGTACCCTTTTCTTTCACGTGTGGAATCTAGCAGCTTTAAGGAGGACAGGGAGGAATTTTTGGATTTGCACGGCCGTGCATGGCAATGAAAAACCGTGCATTGCCCTAAAATCCTCCCTGTTGACTTTTTGACTTCTAGAGTAGACCTCATGCGTCCGGTTTCGTTCAATTGACTTCCGAATGCTTATTTCACCTTGATTTTGAGTGATTTCTTCATTTTTTGCATATCCAAGTCAATTATCCTTTGTGACTCAAATGGATGGATTAAGTATCGATTATTATCATATTATCTCTAATTATGATTAATTCGGGGATAATTATGCGTGCAAAACATATATAATTTACGTCATATCATAACACCCCAAACTTAAACTTTGCTTGTCGTCAAGCAAACTTATGCATGATTATACCCATAGAAGTAAAGTATTGTTAAAATGTTGATCTAAATCTTTTGTCCCAAATGGTTAAACGCCCTTCATAAATAACAATGATTTGATGATTATACCTTTCGAGTGTTTCTTCACAACAGGGTAGCAAGCCCAACATACTTGATGGAACTATGAATGTGCACAAAATTACAATCTCACAAATGTTCACTCAACACTCAGGTTAAATATATGGATAATGTATGTTAAGAAGAACACTCAATGCTATAGTTGATGCTTGCATAATCATAGGCTTGTATAGAAATCAAATCTCCACCAATTGACATAAAATATGTGCATAAATCAAGAGGGCTTTAATAAAGGGTTGTAATGTTTGGCTTAGGGTTAGGGTAGGAAGTATTTGAGAAAAGTGGCTAATTGTTGCAAATCTGACTTGGCTTAATGATAAAAATGTAAATGATTCCTTTATTCATCTTAGATTAGACATTGTGACTAATCTAAGGACTCTTTTAAGGTCGGATCGCCAAGAACAAATCCATTCGTCAAGAATATCAACTTCTTCCTGTCTTTGAAATATTCATTGCTATCATTTCTTCATGAATCGTTCGGCTGTTTCTTCCTAATACATCCACTTTGATCAGCTTTGCATACTCCAATTTTTTGAGTAAGTTTGATTTTCTTTTGATGAGATTTCTTCACTAACTTGGGCGATTTACTAATTTCTTTTTGGTTGCCTCTTTTTCTTTTCACAATAATTCTTCTTTTCATATTAAATGAGTTTCTTTCTTTGAACACAAGATGGATCTATAAACGTCTAGCGACGATTGCTCTTTAAATAATAGCCAAGTCGATTTTCAACTAAAAGGGGTAAAAACAAAAGGCTAATTTGTCGGGTTTGAGACGTGGGTTTAGAAACGAAAAAAGTTTAGGCTCAAAGGGGCTAACTAGGGGATAATGTTTAGGGTAGGTAAAAGAAAAATAAAAGGCTAAAGAGAATGGTTTAATCCTAATGCCTCAATCATTTTTATGTATTCTTTTAGTTAATGATCTTGAAATGTATATTTTACACAGGTTCTATCATGCAAAGCGATAAGTAGCGAACACTCTAACAAACGAAATGAGCATGTGAAATATGTAATCATCAACGGCGTCAAAAACTTGATGTATTCGTGACAATGCTCAGATAGGTTCAAATTCTCACATGAAACAGAGGGTAAAGGGTAATAAAAGTAAAAATATGCATAAACTTATTTCTTTCTTTCTGTTGTGCTTACTAATCTTCCCTATTTGTTTCCTAGATTCACTTCAACGGTAATTCAAATTGCTATTTTTATAAGCCCGTTTATGCTAAATGATTTTTAAGACTTTTGCTTTAAGATTATTTATGAATTTGTCATGTTTACAGATTGTTTTTGAAAATGTTTTTAATACTTCCATGTAACTTTTAATTCAATAGATTGGGTAGTTATTAATCATGCACTCGTAATACTTAGAACAACGATAGGCAACTAAAATATCAATGGGGTCTCACCCCACACTTAGTTTCTGACAATATGAATGTATGCAATATGATATATGTCATGAATAATAAGAGCGTGGTGAAACTGATACTCCCCTGGTGAGACGTCGATACCATGTGTATGAATGATTCTCATCAACGCCTAGATCGTATTTATGGGCACGTACCAAAATCTGTATCATCTGTAATGCTATGCAATGCTCTACACATAAAGTAAGTACTGAAAGGAAAATTAAACTAATAATCGCTTAATAAAGCGGCAGAAGGGGTGGTGGTAGTGGTGCCACCTTATCAACTGTTACCGAGGTAACCGGTAAAAAAAAACTTGTACTATCAACGTGCAACACCGGACAAAACAACCACAATTGTCAACAAGCCAACACAAATGTCAAGAACCACAAATATCATAGATGAAAGGAGGAGAGTGCTACTACTGATATGGCAGGCGAGGCCACTGCTGGTATGGGCCAGGAGGCTGCTGATGTGGCTGGTGAGCATACGGATCCTGTAGATGACCGTAAAAGTACTGCCGCATTCTAGCCATAGTGTCCTCCAATTGACACATTCGAATCATCAAATCCAGCATCGTGGGATCGACATTAGTATGGTACATACCTGCGCCTTGATGCCCCAGTTGCCTTATAGGTTCTCCCTCATCCTCTGACTCTTCAACTTCACCAGTCCAAATATTTCCCCGATGGCCTACTAATCGGTACACCCCATTGAACTTCTTCATCATATGCATGTTGATCAATACTTGGGTATGAACAGGTAGAATGGGTGTGTCCATCTCTGTAAGTATACCGAGGTGCACAAGGGACAAGACACCTAGGTATGAGGCAAGGTGAGTAATGTATGGTCCGCCAAAGATATGGCTGTTGGAACAGTAGATAGTAGCTCTAGTAAAGAACTTGGCCAAGCTGTATGCCAAGTTGCAAGGAATCCCATCACTCAAGCAGTGTAAGTGAAGGAGATCTCTAACGCTCACAACCCCTGTGCTATCCTTTCTTCCCCCGATGGAAAGGACAATGCATCGGTGCAGGTAACAGTGGAGGGGATGTCTGATCTTGGTGCTCTTTTGACTGTGCGGGTCAAAAGGCCCGGATCCGATCCTATGCCAAAACGTTGATGCCTCTCCTTCTGCAAACTCCCCTTTACTATCAGTAAAGATTTGCTCAGTAATCTCCCGATGCCTATATAGCCCCATCTTTATCCCAAACTGTGCCAAGGATATCACATACCAATGTCTAGCCATCCTAAAACGCACACAATCGTGCATTTCCATACTTACAACCGGCCTATCGAACTGAAAAGATTCCAAAAACTCGAGAGTGAGTTCATAATAGGTGGTTTCCCTGATGGCAAAGAATCTCTGTCATGGCTTTGTGATCAAAGGTACTGCACTGTGTAAGAGATTTACTTCCTCTAGAGTTGGGTAGCAAATGGTTTTGTGTGCCCCGAAGGTTTGTCTTAGTAATGTAGGTAGAGTCTGGTAAGCATGGACCTCGATAGCATCATCGGGGTAAAAACTACGCCATGGGTGCAAGTCTTGTGGTTCCTCAGGCAAAGGCTGTGGGTGAAAAGGTGGAGGAGGTGATGGTGGAGTTTGTGGTGAGCCCCCATATGAGCAGACGAGGATGAACTCGACCTAGAACCTGGTCGAGTATTTCTCCTTTTTCGTCCCGCTTGTCTAGAAGATTCAGCCATGTCCTACACAATCAATCATTAGAGGAGTTAGTACATAAGAACAAGATTTATTCAATATATATATTTCAATGGCTCCAAAAACTTGATAGGATGTACAGTACAATGCATATTGGTGTCAAAAACTTGATAAGAACCATGTTTTTATAAAAATATATATGTATATAATTTTTGGACCTCACAAGGGGAACACAATTTCGTGCATGGTTATGGCACGGTTATGTTTCTCGAGTCCTAAAATGGTCAATTGCAATCAATCAAACAAGGCACAAATACAAACGGTGTAATATGACTACTAATATAGATGGTCAACATGTTGACTTTTGAAAAGTCAAACCCGTCAAAATTCTTGACCTAATTCAACTAATCAACAATTTCCCACCAACTATGTTAATACCTAAACACATTCAAACAAGATTCATGCTCCAATTTGTATTTCCAAGTTCAAGAACTCTAGGTCAAAATTCAAAAACCCATCCAAATAAATCAAACAAATCCTACCCATACAAGGCTAAAATGAGTTACATTATGATCCTACGTAGTCAAATATGCATCTAGATCAAGCATTGAGTTCATATTCAAGCATATTTAAACCAATGTTCAAAATGAAACCCTAGCCTCCATTTGAAGAAGATTAGCTCTAATTAGAGCATAAATCACACAAAAAATGATAATAGACAAGTTTACATACCTCTAGGAAGACAATGAAAGCAAAAATCAAGAGAAACGGGTGAAAATCGGGGGTTCTTGGATGATTTCAGAGAGTTCCGAGCGTTTTCGAAGGTTGGGGTTTTGAGAAAAGTGAATGTTTCTACAATTTTAACACCAGGCGCGCATGAAGCCCAATGCACGGTCGTGCATTGGGTTATATGGCCGTGAAATGCCCCAAGTGGACCAATTTTGACTTTTTTTAAATTACTTGAAAAATAGTATCTTAAAAATAAATTAAATAAATTTTTAATTAATAGATTAATCAAAAATAATTTAGATTTTATTAAAATATTAACTTATTTAACAATATTAAAATAAAATGGTCAAGGGAGATCGTCACCATCAAAGATCCCGATTATACGTTAGAAAACTTATCTTGATTATCGGCATCCAATTTCAAAGCATTAAACTTGTCATCATCGAAAATAAAGAAGAAGATAAAATTTTAACACGTAAAACCGTTTGAAAATGTTACACCTATTTTAAAGTGCTTTCGAATGTCGGCACTTGCATCCATTGACTTCTCTTAGCAATAATTCCTAGATTGCGATCCTTAAAAGTTCCTGCAAAGACAGATTAACTAACACAAGTACCAAAATAGTAGTAAAAATAAAAAATAGAAAGGAAAAATAAAGTAGGAATAAAACAAAAATAAAATAATAATGAAAATAAAAATAAAAGGGAAATTAAAGTAGAAATAAAACAACAGTAAATTAGAAATAATCAGTCCAACGACTTAGATCTTTCGTAGAATTACCGTGTCCCCGGCAGCAGCGCCAAAAACTTGATAGCGTGCTGTTAGTAGTAATAAATATATTATATTTAGAGCTACACAAAATCAGGTTTTAAATTTATAAATTAAAATGATAATTACTTTAACTAAACACACACACAATAGGCAAGTGTAACTATCGCAACGTAGTATAGTTTGGGTAAGAACCAAGTATCGAACCATGAACACGGATCCCGTACTCAACCCTCGCTATTGTCTAACTAGGATAATAAGTTGGAAAATGGGTTTTGCTTTAAAAGGAAAATAAAAAGATAAGGAATGTAATTAGAAGTATTATCCCGTTTAAAGTGTTACTCTAGTTGTTATCCCTTGTTAATTAATGCTATATTTAAAGTAAGGTTGGTCATAGTTACTAGTACTAACCCTTTCGATAGAGGAGTTAGCATTTTGTAACGGAACAGTTGATACGGTCGGCCAACTGTTCCTTAATGAATCTCCGGACCCTGAACGGGGTCTCAAGTCCGCCGGTTATCTCGTGATTCATTATTCGGACTACAATTATCCAATGACTGACGTACGCCATGTCTTGTAACTTCTTCCGGTAAGTCGGAATGCCCGACTTCCTCCAAAGGTACTTTATGAACGCTCGGACCTAACAAATTATGTTCTTAAATAGTTGTCTTTACTTATAATATTATTTTAAATAAATAAGACTTTCATTCTCAAGATCAAACCCCATGGCTCCCGCTAGAAGTCCTCTACAAGCCGACACGAGAGAAGTAAAGAAATACCGACACAAACCGCCCGGTCTGGTCTGGGCTCAAACGGCTTGCTGAATACCCAAACCTCCAATCAACCCATAATATTAAATCTATACTAACCGGTCGTTGCTAGCACCAAGATTTGTATATTACAAACTCGAATAAGCTTTCCAAACAAAAAGTCTTGTTTAAGTAACTCACAAGTTTTAAGATTATTAGTTTTGTTTAAAGATCACTTATTCTTGTCTTTTTAAGATAACTCATAGTAAAGACTTTAAAAACATAACATACTAAAAATACTTCATTAATTAATTAAAGTTCAACCAACTCGAGAAACACAAGAGGACTAGTCATAAATGACCATACAAGTGACTCCACTAACCCTTAGATAATGTGTGGAAGTATTCCAACACCAAGGGAGAATGGGTATAGGTTGTCTTTTGATTACTCGAACGAGAAGAAACATTCATATTACAAGACTTTAAAAAGGAAAATAAACAAGAAAGAAAAAACGGACCAAAACCGAGAGAGTTCCGGCTCTTAGCAAAGCACTAAGGCCTTCCCTACTCTGGATCTTGGACACCAAAAACACTAGAATGAGCTTGCTATTTATAGGCAAAGATTTTGGCAATGCACGGCATGCATTGGATTGCACGGGTATGCAAAATACCCTTTTCTTTCACGTGTGGAATCTGGCAGCTTTAAGGAGGACAGAGAGGGATTTTTGGATTGGCACAATGCACGACCGTACAATGCCCTAAAATCCTCCATGTTGACCTTTTGACTTCCAGAGTAGATCTCCTGTTCGTTCAATTGACTTTCGAATGCTGATATCACCTTGATTTTGAGTAATTTCTTCATGTTTTTGCATATCCAAGTCAATTATCCTGTTGTGACACAAATAGATGAATTAAGTATCAATTATTATCATATTATCTATAATTGTGATGAATTTGGGGATAATTATGCGTGCAAAACATGTATAATTTACGTCATATCACGGGTGCATAATTTTCATCAACTATTACAAAGTTTAGCATTAAGAACATTGGGTTTGGGGCACAACTTCAACGTCGGGTTTTGGTTACGGGAGCTCATGGTAGTAATAATCGACTTACACTATTATTTTAATTAATGATAGTGGTACAACATTGTTCGGGTGAACAATACACAACTAGAAATCTTGTGGTCGAAAGGAAAACTATTCAACTAAACCTGTGAAATCACCAACTTTATGTTGACTTTTTAAGCTTGTTTTCTCAGGTAACTAGAAACATGGGATAGAGGGCATGCATGCACGTAGATCATCTTTTGGAGTTTTCCTGTTATAACCTAGGAGCATCTAGGTCATAGCCGACAAACTTGATGTTTAAAAAGCCGTACACTTGGTTATAAGTGCGGTACTTTTGCATGTAATGTCTTAAAACAATTTGTGATTTCTGTAATGTCTAAAACCTTTGATTATGAATGCATCTAGAAGTCGTTTGTTGTAATCAAAGGCTATGAACACCATGGATCGTTACGCCCCGTGTTTCCGCCCTAGGCGGGGTGTGACAGTTTAAAAACCGGTTTTTATAACATTGCCTTATAGGGTTATACAAAGGCCAGGTATTTTGTCAAATCATTTCTGACTACAGATCATATCCCCACCAACATCAATCGTATGGAAAACCTTCTCCAAAACATTTCAGCAAGCAGTGGGGAAATGCAATCGAGAAAATGCTGAGTTGATTGGGATAGGGAGGTTCGTAACCATTGTTAAGGCTGAAAAATGTCCTTTACATTCCTGGAAATACTATTATTTCCATCTATCTTATTTAAACAAATTATATCATAACTCGCTTTGTTCTCGATTCACAACATTTCTCGATGCACTTTGTGCATAAGGCTGTTTCCTACTACTCAAACTAATGCAAATTATATCATAAACAAATTATATCATAACAAATTATATCACTGGTTATAGTCTTCAAAACACACATTTCTATTTTCACAAACGATACGCGATATTTCATAACCTTGAAGTCATTAGTTCGAGCCGTTGGAAACAGCCTTCTACACAAAGTGTAGGGTAAGGTTGCGTACATCATATTGTGAAGCGTCCGGCCCCTACGCAAATCAAATCACAGCGCCATCGTAAAATCATCACCAGTGATTCGTACGTGACCGTTAGCGTCGGCGGAGCCACCGTTGCACAAACTCGTGAGATATCCAGGTCTCAAAACCCTATCTGGAACGAGCATTTTGTCACGTCGCTCGCGCATTCGGCATTGAAATTGGAGTTTCAGGTGAAGGACGATGATGTATTAAGAGCGTATTTGATCGGCGTTGTCACTATTCCTGCCGAGAGAGTAATGTCCGGCGGGTTAATCGACGATTGGTTCGCTATAATCGGTCCGAGTGGTAAACCGCCTAAACCTAACGCTGCAATACAGTTACAGATCAAATTCACCTCCTGTGATGAGCGCAATAAGGGAGATGCAATTGATACCGATGAGGGTTACTTATATCAGAATGCATCCCTGAGGGTAAAATGGACATTTAACTTGTTTTCTAACAGATTTGTGACCGGCGTTAGCCTCAGGGACTCAATAGAAGAAAAAATGAAACCACATGGACTCAGAGGTCGAAATTTCAAACTTAGGGACCCAAAGTGTAGATTGGAGTAAACTACAGGGACGAAAATTACAGTTTACTCTAAATGAAATATTAAATAGTTAGTAATGAAGTTTATGAAATATAAAGGAAATATTAAATAGTAACAAAAATTTAAGAGTTAATAAAAGAAATATTAAATAGTTAGTAATGAAGAAAAATAAGCATAAAAAATAATCTTATGCTCACAGAATTGTAACACGTACCGCAACCAGTTATTTATTTATTAGGTATAGATATCTCATGATAAAATTTAGTATATGTTATAAATGCAAACTATTTTATGACCCAGCCTGACATTATGGGTTTTATGTTTCATCTTATATTGTGTATATATATATATGATGTATCTCATACTTGTGATTACTCCCTAATGAATGAATATTGTTCCCTTCTCATTTTCTCTCTATTATATTTCACGTTATCAGCACGGTCGCTTAAAAATTCCTCTCCAACACCAATATAAAACACCGTCTTGAAACTTGCTTCGGTGATATCTCCTGTCACCATACCGGAAATGTTCAATGCATTTATTTTATCCGTGCACTTTGATTGAAACAGTGGAGCTTCACCGAAAGAAAAAAGAAAAAGGAACAAATGTGAAATGGCCTCCACTGGTTTTCCGCCAAGACGTAGTGGAACCATCACCACCACTCCAGCCTTTCATCAGTTCCAGGTATTTGATTTTAGCTTGATTCGTGAAGCATGCAATCAGGTAACAAATCTTATTCCCTGTTGTTTATTTACATCATATGAAGAAGAAATATGATTAGTACCTTCTCGATTTTTTTAAGCTTTACGATTTAGTTTTTAAAAGAAACAAGCAACGTGACCGGAGAATATTATTTGGCCATTAGAATGTAGTTCAGATGTGTTTTAGTGCACATAAAGATATACTAAACCACAATAGAAATTATAGTACCTGTAATATCGTGTTTCAATCACGATTCGTACTGGAGTCTAGACACATAAATTGGCAGTTGATCCAATCCTTGAAGGGACCAGTCTGTTAGCTGAAGTGTTTTTGTCCTCCGATTCGTAACCACTAAAAGTGATGACAAAAGCAGCGGTGGAAAGAAACTTGTATTTTCTCCATGAAATCCAAAGGAAAATTAAAACACCCCTCGTACGATATTCCGGTCACCAGTTGTATAGCTGTAACAGTCCGCACGCCGAACTCGGAAACCACCACACCCGGAGATGGGCCTTAACATCCGGAAGTCCACTGTTACAGGTGGAGTTTTCGCCAGAAACGCGCCCCTTAACAAATCTGAGTAACGCTTTGGCAAAACTGTCGGCGAAATTGACGGTGAGGTTACAGGGAAGTTTCAATTTATTATGAACTCAATTTTGACTTGGTCAAAACAGCTGGCAAAAATCCTGGTCGGTTGCAGCGGTTGAATGAAATGGAGATGACGTCTTATATAAATTCGTTCTTTAAGTTACTTATAATATTTTAAATCGATAAATTTAAAACTTAATTAAATATAACTCATATATTTAATTTTATATAACTTAATATCCAAAATTTGTATTTCAGATTTTGATTAACAAAATATTGATATATTAAAATGGGATTTTGATGTCTCATATTATCATTCGTACTAATTTAACGAAATATAGGGTGTGATTTATAACCTCAAGGATCTAAACTTTTATTTATCGAGAACTTGAAGTTCTAGACAAAGATATACGTTTAATCATAAAGTATCTTTTTCCATACTTAAGATTGTCGCCCTCGACATCTCCGTAGGCAACTACATCCCCCGAACTCTGGATGCCAAGATTCACTTAATGACAAATAGTCTGAAGGGGATAATCCATGATAGGAACAAGGCTTCCCTCCAATCCAATGCTAATATCGTGATCTTTCTCCACCACCACATCCCCAAAAACCTAAGAAGGGAACACCTCCCCATTGAGGATTTTCTTGACGTGTGGAGGAACATCAAAGACATGCTTGATCACCAGAAGTTGGTCCTTCTCCTAAATCTCGCTACAAATATTCTCCATCAAGAATAAAGGATTTTAAGTCGGTTAGCAACTACAATTTAGCTCGTCTCAACATTACCTCTGAGTTGAAATTATATGGAGAGAACATCATGGATGTTGCCATGTGCGACAAGACACTCTCCACGTATCACACTCATAACATCCTCATGTCATAGCAATACCGAGAATATGTCTTCCCGAATAGCGACCAACTGGTGTTAGTTCATTACCTAAAGCGAATACGCCTACCATTCATTTCAATACCGATGGAGGAGAAAAGGCTTTACAGACCCAATAAAGGCCGTGGACATGGACGAAACAACCGAGGTGGAGGTCAAAAAATGGAAAGAAAATATACGCTACAAATACGAAATGATCAATCATACCGTAGTCTGGTTGAGTTTTATCATAAATCAACGAAATACAAGGGAATAGTGGTTGAACCAAACCTCATCAGGGCACCCTTATAGCCCCGCTATCCCCCTTTCATTTGGATATTATTGTTTAGCCATCACCGATGAAAACATGGTAAATAACAATGTTTGTAACCTATTGAATACCCCAGAAGATTATGGTTATCTTACCTACCAGGTACCAAAGTTATGTCATAATACTCTAGTAGAGTTATTGTAACCATCGACAATGAATGTCTAGCATATAGCGGCACAACTAACACTATCATAAAACACATAAAAAAAATCTTATCTGTTGTCTCCAGCAGAGACACTTATTGTACCTATTTCATGTGTTAGTGACCTTATTGAATGCTCCAGAAGAGCATAGTCACAAAACTATTAGAAGAAATGTCTTATATTATAGTAAATTCTAAAAAAAATTTAACAATAGACTCGACGATTATCACATTGAAACTGTGACAAAAAACGATATTGGATATCTCCAAATTACAAACATGACCAGAAGACCATACTAGAAAATTAAAGGTTTTATGACCTAGAAATATACTGCACAAATAATCTAATAAAAATAAAATATGGTGAGTAACCAGAAGTTACTAGCCAAAGATATTTTTCGTCATACAACATGACCAAATAGGTCCCATAAAGTCTATGCCCCAGACATCAAAAATCTCACAAACCTGGATGCCATTATGGGGCATCTCATTCTTCGACGAAATGTTGCTCGCCCTCTGGCAAGTGTCACAAGCACGGATCATCTCATGAGCGTCCCGAAAGATGGTAGGCCAGAAGAAACCAACGTCAAAGACCTTATTCGCAGTCAAGGTATCTCCATGGTGTCAAAGACCTTCTTCGCAGTCAAGCTGGGAAGTCACTCGCATCACACATAATCTCAAATGGCAACTCCCAGTCAGGAGCCACCATGATAGGGGCATTCACCAACTTCTCCTTCAACAATATGAATGCTTTGAGGCACTCGTCGGAGAACACAAACTGGGCTTCCTTTTCAAGAAGCTGGGTCATCGGTCAAGCAATCTTAGAAAAATCTCTAATGAAGCGTCTATAAAAGCCCGCGTGACCAAGGAAACTCCAAATAGATTTCCCAGAAGTAGGCGGCGGGAGCTTAGATATAGTATCAATCTTAGCTCGATCAACCTCAAGCCCCACGCGTGAGATGTTGTGCCCAGGCACAATGCCCTCCTTCACCATGAAGTGACATTTCTCCCAATTCAACACTAGATTGGCCTCCTTACATATGCCCAACACCCTCTTCAGATTCCCGAGACAATGATTGAAGGAACTCCTAAACAGAGAAAAATCATCCATGAAAAATGGCCACCATACAATGCTGGAACATGGCCGCAGCATTACATAATCTAAAGGGCATCCACCGATAAGCAAATGTGCCATAGGGACATGTGAATGTCGTGTTCTCCTGGTCCTCATGAGCTATCAGGATCTGAAAGTAGCCAGAGAAGCCATCTAGGAAATAGTGGAACATCTTCCCCGAAAATCTCTCCAACATCTAATCAATGAACGTGAGGGGAAAATGGTCGTTCCTTGTAGCATCATTGAGTTTGCGATAATCGATGTAAACTCGCCAACCTGTGACTGTACGAGTAGGAATCAACTTATTCCTCTCGTTGGTGATAACAGTCATACCTCCCTTCTTGGGGACAACCTGAACTGGGCTAACCCAAGGCGAATCAGAAATGGGATAAATCAAACCAGTGTCAAGTAGCTTAATAACCTCTTTCTTCACCACCTCCTGCATGTTCGGGTTCAACCTCCTCTTGTGCTGCACAACTGGCCTGAACTCATCCTCCATAAGGATCTTATGGGTACAAAAAGAGGGATTAATTCCCTTAATATCCATAAACCTCCATGCAATCGCCTGCTTGTGCTGTTTGAGCACCTCTAATAGCCTCTCTTTCTCATCACTCGTCAAATCAGAGGCGATAATAACGGGTAGTCGAGACTCACCATCTAAAAAGGCATACTCCAAATGGCTCGGGAGTTCCTTAAGCTCAACAGGTGGTAGGTCCTTTTAGGACATAGTTTGTAATGACAAAAGCTTTGTAATAGTTTAGATCTAATGTCTTTATGTTTTTGAAATGTAAAATGTTCTAAGTGTTTATGCAAGTTATGCTAGAGGCGAACTTGTTAAGTTCGCCTAGTCTAACAGAGGCGAACTTGTTAAGTTCGCTTAAGTCTATCTGAGGCGAACTTGTTAAGTTCGCTTAGTCTGTTAGAGGCGAACTTGTTAAGTTCGCCTAATGCAGGTCAGATGTTTATATATAGATGTTTACAGAGTCAATAGCAGATAAAGAACAGAGTTGAACGATTTGGTATGATTGAGTCTGTAAACTCTATTGAGAATTGGAATACAAGCGTGAATGTTATTTACTTGATTGTCTCTATTGTCTTTTGTGTATGCAATCGTTGATTCGTTGGATTCCGCACATCGAGTTAACGACACGTCTTATCACGAGAACGATCCGTAGAAGTGCCATGAGGACCTACAAGTGGTATCAGAGCCTATGCTCGTGATTCTTGGTGATTCTAGACGGTTTTCTATACAAATTGACAAGAAATTCATCATCTTTGAAATTTTCATTTCCATGGAGTTTTCAAGCTTAATTTGGTTCTGATTTGGTGTTTTTGAAGAGGATTTTGAAGAAATTGATCCGATAGAAAGATTCTAATTGAGAAATTACACAATCCTACGGTTTGATTTTAACTAATTCCTTCAAATAAGTGAATTATGGAGTTTTATATTGATTTCTGGTTCGCGGTTTCTGGACTGAACTGTTCTTGATTTTGATTTTGTTGAAGCAAGTGAACTTGCTGATTTGGTGTGCAGACGAACTTAGCAGGCGAACTTGTCAAGTTCGCTTCTCACAAATTAGGCGAACTTATTTTTAGACGAACTTAATCAGATTTTCTGGATTCTGGTTAAGCGAACTTATTAAGTTCGCTTGGGTATCACAGAAGCGAACTTATTATCTTCGCCTAAGGGTAGTGGGTGTTCAACACTTGGAAATTTTTCAGGAAAATGGCAAATATGGTACAAGTAACGAATATGTTCAATTATGATAATGAGATTGGTACATCTCAAAAACCGCCAAAGTTGTTGAATCTTGCTGATTATTCTAATTGGAAAGATTGGTTTGATCAGTTCGTATCTTTTACTGATACCAGTCTATGGATTCCTATTTTAGTAGGTTATACGCATCCGAGTTATTCGTGGATGGGAAAGGATGATGTTCCAAAGCCGGTGTCAGCGTTAACTACTGAAGAAAAGTTGCTGTTTGATAGGGAAAAGAAAGTGATGGCAAGTATTTCGATGTCTCTTCCGAAGGAAATATATCACAGTTTCAAACAATTCAAGTCTTCTCAACAACCGTGGGAAGCATTACAGAAAAGATGTGAAGGTAGTTTGGATGTAAAGAAGAGTAGAAAAGAGCTACTGAAGAAGCAATTCTTGGTCTTCAAACATTTTCAAAATGAATCCTTGGATGATCTTGCTACCAGATTCTATCATCTGCTTAGTGAACTGTCGAGTGCTTCTGTGGTGTATGAGACTGAAGAAATTATTGATAAGTTGTTGGAGGCATTACCATCAAAATTTGATGTGTATACGGTTTTGATAAAAGAAAATATCAAGTACAAAACCATGTCTCTTGAAGAAGTTCTTGGGAAGATTCAATCGCATGACCTGAATATGAAGAAGAAAGAGACTAACATGGAGCATATCCAAGATCCTTCAATGTATTTTGCCAAGACTTCTGGTAAAACTGGTATAGGAGTTGCATTCTTTTCTGGCGATGCTCAAGATTCTTCTAATGATCAGTGTTCTGGAGTTCCTATTCATTCTGGTCATTCTAGTCATTCTGGATTTTCTGCAACAACAGCTTCTACATCTTCTGGATCTCATATAAATCAAAAGGTTGCTGATGATTATCTAGCTATGTTTTCCTCATTCATGGCTTCGTATGAGAATTTTATTGGAGGGAAAATTCATGATCCTGAGGTTATTGAAGAAGATTTCAGACAGATTGACCCTGTTGATCTGGAAGAAATGAATATCCAATGGAATATGGCCATGTTGATGCGTCAAGCATATGATTTCTTAAAGAAAACTGGCAGAAAGTATATTGGATCTAATAGTCGATCACGCATGGGATTTGATAAAACCAAAGTGCGTTGTTATAACTGTCAAGAGTATGGTCACTTTGCTAAAGAGTGTGTGAAGCAAAAGGTTGAGTTTGATTTTCAGAAGAAGCAGAATAATTTTAAGAAAATCGTAATCAGTCACATGGTTCATCTTGAAATTCAAATCATGCATCTGCATCATCGGCATTGGTTGCTCAGAACGATGAAAACTATGACTGGGGTATTCATCTAGAAGATTTAGTGGGTGCTGTAAGTCAAGCCTTTGTAGCAGAAATTCATTCTGAAAAATCAGAAGAGGTGATTGATGATGACAGTTCGAGTGATGGTGAAAGTGTGCATATTGTTGATAAAGAGATAGAACACGTGCAGAATATTGATTATGATGTTGCATCAGGTGTTGCTGAAGATGATATTTTTTTAACACAAAATGCTTCAGATGGTGCTGATTCAGAGAATATTCTCATTGCCAAAGTTTTCATGGCAGACATGTCTGATCCGTCAAAGGTAAAAGACTCCGTTTGTCATATTTACTGTTCTAACTGCATTACTGTAAAAGATAAATTGCAAAAGGTCATGGATGATAATACAAACTTGATTTGTGATATGATATCGATGCATTCAGTTAATCAGAAACTGAAAGATAATGATAAATTGTGCATCGATAGAATTGAGTCTTTGAAAAGAGACTTAAATTTCTCTGGGATTAAAATATAAAGAACAAGCTTATCATCTGGATATGGCTTATGCTGGGATCGAAAAACGAAATGAAGTTGTTGCTCAAAAGAATAAAAAATTTTCTGACAAAGAGTCTGAGGTGATCAAACTTCATAGAAAAATGGAAAAGTTTGAAAATTCATCAGTTGTTTTGAATTATTTTAATGCTAATGCTGATCCTACTAAGAGAGTTGCTGGGATTGGATTTGTTCCTCTACCATTTAATGCAAATTATGTGGTTGAACCTGAAATCATACATGAAGAGGAAATAGATCCAAAAACAGTGTTGAAAGTCAATCCGGTAACTGGTGAGGATATGGTTTATGAATCTGATTCTGAGGATGAGGTATTTGATGAGAAGAAGGTCGAAGGTATTCCAAAAGAGGTGAAACTTGATGAACCAATAGTTGTGAAAACTGTTACTCGTGATAGATGCATTCTGACTTAACCTAATGAGGTGAAAGTTGTTACACCTAAACTTTCTCCAATTTTACAGTCAAGTGGTTTTGTCGCTGCTGGTCATCAAAAGGTGCATTCATCAAAGGTGCCTACACATGTTTATGTTTCGAAAATCTTCTGAAGCTTATTTCTCTGATGGCTCCTCAAACTCAAAGAATACTTCTTATTTCATAACTTATAAAGAGAGAAGAGTTTATTTTCATTGCAACGAGGGTGGTCACATTCTGGTCAATTGTCCTTATAAGAACCAGGGCAAATTGAAGACTGTTCCTTCACAACCAAAAGTGGTGAAGATTCTGAAAAGAACAGATGAGGGAAAGTCATCATTTAGTTTGGAGAAAAATATGTCCTGTCGCTCTTTTGTTAAATCCTCTGGATTTAAACAGCAGGATAAATTGAATTCTAAATCATTTGTTTGTCAAGAGAAACTTGAGATTCCTCATGTTAGAATTTCAAAAGATTCTCACTCTGAAGTTAAATTGTCTAGACCACAAAGGAGAAGACGAAAGAGAAAATTGAAGAAAATTTTGGAAACATCTGAATCTGATAATATTATATCAAATAATGCTTTTCAAAATAATCAAAATGTGTCTTCTTTGAAAAAGTTTGATGGTGAAACTTCTATTCCAAAGGTTAATGATAACATTGATTGGGAATTGCTAGAAGTTGTTTATTTTGATCAATCTGGACGACCCAAGACCACAATGGCTTGGGTTCCTATTTCTAACTGATTTTCGTTGTTTATGTAAGGACAACCAAGGAGGACTATCAACAATACATGGTATGTGGATAGTGGTTGCTCTCGACATATGACAGGGAATATTAGATTGCTTGAAGATGTTAAAGATATTGATGGAGGTAATGTCGCTTTTGCGGGTAATAAAGGCGGGTACATAACTGGACAGGGTATGTTAAAGAATGAAAAGGTCAAATTTGAGAAGGTGAATTATGTGGAGCAGCTTGAACACAATCTTTTGAGTGTATCACAAGTTTGTGACAAGAAGTTTTCATTCCATTTCAATGATGCTGAGTGTTATATCTTGAAACCGGGTTTCGTTATTCCTGACGAATGGATTCTCATGAAGGCTCCGAGGAGAAATGACACGTATGTCCTTGACATGAGTGTCGCTACTACAACGGATTCAATTCATACATGTTTACTCTCCAAGGCGTCGGAATCAGATTCTATTTTGTCGCACAGGAAGCTAGCTCACATCAACTATCGGAAGATGAACTATATTGTTAAGAATGATCTGGTTCTTGGTATTCCAAAGATGAAATTCTCAGTTCCTGATGATTGTATTCCTTGAAAGAAGGGGAAACAACGAAAGAAATCACACAAATCTAAATCGAAGAATTCTATCGTAACTCCTTTGGAGCTGCTGCATATGGATTTGTTCGGTCCGATTAGTATCAGAAGCATTGGTGGAAAATCGTACTGTTTGGTAATAACGGATGATTTTTCCAGATTTTCATGGGTTAAGTTTCTTTCTTCTAAAGTTGAAACCACTGAGTTGGTACAATACTTAATCCTGAGTTTGGAGAATTTGTTCAATCCGAAGGTCAAAAGAATTTAGAGTGACAATGGTAGCGAGTTTAAGAATAGCAAGATGGGCTTATTCTGTCTACAAAAGGGAATTCATCATGAATTCAGTGCGCCATATGTTCCTCAACAAAACGGTGTTGCTGAACGAAAGAACAGGACGTTGGTTGAAACGGCACGCACGATGCTTGCAGATTCTAAGCTTCCGGTTACTTTTTGGGCTGAAGCTGTGAATACTGCGTGTCACGTTTTGAACAGGGTCTTGACCGTCAAGCGACACAACAAGACTTGCTACGAGTTACTGAATAATCGAAAGCCGAATCTGGATTATTTACTACCTTTTGGTAATCCTTGCACCCTGTTGAAAGTTAGAGATGTCCCAACCAAGTTCAGTGCTAAAGCTATTGAAGAGATTTTTTTGGGGTATGTTGCAAATTCTACTACCAAGAGGGTTTATAACAAAGAGACACGCCAAGTTGAAGAATGGTTCCATATTGACTGTTCAAATCGGTCTTTACCTCAAATGGCGATTGGACCAGATTGGGCATTTGATTATGAAAACTTATTCAAGTCTTTTCATTTAACTTCTAATATTTCTCCTGATGAAGCTGATGTTCTCTATGATTCATGTCAGGATGCACAGCACAATGGCTTTCTACCAAATGCAGTTCCACATTCATCGGTTCTTTCTACTTCTGCTCCCGATCCTAATGTTGCTTCTTGTTTGGGACTACAAGATTCAGAAGGTGAGGAAGACAATGTTATTTTTCAAGATTCTTCTGCTGATCCTTTGTTGGGTGATGATTCATTACCTTCGACACAAGATTCGGGGGAGATTCCTACAAATTTAGACTCGAAAATTCCAATTAATCATGATTTGTCTTATCAATCTGATACAACTCATGTTGAAGTGTTTCCGGTTCCTGAGGTTGCTTCCATCAAGGAACTCAAAGATCATCCGGTGACAAATATAATCGGGAATTTGCGGGATGGAGTGAAAACACGTTCTATTGTTGACAATACTTGTTTGTATACATGTATTAAAGATTCTGGTGTTCTTGATGATTGCTCACATTCATGTTTTATTTCTTAGGTCGAACCCAAAAATGTTGAAATGGCTTTAAATGATAACAATTGGATAGAGGCCATGCAGGAAGAACTTGCTCAGTTTGACAAACTTAAGGTTTGGAACCTTGTAGATCTTCCGAAGGGTGTGTATCCGATTGGTACTAAATGGGTGTTTAAATGTAAGAAAGACGATCGAGGTGCGTGGTAAGAAACAAGGCAAGATAAGTTGTCCAGGGTTTCAATCAACATGAGGGAATTGATTACACCGAGGCTTATGCGCCTGTTGCGAGGCTTGAAGCTATACGACTGTTTCTGGCTTTTGCTTCTTATAAAGGTTTTAAGGTGTTTCAATTGGATGTGAAAAGTGCATTTTTATATGGAAAGGTCAAGGAGGAGGTTTATGTTTGTCAGCCGTCGGGTTTTGAAGATCCACTTAATCCGAATATGGTTTTCAAGCTTGATAAGGCCCTTTATGGTCTTCATCAGGCTCCTCGAGCGTGGTATGAAACATTGTCCACACATCTTTTGGCAAATTATTTTGTTCGTGGCAAGATTGAATCAACCTTATTCATAAAGAAATCAGGGGGAGATTACCTACTGGTGCAGATATATGTGGACGATATTATTTTTTGCTCAACAAATGAAGGGTTATGCAAAGATTTTGAGAGTGTTATGAAGTCGAAGTTTGAAATGTCAGCTATGGGAGAGTTATCGTTTTTCTTAGGTTTACAAGTAAATCAAAAGGAAGATGGTTTCTTTATTCATCAGTCCAAGTATGTCAAAGACATCTTGAGCCGGTTCAAGAATGAGGACTGTACCCCATATGATACTCCGATTCCGGTCAATCATAAGTTGAATTCTGATCAGGATGGAAAAGATGTGGATTGTCGACTTTACAGGGCAATGATTGGATCTCTCATGTACTTAACCGCTTGAAGGCCAGATATAATGTTCGCTGTGTGCATCTGTTCCAGATTCCAGGCAAAACCAAAAGAATCTCACTTAATAGCTGTAAAAAGAATCTTTCGTTATTTGAAAGGAAAACAAAGATTGGGACTATGGTATGCACATGGTTCTAACTTTGATTTCAATGCTTATACTGATTCTAATTTTGGTGGTTGTTGTTTGGACAGGAAATCTACAACAGGTGGTTGCCAGTTCTTGGGTAATCGACTTGTTTCCTGGCAATGCAAAAAGCAAACCACAGTCTCAATTTCTACATGCGAAGCAGAATACATCGCTGTTGCAAGTTGTTGTTCACAGATCCTATGGATACAACAGCAATTAAGAGATTACGGTTTGAATTTCACAGGAACCCCTATGCTTATTGATAATAATGCTACAATGTCTATAACTAATAATCCTGTTAAGCACAGTAAAACAAAGCACATTGAGATTAGATATCATTTTATTCGTGATTGTGTAGAGAAAAGGTTGATTGAGCTGGTAAAGGTTCACACTGATGATAATTTTGCTGATTTGTTTACCAAGGCATTTGATCGTACCAGGTTTGAATTTCTAATCAAAATGATAGGTATGATCAATCCCGAATAAAATTTTTCAAAATCAGATTTTCATGGAAAATTTTGTTTTTAATTTCTTTTATTGCTTTATTACATTTCTGCATTTTAAATTTTCAGTCAAAAAGTTTTTAATTTATAAAAAGTCAAAACAAAGTGAAAAATATAAAATTTGACATCATTTGAAGTTAGAGAAGAAATGATAGTACATCAGTGATTAGTTCATTTCACACGACCTTAGTAGACCTTTAATATATGATTGTTTAAAGTAAGTTGATTTGATCTGAATTTCAAAGTCTGCATAAATGAGAAATGATAGTGTTTCGAATGCTCTAATCTTGATAATCTGTTTATTAATTTGTGTATGAGTTTTGAAACTTAAATTGTCAATAGACTAGAAGCGCTTTGAAACTAATAGTAGTGTGAAAATTAAATATGATATGACTACATCTGTGATTTGAATACATTATATGCCTGGGTGTGTGTGTAAAAGATCATTATCAGATAAAGAATATATGGTTTTAACGAATTTCATGAGACCAATATCGAATTATATCTTTAGCACAAATCTATTTCAGTTCACATTACTGCCCATGCCCCGAAAAACATGCAATGTATTGTTGAACTAAGATATGCTTTCAAAATTTGTTGAAACATATATTCGCCTTTGGATTAGTTAGATACATCATCTAGTCTGACTCCATTGAATCTTATCCAGATAATAGTTGGATCCTCATATCTGAATCTGTTGATTCTCATTATACAGCCAATTCATTAGGATCTTCTTATTCTGAATCATCATGATTCTTATATCCTTTGGGATCTGCTTCTATTCTTGTGCTAAATGAGATAATTTCATCTTGAAAATTGATCTAATCTTAAAATAAACTGTATATGTCTTGAAGATAGTGCAATTTTATATTTCTGTTTGGCATATATGTGGGGTACACGATGTTTTTCATCTAAATGGTATTAAATCACATGAATTTGGAGAATAAACGCTTATAGTTTCAAATCATATAATATTGACAAATTTAAGAATTCATGCTTTATATTACAAATTCGGTATTAATAATTGAGTATTTCATAACCTGATCTCATTTATTTTGAAATTTATCGCGTATCATTTCAAATATTGTTCAAATACTGAAAAGAATGTATACAAATGAAAAAGGTGTAAAGCTCACAATAATGAGTTGGATTGTTTCATATCATAGGTTACCCTTGGTTATTGCTAAAATGTGTGATGAACTACTCAGATACTGATATGATCTTCTTACTCATGATGTTCATTCAAAAGTATGTGATTTCAGTTTATTCAGATAAAAATTCAAAAATATGTGATTCCGTTTGTACAGATAAAAATCCAAAAATATGTGATTTCGTTTGTATAGATAAAATTCAAAAAGATTTTGTTTTTTATTTTCCATGAAAATTCTAAGCTTTGATTAAATTGTTCGGGATTGGATCGAATACATGTTGCTGAAGGAAGTTCAAGAAGTGACGGGTTGAAAGTTGGTAAAAATTTGATCAAGGGAAAAGTTGAAGTCATTATGTTCGCCTGTTGTTGGTGAAGCGAACTTATTATGTTCGCCTAGGGCTTGTTAAGCGAACTTAAAAAGTTCGCCTAAATAAGCGAACTTAATCTGTATAAGGTTTTGTCCAGGCGAACTTAATCACTCATCTTCTTCAAACTTTCAAGCGAACTTGTTCTGTGTGTCGAAATTTTTTAAAATTTTCAAAATCAGTGGTTGTAGGGTTGTTTATCAATTTATTCTTGTTCGGATTTGAAATACGAACTTGACTAAGGTATTTTCATCGAATTTCATTCGTTTAATTGTGAGAAAATTACCCTTTTCAGTCGATTTCATCGTTATTGTCATCGAGACTGTTTGCCCTAAAATTGATGCTTATTTTGACTTAAATCTACAAATTTAGTGTTGTATTTGTTTCGTGCGTGCTAGTAGATGTCCTTCCTTTGGTTAATTCTGGGTTACATCATCGATTAAACGATATTTGATTTCTGTTTGGAATTTGAAACGGCAGACTAGTTCAGGCGAACTTGTTCAAGCGAACTTGTCTAGGCGAACTTAATAAGTTCGCCTCTTGCAACACTAATCGAACTTATTAAGTTCGCCTAGGGGTCAGAAGGGTTTTTGGACTTGTTAAATTTTTTTTGGTTTTTTGAAATTTTTAAAATTTTTTTTTTGTTTGGTTTGTTTTTGTTTCAAATTTTTTTGTGTTTGTTATTTGTCTAATATGTTTGTTGTACAAATATTTTTCAGATGGCTCGTCGTGTCGAATACAAACATAACCAGGTGGCATTGTTAGATCCTAACATGTCAGAGGTCGTAAACTTTCAAGGAATTATTGGATTTCTAAATCGTTCACGACTTCGTGTCGCATTATCTGCATATCCATACATAAGTCTGGTGTATATTCAGCAATTTTGGGACACAGTTCATCAAGATACTGACGTAGAACCTCATGTTCTTTGTGCCACTGTAAACAATACGGAGATTGCAATATTGGAAGAAACTATTCGTGCTGCTCTTGCTCTAGGTGGTGCTGCTGATGATCCTATATCATATCCTAGTACATTGATTATGGGATGCTTTCCGAGGATGGGTTACCGTGGAAGACCTAATGATACACAAGCTCGTAAAGGTGGTTTGGTTGGTGAATGGAGATATTTCATGCATGTGATTATCCAATGCCTATCTCCTCGTAAAGCTGGTACAGATGGATTAAAGACTGCTCTTCAAGCTACTATGGTAGCTTTGAATTTGAACAAGCGGTTCAATTTTGCACATTATGTTTATCGGGAGATGGTTATGCAAATCACACTTGCTGAAGGTCAAGGATTTTTTATGTATCCTAGGTTTACTCAGATGATTCTGAATCATCTTCTTCCTGATCTCCCACAGCATCCGATTCGATTAACTTTGACTCCGATGTCCAAGCGTATCTTTATTGATTGCACTAAGGTGAAACAACAGAATGCAACGTTGATTCCTGTTAATACTCCATTGTTTGGTCACTTAATCAATCCTGATTATGTTGAACCACCGAATGACAACTGCTTTCATCCTGATGAGATAGCTCAAGTGCAAGGTCCGAATGTTCAACAACAACAACAACCACAACAACCTATTCCACAATAGGTACAAGTTCAACAACAACAAGTTCCAGTACAATAACAAATTCCTATTCAAGAACAAGTTCCAATTCAACAAGCTCAGGTTGATATACCTGTTAATGAACCTATTCCAGAAGAGGTCGTTCATGAACATGAACAAGATCTAGGGATGAATATGGATGATTTTGTTGATGACACTGTGAACTCACCCATTCATGAAACTGAAGGGAATGTGGTGACAGATAATGAGTCGAGTTCTCGCTCAAGTGATACGATTTTACCTATTTCTGAAGAAACCGAATCTAATGAATCTAGAGATTTTTCCTCAGATCATTATGAAAGGTTGGCTAGTATACCATTGGCTAATGCTGGTAAACTTATTAAATCTACAGCCAGAAGACAAAGACGTAAGTCTGTTCGGGATCCTCCTTCCGGATCAGTACTTGGAAAAAGAACATTGGTGGATGAGAGTTCTGATAGTGATTTTAATCCAGATCCTAAAACTCAAAAGCTTATGTCTGCTTCGATTGCTGCTGCTCAATCTTCACAGGGTGTAGAGGATGCTACTTTTGTTGCTTCCTTAATTGTTACACCTCCAAGTTCTAAAGATCAATCTCCTGTTCTAACTCCTGTTCCTCATGTGATTATTCCTACTCTTAGTCCTTCGGTTCCTCAATCTTCGGCTGGTCCTTCCAAGCCTTCTGATTCTGCTAGGATTACTTTCCTTGAATCTCAAGTGCTTGCTTTACAAACTCAGGTGGATACTCTTGTATCTACTGATACTCAACCACAGCTGGTGATTCAGACTCAAGCTACGCAGATTGTTGCCACGCAGGCATTAGTGTCCAAACTTGTTGAGCGTCTTGACGCTCAGGGGGAGTTAAGGATACGTGATACATGTCACACTGAGTCTATTCAAAGACATGAAGATGAAGAAAATGATCCTTCTGGTAATATTGAGGGTGATCATCAATACGCTGACGTTAATCCTATATCTAAAGTTCAGGGGGAGTCGACATCACAATCCATTGAAGGAAACAAATATACTTCTGGAGTTAATGAAGAAGAAATATTATTATTAGAGTTCTTTGGAGAGTCTGAGGAGGAAGAAGCTGAAAAGATAGCATGTCTTGATGACATTGATGAATTATTCAATGACATAGAAGATGATGTGTCGGATAATGAAATAGAAGAAGGAGAGATAGTGGAGATAGAGATAGAGAAAGGTCAAGATAAAGAGACTTATGAAGGCTGTGATGGTCTTAATGTACCTTATAACTTCATGTAGGTCCCGGGAGCCTCGTCGCGCAGCGGATAATAACACGATCTGTTCTGTGATTTGTGTGGGAACAAAGAGACTAGACAGAGAAACACGAACAAAGACAAAAGACGATGAAACGAAACGTAATCCATAACAAAGAAGTCATCCCGTATTACAGACTACATACCGAAGGAACACACATCTCTCATCTAAGCTCACGGTCCAGGGGTCGGGAGAGCTCTTCCCGACCCGGATAAACCTAGTTCCAGAGTTCCACCTACAAATGAAGACAAGTCTTCTATTTATAGGGGCAGGAACACTTCCTGCGTACTTGACAAGTACGCAAGGCAAAAGCCTTGCGTACTTACTAAGTACGCATGGTTTGGTCATGTGTACTTGACAAGTACGCAAGGCAAAAGCCCTGCGTACTTACTAAGTACGCAGGACCAAACTGGTGTGCGGACTAAGTACTCAGGAACACCCTCCCGCGTACTAGCCACGTACACCGATACATAGAATTTAATCTATAGTTACAAAACATGCTTCTACAAACTCCCTCTTAACTATAGCATCAAATTCTATCTATCACTAACACTGATAATCATCAGTTTACAAAGAATGTCCTAACAGACTCCCTCTAAACTAATGACATCACGTGTCTTCTGGCAAGACTTGATCTTCTGGCATTCCACTTGAGATCTTCAAATCTTCAAACTTCAGTCTTCAGTTGCCGAGTGATGACAAACCCGACTCCCTCTAACTGTAGCTTTCATTGTAGACCAAACCAAGTGCTTCAATAAGAACCAACTAACCCAACACAACTCATTGTAGTTCATCCTCTCAGCAGTAGCAACCTCCACCCTGACTTAGACTTCTGAGTCTTACAATGTCTTCCTAACCAGGTAACAATAGTAGACTAAGACAACTCCAAATCAGTTGGCATATGATAGAGAGTTTGAGTTTCCAATAACCTGCATCAAACTAATCAGCTCCCATAGGAATTCCAGTAAGATAAACTTAAGTCTTCAACCAGATGTGTCCAACTCTATCCTGTATCCTCACGAGTCAACCAAATTCCCGAAGACGTTCATTTCCAATATCCCCTTTCAGGTTAAGCTCCATCTGACTAGACCAGAAACAAGGGTATGTTTCCTATCCCATCGGCCAATGGTAAAAGGTTCCATCTTCAACTAATAATCCAACGAATATCCAGCTTCATCTTGAAGACACATGATAGAATCAAACACGATAAATATAGTTTACACGAGAAATCACGGTTGAGATCCATGTTACGTCAAAGAGGTATATATATAGGAAGTACCAGCGGCTTTTCCACCACCTCTTTAATGTCTCATGAATACTAGATTTTTATCCCCCTCATTTCTCTATAAACTATGACCAGCTTCATCACCACTTCACTCAAATCCTCAAAAAGCACAACTAGCCAACTGCAGGATTTTATTCTTTATTCCTTTGCAAAGATCCAAAACAGCAAATCCTTGGGTTCAAGTTGTTCCAGTATTCATCCCCTATTAAAGAAGTATCCGAGGACACTCGTAGCCTACATATTCAGGTTTGAATACCTAAACAAGATGATTCTTTTTCCGAAAGACCCAAAGCAGCCACATCTTCACAAATAGAACGAGACCTTTAGCCGATGACGACCCAATTGCTCCCATTAGTTCAGCATTCATACCCTATTAAATAAGTATCCCGGATACTCGTAGCCTACATTTTCAGGTATGGACCCTTAAACAATGTATGACAAGTGGTATCATCCAACAAAAATCTCGTTCGTGTTTCGCCAAGCCACTTCGTATACAAATTCTGGTCCGGAAAAACTAAAATTACTATCTTCTCAAGAATGGGCCGAAACACGCGTACAAATGATCACACAAAATTTTGGACAAGGAAGGTTTTCCCGCCCAAAAACTTTTTTTTTTTTTTTTTTTTTTTTTTTTCGTATTTAGTAAGTTCGCAGAGCCAAGTACTCATGCGTACTTGCTAAGTGCGCAGAGAAATGCTCTTGCGTACTTAGCTAAGTACGCAGGTCACTTCTCATGCGTACTTACTAAGTACGCAGGGCTAACCCATGCGTACTTAGCAAATACGCAGAAAAGGTGATTCTGCGTACTTGTTCAGTACAGCAGTGTTCTTGACGGATCTTGAGGAGAATGCTCGAAAAGTGACGGATCTGAGAAATTAATGCTTCCAAAAGCTTCGAAAACATCATCTAACAAACCCTTAGCCTTCCAAACACCAAATGAAGTGATAACAAACTCGATTTTAAGGATTTTAGGTTACGAACTCGTTTTGCTCAAAACCCTAAAAAATCGAAACTGGAACACAAATCAGCGAACACCGAGGCTCTGATACCACTTGTAGGTCCCGGGAGCCTCGTCGCGCAGCGGATAATAACACGATCTGTTCTGTGATTTGTGTGGGAACAAAGAGACTAGACAGAGAAACACGAACAAAGACAAAAGACGATGAAACGAAACGTAATCCATAACAAAGAAGTCATCCCGTATTACAGACTACATACCGAAGGAACACACATCTCTCATCTAAGCTCACGGTCCAGGGGTCGGGAGAGCTCTTCCCGACCCGGATAAACCTAGTTCCAGAGTTCCACCTACAAATGAAGACAAGTCTTCTATTTATAGGGGCAGGAACACTTCCTGCGTACTTGACAAGTACGCAAGGCAAAAGCCTTGCGTACTTACTAAGTACGCATGGTTTGGTCATGCGTACTTGACAAGTACGCAAGGCAAAAGCCTTGCGTACTTACTAAGTACGCAGGACCAAACTGGTGTGCGGAGTAAGTACTCAGGAACACCCTCCCGCGTACTAGCCACGTACACCGATACATAGAATTTAATCTATAGTTACAAAACATGCTTCTACACTTCATCCAAGATGATGTTATTCCTGAGTTCACTTATGAAGGAGTAACAGATTCTATGGACTCTTTTGAATTCATCACACTGCCTGAAGATACTGCTGATTCTAAGAATGATACTGATGATGAAAACATTCAATCCAATAAAGATGCTGAAACTGATACTACTCACACTGAGTCTCCAAAGGTGAATGAAGAACCTGTGATGTACAGAAATACAGGTATGACTAGAGAACAATGGAGAGAAGATGTAAATAGCTGGATGAAGGTGCTACCCAAGTCTCAAGAACAACCTGCTCAGAAAGAAAAATATGTGAATAAAGTGAGGTGTGTAGGAAGAATCATAAGTTGGTTTTATGATAATGACACAAAATTATTTGCTATTAAAAGATCTGATGGTGTTCAGTACTTAAAGCCGAGGATCAAGTATTTCAATACCTTGCCAAGGTGTGAAATGAATGGTCTAGCTTCAAAGCCACTTATTAATAGATCCAAGATTGGTTTAGCTGATGTGATTGCAAATCAGATCAAGAGAGAATGTGGTTCAGGGAAGTATGAAAGGCTAAAGCCTCAAAAAGGAAAGAGAGTGAAGAACATAGATCAAAAGACTGGGAAAGTGACCTGGAAGTACATGTTCAAACCAGTACCTGCTGTACACCAAATACCATTGAAGAAGATTCCTCAAGATTTCCTTGGGAATATGAAATGGTGGTATGTCGATGTTAATATTGGTGAAGCAAGGATTGAAGACAAAGATAATAAGGCCATTGTATGTTTCTATGATGCAATGAATCTTATCAATTTTTCAAAGAAAGATCAGAGAACGTTGAGAAAGAATGAAATCATGTTCACTGATGAATGGAAAGAGCAAGGATTGCAGTACAAGAGAGTGTTGGAGATATGTAGAAGATATGGAGTGCATGCAGGGAGCAGATTACCGGATAATTGGAAGAGCTCATCATAAAGACAGAAGACTGAAGATCAAGCTATTGTCAAGGGGGAGTCTGTTAGGACATAGTTTGTAATGACAAAAGCTTTGTAATAGTTTAGATCTAATGTCTTTATGTTTTTGTAATGTAAAATGTTCTAAGTGTTTATGCAAGTTATGCTAGAGGCGAACTTGTTAAGTTCACCTAGTCTAATAGAGGCGAACTTGTTAAGTTCGCTTAAGTCTATCTGAGGCAAACTTGTTAAGTTCACTTAGTATGTTAGAGGCGAACTTTTTAAGTTCGCCTAATGTAGGTCAGATGTTTATATATAGATGTTTACAGAGTCAACAGCAGATAAAGAACAAAGTTGAACGATTTGGTCTGATTGAGTCTGTAAACTCTATTGAGAATTGGATTACAAGCGTGAATGTTATTTACTTGATTGTCTCTATTGTCTTTTGTGTATGCAATCGTTGATTCGTTGGATTCCGCACTTCGAGTTAACGACGCGTCTTATCACGAGAACGATCCGTAGAAGTGCCATGAGGACCTACAGTCCTCAAAAAAAGGCCTATCTTTCGGCTCAGACTCTCTATCAACAATCTCAAACACCTCTGGAGACGGGGGAAACTCATAGTCCTTCAGGCCGTACACCTGCTCCGCAAACTGATCCTCACCAACCGGATCAAGTGTCTCCACTCCTCCAATCTACGTGTCTTGGGACTCCTCCTCAGCTGTGTCCTGGAAATGATCACTCACACATGAATAGACAGTCTCAACGAAGTAGAGTGAATCATCATGATTCTGGGTGTGCTGCATTGATCTCTCAACGTCAAAGGTCACCTCCTCTTCGTCCACCCTCAGTGTAAGCCTGCCCGAATACACATCAATCAGGGCCTTGCCTGTGGCCAGGAATGGTCGACCTAGGATAATATGAACGTTCTTGTCCTCATCCATGTCCAGAATCACAAAGTCTATAGGAAAAACAAAGCGATCAACCTTAACCAACATGTTCTCCACTATCCCTCGCGGATACTTGATCGAACGATCGGCAAGCTGACGAGGATTTCCAAGATTGGAATAGAGAAATTTATCTAAAGTGCAGCTATAATGGTCTTCAATTCTCTAAAACATAATTTCCTAAAAATTGGTTAAGAGAAGGTTTTCAGATAAAAATCCTATATCCTTTTCATTTGAAACCTTGGCACAGATCTAAGCTACGACTCTCTGATAGAGATCGAAAGCAACAAGATGATTTTGATTCTTGTTTTTTAACAGTTTTGGGAATGGAAACATGCGTGTCGGCTTAGCCTCTCCCAACTCAAGTTTAGCAAAGACCACATATGGCATGAGGTTAATGCTAGCACCAAGGTTAGCTAAGGCATTGCTGACCGACAAGCTACCTATCATGCAGGGGATGGTAAAACTCCCCGGATCTCTCATCTTCTCCGGTAGCTTGTTCTGAAGCACAACCGAACACTCCTCGTTCAGCGTCACATGAGATAACTCCTCCAATTTCCTCTTGTTCGTGAGGATGTCTTTTAAGAACCTCGCATACTTAGGCATCTAAGCTAGATCCTTCACAAATGGAAAGTTGATATGCAACAACTTGAACAACCCCAAAAACTTGCCACACTGCTCATCCATCTTCTGTTTCCTCAACCTGCCCGGGTATTGAATGGACGGAGTATAATCTCTCACAGCCTCTCGGGGACGTGATGCACTCACCGGCTCCTCCCTCGGTGGTGTCTCATCCGAAATCTCAATCACAATCTCCTCCTCGGATGATGCATGCACAGGGACCGGTGGGTCTGGTCCTGTGACTCTACCGATCCTCAAAGTGATAGCCTTCACATGAGCCTTCATATTAGGCTCAGTGTTGCTAGGCAGGCTACCTGGCGTCTTTCAGAAAGGAGCTTCGCCATCTGTCTAACCTGATTCTCGATAGTCTGGATCGAAGCCTTCTGATTCCTCAGCTCAGTCTCGTGCGTATGAAAACGCTCCTCAATTTAACGGTTCTGCTTCTCGGCCAACTGATTCTGACTCTCCGAGTTGGCAAGAAGCCGTGCAACCATGTCCTCTAGACTAGATTTACCCTCAGATGCGGGCGGTGGACCGCTGCTAGAACCTTGACCTTGGAACTGGTTCTACTAAGGTCTTGAATGGGAACCCTGTCCCTGAGACTGGTGAGACTGATGCTGGAATGGTGGGCGTTGAGTGAATCCGGGTGGGTTCTGGCCACTATTGCCAGACTTCCGGCTAAATTTCGGGTGATTCCTCCACCCCGGATTATATGTGTTTCTGTAAGGATTAGCTGGGGATGATTCTGGTTAGACATGAAGTCAACCTGCTCGTGGGGTCCCAAATCCCCAATCTGACAAGCACTCATGGAATGCGCCCCACCACTTAACTCACACAAGGACTGGGCCTTGTGGACCTGCATCTGGTCGATCTTGGTGGAAAGTGCTTCCACCTGGGTAGCTAAAGAGGTGATCCCATCCACGTGATGGACACCCTTCCTCTGAGTCCTCGCTCGGGAAGTGTGCTGAGTATAGCTCTTCGACACCACCTTCTCTAGTAAGTCATACGCCTCCTGGGGTGTCTTTGTCCCGATGTCTCCACCCGCGTATGCGTCGATCAACTGCTTCCCAGACATGTCTAGACCATTGTAAAAGGTCTCACACAGCTGCCACTTCAACAATCCATGGTGGGGAACCTTCCTCATCAGTTCCTTGAATCTCTCCCACGCCTCATGATCGTCTCACTGTCGTCCTGCTGTAAAGAAAGAATCCTAGCCTTCAAATTTGCCGCTTTCTCCAAGGGAAGTATTTCTCAAAGAATTTAGCAGCCATCTAATCCTAAGTGCTAATGGAACTAGGGGGAAGTGACAATAGCCAAACTTTGGCTCGATCCCGTAAGGAAAAAGGGAACAACCAGAGCCGAATATCATCGTCGGTAGCGTCACGGATTTTGAATGTGGCGCAAATCTCTAAGAAACCGGCTAGATGAGTATTAGGATCCTCGTGATCCTTGCCGTCAAACTGCCACATGTTTTGCACCATTTGGATGATGCTAGATTTGATCTCAAATTGATGTGCTCCAACGGTCGGCCTATTGATGATCGACTCCAAACCTACAAGTGATGGTTTGCCAAAATTCGAAAGCGTCCTACCCTCATCCTCGTTCGCCATCTCAAGCAACTCGTCAACAACAATCTCGTCAACAACAACCTCGTCAAGCTCAAGCAACTGGGACACAAATCGGGAACGGGCAATCTCTGGTGAAGATCGCGCTCCGGCTCAGAAGACGACTCAATAACCTCCTCGGCGGGAATTGAGGACATACACTATCTGCAAGACAAGTTAAATTTAAATGGACGAACCTAGAAAAAGGAAACACAAGTTATACAAAATAATAACTACATATGAAAATAAAAATGAAAAATAAATTGGAAATAAAGTTAATTAAAATATATATACAAATGCCACCAAAAATAACAAGTAGAAATGCAAACTATCTATACACGAAAAATGCGAACAACAAACAAGAAGATATGACATGCACAAATATATACTAAATGACTAAAAATTAATTCTAATCGTTCTCGCAAAATCGTATCCCCGAAAACGGTGCCAAAAACTTGATGCGTTGTAACTATATATACATTTTTATAAAGATTTTCACACAATTAGTTTTAAAAAGAGTTTTCACCAAAGACTAATCACACACACACAGGGCAGTGTACCCGTCGGATGGCAATATTGTAAAGGTAAGAACCGGATATCAATCCGTGGATATGGTGGAATGCAATAATAAACCGGAACTAAGATTCAATCAAGTGATGGTAAAAAGATATTTTGAGGAGTTTGTTTTAATTAACTATCGTGCAAATATATAAAACTAAACTAAAATCACGAGTCAAACAATCAAGGAGGAAAGATCACTTCGGTGTCGAATCCATCTAGAATACATTCAATACACTCATAGAAACATGGTAAATACCCGTAACATAAATTGACTAAATTCTCGTCAAAGACATCTAATCAAATGACTATTCGGAAAGCTAGAATGAAATACACAAACCAACCACCTAAAGTCATGCAATGAAGCTCACGTGTTGTAATCATGTCAATGTTTATAAAGATTGAACTGGCTTCCGATTAAGGTGCACTAATCCAACAACTAGTTGGAAAGATAATATGAACAACACACTACCCACCTCAAGTTGATTAAACTAGACAACAATATGCATTTCTTCAACATACAATGTTCAAAACAAAGATTATATAAATTAGGAAAACGCGTCAACAAATCCAAGATAGAAATAAAACTAACGATGAAACACCATAACAAATACTTTGTCTTTCCAAACATAAGCATAAGGATACACATACAAGTATAATAACTCATAAACAAGACTTCATTCACCATTCCTAGTCAAATGCCATAAACTAGTATAAATACATACACCAATTCATGAATACAAGTATAAACCATAAGTTTTTCAACATAATATGGCATACACAAATACAAGTCTTGTAAACAACTCAAAATACTTGAATACATAATTTCATTGAAGAATAATCATACGATTGTCATAACATTAACATAATGATTGTCAATAATCCATGAATGACGTCAAATGATTCTAAACTTCATCTAAACTAAAGTGAACAAGAGTTTTAGCTCATCATGAGCAAAAGAAGGACAAATAAGTAGGGAAAAATAGCAAGAAATATGGTATGAAAACAAGAATCAAACCACTCCTCCAAGCCTAGATGTTTTTGTTGATGTATGGATCCTCTTGATGTTGTAATCCTTCCAAGATACTTGAAAAGTGGCTGGAACAAGGTCGGTTCGGAGCTCAAACAGTGGTTTTTTCTCTGGTTGTTGAATGTCTGAATGAGAGAATGGTTCCTGTATTTACAAAATTGGGGAGGCACGACCGTGCCAGGAGAGAAGGCACGACCATGCCTGTCACTTGGGTGCGACCGTGCCAAAAGTGTAGCGGGGTCATGGGACAGAGGGTTGACCGATCTAGAGCTTCTATCGGGTCCCATTGAACGAGGAAGTATGGCTCTGAGGACATGGATCAGACTCACTAGATTACACGCGGCCGTGGAGCATTGGAGCACGGTTGTGCTAGAGAAAATAGCTTGGCGCAGTCGTGCCAGATGCGGGGCGCGACCATGTCTAGGGTTTTCAAGCTTGGCGCGGTCGTGCCAAGTAGGGGCCACGACCGTGCCTCCGACTCAGAAACCCTAAAACTTCAAATTTTCTACTGGAATTCTCTTGTTTGTTCACCTAGCTTCACCAAAACCTACAAAACTGGAAACAAAGCAAATAAGTGTCTAAACGCGGAAAATAAGCAAGAATTGATCGTAAAATGAGCGAAGTTTTGTACCAAAAAGATGTGTAAATTCTAACACATCAATAGTGTAATCAATAAAAAAAATCTTGACATGCTTATTTCATTGTAAAGTTCACCAAATACAAAAAAAAAATCATGAAAAAATACCTAAGTTATGAAATAATAACTAAAAAAGTTTAATATATTTTAAAGAGTAAATTTTAAATTACGTCCTTTAACTTTTTAGAAAATTGCAGGTTGTGTCATTTGTCTTAAAAAATTACACCATATATCCTTTTTTTAACTTTTGCATACATTTAATCCTTTCCACTAACTGATATTATGTTTTTTTGTTAAGTTCAGTCTTGTGACTTGCACATGAGGGTAATATTGTCATTTTACATTGTAAAGGAAAAAAATGTTATTTACCTATCAAAGTTCTAATCAGAATCATTTTACTCTATTAAGTCCAAATTCCAAATCATAGCCATGAAGTTCTTATCAGAATCTATATCCATATTTGGTTAGAACCAGCAAAATCAAAATCAAGGTTAGAAGCAATCTTCAAAATCTTTCCACCCATGGTTTCTTTTATCCCAGATCATTTTAATCTTGTTTCCTTTTTGTTTTACCATCACAATCAACCTAGGGATCTGCAAAAATCATCTCCAAATTTAGCCTCATAACGATCCTCAAATCTCAATCCACTTTTGCAATGGTTAAGAGCTCTGGCGGTGGACTTTGTCGAGATCTGCCCACCACCATCATTCTTTCTGTCATATTGTTAAAACCCCCAAAAAATATTCACCTTCATCAATGTCGAAAATAGGTGAAGATGTGGATGTCGGAGAAAGATTGGGAGCTAGTACCATAGTGAGGGTCTCCGACGACGATGAACAGGAACGACTCCTAGCATGGATTTGTTGATTTTGAGTGAAATTATGGCTAACAATCGATGCTTATGAAATTCGAAGATCCCAAATGCTCGAATCTTGTAAGGCCTCAAACCCGGGAGGCCTCATGTGTTGGATTTACTCAATCACAATAAGTTCTCAAACTTCAAACATAAATAAGCAGCAGAAATAAACGTCATTGCATTGTCTTATAACCACATCCAATTAAAACATTGTTTAATACATTCATCATTCATAAAACATTCACAACGAGATGCCAGATTTCTCGTGTTGGGTAACTCTTCGGAATAGCCATGTAGAATCCTGATGTAGTGCAAAGCACACATCTTTATTCCTTTGTTTTTGTGCGTTTTTAGATAGTTTTGTATTTGTTTTTAGTCATTTATTTTCGTTTTGAGTCTTCGTTATGATTTCAGGTGCTCATGATGATTAAAAGTTAAATCCCGAGGAAACCGAGCAAGAGAAGAGAGCCCGGAGGAAAAAGTGAAAAACTTGGAAATTATGTCCTTCGCGGTACGTGAAGAGAAGAAGACCACATCTCGCGGTACGAGTCAGAGTCTAGTGTAGTTATTCAGTGTCTCTAGGTTTCGATAATTCGGTTTACCATTAAGCTATGCTACACTCGATAGGTATACTTGCCTGTCAGTGCGGTTTAGTTCATTGGTACTCAATTTATTACTTAGGAGTCTAGATTAGATTTTATTCATAGTTTTTATAGACCGTCTGGGTGACATCAACTCCACTCATCATACATCTCATCCTTAACCTGACATGCATACTAAAAGTCAGCTAACGCTGGTGAGTTCAAGTCTTTCATTCGTTTTAGAAAATGGTTTATCATTCGTCCATTCATTCATTGGGGTTTAAACATTTATAAGAAAACAGGAATTATCATTCACAATAAACATTCAACCATTCAATGGTCGCTAAAGCATAATTTAATGGAACATTCATTCAACAATAAACATTCATTTAAGTCATACATTTATTTGTCTAAATATGTGTTACCGTTCATTCCATTTCGTTTTGTTTCCAGTACTTTCACCGCCCCTTACGACTCATAGGTCAATAAGGTAATACCACCGCCCTTACGACTCATAGGTCCATAAGGTAATATCACCGCCCTTACAACTCATAGGTCCATAAGGTAATACCACCGCCCTTACGACTCATAGGTCCATAAGGTAATATCATTTACCATCCACGGGTCACCTTAACCTCGAGTGACCGTCGCCACTACCCCCGCCAGTTGCACAACCATTATACCCATTGATAGACCACATAAGCGCTACCCCTGTTGTACTTATCGTACTATGGCTTTCCCATAACATACCATAAGATTGGGGACGTACATCCCCAAACTTCGTTCGTTTAATAGATTAGACATGTACTGACTTCTTTAAAACCTTTGCCCATTTCTTTTCGTAAATCGTTTCATTCATTCGTAAAACCCCTTTCATTCATTTAAAACCATTCCTTTATAAACATTTCGTTTCATAAACATTCATTTCATAAACCTTTCATTTCTTAAGCATTCTTGTTTCAAACACTGTTCTTTTCGTAAACCGTTCGTTCGTAAACATTTCGTTACATTCGTCCGTCATTTCATAAACATTCGTTAAGTATGCATATCACCCTAAAAAAAGTAAATAGGGATTCTTGACTCACCTGTTCGGACGTCTAGTTGGTGCTAACGTGCTAACCGATTTGCATATAAGTCAACACGCGAATTCTATTAATTCATGCTAGTGTCACCTAACAGTGTCTCAAGGCTTAGTGTCACCGGCACATGATTAGTTTCGCCAAGCACAACATCAGTGTCACCAAAATTTTCGTTCTGGACTTAGTGTCGTGAGATTTAGTGTCACCCCTATAGTGTCCCCCACATACTAGTGTCGCCAATATTAATGTCACCAAGTGACACTGGCGACATTACTAGTGTCGCTAGGGAATAACACGTGTTCCAATCATTGAAAACCTTGGGGACGACACCACGCTTTAGTGTCGCCACACGTTAGCGTCATCCCATCGGGCTTCATCTTCTTCAAGTGGCCGCGATTAGTGTCTCCACATGAAATAGTGTCGCTTATTAGTGTCGCCACTTGAAGATCTTCATTTCCAGATCCGTTTTCAACCTATGTTCGTGACTTTTTACATCCAAAACGTTAGTTTAACTCCCATAAGCTCAGATCTGGGCTTTATACCCCATTTAATATGTCAAAACCTTGTCTTTTAAGATCAAAACCTTAGTTTTACCCCAAAACCCATTTTAACTAAAACATAGGTTTTAGGTGGGATTCTTAACTGAAAAACGCTGCTGTATTCTTCTTCTTCAACACTGGAGAGATGATTTGGAGTGATTCTTGAAGCTCAAAACCTTGATCTTGGAACTTTCTCTCTCTAGAATCCTCTCTCTGTAGACGAATATGGAGATATGCTTGGAATGAATATGATCAAGAAGGTGGCTAGGGTTTATGGCACCCTTTTGGGCCAAGCCCATGCCTCCACAAGCCCATCATCCACCTTGTCCTCTTTTCCTTCCTTCATTAAGGCCCATTAACTGTCAGGTTTATCATATGTTACATGTCTACCCCCCTTATAAGAGGTTTCTTGTAAGACCCCAAGCCGGGCACCCTACAGTTGGTTCTCATAACGGTTTATTCCCTTGAAAATACTCATTTAGGATATATTAAACTACAGCGGAAGTGTTTCTAAAAAAATTAGTTATAATATGTCATTAATTTACCTCACGATTGCTTGCACACCGATCCGAGTAGCACCGCTCCCAAGCTAAGATACTTTAACCCAACGCTTACCTGCAAGACAATCTATCATACACACAAAGTCAGCTACGCTGAGTGAGTTTTATTAGTTTCGTTTAATTAAAAGCCGACTCATATCAAAAGTTATTTAAACTTTACTCAGGACCTACGGTCCTTATAAATTAGATCCAGAAATTCATTAACCAATAGATAACCCCTGTGATTACCCGATATCCCATAATAACTCATTACCCATGACTCATCCCGTAATAATAATCCCACATTCTCATCGACATAGGTCGAACTTACTACACTAATAACTCATGCTCATGTACACGTATTAACTCGACACTTGGTTAACACAACAAATCCCTATACATCAACTTACTCAGCCTTGACCAAGGCTCTTACAGAACAACTGACATAACAATTTTAAACACTACATCACAATTCTGACGCATTGGTCAATCTAACTCTACTCACCACATCAATACTATCTCATGCACAATAAATATAACTCAACACTTGTATGCAATTTAAAACAAATATATAAAAACACAAACACATACCTCATTACTGCACCCTCGTCAGGGCCTTCGACACACCCCGAGCTCATCACTGTCCTGTTGGACATCGTCACCTTTGGTGACCTCCCGAAGGACATAGTCCTCCACAATCCCGTTTTTCATGTCATAATGACAACAACGCAAACACAATACCCGCCGTGTCACAAGGACAACGACACAATACACACAACACATATATAAACGCATACATTATACTCTATGTGCATGACTCATTAACTATACCTGTACTTCGCACATAGCACTAGGATAAGATATCCTACACGTCTTCATAAGCGTTTAGCTCATACCCCAACTCACCCCGACTAACTCATAACACAATACCCTTATAATATATCAACATTCATACAAATACTATATCTCATTATCGAAGCACGTACCACGTACATGCACACCCTATGACACCTCCTAGTCGTACCCGTACGACCTGTAATACAACCCCGACTCATCCATGTTTGGTCACCATACGACCCACGACCATATAATCACCTTTAGACCTAGATCACATGATCTCATAGACACCCCCGTAGACCCTCCAAGTCATTATTGAATGTTTTAGTTTATAAACACCTCGGGTTAAAACCCAAAACTCTTAACACGTTTAATACGTTAAACATCTCTGGTAAGTATGTATGATATGTCCTAAATTATACATGTTTTGCATGCATAATAATCCCCATATTATGGTACTAATTGATTAATAACCTTGCAATTGATACTTACAACGTTAATATTTCACAAATGCAGGTTATTTGGTATCCCTAAGATGAATAGAGCAAAAATCAGCTTAAAACATGAAGAAATCAAGCTTTTGGAGGACCAAACCCGAGCATTCCAAGACGTCAAACTAGGTCAACACAAGTCAAACAAGCAGCTAAAAGAGAAAATGGGCAGCAGGAAGGGGATGCACGGCCGTGCATCCCAATGCACGGGCATGCATTGCCCTGTCTTGCTCCCCAAGGTCCAGTACACTGTCATGTGTACCTTGTTTGATTCCCGAGGTATTTGCACGGCCGTACATTGCTCATTCTAAGGCCTATAAATAGATGGCTTGAGTTCTTCATCCCACAAACCAATTCAGATCAAAGAACACACATCCAGACCTCGTTTGAGAGTGCATTTCGTAGTTAGAGTAAAGAGTAGTGAGCGGAGGGGCTCTTCCTCCTTGTTCCGCAATAGGGGAGCCTACGAAACTCAGCGTTATGCTAGTTACTATGGCCATTCGTGGCTAAACTCTTTGTATTGTTAGGGTGAAAATGAAGTTTGGTGCATTTTAATGTTTAACGTATTAATCCAAGTGATATGTTTATGTCTTTAACTATTCGTCCTTAAAACCACCATTTTGGTGGGCTTTTATTATTGTCTAAATCCGTCTTTCTATTTGTGAGTGTTCTTGATTTTTAAAGTGTAAAACCTTTTTAATCAAACTTCTCTTGAAGCTTGTACGTCGTTATACAAGTAGAGATTGATAAGCCAAGGCTTGGTTAACACTATTAAGACCGTACGTCTTTATACGAACTTATTATGTGACCAAGAATTGATGAACTCATGTTGGGAACGGTACGTCTTTATACTTGGTCCCATTGTTACATCGCCTCCCGGTGAGCAAAATATAATCACCTATTTAACTTTAATACAAAGCATTTTACGTTCGATGTCTTAAACCAACCCGGAGATGACCATTCGAAGGGTTGAGGGTAATTTTTGTCCTTAACGGGAGGCACTACCACTTGTTAAAGCTTTTAAATTTTCAAATCCAATGTCGTGAGGACGAAGCTCTAGCGGTGACCCGGGTCAAACATTTGTAGTAGTCATATCACTGGATTAGTCAACTTAACATTATCACGTACCAAGCGGATTTGAAACCCAAAGCAATACTATTCGTAACCTGATCATTTCCGACCTATTTACTTTCCTGTTATTTACTATTCTGTTCGTTACATTTCTGTTACACACTTCACGCATGTTTTTACTTTTCTGCTATTTACTTTCCGCCATTTACTTTTCTGTTAATTACTTTCCTGTTCCACAAGCACACAAAACTCACTCACAAATTAAACCGGCTAAACGTTAATGAAAGTCGAGTATTGGAATTCGACCGTGTCCATTGGTTCGATACTTGGTTCGTACCTAAACTATATTACGTTGCGATAGGTACACTTGCCTATTGTGTGTGTTTTTAAGTTAGAGTAATTATCATTTTATAAATTTAAAACCTGATCTCGTAAGACCATTCTAAAAATATATTTATTATATTTTTATATATTAAAACGCTACACATCAAGTTTTTGGCGCCGTTGCCGGGGTCACGGTGATTTTAAGAAAAATTCAAGTTAACGGATTAGCCTTATTAAAAGTAAAAAGATCACACAAAAATATCATCATGAATACTTATAATGAAAACTTTACCGGAGAAGAATTCTTCAACTTCGACAACAATTTCTCATATTCATGGTGCGAATTATGTGGGGGATCACACTACATTGAGGAGTGCTATCTCTCCATATGGCGCCCTATGGATCATGAGATAAATCACCACCCATCACCATTTGAGGATTTACTTCCTTCACCACCTCCATCAGTAAACACAGACAGTGCTTACTATGAACCAGATCCCTGGAAACCAGACACATTGTTTCGTAATTTGGAGGAAATAAAAAGTCAAATCATTAAACTCTACGTTGCGGAACCAAATGAAGATCCTTCTGAAATTCTGGATCATCCACCATGTGTCCAAGTAAATCAAGCATCACAAGAACAAGTTGTAGAGGTAATAACTATGATACCTATGGGGAACACGGAGAATACAAGTGAAGATGACTTATTAAGGGCTGAAATCATACAAGAAACCTTAGAACCACCAAGATTGAAAAACAGTTCAAACGCTTTCAGTCTTTATTAAATCAAATCCAGCTAAATCTCCCCTACGAACTATTTCTCTATAAGATGCATGCTCACGCAAAATTTCTCAAGGATATGCTTACTAACCGAGAAAAAATGGAAGAATAGCTGCAAATCGCGTTGAATGAAGAATGTTCAACTATTATGAGAGGAAGAAAACCTCCCGACCAATTCATGATCTCCTGTTTTATAAGCGACTCAATCCAAGGTAATACTATTGCTGACCTACATATAGGCGTAAATATTTTACCTAGCGCAATATTTGACAAAATGAATCTCAAGAAACTTCAACCAACAAAATTAAATTATGCCTAATCAATAGGACAGTTCGCTATCCAAAGGGAATCACTGATGACGTACTTATAAAGATTAACGAATTCGTCTTCCCTGTGGATTTTGTGGTAGTCGACATAAAAAGAGGAATGTGATGCCCTCCTTTTGACGTCTGGGGAGGAAGATTGGCATTAAGTATCCAGCAAGAACGAATCACATTCGATCTCAAGAAATCCATGCAACAACCAAGTAGTCATGACGATCTAGCCTTTATTTTTGATGATTTTGACTACCTAGTAGGTTATTACATACATGACGTCTTGGGAAAGGAAGAAGAATGGACAGTAGAGGAACAGGAAGAATATCTAGTTTGCAAGGATTTATGATAAAACACACTAATCATAATGATGAAACAACAGGCATTGAGGTGTTGGAAGATAGAGACAAGAGTGAGAAGGTGTAGAAATAAAGACTGATGGCTACAAAATTCTCTAAGTGCAAATGCTGCTTACCTCAGAGATTGCTGCTGACCAACAAACTGCTGCGGATAAGCTTATCTGCAGCGGATATTTGTTCTTCTGCTGAAGAACAAATCTGCTGCGGATAGGCCTTATCTGCTGAAGACCAAAGTTGCAGCTGATAGGCATATGCTGCTGATCTCCAAAGTTGCAACTGATAGCAATTTCCACTGAAGATCAAACGTTGCAGCTGACTGTTCTTGATAAAGCAACCATTACCACTGACAACTTTCTGCTGCTACACTGACACACTCCGCGCATAAAGAATGTCATTGGTACAAGATAATAAAAGACAACAACGCTCTTCTCCAAGCATGCAAACAATGATGCCTTAGAAGACGTTTGAATAAAGTTAACTAGCATAGTTATTATTATTGTCTGTACATGTAGAATAGCTTCAATACAAGATCAACGGTCTGTGTTAGATCTGATCCTTAGATTCAAGGGTCTGTCTTGATTCTAAGTTACTATATAAGTAGTACTTAGAGTCATTGTATCTTAGTGCTTTTCTTACAGTTTTCTGTGTAATCTTGTAACCATTGAAGCTTAATACAAATTGCATTTATCAGTACTTCTTGTGTTTACTTGTTTACTTTGATTAAGTTGTGATTGTTTCCGCCAATCTCATCTGGAATAGAACCATCTTGTATTTACCGATCCTACAAGTGGTATCAGAGCTTTGGCTCACAGATTAAACAAACTCACACTTGTTTAATCATTCTTCGGTTCTATTCTAAACTATCTCTTTGTTAATATCTCTCACTATCACAAATCAAAATGGCTCAAAACAATGGATTTGAAGATATTGGAAGCATCAACAGACCACCAAGACTGGTGTCTGGGGAAGACTACGATATTTGGAAGAACAGAATGGAAAGCTTCTTCTGCTATCAGGAATATGGGATGTGGAAACCCATTAAAGATGGACCATACATACCCATGGTGTCCTCTGCTGATTTCGGAGGTGCACTCGTTCCCAAAGAACCCTCCAAGTACTCTGATGAAGACATCAAGAAAATAGAGGTAGACTTCAAAGCCTTGGGAGCCATCCAGATGTGCTTACCAAATGAAGTTTTTCATAACTTCAGAGGTTACAAAACTGCAAAGGAGCTATGGGAGGCTCTTGAGAAGATGTTTGCTGGGTCAGAGGAAGTCAAAGAAAACATAAGAGACATCCTAAAGCAGTAGTATGAAAACTTCGTCTGGAAGGAAGGTGAGTCTCTAACTGTTTTATATAACAGATTTACCTATCTTGTAGGTGAGCTGCAGTGCTCAGAGGTGAAGCTGGAGAATGAAGATATTCTCAAGAAGTTCATCAGATCTCTACCGAGCTGCTGGACACTTTACACAGTGTCCATTAGAAGAACTGAGAATCTGAAGACTCTCCAGATGACTGAGCTCTTTGGAATGCTAAAAACCTATGAGCTAGAGATGATTCAGGCAAAAGAAAGAAAGCTCAAGCTACCAAACAGCCTCAACATCCACCACCACCTTCTCTTCCCTCCATTCTGACCACTCAGGTCCTAGTTCAAGCAACTATTATCCTCCCATCATCACTCATCCCCAAACTCCAACCTCTCAAACAAACACATCACCATTTCTCCTAGAAGCTCCTCCTCAAACCTTAACCTCTGTTGCTTTTGTGTCTGAAAACTTAAGCAACATGTCCTTTATCAAGGAGTATCTGGAATGCTTCCATCCAGATGACTTAGAAGAAATGGACATACCGCACTCGTATGACATGCTATATATAAGAGCAAAAAGGTTCTACTCTAGAACCTGAAGACCCATTCCAAGTAACAACTCCAACACCAGAGTTGGCTTGGATAAAAGCAAATTAAGATGTTACAACTGTAACCAACTGGGTCATTTTGCTAGAGAATGCAAGGCACCGAGGGCAAACCCAACAGCTCCTCAATCAAGACAAACCAAGCCCAACCAAGACAACAACAGCAACAAGCTACTCCTTCAGCTCAAACTGCAGCTTGTGCAGCTGTTAGAACTTCTGACTTTGACTGGAGCTTCATATATGAAGATCTGCCGGCTAACAACCAAGCTCTTATGGCAGACACAACTTAGATACCACCTCAGGTATATGAACATCTCTGTTCCCAAGCTTGTATTGATAAGGTGTTAGGCTACAGAAAGCATAATCAAAACCTTATTAATCAAAATGAAGAGTTTCATCAAATGAAATCTGAATTCACAAAAGTAGAAAACAGTTATAAAGAAAAAATTAACTGCCTAAAGAAAGAGATTTCATCACTAAAACATGAACAAACCAATATTGAAACTCATATTGATGATCTACTGGCCAGATTAAAAGCTACCAAAGCAGAATTGGTAGAACAGAAAGTTCATGTTGACAAATATGAATTTGCATCCAAAAAGCTGCAAAGACTTTTGGATGCTCAAATTCATGACTAGGTAAAAACTGGTCTGGGGTATCATGCTGAATAATATCAAGCCGTTGCACCTCCTGCTGACTACGTCGCCATCCATGAACCAAGCTTCAATCTCTCAAATCTTGAAAAGGCCAACCGAGATCTTGATCCTTCAAGGCATGAACCATTGGTACAAGAATGCACTACCTCGTTAGAATCTGAGTCAACTTGCTCTGAGTTCACTAAAGCTGAGGAGAATGCATCACCAGTATAAATACCTGCACCAATACAAATACATGTTCTTGAAGTCATTCAAACAAGTATTCATGTTCCTTTACATGTTGTTCCAGTTCCTATGCCTTTCAAACAAATCAAAATTAGCTATCCTCCAGAAGGAAGAAAGCTAAATGTTGAAAAGGGGCAATCTTCAACCTCCAACAACTCAAAACCTCAAAGAAAGGTGTTTGACATATGTCATGCGCCTGGAGAAAGAATTCCATATGTTCAAAAGACATTGGAAGAGGCCACCTTTGAGCACAACAAAGCTCACCCCTGGAACTTTAAAGACCTATTCAAAAGAAAGGACTATGTTTACCTTTCAAGGGACAAACTGGCCAAATCATGCTTTGTCTGTGGAAAATACAACCACACTGCTAGCACCTGCTTCTACTACCTTCAGCAGCAAAGAAACCTCAAACAACATGCTTTTGAGAAGACACACAAAAACAGAAAGGTAAGGAGTTCTGAAGCCAAGGCAACTCATTTCAAAAACTCTCTTTCCCCACCAAGGAAGCAGCTGCCAAAGCCTCTACAATCTTGCATCATCTGTGGTGAATCAGACCACTTTGCTGCAAATTGTGACTTTAATCCCTTCAACCAGATCCTTCATCAAGCCCCTCCTAAACAAAAGCCTATCAGCTTGAGAACCTCTACAGAGAAGCCCCCCGTCAACAAGGCAAAGAGGATAAGCATACATTAGTTGTTGAACCATTAGCAGCCAGCAAAAATGTTGGTAATCAAGCCGTCAAGAGAATTTTCAGATACCTAAAGGGAGCCCCAAGACTTGGGCTATGGTACTCTAAAAATGATAAGTTTAATCTGTATGCATACACTGACAGTGATTATGGGAGGTGTAACTTGGAAAAAAAGTCCACTTCATGGCGATGCCAGTTTCTGAGAGGAAGACTTATTTCATGGCAGTGCAAGAAGCAAACATGTGTTTCAACTTCTACAGGAGAAGCAGAATACATTGTAGCTTCAAGTTGCTGTACACAAGTCATCTGGATACAAAATCAAATGTTGGATTATGGGATGACTTTCATGGAAACTCCCATTCATATTGACAACATGAGTGCTATATCAATTACAAACAATCCGGTGCAGCACTCCAAGACAAAGCACATTGACATCAGGTATCATTTCATAAGAGATCAAGCTGAGAAAAGAAGAATTATTTTAACCAAAGTTCATACCAATGAGCAATATGCTGATTTGTTTACAAAACCGTTTGATGAAGCTAGATTTAGATATTTAGTTGAATCTATTGGTATGATGAACTTTGATTAAAATATGTCTCTAAATATTTTGTAAATATGTTTGTCTTTTGTTATAAATAAAAGTTATAAGTCAGCAGCATCCATTTTTATTGCTGACAGGTTTAATAATCAGAAGCAAAGATTTTGCCACTGACTGCTTTAACTTATCAATAGGAATAAGTTTCCTACGGATAGCTTTAAGGCAGTCAGCAGCAACACCCTTGCTGGGAATCATTGCATCTATCAGCAGCAATAGAGTTTGTTGCTAACAGACTTAACTATCCGCTGCAACCAAGCTTGCAGCGGATAGGCTTAACCATCCGCAGTAACCAAATTTGCTGCTGATGGGTAAAAATAAGTCTAATATAACTTTTACCCGCTGTAAAAATTCCTTTCAGTCTTTACCATGACTGCTATAGTGTATTACAGCTGTAACAGTAAAAAGTGAATGAGGTTGTACTGTACAAGTCACTTTGCTTTTCCCTCCTCTGCCGTTATAAGAACAAATCAAATTTCTTCACCACCCCTTCACATTCAATTTCGCCCTAACTCCCATCACTTTCTCTCAAGCCCCCACAACATTCAAAGCCTTCCATTCTTAACCACCCTTCAAAATCTTTCCCTTTCCCTCCAAACCAACAAAAATGGCAGACATAAACAATCCTGATGATAAGTTCTCCCCATATCACAACCTCACGGCATACTTAACCAAAGGAAAGAAGTCCGAGGGATTCGATGATATGATTGATTTTCTGTGCCTATCAAAGATACATTTTGCACTAACAGTCAACCCTACCATTTATATTCCTCATATGGAGGATTTTTGGAACACCGCCGTCTACTCTACCGAACAGGGGATTCCCCAAATAAAAGCCAAGGTAGATGGAAAGGACATCATCATCTATGAAGCTACTATTTGAAAACATCTTCAGCTTCAAGATGAGGGGGCAACCATCTCATACTCAAAGGAAGAATACATGAGGACCTTTGTATCCATATGGTACACTGGAAATCAAAATGAGTACACAATCGAGAAGGCACTGATGGGTCCTCCATGGAAGTATCTATGCCACACTCTTATACAATGCTTATCTTAGAAGAGAAGTGGATGGCATCAAGTGAGCTATGCACTTGCCTCTGTTGTTCACGGTATGATTACTTGCCAAGGTTTCAACTTTGCACACCTCATCTTTGAGGGTTTGAGTTATAACCTTCAAGAGGGTGCAAAGCAACAATTTTTTATGTACCCCAGATTCTTGCAGGAGGTTTTTAACCAGGAACTAATAGATCTCTCAAAACCTACAAGAATCTACATCATGTTGGGTCATAAAAATAATATTTTTCAAAGTATGAGAACTGTTTCCAAAAAGTTCTCAGGGGTCAATGTTCCATTGTTATCTACAATGGCGAACATACAAAGTACCCAGGGTGACAGTTTAGCAATCCCAGCTGATACTGATCCCACACCCTCCACTTCAAATCCTGAACAACAGGCTGCTTCCATTGCTTGAACCCGTGTGAAAACTACTAAGGATGCATAGGTACAAAAATCACTTACACCTGTTTTGGATGTTATCGTTCAACTGGAACAAAGGCACCCAGTTGCAACGACATACACAAAAGGAGCAAGAAGACTTCTTCTCTTCTTCTTTCAAAGGCCCAATCCCAACCTCAAAGCCCTCATTCAGAATCCCAAAATTCTGGTGAGAATGTCAAAAGGGATAGCCACAACATTAGAGAGTCTTCCTTGGAAGCCTCTCTATTAGGATTAGGATCACATCCCGGATCCATAGAACAACCTTCTGAGCCATTCCATTATTTTTCTTCTCTGAACTTAAGTGCAGAGGCACCTTGTCAAGATGATATACCTTCTCCAACAACTACTATCTCAGAGGTATTGATTGACCTGGCTGCTGGTGCACCCAACCCAAGTTCCTCACCCAAGAAGGTTCACTCTGGTGGTACTGATAGAGTGAATGTGGAAAGGGTTGTCACTACTCCTGGTACATCAACTGCCCAGGAGGACAGTGACAACATAGCTAAGACCCTAACCACGACAACTCACAGTGAAGATGTTTCCTTTGAAACACTCTTCATGGAGAGGAATCCCAGGCGCTAAGAAAACCAGGGTGATGGGGATGCAGAGGCTAGGCCTAAGGCCCCATTTAGCTCCAAGGATTCCACAACTGTGGATGAGGACAGAGTGAAACTTCATAACATGGAATTGACGACCAGGGTAGCTATGCTAGAGGCTGAAGTGTCCAAACTAAGACACCAATTCTCTATGCATGAAGCCCATCAATGCCCTCCAGTAACTTCTCCCCCCCTTATATCAGTGGGCACTGAAATAGATAGCACGTTATGCACTGATGCAACCAAAAAGGGGGAGGCAATCACCGAGGAAGATGATGCGGACAACCTAGAATAATGGATACAAGAGCAGAATGTGTTTCAAAGTTCGCTATACAAACCTGCTTTTGTTTAAATCCATGACTTGCCAGACTCAGTAGATGAAGTGGAAGATATCACTGAGGATTGGAAGTTAGTTGTCCAAGCTGTTGATGAGGTGCTGTAAGATGAAACTCTCCATGAAGACACACCTCCATCATTCAGCATACTTCCTGAAGCTGCAACCATAATAAGTCATACATCTACACCCCAATTCTCACTAACTTCAAACAAGCTAGAATTCGACTCCATTCTAGCTTGGGGGTATGATGGCATAGCTGAGAGATTCTGGATTGGATGGGAGTTTAGTGGAGTAGAAGAGCTAAACTGGAATACTCTTAATGCCCTCCAGGTTCTTAATCTGTATCTGACAAGATGCATCAACAATTCATCAGACCTCTTAGCAGAACTTGCAATCAGCAGGTTCTATGACTTAATGGAGGATAATATGCCCTGGTTTGAAAGACTACTAAAAGAAGCAAATAGGGTGGCTTATCCTGAATCTTCATCAACAGTAGAACAAAGACTGGCTCCAAGAAGACTTGACTTAATCAGGAGCAATGCTTTAACTGAAGAAGAAGTTATCTGCTGGCGAAGATTCCTGTACAACATCATGGTCAGAGACTTAGAAGTGCTAGGATGGGTGAGCACTGAGTCCTCTGATTTCACCTTCTTCTTAAGCAATAGATCTTCTCTCTCAATCAACATCAAAGAGATCTTACTCCTACCTTCAGACTTACAACACAAGGTTTTTGAGCTCAGATCACTCATCTGCAACATCAACTCCTTTGAAAGTTAAGAAATGATCAAACTCATCAAGGCTTCTCTTTATAAGGAGGAATCACTTGCAACGAATGACTCTGACTCAGATATATCCTTCCTTTCTTCACCAACAGTCAAACTGAACACAGAAGAAGAATCCAAGAGAAGAGAAAAGGAAAAGGTGAAGGAGTGTTGGAAAGAAGTGACAGGTATGGAATGGGAAGAAGATGAAGAAAGTGTCCTTCCCTTGTCCATTCCCCAAACTGCCAATGAAGCTGAAGCTGAGATCCCAACAACATCTACTACATCTGGTGTTGTGGTCAATGAAGCTAAAGCAGAGGCATCCAGCAAAGACAAGGGGAAGGGACTCATGACTAAAGAAGATGAAGAGAGGATAATGAAGGAGAAGAAAGAAAAAGAGGAAAAAAGAAGAAGAAGAGAAAACCTACTACTAAACCAGAAGACCCAAGAGAAATCGTCAACTGGTCCTACAGCACAAAAGATAAATGGTTTGAAGTCTTCAGGGGGAGGACAGAAGTAAAAAGGTCAATCAATACAACTGTTGATGAGATATTGCAACTTCCAGATTCAGATCTAAGAAGAATAATGGAGCTGGGTGAAGCTCATGAGCCCGAGAATGAAGGTGGGAGACATCTGTTGCTGGTGATCAAACATCACTTCAACCCCAGCAAAGATGAAATTATTGATGCCAAACCTCTCTAATCCTACTCTCCATTCATTAGCTAGTCCTACAATGCTGAAAAGGATGAATTTACACTAACAGATGTTAAAGTACAGAAGATGAGGTGTTCAAGCAAGGCTATCTTCAAAATGGCAAGCAAAGACATCAAGACTCTATCTGAGCTTCCTCTTAACAATCCCAGCAAGGACCATAGAGGATATGAGGTTGAAAGAATAGTCAGCAACATTCAGAAGCTTCAGCAACAAAAGCAATAAGAGAGTTTTGGTAGCATCAGTCTAGGGGGAGTTTGTAGAAATAAAGACTGAAGGCTACAAAATTCTCTAAGTACAAATGCTGTTTACCTCAGAGATTGCTGCTAACCAACAAACTGCTGCGGATAAGCTTATCTGCAGCGGATATTTGTTCTTCTGCTAAAGAACAAATCTGCTGCGGATAGGCCTTATCTGCTGAAGACCAAAGTTGCAGCTGATAGGCATATGCTGCTGATCTCCAAAGTTGCAACTGATAGCCATTTCCACTGAAGATCAAATGTTGCAGCTGACTGTTCTTGATAAAGCAACCATTACCACTGGCAACTTTATGCTGCTACACTGACACAGTCCACGCAGAAAGAATGTCATTGGTACAAGACAATAAAAGACAACAACGCTCTTCTCCAAGCATGCAAACAATGATGCCTTAGAAGACGTTTGAATAAAGTTAACTAGCATAGTTATTATTATTGTCTATACATGTAGAATAGCTTCAATACAAGATCAAAGGTCTGTGTTAGATCTGATCCTTAGAATCAAGGGTCTGTCTTGATTCTAAGTTACTATATAAGTAGTACGTAGAGTCATTGTATCTTAGTGCTTTTCTAAGAGTTTTCTGTGTAATCTTGTAACCATTGAAGCTTAATACAAATTGCATTTATCAGTACTTCTTGTGTTTACTTGTTTACTTTGATTAAGTTGTGATTGTTTCCGTAAATCTCATCTGGAATAGAACCATCTTGTATTTACCGATCCTACAAGTGGTATCAGAGCTTTGGCTCACAGATTAAACAAACTCACACTTGTTTAATCATTCTTCGGTTCTATTCTAAACTATCTCTTTGTTAAGGAACTTCCGCATGATTTATCATACGCCTTCCTAGATGAAGAATCCAAGCTTCCAGTTATTATCTCCTCCAGGTTGTAAAACAACGAGAAAGAAAAACTACTACAAGTTTTGAATAAATACAAGAAAGCTATCGCCTGGAAGCTAATGGATCTTAAGGGAATTAGCCCCTCATTTTGCACTCATAAGATACTTATGGAAGAAAATTACAAAACAAGTGTGCAGCACCAAAGACGACTGAACCCTAAAATGCAAGAGGTAGTGAAAAATGAGATTATCAAGTTACTAGACGCATGAGTAATCTACCCTATCTCAGATTCAGCATGGGTCAGTCCAGTTCAGGTTGTACCAAAAAAAGGGGGTATAATAGTAATCACAAATGAGAAAAATGAGCTAATACCAACCCGCACAGTCACTGGATGGCGGATGTGTATTGATTATCGTAAGTTGAACGAAGCTACCCGAAAAGACCATTTTCCACTACCTTTCATTGATCAAATGTTAGAGCGATTATCCGGAAATATGTTCTATTGCTTTCTCGATGGATTCTCGGGATACTTTCAAATCCCTATCGCCCCTGAAGATCAGGAGAAGACTACATTTACCTGTCCCTATGGCACCTTCGCTTATAGGCGTATGCCATTTAGACTATGCAATGCACCTGCTACATTCTAGCGGTGCATGATCACTATATTTCATGATATGATAGAAGAATCAATGGAAGTATTTATGGATGACTTCTCAGTTTTTGGAAACTCCTTCGACCATTGTCTACAAAACTTAGAAAAAATGCTAGCAAGATGTGAAGATTCAAATCTAGCACTAAATTAGGAAAAGTGTCATTTCATGGTTAAAGAAGGAATAGTATTAGGACATAAAATTTCAAAGAATGGTATTGAAGTCGACAAAGCCAAAGTAGAAACTATATCAATGCTTCCACCTCCAAATTCAGTAAAAGGGATCAGAAGCTTCCTCGGTCATGCGGGGTTCTATAGGAGATTCATAAAGGACTTTTCATCAATCTCCAGACCCTTGACACAACTGTTGGAAAAAGATCGACCCTTTTTATTCTCTGACGATTGCTTAATAGCATTTGAGACTCTCAAGAAGAAACTCATCAATGCACCTATCATGACGGCACCTGACTTGACTAAACCTTTCGAACTCATGTGCGATGTAAGTGACTTCGCAGTAGGAGCAGTTTTAGGTCAACGAAGCGAAAAGCATTTTCACCTGATTCACTATGTAAGTAAAACCTTAAATGACGCTCAAGAAAATTACACTACTACTGAGAAGGAATTACTAGCTGTAGTTTTCGCCTTTGATAAATTCCGTTCGTACCCAATCTTATAAAAAACTATTGTCTACACCGACCATGTCGCCTTAAGACATCTCTTTAACAAGCAAGACGCTAAACCAAAGTTAATCAGGTGGAACCTCCTACTACAAGAATTTGACATCGAGATAAAAGATAAAAAGGGAGCAGAGAATTTGGCAGCAGATCATCTATCTCGACTTGTTACCACTCAAGAAAATCAAAAGTTTGCCATAAATGATAGTTTCCCTCATGAATACATACTGCACGTACAAGACATCAATAAATACCCATGGTTTGCAGACATCGCAAATTCCTTAGCAAGCGGGGAACTAGTGAAAGGATTAACATTTCAGGAAAGAAAGAAATTCTTCGCAGATATCAAGCACTATTTCTGGGAAGATCCATATCTATTCCATGTTTGTACAGATCAAATAGTGCAACGATGTGTGCATGGGAAGGAGGCACACGAGATATTGCTACAATGTCACGAAGGACCAACAGGAGGGCATCATGGAGCCAATTATACTACAAGAAAAGTTTTTGAGCAAATGCAAGATGAAACATGGAAATATGTTCTATTGCTTTCAAGGACGCACATAAGCTTATAAGCAAATGCGACTCATGTCAAAGGTCAGGAAGTATTTCAAAGCGTGACGAAATGCCCCAAACAAGCATCCAAGTTTTTGAAATATTCGACGTCTGGGGGATTGACTTTGTTGGACCATTCCCTCCATCTCGCGGAAATCAATGCATCCTAGTAGCAGTAGACTACGTGTCAAAATGGGTTGAAGCACAAGCATTACCAACTATTGACGCAAGAGTCGTCATCCGGTTTCTAAAAAGACTATTCACATGGTTCGGTACACCAAAAGCCCTAATCAGTGATAGAGGAACACACTTCTGCAATTCACAATTGGAAAAGACACTTAAACGACGCTTAAACGATATGGTTGTACCCACAAGTTGTCCACACCTTACCATCCCCAAGCAAATGGACAAGTGGAAGTTACAAACAAAGCAATCAAGCGTATCTTGGAAAAAGTTGTAAGTCCAAATAGGAAAGACTGGTCTGATAAACTGGAAGATGCATTATGGGCCTTACGTACGGCTTACAAAACACCTATCAGAACCACTCCTTACCGAATGGTTTATGGAAAGCCTGTCACCTACCAATAGAGATTGAGCATAAAGCATACTGGGCGCTTAAACCAGTTAACCTAGATCTATCCAGTGCAGGAGAACACTTCCTTCTACAAGTTCAAGAATTGGAAGAACTGCGAAATCAGGCCTATAGTAACTCATCAATACACTAGGATAGGGCAAAGAGACTTCATGATAAAAGACTAAGGAAGGGGAATTTTCAAGAAGGAGAAAAAGTCTTACTTTACAATTCAAGATTACAACTATTTCCAGGAAAATTGAGATCTAAGTGGACGGGACCATACATAATTCGAAAAGCATTCCCTTATGGAACGCTGGAACTAGAACAAACAGACGGGAAAACTTTCAAAGTTAACGGCCACAGAGTCAAGCGTTACCTCGAAGGACCAATTGATCAAGTAGTGGACGAGGTTCCACTAGAGGGGTAAGAATAATGAAACACGTACGGGTCGGGCTAAAGACCCTTAAATAAACGTAGCGCTTCCGGGAGGCAACCCGATGATCATGAATAAATTGAGAGGTTGGTGTATATGGCATAATCATGGATCTTAGGTTTGATCTTTCAAATTTAAGTTTCTCATACTTCAGCCCCATGTATGCCCTCTGGATACTAGAACCTTAGTAGCTTAACTACTATCTTGTATTTTCCTTGTCTGCTTTTATGTTTTCCCTTACGTGTCAGGTAGAATAGTATCACCAGATAGTCTCTCTACTTTTTTGAGGAATCACACTCCATCTCTAAAACCTGAGGAATCGGAAACCACATCAAATTTATTTCAAATTCAATGAAGTCTTTGAAGCAAAATGTTGACAGCACCAATAAGTTTTGGCCTTAGGTTATACACTGAATTGACCGGGTGAGTAGCAGTTTCTTTTCCCTTAAAACTTTATGCATTTAAATTCCTGCATAGCATTTCATTACATGCATTTGTACATTGAGAGCAATGCACAGTTTTAAGTGTGAGGTGGGGTATTCAGAGATTAAGGACTACTTGTAACCTCAAAGCAGTAAAATTTCAACTTGTGATTTTCTACCCATTTGACTAAAACATAACAAAAAACCTACCTTTTGTAAAACCCAAAAAATTTTCAAAATTTTAAACCCTAATATTTAAAACCACTTTGAGTTTGTACCTAATAAAGTAAAATGAACACATGGCAAGTAGAAACAAATGAATATTATGCATAACGAGTCGCTAAACCCTATTCCATCCGTTTTCATGTGAGGAAAATCAAGCCTATTGCACAGCATCAAATTTTTGGCGCGGTATATAATTATTTGCATACTCTTTCGTTTAGCATTACTGAGTGTTTTTTGATTGAATTTTATGCATAATTAGAACTTGTGTGACTTATACATATCAAGACCATGAACTAGTAGAAGTTTGAAAGTGATTGAGGCACCTAGGACTTTATTACCCTTATCCTTAAATCCAAAAATCCCAAAAATATAATCCGCTTAGATAGCCCTTTGGGCCTTATTCTTAGCCTTTTCTTTTCTACTACCTACAATTATCACCCAACCAGCTTCTCGTAAACACCGGTTATTGGCTAACTGTCTTCAAAATGGAAAAATTATCCTATGTCGTTATTTCGAGTTTATTACCATTGAGGCAACTTCGGAAAGAATCTGTTTTACTCAAAGGAATTGGAATATACAAGAAGGTGGATGTATTAGGAAGAAACAGCCGAACTATCTACATGGAATTTATGGAAATATTATTTCAAAGAAATTGAGGAAAAAGAGTTATTGAAGAATTTGTCTTGATTCAAAAAAAAAGTTGGTCTTTTACTGGTTAGAACTTAAAAAGCTGGATATGCATTCTTTTGATTTCAATTTGCTTTTCTGCCTTCATTTTGCAAAGCCTGAATTACCGCCCAAACTCCGAGAGAAAGTTTTCAAAGCAACTAATGATGTAAGAAAACGGTGGCGCAAGCAAGAATAACTGCCACCATTCTGCGACCTGTCAAAAAGTGCCGCTAAAAGAAGAGCCAAAAGATACGAAAAATGTGAAGTGTGGCAACTGGAGCCAAGATGGAAAATGTAGCAAGAATCAAACTCATTCCCAAAGTGAGTGTACGCATCTGATCAAAGTTGGAGCTGTTAGGCTACAGGCCGAAAGTTCCATACGGAGAGGCAGCAATGTATACTACGCAATGAGGAAAGAGTTGGCACTAATGGGAGATCTTGGTCTTGGCAATCTGACCATAAATGAGCCCTCGGATTAGTTATACCCTCATGATCCGAGTACTGTAAAGGGACCTGTTAGTATTTTCCATTTTAAGTCATGAAGCCGTAGCTGTGTGTTTCACGATAGTTGCAACCCTTCAAACCTTTTAAATCCCTAAAAACCCAAAAATATTTTCATCTTCACCCCTTTATTTTTATTTTTAGCCACATTACAACCCTTTTAAAGTCCTCTTGATTCATGCATACTACTTAGTTAATTGGTGGAGACTTGATTTGCATACAAGCTTATGATCATTGCATAATTCAATTCGAACTTGAGTGTTCCACTTAACTTACACTATCCATACATATATAACCCTAGAGATGAGTGAACATTTTGAGGAGTGAAGTTTTATGCATAATTGAACTTCTAGTAGGCTTGTCATGGATTCAATCATAGAAAAATTCAAAAATAGAATAAGCAACTCAAGAGTTATCTCGGAATTTTCAACTACTTGGAGTTCCATTTCCCTTGTAAAGTTTTTAGTTATGAGTATGATCATGCATGAGTTTGCTTGAGGACAAGCAAAGTTTAAATGTGGGGTATTATGATATGTCCTAAATTATACATGTTTTGCATGCATAATAATCCCCATATTATGGTACTAATTGATTAATAACCTTGCAATTGATACTTAAAACGTTAATATTTCACAAATGCAGGTTATTCGGTATCCCAAAGATGAATAGAGCAAAAATCAGCTTAAAACATGAAGAAATCAAGCTTTTTGAGGACCAAACCCGAGCATTGACCCCCAAGAAGTTAAACCAGGTCAACACAAGTCAAACCAGTAGCTAAAAGACAAAACTAGGCAGCAGGAAGGGGATGCACGGCCGTGCATCCCAATGCACGGGCGTGCATTGCCCTGTCTTGCTCCCCAAGGTCTAGTACACTGTCCTGTGTACCGTGTTTGATTCCCGATGTGTTTGCATGGCCGTGAAATCCAATGCATGGTCGTGCATTGCTCATTCTGAGGCCTATAAATAGATTGCATGAGTTTTTCACTCCACACACCAATTCAGATCAAAAACACCTATCCAGACCTTGTTTGAGAGTGCATTCGTAGTTAGTGTAGAGAGTAGTGAGCGGAGGGGCTCTTCCTCCTTGTTCCGCAATAGGAGAGCCTACGAAACTCAGCGTTACGCTAGTCAGTAGGGCCATTCATGGCTAAACTCTTTGTATTGCTAGGGTGAAGATGAAATTTGGTGCATGTTAATGTTTAACGTATTAATCCAAGTGATGTGTTTACGTCTTTGACTATTCGTCCTTAAAACCACCATTTTGGTGGGATTTTATTATTTGTGAGTGTTCTTGATTTTTAAAGTGTAAAACCTTTTTAATCAAACTTCTCTTGAGGCTTGTACGTCTTTATACAAGTAGAGATTGATAAGCCAAGGCTTGGTTAACACTATTAAGATCGTACGTCTTTATACAAACTTATTATGTGACCAAGAATTGGTGAACTCATGTTGGGAACGGTATGTCTTTATACTTGGCCTCATTGTTACACCGCCTCCCGTGAGCAAAATATAATCACCTTTTTAACTTTAATATAAAGCATTTTACGTTCGATGTCTTAAACTGTAGGTCCCTTCGTGTGTGTCGGATCGTTGCATGCAAGTGGTCTACTAGTCGGACCGGGTGCGGAATATCCGTGACTAGGCGGAGAGTCTAACTAAAACAAAGTAAACCAACACGAGAGTCACAATAAAAGCTCTTTCTATTATAAACACTCGACGGTTACAGAGAGATTACAAGTTGCGTACTTAACAAACTGAGTTTGTCTAAGATATGAGTTCTGCGTACTTATCCTCTGTGAACCAAACCTATTTATACAGACCTGATGCCTGCGCACTTAGCAAGTGCGCAAGACCAAATGCTCTTGCGTACTTAGCAAGTACGCATGGGTCTTCCTGCGTACTTGCTAAGTACGCAGGAGCTTTCTCTTGCGCACATGTAAGTGCGCAAAACACTTGGAAGAAATGCAACATACACTATGTAAAAGTAAATACAACTCGATAAACTATTACTTAACGACTCTTACATACAAAGACAAACTAAGACTCTATCCAGAGTGTTGTCACAGGAAAGTGCATCAACAAACTCCCCCTTGACAACAGCTCGGGATCTTCATCGTCTTCAGTCTTCAATCTTCAGTCTTCACAGCACTGGCTCCTTAGCTTCCATCTTTCTTTTGTAATCAAGGCAGAACTTGATCAACTTGTCGTACTTGGCAGAAAGAAGCTTTGTCCCATCGTCTGTGTGAATGCAGTACTTGTCGGCTAGTACCTCCAGATCGTTCATAGAAAAGTTGATGAAGCAGACTTCATCAAATATCCTGATCACTTCCTTTGGCACCATGTTTCCACTTGCTTACTTACCTTTACCCATAACCACAGCCTCGCCCGTTTTTGGATCAACGTACCAGTACCACATGTCACCAAGAATATCCTGAGGCAACTTGCTCAGGGGAATCTTAGTTTCACATTGCACTGGCTTGTATACCAATCTCTTTATGTGCTTCTTAGTCACAGGATGTACAGCGTGCTTATCCTTGACTCTTCTGGGCACTTGAGGCTTGAAGTATTCAAATTTCCTTGATCTTGCTTCCCGCTGTAGTGTTACCCACAAACCCATTGCTACTGCATGACTCGAGGTTCACAAGGTCGTACTTGGGCAAAGAGTTGAACGCCTCACTGGTTGGTTTCAAGTATTGAAACCCCCCCCCAGATCTTTTGATGGCGAACAGCTGCTTGTCCTCCTCGAACCTAACAGCCAAGATCATACCTGTAGCTCCGTGCTTTTCTGTGATGGACGTCTTTTGCCACAAGGGAGCTGGACCCTTAGATGATGCAGAAGGCATGTCTTTATATTTTTGTGCAGGGTTGACTAGGAAGGCTTTAGTTGTAGCTTCAACATTACTTGCCATGTCAACTGAGCCTGTTTCGAGCAGAGATTCGAGCGATGGTACTTCAAAGATCTCACCATCCTCTAACTCGTACTCTCCTTCCCCGTATCCCTTGGGAATCTAAATTACCACATCCTCATCTTCATCATTCCAGTCATCACCAGAGTCGATCTCTCCTTCTTCTAGATTGAAGAGAGCACCGATCTGTGCTTCTTTAGAGTAGTCAGGCTCTAGATATAGGATCTCATCATCAGATAAGTCCTTAAGTACTTCAGCCACTGACTTCCCTTTATCACCACCACCACCAGATGTATCACCACCCTCTTGCTGAGTAGACTCCCCCTCAGCCATTGGAATAGAAGAGATGGGCACAATCGCCAAAGCTTGGTGCTCACCTCCACTAGGACCGGCTTCAGGATCCTTGTCTTTATCATCATCCTTAGTCAAGTCAACTGGATGACAAGGCTCAGCACCAGTGGATTTATTTTCTTTCTCTTTCTCCTTCTCTTTCTCTTTCTCTTTCCCTTTCTCCCCATGAGCATCAAGCTTCTTGGTCAGTTCTTCAACTAATTTGACCATCGCTTCGTGCTCTTTTCTCTGTAAATCCATCCTTAGCTCAAGTGAAGTTCTGTGGCCTAGAATCATTTCATTGGTTTTCATCAGCAGCTCGTTCTGTGCCATAACATTCTTCAGTTGTTCATTTGTCCCTGTTCTCTGGCTGTGGAGAATCCTAACTTCATCGGCCAGGGAATTAATCTGTGCTTGTTGAGCATCAGAGTCCTCCTTTGACTTTTGAATGGTCTTCTACAGTTCAGCAACTTGGGTCTCTAAGACATTGATCCTTGCATCATACAGATCAGAATGCCTAGATGATGAGGCTTCAGCATTATGGATGGGGGAGGAGAAGATTGTGTCAAAGTCAAACCCTTGTGAGAAATCACCATAGTTGAAGGGTTGACCTAACGGCTCAGTGGTGTGAGGTGGGTGTGGGGATGTAATGATGGGAGTGGGTGTTATGGTTGGGGTGATGGTGACTGACTCCATGTGAAGTGGAGTAGTCACCGTCACCTGGACGGTTGGAGTAGGGAGGGTCACCGTCACAGGAATCTCCTGTGTGACCGCCGTGACTGCCACATTACCTTGTACTAGTGGCCTTCTCCTCCTTCTGTACAGTTTCTGTGCTGGTGGGGTAGATTCTGACTATGGACTGTCAGCCGCAGGTTGTACTTGCTGCACAGTCGGGATCTCTACAACCCTGGGGATAGCAACCTCTTGCCTATCGCCCCTCTTCTTGTTGGCACTCTCTTACCTTTGTTTTTGTAGAGCAGCGTCAGAGTCAGAAGTCGGCTCATATTTTCTGCTCGAGCTTTGTCGCTTTCTTTTAGAAGACGACGCAGGCAGGGTTACCTGTGCCGATCTCCTCGGGTGTGCCTGGGATGGTGCGTCATCGGAATCAGAAGAATCTGATTCTGTTGCTTCTGAATCGGATTCCTCAGCACCACCATCACCACCTTCGTCATCACCTCCATCACTTTCATTCTCTTCTTCTTGTTGTTCATCAGAATCATCACTCATCTCTGGTGCCGAATTGGGACTATACCAATTCCAATCTTCTGGTGCGACATATGCTTCATTAAGCAGGTGGCCAAGGAGTTCAGTATGCACAGGGGTAGGATCTACACTGCCTGGCTTTAGAAACTGAGCAAATACTCTCTTGTCCACCCGTTTTACTTGCAGTCTCTCCCCGATAGCACGTAGGTTTGGCAATGCATCATCAATCAAAAGTTGCACAAACCTCGGGTACAATAGGAACCTAAACTTCTCTGCTGTATTAATCTGATCATTGATTGCTTTGAAGATGTAGCGAGAGAAGTTGTAGCCCCTATTAAGAGACAAGCCCACCATGGCTGCTGCAAGGTCATGACCCATGACATCTTTCCCCGCTTTTCTTGACGAGATGCACACGATCACGATGTGGGTAAAATACCACCATTGATCCAAAACCCACATCTTCTTGTAAGAAGCATAATCCCTCACTCCGACATATCCCATTCTATGCCTCCAACATACATCCACATAGTAATCTGGATAGGATGCCGGGTCAATAGCGAGATCGCCGAACTGCAGAACCCTTCTTATTGTATCCTCAGAGAAAGCAATAGCCCGACCATCAACGGTAGCCCTTATGACATTAGGGGATACCGTGCAGTCGTGCTTTTCCGTCTCCCAGAATTGCTTCAAGTAAGGTCTTGAGACTGTTGGGTCAGCTGAGATTGCATAACTTATTTTTGATCGGTTCAAAAAATCAATGATCTGCCGATACTGCAAAGCTGCCCCTTTCCACTCAGGTTGAGTGTTCGCTAACAAGTTGAACTCATCAGTGAATGCCTGAGCCATAGTCTGCAGAAACACACAGAAAACACAATCAGAACAACGTATATTATTGAAGATGAACAAACATGACACGGTATAGTAGGTACACTATGAACAAAAATTTCAGACTTGAAAATTTTTCTAAGTGTTGGTCCTGCACACTTAGCAAGTGCGCAGGCTTTTCCTCTTGCGTACTTAACAAGTACATAGGAATTGCTTCTTGCGTACTTGCTAAGTGCGCAAGAACAACACTTGGCAAAAATTTCAGAATTTTAACAAAATCACAGATTGCTCAAAGACCGGGTCAAGTAGGTCGCCAATAGGTCGGAATCGAGGATTCGAACTTATGGGACCATTATTAACACCAGTAACTACCAAACCAAGACCAATTTCGACTTAAAAACATCGCCCAATCCCACTGTCGATTAAGATTCCACTGACGCCTAGAATCGAGGACGAAATGGATGAATGTGGAGTCAATTAAGAATCCTATTAGCATAGAAATGTCAATAAGTTACCCAAACAACCCCAATTTTACCCAAAATATTTCGGATTTAACCTAAAAATTTCTAAGTCAGAATCGGTCCAATGTCACGATTTAATGGATGGAAATCTCCTAGATTCTCACCAATGAGATGAAATGAGATGATGAAACTATAGACGGGATGAAAAAATGGTTTAGACACACTTGATTTTGAGTTAAATTTGCAGAGGGAAGGTGATCGGTTTGAAAGCTTGAAACTGAAAGAATTTTCTAAGTGTCACTTTTATACCCCTCACTTATCGGTCGTGCGTACTTGTTAAGTGCGCACGAGTTAGCTCTTGCGTACTTACAAGTACGCAGGACTTAACTCTTGCGCATTTACAAGTGCGCAAGACTAACTCTTGCGTACTTGCTAAGTGCGCAAGGTTTACTTCGTGCGAACTTGACAAGTACGCACAAGCCTTAAGTGCGCAAATTTGAAACTCAGATTTATGAAGATTTTCAGGTCAAATAACGAACAAGATAAAAGTATTCAATCACGAGGTTTCAAATACAATTCATGAAGGTTAAACATAAAATATTTTTGCCTTTTTCCGATTAAACTTGAACAATGCATAAACTTAAAATCTTTTTGTTCTTTTCTAGATAGATATATACAAGTATTCACACCAACTATTTTTGATCAAAGACACGAGCAGAGGATCATATCAAGCTATCTTTTAGCAAAAACGATACAAAATAAACATCAAAGAATATGGGATCATGTCATGGATTACTCTTTATTCATACGTAATAAGCACATAAACAAGTAATTCAAGTTGACAATATTGTAAGATTTGAAACTATACGCATCTTTGTATCATTTTCTTGTGTATTAAGGTATTAATATAAGATATACAACGTGTACCCCACTGAAATGCTATTTTAACTTGCACTATCTCAAGGCATCTAAGATTTTTCCAATGATTTTCTAGATTTTCAGAATGAAGCTACATCTATTAGCACAGGAAAAATCAAGCAGAATCCATAAGGATTATCGGGAATCATAAGATTCAGAATCGAGTGATTCATTTGTCTTGGTTTCATGTGATTTTCTGCTTTGAATATCGGGATGATGATTCAGGATAATAGATATGGTGTTTGATTATCAGGTAAGGGGATCCAACTTTTATCTGGATTTGATTTCAATGAATCAGGAGTGATTCAAGGGTGAGTACAAGTTCAACGGTTAATGTAGAGACATGTCTTGATTCAATCTCTCCTTGCATACTTGTGAGTATGGGCAGTGAGATGAACCGCATTAATTGTGCTAACGACATAACCCGAAATTGATCTCAAAAGAAAATTATTGCCAAAATCTAACATCCTTTATCTGATAATGATCTTTTCTATTCTTTTACGCACACACACTTGCAAACATGAGTTCAAATCACGGTTGTAATTTAGATTTAGTTTCCACACTACTAGTGATTCAAAGACGCATACAGTCTACTGACAATTCAAATTACTTGTAAATAAACAGATTAAAAACATAATAATTTAAACAATTAAGTAAACATGACGCAATCATTTCCCATATGAGCAGCTATGACGTTTAGATCATTTCTGATGTACTATCATTTCCTCTTTTCTCAAGTTAACTTTGAAATTTTCTACATTTTCTATTTTGTTTTTGGTTTTTTTTTTTTGTAAAATTTTTTAAAAACTAAAAGAACTATACAGAAAATTTAAAAGAATTAAAAATTTAACTTCCATGAATTGAATTGAGTTAAGAAAACTTAGTTTTCACTCAGGATTGAACATTCCTATCAAGTTAACAAGATGCTCAAAACGGGATCGATCAAATGCCTTTGTGAAAAGGTCAGCAAGATTGTCATCCGTGTGAACTTTTACAAGTTCAATTAAATGCTTTTCAGCACAGTCACAGATGAAATGATGGCGAATCTCTATATGTTTAGTTTTGGAATGTTCACCGGGTTATTTGTGATGGACATGGTGGCATTGTTGTCAATGAATAGAGGAGTTCCAGTGAAGTTTAAGCCGTAGTCTCTCAACTGCTGTTGAATCCACAGTATCTGAGAACAACCGCTCGCTGCAGCAATGTATTCTGCTTCACAAGTTGAGACAGAAACAGTTGACTGCTTCTTACACTGCCAGGAGACCAGTCTGTCTCCTAAGAATTGACATCCACCAGAAGTTGACTTTCTATCAAGGTTACAACCGCCATAATCTGAATCAGTGTAGGTTTTGAAGTCGAATGACTGCTGCTTAGAGTACCAAAGTCCTAATCGGGGTTTCCCTTTCAGGTATCTGAAAATTCTCTTCACGGCTATCATATGTGACTCCTTCGGTTGAGACTGAAACCTTGAGCACAAACATACAGCAAACATTATATCGGGTCTTGAAGCTGTGAGATACATAAGTGATCCGATCATCCCACGGTACAATCTGCTGTCTACATCCTTTCCATCTTTGTCAGGATGCATACCATGATTGACTGGGATAGGTGTTCCATAAGTACTGCTATCACTCATCTTGTATTTTGATAATATGTCCTGCACATACTTAGTTTGATGTAGATAAATGCCATCCTCTCTTTGACTGACTTGCAGACCCAGGAAGAACGACAATTCACCCATATTACTCATTTCAAATTTGGACTTCATCACCTGCTCGAATTCCCTACACATCCCTTCATTGGTAGACCCAAAAATGATGTCGTCGACATATGCTTGTACAAGAAGAATGTCACCTCCTGCTTTCCTAATGAAGAGAGTCGAGTCAATCTGTCCACGGTCGAAACCATTAGACAGTAAATGCTTAGATAATGTCTCATACCATGCCCGCGGTGCTTGATGAAGACCATAAAGTGCTTTGTCGAGCTTATACACTTTATTGATATTATGCGGATCTTCAAAACCGGGAGGCTGAGTGACATAGACTTCTTCATGAACTTTACCATATAGGAAAGCACTTTTCACATCAAGTTGATAGACCTTGAAGCCGACATATGTGGCATAAGCCAGGAACAGTCGAATGGCTTCAATTCTAGCAACTGGGGCATATACTTCCGTGTAATCCAAGCCCTCTTGCTGATAAAAACCCTGAACAACCAATCTTGCTTTGTTCTTCACAACAACATGACGATCATCCGTCTTGCATTTGAACACCCATCTTGTTCCAATTGGCTGAGAGCCTTTTGGCAAGTCGACCAAATCCCACACGTGCAACTTTTGGAATTGAGACAATTCATCTTGCATCGCCTCAATCCAGCAGTTGTCAGTGAGAGCCTCCTTCACATTCTTCGGCTCTAACTGGGACACGAATGCAGCATGCAGACATGTTTCCATGACACCAGTGTCAAGTATCTCTGTGTAAAGACTGGTGTTCTCAGTGATGGTTCGATGACGAGTCTGAACGCCGGCATTAGGATCACCAATAATGTTGTCAATTGGATGATTCCAATGCACTTTCGTCTTTGGTACAATCGGTTCCTGAATTTCTGGATCAAGATTCGTGCTTAACTCCCCCATTTCCTGTGTTCTAGAGGAAGAAGATTAAATGTTAATTGGATCAGCTGGAGCTTCATTTCCTACAGTTGTGTTAGGATTAGCTGGAGCGTCATCTCCAACGACAAGAACATCTTCACTGTTATCACTGTCATGAGTTCCAGATGCAGATGCAGCATTGGAATCAGGAGTTACAATCGGTACAGTAGCACGAGTAGAGAAGCTGGAGTCATCGCCGCCACCCAATAAATCATAGACATTTGCAGCGTCATCTGCAGATATATCAGGAAGATTGAATGACTTGAATAGCGCATCATAATCAAAACCCCAAGCTGGACCTGTTGGTTCGGGTGGAATGCTGTGTTTACTACAATCCACTTCAAACCATTCCTCGACAGTACGAGTTCCTATGTTGTACACTCTCTTGCAAGGCGAGTTCGCAACGTATCCTAAGAAGATGCCTTCCACCGCTTTTGCATGAAACTTAGACTGGCGGTCTTTGTACTGTAGCAACAAGGAACAAGGACTACCGAAAGGAACTAGGTAATCAAGATTGGGAAGTCAATTGTTGATCAACTCGTAACAAGTCTTGTTGTGCCTTTTCACAACCAGAACTCTGTTTAAGACGTGACACGCTATATTAACTGCTTCTGCCCAGAAAGTGACAAGAAGCTTTGCATCCGACAGCATAGTCCTTGCAGTGTCGTTCAGTGTTCTGTTCTTCCGTTCAGCAACTCCATTCTACTGAGGCGTGTACGGCGTGCTGAATTTGTGACGGATCCCTTTCTTAAGACAGAAAAGCTCCATCAAATTATTCTTGAACTCAGTTCCATTGTCACTCCTTATCCTTCTAACTTTCAGCTTGCAAAGAGATTCCAAGCTCAGGATCAAGTATTGAAGGATATCAGCAGTCTCGTCTTTAGTACCTAAAAAATGCACCCAAGAAAAATGTGAGAAATCATCAATTACAACCAGACAGAACGACTTACCTCCAATACTCCTGATACTTATGGGGCCAAACAGATCCATGTGTAATAGCTCCAAAGGGGTATCAATAGAGTTTTGGAGCTTGGGCTTGTGAGACTTCTGTTGTTGTTTGCCCTTTTTACAAGGCATACAGTCATCTGCAATGGTAAATCTCAGCTTAGGAACCCCAGTTACCAAACCGTTTCGGACAAGATGATTCATTTTACGATACGAAATATGTCCGAGTTTCCTATGCGACAAGATAGAGTCAAGTTCTGTCGCTTTTGTAAGCAAACAAGTAGCAACTGATGAGGTGGTTGTTGCAACGCTCATATCGATCTGATATGTGTCATTCGTTCTTGGTGCTCTCATCAGAATCCATTCTTCGGGAACCTCAAAACCAGGTTTGAGAATCAGGCATTCTGACTTGTCAAACATCACCGAGTACTCCTTATCACACATTTGGGAGACACTCAACAAGTTATGCTTCAGCTGATCGCAGAAGTTGACATTGTCAAAGCTGACACAATCGTTTGAAACCACGCCTTGACACGTGATGCTGCCGCCTTTTTCTCCGGCAAAGGCCACATAGCCGCCTCTGAATGGTTTAACATCTTGAAGCAGGGCCATGTTTCCTGTTATGTGCCTGGAACATCCACTATCTACATACCAGCGGTTAGAGATAGTACCCTTCGGACGTCCCTGCACGAGTAACAAAAGAATTAGTTAGATTTGGAGACCCAAGCCATTGTGGTCTTGGGTCGTCCGTCTTTCTCAAAATAAACTACTTCTTTCAACTCACAGTCATAATGACTGTTCAAAATTGGTAAATCTTTGGAGGATTTGGGAACAGGAGATTGAGAACCTTTTACTTTCTTGTTCCAGGATCTCTTTTGATTCTTAACCAGAACAGGAGACTTTGGCTCAACCACAGCTGGTGAACTTGTGGAAGCTTCACCTGATTGAGCTTTAGTCAGCTGTTCCAGCTTTCTCAACCTCTTATTCCTTCTTCTTCTCTGTGGCTTAGAGAGTCTAGCCACAGATTTCTCACCAGTACGTGTACTACCAGATGTAGACACACGAGGTACAACAGATTGCTTTACCTTTCTTGCAACAGATGGTTTGGCCTCAGATTTGATCTTCGACTTTCCCATCGGTTGGACTGGTGGTTTCACCACATTCTGCTTTGGATGTTTGGGAGATGGTTTCACTGGTGGCGACCTGGGATAACAGCTGGTTGGGAAACAACAGGCCGTTTCCCTTGGTTCTTAGAAGGACAGTTCACAAAAATGTGACCAGCCAAGCCATAATGAAAACAGTTCCTCTTGTCTACATAAGTTCTCTTGTAAGGCTCATTAGATCTGGCCTTAGAAAACTCTCCATTATGAGCAGGAGGAGTTGGTTTCTCAACAGCAGTCTGAACCTTAACAATTTGATTTTTGGGAGTATAGTATTTTTCCAAATTTTCTTTGTAACCAAGACCAAAGTGAGCTGAAAAAGCCTCTTTCTTTACTTGGTTAAGGTTTTTATACCCCTCATAAAGCATTACCTTAAGTTTATCATTTGATTCAATGACATCAGGTTCAGTTAAAATGCAATTATCACCATTAGTGATAATGTTTTTCTTCACTTTCTGTTCAGTCAACAACTCCTCAGATACTACTCCTTCAGGGCAAGAGTTAACCGACCCATCTTCAGAAGCAGTAACAAACTCCTCACTAGATGTGGAGTTAGCCTTACTTGAGGATTCATCCTTTTTAGGGGAATCATCCTTATCAGATGACTCATCTAGACAAGTGAGATCAATGTCTAATAAGCCATTGACAAACTTCCCACTGATTGGTGGAGGAATGGCATTGGTACCAAGACCTAGACCATTCATTTTCCTCACTACAGATTCTTAGTGTTCCACCACAAAGCGAGAGTTTTTCAACTTCTCATTAGTGCATTTTAACTGCAAGATCTCATTTTGCAGTTTGTTGATTTCATTGTTCCGTTTTTCTAACACCTTATAAGCAATATCCAAGTGAAGCTGTTGATCGCTCATTTTTAAAGAATACTCACGTTTTTCCTTTGTCAATGTGCCAATAGATTCTTTAAAACGTTTTTCGTTTTCTTTATAGTTTAGAGCTGCCATACTTAGGGTTCAATTTTGTCTTGGAGTTTAGAGTTTTCAAGTTTTAGCCGTAGACACTTAGAACATGAAACAACATAAAAGGGATTAGAGTCTACCTCATGAGATGAACTTGTTGCTTCTCCAATGTCCATGAGAGCAACAGCAGTCGATTCCTCTTTCTCAGCTACAGAAGCTTCCTTTCCTTCAGCTTCCTCCTCTTCCTCTATAGCAGCAGTAGTAGACTCTTTTGGGTCAGCAATAGAAGCTTCCCTTCTTTCTGCTTCCATCATTTCCATGATCTCAGCCATGAGACCAACCTGTGTTTGTGCGATGATGGCATCCTCAAGATGAACCCCCCAATCAAAGTTGTCGTCATGTTGGGCTACCAGTGCATTGGACGTTCCACTTTAGCTTTGATTGTGGTGGTTTGGATTGTTTTGGCCATGGCTGTTTCCTTGGCTGGGTCGGGTAAAACCAGAGGCAGGTGCTCTGTCTTTCTGACACTCACGAGCAAAGTGTCCATAGTTCAGACACTTGTAGCATTTGGCCTTAGATTTGTCAAACCCGACCTTGGCATTAGGATGCCCGCCAATAAACTTTCTTCCTGTTCTGTTCAGGAAACGCTTGGCTCTCCTCAAAAGCATGGCCATATTCCATTGAATATCCATGTCCTCCATGTCATCAGGATCCACTTGATTAAAATCTTCTTCAATCGTCTCTGGATACCTATGAAATTTTCATATGCAAGCATACAAGATGAGAATAAAGTTACATGATCTTCAGCTATTCTGGCTATAGCTGAGTTGTTAGCTGAGGACGTAGCAGGAGGATTTCTTGAGATATTTTGATGATGAGACCCCAACCATGATCCTGAAGCATAGCAAGCATGACCACCACACCCAGTTGAGTGGTCTTCTTCAGTAGGATTTCCAGAGAAGAGGGCAATTCCAGATCCAGATGACTTGGATGTAGAAGTCGTCCCATGATACATAGAAGGGTCTTGTATATGGGGTCTTCCAGAGCTCTCCTTTCTTTTCAAGTTCATTTCATGAGCTTGAATCTTTCCTATTGCTTCCTCTACTATCAACTCATAGAATTTAGGATTTTCCCTCATCAGGGTTGTGTACATCTCAAATTTGGGTGGTAAGGCATCCAAAAATTTTCCACCATCTCTTCATCTGGATACTTGAGGTCAAAAGCATTCAACTCAGTCTGTAAATGATAGAACCTAGAGATGAGGTCATCTAAAGATTCGTTCTCAAAGAATCTGAAGCACTCATACTGCTTCCTGAGAAGATCCCGCTTACTCTTCTTGATGTCACTATTTCCTTCGAATCCCTTCTGTAAGGCTTTCCAGAGATCCTTAGAATTGTCATACCCTCGGAAACTGTGGAACAATTCCCGAGTTAATGCCATAGTGATCGAACCAAGTGCCTTCTTTTCTCGATCATAAGCTTTCTTTTCTTCGTCAGAAAGCTTAGAGATAGGCTTGGGCAATTCATCATCAAGATAGATGTGTGTGGGATGCTTATATCCCTCAAGGATTGGTAATCATAATGATGAGTCGCCAGTGATCCTTAATAAGTATGCAGGATACCTTTTCAGCAACTCTCACCAACCTTTTCCGGTGACCTGAAAATCGCCGGAGATGGTAAAAATTGGTCTGATGATTAATGCAAATGAGCCAAAGGGTCAGAAACTTGTTTCTAACCAACCTTTGATGCTCAAATAACTAAAATACACAACAAAAATTGGTTTTTGAGAGATTTTTGCTTCTAAAAAAGTGCTCAAGAGCTACCCCTTTTTTATCACAAAAATCAACAAAAATACCTCTTTTTGCTTGTAATACTCAGTAAAAAAACGTCTCCAAACTCACTTACAACACTCGAATTCAAGAGCAATGCTCTGATACCACTTGTAGGTCCCTTCGTGTGTGTCGGATCGTTGCATGCAAGTGGTCTACTAGTCGGACCAGGTACGGAATACCCGTGACTAGGCAGAGAGTCTAACTAAAACAAAGTAAACCAACACGAGAGTCACAATAAAAGTTCTTTCTATTATAAATACTCGACGGTTACAGAGAGATTACAAGTTGCGTACTTAACAAACTGAGTTCGTCTAAGATATGAGTTCTGCGTACTTATCCTCTGTGAACCAAACCTATTTATACAGACCTGATGCCTGCGCACTTAGCAAGTGCGCAGGACCAAATGCTCTTGCGTACTTAGCAAGTACGCATGGGTCTTCCTGCGTACTTGCTAAGTACGCAGGAGCTTTCTCCTGCGCACATGTAAGTGCGCAAAACACTTAGAAGAAATGCAGCATACACTATGTAAAAGTAAATACAACTCGATAAACTATTACATAACGACTCTTACATACAAAGACAAATTACAGACATTAGAAATACAAACTAAGACTCTCTCCAGAGTGTTGTCACCGACTAAACGTTAACGAAAGTCGAGTATTGGAATTCGACCGTGTCCATTGGTTCGATACTTGGTTCTTACCTAAACTATATTACGCTGAGATAGGTACACTTGCCTATTGTGTGTGTTTTTAAGTTAAAGTAATTATCATTTCATAAATTTAAAACCAGATCTCGTAAGACCATTCTAAAAATATATTTATTATATTTTTATATATTAAAACACTACGCATCAATGTACGATAGCCCCAAAAAGAGTAAAACATTTAAAATAGGGGGATTAAAAACTCACTCGTTATTCCGCTTCCAAATCCTTGCTCTGCACCATACGTGCTTGCTCAAACCCCGAACCTATCAAACATACGATCCAAGGATCATATTACTTTCAAAACATATGTCGAATAAGGTATAACAATCATTAAACCCCGACACTCGTCTCGTCATCTCAGCGTCCCTTCCCCACGACACCCTCGTCTTATGGGTTTACGTATAATGTAGTCCCTGACCCGAATAGGACTCGCACCCCCGAACTTAAACGTCCATGCTTGCACGTAACACGACCATGCAAACCCCAGTCACCCGTACGTCACCGTGCAACCCCAAATCATAGGACTCGAACAACCGGGTCGGGCTCCCCATGCACGCATGTACACTTCATCTACTCGGTCACCGTCTTGGCCCTCCGTTCACCATTAGCGAACATCGGGCTCTACCACCCCTCTTTGTCGTCCAAAACAACTACCCGAGCTTTAACCATCATCCTCCACCTCCCGATAGCATTTGTTTCCCAGGCTCGGTCGCATGCCGCCATAACCGTCACTCTCGTGGTTCTCGTCCTTATCATCGTCTTCTTCCTAGTCAGCCGTCGTCCATAGCGGTCCACCACCACTGCAGCCTCGTCGCGTCGCCTTAGCCACCTCCACCTCTCTCTCTCTCTCTACGGCAGCCGACAACACACCACTGAACCCTCCTCGAGTTATGTCCTTCTTCACCCAAGACCACCTCCCTCAGCCGGCCACCTTTGTTTACTGTACTCGTCACACGCCGCTACCACTACAACCAGCCACCATCATCATCTCCACCCTTGCCGTCGTCCACGACCAAGCAACCCAAACCCTAATCAGGTTTCCACACCGATGCACAAACAAACACGTAAAAGAAAGGATGAGGGTTACCTTAGTGAAGTTCGGAAGTTGTGGGTGTTGTTCCGTCGTCGAACCGTCGTCGTCCAACCTAGTCCGGCCACCCTCGCTGCATCCTCCTCTTCCTCGCGGCTTTTTCTTTGCCGTCGCACACACCTAGGATAAATGGCCTAGGGTTTCCCACTAATTGGGATATATACCTTCACAAGTTCGTTTCGGGTCCCTCCCTTTACGTTTAACGCATTTATTAGCCCGAACTTTTGAAATAACGACTAGCCAGTCCTTTTATTCTCGTTGGATAAGATTTACGTGGCAATCCACGCTACCCGGGACATTTAATAAATATTCGGTTAGTTCACTAACCCGAACCATTTGCTTACGGATTTTCGGGATGTTACAAGTCTAACCCCCTGCATCGACACGAATCAACACAACTCGTCTTTCCATTCTCACTTGTGCACCAAATCCGTTTGGTGTCAAGCATTCACCTTCACACTATTCATTTTCTTTACCTTGCTTTACAATACGATCACCCTCCTTGGGGTTCAAAGAAGTCTTCTCCGTTGCTCTCTTTTAACTTTGGAACTTACATATTCCATCTACTCATTTCCTCATCTCTCGCCTTTCCATCTACTAGTCAAACGGCTGTATTTCCAACTCTCGCTATCCCGGCACTTGCTAGAAGTTTGCGTCCGTGATTGCTTGGATGACTAACCCTTTCATGAAGGTTTCATTGACATTGTCCTTGACAATACTCCATTGCTCTTATTGTTCTTAAGAACATCGCACGTATCATCGCTAGTACTACGTAGCATAACACTGTCAATTGTCCTCTTTCCTGTAACATTCACTTTAGCTCAATGACACAATTGCCTTTATCTCTTGTATAATCCTGATGATCTCGTTCTTCCAAATTGAAGTCGTCATACTTCTCGCCTCATACGCTAATCGCCATCCTGCGATGATTTCTCAAACTCAAGCCAGCTGTCTACCCATAAGGGTATTACTTCTGTTCTCCTCCGATGATCTCCAGGAGCTTGTGCAAAGCTACACTGGTCTCCATATAATTTCTCTCGCATAGTATCTCTTTACTTCATTATCACTCATTCCATACATCCCTTAAGTACGTACATACACCCAACACTAGGGTCATCTTCATCGTCTCTCATTGTTTCTCAAAAACTCACTTATCAACGTCATGTCTGATATGACAGCTAACCACTTGCCTTACTTGAATGCTCCACAATAGCTCACTTTAAGCTAATCACATGCTTACCAGCATGAGCATTTCCTTTCCAGTTACTTTTGTGCAATCATGCACTTACCCCTCCTGAGTTTCACCTTACTCATGGTTGCCCTATCATTACCAAGCGATCACCGACCGTGTCTCACTAATCACGTACGAACATGACATCCGTCTACTCACAAGCCTCAGCTATTTGTCGTCTCGTCCAAGGAAAACATCCCTATTCCTCTGGCATCTCATCTCGACTGAATTCTTCATATGGAACGTGTTCCATGAAGGTCCTTCGTCACTTCGTTAACTCCGTGCTGAAATCTTCAGCGTCATCACCTTGATCTCACCATAACATTTCTGGTAAAGTGTCCACGTAAACGCTTTTATCACCTACTCTCACAGCTCCGCCCATTGGCTTCGTGCTCCGAATTCCTGAGATATAAGCATAGGCATCTCATAAGAGCACCTCACTGGTCGCCTAGAAGACGTCAAAACTCCTCGCACCACCTCGATGTATCAACGTCGAGAAAAGCGTCAAGATTGAAATACTATACTTGAGCACACAGACCTCCCGTCCTATGCACGACTAAGCGTGTACCACAAGGACACACACCGGCACACATAACTACAGAACACACAATGTTCAACACACGTACTAGTAACTCAACCTTCTAACTCGCACAAAGTGCACATACACAACTAGCTAGATCTAAGTAAATCTACGTGCATACAATATGACATCGTCATTTATAGACACAAACTCTTGAACCTTACCTCTTACTCGCTATAACAGTAGTCCCTGCCACACGTCATCATATACTCACACAGAGTTTACTCGGTCGTAACCATACGGGTCGTACCCATACTTCAAGACGACGCACTACTCAGTCTAGACACAAAACATCACTCTAAACATCCATACACACAAGATATAAAATATCATACTTCCCCACAGGATCTGGTCCTTAACATGTATACCTAGACATAAGGTATGTAACTACAATTTCTCACAGGATCTCGTCCTGAACATTTATACATACTAAAGATGTACATTTAAGATTTCCCACATGACTTCATCCTGAACAACTACACCAGATGCAACACACCCCTTACACTTCAAACATCACCTAAACATAATACATAGGTGACACTATCTTAAGACCGTAGATACATGCAAATAATCAAAACTCTGGTCTACGCATGTCTACTCATATAGTCTAATCAACCAAGCTTTAGCATCACATCAAAGATTACATTTAGTATGAACTCACGTTGTTCAAAAGGTAATCACATAATCACACATATTTAACACAACACTACACCACCAATAGCAAGCTATCACACATGCAACTATCATCAACTATGTTTTAAACCACCCCATGGTAAGATTCACTGTTAAGGTTAAAATCAAGCAATTGAAAAACCAAGAACAAATATTTCGTCACAAAAGTGTCTGACGGCCACTACTCAAAATGCTCTAGTCCTCTCGTGGTAACCACCACTGCTCTAATCACAGAAAAAGTCAAAGTTATCACCCACTTGTTCCTCGTCTTCAGATTCCTCCAGCCATCCGTTTCCCGATCCCGAATCTTGCATCGGAGGCTGATGCTTAACCATAAATATGTTCCTTCCTTTCTAGCCACTTCTCCTGTAGAAAGAGCTACTAAGTCCACCCCTCATAACTGCCTAGGTAGTACTGGGAGCATTAGGTGCTGGGAGCATTAGGTGCTGGAAGCGCCAAGATCACCTCTTGGGCTGGTAGCTCCTGCTCATGCTCAGCTGTCGGTGGAACCACCGTCAAAGGAACAATAGCTAAGATCTGTCTCCTCCCAAAGATAACCGTACGAATAGCAGTCGTACGTCTATCCCGCCGTTTTGTCAACCTCCTAATGAGAGCTCCCCGCGTAATCCATCTAGTCCGGCTCGTCATGGCCATCAGTACTTGCACAAGATAGAACATTGGAGTGATTACTATGGGCGTCAAATTCAGAATATGAGAGTAATCATAGACTCCCAAATCACGGTGATCAAATGTAATTTGGTGGTCCACGTTACTGCTCAGATTCTAAACCTTCCCCATTATATTCACCGTAGCTTTCTACCTTTCATACACCCAAGATGCACATGCATCCCACACAACTCACATAGCACCACACAATATTCTAGCAAGTCATTATCTTTATCACAATTTCACACCATCCAAGGTTACACACAACATTACTAAATCATATCGACACACCACACTATCTCACATAGTTACAATTAATGCTACTACACATTACTCAACTCACATCATAGTCTCATTTAATTCACACCACACAACTTCACGTAGTTCTACATACTACCACACATATCACTCCACATGATCCCACATGGAACCATAAATCACTTTACCTAGTGTAACACCACACAAATGGTAAATAATAACTACTGCTCAACTTGAAAGACGTACCTCTTGGCTTGTAGTTACTCGTGGTGGCATTCGTTTCACCCTCGTCCCATTTTCAGATTAAATTAAGGTATTTTATTTGTTCAAAAACACCAGTTTTCTCTTAAACCTCGGCTCTGAAAACAACTTGTAAGTCCCCAAGCCGGGCACCCTACAGTTGGTTCTCATAACGGGTTATTCCCTTGAAAATACTCATTTTGGATATATTAAACTACAGCGGAAGTCTTTCTAAAAATATAAGTTACAATTTAATGTAATTAAGTTACCTCACGAATGCTTACACACCGATCCGAGCAGCACCGCTACCAAGCCAAGATACTTTAACGCAACGCTTACCTGCAAGACAATCTATCGTACACAAAGTCAGCTACGCTGAGTGAGTTCTATTAGTTTAGTTTAATTAAAAGCCGACTCGTATCAAAAGTTATTTAAAATTTACTCAGGACCTACGGTCCTTATAAATTAGATCCAAAAATTCATTAACCATTAGATAACCCCTGTCATTACCCGTTATCCCATAATAACTCATTACAGATCAACTGACATAACAGTTATAAACACTACATCACAATCCTGACGCATTGGTCAATCTAACTCTACTCACCACATCAATACTATCTCATGCACGATAAATATAACTCAACACTTGTATGCAATTTAACACAAATATAATAGCACATAAACACATACCTCATTACTACACCCTCGTCAGGGTTACTCTCGTCAGGGCGTTCGACACACCCCAAGCTCATCACTCTCCTGTTGGACATCGTCACCTTTGGTGACCTCCTGAAGGACATAGTCCTCCATAATCCCGTTTTCCGTGTCATAATGACAACAATGCAAACACAATACCCGTCGTGTCACAAGGACAACGACATAATACACACAACACATGTATAAACACATACATTATACTCTATGTACATGACTCATTAACTACACTTGTACTTCGCATATAGCACTAGGATAAGATATCCTACACGTATTCATAAGCGTTTAGCTCACCCCGACTAACTCATAACACAACACCCTTCCAATATATCAACATTCATAGAAATACTATATCTCATTATCTAAGCACGTACCACGTACATGCACACCCTATGACACCTCCTAGTCGTACCCATACGACCTGTAAATACAACCCCAACTCATCCATGTTTAGTCACCATACGACCCACGACCATATAACCACCTTTAGACCTAGATCACATGATCTTATAGACACCCCCGTAGACCCTCTGACTCATTATTGAATGTTTTAGTTCATAAACACCTCGGGTTAAAACCCAAAACTCTTAACACGTTTAATACGTTAAACATATCTGGTAAGTATGTGCGATAGCCCCAAAAACAGTAAAACATTTAAAAGAGGGGGATTAGAAATTCACCAGTTATTTCGCTTCCAAATCCTTGCTCTGCACCACGCGTGCTTGCTCAAACCCCGAACCTATCAAATGAACGATCCAAGGATCAGATTACATTCAAAACATATGTAGAATAAGGTATAACAATAATTAAACCCCGACACTCGTCTCGTCGTCTCAGCGTCCCTTCCCCACGAGACCCTCGTCCTACGAGTTTACGTATAATGTAGTCCCTGACCCAAATAGGACTCGCACCCCCGAACTTAAACGTCCATGCTTGCACGTAACACTACCATGCAAACCCCAATCACCAGTACGTCCCCGTGCAACCCCAAATCACAGGACTCGAACGACAGGGTCGGGCTCCCCATGCACGCATGTACGCGTCGTCTACTCGGTCATAGTCTTAGCACTCCGTTCACCATTAGCGAACACCGGGCTCCACCACCCCGCTTGTCGTCCAAAACAGCTACCCGAGCTTTAACCTTCATCCTCCACCTCCATGCACCACCACGGAGAGCTCCGACAGCATTTATTTCCCAGGCTCCATCGCATACCGCCATGATCGTCACCCCCGTGGTTCCCATCCTTATCATCGTCATCTTTCTAGTCAGTCGTCGTCCATAGTGGTGCACCACCACTACAGCCTTGTCGCGTCGCCTTAGCCACCACCACCCCTCTCTCTCTCTCTATGGCAGCCGACCACACACCACCGAACCCTCCTCGTGCCGTGTCCTTCTTCACCTGAGACCACCTCCCTCAGTCGGCCACCTTCGTTTACCGTAATCGTCACACACCGCTACCACTACAACCGGCCACCACCATCATCTCCACCCTTGCCGTCGTCCACGACCAAGAAATCCAAACCCTAATCGGGTTTCCACACCGAACGCACAAACAAACACGTAAAATAAAGGATGATGGTTACCTTAGCGAAGTTCGGAAGTTGTGGGTGTAGTAATGTCGTCAAACCGTCGTCGTCCAACCTAGTCCAGCCACCCTCACTGCCTCCTCCTCTTCCTATCGGCTTTTCCTTTTCCGCCGCACACACCTAGGCCAAATGGCCTAGGGTTTCCCACTAATTGGGATATATACCTTCACAAGTTCCTTTCGGGTCCCTCCCTTTACGTCTAACGCATTTCTTAACCCGAACTTTTGAAATAACGACTAGCCGTCCTTTTATTCTCATTGGATAAGATTTACATGGCAATCCATGCTACCCGGGACATTTAATAAAGATTTGGTTAGTTCACTAACCCGAACCATTTGCTTACGGATTTTTGGGATGTTACATTTCTTCCTCGAAACCAATCATAAGTCGAACAGTTGTGGATACGACTCCTTCATCTCATCCTCTTTTTCCCAAGTTGCTTCTGAACCCCGTCGGTGCTTCCATTGTACTTTAACCAACCGAATCGTCATATTTCACAAACTTTTTTCTTTTCTATCCAGAATGGCCACGGGCTCTTCGATATAGTTTAGACGGTTATCAACCTCGATGTCCGATAGCGGCACGTAGGCTGTATCGTCGGCCAAGCACTTCCGCAAGTGTGACACGTGAAAAGTAGGATTGTAACATTCCTGATTTATACGACATTAAACCCTATACTTATTCAAACCTACGCCTCATTAAATTGTTAGCCGATCGTATTTTAATTCAAAGTTTTAGAACTCAAATCACATGGTAACACCTCCTAGAGTTAACTCAGTTAGTAATCCCGTTAGGTGTTCTGTTAAATCCTAACCAAGCTAATTCTGTCAAAGCTGAAGTTGCAAGGGCTGATTTTGTAAATAACCAGAAACCCTAGTAGGCACGGTCGCGCCTCATGTTGACACGGTCGCGCCTCGTCTGACACGGTCACGCCTCATGTTGACACGGTCGCGCCTCGTCTGACACGGTCGCGCCTCATGTTGGCACGGTCGCGCCTAGTCTGACACGGTCGCGCCTTGTGTTGGCACGGTCGCGCCTCATGTCTGAGAAAACGTAACTGTAGCTTTAATCGCCCGATCGTAGGTTTCCCGTAACTGATTTCCACTTAATATCCCTTGACAAAGCAATTACACTATCATTTACAACCAATAGTCCAGAAATCCGATTAGCCTCAGAGAAATCAACCTCCCTTCGTTTGAACCGAAATTCTTATATTCTGGAACGAAGCTTCCCCGATCCATTGCACCACCAATCCTCTCAGAGACTCCCGAGAGTACTGGTTCAGTCGGAACTGCTGCAGGAGACGCCGGAGACCAAGCCTGTCATAGCCGGAACTCGTCCGCTACCAATTCATTGTCCTTCCTGGTAATTGAATCCTTTTTCTCAATTTATTCAGACAATAGATCAAAAGCCCTAATCTGATTTGGGCTTTACAATATCGAAATGTACGCAAACCAGAATCTAAGTTTCGTTTAAAAATGATTTAATCGAATAATACTTTGGACACGTTTTAAATACAATTAATCTATACCAATAGACTCGTAATCACCTAATGGATGAAAGCCCTAAGGTTTCCAGCATTGAAATCATAAGAATTAGACAATTCGTCTCTGTTTTGGACCAGACACGGTCGCGCTAGTCCTCCAGCGCGGTCGTGCTCCATGAAGACACGGTCGCGCCACTCCAAGCGCGGTAGTGCCTCGCCCTCTGACCCGGTCGTGCCTCTTGGCTAGACCTGGTCGTGCTATCCGAACCCTAGACACGGTCGTGCCTGGCGCAGGCACGGTCGTGCCTAGTGAGCAGCCTTGCTATGTCATCCGTTTGATCAACACGGTCGCGTCCTTGATCAACGCGGTCGCGCCCGTGGTCCTAGCACGATCATGCCTTATCCCTGGCACGATCGTGTGTGTGAGAAAACTTTGACAGAATATTTAATTTCATATTTTTAAAACAATAAGTATTCCAAATTAATTTTTCAAATAAAAATAATCGTTTTTATAAAAATTATATTAACTTCTCTTAAAAGATCAAGTTTTTAATTCTAAAATAAATAAAAGTTATTTATTTAAACCTATAAAATTTAATTTATATTTAAACAAAAACATTTATTTATTTATACTTAATTTCCTATAACGTCTACATTATCTTCATAACTAGGTAAATAATAAATTATTTAATTATTTAGTTATTTATTAATCAAAAGGTTTCAAAAATACCCATTTCAAATCTTTCATATTATACAATACATTTCAAGTTCAAATCCCTAACCTTATACACTCCTCCAATCCGACCCTAAACTTTGACATAGACTTTGTGCACTATTAATACAATATACATTACACTCTAGGTTAACATTGTGCATTGCAAGGATCTTATTGCTAGCTAGTATCTTGTGTTAGCTACGCCTTCGAATCAAGTGAGTATTCACAACCCCCTTTTTACTCTTTTACATTTTTTGGGTGAAACATGAACACTATTCAACTTACATGTTTACATTTACGCAAACAACACAAGTACAAATCCTATTTACATTCATGTGTGCAATTTGAGCTTTATGCCCGAGTGCTAGGTGTGCTAACCTCTTGTATGCTATTATGTGCAATCATTAACTATACAAGCCGACGGTTTTCAATGATAGATCTATTGAGTCTGACAAACCCACCCAAGTGGAGGTGATTGATACCGACAACACAATTTGCATACTAGTTACTAAGGTTTGATTGTACTTGGTTACACAATAGCGGCTCCCCATAAATGCCTTATTTATCATGTTATGTAAACGATTTGGTTTACAAACTATATGCTATCTATGTACAAACTTGTGTTATACTCACCAACTTTTTAGTTGACCTTATTTTATTCATGTTTCAGGTGCTTTCATTTGAGTTTGATCAAGACATGCTACACATAGGCTTTGGACCTAGTTAATATTAAATCAAAGACAAATTGTATTTCATTATGTACTTTGAATTTGTTTCGTGTTTGTTTGAATGGGAATGAAATTAATATATTACAATCTAGTCAACCTTGTGCTCATGAACAGTCTTACATGTCCCGCCCCGATGATTCCGCCATCGGTTGGGGTGTGACAAGGATGAATCCCACTCAGCTCATTAGGTAGATCCAGTCTATAAGCCACTTCCCCTACCCATTCCAAAATTTTAAACTATCCAACGAACCTCGGACACAGCTTCCCTCTTTTACGGAAACGGATTATCCCTTTCCAGGGAGATACTTTAAATAGTACAAGATCTTCGACCTGGAATTCGAGGGATCTTTGTATCCGATCAACTTAAGATTTCTGCCTATCTTGTGCTGCTTTCATTCTTACCTTAATCTAATCAAATTTATCGGATGTGGCTTTGACAACTCCCAAATTCCTTCTAATCAATTTCACCCAGCATAACGGAGTCCTACATCGCCTCCCATATAACATCTCGAAGGGTGGCATTCCTACATCGAGTGATAACTGTTGTTGTAAGAGAACTCTTCTAGTGGTAGATGACTGTCCCAACTCCCACTGAATTCGATGATACAGGCACGGAGCATGCCCTCTGAAGTCTGAATGGTCCTTTTGACTAACCATCTGTTTGAGGATGATATGATGTGCTTATGTTTAGTCTAGTACCCATCGCTCCGTGAAACTTCTTCCAAAACCGCAAAGTGAACCGCGTATCCTTGACCGAAACAATGGACACCGGTACTCCATGACGAGCCACAACTTCCTTTATAAACACATCTGCCAATTGTTCAGTTGAAAATTTTTCACGTATTGGAAGAAAGTGAGCGCTCTTCGTCAGTTGGTCCACGATCATCCATATGGTGTCAGAACCTTTAGTTGTGTGTGGTAACTTGGTAATGAAGTCCATCGTGATGTGTTCCCATTTCCACTTCGGTATGTCCAAAGGTTGGATTTTACCACAGGGCTTCTGGTGCTCGGCCTTAACATCAAAACAACCCAGGTACTTGCTTAATTAAGAGGTTACATCATTCTTCAGGCCCGACCACCAATAATCATTCTTCAAGTCTTGATACATTTTTGTGATGCTTGGATGTATATAATAGCGAGACTTATGGGCTTCGTCAAGGATCTTAGCCCTATGTTCGCCTTCCTTGGTATCCAGATCCATCCAAACCGAGTCCTCACACCGAGGGTGTTGGCTTCCAGTGACTCTTCAACTTGGGTGTTTTCAATTTCGGTCACGAGATTATGCTTCACCCCCAGTTGGCATGTTTTCACTCTGATAGGAGTCGGTCTCTCCTTTCGGCTAAGAGTGTCAGCCACCACGTTTGCTTTCCCCGAGTGGTACAAGATCTCATAATCGTAATCTTTCAACAACTCCAACCAACGCCTTTGTCTCTGTTAGGTCTATTAAGACCGTTGTATACCGATTGGCAAAGCTCAGGGACTGATTTATAATTTTTGTAACGTTTGGTTAACCCGACGACACTCCCGACGACACTCTATGTGTCTCCAAGGATGTTTGGCAACAATTTTGAGAGTGTCACCCCGGTGAATGGCGACACTTGACGGGTTTTTCTATTAATAGGACCAAAATTCTCATTTTAGGGTTAGAACTTTTATTTGTAACACTTTTGAGCGTGTTTTGTCTCTACGAATTACAGTTTCGTTTGTTAGTCAGGATCTACAATTGTAATCATCTTTTAGGCTTAATACAATGGATTTTGTTTGATTTTTCGTCATTATTTCTTACTTTTACTCACTTTGGATCTCTAAATCATTTGCTTGATAGATGTTTTGTGGATTTGATTGGATCTGGAAATCGTTGTTATAGATCTGAGTTTGTATTTGGGACTACAATCTCATATTCAACTCCTTCTGCTCGAAGAAATACTTCAAACTTTTGTGATCAGAGTAGATGGTGCACTTAACCCTGTAGAGGTAATGCCTCTAGATCTTTAGTGCAAAAACAACTGCTGTGAACTCTAGGTCATGAGTCGGGTAGTTGACTTCATGAGTCTTCAGTTGATGTGACGCATATGCAAACACCTTTCCTCGTTGCATCAACACACAACCTAATCTCAAATTTGAAGCATCGGAATAGACCACTAAGTCTTCATTGCCCTCGGGCAGGGCCAATACCGGTGCTTGGGTCAACTTCTCCTTTAATTCTTCAATCTTCGAGAACCAACTCATGCCTTGTAGTTGGTCAAACAGACCAGAGATTCTACGTAGAGGGTATCTATTCTTCACCGTTTGTTTATTCAGTTCCCGGTAATCGATGCACATCCTCAGAGACCCATCTTTCTTCTCTACGAATAGAACCGGAGCACCCAAGGCAAAATTCTCGGTCTTATGAAACCCTTTTCTAGAAGTTCTTCCAACTGCGTCATCAAATCTTCCATCTCAAGTGGTGCTAGTCGGTATGTTGCTTTCGCAATGGGCTAGGCACCTAGCGTTAAATCATTATGGAACTTTATCTCCCGATCTGGTGACACTCCCGGTAAGTCCTCTGGGAACACCTCTGGATAGTTACACACCACGGCCACATCATTCAGTTCCATCACTTCCTTACTTTTGTCAATAACATAAGCCAGGTAGGCCTCGCATCTACGCTTCACATAACTTTCTGCCTTGATCATTGAAATGACATTTGGCCCCGGGCATCTCTATCCCCATAAATCGTGACTTCGCTACCATGAGGAGCCTTAAGTTGAATAATCTTCCGTTTAATGATAATTTGTGCCTCGTTGGTAGCTAACCAATCCATTCCTAGTACCACGTCAAACCCTCCCAACGCTATGACAAAAAATATAGCAGGGAATCTATGGTCACCTATCTTTATCAGGTAATTGTCTACTACTTCTATTACCTTTGTGGTCTTACCCACAACAATTTCTACGCTAAAGGCACATTCTACCTTATTAAGTGTGCACTTTATTCGATCATAGAACATAGAGGATATGAAACTTCTGCTAGCGCCGGAATCAAAGAGTACGGATGCAAAGGTATTGCTAAGGATAAACGTATCTGACACCAAGTCAGGGCTTCCCTCGCCTCTTCTTGAGTGAGGGCATACGCCCTCGTTCGAGCCCTTGGATTTTCCTCTTCTTCCCCATTCCCCGCCTCTTTCGGCTCCCGACAATCCGGGCTTCAATTCCTTGTTCCTCCACAATTATAGCATCTATGGGCGCCTTAACAATCATGGGCATAGTGACCCAACTTTCCACATTTAAAGCACATGTTGGACCCCTGACTACACTCACCCTGGTGCTCCTTTCCATACTTCCCACAAACAGTTCGTTCACCCACCCTTGCCTTTTTATCATTCGGCCCAAACAACATCCCTACCGTTTGCTTACCAAGCAAGGTCAGCTTCTTATTGGGCTCTTCTATGACCGCATCATTCAATGCCATATCGTCACACACCACGACGCTTAGCTCCACCACTGAGTCGAATGTGTGAGGGGTATTTTCTTTCACAAATGTGCGAACTTTGTCGGGTAGCCCCTGGGTGTAGCAAGCAATCCTCCTCTCTTCGGTGGTGATCAAGTGCGGAACCAGACGTGCCAACTCGTTGTACCTCGTGGTGTACTGCCGATGCATCATATTCCCGGTCTTTAACCCCAGACAGTCTCTCTCCACTTTCTCAATCTCATTCCTCGAGCAGAAATTTTTTATTACCAATTCCTTAAGATCATTCCACACCATCAAATCAATGGCCCTGTCCCTCTTGGCCTATCTCACACCTTCCCACCAATGGGACGCCTCCTCCTATAAAGAGCTTGCAGCAAACTTCATGACATGATCCGCTCGGCACTCGTTGAGATGGATGGTGACTTCCATACGAATCACCCAATCAAAAGGAGCCATCGCGTCCTTTTTATCAATAAGTATTGGTGGGTCGCACGCCTTAAAGGACTTGTAGTTGCAACCGCGAGCAGGCGTCACATTTTTTACAGTAATAACCGGTCCTTCGGCTCTTAGGTTAGTGCCAGTCGACCCATGTGCGCTCTTCATTGCATCAGACAACATAGTAGGAAAGGTGGCCTTCATGATTTTAGCAATTTCCTGAGCATGTGCCATCTTCACTTCCGGCTCGAAGCTATACTGTTGCTCAGCCACAGGGGTGTTCTCGGGCTTATGTTGGCTCACTACCGAACTAACATGCACTCTTTCTTCCTCACTATATCTCTGGTTAACGGGTGCCTACCGCGACGTCCGGTACGACCCTCACCACGCTTTCCACCTCGTCGTCCTGACATTTCTTCGTATAAGAACAAATAATCTAATGTAATCACGTTAGTTAACAAATAGAACACAAAAAGTATTGTAAGATGTTAATATATACTAGCCATCTATAATTAACCATTACATTACCTCTTGATTTCTATTTGATCACCTTTTTGATTCTATCAAAACCCTTGTCCTAGTCTATCACCTTCTAAGGCGAAACTATACTTACTACTTTCGGGTGTGATGCTTTGGTTTGAGTTACCCGTACTGGCATCCATTACTTGGTCCCATCCTCAGTTTAAATTCAGACATCGCGGATGTCTGAATCCCTCAAACTATTACTCTGATACCAACTTGTAAGGCCCCAAACCTGGGAGGCCTCACGTGTTGGATTAACTCAATCACAATCAGTTCTTAAACTTCAAACATAAATAAGCAGCGGAAATAAACGTCATTACATTGTCTTAAAACTACATCTAATTAAAACATTGTTTAATACATTCATCATTCATAAAACATTCACAACGGGATGCCAGATTTCTCGTGCCTGGTAACTCTTTGGAATAGCCAAGTAATATCCACTAATCATTTATCTCATCCTTAACCTGACATGCATACTAAAAGTCAGCTAAACACCGGTGAGTTCAAGTCTTTCATTTTTTTAGGAAATGGTTTATAATTCTTCATTCATTCATTAGGTTTTAAACACTTATAAGAAAACACGGCTTATCATTCATATTCAACATTCAGTTGTCATTAAAGCATAATTCAACGGAGCATTCATTCAACATTTAACATTCATTTAAGTCATACATTTATTTGTCTAAATCTGTGTTACTGTTCATTCCATTTCATTTCCAGTTCTTTCATCACCCCTTACGACTCATAGGTCAATAAGGTAATATCACCGCCCTATGACTCATAGGTCCATAAGGTAATATCACCGCCCTTATGACTCACACGTCCATAAGGTAACATCACCGCCCTTACGACTCATAGGTCCATAAGGTAATATAATTTACCACCCACGGGTCACGTTAACCCCGAGTGACCGTTGCCACTACCCCCGCCAGTTGCACAACTGTTATACCCATTGATAGATCACATAGGCGCTACCCCTGTTGTACTTATGGTACTATGGCTTTCCCATAACATACCATAAGGCTGGGGACGTACATCTCTAGACTGTGTTCGTTAATTCGTCCGTTTAACATATTAGACATGTACTGACTTCTTTAAAACCTTTGCCCATTTCTTTTCGTAAATTGTTTTGTTCATTCGTAAAACCCCTTTCGTTCATTTAAAACCATTTCTTTATAAACATTTCGTTTCATAAAGCTTCCTTTCATAAACTTTTCATTTCTTAAACATTCTTGTTTCAAACATCGTTCTTTTCGTAAACCGTTTGTTCGTAAACATTTCGATACATTAGTCCGTCATTTCATAAACATTCGTTAAGTATGCACATCACCCTAGAAATAAGTAAATAGGGATTCTTGACTCACCTATTCATTCATATTTAAAACTGAGCCGGACGTCTAGTTGGTGCTAACGTGCTAACCGATCTGCATATAAGTCAACACACGAATTATAAAAAAAAATTAAAAAGGCCTATATTAACCCATGAATATCCAGTCATCTTCTTTGTTTTTCTTTCATGATAACAGGTCTGTGAGAGGTTTTCGGTCGGAAAAATTCATGAAGATCCTATCTATCTTCACTTCTCTCACTTATGGGATTGAATTAGGTATTCGAATTTGACTGAATAATTATGGATTCAAAGAAAGGGGTTGCTGAATGAATTAGAAAAGTTTGGTGGGTGCATGGGCTTCTTAATGAAAAGGGGCCTTGTTAATATATTTGTTTTTATGGACTTTTTTTTACCTTTACTAGGCTGATCTCGGTGGGTGCCCTTGCCCCCCTGAGTTGGGATGGATCCGCCCCTGAGTGGCACGTATTTGTACTCGTAGGTATCCAGCGTTGGAGACTTAGTATCTTCCACATAAAATTAAGGGCATTCCAATCTTGTTGCTAAGCGAAACTTTTCCTACATTTCTTATTAATATTCTAAAATATGTGTCATCTACATAGTAACCGAGTAGTATCCATGAATATAAGTTGACATGCATTCATCACAGCAATGTCTCTATCGGTTACTATGACACCTGGTTGCATACACTTGTCCAATGTCGCTCTTAGTTTTATTAACATCCAGGTTAAGTTCTTCTCCTTTTCTTTAGTTATAGGAGCAAATGCAATACAAAAGTCGTGTTAGTCGAAGTTACACCAACAATCTGAACAGTGTCGTCATTCACCGGGGGCGACACTCTCTGAAGTGTCGCCAAACATCCTGGGCGGCACTGAGAGTGTCGCTAATGAGTGTCGCCGGGTCTTCCAACTATAAAGGAAATTACAAGTCCATGATGTTTGCCAAAAGGTATACAACGGTCTAACTAGACCAAACATAGTTTTCGTTATTAGATAATCTCATTGCATATGGATGCCTCTCCAAATGTTGAACAGGTGGATGGTTATGTGCATCACATATCACCCGTATATCCAACCATCGTTTTCTTTGATTTATTTGCTACCAATTAAAACAGACAGTTAGTTCTTTTGGTAATCGGACGCCTAGCTGTTGTTACTCTCTTGTATTTGCCACCACGATCACATTTAAGATATATTGTGATCACATGGTGACTTATGGTTTTCTTCTTTACTCTGATTTTCTGAACAAGTTGTCGTGGGACAGGTTGAAGAGGTTTGAACCATTTACTTCTTTCCTGAGATAAGTTGGTCTCGACCTTCTTCCCGTCCATGGTTTCATATTCTATCTTCTCATCGGTTCCGTCTTTCTCATACTCAGTAGAGGGTTCCTCAGAATCGTCTTCAGAAACGATTTCTTAATTGTCGGATTCAGACCATTCAATCTCAGAACCACCTCCCCCGCTAACATCACCACCATCATCACCATCACCTCCTGTATTACCACCATCACCACTAGTGTCACCACGAGTATCACCAACATCACCACCATCACCACCATTATCACCAACATCACAACCTGCACCGTTACCATCACCAGCACCTTGGTCATCATCATCATCATTATCACTAACCTCTTCTTCATCCACATCCTTCTCTACCTCCCCCTCTTCTTCCTCTTATAATTCTTCGTCAGTAGCACCACCCAATAGGTCCTCCCATCTTACCATGCCTTTTATCTTTGCCAAGATCTTTAGAATTTTTAGGATGGCTCGATTTTGATCTCTTATGGTCTTGACTGTCTTAAGATTATCTTTCTAAGTTGCTTAATCTCTTTCTCTTGATCACACATGATAAATTTCATCTTATCAATCTCGTCTTCTCTATCCTCTTTTCTGTCTTGAAAAGATTTTATCTGATTCTTCAACCACGTAATTTCTTCTTCCATAACAATCTTCTTCTCTTCCGTCCTTCTTATTTTAGGTAAAACATCATGAACTGATTCAGTTTCTATTAAGTTAAATAGGCGCTTGCGCTTGGGTAGCCCCTCAGACTATGAAGGTGGAGGAGACTGCTCACTAATCTTAAGAGCCTCATGGGTGAGGGCATCTTCTTCTGCTTCCTCCTCGGTTACAAGAACTGGTTCATGTGTAGGAAAGCTCGTTCTTTCTTTTCTTCTTTCCTCTTCTCTCATTCCAGCCTCCCTAAAGCCGCCAGTAGGCCTATCCCTGGTAGCTTTTCTTTCTTTTCTCCTTCTCTCTTCCTCATCAGGGGTTAGAACTGCTTTACCCTTTATCTTTCTTTTAGCATCATGTTTACTCTTTCTCTCTCTCTCTCTCTCAACATTATGTTTCTTCTTCATCTCCCCTTCCTTCGATCTCTTTGCAACAACTTTCTTGACTAGCTCCAGACGTCCAACAGTATACATATTGTCGAATAAGGGAGTGACCTTGCTAGAAAAGGTGGCATGTCCTCGACTGCAGTCAGTGTATATTCTGTTGTTCATTCTGGTGAAGGTAAACAGATTTCAATCCTTTAGCAGGCCTGGAAGTTCATCATTCTGGATGAAGCGAGGGTACATTAACCTTCTACTTGACTGAGCATTACCACACATTTGGCTGAAAATGATGTGGGAGATGTTGACTGGCCTTCCTCTACACAGTTTTAACATTGCATTAGCCCATTCATAGTTTATGGCATCAAATCCTCCTTTCCTGTGAGAGAGACGCGTAGCAAATATGTGTGTGATGAAACGCCATTCTCTAGACAGTTAACTTTTTTTTATCTCCTTCTTTCTTAAATCACCCTCGTACCCCATCCTTCTAAACCCTTCTTCGACAACGAACCCCTGCCTGATCGTTGAATCTTAGAACGGAATGAACTATGTCTTCAGGTATTCAAATGACCTTGCCACTTACAGTTGCTCTGGTGTAGATGGGCTTAACATTTACTCTAAATTTGGCAGTGTACCAGAATTCCCGAATTTGATGCTCAATAACTGGAATATCACATGATATAGCATGATGAATTCTTGATCTTGTGATCCATCTAACCACATCACGGTAACCCCGAACCTCTTCGTCTAAATATGCCACCACGTTATGTCGAGGGTCAAATATTAGATTTTTCATTTTATCTACACATGACAAGACAAACATTAGAAACACAAGACAAACAAATAACAAAAGTTAAAAAAAATTAGGTTTTGTATAAGTGTCGCCGGATGTCGCTAAGAGAGTGTCGCTGGGAGACGATCAGGCGACGAAGAAGTAGGTGACAAAGATAAGTGTCGCCGGACAAAGGGAGTGTCGCTGGACGAGTATCGTTGGTCTGAGTGTCGGGGACACAGATGAGTGTCGCCGACCCAACAATCGCCGGACACACAAGAAGTGTCGCTGGCAAGTGTCGTTGACCAGGTTGAACTTGCAGTCATGAGAGTGTCGCCTCAAGAGTGTCGTCTATTGAGTGTCACCCGAAGAACACACAGACGTAAAAACCCTATAAAATCTCCTTTTCAGCATGCACTCATTAAAACGGAGTTGTTTGGCCTTAAAGAGCTACACAAAACACATATAAATTATATTAGTACCTTTTTTGTAAAAGAAAACGAAGCAAAAACAATCCACATTGAGAGAAATCAGACGAAAAACGCGAAGAATGTGTATGCGTGTGTTTTCGACGGTGAAATGAAGCTTCAGGAAGAAGAAAGGTAAAATGATTTTCAGAATTTAAATTTATAGGCGCAAAAGGAATCTTCGGCGACACTTGTCTGAGTGTCGCCATGGTGAGTGGCAACACACCTGTGTGTCGCCAAGAGTTACAGTCGACACTCAGAGTGTCGCCAACTCAGGCAAAAACTTAGAAAAACGGAAAAACTAAAATTTGACGCCTCCAACACGCAATCCATCCAACACACGACTCAAAAGAGAAGCTAAAAAGATAAACCACTTGAAGTACCTTTACAGACACAAGAAAAACCATATTTTTGTGAGAATTTCAAGATAACCAAATAATCATAGACGACATATTCACATTAAACCTTTGAGAATTAAACGATGTCACCTGTAACGAGATCATATTGCCTCATAAAGTTAGTCAACACTTCAATTTTCATCTGGATAGTTATAGCCCAATGATAATTTCCGGTATGTCTGTCCACTTAAGCTCGTACATCCTTGATTTCAATGGAGAAACACATGGTGATTATCATGTTTTGGTATGTGTGTAGATGAAGTCAGTGGACCCCACACTCAGTCAGGTAAAACCTACCAATCCTCATGGTCTTTTGAGTGCAAATGATGAGAGCTCTTTGATATGATCATGTAGGATCGTGAGAATACAAGATGGTTCTGTTCTTAGTTGAGGTTGGCGGAAACAAAATCAACTACACAATTTATAATCAAGTAAACACAAAGAATACTGATAAACACTGTTGTATTAAGATTTTGTGAATGCAAAGATTACAAGTGAGAAACTCAATGAATAAGTATGACAAGCACTACAAGCACTCTTACAATGAAGTGGCAACTCAGTATTTATAGTAACTTAGAATCAAGACAGACCCTTGATTCTAAGGATCAGATCGAACACAAGCCGTTGATCTTGTTTATTAATTTACATTACACGTAAAGGCTAATCTAGTTAACTTTACTGAAACGTTTTCTTTATTCATGATTGTTTGCATGCTTGGAGAAGTGTATTGTTGTCCGTCATTGGTTGACCATAGCGGTTCCTTCTGCTTTGAGTCTGTCAGTTGCTTTTGCAGAAAGGTGTCAGAGACGCTTGGCCTGGATAGTCAGCTGCAGCGTTTGGTTTTCAGTGAATAGAGCTATCAGCTACAAAGAGTGAAGGCTGCTGCTGGTAAACCTATCAGCAGCAAACATGGATGACCGCTGCTGATAAGCCTATCAGCAGCAACTTGTGCTGAATGCTGCTGATAAGCCTATCAGCAGCAACTTGTGCTGAATGCTGCTGATAAGCCTATCAGCAGCATTTGTTCTTAGAATAATTTTGTAACAATCAGTCTTTGGTTCTACAAACTCCCCCTAGACTGATGCTACCAAAATTCTTCTAGTCCCTTTGTTGCTGAAGCTTTTGCATATGGCTGACTATTCTTTCCACCTCATAGACTCTTTGATCCTTGCTGGGATTATTCAATGGAAGTTCAGACAGAGTCTTGATGTCTTTGTGTGGTATTTTGTAGATAGCTTTGCTTGAACATCTCATCTGCTGCTTCTTTACATCAATCAAAGTGAATTCATCCAAATCAGCATTATAGGACCAAGATACAAATGGAGAGTGAGACTTGAGTGGTTTGATATTCATGACCACATCTTTGCTAGGATTGAAGTAGTGTCTGATAGCTAGCATAAGATGTTTCCCACTCTCATTTGTAGGCTTATGAGCTTCACCCAGCTCTAAAATTCTTTGAAGATCTGAATCAGGTAATTGCAGAACCTCATCAACAGACCTGTAAGTGGATCTTCTTCTCTTAGTTCTCCCCCTGAAGATCTCAAACACTTGATCTTGTGAATTGTAGAACCAGTTAACTATATTTCTTGAGTCTTCTGGTTTAGGAGTGGGTTTGGGTATCTTCAAGGGAGGCTGTTGATGAGTGGGAGCTGGGTGGGATGACTTGGACTTTTTGGGTGGAGGAGTGGAAGGCTTGGGGATGTTTGTGGATGGTGTTTGGAGAGAGGAAGTAGTTTCTGGTGCAGAGGTTCTTTGTTTCTTGATTGGTCTCTTTTCCAGTCTTTCTTCTTCTTCCTTTTTCACTGTTGTATACAGGGCTTGTAGGTTCATGAAGGACATGGGACCTAACCTTTTTCCACTTTCTCCCCTTGCCTTAAGGAAGTCAGTCATCTTCTTCCTTTCTTCATGGGTCCTTAGATTAAGGGCAATGGCTTTCTTTGACTTCTGTTGAGCTTTTTCTTTCTCTTCATCTTTCTTTTTCCTTGCCAATTCCCCCTGCTGACCCATGAAGGCTCTATAGATCTCTTTGTTTGACAGTTTTTCAAGGTAGTCTGCATCCTCACCTTGAGAGATCAGAGCTTCAGTCCACTCCTCCCTTAATTCTTTTGCTAATTTAGAATCAGTGATTCTAAACTTAGCATCTTCCTTCCTTTTCTTTTTAGCTTCTTCTTCTTCTTTTGCAAATTGTTCCTGCAGCTGTCTAGCAAGTTGTTCATCTTCCTCAACTTGAGACCCTGCATGGACTTTTACCTTCATTTCATCCAGCTGTTTGGCATACAGCTGGATTGTCTGTTGTCTGAGAAGTATGGCTGCCTTTCTATCTTCATGCCTTTGTTTTTGAGCCATCTCTTCAGCCAACTCTTCTTCTTCTCTTTTCCTTCTTCTCTCTTCTTTCTCTTTCTTTTCCTTTTGCAACCTCTCTTCATCCTCTTTTGTCATGATGCCATTCCCTTTATTAACATTGGATGCCTCTGCTCTGGCTTCACTGATCACAGAAACAGCTGATTGTTGTGCTGTTGGGATCTCTGCCTCGGCTTCATTGGCATGTTGAGAGGTAGATAAGGGAAGGTCTTTAGTTTGGCACTCAGTATCTGTAAGTTCTAGTAGCCTTTCTCTCACAGAGGATCTTGCTTCATAAGCTGCAGCGCAGATGTTAACTGGAGGGGAATCTGAGTTGGAGTCAGTGTCAGAGGATGACACATCTTCTTCCTCATCAATCCTTCCTTCCTTCTCAAGGTGAGCTTTGATAATTGCTATCATCGCCTGGCTTTCAAGGGAGTTGACATTGCAGATGTTGGCTTTTAGTAGATAGATCTTGTGGAGGAAATTTGTTGGTAGCTGAAGGATGTTCCTGGTGTTGATGATGAGAGCAGAACCGTTGCTTAGGAAGAAAGTGTGGTCAAGGAGCCTAGTGCTTACCCATCCTAGCACGTCCGAGTCCTTGACCAGGAAGGCATACAGAAATCTTTGAAGGCCCAGAACTCCTTCTTCAGTGAGAAGACTGCTCCTTGTTATTGCAAGATTGTTGGGAGACAGTCTTCTTTCTGCGGCCGACGAAGATTCAGGATAAGCTACCCGTCTTGCTGTTTGTAGTAGTCTTCTGAACTTGGGTAGATTATCCTCCATCAGGTCATAGAACCTGCCAATGGCAAGTTCTGCTGAGAGATCCGTTGAAGAGTTGATGCAGTTAGATAGATATAGTTGTAGGACTTGGAGGGCATTGAGTGAGTTCCAGTTCAGCACTTCTACTCCGCTGAACTCCCATCCAATCCAGAACCTCTCAGCTGATCCATCATACCCCCAAGCTAGAATAGAGTCAAACTCTAGCTTCTTTGAATATTTGAAGATTTGGGGGGTAGTGGATTGACCTATGATGGCTGCTGCTTCAGGGATGATGCTGACCAATGTAGATGTTTGATCTTTGCCTTCAACATCAGTCAGCACTTCATCCACAGCCCTGACAACCAACTTCCAGTCTTCAGAGATATCTTCTTCTTCATCTTCTGATACTGGCAAGTCGTAGACCTGTACAAAAGCTGGCCTGTAAAGTGAACTTTGGAAGGCAGCCTGCTCCTGTATCCAGTCTTCAAGGCTGTCTTCGTCTTCTTCCATGGAGACTATCTCCCCCTTTTTTGTTGCATCAGTGGACATATAGGCATCTGTTTGAGTGCCCACTGAGACAAGAGAGGGAGAAGCCGTGGAGGGACATTGATAGGCTTCATGCATCAAGACTTGGTGTCGTAGTTTGGACACTTCGGCCTCAAGCATAGCCACCCTGGCCGTCAATTCCAAGCTGTGTAGTTTCAGACTGTCCTCATCCACAGTTGTGGAATCCTTGGACCCAGATGGGGCCGTAGGCCGAGCCTCAGCATCCCCATCACCCGTGGTTTCTTGGCTCCAGGGATTCCTCTCAGTGAGGGGAGTTTCCAGGGAAACACCCTCACCATGAGTTGTCGTGGTCGAGGTCTTAAAGATGTTGTCACTGTCCTCCTGGTCATTTGATGGACCAGCAGTAGTGACAGCCTCTTCCACATCCACTCTTTCAATACTCCCAGAGTGGACCTTCAAGGGTGAAGAACTTGGGCTGGGTGTGTCGGAAGCAAGACCAATCAGTACCTCCTTGATAGTGGTAGTTGGAGAAGGTGCATCACTTTGGTCGGGTTCCTCAACACTTAAGTTCAAGGAAGACAGGAATGGCTCAACGGGCTGTTCTATGGATCCGGGAACTGATCCTAATTCTAATAGAGAGACTTCCGAAGGAGTCTCCCTAACAATGTGGCTTTCCCTTATGGTATTCTCACCAGAATGTTGTGATTCTGAGTGGGGGATGTTGGCTTGGGTTTGGGCCTTGGAGGCACGAGAAGAAGGAGTTCTCTTGCCCCTTTTTCTTGTATATTTGGCTGTAACCGGGGCCCTGTGTTCCGGTTGAGCAAGCAAACTGGGGGTGAGTAATGTATGTACCTGTACATCCTCAGTAGAATGCACAGGGGTTCGAGAAAGGGAAGCAGTAGTTTGAGTTTGTGGCAGTGAGGTGGAGGGTGTGGGATCAGTATCAGCTGGGTTTGCTGAACTGTCACCCTGGGCACTCTGCATGTTCAACATTGTAGATAACAATGGAACATCGGCCCCGGAGAACTTGGAAGAAACTGTTCTCATGCTTTGAAATATATTGTTCTTATGTCCCAGCATTACATAGATTCTTGTAGTTTTTGAAAGATCTTGGTGCTCAATGTTGAACACTTCCTGCAAGAATCTTGGGTACATAAAGAACTGAGATTTCACCCCTTCTTGAAGGTTGTATCTCAAACCTTCAAAAATGAGGTGGGAAAAATTAAAACCTGCTCCAGTTATCATACCGTGAATTGCCGACGCAAGTTCGGAGCTTAGTTGGTTCCAGCCACTCCTCTTTTGAGATATGCATTGGAGAAGAGTGTGGCAGAGATACTTCCATTTGGGACCCATGAGTGCCTTCTCTATCGTATACTCTGTTTGATTCCCAGTGTACCCTATGGATACAAAGGTCCTCATGTATACGTCTCTTGGGTAAGAGAGGGCGTCCCCTTCATCCTGAAGCTTGAGGTGTTGGCGGAGCTTTGCTTCAGTGATGATCATTTCCTTACCGTCTACTGTGCCTCTGATTTGAGGAGTGCCCTGTTCAGTAGAATACACGGCTGAGCTCCAAAAATCTTCCATGTGTGAAGTATATATGGTTGGGTTGACGGTTAGGGCATGGTAAATTTTGGACCGACAGAGGAAGTCGATCATACCGTCGAAACCTTCGAACTTCTTGCCTTTTATTAGGTATGCAGTGAGGTTGTGGTATGGAGCAAACTTGTCGTTGGGGATGTTTATGTCGGCGACTGCCGTTGTTATGGATTTGGAGGGAAGAAAGAAGGGTGTTTGAATGGTAGTTATGGAGGGTTTTGAATGTTGTGGGGACGGGAGTGAAAGTGATGGGAGATAGGTTTGAAATAGAATGTGAAGAGGTTGAGGGAACATTTGTGATTGTGATATAACGGCAGACGAAGAAAAAGCAACCTTACTTGTACAGTACAACCTGTTTCACTTTTCATTGTTACAACTGTAATACATCAAGGCAGTCATGGAAGGGACTGACGGTAAATTTTACAGCGGGTAAAAGATAATTTAGACTTATGTTTACCCATCAGCAGCAAACTTGGTTGCTGCTGAAAGATAAGAGTATCCGCAGCAAAATTGGTTGCAGCTGATGGATAAGCCTATCCGCTGCAAACTTGGTTGCTGCGGAAAGATAAGTCTGTCAGCAGCAGATTTTGCTGCTGAAAGGTTTAAAGATCTGCAGCAAAGGAATTGCTGCTGAAAGCCTTAAAGCTATCCGCAGGAAACATGTACCTACTGATAACTTAAAGCTATCAGTGGCAAAACTTTTGCTGCTGATGCTTTTACCTGTCAGCAGCTGAAGGACAAAAATGCTGCTGACCCATAACTTTTATTTACAACAAGGGACAAAAAGACACATTTTAAGGAGAAACTTGAGATGGATTTTAATCAAAGTTCATCATACCAATTGATTCAACTAAATATCTGAATCTAGCTTCATCAAAAGGTTTTGTAAACAGATCAGCATATTGCTCATTTGTATGAACTTTGGTTAAAATAATTCTCCTTTTCTCAGCTTGATCTCTTATGAAATGGTACCTGATGTCGATGTGCTTTGTCTTTGAGTGCTGCACCGGATTGTTTGTGATAAAGATAGCACTCATGTTGTCAATGTGAATTGGAGTCTGCATGAAGGTCATTCCATAGTCAAGCATTTGATTTTGGATCCAGATGACCTGTGCACAGCAGCTTGAAGCTGCAATGTATTCTGCTTCAGCTGTTGAAGTAGAAACACATGTTTGCTTTTTGCATTGCCATGAGATGAGCCTTCCTCCAAGATGGAGTGACTTCATTCCTGTCAAGCACATATAAGTTGTCCTTTCTTTGAGCAGTTAGGAGAATCTTCTCTGGCGGGGGTTTAGATAGGCCAGGAGCTAACACAAAGCATTCTTCGTCAGTGAAGAGCATCCAATGCTTTTGATCACATACTTGGGAAACACTCATGAGATTGAAGTCAAGTTCTTTAACATAGTTGACTCTTTCAATGCTCATCCTCTCATTGGACACAGTGCCTTGTCCAGTGATAGATCCACCTTTTGAGTCACTCCCAAAGGCAACATATCCTCCATTGAAATGTCTGAAGTTGGAGAGGATGGACCTGTTGCCAGTCATGTGCCTGGAACAGCCGCTATCTACCACCCAGGTGTTATTCTTGTTACCTGGCTGTCCCTGCACATGAAAGAGATTTAGTTAGTGGGAGTGGTCCAAGAGCTCTCCTTTTTGAAGAAAAGAGTTCTTGGACTTTCTGATTCATCATGCGTGAATTCAACAGCACCGATGATGATTTTGCTGACAGGAGCAGAGATTTTGGCTTTCCATTGCTTAAGTAGTGGTTTTCCAGTTCTCTTTTCTTTATCGGCTGCGGAATTGGCTTTGGCAGCTGATGAATTTGCTCTATCAGCAGCTGATTTTCCTGCTTGAGGTTTTGGCTTGTCAGCAGCGGCAGGTTTTGCTACTGATGGCTTCAGCTTATCAGCTGCAGATGTTGCTGCTGATGGCCTTGGCCTTTCAGCAGCAGATTTTGCTTTTGCTGCTGAAGGCTTAGTTGGAGCAGCAGCAGATTTAGTTTTTGCTGCTGAATGCTTTGTTTGAGCAGCAGCAGATTTGGTGGCTGCTGAAGGCTTTGCCTTTTGCTGCTGCTTGTGTTTTTCTGCAGTTTCAACTCTTCTACTGGCTGCAGATGGCCTATCAACTGAAGTATGCTGATCCTTCTTTTGTTTATGCGCTGATTGAAGAAGGATCTGGTTGAAGGGGTTAAACTGACATTTTGCAGCAAAGTGGTTTGATTCCCCACATATGATGCAGGACTGCTGAACTTTGGGCTGCTGCTTCCTTGGTGGAGAAGCAGAGTTTCTGAACTGAGTTTTCTTGGTCGTAACTCTTCTAACATGTTGCTGATTCTTCTGATTTGGCATGAACTGAGGCTTGGAGTTTGTGGGTCCTGATGTCTGTCCCTTTTCAATGTTTAGCTCTCTTCCACCTGGAGGATAGCTGATCCTGATCTGTTTGAATGGTACAGAGGCTGGAACAGCTGGGAGAACAGTAGGGACAGGGACTCTATTCAGAACAGCTTCAGATGAGGCTGTACTGGTTTCATCATGGTCTGAGAAGGTTAACTCAGATTCTGATGAGGTAGTGCAGTCTTTAACAAGGGGTTCATCCATTGGAGGATCAAGATTTCTGTTTGCAGTGTCGAGTTTTGCAACATCGAAGCTTGGTTCATAGATGGCAACATAGTCAGCTGGATGAGGAACAATATTTTACTGTTCCTTGCCATATCCAAGTCCTCCAAGTTTTACCTTTTCATGGACTTGAATATCTAGAAGTCTCTGTAGCTTTTTAGAAGAAAATTCATATTTTTCAACATGAACTTTCTGTTCTGCCAGATCAGCTCTGGTTGATTTAAGTTTTACTAATAGATCATCAATCTGAGTTTCAATATTGGTTTGTTCATGTTTTAGAGATGAAATCTCTTTCTTAAGGCATTCAATTTTTTCTTTGTAAGTGATTTCAACCTTTTTGAACTCAGATTTCATTTGAAGAAACTCTTCATTTTGATCTATAAGGTTTTGGTTATGTTTTCTATAACCTAAAACTTTATCAATGCAAGATCGTGAGAAAACAAGATGGTTCTGTTCTTATTTGAGGTTGGCGGAAACAAAATCAACTACACAATTTATAATCAAGTAAACACAAAGAATAATGATAAACACTGTTGTATTAAGCTTTTGTGAATGCAAAGATTACAAGTGAGAAACTCAATGAATAAGTATGACAAGCACTACAAGCACTCTTACAATGAAGTGGCAACTCAGTATTTATAGTAACTTAGAATCAAGACAGACCCTTGATTCTAAGGATCAGATCGAACACAAGCCGTTGATCTTGTTTATTAATTTACATTACACGTAAAGGCTAATCTAGTTAACTTTACTGAAACGTTTTCTTTATTCATGATTGTTTGCATGCTTGGAGAAGTGTATTGTTGTCCGTCATTGGTTGACCATAGCGGTTCCTTCTGCATTGAGTCTGTCAGTTGCTTTTGCAGAAAGGTGTCAGAGACGCTTGGCCTGGATAGTCAGCTGCAGCGTTTGGTTTTCAGTGAATAGAGCTATCAGCTGCAAAGAGTGAAGGTTGCTGCTGGTAAGCCTATCAGCAGCAAACATGGATGACCGCTGCTGATAAGCCTATCAGCAGCAACTTGTGCTGAATGCTGCTGATAAGCCTATCAGCAGCAACTTGTGCTGAATGCTGCTGATAAGCCTATCAGCAGCATTTGTTCTTAGAATAATTTTGTAACAATCAGTCTTTGGTTCTACAGATCACCGCTAAACCTAATATATATCTATCTATAGAGCATAACTAACACGGCTTTGTGAACTGATCAGGAAATTTTTAAAGCTTTTGATCAGGACATAGCACGACGGACTTACGTGTCCTGATTTATGAAATTTGCTGGACTTACAAGCACGACGGACTTTTATGAACGATCACTTAACAACAAAAATGAAAAATATATACTAATAATATGTACGCACATGGGCATATATTTTTGGTGTATGTCATTGCATATATTTTGATTTTATTCCTATAGCATGGCATTGTGTGCCTTTTTGCTCAAGATATGCTTTACTGATCATTTTTTCACACAATGGTGTCTTTTATTCTTCATGTCATTGCATGGTATAGGATAGTATAATATGTATATAGGACTTTAAATAGTCAACTCGCAACCCCTTTGTGAAAGGTTTCAGCTTGTGCATACCTAGAATGAGATAAGAAATCCACTTTCATCGATCGTTAAGTTCTATCACAGAGTAACCTTTCTACTTTGGTTGGAATGCTGAGCCTACCTACATATCATCAATTGTAGTTGCATTCTTCTTCATATCCTATTCATGTGATAACATAAACAAGTCAGTTCCTATCATTTCTCAAAAGTACAGATGGCACACAATATGCTATATTTTCATACATAAACTCTTTTTGTGAAGATTTTCTTTTGCATAACAGCTTAAAATATATACAATCCGATTTTCTTTTTCAAAAACGATATCTCGCCCAAATATTTTACTTTTGATGCATATCAGAGTGAAACAAAATTTTGTAGCATAGTGGAAAACTCAAGAAACTAAAATGAAATTTCCAAACGAAGATGAAAGAAAAAACTATGAAGTACAGACAAGCATGTGGAGGGTCTGAAAATCTTTTTGGAGTTTTGAAAAATGATTTTGAAAGCATGTAAAGCAGATATAAAGCAGATATGCACAGTATATACAGTATAAACAGGATAGAGAGAGAGAGAGAAAGGCATCAACCAAATGATATCAAACCCAATAGCGCGACCAAGGACAGAAACTTTGACTTGTCAAAGGCCTTAGTAAATATTTCCGCCTTTTGATCGTCAGTGGATACAGAAACCACTTTGATATAGCCCTTCTCAAAAGCGTCCCGGATTGCATGAATCCTAACCTCAATGTGCTTGGTCTTTTAATGTTGCACAGGATTCTTCATAATTCCGAGAGCAGCTTCGTTGTCATAGAAAATCGGAGTATGCATAAAGTTTATTCCGTAGTCCATCATCTGGTGTTGAATCCAGAGAACTTGGGAACAGCAACTAGAATTCGTAGTGTACTCAGCTTCTGCGGTAGAAATGGAGATGGTGGTTTGCTTCTTGCACTACCAGGAGACAATTCGATTTCCCAAGTACTGAAAAACGTCGATAATAGATTTTCTGTCGAGCTTACAATCACCTAGGTCACTTTCAGAATACGCACAAAGCTCGAAATCACCATTTTTAGGATACCATAACCCTAGCTTTGGTACCCCTTGCAGATAGCGAAAAATCCTCTTGACAGAAACTTCATGTGATTCCTTGGGATCCGATTGATACCGAGCGCAATAACACACTGTGAACATGATATCAGGCCGACTAGCAGTCAAATACATCAACGACCCGATCATTAACCGATACTGATGCTGATTAACCACTTTGCCTTTGAGATCCGTAGATAAGGAAGTTTCTGCTGCAAACAGCGTATGAGAGGGTGAACAATCAGACATCTTGAACTTTGCCAAAATGTCTTTGACATATTTGGCTTGATTAATCAGAATACGTCTTCAGATTGACCAACCTAGAGCCTGATAAAGAAGGTCATTTCTCCCATAGAGCTCATCTCAAACTCGTTTTTCATCACCACCTCGAATTCTCGACAGAGAATCTCATTCGTCGGCCCGAATATGATGTCATCCACGTAAACCTGAACCATGAGCACATCTTCTCCGACTGTCTTGCTGAAAAGTGGCATGTCTATAGTGCCATGGACGAATCCGTTTTGAGGAAGGTGTTAGGATAGGGTTTCATACCACTCCCTAGGAGCTTGATGGAGTCCATGCATAGCCATATCTAGCTTGTAGACTTGGTCTAGGAACTCTGGATCACCGAACCCTAGAGACTGGCAGACATACACCTCCTCATGCACTTTGCCATAAAGAAACACATTTTTCACATCCATCTGGTAGACTTTAAAATTCTTGTACGAGACGTAGGCAAGAAAGATACGAATAGCCTCTAGTCTTGCAACTGGAGCGAACACCTCTTCATAGTCAATCCCTTCTTCTTGGTAAAAGCATTGCACAACTAAACGTGATTTGTTCTGTACCACAACCCCTCTATCATCCTTTTTGTTACGAAACTCCCATCTTGTTCCTATGAGGTATTTGTTGGCCGGAAGATCGACTAATTCCCATACCTTGAGTTTCCTGAACTACTGCAGTTCTTCTTGCATTGTATCGACCCAACTTGGTTCCACCAGGGCCATAGTAATGTTTTTCGGCTCGACTTGGGACAAAAAGCAGGAGTACAAGCATTTGTTGATCATACCAGACCTACTTCTCGTTTGAAAGCCGTCAGAGATTGAACCAATAACATTTTCAAGAGAATGACCACTGACAATCCTAGAGTGAGGGCTAGAATGAACTTCAGTCTACACCGGTAGATTCGATAAATGCTGATCAGGAATAGCTTCCACCTCATGAGAACTTGAATCTTCTTCGGTAATTGGAATAAGGGGATCAACAATAGGCAATTGATCAGTCGAAGCAATAGTAGAGTCATCCACGGTTGCTTGATCGATCACTTTATCACCAGAACCATGTTCTTGAATTAGACAAATCCCCATATTGTGAAGTAGAAGGTGCTTCCTGGGCAGGAATAATCAGATCTGGCACACGCAGCTTAAGACGAGTTGAAAATGGCAATAAATCAACACAAAAATCTTGTGAAGTAGACGGCTACTTGCAACTGGAGGAATAAACTCTAGAATGTTGAAAAAGTTGAAAACTATATCCACATCATAAAACCAGTTTGGACATGTTCCTATATTGGTTGCGTTCCCCTCCTACCAATTTACATAGAACGATTCTTGGACGATCTTCGTGCGTTTGTTATACATACGGTAAGCCTTCTGTGACGAAGAGTAACCAACAAAGAAGCATTCGTCATATTTGGCAGCGAACTTGTTTAAATGATCCTGAGTGTTCAGCTACGTGCAGGAACATCCAAACGGTCTAAAGAAATCAATAAGCGGCTTGCAGTTGTGGAATAATACATAAGAGGTCTTTTACTGAGCTTTAACTATTAGCACCCGATTCAATACATAGCAGGTCGTGTTGATAGCCTCTGCCCAGATGATGATAGGCAATTTTGAATCGACCAACATAGTGCGAGCAACTTTAATAAGCCTTCGATTTTTACGTTCAGCAACCTCGTTTTGCTGTGGTGTTCTGGAAGCACTAAACTGATGGAAAATTCCTTTGTTGGCACAGAAAGAATCCATATCCAAGTTCTTGAATTTGGTCCCATTATCACTTCTTAAAGTCTTGACTCTGATACCAGATTATATGTCACAACCCGACTAGGGGGCTAGGCGTGATGATCGAATACCAAAACAAAACATAGCGGAAATAACGTGACATATATTTTATAAATGTCATGAGTCCAACTAAGTCAAATTTACATTTACAACTGTACATTTCCCTATATACTAACTAAAAATAAAATTAAGTGATGAGTTTTATCTTCACATCAAAGCTTTCTCGGGTTAAGTCTATGGCTCGACATGGGTCTTCTAAAAGGAGTCATCTATCTCCAAGCAAGCTCGTGTCTAAGTCGCTAATTTCCAACTCGAGTAGGGTACCTGAATACATGCTTAAAAATATTGTGTCAGTAAAAAGCCGGTGAGTTCACCGGTTTAGATAATATAGCATTTGTATTGAGAATCCAAAAAATGTATGGTATGGTACAAATTAAACAAGTTCACAAGCAACATGTGCCCACGACCTGTGAACATCAAATAGAACCCATTACCCATACCCCTTATTGTTATGAGTCATACTTATGCCTGCCCACATAAGTCAACAAAATGCGCTGATATATGTCACAAGATACCCATGTATCATTCAATGAGTGGTATCCCCGGTCAATTAGGCCCACTGTGTGCGGGGGTCTTCCCCGGATAGAAGCATGTAATCACCCCAAAAGTTTAAGTAAAAGAAGGGAAAAAGCACATGAACTCACCTGGTAATCTTGTACATGCCAAATCAATATGCTAAAGTTGTGAGCTTTCTATCGTGTGTGTAGTTGTTAAGACAAATCCTAATTATAATTGTGACATTAGTATATTGTACTAGAGTAATATCATTAACCGTGTGGTTGAGCTCGACCGATTCGTTAAAGTGTTGGGTCGTTTGGTAAAAGTCTTGGGTTGTAAACCTCCATTTATTATTCTAAACTAGTTTAGAACCCGTGTCTACATACGGAGTAAAAAATATCAGTACAAAACTTTTTAAATCTTTATGCATATATTTGACAGGTGTAAAAATATATTACATATACTAATAATAGAAAATAAAATTCAAAATATGTAAAAATTAATATATAAGTGGGTTTCAAAAATAAGTTAATTACTATTTAATGTAATTAGACTTTCATTACTATTTGATTGAAAATAAAAATTACATAATTAGATTTCAAAATTTCTTATAATAAGGGATAAATTAAAATAAATGTGTTTTATTAGTATAATTAGTATTTTCTTTAAAAATATATTATTATTAAAAAATAGAGGTGTATTTAATAAGAGAGAAAGGCGGGAAAAAAGTTGATGAGAATGAATATGGAGGCGACACGTGGCATTGAAAAACCTTTAGTTATTATATAGTATAGATAGTTATATCATAAAAGTATTGGTTCATATTAGTACTCTTGTATAATAGCGATACTTATATATATATGCTCTAATAAAAGTAGTAAACTAATGGTTCAACCCGAATAAAAGTAACACGTGGTATTATCTACATCGTGTTTGTGTATATATGTATAATAAAAATAAATATATTTTCGAGTAGTTATATTTTTTTCGAAAATAATAATTAAGATTTATAGTTAGATATATAACTAAGCATAAAAGTCATCAAATTATACTTGTATATTATTAATCACTAGTAGGGAACCTGCGCGCTGCGACGGAGTGTACAATTTTCGGGTTTGTACTCGTGTTTCGTTAGTTTATCAAATGGTTTAAAGTTAAGGAAATAGACTTTTACAACACATACCATACTACATATGATTGCTAAACTTGCATGATGCGATGGAGTTACGTGGTTTACAATGTAATTTATTTAACTTCAAAAGTCCAAGACTACACAAACAAGATAAAAAGTATACTCTAATGTTTTAATAATTTATGGATCAATTTAACTTGATACAGAAAAGCAATCCAAACTGACGACATTACTATAAATGGAAATTCAAAATCTCTAAAAGTCGGAGAACATAGTTTAAATATACCGAGTGTCTGGTGTAATGTTTGCATTCCTCCAACCATCAAAAAAGACAATGAGTCAAGTCAAAAACCAAGATAAAAAATAAGTCAACTCAAGCTACAAGAACACGGGTCGTATGTAACAAAGAAGAAGTTAGAAATACAATCACCAACTAAACACCTAAAAAAACATGTAATGCTTTAGTGAAACCCAAACCCCATATCAAATAATCAAGAAAATTTTGATCTGACGATGGATTATAAAAAAACACCAAATGAGCTTTATGTTACAATAAATGGGGAATGACCATCTCTAATACTAAACCAAAAGCAGAATTGCAAACCGAATTAAAATACACAATTTGAATCCAAATTACACATAAAATAATCAAACATATCGTCAAACCACAATGTTTGCAACACACAAATTAACTTTGATCCATTACATACAAATTAACTTTGACCCATTAAACAGAATTATGTGAACTTAAATTCCCTCCAAAAAGCAATAGTTCACAACTATTTTGGTGAACAGGTTAATTTCAAACTATCGAACCAAATATGCAGAAAAATACAAAAATAAAAGCAGAAAAATGCAATAAAATACTAAAAAAATACAGTAAAAAATGTAAAAAAAAAAGTGCAGAAAAAATGCAGTAAAAAATGCAGAAAAATACTAAAAAAATGCAGTACAAAATGTAAAAAAAATGCAGAAAAAATGCATTTGGTTATAGTTTTAAACCTATAAACACAGGAGCTATTAAGATTGGGAGTGTCCTCTAAAGAATCTCAATCCTGCCTGCTTGTTTTTCATTTGTCCAGATCATTTATTCCAAAAATATAGTGTCATTAGTTTTGAGACATAACATGAAGATCATAAATCTGTTTCAAATGCAGCTGTTCAAACTTTAACGGAGTGGTTTCACATGAGATAAATGCCACCACCACACCAAAAACAATTCCTCTAGTTGTCAACGAACATGCAAACTGCAAATACAATTGTTATATCATTATTAAGTTATGAGCCCAAGCTGATAATGAACGTGCCACACATATAAACTCCTATAGAAGTAAATTCTTATTTCCAACAGTTTCAAAATTACCTTGATCAAATAGTTTCAAAATTTTGAACCTAACATCCAAAGACAATAACGGTTTCAATATTACCTACATTGAATAGAAGCACATTAGATTATTGAAAACACGTCTTGTGATGTCCCGTGCTGCGCACACACATGAACAATACCTTTGACCTTGGTAGATGTCTGAGTTGTCAAAACAGCAGTGAAACCATCTTCAATGGTAAGGTCAAACGAAATCGTTGCGGTGACAAAATCAAACTTCTTTTTAATCAAGTCCAAACAAAAGATAGCGTTTATATTTTACTGGTTTCTATCTAAAAAGGGTTTCCAGGAGGCTTACAACAGATACATCCAAAAATAAGTATACAACCCACATGTAGTCTACTCAAACTCATTTTTTTTTTTGTTTCTTCATCTCATACAAAACCTGCATATCAATTCCAATAATTAGCAACCATACTATAAATTATAGTTTGATGTGAAATTGATAATTAGCTGTAGTCATGCCAAAAACATGCCCAGGGCCGGCCCTGGGGTAGGCCGAGCCGGGCCGCCGGCCAGGGCCCATTTTTTCAAGGGGGCAAAAATTTTATATATATGTTTTTTTTATAAAATTTTATATACCGGTTTAATATATTTAAATGAATTATAATCCTATTCCTTTTGACCTACTACTCCAGCCGTAAAACCAAGAAGAAAAGCAAAAGTATTTTTTGCTTTCTTGGAATCATTCCAAGCAGCTATCGATCAAAAGGAATTGAAGAATACGTTTTTAGTTGATACCTTTTGGTCAATACCTATTCTAGCCGCTAACCCCAAAAACAACAAGAAGTAGTTGACTTCTTGGCCCTAATTTTCGAAGCTGCTTGTGACAAAGGAGTAAAGGCAGTCTCAAGTCGCAAGGCAGTCTCAAGTCGCCGCCGCCGACCCGCGCCGCCCCGTTCCCGCGTTTTCGGTTCGTGATCTAGTATCAGTTCGTTGTACCTCGGTGTCTCAACAGGTTATTCATTAACCACTAAAGTATAATTAATCTCATTGGTAGATTAAATATTTATTCTGTGTTCGTATGTTTTGTAAACCAGATCCTGTCAGGTTTTGTTTTGTGTTGAATCGGTTTCGTTCCGCTGCGTTTTAATAATTACTAAATAATTAACATTAATCTATAATTATTTATCAACCGCTTTTTGATAACTAATCTAACTGATCATCACTGCCAAAACCCAACAGTGGTATCAGAGCCTTGGTTACGACATACGAATCGGATCCGGTCTTTTAACCGGTTATAGATCACAAATTTTAACTTGTTTAAAGTTTCTGATCTAGATCTTTTTTTTTGGCAATTTTATATTTTATTTATTTTGGTCAAATTTTTTTTTATTTTATTTGACCAAAAGGATTGCCCGGTTATTTTGATTCTGTTAAATATGTAAATCTGGCCAGACCCTGTCTTGTATTTGTTTTCTGTTTTTGGTTTTATGGTTTTGGCTCATTTGATGGCTCAAGGTTGTAATAGGTTAGCTTTTATGTTTTGGACCACTTTGATGGCTCAAAGTTGTAATAGCTTAGGGTTTTATTTTTTTTATTCTATATAAATATTGTAAAAATAAAGACCCAAAGACAAAACTGAAGACGGCGACAGGATCTTGGATTTAGTGGGAGTCACACGTAACAGCTAGACGCATGCACAAAGTCTATCCTTGTGGTTGTTTGTGTGTTGTGACCCCGTGACCTAGTTTGATCTTGCTATTAGGCTCTAGCAAAATCAAACAAATTTTCTTTGGCCATATGATTTACATTTTTTTTTTGTTTGCTATTTTGGTTGCTTTTAATCTTATAATTATTATAACATACCGACCAAATACCAATTTTTTCACAATCAAATTAATAACAAGTTCTAAACCTTTTTTTTATAACTTGTGGATATTTCATATCAAATCAAATAGTTTGTTTTTAAAATAAATAATAACAATGGAGTTTTACAATTTAAACTAATTTTAAAATTCCAACACTCATAACTTAATAGTTCTTTTAAACTATTAACTTTTAATTGGTTAATTATATCGTGACAAACTTAGTTTTAATAAGTTATTTAAAATTAAGTGTCCTTAGAGATGAAAGGGTTCATCATGTTGTCACGATCTAATATATAGTAAAATTGGATTTTACAACACACGTATGATTTATCATTCGTTATGTTTGACCCTATTCGGTAAAACACTAAAATTAAATCCCATATTTAAAATCTTTAGTATATGTCATCCTACTATAAGGAACACTTGGGGCATAACGCAAAACACCAGTGTTTACAGCCACAGCACTGCACTTGGTGCGTAGTCTATCCCTCCAAGGTGCAAGGGCTTCGTTGACACATCCAGCCCTTCCACATGTACCTGTACTAGGGCGACTATTATTTCTCTCTAATACATGCCCCAGCTGTATGGAGACCAACAGTGGGCATAGAAGAGGCTAAACATATCAATGCATAGACAAGAGTTGTCTTAGCGGCCTCATACTCGAGAATTGTGCATTTTTTCACAATTAGCAATTATTGTCAGTCTGCCTAAATCGCTTACTAATGTTGCGTGCCACAACCGCCATTACTAATTGATATAACCAGATTCTCTATTCTTTCCATGGGTCATTAATATAAGAATTTATTACATCCAAAATACTAATTAACATTTAATTTGCTTATATAACAGATGTCTACGGAAAAAGAATCTCACTCCTCCTTCTCTCTCAAGTCTTTGCTTGAGAATGAAAAACTGAATGACACCAACCTCATCTTGAACTCTCTCCCTAGTTCTTATGACAACTTCGTAATGAACTTCAATATGAACACATGGCAGAATACTAAGCCCGAACTGCACTGCTTAGCTTTCAAAGAGAAAAACAAGATGGGGCACTGGAAACGTAACTGTCCTGAATATCTGGCTAAGCTGAGATCGAAGAGAGCCAATGGTGAAGGCACCTCTTCATGTATTTCTATTTATGTTACTGAACTTTTCACTGTCTCTAGCGACACATGGGTATTTGATACCGGATGTGCTTATCACATCGTTAATGTATTGCAGGAGACTGAAAAGTGGAAGAAGCTGAAACAAGGCGACATGGAACTCATCGTTGGTGATTGGAAGAGAGTACCGGTTCTTGCAACTGGAACATTTCACCTTTCATGTCCTTCTGGCCTTGTAGTTATCTTAAATAACTGTTTGTTTGCACCTAGTTTAACTAGAAACATTATTTCAGTTTCCTTATTGTTTGAACAAGGTTTTAAGTACGTTTTCAATGGAATTTTTATTTCTGCTTACTTAAATGATATTTTCTATTTTAAGGCTAAACCTCGAAATGGTATTTATGAAGTTGATGTTCAAACTAATAATAACATATACAATCTTTCTAAACGTATCAAATTTAGCATTAATGATACATTTCTACGGCACTGTAGACTTGGTCACATAAGCAAGACCCGCATTAAAAGGCTCCAATCCGAAGGGATCCTTGAATCCACCGGACATGACTCCTTTGAAGACTGCAAGTCTTGCTTAGCTGGCAAACTCACTAAAGGATCCTTCACCGGTATTGGTGAACGAGTCAAGGATCTGCTGGGACTCATACACACTGATGTATGTGGCCCTTTTAGAACTATGTCTAGAAATCATGAAAGATATTTCGTTTCATTCATCGACGATTACAGTCGATATGCTTATGTCTATCTTATGAAACATAAGCATGAAACTTTTGAAAAGTTCAAAGAGTTTCAAAAAGAAGTGGAAAACCAACTTAGTAAAACGATAAAGACACTTCGATCAGATCGAGGTGGTGAATATCTCAGCATAGAGTTCATCTATCATCTCAAGGAGCGTGGAATAGTTTCACAACCCACTCCACCTGGCACACCCCAACTTAATGGCGTGAGCAAGAGGAGAAATCGAACCCTATTTAATATGGTTCGATCGATGATGTGTAGAACGAACTTGCCTCACTCCTTCTGGAGTTATGCTCTTATGACCGCCTCCCGCATTATCAATCTGGAACCGACTAAGAAGGTAAACAAGACTCCATATGAGATATGGCATGGGTCTAAACCCAATTTGTCTTTTAGAGTGTGGGGATGTGATGCATATGTCACCAGCGATTCTGATGACAAGCTCGATCCTATAGGCGAAAAGGTTGTTTTCGTCGAATACTACAACAGAAGCGGATACTATTTTTACCATCCTGATGCAAATGTTATTTTCATCAAAAGGAATGGACACTTCCTCAAGAAATAAATTATTGAACGAGGAACTGGAGACAATATCATGGATCTTGAAGAAATTCGAGAACCACAAACAACCGCTGATGAAGTCGGAGCATCTGAACAACAAGAAGTTGTTGCCGATGAATCAGACATAAACACAAGCGTTCGCAGAAGTGTAAGGACTCGCAAAGAACCTAACAGATACCCATGGCATCTTGAGGGTACCGAAGTCCTATTGGTAGCCGAGTCTAATGATGAACCTACTAACTACAAATCTGCTATTTTAGATCCAAAATCTGCAAAATGGCAGGAAGCCATGAACGCCGAGATGCAATCTATGTGTGACAATCAAGTCTGGGACTTGGTTGAGCTACCCCCCGAATCTCGGGCAGTAGGGAGCACATGGATTGTCAAGAGAAAAACCGACATGCATGAAAATGTACACACCTATAAAGCACGACTACTTGCGAAAGGTTTTACTCAGACTCAAGGCATTGACTATGATGAAACCTTCTCGCCCGTTGCTATGATCAAATCAATCAGGATATTGCTTGCCATAGCCGCGTACTATGACTACGAGATATGGAAAATGAATGTCAAAACCGCTTTCCTTAATGGACATCTCTCTGAAGATGTCTATATGGTACAACCTGATGGTTTTGTTGATCCAAAATATCCTAATAGGATGTGTAAACTGAATAAGTCTATTTATGGACTCAAACAAGCATCTCGAAGCTGGAATCTTCGTTTTGACCAGAAGATCAAAGAGTTTGGTTTTGTCAAAAATGAAGATGAGCCTTGTGTTTATAGAAAGGTTAGTGGGAACACTATATCATTCCTCATCTTTTATGTGGATGATATACTTATCATTGGAAACAACATCCATATGCTTAACGAAGTTAAACACTGGTTGGGAACTTGTTTTGCAATGAAAGATCTTGGAGAAGCAGCTTACATTCTAGGAATCAAGATCTACAGGGATAGATCTAAGCGGCTTCTAGGGCTAAGTCAAGGCACATACATAGACAAAGTCATGGCACGCTTTCATATGAAAAACTCCAAGAAAGGAGGTGTTCCTATGACTAAAGGCACCGTATTGAACAAATCGCAATCTCCTTTAACGGACATTGAAACTAAGCGTATGGAAGAAATTCCATATGCTTTGGAGATTGGTTCTATCATGTATGCTATGCTATGTACTAGGCCTGACGTCTCGTATGCTTTAAGCATAACCAGTCATTTTCAGCAAAGTCCTAGTATTACTCATTGGACTGCTATCAAGAACATCCTGAAGTACTTGAGAAGGACTAAAGACATGTTCTTAATATTTGAAGGAGTGGAAAAGGAGCTCATTGTAAGATGTTACACTAACGCCAGCTTCCAAACTGACCGAGATGACTCTCGCTCACAATCAGGATTCGTATTCACTCTAAACGGAGGAGCTATCTCCGGGAAGAGCTCCAAGCAGAGTGTGGTGGCGGATTCAACCATCGAATCTGAGTATATAGTTGCATCAAATGCTGCAAAGGAAGCTGCTTGGATGAAGAAATTCATAACCGACCTCGATGTGGTTCCAAGTATTCGGAAACCAATCGAGATATTTTATGATAGCATAGGTGCTATTGCTCAAGCCAAAGAGCCCACAAAGCCAAGCACATTCTCAGAAAGTTCCACTACATAAGGGAAATATGGAACGTGGTGACATCGTGATAAGCAAAGTAGACACATATCAAAACCTAGCGGACCCGTTCACTAAGATCAAAACCTAGCGGACCCATTCACTAAGCCGATGACTCGGGAGAAGCAGGATCAGCACAAAAATGCTATCGGTCTTAGATTTGCTAGTGATATGTTTTGATTTAGTATTTGGATGTACAAACATTAAACAGTTGTACTTTTTGAATTCAATTTGATTTACTAGTTAAATGCAACTTTGAATCTTATAACTGTGTTTGATTTTAATACGTTTAATCCATGAATCCTGTATTCTTAATTATCCATAGTCGATTAGAATCGTGGGAACGACTCTAAATTAAAACTATTCTGAACTTGGACTCAAGTAGTTGACTTCCAATTTCACAGACCTCATCTTGGATGACGGTGGATGTAACTCACTTCAAATCATTTTCTTGGATTTTAATCATAAGTTGTTTTGATATTGGTATACTCATTTAGTATCCTCTGACCTGAGATGCATACTAGAACTTTCGTTTACCAATGACTGTTTTTTAATCACTGTCAACCGTTGTCGCGTAACTGCCAGTCATAAAGGCATTGGTTAGGAACAGATCTGAAGTTCAGTGGGAGCTGTATGTAGTCGATAAGGGATTCTGTACTCTTATTCAGTGGGAGTTGTATGTAGTCGATAAGGGATTCTATACTCTTACATGATATGTAACAGTTAGACGTCGTGGCGCCCTCGTGATTCAAACTGGTGAAGTGTAAGGCCTTACTCAAACTAACTGTGTGTTTGATTGGACCACTATAAATCTTGAACGATGACAATAATAATTGAACACTACATGAGAATGAATCTAATCCATGTCTCATTGATTCAATTGATGTCTTTTACAGAAAGGATAAATGACGATAATTACCATAAGTCTATTGTCTTGCAATAGCAAGATGTTTTGGTTAATAACTTTAAAGTGTCATACCTTGTTAAGGGCAACCATGTGTAGCTAGAACACCACTGGCTGTCTGCGTTAAGGAACTTAATCGAAGGACGTCCAAGTGGGAGACTGTTGGAATTATATGTCCGGTCCAGATTAGTTAACGCTACTGACCGAGTTATGGCCCGTAAGAGTTACACCGATGACAACGAACATTGAATCCACTTAACGTGTTTAACTGGTAATTACGAACAAATAGTGAGACGATATATATTTATATATATTTGTTAGACGGGAATTATTATTTATACTAGTTTATAAATAATAATTATATATTGTTTCACCTTCTGTAGTGGCAAACGAACCACGACTTCATAAAATCTGCAATTTTGGTCCTTTTACTTTTGGAATTGACAATATAAGTACATAACACATGCAAAATAGATATATAAATGAGTCACTTCATATTAAGTTTTATGTATGTATCTGTAGCTGAAGTAGATCCGAGCTGGAGCACACCTGTGGTGAAGAAGTGATATTTTTCCTAACAATTTAAAAACTGTTAATTTTTTAAGATAAAGATTAGTTGATTCTGTGAAACATACCTAAGTACTTAGATACTTTCATAGACGTGGCTGCAAATATGACAGGATCGGGTCCTTGTGTAGCAGCTTCCTGATTAAAACAAAACCAAACCTAACCAAACGTACCTAGTATAATCCCACACATAGCTAACGCTATTAGTAGGGTCTGGGGAGGGTGTGATGAGGGCAAACCTTACCCCTATCCCAAGGGATAAAGAGGCTGCTCCCGTTTAGACCCCCGGCTCCATGGGAAAGAAAAAGATAAAAATATAAATAAAATTAATGAGTAATAAAGTAAAATAAATCTAACAGTAATCTAACAATTAGCAGTGTATGACTAGAGTATATTAGTCACAAGAAACACAACACACCTACAAGAAACAAGACATACGCAAAATCTTTGCTAAACAACTCTACTCTCCCACACAACGGGTCACTCATCCTAAAACCCTAATACGACGTCTCCATGAAATCCTATCATTGATCATGTCCTCTGAGAGGTGTAAATCTAGCAAATCAAGCCTAATCCTCTCATCCCACGTTAATTTCGGTCTCCCCCTGCTCCTTTTCCCCTCTACAACAAGAGTTTCCACCGTTCTCACTGGATCTGTGCTCTGTCTCCTCTTGACATGTCCAAACCATCTCAATCTTCCTTCTCTTATCTTATCTGAGATACATGTGACTCCCAATAGGGTTAAAGGGTAAATTTTATAGGGTAGCAGTTCTTAAAGGTGATGTAAGGTATTTGTTTAGGACTCACCCTTCCTCTTGTAGGCTGACATGTACCAACCTATTTTTGTTTTTACTTGGTGGCTCGGTAACCTCGACCACACGACCAATGAAGTCTACAAAAGTAAGAAAGTTGATGTTACATATCTTCAATAAAAATTATTAAAATCAGATAGTGTAATAGATATGCACCTGTCAGAAGTATGTTTTCATCATATTAAAGTATGTCAGCGGATAGTTAGTTTGTAAACGATTTAGGTTACTTGAAATAAAAAGAAAAAAAGAGAACCCTACACATACAAAATTACCTGAGCCATTTTGGCAAACCACTGGCCTGAGCCATTTTGTCACCACTACAAAAGGCCTAAAATAGGGAGGGCCTGGAGACAATCATCTGTTCCTGAAACTTTGACATTTCTTCCATGAATTCCAAGTGGATCTGCAAGAAATCAATAGCTTACTTTTTAAGTAAAGAAAGACAACATGCAGTTACTGTTTATTTATAACAGAAAACAGATTACAGATTATCTTGGTTTATAGCAATGACCTCCTTATTGCTTAGGATGTGTAATGTTTATGTTGTCATATTGCGGACATCACAGCCTATAAGAAGTGGAGCCTGCACAAGTTAAAAAAATAAAAGTGAAAAACATGATATTGTGCTCATTAAATTCCAAATATTTTGAATGAACTTGTGAAAAGGAAGCAAACACCACCTTCGTTTAAGCACATATGCTAAATGAGACCGGTGCCCTGATTGAGCACCAAATGGATATTTTACCACAGAATCAGGATGATGACGTGACTGAAATGATGATATAACAATAGCATTTAATCAACTTGGAGTGTATGCAACTCACTATAAAGACTGGTGACCGGCAACAATAGCATATTTGTTGTTGTAAAAAGAGAACAAATAGCGTTGGAGCTACTGACCAAAGCTTAGATTTATAAAGCTACTCATGTTCATGGTTGCAGAAGTATATGTATTTCACAATTTTGTTCTAAAGTGTATTTCATTTGATGTGTTGTTTGTTTAAAGTCATTGTCTGCACAAGAAGGTAAAATAGCAAGTAATGGAATTTAACGCAAAGATAGCGCGACTTAAAAGTTCTTAGTCCTTTGAATATCAAATGATGGGAGGCAATTGCAACCCATTTATGTGAAAATGTGTCAACTTTGACTTATTCAATACTAACAGGTTGAACATGTAAAATTTATATCCTCCAAAAATAAAAACATGTCAAACGGGTGAAATATAGCCGGTCAGCCCATGGCATAATTAAGTGTTTAGAACCACTCAAATTGCTCTGCTAAAAACATTGGATCATTTGAATAACAACCTTATATCTAATATCTAATATAATAATTATCTAAAGAAATTAAGTAGAAGAGGCAAATAAAAGGTTAGCAATTCAACCTAAACTGACTGCTTAAATAATTAAACCTGCCCAAAAATTATAGCCCATTTTGACCCATAACCCAACCCACCCGACCTGCACATAATTCTTTCACCTTCATCGTTCCTTAAAACACCACCTTCACCACATGATCTACATAAGGCATAAGAGAAGTCACAATATAATATGCTTCAAATTGTCTTTTATTAACATTGACGACAAACACTTTTGTAATATTGATTTCTTAAGATTAATGAATAAAAACTTAATTAGTTAATCCGGATTTACTTAAAATCAAAGAATAAATCATTATAAACATCAATGCAAGTTAGGAGATGTGGATTAAACGTGAGGTTCAAGGCAACGCCTCGATGACGTCCAAGCAGCAATGCTCCTCGGGAAGATATTTCATTACCTTCTCAACGATATTTACACTAAAAGATCTCATGCAAAGCCATCTGTTATCTCTTTGTCTAAGTTCTGGACTCAGCTGTGTCAAGGCATTACCCCTGTAGTCATGGTTCCCCAATACTGCAACATTAGAAAATATAATTTAATATTTGAAAATAAAATAAAACTAATTAAAAACATAATTAATCTATTTCCAGTTTAGAGTTATTACCAGAATACCATTGTTTCTGTAAGCTGGGGGTAGTATAGACATTTGTAAATGAGTCCAAAAATGCAGTATCGTCTCCATCAACCAAACCATTGTCGTAGAAGTTGTCACCTGTCGAAGCAATGAACTCCATTTCCTCCCCCACTTTGCCCATCTAAAAATATATTTCATAATATTATATAAATATGGAAATAATATATTAAAGTAAAAAATATTTACAGAAGACATAAACCCGACAAAGCAATATCAATAATGTTATTAATAAATAATATTATTATACGTTCAAACTTTTATTTTATTTGATCTCTTTTATCTCATTGATAAAATAATATATTCGAATATACGTGACATGGGTTCTATTCATAATACATCATGGTAAGACCTAAAGAATATCCATTGTGGTTAAACACTATTACACTTTTAATGGCCTAACTAATTTGTACTTAACAGCAAAAATCGTATATAGCTGATAATATATAAAATGAGTGTATTATACAGTTATTTTACTGTCTTATATATTACATTTAAACCATTCTTGGGGAATCGGTTATGTAAATCTTGTAAAATAAACTAAAAGGTAATGATAGTTGGGTTTCTTATGATACTCAAATGAAATAATGATATGATGATTTATTAAAAAAATGTACCAGTGGCTGCTGGATCCGAAACAGCCTGCAAATATCTATATCTGAAACAGCCTGCAAATCCATTAAAACACAAAATTAGGGGCAACATTCAAGTCCACACTCCGCAACCAGATTGAAACAAAGAGGCAACAACAAGTTGGAACTGACTGTTTGAAACTCAGATTAATAGAACTTTGTTAAAAACTACTGACTCAATGATTTAAACTGAATCGATTGAAGAACAGAAGAAGGCCGAAGGGGAGTATAAAAATAAAAAAATTACCCCATGAAAAGCGTCGATTGATCTTCCATTCTTCCCCTCTGATTTCCTCTATAGTCACCAGCAATTGATAGTGACCCGTTGAGCGGGTTAGACTCCAAGAAATTAGAGAAGAACAAGAGTGCAATTTTACTACAATTTTCTGCTTATCTTTTCATTAATTCAATTTGCTTAAATACAAATAAAAGCTAACCATAACTAGAACATGGTTCCTCGGTAGCCTAATTGCTCAATCCAAGTTTAGTTAAAGTAAATGGGTCAAAGTGTATTTTATTTAAAGTTATGTTTAGAGTCAGTTATGCCAATGTAAATATGTCAAGGGTTAAAAGTGTCAAGTCTAGAATGTTGAAACTGTAAATACGTATGTGTGTATCGTTTATTGAATTGAGAAACTCTATGCCTCCACCCATAATGGAGAGGACAATATATAGATGAAACAATTACAAGTACATACAAGAAGAATACTAGAAATACAAAATACACCTTATACAATACATAAAGACCTAATGTAAAGGTGGTACACTAATATCCTCCCTCAAGCGAGATGGTGGCGGTCCAAGACAAAGTAAGCGGCGAAAGTGCTCAAACTGCGGTCTTGGTAGACTCTTGGTGAAGATGTCAGCAACCTGAAGCTTGGTAGGAATAAACCTGGTGTGGAGTTTCCCTGATGAGACAAGTTCCCGAAGAAAGTGGTAGTCGAGTTCAGTGTGTTTCATGCGCTTGTGAGAAATAGGGTTTTGAGTGAGGAATAAAGCACTCCGATTGTCACACAGGAGAGTGGGATGACTAGCTGGTAGGGCATGAAGTTCCTGTAGGAGATGAGTAACCTAGACAAGTTCAGCAGCGGTATTGGCCATTGCACGGTATTCTGATTCATAGCTAGAGCGGGAGACAGTTGGTTGTTTCTTAGCACTCCAAGACACAAGATTACCCCCCAAAAAAATTGAGTACCCATACGTGGACCTTCGGGTTTCAAGGCAACGATCCCAGTCTGCATCTGAGTATCCGAGTAAGGAGGTGTGAGGTGGTGAGGTGAACGAGAGGCCATACTCCATGGTGCCTTGGATGTAACGAAGTATACGTTTCACCCATAAAGGAACCGAAAGGAGAGGGAGAGGAAGGGAGGGTTGGGATCTTTAATTTAGGCTTGATACCATATTGAATTAAGAAACTCTATGCCTCCACCCATAATGGAGAGGACAATATATAGATGAAACAATTACAAGTACATACAAGAAGAATACTAGAAATACAAAATACACCTTATACAATACAATTGATAGTTACCCGTTGAGCGGGTTAGACTCCAAGAAATTAGAGAAGAACAAGAGTGCAATTTTGCTACAATTTTCTACTTATCTTTTCATTAATTCAATTTGCTTAAATACAAATAAAATTTAACCGTAACTAGAACATGAGAATTTGTCAAATGATACTTAAAACAATATGTAGAGAACATGGGAACATGGATAATTGATAAGGAACTAATATGCATGCAGAAAAAGTGCAACATGGGAATCTTGGTGAAATGGGTTAATCCGACCCGTATTAATAATCCGACTCGTATTAATACTCGGATCATATCACTCCCCCTCTCTTCGACGTCTCTCTCTCTCTCTGTCTCCCGTAACTCTCTTTCTCTCTCTAGCTCTTGAGGGCATTTCATGTGTGTGGGTTAGAGGGGAGAGTTTGGGAAAGATGGAAATAAAATTAAAATGAGATATTAAGGGTGTATGGGGTGTAACGGTTGGAAGGAGAGGGAAAAGGAAGATTCAAATCTTTGAAAAGTCCAAGACATCGATATGGATAGATTTGAGGTTTTTGAAGAGATTCTAAAAGATATCATATATGATATTGTCATATCTCTCAAGATTTAATAAAAATAAAAATAAGAATGAATGTATGAGTATGTGCATTGGGAGATATAATAATAAATAAATAAAATATGAGGAGTAGACAAAATAACAGTGTGAATTAGACTGGATTTGACATATCACGTATACACTTAGGTCTCCGAAATCTTAATTAATTCTAAATTTGTATTCTATAATTCTTATAATAATAATACGCGGTAATATATAATTTAGATATTTATTTCGCAAAATTTTCATTCCATCTGCTGTCTAAGCCGGTACGCGTTAACACCGCGTATTCCCAAACTAACGATTCGTACTCCAATAATTTATATTATTTTTTAAAAATAATATTATAAACCATAATAATAACTATTTATATATTTTATTATGCTATTTCTAAATTAGCCGGTATCGTTCTTGTACCGCGTGCTCACACGCGTCCGCTCCGGCTAAAACGTTTCACGTTCCGTATATAGTTATTAATTCTTAAGTAATAATAATATTGATAATTTAATATGATAGATATAAAGTAAATACTTGTTTATATTGTTTAATTATACCGGATCTAGCAGAACCATGTGTCTACACCGGTATTTATCGCAGTCGTGCATCCAACATTGCATATCTCGCGTATAAACTTCTAATCAGTCGCCTGGATAGATACTAGTATTTATTAATATTATTTATTTGAGATTTGACGTCTAAATATTTTATCGCATCCGATAATCGTTAATAAACCGTACGAGTGCGTTAATCGTTCTAAAAGTTCTCCGCGTAAATGGTTTAGTTCGTAATTATTACAGATTATATCGAGTCATGTAATGATCCGTCAAACAATGTTTATTAGTTTGTTTTCAATTCGGTTCATGTATTGGGCCTTTAATTGAGCTGTTAATGGGTCGCGTCTGTTTATCTACAGTTGGGTCGAGCCCAATGGGCTTAGTTTAATTGTATAATCAGAACATGTTCATTGGGTTCTAAATGGTAGCCCATAGTGTTCGAGTTTTCTATTCAGCAGTTCAAGTTTCTAGATAGACAGTATGTAATTAAATAAAAAAAACCAGACCCTAATTTTGGGGTTGTTACAGTCTCCCCTTGTTAAATAAATTTCGTCCTCGAAATTTAAATTTGGTTATTTTCTAAGATTTGATTGTGAATCTTGACAGTAGTGCAAGTTTTAAACCACTTGATGAATTTGGAAGGAATAGAGATTTTTAAATCAGGGTATCAAGGGCAAGCAATGACAATCATAACTCAAAAATTGACTAGACGTAGCAGGAATTGCATTTCGGGCTATCTGGGAATTAGAGGAAACGATTTCAATGGCTTGTTGAAAGGAAAACAGATAGTTAGTTTTATCATATGAATTCAATATTTTGGCTAAAAGGGATCATAAAGACTTTCACGGTGTAAGTTTATGTAGACCTAATAAAGTGACATTTGATCTTGATATGTAATATGATGTGGAAGGTGAATGATTTGTTATTCATATACGGGGAAAGGAATAAGCACTGACAGACGTAATAGCTAGAATATGGTCACAGAAATCAAAGATGACAAAGGGTATCATAGACGATCCATACTCCGGGGGGGTGGGGTTACTGTGTAATCATCATGATTAGCTCTAGGCCGTTTAAGATAATCGTCACAGCTATGATAAGTAAAGGATGCAAGCATATGTGGAAACTATTGGGCAAGAGATCACACACGTAATGCTTATTACTTGATGATTATTCCTCCTAGATATAGGTTATGGAATGGTTTGGAAAAAACAAGGGTCTAGAAGGATATCGATTGGGTGGATCACTTGAAGACTATATATAATAGTTCGAAATCAGGCAATGGGCTGTTTGTCGCAAGGAATTGGCGCCTTGATACGTTTGTAATTACAGATTATAGGAGTCTTGTTGATATACAACAAGAGATTCTCACTGAAATGTGGTATATTAAGAGGTTTATTGATTCAATCGGCTTCGTCAGGAGTGAGAATGGCATTTTCTTCCACAGTTTCCTTGGTGTTGATTGAAATGACTCGAGGGGAGTTGAAAGTAGTTGTCTAGGTAGTGAAGTAGACAAATATGATATGGAAGGAAATTTCATGGAAACAGGGTTTCCTGAGATTGATTCTGGCTTGCTAAGTCTATTTTGTTGATAGCTTTTGGCATAGTATTGTCGTTGATCGGTCTGGGCTATGTCACACCCTCAAAATCCACCTGCGGGGTTTTACCGCGAGGCGCGTGACAAACCAGGATCTCAGTCATTAGATACACGGAACAACTTTATATGAATTCAGATAAAATACTGTTGCTGCTCATAGTCACGAGACAACGATCTTTAAGTTTGAAAATGTTGCGGAAGCGTAAATAAAATCCAATGCAAGTAAAATCAAATGTGCAAAACACCGCGCCCAAACCAAAGTAAATAAGACGAGTAAATAAGTTTTAAAACTGTTTATGAAAACCATGCACCGCCATGCATCCTAATCCTGAGTGTACCTTAGCAACCTGAGAAAGACATGGTAAAAATGTCAACACAATGGTTGGTGAGTTCATAGAGTTGTAAGTAAATAAGAGTTCAATGTTTGCTAGATAATGTAATTAATGTATACCGATAGATAGCTAGTCTATGTCATGCTACTACAAGTGTTTCGAAACCGAAACTGACTGTTTGTGTTTGTTTGCCTTCCGCCATGTCTACCGAACAATGGCAAATGTCTAGGTCAATATTACACCCGTTCGACCTCCAGTCAAGTTAGCGCGACTAACGCGGGTGGGGCTTGTCAAAACCCAGTAGTACTACTCAAATTACCTCTCTATATTCCAATACTAACGGTTCTAGAACGTAAGGACTTATGTGGTATGTTTGCACTTTAGTAAGCAAACGATAATACAATAATACAAGATCCAAAATGTTTGCGAGCATGCTTTCTCCCCCAAAAAGGAAAGTAAGTAAAAGAGAGGGGTAGTGAAACTCACCTTAGTATGTGTGCAGATGAAAGCTAAGTAAAAACAGTTGGACCTCTAACTGCCACCTAAAACCATAGGTCTATAAGTGTGTGTTCGTGTAGGTTGACATGAACCCTTAATATCCAAACAATTCCATTGTTTAAGTGTTTAGAAAAGATTTACAAGTTTGACTAAAGTTTGACTCGACGACCCGTTGGTGACCCGTTAGTGATTTAATGTTTGATTTGAATACTAAAACATAGTACACAAGTAATTCAAGTTTCATGCTACAACTCATAACTATCTTAGCATGGCAAGTTATGTCTACACAATGCACGATCATACTTCAATTAAAGTTTCCAAGTATAGTAAGTTATCAATATCATGCGTGTTCTGAGATATCTAACACGTTACAACATGTTATTACATCCTAACTATCATGTAGCTATCATTAAACCATATCATACATGTCTAAATAGCAGGCTATGAACACTTTTGAAAATTAAAGTTTCCTCTTTTAGAAAGTTTGTAAAATCGAGTTAGGTATTAGAAATCTAATTTCACAAATCACTTATACATGAATCAAGTAACACATAAACATCATCATATCATCCTAATCATGTCTAGTATGCAAGATAGAATTCACAAAAAGTTTCCTTTATAAGCAAGTTATGATTTCTAGCTTTGTTCATGTGATTCAACGCACCAAATCAATTGCATACAACCTAAATAGCATGATTATAGCCATAATAAGCATCAAACACATCTAGCATGTAATCCTACAACATCACATAATCAAAAAGTTCCTTCTTCTAACAAGTTATGAACCATATGAAACTAGGGTTTACCAAATAATAACGTATTCATCAAATCAATGTAAAACAATGTTAAAGTTAACAACTTTATTGTAAAAACTCATGTTTGGATGAACTAGGGTTTTAATCAAAATTCTAGGAATCGAAAAGTGACGAAATCAGATGAAATAACTTACCTAGTAGTGTTAGGAATGCCTAGGGGAGTCCGATTACGTGTTCAATTGCAAGACTCAAGCTTGGAGAGGGTGTGTTTGGGTTGCTTCTTGAATTCGGCAATGGGGGGGTCTTCTTGGTTGCGACGGCAAGGAGGGAGCAAAAAAGAGAATAGGGTTTTTAATTTTTATAAAAGTTCTTATATACATGCATGGATGGGTTTTAAAAATGGATCATGGGTAGTCCATGGGTTATCTAGAGGATCCATGGGTTATTTAAAATTAAGTTTCAACAATAGCAATAAAAAACCCTTAACTATTATTTTTATAAAAACTTTATCTCTACAAAAATAACTAATACAATTAATTTCCGATAAATCTACGCGATTTCACAAAAGTTCACATAATTCACATTAAAGTCATCTAACACATAAATTCTCATAATTTATATTAAAATAATTGTTTGCAATTATTTTTATTAGTTCACCAAAGTTTCGGGTTAGACTCGTGTGCGATCCGGTAATTCTACGTGTTTGTGCGAACTGACACATCTAACTAATCCTAATTAAATGTAATGCACGAGTGAATGTTTGAGATAACAGAGTTTGTATAAATAATGTTTGAGATAACGATGTTTGTGTTAACGAAGTTAACCTGAGAATGCCGGATGTCACATCATCCCCTTGTTGATAGAATTTTCGTCCCGAAAATTAAGCAAAGTCGCTAGTTGTCTGAAACAAAAAAGTTTGAGTTGTCACAGTCTAGATCTTCACGGGGTAGATGTCGATTAGTCAACATGAAGATAATAGAGTTTAATGAAGTCATCAATTGTGGAATCGTTGGGCTTCCTGGTTCCTCTGAAAGGATGCGTAGTTATTCAAATGGGATGAGAAGAAAACTGAAAATGGGATTGAAAAAGGATTTGTTTGATGAAAATTCCTAATGGTCGAAAGAGAAATGAATGTGTATGGGCTTCTACGGAAAGTGAAAATGTTGATTTTATCAAGGTTTTGGGTAATGAATTTGATGTACATGGTACTAGTTGTTGGACTTGGGCTTTTGTAAAGAAATATTTCTTGAACCAAGTCTCAAGTTTACAACATGAATTCAAATTAGAGAAGGGTCTTTTGGCATTCTCATTGTCAGGAATTGATGAATAGGTTGCATTGAGGAGTAACTACTTCGTGTGATGTGGTTTAATACCATGAGGGACGAGGTAAGTCTTCGGTGTTCTAAGTTGACCGACGTTATGCTTAATCCTAATCTCTTCAGCTTCTTCAAGACGGTAGAGACTTGACAAGAAGTCTATGTCACACCCCAGTCCCAGGCACTGGTTAGTCTTGATGAAATGGTACAGAATACACAACGGAAGCTAAACCATAAACATCTTTTATTTATTAACAACTGTTTTACAAACTAAACCAAATATCTGGTATAGACCAAACTGACCAACTGTTAAAACAAACATCAGTTCCCGTCAAGGGATTCAAAACCACAGGACTTGTTGTTCTCCCGCAAACATGCCTTTGATAGTCACAATGTCACCACCCTAAAATCCACTAATAGAGTTTTACCGTTTGATGTGTGACAAACCAGGATCTCAGTCATTAGTTAAATCAAACGACACTATATGGTACATAAATGAAATATTATAAAAGTTCAGAGTGAATGTGGAAGCGTTAAATAGAGTAGTAAATTCGCAAAACAAACGCGCCCAAGTTAAGTAATAACAGAAAGCATAATAAGTGTTTGAATTTTTGATATGTGTTGATAACAACAATGTGACACCATGCATGCCCTAGCGTGCACCTGCTTAACAACCTGAGAAAAGATGTAAGAAAACGGGTCAACACTAGGTTGGTGAGTTCACAGATTTCAATGTTTGTAATATAAGCGTTTGCAGATTATGTACATTCATTATAAATATCAATAGGTAGCTAGCCTATATTCATGTCTACAAAAGCGCTCGCAACCGAAAGCTGACAGTTTATGTTTGAGTGCCTCCCACCATGTCTATCAATAATGGTGTTGTGTTTAGGCCAATATTACACCCGTTCGACCTTCAATCGAGTTAGCGTGACTAACGCGGGTGGGGTTTGTCAAACCCAGTAGTACTACTAAACATTACCTCGCTAAGTCCATATTAACAGTTCGATGTGAGGACTTTCATGATAGAGTTTACGCTTAGTCATAACAAGTGATAATATATATGAATTACAATAACCAAAAGAATTTGTGTCATGTTTTCTCCCCCAATTTAAAACAGTAAAAGGGGCCGTGAAAACTCAGCTTAGTTGAATAGTAGACAGAATCACCCAAGGATGAGATTGGGAACACAAGTGTTAGCCTGCAATGGCTTGCGTATGCCTTAGAATTATATACATAATAGTTAGGGATACAATGGGATTTTGTGACGACGACACGGAAGATTTGAATTTCTTAAAATATACGTAGGACCAACGAGTAGACGAACGTGTCCACGGGAAAAAGGGTTTCTTAATATAATAATTAAGATCAATACATTTCGTGTCGAACATCTCTAATTACGAATAATATAAATAAATAAATATATTCGTGCGCTTGTGCCATTAAAAAAATGGTCTAAGAAAATAATATAATTTATTATATTATTTTTAGGTTTAGTAAATTAACACGATAATTAATTGCGTGGTAAAAATAATAAATGTATTATTTTTATTCAAGGATATAAACGTGAGTAAATAATATAAATAATTATATTATTTAGTATTTTGAAACGTCTCATAAGGTTTATAAACGTGACGAAAATAATATATAAATATATTATTTTTAATTGGGGTCACGGGTCGAAAATAATCTAAATATATTATTTTATTTGGAGTCGTGGTTTGAAAATAATATAAATATATTATTTTATGATTGGAAAACATTAAATATGGGTTATAAAATTTAAACCCCAGCCTACGGGTGTTTTACGGGCTTAAAACATATTAATATAATACTATGGGGTTGATTTTATAAAAAGAGAATTAATGAAAAAGTCCAAAAAAATATATTGCAGGAGACCAGTTTCGATCCCGGGTCTCCTGCGTAACAGCATAGTGACATAACCATGCATGCCCGCTAGGGTATCGTGTTAGAACCCGGTTCCAAAGGCTTTTAACATACAAGTCAAGTGGGTTCTTCCCACTCATTTATACCCGATCCAACTCCCCTCTAGATCTCATGATTTCAGCCACGATTGATCACCAAAGCATAGGGTTTTTGTTAATCGATATCATACGAATCTGGGGTAGGGTTTATTTGAAAAATCGTTAAGTGTAAGATCGTTTAATCTCAAGATGAAATTCTGAAACCCTAGCTTTAGATCATGAAGTTGAATTGATCAGATTAGATAATAAGAGTTGTTGAAATCATAGGGTTTTCAAAGGATATGTGATTGCGGGTATGTCCATGAATTTTAATTGAATTTAAATTGAGTTTAGAGTGGGGTTCGATTAAACCCGACTGTTTACGAACCCTAGAATTTGTTAGTCATAAATCTGATGTTTTAAGCCACAAATGTGATAAGGCTTTTGATCTAGATGGTGAGACGAGTCTGAGGATGTGTTTAACTGCTTTAATTGATGTCGAATTGATAGGGTTCGACCAAACCGAATTCGTATGAACCCTAGGTACTTGTTCGTGTTTAATTCGGTAGTGTAGGCCTAAATTCGGTTAGGACTTTAATTACAGAGGTGAAAAAGAATCTAGGGGTGTGCTCAATTACCTAAATCGATGTCGGGTTGATAGAGATCGATCAAACCACCGGTGCGGCTCCAAAAGCTTAACCTCCGGCTTCTCCGGCTACTTCTCCGGTCGATGTGAGTTGTGCAAAAGGTTCAAAGGTTCTCGTTCAATGTGCGCAGAGGGTTTGATTTTGATATTACTATACCAACTGAACAAATCGGTGAATTTTAGCTACGGGTTCGACGGTTATGGGTTTAATGCCCATAATTGGGTTTAATTCGACGCAATGATGATCTTTAATGTCCTAATGATGGTCGTTAAAGTCTTGATCGTGCATTTTCGTTACCAAATCGAACAATTCGGTTATAGATTTGAGTTAATGGATTCAAGAACTCGCGAATTTGACTTTGGAAGTCAACAAATCAAGTTTTAGGAAAAGGCAGGACTAGTCCCTGCAGTTTTAAGTGTATGAGGGTTTGAGTAAAGGTAGAATTAGTCCCTGGGGTTTGATATTGAGTTAATTAGGTTAAAACTTAACGGATTTAACTAGGATTTGCTAACGGAGTTAACTCTAAAAGTCCGGATGTCACATCATCCCCTAGTTGAAAAAATTTCGTCCCGAAAATTAGAATATTACCTTACGTGTTTGACGTGGAGTGCTTGAACAGATGAGGATACTTGCGCATCATCTGATCCTCGCGCTCCCGTGTGAATTCTGGTCCACGTTTCGAGTCCCAACAAACTCTGACGATAGGGATCTTACTGTGTTTGAGCGTTTTGACTTCCCTATACATAATTTCTATCGGTTTTTCAATTAAGCGTAGTTCTTCATCGATTTATATTTCCTCGAAAGGAACCGCGAGTGTCTCGTCTGCTAGACATTTCTTCAAGTTCGAGACATGAAAGACGTTGTGTACACCACTCAGTTCTTCAGGTAGGTCCAGTTGGTACGCTAGTAGGCCAATTCTCTTCACTATCTTGAACGGTCCAACATAACGAGGGTTAAGTTTGCCTCGTTGCCCGAAGTAGATTACACCTTTCCAAGGTGAGACTTTCAATAGAACCTTGTCGCCTACTTGAAATTCTAACGGTTTGCGACGCTTATCGGCATAGCTCTTTTGACGATCACGAGCTGCCGCCATACGGTTTTGAATTTGAACGATCTTTTTCAGAGGTTTCGAATACAAGTTCAAGACCTCTAAGTTGGCTATCCCCAACTTCAGCCCAACAGATAGGAGATCGGCATTTACGTTCGTAAAATGCCTTGAATTGTGGTACCTTGATACTAGTGTGATAACTGTTATTGTAGAAGAACTCCACTAGAGGCAAGTGAGTTTCCCAACTGTTTCCGAAATCGATCACACAAGCTCGTAACATGTCTTCTAAGGTTTGAATGGTACGTTCCGTTTGGCCATCGGTTTGTGGATGATATGTTGTGCTCATGTCTAGACGCGTGCCTAGAGCTTTTTGCAATGATTTCCAGAACCGTGAGGTGAATCGAGCGTCACGATCCAAAATAATAGAAACTGGCACTCCGTGCCGAGAGACTACTTTCTTTAAGTAAATACGAGTAAGTTTCTCCATTTTATCAGTCCCTTTGATTGCTAAGAGGTGAGCGGATTTAGTCAAATGATCTGCGATCACCCAAATGGTGTCGCATCCGCTAAGAGTTCGGGGTAGTTTGGTGATAAAATCCATGGAAATTTGCTCCCATTTCCACATTGGGATCTCTGGTTATTGAAGTAGACTAGAAGGCTTTTGGTATTCCACTTTGACCTTTGAGCAGGTCAGGCACTTGCTCACATAGGTGGTTATATCGGCTTTCATCTTCGGCCACCAGTATAGCACCTTTAGGTTATGGTACATTTTGTCAGAACCTGGATGAATAGAGTATCGAGATTTGTGAGCATCATCCATAACTAGTTCTCTTAAGTTTCCATACATTGGAACCCATATTCGCTCCGCGAAGTAGCGAATGCCATCTGATTTAACCTCAATTTGTTCTTCCATACCGCGTGTGGCTTCCGACGGTAGGTTTTCCTCTTTGAGGGCTTCGAGTTGAGCACTACGAATTTTGCCACGTAATCCGGTGTGGATAGTAAGTTGTAATGCTCGAACTCATTTGGGTTTGGTTTCCTTACGGCTTAGGGCATCGACTACCACATTAGCCTTGCCCGGAAGGTATCTGATTGCACAGTCATAGTCATTTAAGTGTTTGACCCAACGACGCTGTCGCATGTTCAACTCTTTCTGTTCAAAGATATGTTGAAGATTATTGTGATTGGTGTAGATAGTGTATTTGGTATCGTACAAGTAATGTCTCCAGATCTTTAGTGCAAATACCACGACTCCCAACTCTAAGTCATGAGTCATGTAGTTCTTCTCATCTATTTTTAGTTGACGAGAAACGTATGCGATCAATTTCTCGCGTTGCATCAGTACACAACCAAGACCTTGGATGGATGCATCGCAATACACCACAAAATCATCCGTTCCCTCTGGAAAAGATAGGATGGGTGCACTGCAGAGTTTCTGTGTAAGCAGTTGAAACGCTGACTCTTGGGTGTCACCCCAGTTATAAGGTTTACCATTTTGAGTTAGGGCAGTGAGGGGTTGAGCAATCTTGGAGAATCCCTCGGTGAAACGTTGGTAATAGCCAGCCAATCCCAGAAACTGTCGCACCTCTGTCGGAGTTGTCGGTGCTGTCCAATTCTTGATGGCTTCTATTTTGGAAGGATTGACATGTATTCTCATCACGTTGACTACGTGTCCTAATAATTTCACTTCACGAATCTAGAATTCGCACTTGGAAAATTTTGCATACAACTGTTCTTGTTTTAGCAATTCCAGAATCAAACGCAGATGTTCCTTATGTTCTTCCTTATTCTTGGAATAGATGAGGGTATCGTCAATCGTCTATGAAGACGATGACAAACTGATCAAGGTAAGGTTTACACACATGGTTCATGAGATCCATGAATACCACGGGGGCGTTGGTCAGTCCGAATGGCATGACTATGAATTCGTAGTGACCATACCTAGTTCTGTATGTCGTCTTTGACGTCTCGGACTCTCAACTGATGATAACCATATCTAAGATCTATCTTGGAATAGAAGCTTGATCCCTGGAGTTGATCAAACAGATCATCAATGCGGAGTAAAGGATAACGGTTCTTGATGGTTACTTTGTTAAGCTTACGGTAGTCAATGCACATGTGGAAGGTCCCGTCCTTCTTCTTGACAAATAGGACTGGAGCTCCCCATGGTGATGGGTCAGATCATATGAAACCTTTATCCAACAAATCTTGTAGTTGTGTAGATAGTTCTTGTAATTCACTGGGTGCAAGTCTGTAGGGTGCCCGAGCAATAGGCGCTGCTCCGGGTGCTAGATCGATTTGAAAATTCGACTTAACGATGAGGCGGAAGACTAGGAAGGTCTTCAGGAAATACTTCCAGGTAGTCACGAACGATTTGGAATGTCGTCAATCTTCTTCTCATCAGATGGCTACTCGACGACGAGAGCCAGAATGGCGGCATGACCTTTATGTAGGCACTTTTGTGCTTTCATGAAGGATATGATGACAACGACTGCACCATTCTTCTCGCCTTGGACATAAAGGGTTTCTCCACTCGGGAGAGGAAGGCGAACAATTTTTGTCATGACAAATGATTTCAACTTGATTTATATGTTGGGGTATAATTCAAATTAGACTAAGGATTAGTCACAGGATAAGGTAATAGGGTAAAATGGAATTTATTGTAAGGAATAACGTTTTAACTTAGAATGAATTCCTCAAATTCCGTTTACATAGTTGGAGTCGGTGGGTTTACCATGAGGTTCTACTAGAGTTTCAATCTAGGTGGTTCCTGTAGAAACAAAGACTGATGGCTACAAAATTCTCTAACTACAAATGCTGCTGATCTCAGAGTTTGCTGCTAACCAACAAACTGCTGCAGACAAGCTTATCTGCTGCGAATACTTGTTCTCCTGCTGAAGAACAAATCTGCTGCGGATAGCCTTATCTGCTAAGACCAAAGTTGCTGCGGATAGGCTTCTCAGCAGCATCAACACTTGATGCTGCTGATAGGCAAATCATCAGCAGCTTTGGATGGTCACATCTTGCTGCTGATCCTCATCTTTGCTGCTGACAGCCGTGTGCCTTGAAGACAAATCGTTGCAGCTGACTATCCATGCCAAGCGTCACTGATAACTTTCTGCAAAAGCTACTGACACAATCAAAGCAGAAGGAACCTCAATGGCACAACCAATGACGGAAAACAATGCTCTCTCCAAGCATGCAAGTAATAATGCACAAAGAAGACGGTTCAATAAAGTTAACTAGTTTTAGACTAAACGTGTAATAGTTAGCTATATACAACAGATCAACGGTCTGTGTTAGATCTGATCCTTAGAATCAAGGGTCTGTCTTGATTCTAAATGAGTATAAATACTGTGTAAACACTTCATTGTAAGTGTGCTTTTTGTTAGAGTTTCATTTGTAATCGTTTATTTGCAAAAGCTTAATACAACAATGTTCTTAAAAGTATTCTTTCTGTTTACTCGATTATACTTGTGTAGTTGTTATTGTTTCCACCAATTTCAACTAAGAACATAACCATCTTGTACTTTCACGATCCTACAAGTGGTATCAGAGCTTTGGCTCAGATTAAACAAACTCACACTTGTTTAATCACTTCTGGTTCTATTCTAAACTCTCTCTTTCATCAAGTCACCAAAAACAAAGATGGCACAGAGCAATGGATTTGAAGACATCGGCAGCATCAACCGACCACCAAGATTGGTATCTGGGGAAGACTATGACATGTGGAAGAATCGCATGGAAAGCTTTTTCTGTTATCAGGAGTACGGAATGTGGAAATCCATCAGGGATGACACTCCCATGGTGGCCTCTGCTGACTCTGGTGGACCACTAGTTCCAAAGGAGCCCTCCAAGTACTCAGAATAGGACATAAAGAAGATGGAGGTGGACTTCAAGGCACTAGGAGCTATCCAATGTGCCTTCCAAATGAAGTTTTTCATAACTTCAGAAGCTACAAAACTGCTAAGGAGCTCTGGGAGGCTCTTGAGAAGATGTTTGCTGGCTCAGAGGAAGTCAAAGAAAACAGAAGAGACATCATGAAGCAGCAATACGAAAACTTCGTCTGGAAGGAAGGTGAGTCTCTAACTGTTTTATATAACAGATATACTTATCTTGTAGGTGAGCTGCAGTGCTCAAAAGTGAAGTTGGAGAATGAAGATATTCTTAAGAAATTCATCAGATCTCTACCTAGTTGCTGGACACTCTACACAGTGTCCATCAGAAGAACTGAGAATCTGAAGACTCTTCGGATGACTGAGCTATTCGGTATGCTCAAAACCTATGAATTAGAGATGATTCAGGCCAAGGAAAGGAACTCAAGCTACCAAACAGCTTCAACATCCACCACCACCTCTTCTGCTCTTCACTCTGACCACTCTGGTCCATGTACTAGCAACTACTATCCTCCCATAGTCACACATCCTCAAACTCCTACCTCTAAATCAAATACCTCACCATTTCTTCTTGAAGCTCCTCCTCAAGCCTCAACCTCTGCTGCTTTTGTTTCTGAAAACTCAAGCAACATGTCCTTTATCAAGGAGGATCTGGAATGTTTCCATCCAGATGATCTAGAAGAAATGGATATACAGCACTCGTATGCCATGCTCTCTTTAAGAGCAAAAAGGTTCTACTCTAGAACCGAAAGACCCATTCCAAGCAACAACTCCAACACCAGAGTTGGCTTGGATAAAAGCAAATTGAGATGTTACAACTGTAACCAACGGGGTCATTTTGCTAGAGAATGCAAGGCACCTAGGGCAAACCCAGCTGATGATCAAACAAGACAAGCTCACCAAGCCCAACATAGACAACAACAACAACAACAAGCTCCAGCTCAAACTGCAGCTTGTGCAGCTGTTGGAACTTCTGACGTTGACTGGAGCTTTCAGTATGAAGATCTGCCTACCAACAACCAAGCTCTTATAGCAGACACAACTGAGATACCGCCTCAGGTATATGAACATCTATGTTCCCAAGCCTGTATTGATAAGGTTTTAGGCTACAGAAAGCATAATCAAAACCTCATAGATCAAAACGAAGAGTTTCATCAAATGAAATCTGAATTCAAAAAGGTCGAAGACAGTTACAAAGAAAAAATTAACTTCCTAAAGAAAGAGATTTCATTATTAAGACATGAACAAACCAATCTTGAAACTCAGATTGATGATCTACTGGTTAGATTAAAAGCTACCATAGCAGAATTGGCAGAACAGAAAGTCCATATTGACAAATATGAATTTGCATCAAAAAAACTGCAAAGACTTTTAGATGCTCAAGTTCATGACAAGGTAAAAACTGGTCTGGGGTACCATGCCGAACAATACAATACCGTTGCACCTCCTGCTGACTACGTTGCCATCCATGAACCAAGCTTCAATCTTGCAAATCTTGATATGGCCAACAGAAATCTTGATCCTTCTAAGGATGAACCTTTGGTGCAAGAATGCACTACCTCATCAGAGTCTGAATCAACTTGCTCAGGCTGCACTAAAACAAGTAAAGCTTCATCTCCTCCTGCCCCTCAAGTTATTCTGACTAAAGATGAAGTCCCCATTATCCATTCAGCACCAGTACCAGCCATTTTAGTACCAGTTCCTACACCATTCAAACAAATCAAAATTAGCTATCCTCCAGAAGGTAGGAATCTAAATATTGAAAAGGGTCGGTCCTCAACTTCAACCCAACCAAGGAAGGTGTTTGACATATGTCATGCGCCTGGAGAGAGAGTTCCATATGTTCAAAAGACATTGGAAGAAGCCACCTTTGAGCATAACAAAGCTCACCCCTGGAACTTCAAAGACTTGTTCAAAAGAAAGGACTATATGTACTTTCAAATGGACAAACTGGCGAAATCATGCTCTGTGTGGGGGAAATACAATCATACTGCCAGCACCTGCTTCTATTACCTTCAACAACAAAGCAACCTAAAGCAACATGCTTTTGAGAAAAAAAACAAAAAAAAAGGTAAGAAGCTTTGAAGCCAAAGCAACTCAATTCAGAAACTCTCTATCCCCACCAAGAAAGCCTATGCCAAAACTCCAACAATCTTGCATCATCTGTGGTGAATCAGACCACTTTACTGCAAATTGTAAGTTTAATCCTTTCAATCAGATTCTTCTTCTAACCCCAATTATACAAAAGCCTATCAGTAAGGTGAAGAAGGATAGGCATACGTCTGTTCTTAAACCATCAGCAGCCAACAAAACTGCTGCCGATCGAGTAAAGCCCAAGAAACCAAAAGGAAAGCCTTCAGCAGCAACAAAGTCTGCAGCTGCTCAAGTAAAACCATCAGCAGCAACAAAATCTGCTGCTGATAAGCCAAAGTCCTCAGATGCAGCTTCTGCTGCTGAAAAGGCAAAGAGAGCTGGAAAACCACCTACTCAACAATGGAAGGCAAAGAAACCACTAAGCATCATCATTGGTTTAGTTGAATGCGTCTATCCTTTGTTGTAAATGTGTCTGTCCTTTGTTGTAAACAAAAAGTTATAAGTCAGCAACAATTTTGTCCTTCAACTGCTGACAGGTTTAATCTTCAGCAGCAAAAGATTTGCAGCTGACTGCTTTAAGTTATCAGCAGGAACAGTTTTCCTACGGATTTCTTTAAGACTGTAAGCAGCAACATCCTTGCTGCGGATTATTAAATCCATCAGCAGCAGATGAGTTTGCTGCTGACAGACTTAACCTTCCACAGCAACCAAGTTTGCAGCGGACATGCTTATTCATCCACAACAACCAAGTTTGCTGCTGATGGGTAAATTTAAGTCCAAATTAACTTTTACCCGCTGTAAAAATTAACTTCAGTCTTTACCACGGTGCATTACAGCTGTAACAGTATACAGTAAATAAGGTTGTACTGTACAAGTCATTTTGCTTTTTCTCTCCTCTGCCGTTATAAGAACAAATCCAATTTCCTTACCACCTCTTCACCTTCAATTTCACCCTAAACCCACATCACTTTCTCTCAAGTCCCCACCACATTCAAAGCCCTTCATCTTTAAAACATTCAAAGCCTCCCATATTCTAACCTTCCCTCCAAATCAAACAACAATGGCAGACATCAATAACCCTGATGATAAGTTCTCCCCATACCATAACCTTACAGCATACCTAACCAAGGGAAAGAAATCCGAAGGATTCAATGATATGATCGACTTCTTATGTCGATCAAAGATCCAATTTGCCCTCACAACCAACCCTACCATATATATCCCTCATATGGAGGATTTCTGGAGTACTGCCGTCTACTCTACCGAACAGGGGATTCCCCAAATCAAAGCCAATGTAGACGGCAAGGATATCACCATCTCGGAAGCCACACTCAGAAAACATCTTAAGCTTCAAGATGAGGGAGCAGCCAACCCATACTCAAAGGACGAGTACATGAGGACCTTTGTATCCATAGGGTACACTGGAAATCAAAATGAGTATACAGTAGAGAAGGCGTTGATTGGCCCTCCATGGAAGTATCTCTGCCACACTCTTCTCCAATGCATATCTCAGAAAAGGAGCAGATGGCATCAGGTGAGCTCCGCACTTGCCTCCGCCTTCCATGGTCTTCTTCTTGCGCTTCTTCGCGCCACCGCGGAGACGGAGGACGAGGTGGAGAGTTGACTCCTTCTGGATGTTGTAATCGGCTAGGGTTCTGCCGTCCTCGAGCTGTTTTCCGGTGAAGATTAGACGTTGCTGGTCTGGCGAGATGCCTTCCTTATCTTGGATCTTTGCCTTCACATTGTCGATTGTGTCAGAGGATTCGACCTCCAATATGATCGTCTTACCCGCTAGGGTTTTCACGAAGATCTGCATTTTCGCCGATTTGGAGTGATAAGATGAAGCTGTTTCCAAAAAGTTCTCAGGGGTCAATGTACCATTGTTTTCTACAATGCTGAACATACAGAGTACCCCGGGTGATAGTTCAGCAATCCCAGCTGATATTGATCCCACACCCTCCACCTCACATCCTGAACAACAGTCTGCTTCTACCATTCGAACCCCTGTACATACTACTAAGGATGCACATGCACAAAAATTATTTACACCTCTTTTGGATGTTATCGTTCAACCGGAACACAGGGCCCCGGTTGCAACGACATATACTAGGAAAAGGGGCAAGAGAACTCCTTCTTCTCTTGCCTCCAAGGCCCAAACCCAACCTAACAGCCCTCACTCAGAATCACAATATTCTGGTGAGATTATCATAAGGGACAGCCACATTATTAGGGAGACTCCTTTGGATGTCTCTCTATTAGGATCAGGATCACTTCCCGGATCCATAGAACAGCCCCCTGAGCCTTTCCTTTCTCTTCTGAACTTAAGTATTGAGGAACCTGATCAAGATGATGTACCTTCTCCAACTACCACTATCTCAGAGGTACTGATTGATCTTTCTTCCAACACACCCAACCCAAGTTCTTCTACCCTGAAGGTCCACTCTAGGAGTTATGAAAGAGTGGATGTGGAAGAGGTTGTCACTACCGCCGGTCCATCAAATGACCAGGAGGACAGTGACAACATTGCTAAGACCTCATCGACGGCAACTCACAGTGAGGATGCTTCCTTGGAAACTCCCCTCACTGAGAGGAATCCCAGGTGCCAAGAAACCATGGGTGATGGGGATGAAGAGGCTAGGCCTAAGGCCCCATCCGGATCCAAGGATTCCACAACTATGGATGAGGACAGACTGAAACTTCATAACTTGGAATTGAAGGCCAGGGTGGCTATGCTAGAGGCTGAAGTGTCCAAACTAAGACACCAAGTCTCTATGCATGAAGCCCATGAATGCCCAACTGTACCTACTCCCTCTCTTGTATCAGTGGGCACCCAAACTGATGCTTATTTGTCCACTGATGCAACCAAAAAGGGGGAGATGGTCCCAATGGAGGAAGACTTAGACAGTCTTGACGACTAGATTCAAGAGCAGGGTGTATTTCAAAGCACATTATTCAAGCCGGCTTTTGTACAGGTTCATGACTTGCCAGCTTCAGATAACGAAGAAAGAAGAAGAAGAAGAGAAGATGGCTGAAACAAAGAAAGCTGAAGATAGACTCACATCCATTCTCCTCAGAGAACAACAAATCCAGCTGTATACAAAACAACTGGATGAGCTCAAAGTAAAGATTCCTGTAGTTTATCAGATTAAAGAAGATGAAGCTCTTGCTCTTCAACTGCAGGAACAATTTGACAAGGAAGAAGAAGAACTAGAGAAGAAGAAGAAGGAAGAGGCTAAGTTCAGAATAACTGATTCTGAACTAGCCAAAGAAATGAGAGAGGAGTGTGTAAAGGCTCTAGTTTCTCAAGGTGTGGATGCATACTACCTTGAGAAACTATCAAACAAAGAAATTTACAGAGCCTTCATGGGTCAGCAGGGTCTATTGACAAAGAAGAAGAAGGCTGAAGAAGAAGAAAAAGCCAAACAAAAGTCCAAAAAGACCATTGCCTTTAATAAAAGGACCCATAAAGAAAGGAAGATCATGATTGACTTCCTTAAGGCTAGAGGAAAGAGCGGAAAGAGGCTAGGTCCCATGAATTTCATTAACCTGCAAGCCCTCTATTTTAAAGTAAAGAAGGATGAGGAAGAAAGATTGGAGAAGAAAGGCTCCAAGAAAAGGGTAAACATTCAAGAAGAAGAAAGGAAATCAAAGAAACCCAAGCCTTCTCTCTCACTCAACACTTCCTCAATCCAACAACCTTCCACTCTCCTTTCTAGACCTCCATCCTCTCCTCCCTCAAAGTCCAAATCCTCACACCCAGCTCCTACTCATCAACAACCTCCCAAAAAGAAAAACAAACCCACTTCCAAACCAGAAGACTCAAGAGAAATAATCAGATGGTCATATAGCCCTGAAGACCAATGGTTTGAAGTGTTCAGGGGGAGGACAGAAGCTAAAAGATCAATCTATACATCTGTTGATGAGGTACTACAGCTTCCAGATTCTGATCTAAGAAGAATGATGGATCTGGGTGAATCCTCTGAGCCTAAGAATGAAGGTGGGAGACATCTATGCTGGCAATCAGACATTACTTCAACCCCAGCAAAGATGAAATCATTGATGCCAAACCACTTCAATCCCACTCTTCATTCATCATCTGGTCCTACAATGCTGAGAAGAATGAATTCACTCTGACAGATGTTAAAGGACAGAAGATGAGGTGTTCAAGCAAAGCTATCTTTAAAATGGCAAGTAAAGACATCAAGACTCTATCTGAGCTTCCTCTTAACAATCCCAGCATGGACCAGAGAGGATATGAGGTTGAAAGGATAGTCAGAAACATGCAAAAGCTTCAGCAACAAAGGCAGTAAGAGAATTTTGGTAGCATCAGTCTACGGGGAGTTTGTAGAAACAAAGACTGATGGCTACAAAATTCTCTAAGTACAAATGCTGCTGATCTCAGAGTTTGCTGCTGACCAACAAGCTGCTGCAGACAAGCTTATCTGCTACGGATACTTGTTCTCCTGCTGAAGAACAAATCTGCTGCGGATAGCCTTATCTGCAGAAGACCAAAGTTGCTGCGGATAGGCTTCTCAGCAGCATCAACACTTGATGCTGCTGACAAGCAAATCATCAGCAACTTTGGATGGTCACATCTTGCTGCCGATCCTCATCTTTGCTACTGACAGCCGTGTGCCTTGAAGACAAATCGTTGCAGCTGACTATCCATGCCAAGCGTCACTGACAACTTTATGCAAAAGCCACTGACACACTCAAAGCAGAAGGAACCTCAATGGCATAACCAATGACGGACAACAATGCTCTTCTCATAGCATGCAAGTAATAATGCACAAAGAAGACGTTTCAAAAAAGTTAACTAGTTTTAGACTAAACGTGTAATAGTTAGCTATATACAACAGATCAACGGTCTGTGTTAGATTTGATCCTTAGAATCAAGGGTCTGTCTTGATTCTAAGTGAGTATAAATACTGTGTAAACACTTCATTGTAAGTGTGCTTTTTGATAGATTTTCATTTGTAATCGTTTATTTGCAAAAGCTTAATACAAAAGTGTTCTTAAAAGTATTCTTTCTGTTTACTCGATTATACTTGTGTAGTTGTTATTGTTTCCGCCAATTTCAACTAAGAACAGAACCATCTTGTACTTTCACGATCCTACAGTTCCATTGATCAAGTCTGGATGAGAGTCTTAAGTCTAAGACTCTTACATGAGTGAAATAAAATGTTGGATCCTATTGATGATAGTTCAGTGTGTCCGTAAACACTTTCGACATGATAGTTGCGTCTATCAGCTATTGAACAGGTTTAATGATACCAACTAGTCATTGAGCCGGTTACGAGAATTTCTACTGACAGTGGAAACTTAAGTCTGTAAATCACTGATTAGGACCATTTATCCACACACTAGGTTTCACCAGGACTTACATGCACCTCAAATTACTATTACGTGTGCACCCATAACGATAATTTGCTTTGCATGCTTACATTAATTCTCCCTGTCCTGTGTCAAAATGTCCTTTAGTTTGTATTGTCGAGTACAGAGTGTTGTCAGATATGATAAGTCATCAAGACGCTTAGTCATCAACCATCAATTGATAAACTAGGACTCATATCAGGATGAGTAGTTGGGAATCGTTTGATCCGAGTATTCCCTCGAGTTAAAATACACTACGATGGTCCAATCCAGCGGATTGTAGATGGAATCATGCACGCGAAATGCGACATTGAGAAGTGAAACTAGTTCATGGTTAGGTGTTATTGGGAGAGGCAAAGTAGCCGTCCTTCCAACTGAGTCAAGATAGGGTTTGAGTACGTAATGAGCAAGGCGTTCTCAACCTTGTGGTCAATCTTTCTTCAACAGAATATCGACCAAAGTGCGAGCCCACGGCTCGGGAAGGTGATGACATCTATGTGTCAATGAATTTTTACCATAATACGTGCAACGGTTTGCCTCCACACGTTGTACCTTAAGCGAGGTCCACGGGTTCGGGCTTGAAGAAGAGTAAAGCTAGTGAGGTCGGGGTATTGTTGTTAGTGGATGCGGGAGGGACTCGCCTCTGACGAACCCAACTCCAAGATATATGTGTCAGTGCTGTGTGTCGTCCCTAATACGGACTTGAGAAGGTCCACCATACCCCACGGTGTCATCGATAGGCTCGAGCCAATGTCTTCCTTGTCTCTGGTGGTGTAACAAGGGTGTATATGATGGTGGTGTGAGTGACTCCTTCGAAGGCTCCGTCTTGCTGCCCTCGGACGGGAGTGGATGTTGTTCTGATGATTCCTCGAGTGTCGCCACTGGGAATGATGATGCAATTCGAATGACGTATTCCTCGTCAGCAGAGGGTGATATGAATGATGTCAACATGATTGCAATGCAATGTATGTAAGGATGTTATGTGTATCATGTATGAGTGTCTGTGTCGTGTAACTAATGCATGTGTGCGGTTATAGTCTAGTATGCAATCCTAGTTCTCTATAACCAATGGCTCTGATACCAATCTGTCACACCCCCAAAATCCACTAACGTAGTTTTACCGTTTGGCGTGTGACAAACCAGGATCTCAGTCATTAGTTACATCAAACGACACTATATGGGACATAAAGGAAATATTATAAAAGTTCAGAGTGAATGCGGAAGCGTTAAATAGAGTAGTAAATGCGCAAAACAAACGCGCCCAAGTTAAGTAATAACAGAAAGCATAATAAGTGTTTGAATTTTTTATATGTGTTGATAACAACAATGTGATACCATGCATGCCCTAGCGTGCACCTGCTTAACGACCTAAGAAAACATGTAAGAAAACGGGTCAACACTAGGTTGGTGAGTTCACAGGTTTCAATGTTTGTAATACAAGCGTTTGCAGATTATGTACATTCAATATAAATATCAATAGGTAGCTAGCCTATGTTCATGTCTACTAAAGCGCTCGCAACCGAAAGCTGACAGTTTATGTTTGAGTGCCTCCCACCATGTCTATCAATAATGGTGTTGTGTTTAGGCCAATATTACACCCGTTCAACCTCCAATCGAGTTAGCGCGACTAACGCGGGTGGGGTTTGTCAAACCCAGTAGTACTACTAAACATTACCTCGCTAAGTCCATATTAACGGTTCGATGTGAGGACTTTCATGATAGAGTTTACGCTTAGTCATAACAAGTGATAATATATATGAATTACAATAACCAAAATAGTTTGTGTCATGTCTTCTCCCCCAATGTAAAACAGTAAAATAGGCCATGAAAACTCACCTGAGTTGAGTAGTAGGCAAAATCACACAAGGATGAGATTGGGACCACAAGTGTTAGCCTGCAACGGGTTACGTATGCCCTAGAATTATACACATAATAGTTAGAGATACAATGTGATTTTGTGACGACGACACAGAAGATTTGAATGTCTTAAAATATACGTAGGACCAACGAGTAGACGAACGTGTCCACGGGAAAGAGGGTTTCTTAATATAATAATTAAGATCAATACGTTTCGTGTCGAAAAACAATAATTACGAATAATATAAATAAATAAATATATTCGTGTGTTTGTGCCCTTAAAAAAATGGTCTAGAAAATTATATAATTTATTATATTATTTTTAAGTTTAGTAAATTAACACGATCATTAATTGCATGATAAAAATAATAAATCTATTATTTTTATTCAAGGATATAAACGTGAGTAAATAATATAAATAATTATATTATTTAGTTGTTTGAAACGTTTCATAAGGTTTATAAACGTGGCAAAAATAATATATAAATATATTATTTTTAATTGGGGTCACGGATAGAAAATAATCTAAATATATTATTTTATTCGGAGTCGTGGTTTGAAAATAATATAAATATATTATTTTATGAGTGAAAAACATTAAATATGGGTTATAAAATTTAAACCCGATCCTACGGGTGTTTTACGGGCTCAAAACATATTAATATATTAATATAATACTATAGGGGTTGATTTTATAAAAAGAGAATTAATGAAAAAGTCCAAAAAAATATATTGCAGGAGACCGGTTTCGATCTCAGGTCTCCTGCGTAAAAGCATAGTGACATAACCATGCCTGCCCGCTAGGGTATCGCGTTAGAACCCGGTTCCAAAGGATTTTAACATACGAGTCAAGTGGGTTCTTCCCCCTCATTGATACCCGATCCAACTCCCCTCTAGATCTCATGATTTCGGCCACGATTGATCACCAAAGCATAGGGTTTTTGTTAATCGATATCATACGAATCTGGGATGGGGTTTAATTGAAAAATCGTTAAGTGTAAGATCGTTTAATCTCATGATGAAATGCCGAAACCCTAGCTTTAGATCGTGAAGTCGAATTGATCAGATTAGAAAATAAGAGTTGTTGAAATCATAGGGTTTTCAAAGGATAGGTGATTGCGAGTCTGTCCATGTATTTTAATTGAATTTAAATTGAGTTTAGAGTGGGGTTCGATTAAAATCGATTGTTTACGAACCCTAGAATTTGTTAGTCATAAATCTGATGTTTTAAGCCACAAATGTGATAGGGCTTTTGATCTAGATGGTGAGATGAGTCTGAGGACGTGTTTAATTGCTTTAATTGATGTCGAATTGATAGGGTTCGACCAAACCAAATTCGTATGAACCCTAGGTACCTGTTCGTGTTTAATTCGGTAGTGTAGGCCTAAATTAGGTTAGGGCTTTCATTACAGAGGTGAAAAAGAATATAGGGGTGTGCTCAATTACCTAAACCGATGTCGGGTTGATGGAGATCGATCAAACCACAAGTGCGGCTCCAAAAGCTTGACCTCTGGCTTCACCGGCTACTTCTTCGGTCGATGGGAGTCGTGCAAAAGGTTCAGAGGTGCTCGTTCAATGTGCGCAGAGGGTTTGTTTCGATATTACTTAATCAACTGAACAAATCGATGAATTTTAGCTACGGGTTCGACGGTTATGGGTTTAATGCCCATAATTGGGTTTAATTCGACGCAATGATGATCTTTAATGTCCTAATGATGGTCGTTAAAGGCATGTTCGTGCATTTCCATTACCAACTCGAACAATTCGGTTATAGATTTGAGTTAATGGATTCAAGAACTCGCGATTTTGGCTTTGGAAGTCAACAAATCAAGTTTTAAGAAAAGGCAAGGCTAGTCCCTTCAGTTTTAAGTGTATAAGGGTTTGAGAAAAGGCAGAATTAGTCCCTGGGGTTTGATATTGAGTTAATTAGGTTAAAACTTAACGGATTTAACTAGGTTTTGCTAACGGAGTTAACTCTAAAAGTCCGGATGTCACACACAAAATCAACAACTGTTCATTATCAATCATCATTCTACCTGGAATGCCATCCTCTACCGCCATCTAAGGTTTCACATGTAATATCCTTTAAAAAATATTAAAAGCAAATCGGTCAAAAACATAAGTCGGTGAGTTCATGAATCTCATAAATGGTTATTATTCGATCATCAGTAATCCCACGTCCCACGCACTAGTTACGACAACCGTGAGCTTTTAGAATATATATATATAAATGGCGACCGTTCCCGACCACTAGTGCACACCACCAGTATAAAATGGGACAAACTATCCCACTCATAGGTCCCATCCCCTTAGAACGTATAAAACGCTTATTACATGTTATAAATACATGGAATATGAAATCACCTATCACACTATTTCAAATAACAATTGTGTAACCAAATACACAATTTAGTTCAAAAGAACTCATCTGGGCAGCACCTCGGCTTAGTTTACTACAATATTATCTCGTACAATATCCTAAATTCTACTGACATTTCTTAATCAAACATTATTTAACTTACTAGCACATAACTAAACCTCGGATAGTGGGTTAGAACCTTACCTCGGACTATCTACGGCAAATTGTAATCGAAATGCTAGAAACTAGACTCTCTAACGCGAACCGGGACTCGGGATTAGATCTCCAGAGATGTGTGTGTGTGTGTGTATTTGAGGTGTATAGAAGTGTGTAAAATGGCTGGGATTGTCGAACTATATATAGGGCAAATTTTGAATCCGTGACGGACCGTTACCGGGAGTGACGGACCGTCACCATGCTTACTTGGTGGTTAAGTACTTCCGGACCACATAACGGACCGTTACAGGTCGTGACGGTCCATCATGGGCTGTAACAGAGCGTTATCCACGGTGACGGTCCGTTATGAGCTGATTTTCCAATTTTTCATTCTTGGTCCCTGATGTTTGATTTGTTCATACCTTAAGCCCTTGTACTTGGTATTTCCTTTGAGAAATTTTTGAGGTGTTACAAATCTCCTCTCCTTTAGGAAATTTCGTCCTCGAAATTTGGATTGTTGCTCAACCGAATGATCATACTTAGGGTTGGAGATACTCTATCTTTTAATCACACTTTTTCTAATGCCTTAATTAAAGCATAGTCTTCATCTTATTATTTTCTAATGATTAATATACAATTTAACTTTACGTAATTAACCAATACCCTTCGGATGTTATTTTACAGGAGACGTATATATTCTTTTTCTTCTTTTCTTCCTCCTAGAATGAATATGCGTCCTATGGATCCACCACCGGCTTTTGTTTGAGGTCCCTTTGGAAAATTATTCTTATAAGGCCCAATTTCGTTACAATTATGGCACTTGGTTTTTGGGCAGTTCCTTGCGATATGTCCTAATCGATGGCAATTATGGCATAGGATTTCTTGGATACTTCTCCTTAGGTTGCCTTCTTCCCTTCTTGGGATCTTGTTATCTGCAGGTTCATATGTCATCTTTTCAAAACTTCTCTTGTTGTCTCTTTCTGACGATTCTTGAGCTTCTATTTCGTCGTACATTACTGCACTAAGTTCCACAGCTAAATCTATTGTCTGAGGTGCGGTAGTTTTCACTATAGTGCGGACCTTTAGGGGTAAACCTTGCACATAACACTTAATCCTTCTAGATTTGGGGGTAACCAAATGTGGCACTAACTTAGCCATCTCGTTAACTTTGGTAGTATACTCCTGGTGGGTAAGGCTTCCAGCTTCAAATCGATGAAACTCTGTTTCAATCTTGTCCACTGCATTTTGTGAACAATACCTCTTAATCACCAATGCTTTTAGATCTTCCCACTTCATCCTATCAGTATATTCCTCTCCTTTGGTTCGCTTGACTGGCTCCGACCAGTCAAGTGCCTCTTCCTCAAAAGAGTGTGCAGCAAACTTCACTGCTTGATCCGCTCTACATTCACTCATTTAAATTACGGTCTCCATAGAAGTTATCCATTGTATGGCTGCAATGGCATTCTTCTTGGCGTTAAATGGTTTTGGATGAGAGTCACTAAAGTTCTTGTAAGTACACCCTTGATTATTTCCCACTATGCTCTGGTTTGTCATTCCAACAGTTTCGTGGGTTCGGGTTATACCGGTATTATTTCCTACAGGCGTAGTGTGGAAGGTATATTTGGTTCGTAGGTTTGCACCGCTCGTTCATTCATTCCGGTTTCCTAAACCTTTGGAATCTACTCTTCTTCTCTGGAGAGCATCATTATGGACTCCAGGTAAAGTTGTCTGGAGCACTCTGGTGACCTCAAATGTCACTACTCCATGGAACTGTGACTCTGTCATGATTACCTCCTCTGTATGATGCTCAGGTTCAGTATTTTTGTTTTCCTCCACGTTTGGTTCAGTGTTCGTCATATCGCGGGTGTGGGACCTAGTATTGTATCTCCTACCTCTACCTCTGCTTTGTCCTTTCCCTCTTCCTGCCATTTGTACCTACACACAAATGTATGAAATCAGAATTCATGTAACTGGTGATAATCAAGAAATTAACAACATTTAACTAGAAATGCAATTAATTATCTCTTTTCTTGGTATTACCCGTTGTATTCATAATGAATGTCTACATCTCAACCTATGGCTTATCTTATGGCATTCCAGCTATTCCTTAGAACCCTAGTTTAAGTCTAGATACTATTTCTTAGTATCTAAATCTCTTTTTTTTGAGGCTCTGATACCAACTTGTCAACCCCAGTCCCATGCACTAGTTAGTCGTGACGAAATGGTACATAATACACATCGGAAGCTAAACCATAAACATATTTTATTTATTAATAATTGTTTTACAAACTAAACCAAATATCTGGTACAAGCCAAACTGACCAACTGTTACAACAAACATCAGTTCCCGTCAAGGGATTCAAAACCCCATGACTTATTGTTCTCCCACAAACATGCCTTTGACCGTCACAAAATCAACAACTGTTCATTATCTATCATCATTCTACCTGCAATGCCATCCTCTACCGCCATCTAGGGTTTCACCTGTAATATCCTTTAAAAAATATTAAAAGCAACCGGGTCAACATATGTTGGTGAGTTCATGAATCTCATAAATGGTTATTATTCGATCATCAGTAATCCCACGTCCCACCCACTAGTTATGACAACTCTTTTCGAATATATAAATGGAGATCGTTCTCGACCACTTGTGCACACCACCGGTATAAAACGGGAGAAACTCTCCTACCCGTAGGTCCATCCCCTCAGAACGTATAAATCGCTTATTACGTGTTATATATACACGGAATAGGAAATCACTTGACTATTTTATAATAACTGTGTGACTAAATACATATTTTAGTTCAGAAGAACTCACATGGGCAGCACATCGGCTTAGTTTACTGATATACTATCTCGTACAATATACTAAATTATACCAACATTTCTTAGTCAAACATTTTGGATAGTGGGTTAGAACCTTACCTCGGACTATTTACGGCAAATTGTAGTCGAAATACTAGAAACCAAACTCTCTAATGCGAACCGGGACTCGGGATTAGAGCTCCAAATATATGTGTGTGTGTGTGTGTGTGCATTTGAGGTGTATAGAAGTGTGTAAAATGGTTGGGATCTTCAAACTATATATAGGGAAAATTTTGATTCTGTGACGGACCGTTACATGTCCTTCACCATGCTTACTTGGTGGTAAGTACTTCCGGACCACATAACGGACCGTTATAGGTCGTGACGGTCCGTCATGAGTGCTGAATCATCAGACGCGTGTCAGAAAGCCTAAACCGCATTCGGTATTGCGGCACGGACCGTCATGATGGGTGACGGTCCATCATGGGCTGTAACAGAGCGTTATCCACGGTGACGGTCCGTTATGAGCTGATTTTTCCAATTTTTCATTCTTGGTCCCTGATGTTTGATTTTTTCATACCTTAAGCCCTTGTACTTGGTATTTCCTTTGAGAAATTTTTTAGGTGTTACAAATCTCCTCTCCTTTAGGAAATTTTGTCCTCGAAATTTGGATTGTTGCTCAACCGAATGATCATACTTAGGGTTGGAGATACTTTATCTTTTAATCACACTTTTTCTATGGCCTCGATTAAAACATAGTCTTCGTCTTATTATTATCTAATGATTAATATACAATTTAACTTTACGTAATTAACTAACACCCTTTAGATATTATTTTACAGGAGATGTACCTATTCTTCTCCTTCTTTTCTTCCTCCTAGAAGGAAGCGTCCTCTGGATCCACCACCGAATTTTGTTTGAGATCCCTTTGGATAATTATTCTTTTAATGCCCAATCTCGTTAGAATTATGACATTTGGTGTTTGGGCAGTTTCTTGCGATATGTCTTAATTATTAGCATTTATGGCATCAGATTTCCTGGGAACTTCTTCCTAGGTTGCCCTCTTCCCTTCTTGGGATCTTGTTATCTGCAGGTTTTTATGTCATCTTTTCAAGACTTCTCTTGTTGTCTCTTTCTGACGATTCTTGAGCATCTATTTCGTCATACATTATCGCACTAAGTTCCACAACTAAATCTATTGTATGAGGTGTGGTAGTTTTCACTAGAGTGCGGACCTTTGGGGGTAAACCTTGAACATAACACTTAATCCTTCTTGATTTGGGGGTAACCAAATGTGGCACTAACTTAGCCATCTCGTTAAATTTGGTTGTATACTCCTGGTGGGTAAGGCTTCCAGCTACTAATCGATGAAGCTTTGTTTCAATCTTGTTAATTGCATTTTGGGGACAATACCTCTTGATCACCAATGCTTTTACATCCTCCCATTTCATCCTATCAGTATATTGCTCTCCTTTGGGTTGCTTGACTGACTCCCACCAGTCAAGTGCCTCTTCCTCAAACGAGTGTGCATCAAACTTCACTGCTTGATCTGCTCTACATTCACCCATTTTAATTACGGCCTCCATAAAAGTTATCCATTGTATGGCTGCAATGGCATTCTTTTTTCCGTTAAATGGTTTTGGATGACAGTCACTGAATTTCTTGTAAGTACACCCTTGATTATTTCCCCCTATGCTCTGGTTTGTCATCGGGTTGTACCGATATTATTTCCTACATACGTAGTGTAGAGGGTATCTTCGGTTCGTAGGTTTGCACCACTCGTTCCTTCATTCGAGTTTCCCAGACCATTGGAATCTACTCTCATTCTTTGGAGAGCATCATTAAGGATTCCGGGTAAAGTTGTTTGGAGCACTCTGGTGACCTCAGATGCCACCGCTCCTTGGAATTGTGACTCTGTTATGATTACCTCCTCTGTATGATGCTAGGGTTCAGTATCTGTGTTTGCCTCCACGGTTGGTTCTGTTTTCGTCGTATCGCGAGTGTGGGACCTAGTACTGGGTCTCCTACCTCAGCCTCTGCTTTGTCCTCTCCCTCTTCCTACCATTTGTACCTACACACAAATGTATGACATCACAATTCGTATAACCGGTGATAATCCAGAAATCAAAAAATAACAACATTTGGCCAAAAATGCAATTAAATATCTGTTTTTTTTATTACCCGTTATATTCATAATGAATGTCCACATCTCAACCTATGGCTTATCTCATGGCATTCCAGCTAATCCTCAAAACCCTAGTTTAAGTCTAGATACTACTTCTTAGTATCTAAATCTCTTAAACTGAGGCTCTAATACCAACTTGTCACACCCTAGTCCCAGACACTAGTTAGTCGTGACGAAATGGTACAGAATACACAGCGGAAACTAAACCATAAATATCTTTTATTTATTAACAACTGTTTTACAAACTAAACCAAATATCTGGTACAAACCAAGATGACCAACTATTACAACAAACATCAGTTCCCATCAAGGGATTCAAAACCACAGGACTTGTTGTTCTCTCGCAAACATGCCTTTGACCGTCACAAATCAACAATTGTTCATTATCTATCTTCATTCTACATGGAATGCCATCCTCTACCGCCATCTAGGGTTTCACCTGTAATATCCTTTAAAAAATATTAAAAGAAACTGAGTCAACATAAGTTGGTGAGTTCACGAATCTCATAAATGGTTATTATTTAGTCATCAAAAATACCATGTTCCACTCACTAGTTACGACAACTGTGAGCTTTAGAATATATATATATATATATATATATATATAACTGGTGACCGTTCCCGGCCACTGGTGCACACCACCAGTATAAAATGGGACAAATTGTCCCACCTGTAGGTCCCATCCCCTCAGAACGTATAAAGCGCTTATTACGTGTTATAAATACATGTAATATGAAATCACTTATAACGTATTGGACCGTTACAGGTCGTGACGGTCCGTTAGAGGTCGTGACAGTCCGTCACAAGTGCTGAATCATCGGACGCTTGTCAGAAACCCTAAACCGCCTCCGGTATTGCGGCACGGACCGTCATGACGGGTACCGTTATCCACGGTGACGGTCAGGAATGAGCTGTTTTTTCCAATTTTTCATTTTTCGTCCCTGATGTTTGATTTATTCACACCTTGAGCCCTTGTACTTGGTATTTCCGTTGAGAAATTTTAAGGTGTTACAGTCTAATTAACAAAGTAATGAAGTTGGAATATGACTGGTGTTTGACAATGGGTTAACAAGTCTCTTGTTAATGATGATGTAGTTAATATTTGGGGATGTTCAATTGAAGCACTATTGATGTAGCAACGTCGTTCGTGGGTGTCGAGAGATGATTTGTATAAAAGAGTCAAAGGAATTGAAAGGAGAAGTTTCTCGGTTATCATGAAAAAACACAGTTCAGTTGAGTTTCTAAGGATAGCGTTAAACTTAGAAGGATACAATGGTGAATTGAGTTGATGAATGCCTCCATGTTATCAAGGGTTGTTTTAAATCAAGCATAGTCGTATGTTTATTTTGGTCGTTAGAGTATTGTTGTTGTGGCTTACGCATATGGAAACCCGATAGGATTTCCTATAATTCACATATGCATGTAAGTTCTCAATTATGTGATATCAAGTGTAATTGTTAACTTACTCATAGGATCATTCTAGTAGTCTCCTAGCATAGTCATATTGTATGCGTGTATTAAGGTTATTTCAAGTGTCGATGTGGAAGCGACCATCTTAAAGTGTACTTATCAGTTACGGTCCTAAAAGTCATGTCTCAGGGTACTTAGGTTCTCCTAAAGTACTAAAATGTAGCCAAAGCCATACTAGTTTCAGATTCCTAAGGGTGAGGATCTTTAAGGTGTTCTCGGTTAGAGCCTAGGAATCCTAAGGGAAACCTAATTCGCTAAAACCGTTGGATCTGATACCAATCTGTCACAACCCGACCAGGGGCCTAGGGGTGATGATCGAATACCAAAACACAACGGAAATAACGTGACATATATTTTATAAATGTCATGAGTCCAACTAAGCCAAAATTTACATTTACAACTATACATTTCTCTATATACTAAGTAAAAATAAAATAAAGTGTTGGGTGTTATCTTCACATCAAAGCTTTCTCGGGTTAAGTCTATGGCTCGACATGAGCCTTCTAAAAGGAGTCATCTATCTTCAAGCAAGCTCGTGTCTAAGTCACTAATTTCTAACTTGAGGAGGGTACCTGAATACATGCTTAAAAATATTGTGTCAACTAAAAAGTTGATGAGTTCACGAGTTTAGATAATATATCATTTGTATTGAGAATCAAAAATGTGTGGTATGGTGCAAATTAAACAAGTTCACAATCAACATGTGCCCATGACCTATGAACACAAAATAGAACCCCTTACCCATGCCTACATAAGTCAACAAAATGCACTGATATATGTCATAAGATACCTATGTATCATTCAGTGAGTGATCTCCCTGGTCAATTAGGCCCACTGTGTGCGGGGGTCTTCCCTAGATAGTATTACTCATATATCCCATCAGCTCCTTATGGAGTTAATGATTGTGCTAAAAGTCAAGGTTTGTTGTGGCAACAAAAATAGTTTTGATTAATAATTACACCATAACTATAAAAGCGTATAGAAGCATGTAATCACCCCAAAAGTTGAAGTAAAAGAGGTGAAAAGGCACATGAACTCACCTGGTAATCTTGTAAATGCCAAATCAATATGTTAAATTTGTGAGCTTGCTATCGTGTGTGTAGTTGTTAAGACAAATCCTAATTATAATTGTGACATTAGTATATTGTACTAGAGTAATGTCATTAACCGTGTGGTTGAGCTCGACTAATTCGTTAAAGTGTTGGGTCGTTTGGTAAAAGTCTCGGGTTGTAAACCTCCTATTATTATTCTAAATAGTTGTATCATAAAAGTATTTGTTCCTTTTAGTACTCTTGTATAATAGCGATACTTGTATATATACTCTAATGAAAGTAGTAAACTAATGGTTTGACCCGAATAAAAATAATTCTAGGTATTAATCTACATGGTGTATGTATGTATGTATGTGTATATATATATATATATATATATATATAGGGAGAGAATCAAATAAGAAGTAGTTTTTCGCTAAGAAATCTAATAAATGACAAAAACCTTAAGAAACGATATCAAACGAACTCCGATTGAGCTAATTTCAGCGGCGTTGGAACCGTCTCGTCGAACTCTACCATCTTAGCTTCAGGGTTTAGCTTTTAAGGTTTAGATTTTACGTTTGAATTTTAGGGTTTTAGCCTTATTGTTTAGCCTTAGGGTTTAGCTTTTAAGGTTTAGATTTTATGGTTTAGTTTTTTTTTTTGGGGTGGGGGTGGGGGGGTTAGGTTTTTGGGGGTGGGTGGGGGTGGTGGTTTTAGGCTTTTCGGGGTAGGGTTGGAGGGGGGGTTTAGGTTTTTGGGGGTGCGGGTGGAGGGGGTTTAGATTTTTGGGTCCGGGTTAGTGTTCGATGAGACGGTTCCAACGCCGCTGGAATGAGCTCAATCGGAGTTCGTTTAACCCACTTCTTAGGATTTCTTAGCGAAAAACCACTTTTTAGTGGAACCGCCCACTATATATATATATACATATATATTTATATATATATATGCATAATAAAAATAAATATATTTTCGAGGAGTTATATTTGTTTCGAAAATAATTAAGATTTATAGTTACATATATAACTAAGCATAAAAGTAATCAAATTATACTTGTATATTATTAATCATAAGCATTGAAGAAATTAGTTATGGTCGTCTTATATTAAAATATAGTCATAATGCTTGACTTGTAAATATTGGTAATAACTAAGTTCATAATAGTATGTTAAAAATAATGTTAATGATAATAATAATTAGTATAATAATAACTAACAAAAGTAATGATATTAAAATGTATCTTTAGTAATTATATAAGTTGTAATATTAATAAGGGGAAAGTGAATATGGGGTTGTTAGGCATCTAACTTGTTAATGATGATGTAGTTAATTTTTGGGGATGTTCAATTGAAGCATTATCGATGTAGCAACGTCGTTCGTGGGTATCGTGAGATGACTTGTATAAAAGAGTCAAAGGAATTGAAAGGAGAAATTGCTTGGTTATCATGAAAAAACACAGTTCAGTGGAGTTTCTAAGGAGAGTGTTAAACTTAGAAGGATACAATAGTGAATTGAGTTGATGAATGCCTCCGTGTCATCAAGGGTTGTTTAAAATCAAGCATAGTCGTATGTTTATTTTTGTCGTTACAGTATTGTTGTTGTGGCTTACACATATGGAAACGGATAGGATTTCCTATAATTCATATGTACATGTAAGTTCTCAATTACGTGATATCAAGTGTAATTGTTAACTTACTCATAGGATCATTCTAGTAGTCTCCTAGCATAGTCATATTGTATGCGTGTATTAAGGTTATTTCAAGTGTCGATGTGGAAGCGACCATCTTAAAGTGTACTTATCAGTTACGGTCCTAAAAGTCATGTCTCAGGGTACTTAGGTTCTCCTAAAGTACTAAAATGTAGCCAAATCCATACTAGTTTCAGAGTCCTAAGGGTGAGGATCTTTAAGGTGTTCTCGGTTAGAGCCTAGGAATCCTAAGGGAAACCTAATTCGCTAAAACCGTTGGCTCTAATACCAATCTGTCACAACCCGACAGGGGGCTACGGGTGATGATCGAATACAAAAAAAAAACACAATGAAAATAACGAGACATATATTTTATAAATGTCATGAGTCCAACTAAGCCAAAATTTACATTTACAACTATACATTTCTCTATATACTAACTAAAAATAAAATAAAGTGTTGGGTGTTATCTTCACATCAAAGCTTTCTCGGGTTAAGTCTATGGCTTGACATGAGTCTTATAAAAGGAGTCATGTATCTTCAAGCAAGCTCGTGTCTAAGTCACTAATTTCTATCTTGAGGAGGGTACCTGAATACATGCTTAAAAATATTGTGTCAACTAAAAAGTTAGTGAGTTCACGAGTTTAGATAATATATCATTTGTATTGAGAATCCAAAAATGTATGGTATGGTGCAAATTAAACAAGTTCACAATCAACATGTGCCCACAACCTATGAACATCAAATAGAACCCCTTACCCATACCCCTTATTGTTATGGGTCATACTTATGTCTGCCTACATAAGTCAACAAAATGCACTGATATATGTCATAAGATACCTATGTATCATTCAGTGAGTGATCCCCTAATCAATTAGGTCCACTGTATGCGGGTTCCCCAGATAGTACTACTCATATATCCCATCAGTTCCTTATGGAGTTAATGATTGTGCTAAAAGTCGAGGTTTGTTGTGGCAACAAAAATCGTTTTGATTAATAGTTATACCATAAGTATAAAAGCGTATAGAAGCATGTAATCACCCCAAAAGTTTAAGTAAAAGAGGTGAAAAGACACATGAACTCACCTGGTAATCTTGTACATGCCAAATCAATATTTTAAAGTTGCGAGCTTGCTATCGTGTGTGTAGTTGTTAAGACAAATCCTAATTATAATTGTGACATTAGTATATTGTACTAGAGTAATGTCATTAACCGTGTAGTTGAGCTCGACTGATTCGTTAAATTGTTGGATCGTTTGGTAAAAGTCTTGGGTTGTAAACCTCCAATTATTATTCTAAATAGTTGTAGCATAAAAGTATTTGTTCCTATTAGTACTCTTGTATAATAGCGATACTTGTATATATACTCTAATGAAAGTAGTAAACTAATGGTTCGACCCGAATAAAAATAATACTAGGTATTAATCTACACGGTGTATATATATATATATAGGGGGAGGATCAAATAAGAATTAGTTTTTCGCTAAGAAATCTAAGAAATGTAAGAAATGACAAAAACCTTAAGAAACGATATCAAACGAACTCCGATTGAGCTAATTTCAGCGGCGTTAGAACCGTCTCGTCGAACTCTACCATCTTAGCTTTTAGGATTTAGCCTTATGGTTTAGCTTTTAAGGTTTAGATTTTATGGTTTATGTTTTTTTTTTGGAGTGGGGGTGGGTGGTTTAGGTTTTTGGGGGTGGGTGGGGGTGGGTTTAGGTTTGGGGGGGTGGGGTGGGGGGTTTAGGTTTTTTTAGGGGGGTGGGGGTGGTGGTTTTAGGCTTTTCGGGGTAGGGTTGGAGGGGGGTTTAGGTTTTTGGGTCCGGGTTAGGGTTCGATGAGACGGTTCCAACGTCACTGGAATGAGCTCAATCGGAGTTCGTTTGACCCACTTTTTAGGATTTCTTAGCGAAAAACCACTTATTAGTGGAACCGTCACACACATATATATATATATATATTTATATATATATGTGCATAATAAAAATAAATATATTTTCGAGTAGTTATGTTTGTTTCGAAAATAATTATGATTTATAGTTACATATAACTAAGCATAAAAGTAATCAAATTATACTTGTATATTATTAATCATAAGTATTAAAGAAATTAGTTATGGTCGTCTTATATTAAAATATAGTCATAATGCTTGATTTGTAAATATTGGTAATAACTAAGTTCATAATATTATGTTAAAAATAATGTTAATGATAATAATAATTAGTATAATAATAACTAATAAAAGTAATGATATTAAAAATGTATCTTTAGTAATTATATAAGTTGTAATATTAATAAAAGGAAAGTGAATATGGGACTGTTAGGCATCTAACTTAGATGCGAAACTCCACACAACTAGGTAGTTTTGGTTAAAATTAAATTAAAATTTAAATTCTTCCTACGATCACAGACCTAATTAACATCCCTTTTTACGCTGAACAATTCCAAACATCAGTACATAATTTTCAGTTCTTTCATCTTGCAATCTAAACCTACACCCAGTTTTGTTTCAATTGATTGTAGCGACGCAAAGGAATATGGCTTATTTGTTTTAACTGATTGGAGCGATGGACAGAAATCAAGCCAATCAACAAAGGAATATGACTTTTTGGGTTTAACAGGTTGGAGTGATAGATGGAAATCAAGCCAATCGACACTTTGACTTGGACCCACTGTATCAGATCTTACATGGTCCTTTGTTGTGACAACAAATAAAGCAATATTTTGCAGGTAAAATAGTAAAATGAATTGTTTTTATTGTATTTGTTTTTATGCAAGTACTCTGATGCAAAGAGTTCAAGATTTCAATCACCATTAACAATCATCATGAAAACATTTACCTAGCTTCTCAATATAATAGAAGAAAACAATTTTTTTAATGACCATTTGAGATCACAGATTGAAAGGGAAAAAGAACAACGCGAGAAATGACAATGTGGTTTTAATTGAAAAGGTTTTTTGAAATTTTTAATAAAACTACGTACTTTTGATAGGTTTCGCATCTAAATTAGATGCTAACAGCCTCATATTCACTTTCCCCTATTAATAATAAGTGTAACGGTTTTGATAAAGAAAGTGTCGGTTTATAAGGTTTATCTATATATACATTTTAGTAATAATAATAATAACGATGAACGTAACACTATTAATAATAAAAACGACTTTTATATTACAAGTATTACTAAATTTTAAAGGAGTTTTTATAATATTTAATCTAAATACAACAACAGCAGCAACAACACGCGTCCGCTCCGAGTAAAACGTTTCACGTTCCGCAAGTAGTTATTAATTCTCAAGTAATAATAATATTGATAATTTAATACGATAAATATAAAGTAAATACTTGTTTATATTATTTAATTATACCGGATCTAGCAGAACCAGGTGTCTACACCGGTGTTTATCGCAGTCGTGCATCCAACGTTGCATATCTCGCGTATAAACTCCTAATCAGTCGCCCGAATAAATAACTTGTATTTATTAATATTATTTATTTGAGATTTGACGTCTAAATATTTTATGGCGTCCGATAACCGGTAATAAACCGTACGTGTGCGTTAATCGTTCTAACAGTTCTTCGCGTAAATGGTTTAGTTTATAATTATTACAAATTATATCGAGTCGTGTAACGATCCTTCAAACAATGTTTATTAGTTTGTTTTCAATTCGGTTCGTGTATTGGGCCTTTAATTGGGCCGATCCCAATGAGCTTAGTTCAATTGTATAATCATAACGTGTTCATAGGGTTCTACATGGTAGCCCATAGTGTTCGAGCTTGCTAAGCAGTTCAAGTTTCTAGATAAACAGTACGTAACTAAATTAAAAAAAAATCAGGCCCTGATTTTGGGGTTGTTACATTATAGATCTAAAATCAACTCAGATATAAACAAATGATTTCCAGATCAACTTAGATCCACAAATCACCTATTAATCAGATGATTTGAAGATTTAAATTGAGTAAAATAAGAACAATAAAGAAGAACACAAGATATAATCAAACAAAACTTCATTAGAATCAAGTCCAAAAGAATGAATACAAGTGAGATCCTGACTATAACAAGCAAACCCTAATTCTCTCTCAAAACACGCACAAAGGTGTAACAAAAATCAGACAGCTAACCCTAAATGAGAGAATTTGGGCCTTATTTATAGAAGACCCGAGTAGTGTCGCCATTCACCGGGGCGACACTCTCTGAAGTGTCGCCAAACATCCTGGGCGACATTGAGAGTGTCACTAGTGAGTGTCGCCGGGTCTTCCAACTATACACAAATTACAAAAACAGTCCCCTGATGTTTGCCATAAGGTATACAACGTCTTAATAGACCCAACACAGTTTTCATTATTAGATAATCTCATTGCATATGGATGCCCCTCCAAATGTTGAGTAGGTGGATGGTTATGTGAATCACATATCACCCATATATCCAACCATCGTTCTCTTTGATTTATTTTCCTACCAATTGAAACAGACAGTTAGTTCTTTTGGTAACAGGACGCCTAACTGTTGTTACTCTCTTGTATTCGCCACCATGATCACATTTAAGATATATTGTGATCACATAGTGACTTATGTTTTTCTTCGATCTTTGGGTGGCTATGACGAAACCAATCTCACGTCCTATTTTTTACATCCAATCCATCAAGTTCTTGAGAGACATGAGGACCTGAAACAAAATATGTTATTATTAACAACAGTAGGGTTAGATAATACAAACATAATGACAATTGTTATACCCGATCGGTGGAAAATGTTGATATCTTGCTAGAAGATTCACCACCTGATGCTAGAAAGTTTCCATCAAAATTAGATAACGCTAACTAGTTTTTAAATCAAATTGATAATAAGTGTGATGAAATGAATCAAATGTTATGAGAATTGAATAAATAAATAAAAAAACATATAGTGGTTTACATAGTACATTTTAACAGAATCTTATGTCATATCAAATACTTGGTACGTATAACAAAGAAATCCTTAGCCGACACGCAAAATAATACACTCATACGATGTTTCATACGTATCATACGTCCCGTATGTGGGACGTATCATACAACTCGTATGTCACAATATGGGTCGTATCACCATACGACTTGACTCATGTGTAGCGTCCCAGAAACTCACCTGATGGGGTTATGCTTGAGGTAGCTCCAGTCGGAGGAAGGAGATATCGTCCGGATCACCCTTACAACCGTATGAGACCAGATCTCCGTCTTCTCAAGCCTGGATCAAATCTACATCCATGTGAAACTCTAGTTAGAGGACCCGGGGATCTCCCCGAGGGCCATCCGACGCTCAAGTTAGCCTTTTCATCATATATCATCATCGTTTATGTATATTTGCATGCATATGTATCAATATCTAGAGAGGGATATAATGAGGAGATAATGAGGGAAGAGTAGAACCTGCCATTGTGAGGAAGGGGGACTTCCTTATATAGGAGGTCTTGGTGCCTTAGCCCTAATGGGCCTTTTCCATGATGGGCCTTCAGGGTAGGCCTATCGGCAATGGGCTTATTTCAGTGTTTTGGGCCCCAATACTGGGCCAAGTAGTTCTGGACAGGGGGTTACCCCTTCAAGTCCCCCTAGTTCGTTGTGCTTATTATTTATGATAAGGATAATGGACTCGATGACCTTCACCATCGTCCCTGTTGTTCGAGACCGGGGGTTATCCTTTCAAGTCCCCCGTATTCCATCGATATGTAGTACCACCACGCTAGGATGGGTTCATATAATATTTGAGCGTCGGGTGTTATTCGACCTTTATAACTACACTTTACTGCTTTGTAATGTTGCTAATATCCCAAATATCTTTTTCTTTCAATTCTTCTACGAGAATGTATGTGGGTCTTTTCCCGCAAACTATAAGTCCTTTCTATTACTTTTAACCCGAAAGTGAGTAAGGTGGATCTGACCGAGGCGATGCTTATCACGATACACGTATGTAAGTTATGCCCGTCTTTGTGTGTAAGAAATCGCATACATTGGAGCCCGTAAGGGGGCACCTCATCAAGTTTTTTAAGCCAACATAAATTGTAGCCGTCTATATGCCCGTGGGCTATAATTGTAAATATCATCTTTTATCCACAAAATTCTTCTGAGTAATGTTACTTTGTCAAAAACCTATTGCTTAGTATTTTCCTTTCGGCTTGAAGAATGTGTTGCCTTTAATCAACATTTTCAATTTGGAGTATGAGAGCGTCTGGAACATAAACACATCTGACAGTAGACTACCGCCCTTGGTGGTAATGACATCATACTATGCTAGCCTCCCAGTTCAATGCTACAAAGTCATTTTAGTAGTATTAAACTTGTAAAAGAAGTAGAAACCTTCAAAAGGGGGTTCCTCCCTACTTTAGGGAAGAATAAATAAATCCAATTATCTTCGAATGAGCACTTTCTTTCCTTGGCAACACATTAATAAGTTGAGACCTTTTTGGGAGGCTGTGTCTTTCTTACAGCCATATTGTAAGTTAGGACCTTTTTAGCGAGCCATTTTTCATCTTCATGGGAAGATAACAGTTACGGCCCTTCTGAAAGGCCATTTTTCGTAACATAATAATCGAGGCCCTTTGGAAAGCCATTGTTCATAGAATAATAGTTGATGCCCTTCTAGAAAGCCATGTTTCAAATAATAATAATCGAGATCTTTCTGGATGGACATTTTTCATAGAATAATAATAATAATCGAGGTGCTTTCGGAATACCATACTTCATAGAATAATAATCGAGGTCATTTCGGAAGGTTGTGCTTCATATAACAATAACCGAGAACCTCGGAGAAGGCCATGCTTCATAGCATAATAATAATAATAATAATCGAGGCTCTTGGAAAAGGCCTATGCTTCATAGCATGATAATAATAATCGAGGCACTTGGACTATGCTTCATAGCATAATAATATTAATCGAGGCCTTTGGAGAAGGCCTATGCTTCATAGCATAATAATAATCAAGGCCTTCATAGAATAATACTCGAGACCATTTTTGATCATTCACTTTTCATTTCTTATCATCCTTTTCCTTTTCATTTCCTTCTCATAAGGACTTTCCATGCTCTAAAGAATGTTTATCACCGGGAGGTCCTCTGCGAGGTATCCTCTTTTTTTAAAAAAGAGCTTTTGGTCTCGTTACCTAATGCGACAACTGGACCCCTCTAACCGTAATAGGACTTTAACAAAATTCCTCTTATCATGCTCTTTAAGCAAAGAGTCTTTCTTTTCATCCTTTTCCTTTTCACCATGGTTTTTCGTGAGGAAACCCCCTTCGGTCGGAGGTTCCTCGAAGGTCCCCCCGGCCGGAGCCTCCTTCCTTTTTTCGACTGCTCAGGGAGTTGTTTATATTTGGTTTTCATTATGTAAGGCATATTTCATTTTTCCTTACAAAATAACTTTTTCTTTTCATTACATAGGACCCTTTTCATCATAGGGTAGAGGTCCTTAGCCAGGTGCCTCTTCGCCCTTAACAAAGTGAAATATACCATAATCGGGAGACTTATGAGGCTCTTTCGCAAGAGGCTTACACATCTCTGTATAAAATCTTCGTGCTTGATAATATCTTATAAAATACGTGACTCGCGCGTCATAATAAATTGTCCATGAACTTCGAGCTATAGTGAGTAGCTTTCTTCTCACTTGGGAGAGGGGGTTGTTTGGCAGCAATACCCCATGTTAGCCCCCCGGGTTCAATGTTGCTTCTATTCCTTAAGTGAAATCCGCACCTGATATCATGGAGGATGTCCGGTCATAGCCAGAGCCGAACACCCGAGTAGTGTACTTGTTGACATCTAACATCATTCATGTGTCATTATCGGCCTGCTTTTGAGGGGCACACATCTCTCGCGAGGGTTTGTAAGTAATGGTATTATACCATATTTGCCCCCAATTCAGTGTTGCTAAATCACATTAGCAATATTTAACTTGCAACAGTCGCCCATTCAAATAAGATGAGCCATGTGAAGATAAATAATCGATTGTATCGTTTATACCTTTGGTAGAGATCGAACTTTACATCACAGAGATATATGGTCGTAGCCAGAGCCGAACATCCAAGTAATATGCTTGTTTCCTTCTATCACTCTTGGTGTTTAATAATCATCAGGCTTTTGAGGAAAATACCTCTCTTGTGGGGGTTTGTAAGTTTTCCCCGATCTTGGCTAATTTCATCGACACATAAGAGCATAAGGCTTGTACGATAAAAATAATCAGCTCTAAAAGAATAAGGATGCCTAGAGATTCAATCTTTTTCATCCGATATAGGAGGATACGACCGCGTCGCTTTACAAATGAAATAGCTTGACCATCTAGACTATAATTGACAATTTTAGGAGGAACCATCATAAAAAGTTGTTTCTAGGATGTGGTTGGGGCTTCATTACTATGCTCCATAATAAAAGAATATTAATATGGCAACAGACCATTCCTGATCCGAGTCCCCATCATCAAATTAGAACTTTGTCGGACTACCGGAAACTTTGACTTTCAAGGCTTTCTAGACTTTCGAGGCTCCTTCGCGATGACACTTTTACTTATAGTAAATAATGTCTTTGTCTTATACATAGAGACATCCACCAAATAGTACCATTGATAAATATAATTAGCTCCTGAATATAGTAATGTTCGGAAGTAGACGACCATCTTTGGTCCTTAGTGGAGCTGTACCCCGCTAGCCCCATTAGTTCATTGCTGCTAAATCATGTTAGTAGCATTGCATATAATAATTTCAATAGATCATGTTTTAAACTATTTATAGTTTTGAACTTTGCCACCGGAGAACGTGCTAAATGGTTTCACAAAATGCCATGTATGTTTTCTCGACACTTGCCTTTTCATGAATGGAAAAATTAAAGCTTTCGTCATTTGATTTTTCATAATCAAGAACTGTTATTGTGTGTTTTATTTTCGTTATTTTAATTCGATGAATGTGAGCTACAACACAAACATATATTTCTAGAGATGTTTTAGGTTTGCACCCTGTGCAATAGTATTATGGAGATGGGGATAACATGTGTACCTTGTCCGATGACCTAGTGGTTACCATATCATACCCGGGCGTAGTCCAACAACAATAATGACCGTCTGGCTGAGGTCTATACAACCGGGAGTGATAAAAAGTGGTTAGAGTCATTTCTAGCCTGCTAGTACTGCATTCGACTTGAATAATATCAATTTGCCATGTTCCGGGTTTAAAAGAGTCGCCGAGAAACAAGGATTTTGTCTGGTATCATCATGCATTGGGATGGGGGAACATGCTCACCCTTCCCCCTTTAGGAACTGACCTCCCGGCTTAAGTTTCATCTACCTCTAAGCCACCCGGTGATTCAGTGACAATCATTGTAGTGATAGACGTTGACGGGTCGGATATAGCCACTGCTCAAGATAATAAACGAAAGCCTTTGACTCTTGGCTTAAAAGGGTGTGACCAAACTTCGTCTAACTTAAAGGTCGAACATGGTAGATAATAAACGTGACTGATGACGGCTAGGTAAGGTAAGGACCGCGTCTGTCTCGGAATGGCTTACCGTGTATGTCTGTCGTATCGTCCAAACATCGATTCCTTTTTGTCTTTTTCTATCTTTTTTTTACCAGCCCATTTTTACGATATTAGAGCTTGAAGAATGTTTGCATTCTAAGTACACCGACCCATTTTTACGTGTGCAATTAAAATTCTTTTGTCTGCCAATTCTTTTAAGTACATCTTGTTCGGCTTAATTCCCGACTCTAGCAAGTCGGCTAGGAGTTGGGCCGACCCATTCACATGGAAGTGTTTGAGTTGGGGTGGAGAAGGAGCCTTGGAGTGCAAGGCAAGCTATAATATTTAATTAATGGTGGATAATTATCAAGAGTGCTAAATGGATTATATTAGGATTAGCTATAGATAATTATTATGTAATTAATTAAATAGAATCCTATTTGTAGTCTAACGTGATAGGTTAGCTATATATATACCATGTAGGGTATCATGGATTGTAATCAAATAGCCTATGTAAACCGAGTTAGGGTTTGGTATTTGTAATCAAGTTTTAGAGTCAGATTTCTTGATATTAATAAACATATTTGGGAGTTAGCCAAATTAACGTGTGTTTTACCGATTCGGGACTTGAATTGGTATCAGAGCAAGGTTAAACAAGAAGGTTTTTCCGTGGTGATTACTAACACTAATCGCAACTCCTCCCCAGCAAGAAGACAGATCTGATCGAGTTGGATTAGATCAAGGTGCAACGGAAGGAGTCATATCTGGTCGAGAAGGACCCGATCCCGTAAAGCTGTTGTGAATTAAGAAAGCTTAAGTTACGATTCAATCTACTCTTCTACCCTTTCTGTCGAGAGCAAGTCGGATACAAAAGTTTTCCAATTAAAACTCACGGACTAGAGTTTTGTTTCCAATCGCATTAAGATCTGACCAAACTGCAGTGTTTGACCAAGCGAGATCAAAGGACTTCATCAAGTCATCTGCGGTCTTTGATTTCAAGTTTCAATCACCGGTACTCTTTTCCAATCGCAAGAACAAGAAACCGCGAGTCTCTGGCGTGTGTCTTTCGGTCGCGAGTCAAAGAACATAAGGTGATTATCTGCTGTTTCCGAACAAAAGGAATCCAAGACTGAAGAATCAAAGCTTGATTCAACCTAAAGAAACAGAAGTCTGCTGTTTCTGTTTGTGTCTATCGCAAAGAACAAAATTTTGCATCTGCTGTTTTGTTTCGATCACGAGAACAAGAACCTTGAGTTCAGGCGAAACTTCTGTGATCTTCCGCAATCCAATCACCCCTCTGTGATCTTCCTCCAAATAACCACACCGCAGTGGTTTGTTCTGCAAATCTCCGATAGTACGAGCCTTTGGCTCTGATACCACAATTAACCCAAGATCACTTTCAACAACAACAACGATTTTACACAAACACACGAATTTATATTGACAACAATCGCATGGATCGTTCCCTGACCATTACAGAACACAATGAACGACCGTTCCTATTTAACCTAAATTAATCGACGCGTCCCTTCCTTAATACCGTTTCTAATTTGGGGTTTTAACACATAAGCCCCTACACTTATAACATATACACAAATGACTTAAAGTACACTTTAACTTATTTACACAATGACCCCCTAAACTTTTAAACCACATGGATTAGGAAATTATATTCAATATTCCCCCTTAATTTTTAATCCATGCCTTCACCACTTTGACATCTTCATTCCAGTTTTGTCACGTGCAGCTTGTAGAAGATCGTTTCTGAACTTCGGTTTTCTGCCTTGCTGATAGATGTTCTCTTCTTTGACTTTAACTCCATGAGTTGTAGCTTCATCTTTATCTTGTACATGAGCATCCATCTCCATGACTTCACAACTTCTTTGAGTATCATCATCATCTTTAACCTGTACATCGTTCTTTTGAATTTTGATTGGTTCACCTTTGACTGGTAAATCTTGAGTTGCCTCTTGTCTTCTTTTCTTATTGGGTAACTCAGAATTCTTAATAATCTTGCTATCAGGTGACAACACAACCTTTGATGATATCTCTATATTTCCCGTGCATTTTTGTTCTTTGTCTAACAGTGCTCTTTCTATTTTCATTTTTCCAATTTCTTTACTATCAGCATCTTTCAAGTCTTTCATGCTTGCCATCTCACTTTCCATCTTCTTTGCAGATGTTTTATCTCTTTCTTGCATTTGCCTTTCAAATTCCATCTCCCAATTTCTTAGTTCAGTCTTGAGTTCCTGTTTCTTTACTTCAAATTCATGAAGCAATTCTATTTTCCAAAACTCTAACTTTTCTTTTATATCAATCACTATCTCTGTCTTCAATTCACTCAGCTTTTCCTTGTCTAGAACTTGACTCCTTTCGGTAAATAATTCACTCCATCTTGGTTCTTCATTAAAATATTTAGCTAATGAGAACCACATATTGTTTTCTTTCTCATTTGAAGAAGTCTCTGCATACTTCTCTTTCTCTCCGGTAATAGCCATCAAGAGAGTCGGTTCCTCATCCTCTTGTACTAAAGTCGACTCCTCTTGTGCTTGCTCTTTGTGACGACATTCTTTCGTAGAATGTCCAAATTTCTGACAGTTGTAACACTTCACATCTCTCATATCCCTTTGATTACTCGAGTAATATCTCCTCATTTTAAAGTTATCATACGAAGGACCTCCTTCTCTTTTTCCTTTTTCATCACGCCAATTGCCTCGAGATGAATTAAGTCTTCCTTGTCCATGGTTTCCAAAACGCTTTCCATGATCCGACTTATTGTCATATCTTGTGAACAAGAGCTTGTCTTGACTATCCATTATGCCTTCATTCAACATACTTGTTCTTTCCTCAAAAACTTTAAGTCTCCCAATTATTTCATCTAGAGTAGTTGTCTCTAGATCAGTAAATTGTTCAATAGTAGCAACAATTTGAACGAACCGCTTTGGCACAGAACATAGAAGTTTTCGCACTAAAGTAGGTTGATCAAACGTTGATCCAAGTCCACTTGCCCTCATAACAATACCAGTAAGTTTTGTGGTGAATGAATCAATAGTGTCTTCCTCCTTCATTCTCAGCAATTCAAATTCCGTCTTCAGCGTTTGAAGACGTGCCTTCTGTACTCGGTCCACACCAACGTGTCTTTTCTTGAGTGCTTCCCATATCTCTTTTGCACTCTTACAGCTCACAACTTGTAATATCATCTCCTCCGGTAGTGCTTGAAACAAATACGCAGTGGTAGACATATCCTTCTTGTCATCCGGTTGCGTATCAGCTTTAGGTTCTATCATTCCCCACAGTCCATTTGCCCTAAGTATGGTTTTCATATGAATTGCCCGCACCGTGTAATTCGTAGACTTTAGGACAGGACATTGGAAATGAGGAACTGAACTACGCTCTTTATGTATTACAACAATCTCTTTATTCTTATTATCCCCTTCTGATTCTTGCATCGCTTCTCTTTTCTTAACCACTATGTTTAATCAGGAATAATATACTAGGTTCTCTAAACCACAATAATCCTAAAAAGTTCACGCTTACTTTTCTATCGGGAATCACAACTTAATCTACACCTAATCTCCTCTAGGTATAAACAAACTAAAAATAAATTTCAGGTTTAAATTAGAACGAAAAACCTGGAATTCTTCTTGAATCCTCTCGCTTGATTCTGACTTCTTGATCACTAATCTCTTTCACTTTGATACTTGACCCGTATGGTCTTCACACATATACCAATAACACGATCTTTGTGTTTTACTCTTGTTATCAACGCAACAAATCACAACCCTCTCTGATTCTACCTTTGATGCCAAATAACCACACACAAGAACAAAAACCTTTGTTCCCTTTTTGATTTCACAACAGCCCTTTATGGCCTTTTTTGACTTGAAAAGTCAACCACCCCTTTTGTTTCTTCTCTGACGTAACAAAGAAATTTTTTTTGTTCTGCCTTCAATGGCAAAATAGCCAACACCCTTTCTTTTTTCCTTATTTTGATTGGAATAATGGTATACAAAAATAAACCCCAAAAAAACTTCCTGTTTTCTGATCTTCGTGACACAACAGACAAGAAAACTGTCCCCTTTTGTTCTTTGATAGACAAACAACTCACAAAAACAAAAGAACTCTATCTTCTATATTCGATACCAAATCCAACACCACAAACAAATCTCTTTCGACACAACAAATAATAACTAACCGGAATTGCTTCTATCCCTTGATAATATGCAGCCCCGCACGGGCACCGTCTTCCATTTCTGCACCAATCTGAACAGAAAAACGTACCGTATTTTTTGTACTCCTTTGATTTTCGTCTTCCGACTCCAATTCGTCTTTTCTCTTCAATCCTCTCTGATTGAACTCTAACGATTAACCACCAATTCTGATCGTACTCCAAATGAACCACAAATTCCAAAATCCTCTCTGTCGCCTCCAAATCAAATGAGCGACACACCTTATCTTCTTCAAATCGTTTCCAAATCTGACCACGCCTCTGTGATCTTCCGCAATCCAATCACCCCTCTGTGATCTTCCTCCAAATAACCACACCGCAGTGGTTTCTTCTTCAAATCTCCGATCGTACGAGCCTTTGGCTCTGATACCACTGTTAACCCAAGATCACTCTCAACAACAATAACGATTTTACACAAACACACGAATTTCTATTGACAACAATCGCAGGGATCGTTCCCTGACCATTACATAACACAATGAACGATCGTTCCTATTTAACCTAAATTAATCGACGCGTCCCTTCCTTAATACCGTTTCTAATTTTGGGTTTTAACACATAAGCCCCTACACTTATAACATATACACAAATGACTCAAAGTACACTTTAACTTATTTACACAATGACCCCCTAAACTTTTAAACCACATGGATTAGGAAATTATATTCAATAGTGGATGGTGCTCACCTGCTTTTGCTACTGGTATGTGAAGAAGCAATATGCTCTCTCTTTTATGGAATGAACCATAAACTTCTTCTGTGTGGATTGTACCATGATGAGGTCAGGTTGTGCATAGGATGGATGGAACACCCTTATTTTTCATACTTGACAATCTCCTCCTTTTCATCAAAACACCTCATTATTTTGTAGCCTCTGCCATTTGGGCGGCGCTTAGAGAGCCCATAGATCTTGACAAACCTGATATCGCCTGAGAGCACGAGAGAATACGTGTCAAAAAGAGAGACATGAAGCGAAGTTTGTTCATTGTCCCATGGACGTCGGGGAGAAATCTGACCATTCGGAAAACATTGAATCGAAAGATGTCGAATCGAAATGGTTTAACATCGGACCGGATCTCGCCGAAGTTCGAGGATGGTGACCAATCGTATGTTTGTTTCATTTGTACTTTGTCGGGCAATAATAAACGACCGGTGATCTCTAGAGGTTTCACCGTCTTCCAGCTCCGACAGGGTTGTAGGTAGTAAGCCTGACCATTCTCCTCCCCTTTTGCGGTCCTGTCTTCCATATTACCCCAATCTTTTTCATAAAAAATAAAAAGAAACCAAAGGGGCCTGTCAACTCACCTGGGTATTTTGCTTACATTCTTCGGATAATGTTGAAAAGCTGACCACTTCACGTGAGCAAAGTACCAATATTTTCAATAAAGAAACCTCATGTTGGTTCCTTTTTTTAATGCATGACTATTGAGTACATGACGTACAGAAGGGAGTTTGTAATTTCATATTCTAAGGGATAAGGATTCATTACTTCATTCTTTGCTTAGCATGTCAATTTAATACTCATTACCTCGACTTCTATGGCTCATGCATTCTTTTTCGTATTCACCAGACGAGAACAGCAAGATGCAGAAATTTACAGATCTTGCGGTAGACATGACCGTCTTTAGTTGACAGTTAAGAATCAAGGGGTGAGACCATAAGAGGAGCTCAATTGGAACACAACGGAACTTTTGTTATGGTCCCACGGATAGCGCCAATGTAGCGTCCCAGAAACTCACCCGATGGGGTTAGGCTTGAGATAGCTCCAGTCGGAGGAAGGAGATCTCGTCCGGATCAACCTTACAACCGTATGAGACCAGATCTTCGTCTTCTCGAGCGCGGATCAAATCTGCATCCACATGAAACTCTAGTTAGAGAACCCATGGGATCTCCCTGAGGGCCCTCCGACGCTCAAGTCAGCCTTTTCATCATATATCATCATCGCTTATGTATATTTGCATGCATATGTATCAATATCTAGAGAGGGAGATAATGAGGGAGTACAAAGGGATAATGAGGGAGTACAAAGGGGGAGGAGTAGAACCTGCCATTATGAGGAAGGGGAACTTCTTTATATAGGAATAGGAGGTCTTAGTGTCTTAGCCGTAGTGGACCTTTTTTATGATGGGCTTTCAAGGTGGGCCTATCCGTAATGGGCTTATTTCTGTATGTTGGACCTCAATACTAGGCCAAGTAGTTCAGGAGAGGGGTTACACCTTCATTATGTGACAAACTTAGAGACTTGTCTGAAAATGAATCGTGTAACTCCATACGAGTTGTATCGTTGTATAAGCACGTTGTTAAAAGGACTGAAAAATGTTTGAGATTACTTATTGAAACTACTTATTAACTTTTATAAGTTAAAAAGGTGTTTGAGTAAGGTGACTTTTGCTAGTACTTTTAACTTTTTAATGGGGGAAAAGTAGTTTTTGAGAAAGAAGGGGAAACTTACTTTTCAAAACTCTGTATAACTTTTTACAAAAATCAATAAGAAGCTTAAAATAAATAATAACGAACATGCCCTAAAATAAATAAATAATCCCAAACTTGCAATCTAAGTAGGTCTAGATTTTTTTGAACGGCAGAGATATAGAAGAATTTAAGTGAGAACCAAAAACAATCGTGTACCCCCTCTCCTGAGTAGGTCTACATAAGGGTACTCCGAGTCCACACGTTCAAATAACAAAATCCATTATTTGTCGAATCCAACGAAGGAGGGAGAGAGTTTTTGCTGGCTTAAAATCTGTCTCGTAAGCCGATCGATTCCTCCTAAATTCCATATCTTTCAGATCGACGAATTTTGGTTTCTTATCCAGTAATGGCGTCAAATCCCAAAAAGTTCGTATTCGATGATGTCTCCACACACAACAAAACCAAGGACTGCTGGCTTATAATCGATGGAAAGGTCTGTTTTTAACTTTCCTGAATTGATGATTTTTGTACTTCCAGTCGGTTTTGATTTGGTAGTTTGATACGGTGTTATCGTAAATTCAATTTGGTTTTTGGTAGTTCGTCTAGCTTTGACCTGAATTTAGCTAGGGTTAGGGTTTTGGTATGGCTTAGAAATATAGAAGAATTTAAGTGATAACCAAAAACAATCGGTTGGATTATTTTAAACCTGATTCAGCAGTTGAGGTTAACAACACCATTTGATCTATTGATTTGGTGTAGTCGTCAAAATTTCAGTTAGATAAGACTAGGACTGTTCTTTGAAGGATTTGATCAGCATATTTGGTTCAGAATTGATTAGGACATGAGTTTATGATCTTTGAATAGCAGATCTTTGACGCCCTACATGTTTTTGAACACTCCTCCTTGTTGCTTTCATCTGTGATTAAGCATTAGTGAACCTAAACTGCACCAGGTTTATGATGTTACACCATTTATGGAGGATCACCCCGGAGGTGATGAAGTTCTACTAGCAGCAACTGGTAAGTCTGAATATTTCACTCTTATCACGCTACTGTTATGAAATTGTTGTATGTGTAAATCATTGCAGGGAAAGATGCAACGGATGATTTTGAGGACGTGGGACACAGTGATGAAGCTAGAGAGATGATGCACAAATACTACATTGGGGATGTTGACATGGCAACTGTTCCTAAGAAGCGTGCGTTTGTTGCGCCTGCTGACAGGACCTACAATCCAGATAAGACTCAGGATTTCATTGTTAAGATTTTACAGTTTATTGTGCCTCTTGTGATCCTGGGGTTGGCTTTTGTGGTCAGGTCGTACACAAAAGAGAAGTCTGCTTGAGAACTTGTCGCTTTCTTATTTAAATATTTAGACGGTTTGTGGTTAAGTTATGGAGGGCTCATGATGTCTCTGACTCTGTAAACCATGTTAAACATGGTGAGTTTGTTTTCTGTGTTAACCATTAAACTAGATCTCGTTGTTGGTTGTTTGGTAGATGTAGGGGTGTAAACAGACTGAGCTGAGCCCGAGCTTGCCTAAGCTTGAGCTTGGCTTGTTTAACTTTAGAGAGCATGAGCTTGAGTTTGGCTTGTTTAGAGCTTTATTTCTAAATCTTGAGCTCGGGTCGTGAACAAGTTTTAAGGCTTGGGTTTGGCTCGTTTTGTTTATAATTTATTAATTTAATTGTTTCATTTATATATACTTATAGTTATCTTTATATATATTTATAATTATAATTTTTTAATATAACATGATATATGTTATTTAATTATTTTTTATCATAATTTTGTATATGATATTATTATATAAACATATCTTTAATGTTTTTGATAAAATTATATAAATAACAGGCTCGTCTAAACTCGTTTAGGTTCGCGAGCCTAGTCAAGCTTGACCACGTTTATTAAATGAGCTTCAATAGCTCGAGCTTGTTTAAGCTTGGCTCGATTTGAGCTTTTATTAAGTCGATCTCGAGTAGCTCACAAGCAGCTCGGCTCGTTTACATTTCTAGGTAGATGAATAACATGCCATGAATGACGGGTTCTTATTAAAAGTCTTATTGAATTATAACAATTGACTCATTGAGGGTTGTTAAGTCGTTTGGTTTCAATTGGAGTTCAACATTAGCATTAGTTAACCGGATAATCCGGAAGCAGCCTCCTTGTCAAGAAACCAAGTGAGGGTCCCAGCGGGTGAAACCTTCTCAACCGGCAAAGGAAAACAACTAGAATTAGTGGTTTTACTTAATGCTATCTTGACAGCGTCAGCTGCATCCTCTCCCGTAACCACCATAGCGATTTCAGATGCTGCATTGATGAGCGGAAATGTGAATGTGATTCTCCGGGAAGGTGGTTTGGGCGAGTCCTTGATGAAAGTCACCCATCTTGTTCTCTCAAACCGCTGGAAATGCCAGCAAAATAGAGACGCCACGTGCCCGTCTGGACCCATTCCTAGCAGCATCAGGTCAAAGTTTGCAAACTCACTGTTCCCTGATCTTTTTAACTTTGACTTGTTGACCTGTTGCTTTATGCGGTTTTCATAGTCATCTGCTGCATCCTGTGGTGATAATTTGTCGTTGATGGCGTATATGTTACTCTTGGGTATTGTCACCTATCATAACACGTTAAACGTAGTCTTGCAACGTTAAACGTAGTCTTGCAACGTTACATAATCATACACGCGTTAACAAATATTAACATATGTTATAATACCTACCTTGGATAGAAAACCATCTAAAGCAAGTTTATAATTGCTGTCCAGGTGGTTTAGAGGAACCACCCGCTCGTCTAGGAAGAAGATCAGCCATTTTGACCAATCTATTGAGCCTATGTAAGGAGGTTCCAATAATTTCCTGATACAACTTGATGTCATATTTTAGTGCATTTATTTACGGATGTTACTGACACAAGAAGGTTAGATACTATAAAAAATCAATAAGTTTTCGCATTTTAAATGAAAAAGTTGCTCAATCAAAATTTGTTGTGTCTACACTTTGAATTTTAGTTTATCAAACTTTAATAACATTCACATCAGCAACTTTATATTTATCTTTATCTTTATTATTTAGAGTTTTCTTCTATTTTGAACCCGTATCAGCATCTCTATCTTTAAATTTTATAGTTTAGTAAATAGAGATTCTCTAAATATAAAGATCTATTTTCATAAATCTCTAAATTTTTTGTGAGTGTGGAGGAAAGAGAAAAAATAATAAAATAAGTGTTTGGGATAGGGATAAAGATAGAGATTGATATATAGATAGAGATAGATATAGAGATAGAGATAGAGAATGAGATGTGGAGGTTCAAACAAATTTAAAGATAAATTTGAAAAAGTGTGATATTTAGTTAAATTATAGAGATGGAGATTAAGAAGCTGATGTGAATGCTCTAAAAAGGTTACAAATCATTATTTTAATTTTTTCACAAACATTATAAACAAACTTAGCGACTTTAATATAATTGAACGTTTTTTTCTGGTGCAAAATGACACGTTGGTTTTTTATAACATTGAACTGAATCTCATATTATAACTTCATCTTTCAGTAGAGATGGATGTTACCTGAGAGTATCAATAAGTGTACCTCCAGATAAAACAACCGAGAAAGACCCATTTTCCTTTATGAACTTTACGGATAAATCGGCAATGTATTTGGCAAGAGCAATGGCCACGGCTTCCTCGGAATGAAATCTGAGAACATTGACTTTACTCTTTTGATTCTTCCGCTTTAGGAGGGATCTTATGGTCCTAAAAACAGGCAATGCCGCGATTAAGAACACGTGTGTGACACAAAAAAATGTTGAAAACGTAAACATTGGCAGACCTAACAATGAGGCGGATCATGATGGTCGAGGCAACCCCAACCAAAGCAAAGACTGCTGAAATCAGAACACCATCTGTAGATATCGCATTCAACCAAGATGCAGCAATACTAGAAATGTGGCTCAAGTAGGACATGACTGGGGGACTTTTCTATACTTGATTTAGAGCTAGAATGCGCGATAATTGTCGCTATTTAAAAGGAGAAAAGGGCGAATAACCTCACCAACAAATGTTTCATTTTGGTATCTTTATCTTTTTCCACTTTAGCTTGGAATATGAGCAATTAAATCATATTCTTTACTCAAAGTACATTACAATCTTGAAGCTGAAAATGATCATAGATGGTTAGGGCGGACTTACATACAAGCGGGGGGGTTCACAGGAACCCCCCAAGTTTCGAAATTTATATAGAACGCTAGCTAAAAAAACTGGGTGAACCCCTCAAAAAATTAGAGGGTGAACACCTTACAAAGTTTAACAATTGGTGTAGTGGTTTAGGCTTTGCTTTATAACCCGGAGGTTGTGGGTTCGAATCCCTTCACTAACGTTTTTTAAAACCATTTTTTTACCTTATTTCGTATGGGCCTTTTGATTGTTTATGTTTATTATCTGGCATAATAGTTCGATGAATTTCTCATATTGTTCGTTAGTCTTCTGTTTTACTAACCTTCCTGGGTAGGGTATGTGAGAATAGAACGTTCTCTTTGTCAGAACTTTTGGAGGAGTATCCACTTGAGCAGGAGGTGGAGTTATCTTTGATTGTAGTTCTTGGGTAATTGTTTCTGTGATATGTGGACGAAGCGGTACTCCGGTAATATCTCTCTCCTTGCTGATTGAACTTCTTCTGGCATTGGTGGCTCTGGATAAACCTTGCTATTTCTTAGAGTGATAGCACTTACATTTGTTTTTGGATTAGTTTCGGTACTACTCGGGAGACACCCTGATTGTCTTTCGGATAGAAGTTTTGCAATTTGTCCTAATTGCGTCTCAATAGACTGAAGAGTTGCTTTTTGTGTCCTCAATTCAGTTTCCTGAAGACTAAACTTTTCCTCATATTGTTTGTGACGGGAATCCGCTAGAAGGGCTTGACTTTCAGTTGTAGAGATTAACTTAGTGACCGCGTCCTCCAAACCCGTTGCTTGGTTTGCTAGTTCCTTGAAATTGTTGACAAGGCTGATAGTTTTGAGGTGGTCTTTGTTGGAACTGTTGTTGTTGTTGTCCGAAGCCAGATTGTCCTTGATTGTTGTTATCCTTCCGGCTGAAGTTTGGATGGTTCCTCCATCCAGGATTTTAGGTGTTACTATAGGGGTTGTTTTGTAGGCGATTTTTTTTCGATAAAGTCAACCTGCTCGGTATTAGTGGTGATACTCTTCACTTCTTCAGTAGCTTCAGCGGCGATCTTGCCCTTACTAAGTTGATTAAGTCGAGTGGTGAGGGTACTTGAGCAGAAAGTGATGTGACAGTATCGACAGAATGAACTCTTTGTCTGGCTCCCCTAGTGTTTCTTGGACTGTACCAATGATAGATGTTCATAGCTATTTTCTCAATTAGGTTGTAAGCTTCTTGTGGCCTCTTGTTTCCAAAAATACCACATGCAGTAGCGTCTAGTGTCTGACGAGCTTGATTATGCAACCCGTTGTAGAATGATGATACTTGTAACCAAACTTCTAGCCCATGGTGAGGACATTTTCTTAACATGTCCTTAAAGCGTTCCCATGCCTCATATAGTGATTCACTATCATCCTGAGTGAAAGTGTTGATATCATTTCTTAGTTTAGCAGTTTTAGCTGGCGGGAAGTATTCGACAGGAATTTCTGAGCTAGATCATCCCATGTAGTGATTGACCCGGTAGGAAGAGAGTTTAGCCATGCCTTAGCTCGTTCCCTTAAGGAAAAGGGAAACATTCGGAGGCGAATTGCGTCATTCGACACTCCGTTCAGTTTGAAAGTGTCACAAATTTCAAGAAAATTTGCAATGTGGGCATGTGGATCCTCATCGGGTAATCCATGGAAAGTGCATGATGACTGGATCATGTGGATCACATGAGATTTGATCTCAAAGTTGTTAGCGTCAACCGTTGGCCTTGTGATACTAGACCCCAAAGCCTCTAGTGACGGTCTTGCAAAATCGGAAATAGTGTGGTTTTCAATGGCCATTCTTCTAGTACGGTTTTCTCGTATTCGGCGGTTAAAGAATCTTCCGGGCTCTTCTAAAGGTTGATATAAACCAGTAGTGAAGCTATGGATCATACACTACCTGCAACAAACGTAGATGGAAATTGATAGGTTAATCCGTTATCTTGAATTTTTCTTGAAATCACTGTGTCCCCGGCAGCGGCGCGAAAAACTTGAAGTGTCGTTTTTAATATATAAAAATATAATAAATATATTTTTAGGATGGTTTTACGAGATCAGGTTTTAAATTTATAAAATGATAAATACTCAAACTTAAAACACACACAATAGGCAAGTGTACATATCGCAGCGTAATATAGTTTAGGTAAGAACCAAGTATCGAACCAACGGACACGGTCGAATTCCAATACTCAACTTTTGTTAGCGTTTAGCAGGTTTAATTAGTGAGTGAGTTTTATGTGCTTGTGGAACAGGAAAGTAAATGACAAAAAAGTAAATGACGGTAAAGTAAATAGTAGAAAAGTAAAAACGTGCGTGAAGTGTGTAACAGAAATGTAACGAACAGAATAGTGAATAACAGGAAAGTAAATAGGTCAGAAATGATCAGGTTATGAATAGTATTGCTTTGGGTTTCGAATCCGCTTGGTACGTGGTAATGTTAAGTTGGCTAATCCAGTGATATGACTACTACAAATGTGTGACCCGGGTCACCACTAGAGCCTCGTACTCACGACATTTGATTTGCAAATTTAAAATCTTTAACAAGTGGTAGTGCCTCCCATTAAGGACAGCAATTACCCTCAACCCTTCGAATGGTCATCTCCGGGTTGGTTTAAGACATCGAACTAAAAATGCTTTGTATTAGAGTTAAATAGGTGATTATATTTTGCTCACCGGGAGCGCGGTGTAACAATGGGACCAAGTATAAAAACGTACCGTTCCCAACATGAGTTCACCAATTCTTGGTCGCATAATAAGTCCCTATAAAGACGTACGACCTTAATAGTGTTAACCAAGGCTTGGCTTATCAGTCTCTACTTGTATAAAGGCGTACAAGCTTCAAGAGAAGTTTGATTAACAAGGTTTTATACTTTAAAAATCAAGAACACTCATAAATATAAAGACGGATTTAGACAATAATAAAAGCCCACCAAAATGATGGTTTTAAAGACGAATAGTTAAAGACATAAACACATCACTTGGATTAATACGTTAAACATTAACATGCACCAAACTTCATCTTCACCCTAGCAATACAAAGAGTCTAGCCACGAATGACCATACTAACTAGCATAACGCTGAGTTTCGTGGGCTCCCCTATTGCGGAACAAGGAGGAAGAGCCCCTCTACTCACTACTACTACACTCTAACTACGAAATAAGCTCTTTCTGGTGTGTTCTTGGGGTGTGTAAGGGATCCTTCAATGAAGAACTCAAGCCATCTATTTATAGGCCTCAAAATGAGCAATGCACGGCCGTGCATTGGATTACACGGGCGTGCAAACACCTCGGGAATCAAACAGGGTACAAAGGACAGTGTACCGGAGTCTGGGGAGGCCAGAGAGGCTTTGCATGACCGTGCATCCCTCTGTCTGCTCCCCAGGCTCGTCTTTTAGCTGTTGGTTGACTTGTGTTGACCTGGTTTGACTTCTTGGGGGTCAATGCTCGGGTTTGGTCCTCCAAAAGCTTGATTTCTTCATGTTTTAAGCTGGTTTTTGCTTTGTTTATCTTGGAGCACCGAATAACCTGCAATTATGAAATATTAATGTTTTAAGTGTCAATTGCAAGGTTATTAATCATTTAGTACCATAATATGAGGATTATTACGAATGCAATACATGTATAATTTATGACATATCAATATACTATATTATAATACATATTATAAGGGCAGGAAAGTAATTTAATTAAAATTTAAGAGTTTACTTAAATACAAGTTTTAAATCACAAGGTACAACCCTTTAAAACATATGGTTGACTTTTAAACAAACTTCCCCCATGATTTTTAAACGGCCGTAACTTTTTCATATGTTAATATTTTATAAAAAAATTACACCATAAAATCGAGTATTTTATTCTCTTTAATTTGAGTATGGTATTAATATAGTTTTTTTAATTTAAAAAAATAATAGTACGTGATTATGCGCTTCACCAGTGTTTGTGTTAGTGTGTTGTGTTCCCCGCCCCATCGAGCAGGCACCCCTCTAGTATATATATATAGGGAAAGGGTAAAAGTAAAACCCTTGTGAGTTGAAGAAACCCACTAAACTCAAACACTTGGACTACATTGCGCCATGTGTCCTAGTCTCAATATTATGTTCAGGGGTAAAATCACTCCATATCTTGAGATATCTAGTTCCAAGATCGATGCACATCATTTCACCTATTAATTCATTTTGCTTTTTAATTAAACACCAACCCCATTTCTTCTCCATATCTTCAAACCCTAGATCCACTTCCCCATCTTGATATTTTTCTTCTCCGGGTCTTCTCAAGATCTCTAAACCGGATTTAAGGTTGGGTTCTCCACACGGCGTCGCCGTCTTCATCTGGGTTTCACTAGTTCTAGGTTAGTTCATCAGATCTTCGGTTGTCTTCACACGGCGTCGCCGTCTTCATCAGATCTCCGGTCATTTGTGGATCCACACGGCGTCGCTGTTTTCATTAGATCTTCTCGGTTCTCCACACGGCGTTGCCGTCTTCATCAGATCTCCGGTCGTCCTATTCCATCTCTCTCACGAGTTTAGTTCACACAAATCTCATTTGTTCCATCTCATTGTATTGTGTGCTGTTATGAAACTTGAAGTCAAACTGAGTTCAAAATGCTATTATATTTTGTTCCAAAACAAAAGCGAAAACATCATGTATTCATCTCAGTAGGCTCTCTACATAAACAAACATTCTTTTTTTGGTTCTTCATCCCAGGTGATTTCATAATCTAAAGAAACCCACTAAATTTGATTTTGATATAATATTATTTTT